>OZ010798.1:416402043-417729539 GCA_963932465.1 Maratus speciosus
TGTCCCTAAGAGATTTTCTTTGTCCGCGACTATGCCACATATGTTTCTGCCACTGGGATTCGAAGTTAGAAAACTGTTTAGTTATTTCAAATCTGAATCCGTGTATGGTGTATTTTATAATTTTGATCATATGTGATAGAAAAATGCACAATATAAGAATAGGAGGATTTGAATTTCATTTTTTATTTTCTTTTACTTCTTTCTCTTTTTTCCATAAATATTTATCCAAGTAAAAACGTAAGATAAAATAAGAAAAATAAGAAAAAAAAATATGAGAGAATTGGTTAATTATTAGTTTTTGTTTTCTCTATGGTAATTAGAATAAGGATAATTGTTGCAGATTACTTCAATGAGAAAATTTCAACTGTCTGCTTCCAAAAGCAGATCAAAGGACCAAAACAAACTACAGAGGACGACGGAAAAATTTACTAGATAATATTGCATAAAGCCGGACAGAAGAATTTTTTTACTTGGAACTTTTTTACAGAACGTTTTTACTTGGATAAATATTTATAGAAAAAAGAGAAAGAAATAAAAAGAAAATAAAAAAGTAAAATCCAAATGCTCCTATTCTTATTAGCCCCCGATACGGTATGCTATTTCTTTCTCCCAGCGTATATTGTGACATCTTCAAAAAATAACGTTACCTATACAGAAGCCAGCCGTAAAACACAGCAGTACGATTAAATACTCAATAGCAATTTTTTAAAATTCTAAGCATCACACATTTTCAATTTTTATACCGTCGTATTGGGGAAAAAAAGTACTTTTAAATGCAATTTGTTTGAAAACTGCATCTCCATTTATTTTTGAGATATTAATTTTTTTGTAGTTTTTGGAGCCATTTGCTCCTGGCAACCACTGGCAACGGAAGTACTCCATTTTTGTAGAAAGTAAAGGAAAAATAGTTGTAAAATATTACTCATATATTTTTGTTGCCATTTTTTCATAACAGCCGAAAGAAAATTTAATTAAAATACGTGCTATTTTGAAAATATATAAACGAATGATTTCTGTTAAAACATGGAGCTATTATAAACTATATTTAATTTTAAGTGTCTATATTAATGTTACAAACAAATGAAGGCCTATGAGTCATTAGACAGCCTTTTTTTTTTGTGAGTGTGTCGAGTTCCTTTCATGATGGCATCTTTGTGCTGCATTTGTGTATTATTTCGCGATAGTGACGTCCTATGCATACTTTACTGTAGATGTTTAAGAGTGGATCGTATGTGGAATTCTTAAGCGGATGCAAATGACGTCATTTTACATAAAATAAAAGCGTGTGTTGTAAGTCTTAAAATATGTTTTGTATTATTGTTATATACATATATATATATTTTTTTTTTTTTTTCATCGGAGGAGACATTAAATTCTGAAAAAGAAGAATTCCTGTTTTCTAGTATTGTATATTTTTCTGTCACATATGATCAAAATTATCAAATACACCATACACGAAGACGGGTTCAGATTTGAAATAACTAAACAGTTTTCTAACTTCGTATTAAATGCCACGTTTATTAAAAAAACAAACACTTGTTCTTAAAAAATATTTTTACTCCTCTCAAGAATGTTAAATTTTCTGACACATTTAAGTAGGCATTTTTTTTTTATCCAGAAGCATGTAATCAGCAGGCATGAGCCATGAAGTGCTTTGAAATCAAATAGCATTTTTAAATTTTCTGATGAATGTATTACATATTAAGTGATAATCAGTTGCTACCTCATAATGATCTTTTGCCGATTGTCACGTTTCAAAAAAAATCTGTTCCAAACGTCAACTTTGGCACCATTTTCTGAAAGATCAGTTACCTTTATGGGAAAAAGGAGAAACGCTATTCATTTACGAATAAGAAAGAATATCTGTAAATTTCGTGCATTTAAAAATGAAAATTTCTTCACGAAAGTGTAAAAAAAGATGCAAGCTACGATTTCAGAACAACTTTAAATAGTTTTTAAAAACCACAAAATGTGGCTAATCAAAGCTACATTTTATTTGTAGGATATTTTTTCTGCTGAATTTTTAAACTGGAACTTGTAACATAGAAAGTTATCAGAATTGAAATAGTCAAATATGATGTTGAGCAATTGAGCATAAGTATAAAAAAAATGTAAATATTTTCATTTTAATTTGCAATAAAAAAAGAGTTTTGAACACAAAAAGGTTTTTTTCGATGGAGAAGGGGAAGGGGAGAGAGGGTATAGGCAGTGTGGAAAATTATTTTATTTTCTGCAAAATTACTTTGCTTGTATTTTTTTGTGAGCTGTTGCGTTGATTCTGTTACATGAATTAGCCTAATTCAAGTCAAAGGATTTTTTTTAGTTAACTTTGAGATCCTTTCATTTCAGAAAACAAAGAAAAATACTGCTTTCACTTTTTGCAGCAGAAAGTAAATGTGTGTCTCAAAAAACCAATTAGAAGAAAGATTAATGCTTATCATCAGTGCTCTTGTCTTTATATATACCAATACAACTGATGATTTTGAAACAAGTTCAAAAACATAAATAAAAAATATCTTTTCGAACTGAATGACAAGAATCAGTGTTGTAATCGTAAAAAAACAAAGGGTATACGCTGTAGAGGTGCACAACCTTTTTAAGAGAAGGGCCACTTACAAAAATGCCTGGGTTGTCGAGGGCCACATCAGCAACACAGGGATAATTCTATTTCGGGGAGATCTGTGGCCTATAAAAAACATGGTTTCAGAGCAGTGGCAGTTTTACCCGTTTAGGTTCCCCTACCCAGTCAACATATCATATTCAATACAGTTGGAAAGGGTATATAATCAGTTTATGTTTGCATATATAACAGAGATATAGCAAAAATTATTTTCAAGGCGTGAAAATATTCCTTGACTTTATTCGGTTGGATTAAATTTTGCTTTATTAAAAGTGCTAAAAAACAAACATAGGCATGAAAGTGTTTAGTGCCCAAGAAAATGTCAACTTTATGAACGAAGTTAAATTGACGAAACTCTCAATTTTTCTGCAGCCGATCAACAAAATTTTAGATTTTCCCGAGCTTGATCGACAAAATTCGCGATTTTTCCATACCTTATCATTGAAATTCGTGATTTTTCCGCACCTAGTCAACAAAATTCGCGATTGTTAACTGGCTGACGAAATTTTCAATTTTTCCCGTGGTGAATTGATTTTTGACAAATTGATTTTTGATTGATTTTTGAGTGACAACTTTTTCTTGCGATAAACTACCGAAACGCGCGATTTTACCGTAGCCGATCGACGAAATTTGCAATTTTTCGCACCTAATCGACAAAATTCACGATGTTTTCTTCTGTCCGATCAACGAACTTTGCGATTTTTTTCGCGCCCGATCGACAAATTTCGCAATTTTTCCACGCTCGATAGACAGAACTCGCAATTTTTTCCGTCGACGAAATTCGCGATTCTTAACTGACTAAAATCCTTGGCAAATTGGCAAAATTCGCGGCTTTTTCTCTCGATAAACTGACGAAACTCACGATTTCTCAGCAGCCAATCAACGAAATTCCCAATTTTTCCTGACCCGATCGACAAACCTTGCGATTTTTCCACACCCGATCAGCTAAATTCGCATATCTTAAATGACTGACGAAATTTGCAATTTCCCACGCCAAATTGGGAAAATTCACGATTTTTTATTGCAATAAACTGACGAAACGCGCGATTTTTCCGCACCCGATTGATGAAATTCACGATTTTTTCGTGCCTGATCGACGAAATTCTTGATTTTACCGCACCCGATCGAAGAAACTCGCGATTTTTCCGCGCCCGATTGACGAAACTGAAACTAGATTTTTCCGCACTCAAGTCAAAGTAAATCGCAATTCTTAATTGACTAACAAAATTTGTAATTTTCCCTCAATATTGGCGAAATTCACGACTTTTTCTCGCAATAAACTGACTAAACTCACGATTTTCCCGTGCTCGATCACGCACGAGACCGACGAAATTCGAGGTATTTTTGACTAGCGACTGACGAAAATAGCAACTCGGGAATTTCTTTTATTGGGCTATTCAGGGGCTATCAGGAATTTCCTTTATTGGGCTTTATCCCTTATTGTATCGGCTAGACGATTAAAGAAATTCGCAATTGTTAGCTGACTGGCGGAATTTGCGTTTTCCGCAGCAAATTGACGAAATTCGCGATTTTTTCCTGCAATCTATTGTCAAAAATTGCAATTTTTGTCATTTGTAAATTGACGAAATTCGCCGGCCTCTTTTTAACCCATCGCGGGCCACTTTTGGCCCGCTGGCCACAGGTTGTGCATCCCTACGCTAAAGTCATGAACATTCATGGATACAGTTTACGCTAATGATTTATTTGAGAAGCAGGGGGTATGGTGAGCTTCTTAAAAAAATCCAGAGAGAGGGTATACGGCGTATATCTCCGTATACTCTTAACTACTCCGTGACAAGAACAGATCCAGATCTCAAAACATATTGTCGTCGGTTTATATTAAGTTACAAAGGAAAAAATCCAATATTTTATAGTTCTCTATCTTATTATTATTTTTCTTTAAAGCGGCTCTCGAGCTTCCTACTCAACAACGCAAATTTTTCCAACACATTTTCTGTCTCATTTTTAAGCATATTGGCAGGCCTGACTGTTGAAGCAGAATACAATGGAAACTAGTTTTACATTTTTTGATAAAATTACTTATCGAGTTATAAGCGATTGTGGTCACATGAGGACAAGTTTTTTGTCTTTCTCGAGCTGCCGCGTCTGGAATTTAAAACGCCAACTTTGACAATATTTTCTGAAAAATCTTTTGTGTTTACCAAAAAATGGAAAACGTCTTTCGACTACATAGTTTCTGAATAACAACACCTTCCAATTTCCGAAAAAAAAATGAATTCAGAAATGTCTCAAAAAGTAGCTCTTTTGATTTGAGAACAGCCTTAAGGATTTTTTCCCGCATTCTTTTTTAAATATTTTTTCCAAGAAACTTTTAGTTCTTCGAAGATACAACATACCATTATGTATAGTAGCTAATAGGGATGTATCGCATATTCGGTATCTATTCTGTATTCGGCCTCTTCGGCCATGTTACCGAAAACTTAAAATAACTTCTAAAACATTTTTAAAAATCTTACACAATTTCTGCTTCTAACTACCAACTTATAAAGATATTCATAATAATTAGAAACAGAATCATATTTAAGTAAAATAAATGTTTTTACATTATTTGCTTTTTGTAAAGTATTACTTAAGAAAATTAACCATTAATGGGATTTTCATAGAAATTAACAATGTAAAAATGCAAGTTCCTGAACCTTTTGTAGTAAATAATCTGTTTCTTGCTTTATCACAAAAAGGCTGTTTCTAATCAAACAGAAAAACTTTCAGGGTTGATAATACACATCAAGAAAGACAATTTTTGTTCAGAAAACCATAATCGCAATCCACTTATTCAGTTATAAATAAAGTGTATCTCATTCGAGGCCAAACTTGGATTTTCATTTGTTAACCCTAACGAAGATATCATAGCTATATTTTTAACAAACTTGCTTTGATTTCTGTGAAATATAATATCATGATGAGAAGTGCTGGAAATTGCCACTTTTCATATTTAAACAACTATGAAGCAGACATTCCTTTATTCAGAATGCAATTTATAGTATTTATACTGTGTCACTGGCCAAAATTCAGTCATTTTCAATGATATCATAACATTTAGTACAAACTAAATTAATATGAAACAAATCTTGCTAAAATATCTTCATTTACTGATAAAGTTGTGAACGAAAATTCAGTTTCGGCTTGTAGTTGCACACCCAGAACTTTTGGCTGAATATATTGTAATTTTGATGGAATAAACGGAGTGATGTGTTGTTTCTTGTTCAAAATTTTTTTGTCTCGACCACATCATCTCTGTTGAAAGTTTGTTACAATTTTTTAGGAACAATGTGTATGTTTACAATCTATGAAAATAATCGCCCATTCGAAACACTGATCTAAGATGCATTTAAAAACTTCCTTGCTAAATCAAAGTCAGTAGAAAAGTTATTTTTCCTGAGTTGTTTGTTTTATAATTTAAAAAAAAATTATTCACTTGGTTTAATGCACCAGAAAATCCTTGAAATATAAAGCTTTTTAATTAATAAAATTTTAAAATTCTCTTCTTAAATAACTCAAGCAGATTTTTTTCATATATAAAGTTTACCTGTAAAAAGTTCTTGTTTATCAATATGTAAGTTTCTGCATTAAATATTAGGTAAAATTGTTTTAAAATTTAATATTTTAATGCCTTTAATCGTTGAAATATAAAAGTATTCGACCAGTCGAATATTTGGTACTTGGCCGAATATTCGGTATTTGGCCTAACAGTTGATTCGGCCAGCCGAATATTCGGTATTCGGTTCGCCTGTTGGCCGAATATTCGGTAGAAAAGTTATTTTTGCTGGGTTGTTTGTTTTAGAATTAAAAAAAAATCACTTGGTTTAATTCTCAGAAGAAGTCATGAAGTATAAAGCTTTTTTAATTAATAAAATTTTAAAATTCTCTTCTTAAATAACTCAGAGCTGATTTTTTTCATTCTTAAAGTTTACTTTTAAATGTTCTTGTGTACCAATATGTAAGTTTCTGCATTAAATATTATGTAAAATTGTTTTAAAGTTTAACATTTTAATGCCTTTAATCTTTGAAATATAAAAGTATTTGACCAGCCGAATTTGGTATTTGCCGAATAGTTACTTCTCGGTTGGCCGAATATTCGGTATTCAGCCTAACAGTTAATCCGACTAGCCGAATATTCAGTATCCGGCTCGCCTGTTGGCCGAATATTTGGTAGAACAGTTATTTTTGCTGAATTGTTTTTTTAGAATTAAAATATATATATATATTCACTTGGTTTAATTCACCAGAAGAGGCCATGAAATATAAAACTTTCTTAATTAATAAAATTTTAAATTTCTTTTCTTAAATAACTCAAAGCAGATTTTTTTTATGCATAAAGTTTACTTTGAAAAGTTCTTGTGTATCAATATGTAAGTTTCTGCATTAAATATTATGTAAAATTGTTTTAAAATTTAACATTTTAATGCCTTTAATCTTTGAAATATAAAAGTAATCGACCAGCCGAATACTTGGTATTTGCCCGAATAGTTACTACTCGGCTGGCCGAATATTCGGTATTCGGCCTAACAGTTAATTCGACTAGCCAAATATTCGGTATCCGGCTCGCCTGTAGGCCGAATATTCGGTACAAAAGTTATTTTTGCTGAATTGTTTGTTTTAGAATTAACCCTCCGTCTACCAGACGGGTCCATTGGACCCGACAGGTACATACAAAATATTCATTCAAACCAGAAATTTCTTTAAAATAAACTAAGTATATAAACCAGACAAAAATAAGGTAAATAAATAAGTTAAATAGTTTTAAATAAAAATTCTGGTGTAGAACGTTTTATTAAAACTTGAATAAAATTCCCGGTAGATCTAGGGTTAAAAATATATATATATTCACTTGGTTTAATTCAAAAGAAGAAGCCATGAAATATAAAACTTTTTAAATAAATAAAATTTTAAAATTCTCTTCTTAAATAACTCAAAGCAGATTTTTTTCATGCATAAAGTTTACTTTAAAAAGTTCTTGTGTATCAATATGTAAGTTTCTGCATTAAATATTATGTAAAATTGTTTTAAAATTTAACATTTTAATGCCTTTAATCTTTGAAATATAAAAGTAATCGACCAGCCGAATACTTGGTATTTGGCCGAATAGTTACTACTCGGCTGGCCGAATATTCGGTATTCGCACAAACAGTTAATTCGACTAGCCGAATATTCGGTATCCGGCTCGCCTGTAGGCCGAATATTCGGTACAAAAGTTATTTTTTGCTGAGTTGTTTGTTTTAGAATAAAAAAAAAACAAGTTATGCACTTGGTTTAATTCTCAAGAAATATGAAACTTTTTTAATTAATAAAATTTTAAAATGTTCGACCAGCCTAATATTTGATGTTTGGCCGAATAGTTACTATTCGGCTGGCCGAATATTTGGCATTCGGCCTAACAGTTAATTCGGCTAGCCGAATATTCGGTATCCAGTTCGCCTCTAGGCCGAATATTCGGTATTCGGTTAAAATCACTGTTCGGTACATCCCTAGTAGCTGATGTAATGTTATTACACCGTTCTTTGATAAGAAAAAATTCCCGGTTCTCTCTTATTTTTTGCTTTGAAAAACAGACAATAGAACAGTAAACATCTGGCGACATCCTGTCCCCCGAAAAAACCGCGAAATATCCACTCCCATAGCTTTCAGTGTCCAGCAAAACGAATTTTAACGAACAAGAAATCTAGCCTTCTAATTTCATTTGTATTGGTCAAGGAGTGTACGTGTACCATTTACCCTCAAGGCCTTTTTCTCCAGGTCCCTTTCTTGAATGAAGCGAAGATATTAGCTGCCCCAATCTCCTAGCTTACAGGGATACTGCATAGAAATAGGAAGAAGGTATATTTCTTCTTCCAAGGGATACTGTATCGTGGACCCCCCCCCCTCCCTCCATTTCTTACGTCCATAAAATAGCTAAAAAGTGAAATTGCAATCGACTCCGAGCGAAAAAAAACTTAAATAATGCAATGAGAAAGGAAGTTTCTTATTAGAAAATATTTAATAATTTTAAGTATGCTTTTTCTGTTTTGTAATAGATTTTGTAATATGTTTTTAAAAATTTTTAAAAACAAGAAAAAAATCAGAGCCAAATGATGTAATGCTTGAAAAAAAAGTGAAATTACCGAATGTATACGAGTTTACCGAAAGTGGGGGGGTGTCGCACCCCCCCACACCCCCCCCCCCTGTAGCTACGTCCCTGACCTCACTTTCTATTCCTAAAACAGAATCCAGCTATTTTAATCCAAAGTGATCGCATCTTCTTTTGAATATTGGAGATCACTTGTAGCACAACAGAAAGGAATGTAGTCACCTACTTGAAACACAGCTGGGCAAGATGATTTGATGAGTTTCACAAATTGCAATAATTTTTTAACTAATTTCCCGATTTTTGGACAATATTTTACTCATTCTCGTGATTTTTTGCCACAAAA
Source organism: Maratus speciosus (assembly GCA_963932465.1). Lineage (NCBI taxonomy): Eukaryota > Metazoa > Arthropoda > Arachnida > Araneae > Salticidae > Maratus > Maratus speciosus. The sequence continues at coordinate 416,411,092 of OZ010798.1, forward strand.
ATTAGTTAACCCTTCGCAATCAAGAAAAGGGCATTATATGAGCAAATGTGAATATAAGAAGTCGTTGGTTCTGATAAATTTGTCACATTTTACTTTTATATGTGTGTGTGAAATATATATTATTTCTGTTCGTTTATATTTATGGGTGTTTGTGAAATTTTAAACCAAAAGTCCAGTATTGTGTGTTTAAAGCTGTTCTAAAAAATGACTATAAATATCAGAACGAAAGAACCCTTCATAATAGGAAAAGAGTTTTAGTGGAAGATTTTGGAGCATCTAAAAATCCACTCGAGGATGATAAAGGTAAAAAAAGAACGATTTGAATCTGGAAAGAAACATGACTATGAAAGCTGTCCATCATCTGAAGAAAAAATCGACATGCACGGTAACGCTGACACGTTGCACTTGAATAAAATTTTGAAGAAATAAAGATTTCTTTATAGACAAGTTCACAAACAATTATGAATATTAGGATATGACTGAAGAAGCTGACTTCCGAAAGCGCGGTAGGAAAACGGTTCCACCAAAGGGAATAGATAAAAATAATAGCACAGCAATGAACATTGATACACATAAGTTTTACAGGAAATAATTATAAGAAATACAAGAAAATTTCGGCAATTTAGTAATGAGCTTAAATGACAATGTTCCCTATATCAGGAGAATATTGCACCAATACATTTCACATTTAAATTTCAATTGTGCAAGGCAAATTTGAGTATCACTAACTTAGAAAAGTTAATAATGTTTCCACCTGTATATGAGAAACGGATGTACATGACTTGCAGAGTCAAATAGAAATAAACCAAATCCTAACGGACTAGCTGCTATCCGATTCACCAACATTTCAGCCGATTTTAAATCCAACTTTTTCCCGTTCAAAGGGAGAAAAAGGTTGTCATTGCTAAAGTTGGAGGAAAACCACTACTATTAGTACCAGCCGTTACTATTTTTCGCCTATTCGTATCAATCGCTTATCTCTGATTGGCTGAAATGTTGAAAGTTGAGGGGAAAAGGCGCGGCTAGTGCATACTTTTTTAGAGCTGTGGATAAAAAGTTGGGGATATTGCTGTTTGCTATCACACTCGGTGTTGAGACAATATTTCACGAGAAGTTGGAGAAAATCAAGAGTTGGCTCAAAAATTGCCCGAAAAGTTGGTGAATCTGAGCTTTAAACAAACCTTTTACTCATGCCATGAAATTCAAAGACTTATTTGGGTCATGCCGTCAAACTATATACTCATATCTTAACATTCACAGAAGCTTATCTTTATGGCGTTGCATCTAATGAAAGAATCTTTAGTCAAATAAAAATTAAAAAAATATATATGTTACAAACTACAATGAGGGATGACAGGCTTGACAGCCTAATGCTTTTAAAATGTGAAAGTCAAATAGTGGATTTTATTAAACTGGATGATGTTATCATCAGGTTGGCTTCTTTGAAGTCAAAAAGAATTAATGTTAAATGAAAACAATACGGATGTGCCAATCCCAAAATTTTATTCTATCCCTTATACAGGGCTCGCAAATGGTCCGCCAACTGAATACCAATAAATTTTAAAAGAAAATTTTATGGTAGGTTTGCGCTAGAATTAACTTTCAAAGGTGTTTCCGGGGCGGTTTGAAAGAAAAATCTAAAAAGAAAATTTTTCGAAAATAATATTGGTATTCAGTTGGCGGACCATTTGGGAGTCCTGATTATATGTTAATACCTCAAAATTTGCAACCACAATGCTAAAATTAAATAATAATTCTATGCCCATAATAATGAATTCTAAAGGTATATATTCGTTTAATTGTGTTCATTTAAAAAGGAGATAGAAGCCTCACATTTTTCAAACAAATCATTGAATTTCGGCACACACCCTGTTAGATGCAACCAAAATTCCAAACCCAGTAAACACCGAAGCCCAATAAGGAAGTGAAACCGAATATGAAGTTTGACTAAATTCCGTGCATTAGTTTTTCAGATATAGCTAACGCGAAAATCGTGAAAAATGCTGCACAGCAGTGCCACCTGTCATATAATGTACACAAAATCCTAATAAGCACCAAATTATGTCAAGGTTTAACAGAATATGAAGTTTGATCAAATTCCGTGCAACAATTTTTGAGAGATAATTATCGCTAAAATCATGTAAATCGTGAAAAATGCAGCTTAGCAGCGCCACCTTTCGGGCGATTTACACCAAAAACTAATCAGCATTAATTCTTATCAAGATGTAACTGAATCTAAAGTTTTATTAAATTCCTGGCATTAGTTCTTGAGATAGAGCAACCACAAAATTTGTGTCACATACACACAGACATTTTCTAAAAACAGTCAAATCGTGTTCAGGACCTGCATGTTTGTTTTTTATTAAACAAACCAATAATTAGAATTTTTATGTTTCCAGTTTCAAAATTTTTCTTTGGAAAGGAATTTTTTATGCATAAGTTTCATTATCATTATTATACACATTGTGGTACACGTATTATGCACACTATTAGTTGAAAGTTGGAAGAATTTGTTTCAAGTTGGGAAATTTTCGAATTCTCCTCCCCGAAAAAAAATCTATAGCTACGCGCCTGGTGAGATGTTAGCAGAAAGGTTCGCCGTCAGTGATGAAAATATCCGTCTACATTTGCACCGTCTGGGGAAAGTGTACAAGCTAAACAAATGGATACCTCATCAATTGAGACCTGCCCAGAAGCTCAAGTGCCTAAACATTTGTTTGGGGTTGTTTCATCGCCATCAGACGGAATCATTTCTTGTCCATGTATTAACATGTGATGAGAAGTGGTTGTTGTACAGCAATGCCAAAAGATCACATCATTGGTTGTCCGCCACTGATGCTGTGCGACAGACCACCAAAATTTTGCTGTTTGTTTTCTTTCACCTAAAAACGACAGAACTTTTTTGGTTACCTGATAAAGAAACAGCAGATAAGTTGTTTTAGTTTTTTTACGTAGATAACTGCGTCACTAGTGTTGAAAACCATGAAGAGCTTGAAAAATTTATTGAAGAATCCAAAGTTATTCTCCAAAATGCTAAATTTGATCTTCGAGGGTGGGGATATAATTTCCATAAAACAGAAGCAGAAAACTTTCCGTTATTAGAAGAAAAGAATGTTCCAGTTTTGGGACTAATGTGGAATTTGAAATCTGATACTTTGAAAACAGATCTACGAAAAATTTTTGAAGATTGTAACGAAAAGAACAATTCTGAGTGCTGCTCATAGAATTTTCGATCCCATCGGATTCACGTGTCCTGTCACCTTGGGGCCAAAGATTCTCTTTCAAGAATGTTGGAAATTCCAAGTTTCATGGGATGCTAAATTGCCTGAATCTATTGCGAAGAAATTTGAAAAATGGCGAAAGGATGTCTCTAAATTAAAGGAAATAGAAATCCATCGATGTATTATTTTCAATTATGAAGCACCAGAAAATCTGTCTTCGCACATATTCTGCGATGCAAGCAAGAATGCCCATTCTACATGTATATTTTTAAGATGTGCGACTGAAAATACAATATCTTGTCAGCTTATACAAGCTAGGTGCAGAGTTGTCCTAATGAAAACCATTTATATTCCTCGCAGTGGCGCGCCGACCCAGTGTGCAAAGTGTGCGGTGCACACAGGCGCCAAAGTAGTAAAGCCGCCAAAAATTTCAGTTGAGGAGAGAATACGTCAGAAAAAATTCTTAATTTAATTATATATTATGTTACATTTTTGCAGGGTTGGTAAAAAATCGAGTTTTTTTTTTTTCAAAAAAACCAAAAAACCGGGTTTTTTTGGTTTAAACCAGGTTTTTTTAAATATATTTTCCTATTACATATACATGCATATTTATTGATAAAAATAAACATTGTTGGATATATAAGTAATATAACTTCATTTAAAAATAATTTAAATTAAATAATTACAATCAATTATGTAAAAAATTGAAATCATTTAAAATTTGAACATTTTTTGTAAAAGTTATGTCTTCTGTTCCATGAATAAAATGCTCTACATAGTGAAACATTGATACCTTGAAAACCTTAATAATAAACAATCTTTTGATTACTAGTACTATAAATAAATATATGGTGTAGTTTCATACCTATAATATATTTTCCCATGGCTATTCAAAATAATTTCTTTGAAATATTTGCAATCTGAGATATCTGATTTTTCTGTTAGAACACTACATGAACAATTATTATCTTTTATTAAAAGTAAAGCTTTTTATAAAGAATTCCTGGAATGATTTGAATTTAGCAGTAGGGTCTTTACACGTTTCAAGAAGTATTGTGTATTGTCATTTGACACTTCTCCTCAGAAACTATCACGTTTAAAAAAAGGGGAGGGGGGGGGGGTAGTAAAATGAACAGAAATACCTATTTACCAGCTTTTTAGACTACTGAAAACATTGATCTTAAAATGAAAAGTAGATTTATAAAAGTTGTCATCCACAAAAACATTTAAACAGCCGTCAGACTTAATACACAGGATTTTTTTCTAAGCTATTTTATAATACGTATTACTTTTAAATATCTAAACTAAAAATTAATAATATATATTTTTAGGCATTTTTATGAGACTTTTTCTGTTATGTCTCACGCGAACCTTATCTCGATTTTTACCCATTTTTTTTTTTGTCAGATCTAAATGTGGATTCAATTATGCAATAGACGATTTAAATATATCTTATTGCATATTTTAGTTAAAAGTAAACAGATGCTTCGCTAGCACCCAATTTTTCAATTTCCTCTTACTTGACTTACCCTTATCTTGAGTTTCTTTTTTATTCTTAAGGCTGTTCTCAAATCCAAAAGGGCAACTTTATGACATAAGTTTTAATTTATTTTTGTTAGAAAATGACTAGCATGACTAGCAGATGCTGTTGTTCAGAAACTATTTAATGGAACTGTGCTTCAATTTTTTGCAAACGCAATAGATCTTTCAGAAAATAGTATCAAAGTTGGCGTTTTGAACCGAATTTCCATGCGAAAGAAAAATAATTACTCAAAGAAGGTTAAAAACATCTTTGTCACTTGATCAAAATTGCTTATAACTCAGTAGGTAATTTATTTATCAAAAATGGAAAACACAGTTTGATTCCAAATCGCTTCCAGTCAGGCCATCTAATTTTATATCTTTCCGTTAAAAAAATGAATTTGTAAATGTGTCAAAGCATTTTGCACTTGTTGAGTGCATTTGAGAACAACTTTAAAAAATAATCTCCCCAATCAGGAAAATTTTATTTTGCAGCTTGAATCTTAAAGGTCATTTTATGTTATTAATTGTAAATAATCTGCGTTTTCTCAAAGGAAAATATTTTATTCAAAATATTGAATATTTTTAATCTATTTTATCTTTGCTACATTCACATGTTTTAAATTTTATCTTTAGAGCCTCCGATATGTTCATCAACACATGCAATTTGCATTCTACATGCATACAAATATAACCTAAACTTACTATGTCTCACGGTGACTGCTGGGATAAGATTGTTAAAAGTAGAAATTATTTATATCCAATAATTTGAAACACTTAAATTACAAAAATGAGAAAATATTATATTAGATCTTTTCTAAAAAAAACCAGTTGGTTAAACAATTGATTTAAACCGTGCCAATCATGCTGGTAACAGAATAAAATCATAATGTAAAACCTCAATCCCACTGTAGGAATGCAAGAAAAACAAAAGCTTACTAAACCAAACAACCATGACACAGCAAAGAAAACTCATAGCCAATCATTCATTAGCATACAGAACAAAAAGTAACCAATAGAGAGAATTACTTACGATTATGTCATCATTGAGGCCTGTGTAATTCTTAGTAAATCTTAACTAAGCAAGCAATCTAAGTAGTAAAAGTGTATTTTTAGCTAAAATCTGCCATTTTGGCTATTTTTAAAAATAAAAGGCTTAAAAAAAAGAAGAAAAATAACTAACTACTTGTTTTTTTTCTTCGCAGCTAATTTTAGAAAAATTAATATGCTATATAGATTTAAAGCTTATAGTAAAAGTTTGATTGATTAAAAATGTTTGTCGCCTTTACATATTTATTAATTCATCATTTTTCTAAAGCTTTGCTTGTAGCTTCTGCATAATTTGGATTTTGCATTTTTCAATAATGTGTAAAATAAAGGAAAACATTAGGGAAAAAGAGAAAAAAACCATAAAAAATCAGCATGGTTTTTTTAAAAAAAACATTTGATTTAATTCATGGTTTAAACCAGCTTGGTTTAAACCAAACAACCCTGCATTTTCCTGACAGCTTAATTATGTTTTGTAGATTTAACTGAAACAAATTTACTCATAATCATTTAATTCTTTTTTATCCATTTTTTAATTCTACTTCTGAGTCTTCTAATTAGTAAATTAGAGAAACAATGTAAAATTAGAACTTCTAAACTGAACGTTCTGTTCAATGCGGATATTTTAAATTGGAGAGACTGGTGTGACTATGGGAGAACTTTTAATTGTTTAATTGGTAAAAATGAAGCATCAGCCGCTTGTGGCGGTTTTGGATTTCCATATAGTCTAAGAGCCGACAGCACAAAAACCTATGTTATCAAGCACAAGAAAAAAAAACCTTTATTTTATGGGAGAGTAGAAGAAGGGGAATCTAATGATCCATGTCGGCCGGAAGTGAAGTGGTGCATAAGCCAGAAATTAATACCACCAGTGGTTGACTCGTAGGTTTATCATTGTGTTTGTCCTACAAACAAAGATATGAAAACTTGGAGGACTGGGAGCTGGAAAACACAATGATAAACATACGAGTCAACCACTGGTGATATTACTTTTTGGCTTATGCACCACTTCACTTCCGGCAGACATGGATCATTAGATTCCCCTACTTCTACTCTTCCATAAAATAAAGATTTTTTCTTGTGCTTGATAACATAGGTTTTTGTGCTGCCGGCTCTTGGACTAATAGAGTAGGTTTAAAGCTGTGATTTTCTCATTCATTAAATAAAGTCTATTTTAGGCGGTCGAAGAACGATATTTTCAACTCTCCTACGAATGATCACTTCTGTAGAAACTATTATTAGTTCAGGCAATAGAGACCGTATAGGGGTTCTACCTAGCAAAATTCATGGTAGTTCTGGAGAAAGGCTTACTATATGTTTCTGGGTCGCTGAATCCGAATCTTTAACTTCCCACCAAAATTTCCCCCGGCAACCCCCCAATTTGGTAAAATGCTCCCCAAAAAAGGTTTTTATTAAAAAAAAATCAATTTTGTTATTGTTTTAGGGAAAAAGTATCTAGAAATTCAGAAAGTAGACACAATTTGCAACAAATTACATATATGATATTATGACTTAGGATGAAGGGGAAGGGGGGATCTGCCTCGGAACATGCGCGCGGTGCTGCGTGGACTAAGTTGCGCAATTCCACTTAACCACTCACACGTTTACATTCGCCCTCCCATCTCCCCTTTGAACTTTCCTTGAATCCAAATTTTTAACTTCTCCCCAAAATCCCCCCCCCCCCAATTAGTTGTTTTTAACTTAAATTTCTTATTGTTTTAGGGGGGAAGCATTACGAAATTCAGAAACTAGACAAAATTTGCAACAAATAGGATATATGACATTATGACGTAGGATGAACGGTGAGGGGAAGGGCTGCCCATGAACATGCACCGCGGAGCTACGTGCACTACGTTATGAAGTCCAGGCAAGAGGGGATTTTACCTGGAAAAATTAATACTGGTTCTGGATTTTGACTCACTTTATGTTTTTTGGGTAGCTGAATCCGAATTTGTAACTTCCCACCAAAATTTCACCCGGCAACCCCCCAAAAAATTGATATTTTGAAAAAAATTGGTTTTTGAGAAAAGCGCGCGGAGAATGTTCCGAGGCAGCCTCCTCTCTCCCCGTTTATCCTACGTCATAATGTCATATATCCTATTTGTTGCAAATTTTTCTAGTTTCTGAATTTCGTAATGCTTTTCCCCTAAAACAATAAGAAATTTAAGTTAAAAACAACTATTTGTGGGGGGGGGGGGATTTTGGGGAGAAGTTAAAAATTTGGATTCAGCGACCCAAAAAACTTAAAGTAAACCTTATAAGGAAAGTTCGGAGGGGAGATGGGAGGGCGAATGTAAACGTGTGAGTGGTTAAGGGGAATTGCGCAACTTAGTCCACGCAGCACCGCGCGCATGTTCCGAGGCAGATTCCCCCTTCCCCTTCATCCTAAGTCATAATATCATATATGTAATTTGTTGCAAATTTTGTCTACTTTCTGAATTTCTAGATACTTTTCCCCTAAAACAATGACAAAATTGATTTTTTTTTAATAAAAACCTTTTTTGGGGCTTTTTACCAAAATTTGGGGGGGGGGGGTTGCCGGGGGAAATTTTGGTGGGAAGTTACAGATTCGGATTCAGCGACCCAAAAAACATAAAGTAAGCCGATTTCCAGAACTACCATTAATTTTGCTAGGTAAAATTCCCTATTGCCTGGACTATATGTATTGAACAAAAATTGCGTGTTTTTTTCGTTCATTAGAGTTTAGACCAGTCATACTCAACCTGCGGCCCGCGGGTCGCATGTGGCCCGGCGACCTTTAATGTGCGGCTCGAGGCACTGAAGCATTAATCCACATCTATAAAGTTAATGGAGATGTTTATAAAAGTTTTTAAGACCTTCGTTGTTTTTTTATATAATTTCATTGGAACACAAAATATGTCTTGTTACTTATAACTTCTAATTTAAAATTATGTTAAAACATCTTAAATGACATTTCCTTAGTCAAAACTTTTTACATGTAGTTCTATTTCTTCTATAGTAGTGTACATATATTTAATTCTTAAACACTTATGAAACATTATTTTGAATTAACTAAATTTGCACTATATATTTCTATATGAAAAACGTTTTTGCATTGAAAAAAGACTGACTTATTAAAGAAAATCTCCTGTTTTTTTCTCTCGAACATGGAAATGCTGTACTGTTATATTTTTCATTTTATACTTAGCGTATCGTAATAATACTTATTCGAATTGCCACGGACAAAATGGCAGCAAAAACTTTCACACCGCTATTTATAAACAACAATCTTCGCAGCATATTTCTTTCTACATCATTTTCAATAGCAATCACCTCGAAGTATATTGTTTGGAATTGGTGGTTTTAAATTTTTTTAGTAGAGTTTCCTCCACGACAACCGTTCAATTCAATTAATTATATCAACTTTATTATTTTGTTATAATATAACACTCATACTACAATATATATTAAAACACACATTCACACCTAAATAACGCCTGCATTCAACAGTTAAAGATATATATAAATATTATACAGACATACAAACAATAAATACAATAACCCCAACTGGAGTGAAAAATTAGCCAGAGCCAATCGAAACCGGGACCACAGCATACAAGACTGCTGCTCTAACCACTGAGCTACTCCGGCCGATACCTGAGTCTGCAATTTCTCACTAATAAACCATGTTGGGGAAGTCACCAGCCATCTAAACGACAGCCTTGGATGACCGGACAACGATGAATAGAATTTACTATTACATCGATCTACGATAATTATAATATAACTCATACTACAATATATATTAAAACACACATTCACACCTAAATAGCGCCTGCATTCAACAGTTAAAGATATATATAAATGTTATATAGGCATACATACAATAACTACAATAAACCCAACTGGAGTGAAAAATTATTTTGCTTTGTTATACTACTTTTATTACCTTACTATTTCAATTACCTTCTTTTATGTTATTATACAAGTGTGTTGCGGCCCGCCTAACTAGACAAACATGTGCTTGTGGCCGGCGAGTAAAAAAGGTTGAGTATGGCTGGAGACCTTTTGAGCAAAGCAAATATTTTTTTTAAATCTATTCTATCTTGTACTCTAAACCTATCATTCATGGCATTTCTTAACCCCCTCACTGACAAGCCCGTGTTAATACTGGTTTGGCGATTTATATAATTTGGTGAAATTGGTCGACGGAATAACTAAGTAGTACCGTATTTTTTAACTATTTTCTATTATTTTCTAAAGGAAATATAAAAATAAATAATTAATAACTATAGAACAAAATAATTTATATAATTTTAAAAAAGAAATAAAAGTATATTAAGCAAAAACATAATTTGCAGAACAAATTAAACAAGTTGGAAATTGCTCGTCAAACGTGGCAAATGAGGTGCGTTCGTACTATAACTAGTTTTATAATTATTTTTTGCACCCCATATTGTACTGAATGTATATTTTTTTGCGCTTCATAAGTGCATAGTCTGTAACATCATTAAAATGCACTTACAATAATATTTTCCCCATTCCCCGTAATGTAACGGAAAACTTTTGGGTGTCCCTGTAATTAAACTATACATCCGATTTTCATAAAATTGGAAATGGCTCGACAAAATTTTGCAGCAATTATATATTAAAAATTTCAGACCATTCGGAAGTCTGTAACATCATTAAAATTCACTTGCAATAATTTTTCCCATTGGCCGTAATGTAAAGAAAAACTTTTGACTGTCCCTGTAATTAAACTATACATCCGATTTTCATAAAATTGGAAATGGCTCGACAAAATTTTGTAGCAATTATATATTAAAAATTTCAGATCATTCGGTCGGGTAGTTTTTGCTCTGTTATATGCGGACGGACAGACAGACGGACGGACGGACAAACGGACGGACAGACAGACGGACTGAACGACGACTATAGGTGCTACGTATTTATATAATTACGAACGCACCTAAAAAGAAAACAATTTATTTCCTACATTGTTTGGACCCGAAAAGGGACAGATATTAAGATGTTTCATTCAGTTGGCTATGCGTTTAATGTTACATTTTTGTAACAAACTAGGGGGCTCGGCCCCCTACGAGCTACGCTCGCCAACCCCCGTCCAGACACCGCAGACTCTAAATGCACGCTAATTTGATCGGCTTTAAAAAGATTTAGAAAGATTGAATTATAATTTAAAAAACAGTGGCGATCTCCCTATAAACGAATTTCTATTCATTTCTCTTTGATTGTGGAATTTTATCGCCAAATCCGCTGCGGTACTACTTGATTATCCTGTCGACCAATTTCGCCAAATTATATAAATCGCCAAACCACTCGTCAAATTATACAAATTGATATAATTTTTATTTTAAATAACGAAAGAACAAATAAATTCGTACAACATTAATAAAAACACAAATAAAACGTCGAAATAAAAATAACTTGATGACGTATACACGTGTAACAACATTTCAAATTAAGCTAATATAAAAGGAATTAAGTAAAGAGAGTCTTTGTCTCCTGGTATTTTTTAACAAAGCGAAAAGAAAGTTCTTTTAAATGAGACATTTTAAATTAATTCTCAAAATATCAAATAAATGTCTAGCGCAATTTCTAAATTTAACCTTTTTTGCAATATTATTTTGTGTTCATTTTATGTAATAACTACAATGTGACGTAAATATGACGTAATTTCTCCTAAGACTTCTAACGCATCTTAATGAATTTATTATTTTACAATATCCTTTCTCTTTTAAAATTCACGTGTATACTTTTTATGACGTAATTTTTAATAAGTTCCTGCTTTTTATACGTAATTATTTAATTCTAATTTGAAAGTTTTTTTCCTGTTTATAATAGTCACGTGTAAATAAATTTTTAATTTGAAGCAAACATTATTGCTTGCGCTTTTTATACAGTTGGCAACAGTTTAAATTAGTACAATTTTCTGAAATCTGTAAAAAATATCTCTAGAAATGCTGAAAATTTGAATTTAAAATAGAAATAAAACCTGAAAAAATGAGTCAAAATAAAAAAATTAATGCAATCTGCACTCCGGCAAATTCTAACGCATAAAATGATCTAAAAATGATTACACTGCCATGTATAGTTTTTGCTGCTATAAAACTTTTTTAGTGGAACGATTTTGTCCAACTTTAGCATTAAATAACTCTTAAAATAATTCTTCGATTTGAAAACTGTCTGCATCAGCGTGTTTATCAAACATTTCTGTATAAAACCACCGATTTTCATATTTTTGTATGCATTATTTTTGTTAATATTAACGAAGAAAGGTCTCCGGTCACAAAAAAACCAAAACCGGCGGCGGCGGCGGTGACAGCGGTAGTTACTTTTTTTTTAGAATAGAGAGATAAGTTAAACCAATTGAACATTAAAAAATAAAAATTAAATTCAAACAATATGATACTTTAAACACCCAAAAACCTGGATTCCGTTCAAATGAAAGCGAAATAAATCTTAGATTTTTTTTTAAAGGTTTGTAATTTAGACGTGTCTTATGATTTTATGTACAATCATTATAAACATAATACAAAATCTGCAATACAAATATTTACAACTAAAAAATGGAAAAAGTCTAAGATTTATTTCGCTTTCATTTGAACAAACTCCAAGTTTTTATGGTGTTTAAAGTATCATATTGTTTGAATTTTATTTTTATTTTTTAATGTTCAATTGGTTTAACTTATTTATTACAAAAATGTAATATTAATCGTATAGCTAACTGAATGAAACATCTTAATATCTGTGCCTTCTCAGGCCCAAACAATGTAGGAAATAAATTGTTTTATTTTTTAATTTGTTCTGCAAATTATGTTTTTGTTTAATATGTCAAATTTTTTAATAACTACTACATTCAGACGAACTCTCAGATGAACTCAATTCAAAATTAACGGAATGTACCATCATTCAGGTTTGATTATCACATCATAATTTGTAGTGTAATTTACCAATGATTAATCTAAAATGGTTCGTGACAGCAATAATACAGGTTGTCGTTGTTTGAACAAAAACTTCTAATCTAAGCATAAAAAATCAAAATTTAGTTGTTAATTTTAGTTACCCCTATTTTCCACTTGGGACCATTATGAATGCAAAAATAATGTTATATCTTTAATGCTAATATTTAACAACAGTATAGCTGTTATACAGTAAGATATGAAAAAAAGCAGTTTTACTTTAAAAAATGTTTAACCCTTTTCCTCGCAGGGGACGATGTAAACGCAAAAGGAAATTGTTACCTAAGTTAAACTACGGTTATTTATTTTGCGGCAACACCAGTCGTTTCTGTGTCAGGCAAAAAAATGACAAAAAAAAAAAAAAAAAAAAAGACCGTGGGGGAAAATTTTAGATAAAAAATGTCATAGACATAAGGTTAAAAGTCCCCATCTTTTTAAAATTTACAAATAATGGACCCCATCAGTGGTGACGTCAAAGGCAACTCAATTCCGGGTACCAACCATAAGTTGGATCCAAATAAACCATAGAGTTCAGAGACAGATAGGGAGGAAACGTGATGGTTCAGAATGAAGCTAAAAATGTAACCTTGAAATCAATTAAAACCTGTCACAATTCGGTCCAAACAATTGCGGGTAGCTTTGAAAACTTCTCTTATTCCAAATAATTCAACCCTGGTTTCACGTGCTCGTCTTGATTGGGCCGAATGATTTGAGCGATATCTGGCTTCAGGGGCGGACTGGCGTAGTTTGTCCCACCCCGCTAGGTTTAGGCATTGGCCCACTTAGCAACAATCCCATTGTTACAATGGCCCTTTGATCTAACTTGGGGTAGTGGGGGGGGGGGGGGCGGAGGTTAACTTGCTTAATTTTGATTTATTTCTTGAATATGTAAACTTTAAAGAATTAAAAGGTATACACATAATAAATAAAAAGTTTTAAATTTTTAATGGGAATTCTGTTCAGATTCTGTGTATTCTTTGTATTAAAAAAAATTGTTTAGTCCAATTGTGGATCAATTGCGCTGTCAGCATCTGCCAAAGATATCGTTAGAATAATGATGGCTACTTGTAAAGGGGCTCCAAATGCGAATCGATCACAGCTTACCCTAACCTATGCACATTGACAACACCTAGGAACATCCATCCTTCACCCGAAATTTGAACCTAGGACCCTTTGCGTGGAAGGCTAACATGCTAACCACTATGCCGTCAATAAAACCTTAGACTTGTCTGTACACGACATTATAAATTTTATACTAGAAAGTGTCAGCATTTACCAGAAAGAGTTAGTTCTATTAAAATTGACACGCATACATTGATTAATTTGTCATTTGAAATATCATTGTATTCATTTGTGCATTTTATTTTGTTATTTGAAATTATCAACCTATATACATTTTGTACATTGATTAATGTTTATTTAAAATATCAATAAAGTACCTGAAAATTGAATCATTTGATTTATACCCTCACTACTAATTAATTAGAATATCAGAGTCAGATATCTGGACATTTCTTTTGAATTTGAGGAAACTCTCTCTATTATATTATAACAATCATAATTTTCAATTAATAACAATCATAATCATAATATTCATTCAACGCTGAATTGAATAAAATCTTCTAACGGTTCGTGTCCTAGAGATAAACACAAGCAGTTCTGTATAATTTTAAGCGTTGAAAACACTCATTCACAAGACACTTGAGGGCATGATAAAATTAATATGTATTTATAGACTATGTACAATGTGGATAAATATGATCATAGGCATTTAACTTGCACAATAATTCTAATACGCAAGCTAAGAATTTTTTACATTTTTTATTAACTTTACAGCGATTTTCATCATCTTTAAGGAGTTCTTCTGAATTGCTCGTTTCTTTTCTATACACTGCTGAAAATTTGCTACATCGACATTGTTGCTGCAATAGTGGCTGATTATAATCAGCATAGTGCAGGGAAAATTGCAGCAACTCTTTTCAGACGAAGTTTTGGTCGGGAGGGTCTTACTTTTAGAGGTTTATGCCACTTGTTTGTGGATTGCAGTTAAATTCCCCTATCGGCAGGGCTGTAATCTAAAACTTTTTTGTAGGCTGGCCTGTTCGGTTGAACCTGACACAGTCTTTTTTTACTTTCGCCAAGTCAAACAGAGTATTAAGAGCTTCTTCAGCAAATTCATTTAAAAAATTAACCTCACTGAAGCGGCAAGGATTGAACCAGGAAATGTCTTTCATGAACAAGTCATTTCCAGTAAATCGCGTACTCAACTGCTGAATATCTGTGTCTAAGAGGATATTATAAACATTTACCTTAAATATTTCTAATGGTAATCTGATAATACTTCTTGCCTCATTGTTATAATATTCACCACATAGACGTTTCGATATAGATATTCTCTTTTCCAGTGGGAAACTCAATTTCAATGGTTATTCCTTTTCTATTAGTTGTTTCTGAAGGTTCTGGAGATCTATTTTGTGTAGCAGATTGGTTTTCAGGGTTTGGATTTTGTTAGTAGCAGTTACGTAGTCAGGCCGCTTATCTGCAGATACTTCGATGTGGGCGTAAATATATTGGATAGGTTGCTTAAAATGGCTACTATTAATATATACTAAAACTCGCACCAATTATCAATTAGTGACATGTGATGGGAAATTGTCATTTCGGTGATACCTTGTAGTCACTTAAGCAATGTTGAAAACTTATGTTGATCCTTAAAAGGTTTTGAAGACTTCTCAAACATGCTATTAAGTAGTCGATCCTTACTCCACCACCTAGTAGCGTTTTCTTTTTTGTAATCGGCGAAGAAGTTTATTTCCACGTACAAGCTGATTATTCACTGAAGTCCATACTTTCATTCGCTTATATCCTCTGAGCTAAACACGGTTATAGCTTGCATTGAGTCCAAGAAGTCCGTTGTCAATTAGCAACATTCTTTTGCATCTTTTAGGACGAAATTTAGCATATCACTGCACATGCTGTATATTTGGATTGTCCTTTTTAGGTTGTGACAGCAAACCTTTATAGCTCCCACTCATATTTGCTGTACCATTGAAAGAAGTGCCAATTATTTGTGAAGAAGGGAGTTTAAACTTTTTAAGTTCTTCTTTTAGTTGGGGATAGAGAGTTTCCCCTGTTGTTTTGGGAGCATCAACCAATTTTTAAAGCTAACCTTCCCTTTACCACGCTGCGTGAATACAACGAATACAACTTGCCAGCTGCGCCGTTACCGATATATCTTGTGTGAAATCTACTTCAATATTGAATGAAACTGACTGTTTTACTTCATCGGCAATGTTTATTTGGATCTGAATGGAGAGATGAGCAATTAACTTACTTATAAATGACTTGAACAGGAATGAAATCAACGAACTTCTTTCATGTCAATTAGGATTTTCATTTTGTTCTTCTATCTGCTCTATTCTAGGCTTCTTCATACTCTCTGAAGATCTTGTTTCTTGGCTTTTCTTGATAGCCTTGCTAAACCACGATAACCGTGCAAAATTTCAATATATATTTACATAGCAGTGTTACCAATTCTAAAAAATTACCGTGCTTAACGTCACTATTATTCAAGTCTGCCGGGCCCTCCTCTCATTTTTCTCTATAAGCTAATCCTTGCTTTCCAAGATCTGTAGATCATCCCTATATATGTAAGCTAATCCTTGTCTATCTTTTGTTACAAATGTCCGCAGGCAAATCATCCCATCGAACAACTTCCCACCTTTCACTCACTATATTCCTCACCCACAAGAAAAGTGGCACATCTTGGCAAAAGTAAATTTCACAGGAGAGGCAAAAGAAAATTTACATGATTTTACTGTAAAAAGATATTATGTGATATATATCTGCATGCAGGAGTAAAAGTGTAAAAGCCTTAAGAATAAAGACATAAATGAAGTTTGGAAGTTTGAATAATTTTACCTCCCCACACAACCCACCACCGACCCTTCTGTGGTCACGAATGGACATAGAGCGTAATAAAGCGATTTTCCGTATAACTACACTTATGAAACTTTTTCTGTATCAAGACGCACCTATGACAGATCTATCTGTGGAATAAAACGCAAAATGAATATTTTGCGCGATGTGTCACTTTTCTTGTGGGTGAGCGATATGTGCTTTTTACTTTATCCCCTATCTCTCGGTTTCTATACAAAATGAGTAATTTGAACAGGATCTTCCAAAGATTTCAGATGGGAGAGAGAAAAGAGAAATCTGACTAACCTGATCAAAGGAAAAAAATCACGCTTCACGAAAAAGAAAAATTAAAAATGAGGTTTTTTTTTTTTAGTTTTATTGAAAAGAAACAAAACTCAAACAATTTATTATTTTTTGGCCCACCCCGCGATCGCGGGGTAGCGGGGTGGGCCAGTCCGCCCCTGTCTGGCTTTCTATTTGCAAGCCGTTTTGACACATAGTGCATCTGTTATATTACTCTGACCTTTCTGGGTTTATTTGGATCCAATTTGCGGTTCATACGCGGAGTTGAGTTGCCTGTGACGTCACACTGATGGGGTTCATTATTTTTATATGGCTCCTATAATTATAATACGGGCTGAGTCACGCCGCCATTTAATTGCCGGTAGGAGGAAAACGATTGGCCACGCCACGTGGGCAGCAATCGCTCATTGGTCAAAGTGGGAAACAAAATGCTTGACGATTCAGCCTGTATGATAGGAGCCCTAATTATTTTTTATTTCTTGTTGATACAAAAAGAAATTGCCTATGAACAATACATATATTACACAGCGAAAATGTCCGTGTGTAACGCTGAAGTCATATTGACGATCACGATGTACCGGCAAAATAAATTTCACTTATTTGAAAATTTATTAACTTCTAAACGTCGAAAAAATTCAATTTTTACGCCGTCTTAAAACAATAGAAATAGTTCAGAATTGGTTTCCAGCTAATATTACTTCACGAAATTAAAACTTAATCTATAAATAAATAAAAGAAAACATAAATAAATCATAAAGTTAACACATTTTTAAACGAACTACGCGCTCACCTGTATGTAACTTATAGTCACGCTTAAAAATCAGTATCGGTAAAATTTATTTAAAATGTTTGACGTCATATTCACCTACTTTCTGTTTTTACTCATATTAATGTTTTTTGTATTACTTTTATTTCCATTATGCCATATTCATCTTATTTTTGCAACAATAAGAAATAATGTTAAATTTTATGGGAAAATGTCCATTGATTCTCAATGAAAATAGCGAAATTTGTAATTATTAAAAAATATATTTGAATAATTTAAATAAAACATAGCCTGTGCTACTTTATGGGTTACAATCCATCCATATGCAAAGGCATTTTATCATCCGTTTTCTGTTTGATATCAGGCAAATGTTTTTACACTTTAAATTTATAATCTCTCTATTCTAAAAAAAAGTAACTACCGCTGTCACCGCCGCCGCCGCCGGTTTTGAATTTTTTGTGACCGGAGGTCTTTCTTCGATAATATTAAGAAAAATAATGCATACAAAAATATGAAAATCGGTAGTATTATACAGAAATGTTTGATAAACACGCTGATGCAGACAGTTTTCAAATCGAAGAATTATTTTAAGAGATATTTAATGCTAAAGTTGGACAAAATCGTTCCACTAAAAAAGTTTTATAGGAGCAAAAACTATACATCAGAATTTAATAATTTTTAGATCATTTTATACGTTTTAATTTCCCGGTGTGCAGAATTTATTTAATTTTTTAATTTGACTCATTTTTCGAGGTTTCATTTCTATTTTAAATTAGAACTTTCAGCATTTCGAGAGATATTTTTTACTTATTTTAGAAAATTGTACTAATTTAACCTGTTGCCACCTGTATAAACAACGGAAACAATAATGTTTGCTTCAAATTAAAAAATTATTTACACGTGACTATTATAAACAGAAAAAATCATTTGGAATTAGAATTAAATAATTATGTACAAAAAGCAGGAACTTATTAAAAATTACGTCATAAAAAGTATACACGTGAAATTTAAAAGAGAAAGGATATTGTAAAATAATAAATTCATTAACATGCGTTAGAAGTCTTAAATAGGAGAAATTACGTCATATTTACGTCACTTTACAGTTATTACATAAAATGAACACAAAATAATATTACAAAGCAGTTTAAATTTAGAAATTACGCTAGACATTTATCTGATATTTTGAGAGGATCTTTTCAACTATTTTTGTTAGCAAAGCGCAAATAATATTTCCTTTCTAACAAAATTATTTTTACATGAATATTTAAAAGAGAAATAATAGCTTGGTCAAAATTACGTCAGATTAAAAACGATTAATTTAAAATGTCTCATTTAAAAGAACTTTCTTTTCGCTTTGTTAAAAAATACCAGGAGACAAAGACTCTGTTTACTTAATTCCTTTTATATTAGCTAATTTTGAAATATTGTTACACGTGTCTACGTCATCAAGTTATTTTTATTTCGAAGTTTTATTTGTATTTTTATTAATGTTGTACTAATTTATTTGTTCTTTCGTTATTTAAAATAAAAATTATGCCAATTTGTATAATTTAGCGATTTATATAATTTGGCGAAATTGGTCGACTGGATAATCAAGTAGTACCGCAGCGGATTTGGCGTTAAAATTCCCCAATCAAAGAGAAATGAATAGAAATCCGTTTATAGGGAGATCGCCACTGTTTTTTAAGTTATAATTCAATCTTTCGAATTCTTTTTAAAGCCGATCAAATTAGCGTGCATTTAGAGTCTGCGGTGTCTGGACGGGGGTTGGCGAGCGTAGCTCGTAGGGGGCCGAGCCCCCTAGTAGTATTAAAATTAACAAAGAATAATAAAAGAGTGGCATCAGGGACAAAAAGGTGGGAAGAAAAAATTAAAAAGGTATGATCTCCATAGGCTTTTCTATGTTAAATTAACATTGAGAAGTGACACTGGAAATAAATAAGTATTGCGCTGCCACGCAATACTTAAATAAACATTTATTATTAAATAAACAGCCAATAGCCGGGTTACCATGTCAATCACAATAATGCCATTTTGGCGGCAATTAGGTATCCAGGTGCGTAGATAACATCTGTGCCTAATTTTTTTCTTTTGGTTTTGTTTAAAAAAATAAAAGAAAGAAGTGAAAGCCATCAATTTTAAATGAAAGTTGTGTATTTTAAATGAAATGAATGAAAGGATTATATTTTAAATGAATTTAATGAAATATAAAAAAATGCGACGGGAAAAATGTTTGGCGAATTATCACCTGCGTCCTGCTAACATAAATAACCATCAGAATTGATTTCTCTATCAGAATCTTTCGATTTGGCGAAAGATTGTTCAAGTAAATTAAATTATGAATAAAAGTAGCATGATACATTTCTTAGCATACATTTAAGGGATGCCAAACTGGTCGCCAAATTAGTTTAAAATAATAACCTTTTCTGAAATATGAAAAAATATATATATCTGTTATGATTAAAATTTGAGTTGCCATCATTAGAAAAATGTATTTAAAATTAGAAAAAAAAATTAATATTTCGAAAACTAATTCGAATTTAAAAATTCTAATACCAGTTTTGAGATCTGCGGATCAATACTGATTTTTGGTGTTAATTTCATCGCAAAGTATTCCATATTTTAGGAGAAATCGCCGTGAAACATAATCAGTTGTTTAATCAGTCGTTTCAAAGAATCGTTACATAAATTCGTTTCATTTCAACCGTTTCATAAATTCGTTTCATTAGGATTTTTATATATATAGGGTAGATATACAGGGTGATTCAAAAAAGATGGGAAAAATTTTAAGAGGTGATAGTACACACCCAAACAAACATTTTGTATCAAAGAATGCATGGTCGAAAACTAAACGTAAAAAAGTTAGAGGGCGCCAAAAGTTATGTTCTTATACGAGACAAAAACACACAATGAACGATTAAGTTAAGTTACGAAAACAAATTTAATGGCATTTGATTACAATAAGTGCTCAAAACATTGACCGGTAGCTGTTATGCACGCAGTACAACGGCGAAGAACAGATTGGCGAATTTTCTGAAACACACCAGGCATATCGCGAACTTCCCCTACAGCAGCCGAAAGCTTGGCGACAAGTTCTTCTGCGGATTCAATGGGAGTCTCATACACAAGAGCCTTTAGCTGTCCCCACAAAAAAAAATCGAGACATGAAAGATCTGGCGAGCGCGGTGGTGCCTGATGTGTTTCAGAAAATTCGCCAATCTGTTCTTCGCCGTTGTACTGCGTGCATAACAGCTGCCGGTCAATGTTTTGAGCACTTATTGTAATCAAATGCCATTAAATTTGTTTTCGTAACTTAACTTAATCGTTCATTGTGTGTTTTTGCCTCGTATAAGAACATAACTTTTGGCACCCTCTAACTTTTTTGCGTTTAGTTTTCGACCATGCATTCTTTGATACAAAATGTTTGTTTGGATGTGTACTATCACCTCTTAAAATTTTTTCCATCTTTTTTGAATCACCCTGTATAATACACTTTTTTCTGCTCGGGAACTGTATTCAGCAGTTTTGAAACGTAGAAAAAACAGAAAACTTGAAAAGGAATTTGGAAACACGGAATAAACTTCGAAAAACATTTTTTCGTAATTGTAAATATTAATATATATTAAAATATATATATACACTGTTAGTAAGGGAAAGATACACCGGATAGGTTTTTCTTTTTCTTTTCCCATTTTCGTCCTAGAAACGGATGCGACAGTTTGGAATTTATGAAAAATGGAAAATCAAACAGACGCGAATCGAGATCATTTTTTTTTTAAATATAAACAAAAGATACCGTTGAAATTGGGAAGATAAGGCGCTCTTTTCTTAAACTCTACGGGGACCCAGAGATTGCGATTTCCAAATGCGGAAAAAATCGAACACTTTGCTTTCGTTTTGCACAATCCCTTTGAAGAAAGGAAGCTAGCCATTTTTCGATGTTCATTATGGCTTTTAATTAATATCTCGGCGAATTATCAAAAAATGAAAAGTCTGAGCCTCGGGTGCATTTCGACCTATCTTTGTCTTTATTCATCCAAATTTTCAAAACTCTATGTGCAGTAGATATTCCTAGCCATAGCCTACACACACAGAGACAGACAAACATCTTTCTTTTTTTAATGCAGACTCGCCGACCGACCCATCGTTGTCCGGGCCCATAATAATAGCTTTAAATTAGGGATGCACCGGATATTGATTTTGACGGATATCGGATACCGGATATCCGAAGCTCCTTCGCCTGCCGGATTCGGATATCCGGCACTAGATATGTTTTTAGTTATATAGTGAATTATTTCTCTATACAATGTCATCTCAGAACAATAAATTACAAACATGTTTCACACATCATTAAAACATTTTAAATGTATTGAAATATAATTTACAAAAACTATATCTCTTTGAATATCAGGTCTTGCAATTCAAGTTTTCCCAGGAGGGGAGTTTCATACCCAACATTTATAAATGCAGGGGAGTTGAACAGTTAGAAAGGGGAAAAAAATCTTTAAACCCCGTTATTTTTTATGTGATGCTACTTAAAGAATTACATTTATACAGATATGACAAAATACCATTGAAACAATTTAAATTAACAACTCAAGATAATTATTCAAAATTTTTATTTTATTAAAACAAAGGAACAGAATCAAGCTTTATATATACCATGTCTATTTTTCAACTTTCAACTAATGTTATGGGCAATTAACAATCGGGTTGCTAAATGAATTTCTTAATTTAGATTTTATTCCATTTTGCGTACTTTAGCCTCTTTCACAAGTTACACTTTTGACAAACAGCACAGAGTGACTTTTATAACTTTAGAAATTATCGGAAACACATGGTTATGCTCTCTTAAAAAGTTTTAGAAAACTTTGCAAATTCTGATGTGCATTAATTTTTAACTTACATGAATAATGCATATCGGTGATGGTATGTCACTTCTGAACAAATTTGTTTTATTATATCCTTAATGGAATTATATTCAAAACTGTAATCCCTGGTATTTTCGTTAATTGAACTATGTTCTATGCATTAGAATTTTAAATCCATATCCAAAGTTTGAAAAGGGAATAGTCAATTGATTTCTTCTATTACACAAGAAAAGGTCGATTTCAAAAAGTCTTGTCCTAATTTCTGTTAATTGCGAGAAACAACTAGTTTGTTGTTTCTAAATATATTTCTTTGAATTTCATCAGTTTTTTTTTTTTCATCTGCACCACAAGTGTAATCTCATTTTGTTTAGCGCTGACTATTGTCGAATTTGGTAGAGCTTAGTCTCCCGTGGCCGTTGCTGCCCTTTTAGTTATTTCCAATTTTGGGCACACAGGAAAAACATCGCAAAATACGTAAATCGGTCATAGAAAAAAACATTGCTGATTTCGTCAATCATGGTGAAAATAAATAAAATAATTTGTCGATTGGTTTCGAGAAAAAAACTGAAGTTCATGGTGTTGCATCATAAAAAATATAATGCATCATTTCCCATTCAAATTAATTTAAATAATATAATTTATTTCAATCTTACAACTTAAATTAACATTTTCAAACACCTAATTTCCAATCACAAGTTTTAAACTTATAATGTAAATTTTAATGATAAATAATTCAATATTTCCTTATTTTTCAATGTAAACATTATCTCTTATTAAGATTATTTAAGTGCAATTAGTATTTTATTATATTTCAGTAATTTAACTTTCAAATTTCTTTCAACATACATCGCGAAATGTGTAAACACATCGGAATTTTCTAAGTCTAAAATATAAAAAATAGAAATATTTTATTTATCAATATTTCCCTTTTAAATTATATTATGTGGATAGAAATATTTATTTCTAGCCGATTGCAAAATTTTCAGCGACTTGTGATAAATACTTTGGCAGAAATACGCAAAAATATATTTTCTATCTTTTCTCATTTTTAATTTCGGCGCGCGACGCCATGAGATCATTCTTTCCGACATTTTGAAAGTTCCAACAAGAAGGGTATTCCCCTTTGCCAAACAGACGCTTAGTTCAAAACCGGACGTCTGCTAAATCGTTTAACATTCCTTTTGGAACACGCACGTTGTGTGTGACGTCAGGCGCGGGGAGGATAGGCGTTTTTAATTGGCTGGCGCGCTCTGTAATGGCTTTTCATGTTTGAAACTCTGGGTTCTGGAAGTCATCATTCTTTACCAGGGAGCCGTTAAAGCAAGTAACTTGTGGGGGCTGCGACGCCGTGCCTTTTTTTAGCCGGCTGTTGCGGCAGAAGAGTTCGGCTAGCCAGTGAGAAGAGATCGACGTTTTGTTAGGCCTTGGCGGCCGTATATCATCTAAAGGAAATATAATATTTTTTTCTTCAAGAAGCATTTCTAAGTAAATTTCATAGAACATTAATTGGAAGCCTTGAATTGTTGTTCTGCTCATCGACATTTTATTATTCTTCGATCAACCATACTTCTTTGCTATAAAAATATGAATTGATTATCTGTTTTTTTTTTTTTTGTCGATGCAATAAATAGTAAATTGCCTTTGTAACGAACTGAAATCGTCAAAATCTGCATTTCTGAAGGAAGTTCTCAAACATCCTATTTCCAATTTTCCAAATCCGTAACTTCTCATTCGGTTCGGATTCGCATTTAATAAAAAGAAATAGAATCTACATTCCTGAAGGAAGTTTGTCAACAGCATGTTTCCAGTTCTCCAAATACAAGAGTCCTTCTACGATCCGAGTTTGGCTTTATATTCCTGAACTTTATTCCCTAGTTTGACTTTATGTTCCTGAACTTTGTTCATTTTGGAGGCCTTAAAACTAAAAGAAATATTTCTTAAATAATCAGACTCTATAACATCACGATATCAGAACTTCACATTCTATTATGTTAACTTAAATCTCATATTTTAACAATTTACTTCTGCTTTTTCTCCGATGACAATATATCTCCAATTATCTAAAATTATATTAAATTTTACATTCATTTTGATAATCTTTTCATAATTCATAATGTAAGAATGCATTCAAATTAGCAAATTTTATATATGTTTAAATAAACGTCATTTGTGAATTATCTTTCTGTGTTCAAGTACTTGGGTGAGTGTTTTCTTTTCTTTATTTTTTTTTAGCTACGATAACTAGTAAATATAATTTTATTTGATCTTAAATAATTTAAAATAATTCTTAAAAAACACATTAAGCAATGTCTACCACTTACGTCATCGGCTGTAGTGTAATTTTGAGCTTATGAATCGGAATTAATTTTGTTCAATTCAAACTTTGGATTGAATTCTACTCTCCGATTCATTAAGCCCAAACATTACAGTACATTTATGGTGCCGTTAACTTAGTGATTTCATTCTTGGAGTTATTGTTTTAAGCCTTTTTAATATTAATTTTTTCTTTTCATTCATAGGCATTAATTGATGCCATAACTTTAAAGATCGGAGATCGGGTTTCATTACTTTTTCATGATAATAGATAAAGTATATTTATTAATTAACTTATTAATTATTTAATCATTTATTTTAAAAATAATACTCACTAAACTTATATATTTTTTTTTCTCTCTATTTCATGTGCGGACCCCATATTGGTGCAATATATTTTTAAAATATACATGATTTATATTTTTATTTATTTTCCTTTTAAGATTTGATTCTATAAATATATGTAAAGAAAAGAAATTTGATTTTTCAAAGATTTATTTGCTAATATTTTTTCATAAATTGAAAAAACGAAAACTTTATATATTACGCTTTGAATTTATAATGATTTATTGTTGCATGTTTTGATATTTGTAGTTATTGTGTTCCTTTTTTTCTATTTTGGGGGATTTGTACATTTTTGCATATATTTATTTAGTTTAACTGTATTGCACATTAATATGCATTTTTAGAAAAATTTTTAAAAAAGTAATCTTCCATTTTTTTTATAATTTTTTTTTCTTTCCTTCATCATTTTAACAAATTTTTCCATTATTATTTTTTTATTTGCTTTGCTTTAAGATAATTTATTTGTCATACATCAGTGTTTTAGTATACCTTTTGATTTTTCACGTGTATACAAATTATTACGATATGGCAAATGACTTGCAATTAAACGCGCTTATGGCAGCGATTCCCACTTTCCATGGAAAAGAAGGGGAAAATGTACATTTTTTCATTAAAAACATTAGTGATGTCTGTAACATACAGAATTGGAACGACGAGAATCGTATTCTACTCTTCCGCCTGTATTGTAGAGACAAGGCGCAGGAATATGTTGCGAGCGATCCAGAAATTAACAATATTGATAATTTTGAAAATTTTGTGCGTTTATTTAGAGCAAAATTTAGCAGAGAAGAGAATTTCCAGGAAACCTCTTATCAGTTCTCAAATACAAGACAAAAACCTAAACAGACAGTGAAGGAGTTGGCTGAGGTAGTAAAAAAATTAGTCAATCGATTGGTTCCGAACGCTGAGGATATTCCTCAAATGGTTATTCTAAAGCAAAAATTGATGTTTAATAAATTGCTCGAAGCTCTTAGACCGGATATTAAAACAGAGGTACTTAAACTTGGAAAGGAAAATTTCGATGATCTGGTTTCTAGTGCTATGGATTGCGAAAAAGCTTTGGAGCAGCAATGCTCTTTCTCAGTCAACACCATCAACGCGACGCAGGTTTCAAACAACAGCAGTCAGGACTCGTTGATTACAATTTTGTTGAAACAACAAAAAAATTCAAATAAATTATTGCAGAGTATGGCGGAGCAGTTAAAAGGATTAAAAGAAGAGCGGACTGTTTGCCATATCTGTAACAAACAGCATAATACGCGCGATTGCTGGTTTTTTCCGTCTTTGCATAATAGGGGATTTTTTTCGCCGCAGCAAAATTTTTCTGGTCAGGGTAACAGTGCTGCTAATCAAGCAAGTAATTTTTTAAGTCCTAACAGTAATTCTCCAAGTAATGATAGATATTTTGAGAATCAGGGCAGAAACTTTGCTGGAGATTTTAAAAGAGGTAGCGATAACAATGTGCAGAGATTCAATAGGGGCAGAGGTAGAAATAATTATCGACCATATCGTGGCAGAGGCAGAAGAAATAATTTAAACTTCTAGAGGGTTCTGATGATATTTTGCACAATTTTTCCCCTCAATCTCACAGAGCCCTAGATGATAAATTTTTGCACGAGGGTATGAATTATTCTGATACTGCTGTTAACATTCCCAAATCACTTATGTCATGTTTTTCTGATGATTCTCCACTTCCTTTAATTATATTAACATTTGGAAAACATAACTTTATTGGTCTTCTGGATTCTGGTGCAAATCTTTTTCTTATACAACCTAAAACTATTAACTTACTTAAACAAAACAATAAACTTAACTTTTTATCTAGATCTGTAAACATCAAGACCATCAATAATTCCAGTGTTCCTTATTTTTCTGCTGTACAATTAAACTTTAAAATTCGTAATAAATGGTTCAGCAATGTGTTTTTCGTTACCCATGATAATTGGCACTCTAACTACCAAATTATTCTCGGTTATGATTTTTTAAACCGAAATAAAGTTTTGTTAGACTCTGCCAACTCTCAACTTATCATGGGAAACCTCACATTTCCTTTCGAAAATAAAAATCCTGATTCTACTCAAACTTCTAATTTTAACAATGAAAATCTAAGTTCCAATGACAATAATACTATTCATGATATTTCAAATTCCAATGCTGAATCATATGAAAATATTAATTCTCTCTCTAACGATATTAATCATGAAGATTCCAAAAACTTTGTCACACCAGCTAACCGTGTCATTATTCGGCCAAATCATGGCAGGATTATAAGACTTAAAGCATTACATAAAATTAACAATTCATTTAACTATTTATTTGTTCCATTAACTACCAAATTGCCACTAAACCTAGATCTTAGTCTTCATGAAGCAAATGTTAACAATTCTATTCTTCTGTATGTATTCAACAACAATAGTCAAAAAATTGTCCTCAACAAAAATACTAAATTAGGTTACTTAAAACAAATTTCTAAAGATCAAATTTCTACGCATGACAACAGTAAAACATACCAGGTAAATTCGCTAATTTGTGATGATATTTTAGAACTTCGTAAAAATGAACTAAAAGCTAATAATTTTCAAGTTGATCACTTACCTGAATCAGATAGGAAGAGAGTTCTCAAACTTCTTATGAATAATTCAGCTGTTTTTTCTTCTTCATACAGTACACTGGGATGTACAGATAAAGTTGTTCCTCAGTTTAACTTACTGCATGATTTTGCTTTACAAACAAAACCATATCCCATTCCTAGAATTGCCAAGGAGTTTGCTAGAAATGAAATCGCTGATCTTCTGAAGGCTGGCATTATAGAAAATTCAACCTCAAACTACTGTTTTCCAGTCATTTTTGTTAAAAAGAAGACGTTACCTACTGATGACCCTAACAAACTTAAATTTCGTATGGTTATCGACTATCGATTACTTAATGCAATAACTGAACCTTATAAAATTTGTTTACCAAAAATCAACGACATTATGCAAAATATATCGGGCAAAAAATTCTATACTGTTTTGGATTTAAAAGCCGCATTTTTTCAAATTCTTCTTCAACAGAAGGATAGGGCCAAACTGGCATTTGCAACGGAGTATGGGAATTATCAACCTAAACGCCTGCCATTTGGATGTGTGAACTCAACTTCTTATTTTCATACTTTAATAAATAACTGCCTTAGCTCATTAAGAGGTAAAAATGTTCAATATTTTCTAGATGACATAATTGTTGCTGCTGATTCGTTGGAGGAAATGTTAATATGGTTGCAGAAAGTTTTTGACAAATTGAGAGAATTTAACCTCACTTTAGACCCTAAAAAGCTTCAAATATGTAAAGAACAAATAACATACCTAGGCTTTAAATTACACAAAAACGGTCACTCTCCTTCTACTGATAATGTAAACAAAATCAATAGATTTCCCATTCCTACAAACCTGAAACAAGTTCAAAGTTATCTGGGTATGATAAATTATTTCCGTCATTTAATTTTCGATTTTGCAAAAATAGTACAACCTATTGTAAATTTAACGAGAAAAAAGGTAAAATTCTTCTGGAGCAATGACTGTCAAAATGCTTTTCTCAAGATTCAGGAAATTTTGCTTACTAATCCAACAGTTAAAAATTTTGATGATAGTAAGGATGTTTATTTGGTTACTGATGCATCTATGGTTGCAATTTGCGGAATTCTTATGCAAAAACACAATGACAAATTCTACCCCATTGAATTTTATTCCAAGCAATTCAATCAGGCAGAATCTAAATACCCTTCAATCAAACGTGAATTTTATGCTATCTATTCCTCTGTTAAACATTTTTCTGAATTCTTGTACGGTAGACAAATCAAAATTCTAACAGATGCTAAAGCTTTAACTTACCATTTAAACCTAGAAAAACAGGCTGAAATTATAACTAGATGGCTTTTATATTTGCAGAGTTTTAATTTTAAGGTTGAGCACATTCCTGGGCTTGTTAATCCAGCCGACTTTCTTTCTCGTGTCGTGGACCTTCCTAATAACCCTAATTTATATGTAAATGCATTAAATATTTTTATACCTACTAACGACTCACTAACTACCGAAAATATACTAAAAGAGCAGCAAAATGATGAAAAACTTAAAGAAATCCGAAAAAAAATAATTGCCAAAACATGTTTTAACACTAATTACTCAATCAATCCTAATAACGATCTTTTAATGTTTGCTAAAAAGAAATCTGGTAATGTCAATAGAGTAAAGAAAATCGTTATTCCTAAAACATTAATCAATAGTTGCATTGCCCTTGCTCACCAAGCTCATTTTGGAATGATAAAAACGGTTGAGACAATTTCCAGGAATTATTTCTGGCACGGAATGGTTCAGGATGTTCAAAATTTTGTAAATAACTGTGATAAATGTCTTCCCTACAAAAGTAAACAAACCAACACAAAACCTTCCTTCATTTCCAAGTGTGAATTAGCTCCCGGAGAGATGCTTGCGATAGATATTGTGGGTAAACTCCCCAGGTCACATGACGGTAAATTTTTTATTCTCACCATCGTTGACCACTATTCACGCTTTCCGGAAGCTATTCCGCTTAGAGATGCTACTTCCCCATCTATAATTAAAGCTTTAAACGACTACTTTTCGAGGTTTGGTATACCAAAAATTATATTATCTGATAACGCCAAAAACTTTACCTCTGATGTCTTTCTAACCTTTCTTAAATCTCTCAATATCAAACGTAGAAATTCGTCCATTTACTTCCCGAGGTCGAACGGTGTTATCGAACGTATTCATCGATCCCTGAAAGAATCAGTTGCTTCACTATCTGATCAAATAATTGAATGGTCTGATAGATTGAAATTTTTTGTGCTTCACTACAATAATTCTAAACATTCTGTAACTAATTTTAGTCCTGCAAACTTATTTTTTGGCAGAGATTTAAACTTACCTATTGATGCTTTCTTACCACCTAAAGATGCTGAAGAACCTTCCCAATACTTTAAATAACAACAAGAACATATCAAAACAACCAGAGAATTAGTTAAACTTAATGAACAAAAATATTTTAAAATGAATGCAAAATTTCTTAAAGGTCGTTCTCCTCCAAAGTTGAAAATTGGCGACAAAGTTTATTTAAAGAATTTCAATCATACTAATACTTTCCATGCAAAAAATTCAGGTCCTTTTAAAATTATCCAGATATGCAATAACGATAACTACCAAATTCAACATATGACTGATCCAACAATCAGAATTATGACGGTGAATGTATCAAAACTCATCTCAACAGGATGTTAGTTTTATTTGTTTTCTACTCGCTTAATTTTCTTTTGTTATGGACATTTTAATTTTTTTTAGGGCACTACAATCTTCCTACAAATGTAAATCCCATTTTTACTAATTTCCATTTTAGTGCCTTCATATGTATATATATCTCTCTGAATTACAATTTTTTTTTAACAATACAGTGGTAACATCTGTATCAATTCTATGAGTTTTCAATATTTTGCTGGCGAAATACTAGTGGTCACGGAATGTAAGCGCTTACGTACTGTCCATTACTGTTCACTCATACAATTGATTAAGCATACTGATTTATTGATTTCATTATTTTACAATTCTATATTTTATAATAGGTACTATCCTTCATCTAAATTTTTTTTTCTACCTTAATTTAAATGATGGGAATTCAATATTATGTTGCCACAGATTTTTTTTTTTTGTATGTTCATCTTTGTTTAATTTTTGAACAATATATATCCATATCATATTGAAATTGAAGGGTGATCTCAACATATAAACTTTTACTGCTTATCCATGTGATGTTTTATTTTAAATTTAATTATAGGATCCTATATAACTATTATTAAAAATTATGAGAAAATATATATAAAAAAATTAATATATTTTTGAGACAACTTTAATAAATTACAAATAAAAAATACAAATGAAAATTTATACATGTTCCAGAAATTATATGAAAAATTATCAATGCTCAAATCTCCTAGCTGCAGCTCTTTGAATACTAGTGGAGATATTTTATGAGAATACGATGGAGCAACTGCTCTAAGCTATTTCTCTTTTTCTTTCAGTTCCCAACAAATTTATAGCGAGCACACACAGAAGGTAAATTCGGCATAGCTTGGGGCAAAAAATAATCACAAAATTAGTACCCTTCCGATAAATCCTTCAAGGTGCAACTATTCATAATTTAAAGGGAATAACATTTTATATTGTAAATTTCAGTGTCCAAGATCACATATGATCTATTTTAAAATTCACAGCTTAATGTCTTAAATTTTTTAAATTTAATGGGCACAACTATCATTCTGAACAATGTACATTTGTTTTTTGTTCAAGAAATTGATGGTATTTTACAATGTAAACAAAATAAATACTACAAATAATGATATACAGTTGTCTCAGCTACATCACAATTGCAGTATTATCCTGTTTTAATTTTATTGGTTTGATTTTGCAATACTTGAAAACTTTATGCAGCATTTTGTTTAAAAAAAAAAATATGATTAAACATATAGTTTTATTTTTATCATAGTTGCAATATGTCTACTGTTAGGGGTTTGCACATGAAAAGATTACATTTTTATAGGCCAATTGGAACCTCACCCATGCAGTGTTTTGTTTATATATAAATTTTAGTGGTTTGTTTCTACCTGTACCATGTTTGTTAGTGTTTGATATTGTGTTACAATTCTATTTCTACTTGTACTGTGTATTTTTGTTTGGTATTGTGTTTATATATTTGTTTTGTTGTATTGTGTTTATTGTTGTTTAATATTGTGTAGTTTACCTTTAAATTTGCATAGAATTATCTGCAGATGGTTCATCTTTTCGAACCTGTCAGCTAAAAATTTTTTTTTATCCTTTTTTTTCTGCTACCGGGAGATAAAATGTTGCATCATAAAAAATATAATGCATCATTTCCCATTCAAATTAATTTAAATAATATAATTTATTTCAATCTTACAACTTAAATTAACATTTTCAAACACCTAATTTCTAATCACAAGTTTTAAACTTATAATGTAAATTTTAATGATAAATAATTCAATATTTCCTTATTTTTCAATGTAAACATTATCTCTTATTAAGATTATTTAAGTGCAATTAGTATTTTATTATATTTCAGTAATTTAACTTTCAAATTTCTTTCAACATACATCGCGAAATGTGTAAACACATCGGAATTTTCTAAGTCTAAAATATAAAAAATAGAAATATTTTATTTATCAATATTTCCCTTTTAAATTATATTATGTGGATAGAAATATTTATTTCTAGCCGATTGCAAAATTTTCAGCGACTTGTGATAAATACTTTGGCAGAAATACGCAAAAATATATTTTCTATCTTTTCTCATTTTTAATTTCGGCGCGCGACGCCATGAGATCATTCTTTCCGACATTTTGAAAGTTCCAACAAGAAGGGTATTCCCCTTTGCCAAACAGACGCTTAGTTCAAAACCGGACGTCTGCTAAATCGTTTAACATTCCTTTTGGAACACGCACGTTGTGTGTGACGTCAGGCGCGGGAGGATAGGCGTTTTTAATTGGCTGGCGCGCTCTGTAATGGCTTTTCATGTTTGAAACTCTGGGTTCTGGAAGTCATCATTCTTCACCAGGGAGCCGTTAAAGCATGTAACTTGTGGGGGCTGCGACGCCGTGCCTTTTTTTAGCCGGCTGTTGCGGCAGAAGAGTTCGGCTAGCCAGTGAGAAGAGATCGACGTTTTGTTAGGCCTTGGCGGCCGTATATCATCTAAAGGAAATATAATATTTTTTTCTTCAAGAAGCATTTCTAAGTAAATTTCATAGAACATTAATTGGAAGCCTTGAATTGTTGTTCTGCTCATCGACATTTTATTATTCTTCGATCAACCATACTTCTTTGCTATAAAAATATGAATTGATTATCTGTTTTTTTTGTCGATGCAATAAATAGTAAATTGCCTTTGTAACGAACTGAAATCGTCAAAATCTGCATTTCTGAAGGAAGTTCTCAAACATCCTACTTCCAATTTTCCAAATCCGTAACTTCTCATTCGGTTCGGATTCGCATTTAATAAAAAGAAATAGAATCTACATTCCTGAAGGAAGTTTGTCAACAGCATGTTTCATGTTTCCAGTTCTCCAAATACAAGAGTCCTTCTACGATCCGAGTTTGGCTTTATATTCCTGAACTTTATTCCCTAGTTTGACTTTATGTTCCTGAACTTTGTTCATTTTGGAGGCCTTAAAACTAAAAGAAATATTTCTTAAATAATCAGACTCTATAACATCACGATATCAGAACTTCACATTCTATTATGTTAACTTAAATCTCATATTTTAACAATTTACTTCTGCTTTTTCTCCGATGACAATATATCTCCAATTATCTAAAATTATATTAAATTTTACATTCATTTTGATAATCTTTTCATAATTCATAATGTAAGAATGCATTCAAATTAGCAAATTTTATATATGTTTAAATAAACGTCATTTGTGAATTATCTTTCTGTGTTCAAGTACTTGGGTGAGTGTTTTCTTTTCTTTATTTTTTTTTAGCTACGATAACTAGTAAATATAATTTTATTTGATCTTAAATAATTTAAAATAATTCTTAAAAAACACATTAAGCAATGTCTACCACTTACGTCATCGGCTGTAGTGTAATTTTGAGCTTATGAATCGGAATTAATTTTGTTCAATTCAAACTTTGGATTGAATTCCACTCTCCGATTCATTAAGCCCAAACATTACAGTACACATGGGAAATCGAAAGTGGGAAAATATCACGAAATTCGTCAATCGATCATGGAAAAGTATCGTGAAATTTGCCAGTCCGTCACGAGCAAATACCGTGAAATTCCTCAGCCGGTCGCAGGGAAAAAATGCGAAATTTTTCAATCGGATGCAGAAAAACAATCGTTACTTTCATCAGTATGTCACAAGAACAAACAAGGAAATTTGCCAATCGGTCACAGAATAAAATTTCTAAATTTGTCAATTAATTGCGAAAAAAAAAATTTATGAAATTTATCAATCGGTCGCCAGAAAAAAATCAAGAAATTCGTCAGTCGGTCGAGGATAAAAATCGCAAACTTTTTTGGTCAGATGCAGAAAAACAAACACTAATTTTGACAACTTGTTGTAAAAAGAAACAGTGAAATCTGCAAATCGATAGTGGAAAATATCATGAAATTTGTCAGTCAGTCCCGACACTTCATCGTCGTTTTACGAAGAAACATTTTCAGAAAATGATTTTTTGGAAACAGGAGCCTCCCGCCCCCAATATTCTTTAGGGCACAAATTCTGCCATCCCATCTCAAAATTCAAGACATGTATCTGCCATTCAAGCCGTGTAATGTATATTAATAATGTTGTATAAAAAATGTAATTTAAACATTAAACTATTCTGTTTATTTGTACAATGAAATGCCGATAATTGCTACTGAATTTGGATATGGGATTGACTATATTGATAATTGCTAATAATTAATTTGTACAATGAAATGCTGATAATTTGTGTAACAAATTTTAACAAATTAATAGGCTTATAATTGTAGAGTATTTTCACGAAGAAATACATACGTTCTTTTTATAATTTAAACATAAAATATCTACTAATATACCCATGATTAAAGAGTTATTTTCTCCAAACATAGGTTTAGTTGATGTCTTTTTTCTGTTTTAATTATTTAATACTGTTTTGCTTTGAGTCACATTTAGTTTTATTTTAAGTTAAATTACTTTGATATTTAATAAGTAAAAAGAAAATTACTTTTAATTTTAAATATTTATAATGAAGTTGGATGTACCAATCCCAAAACTTTCTTCTATCTCATACATCTTAATATTTCAAAAAGAGTTCCAAATGTTAATACTTCAATATTATACCAACTTTGATTTTGATATAAAATTTCTGCTCTTCAATTAATCAAAATAAGAATAAGTTAATCTCGATCATGATATTTATTAAAATAAATAATTTTTTTCGTTATTCTGTACATCAGCTGATTGTGAATAGCCAGCTTAGCAGGATGTGAAGTTCCCATGGCTTTACGAGCCACCAATATACAGTACAAAAAAATGCGAAATTTTGAGAAAATTTTACAAAAAATGCTGTCACAGAGCCACCTTCTGGCGGAATATTTCCAAATTCTAGAAAAAACTGCCGGCCATAGCCAAAAATATAGGGTCACCCGGGGTAATTCCTGGCCAAAAAGCATCAACATCTAATTATTATAAAAACTATTAAAGGTATTGTTCCCAATTTTTTTGTGGAATAAACCCCCTCTGATGGCTATATTATAAAATGCTTACTTAAATATATATGTACTTATAATTAAAATAATTATAATTTTTAAATGACCAAGAATTACCCCGGACATGGGGTAATTCTTGGTCACCTCTGGGGTACTTATCAGTCAGCATCCTTTTTCATGTAAATTAAGTAGTACAGTTAATTTTTTTATGACTGAGTAATAAAATAAGTAGAATCAATCTTCTAAAAGTTTTGTTCATCTCATAATTGTGGAATAATAAAGCATAGATTTTGTTTTGGGCATAAATACTAAGTTATTTGATGTGTAAAAGACTCTTGTACATTTTACAAAACATTAATTAGCCAAAGAATTTTTATGCGTTTTTACGACATTTATAAGCAGTATTTATTACTTCATTAGTATCCATTGTGAATTGGATTTATTAATAACTTGCAAATTTATTGGTCCATAGGAAATATAACTGAATGTTTGTTATCAATTTTATTTTGCTTCTAGGCCAACTGAAGTTTTCGGCTCCCTTTCAAGAAAGTTTCAATACAGACCTTTAATATAATACACAGCATAATAATTAGGTTCCTCTATTGCATTATGTATATTTTTATGCACCATTTTGGCATTTTGCAATGAGATATCATTTCTACTTAAATTGTTCAGTCATAGAGTGTGTCTTATTCTCTGAGCACTTACTGTTTTCTGCTTTTAAAAGTGTTTAATATAGTGGAGGAAAATTTTATAATCTTTTTTAAAAGACTGTGATATGTGATTAGTTGAAATAAAATAATTAAAACTGCAAGAATGACAATGATATGTTGTAAAATGTGTAACAATCAAGATCGATGTTTTGCAGAAATTCGAGTAGCAGTTTTGAACATAATTTTTTTTAAAATATTTAATTTCAACTAAATGAATAATTAAGGCATATATTTCAAAGCAAAGGATTCAAAGTATCTTTGAGATTTTTTACAGTTTCATAAATTGTTATTTTTATAACAAAAGCGAAAATGATCAAGAATTACCTCAGAAACTCAGTGACCAGGAATTACCAAGGGTGACTCTACTTTATTAAGAACCACAATTAACTAAAATGTGGTGAACAGTGTGGTTGCAGTTAATTCTCAAAGGGTTTGTGAAAATAAAAATCACTAAATATGACAATAAAAAGGAATTAAATTATGATAAAAACATTGACCAGGAATTACCCCAGTGACCAAGATTTACCCCAGATACATGGGGCAATATTTGACCAACTTCTGTAAATTATTTAAAATAGTATGAAAAATTTCAAGACTATTTTCTAATAGCTAAAGTAGTTGGTAATTGAACCAAAAAGAAAGAAAAGAAAAATATTTAAAATTTGAGTTGTGATAAAGATCTTTGTAAAAATGTATCATGACTAAGGCCAATGTTGTTTTACAGAAATTTAACAAGCCATTACAAAAAGATTTTTTTTTCAAAATCAATAAACAATAAACTCATAATTAAGTAATAAATTCCAATGAGGATAGTTCAGAGTACCTCTATGATTTTTTTCATTTTGGTGAAGCGTTCTTAAAACATAAAAAGGACTGTGACCAGGAATTACCCCAGAAACTTGCTGACCAGGAATTACCCCGAGTGACCCTACACAAAAAGTTGGTTCAATTCTATGCTTAGATTCATACACTTTTCGATGATAAAATAATGGAAATAACACAAAAATCACTATTATAGCGCCCCCTTCAAGCAGAATATTTTCAAATTGAAGGAAGGCCAGTTGGCCATAGCCAAAAACATACCCCCAAAAATTGGTTGAATTCTATACATAACTTCATACACTTTTCGATGGTACAAGAATGAAAATGGCACAAAAATCACTATTACAGCGCACCCTTCTGGCAGAATATTTCCAATTTAAATAAGAACCTGCTGGACATAGCCAAAAACATACACAAAAAAAATTGTTCAATTATATGGATAACTTATCATTACATATTTAACATACACTTCTCGTTTCGATAGTAAAATAATGAAAATGGCACAAAAATCGCAATTACAGCACTCCCTTCCAGCAGAATGCTTCCATATTGAAGAAGGCCACAGCCAAAAACATACACAAAAAAATTGGTTCAATTCTATGCATAACTTCATACACTTTTTGATGTTGCAATAATGAAAATGGCACAAAAATCACGATTACAGCACCCCTTTCCAGTGGAATGTTCCAATATTGAAGGACGGCCAGCTGGCTACAGCCAAAAACATTCACAAAAAATTTGGTTCAATTCTATGCATAGCTTCATACACTTTTTGATGGTATGATGACAGACAGACAGACATTTTGTATAAACATGTTTTGGGATCTCTGACCCCTAAAACCAGAAATCGAAAAAAATCTCAGTTACAATACTTTCTTCTATTAAAGATAGAAGAAAGTAAAAATAGGCCTGTTTAATTGTTAAACTTAAAAGAGAGAAAGAAAATTAATAAAGTCATACTTTAATAAACAAATTCAGATTTTGTTTCACATTCTGAAAGTAAAGGTACAATTTTCTAAAAGATGTAAACATAAATTCTTAAATTTATTATAGAGAGTTCTAATAATACCAATGTTAGGAAAGCTGGCAATTCTTTAAACTTTAGAGAATTACCTTTTACTCATGAATAGTGGACGTACTTTCATATTTTGCATTATAAACAAAAGTTGTTCGGCATTGCTTGGGTCAAACGATCTCTTATCCTTACATATTTGCTTTGCTACGTATTGCCGGATATCCGGCAGAGAAGTCGGATATCCGGTGATTGTGATTCGGATATCCGACGGTATTTCGGATATTGAAAAATCAGCCGGATATGCCGGATATCGGATATTTGCCGGATATCCGTTGCATCCCTACTTTAAATGTACTTAAAATAAGTGTTTGATTTTATGTTTTTTAACATTATTGTAAGTAAAAAGAGCTTGGAGGAAGCATTCTGATTTTTTTTTTTTTTATCGATTACTATCGAATACATTTAAAGTTTTAAAAATACATATTTCTTATACTCCAATCTCTTTATGAGTTATAATGTTTCCGAACCCTCTGCGTAATTCTCGTGCGAAACTATTGATATTTAGTTTTTAAAGGGCTGCTGATCAAGAGCAAAAGCCACATGCGTATTCAACGAAATGAAAAAAATACTGATCTGACTTTTTTAAAGGGTTAATATTAATATTTTTTAAAGAGTAGATTTCTTAAATATGAATGCACGCTCGTTAAGCGTGTGTGGTTTGTTTTTTCCGTAATTCGTAAAAATTCCGTAATAATTTCCGTAAAAATTCCAGGTGCAGAAAGTTAAAAATTGCAAATAAAGACAAAAATTGTGAGGGTGAGTTTCGAAAAATATTTTTTTGAAAGAATTACTATTAATATTTTGTGGCTTTCGAAAGGAAAATGGATGTAGATATAGCTTGGCATTTTCCGTTTTTCCGTATTTTTATTTCTGAAGCCGATTTTTAAACTTAGCATTTAAAAAAATCGCATAAGTGGCTTTTGGAAACAAACGATTTGAAAAGGGTTAATATTAATACAGTGTGTCCATAAAGTTATGGTGCACTTTTGACTGGTTACAGGAAATCAACGAAACAAGATGGAAATATGAAATCGTCACCAAATAAAAGAAAATCTTTCCGAGTTTCATATCTGTTCAGTGCAGTTCGATCTCGATGTGGCCTCCATTTTAACCAGAGAATCACAGACGTTATTCACTCTGTTACACCAGACATCCTTAACTGTGTGTGGAAAGAACTTGAATATCGTTTAGATGTGTGTAAAGCAACAAATGGGGGCCACGTCGAACTGCATTGAACAGGTATGAAACTTGGAGAGTTTTTCTTTTATTTTGGTGAATATTTCACATTTCCATCTTGTTTCGTTGATTTCGTGTGACCTATCAAAAGTGCACTATAACTTTACACTGTATATCTTTTAACAAATTGCGGTATTCGGAAAAAAATTAACATATGCGTAGTGTGGTATCGTAAGTTTTTTCCTATTTTGATTTACAAAGCCGATGCAGAATTGATAAACATCACAGAAAAAGCGGAATCTGCGAAAGTGAGTTTCGCAAACAAATTTTTTTAAAGGTTAATATTCATACTTTTCGAAAGGGATTGCGGCATCCGAATGGAGAATAAACGTAGATAAGGTCTGGTATTTTTAATGTTTTCGTTCTTTGATCAGAAGCGCGAATGCAGATTTTTAAAGATAGCGGAAATTACGAAAACACCGAAACGGCTGTCGGCATTTTTTTTTTTTTTTTGAATTGTTAACATTTATATTTCCTCGAACGGATTGTGGTATTTTAAACGAAAAAGTGGGATCATTAATTTGATAAATCAGTTTTTCCGTGTTTCAATTAGTTAAACGTATGCGGGCTTCGAAAAACAAGAAGAAAAATAAAACACGAAATCGAGGTTTCATTTCTCTTTCCTTTTTTTTTATTTTTGAAATGGATTGCTCCATTAGAAAGCTAAAAGAATGTAAATACTGTTTGGTATCTTCCGTTTTTCCGTATTGCGAACTGTTCTGCCGATGCACGTTTAGAAAGACGAATGGGGGAGCTGCTTTCGCATCTTCTCTGCTTCCTCTTTTCGGAACGGGGTTCTGACATGCACCGCACCGATGTTTTTCTGGCAGACCCATTTTAATTAATATATCTCCTAATTAAAAAAAAAAATCAAAATCTGAGCTTCGGGTACATTAGGATCTGCCCTGGACTATCTTCACCTAAAATTTCAGACTGCTACGTTTGGTAAATTTTTGTAGCTGTCGCCAACAAACACTCTTCTTTTATTAGTATAGATGTGCAAACTATAGTCTCTCTAAACCTCATAGACAATAATGCTAGGGGAAGTGGGGGAGGGGGAGGGATAAATGGTTCTAAGTTAAGTTCTGCACACAGGCGCCGAACTCTGCTGGCGGGCTCCTGATTCCTCGATTGGAACTACTTTCCTGTAATATAGGAGCTAGACTAGCACAGAGTGTGATACACGATCTTCAGTTGAAACATATCCCGAAATTTTTCTGGTCTGATTCAGCAAATGCTCTATATTGGATCAAGAGAACTGAAAATTGGGCTCATTTTGTTTTCAATAGAGTTAAAGAAATCCGATCATTGACAGAACCTGATAACTGATATCACATCCCTGGATCATTAAATGCAGCAGACCTCCCTTATCGTGGTGTAATGCAGAAACTTTAGCGAAATCTAAATGGTGGGAGGGTCCGGAATGGTTGCGAAGACCGGAAGAAGAATGGCCGAAATCCAACGTTGTTCCTGATTTCAACATAGTATATTCCGAAAAGAAAAAAAACTGTTGGCACTACAAATCATGAAGAATCAACTGAAAAAATTTATAACAGATTTTCGTCGTATGACAAACTGATCAGAATTATTACCTGGATTTATAAGATTTTTACTAACTGTAAAGTGGAACATGCCAACCGGATTTCTGAACTCTTAACCCTTAAATGCCTGATTTTTCAAAAATCATTGCAATAATGTTTTTCGGCTTTCATTGCTTAAATAAATATTGGGAAAAATTCTTAAAAAAATCATATTTTGTTTTAAGTATAGTTTACGGCTAAAAATCAGTTTCTTAGTAATCGGCAATACTGGTGTTTAATTGAAAAAATAATTTCCCTTGATAAAATTCTATAATATTATACACAAAAGAATTTTAGGAACTATAATAAGAAATAAATTTTTTTGCTCACTGCAGGTCAAAATAGGGTATTTCGCAAGCTCCCAAACAAAACAAAAAGAACAAGTAGCAACAATTGAAAAAATAAATCTATCTTTATTCTTAAACAGCACAAGTGTTGTAATCTACATGTTGAAAATTGATTTAATAATATTTTCAGAATGTATTTTATTGGCAACATTAAGCATTATTGCTTCAATATTATTCTAATAGTATTTTAGACCCTAAATTGGGTATGTTGCCGAAAAGCAACACCAGGCATTTAAGGGTTAACTCTAGAAGAAATAAATGGATTTGAAATAGCCCTTGTTAAAAATAGTACAAAAATAATCATTTTTAGGAACTGAAGATAAACGCTTAAAATCACTTCAATGTTATCGAATGGACTAAAATCACTTCAATGTTATCGAATGGACTACTTAAAGTAAAGACTCGTATTCTGATGTTAGAAGATAAAAGAAATTACCGATTTCCGATACTGTTACCCAATAGCCATCCAATTGTGGAAATACTTATTCAGACGAGACATCATAGTTTAAATCATGCTGGTACCCAGATATTGATGAGTAATTTAAGAGAAGACTTTTGGATTTTGAAATTCAGGAAGAATGTTAGAAACGTAGTTAAAAACTGTGTACGTTGTAAAAGACTTAATTCAAGACCTAAACCGATTAAGCACCACTTCCGGAAGATCGTATAAAAGAAGCTGCAGTATTCGAAGTTGTGGGACCTGACTACGCCGGTCCTTTACTTCTTCGAGGAGGTCAGAAAGCTTAGACAGTTATTTTCACATGTGCTGCCTACAGAGCCATACATTTAGAGATAGCCACCAGTGGCGTGGCGTGAAAATTTTCGGTGGTCATCGCAATTATTTAAGTTTGTGGTGAAAAATTATTAACTCTAAAATTCAATGGTTGAATGTTCAAAAAAGAAACTTTGAATCTTACCTTCACTTATACATGAACTCCAAATGTTCTGCTAATACTGGATCGTAGAGTTTTAAAAGCTTATTAAGAGTTTTAAAATATTGCTTGGTCATCGCCTCATCCAGCGATGACCGGACGCCACGCCACTGATAGCCACATCTTTATCGACTGACAACTTTTTGCAAGCTTTTAGAAGATTTATAACACGAAGAGGTAGACCTGCGATAGTATATAGTGACAATGGGGAAAAAATTACGGGTGCTGAAAATATGCTTAAGAAAATCGATTGGAATGTCATTTCTCAGTATAGCGAAGCTCGGAAGATCACTTGGAAATTTAATCCTCCATCTGCACCGTGGTGGGGTGGATGGTGGGAACGTTTGATAGGCATAATCAAAGGGATCCTTCGAAAAGTTTTAGGACGAAGTTCTTTGTACTTAGAAGAAATGCAAACTCTTATTTGCGATACTGAAAGTATTGTTAATCAACGGTCTTTGACATATGTTTCAGAGGACATTGATGATTTAATACCACTTACTCCTTCTATGTTTTTACAAGACATTACAGAATCAGGTGTTCCTAATCTTGACATTTTGGGTTCATCGTCTATTAGTAAGAGACATACCTATAGACAGCGACTAAAACAAGATTTGAGAAAAATATTCTGCTCTGAATATTTGGGATATTTAAGACAATCCTGGAAATTTGACAAAAATCAGAGACCTGTCCAGATTGGTGATGTTGTTCTAGTGTCTAGTGAGAATGTTAAGAAACTTGAATGGCCACTTGCCAAAGTTATTGAATTTTATCCTTCTAAAGATGAAAATGTACGATTAGTAAAGGTAAAAATGAAAGGTGGCGAATTTCTACGTCCTGTCCTCAGATCGATACCTCTAGAAGTAACTCATGTAAGAGGTACTAAACTGCATTCTATAGCTCACAACTCAATATCTTCCGAACAGAGTGTTCAACCGAATGGTAAAGAGTGTCCTTTAGATCCTACTTCTATTAAAACGATGATAAAGTTGACTGATAAAAACTGTTCTTCAGACCGTGCGACGAGTAA
Organism: Maratus speciosus; assembly: GCA_963932465.1. Classification (NCBI taxonomy): domain Eukaryota; kingdom Metazoa; phylum Arthropoda; class Arachnida; order Araneae; family Salticidae; genus Maratus; species Maratus speciosus. Next base: position 416,454,312 of record OZ010798.1, read on the forward strand.
GCCGATGATCCAACATTCTATTAAAGACTGCTTTTTAGATACTGAATCTACTGAACCTATTTTCCAAAAAGGTGTTGGTGACTCTCCTGTAGTGACTGTACCTGAAAAACGATCCAGATATGGTCGTGTATATAAACCCAAAGTAAAGTTTGAATTTCAATGAATTCGAAACTCAAAGGTGGGAGTGTGTTGCGTTTTATCGCTGCCCCCATGGTCTTAATTATAATCGTTTTTATTTCGCGCTTCGCGCAGACGATAATTTTTTGTTGACAAATGAATTTATTTAGAACTTTATGAACTGAAATGTAGCTACGAAATATTATGATGTAAGATTTATTGGAACGAAAGTATGTACGCGAACGTTATGTTTTTCTATTTGTGATGTTAAAATATATGTTGTTATGTCTACAGTTTGTCTCTGCAATTACTCCTTACACAGAATGAACTTTTATTCCGAAGATTTTTAAATGAGCCTTTTATCTCCCGATAAGATGAACTTAGGTAAGTCTAATCCGTTTGTATGATTAAATAGTTGTATTTTTAACTGCGAAATGAATATTGATAATTAAATATCAATATAATAATATTGATCATAAAATTTTATAAACGGGGTCTAGAATCCATACTATCAATTTTAATGATAAATATGAGAGTCTCTTCATGAATTTTGAGAAGATAAAAATGCGTACCCGTATAATAATTTTCTTAAACATTCAGCTAAGTTGAAAATGCACAACATAACTCGTTTTGACATAAAATTTAAGATGTATACCCCCATTTATAGAATCACGTTAAAACGTATTCGTGGCAGATAATTTATGTTTAATAAGTTTTTAAAAAATGTGAAATGAATAATTGTTAAGGCACTGCCAGGCTTCTTTTAGGTGAATAGAGTTCACTTTTTAAATTGTAAGAGATATATATTACAGAGTGTGTGAGAAGATGGACGCGGGGGAAGGGGGGCAATCGCGATTTTACAGATGCTTTGGTGGGGAGTGGTCAAGAAAAGTTTGCGAACCACTGGTCTAGACCAAATCGTCTTTAGTTTTAGAAAATATCCTGCAGATGTCGCTATGATCGACTCATTGGATTTCAGTATCGTTTGACATTTAAGGGATCTAATATTTTAGCACTTTTTTAAGTATTACTGGGATAGCCGATTACCACACTATATATTCTAGCCGCTGTACCTTCGTCCAGTCTTTTTCGCAGGATTTTTCCCCGCAGAGGCGTGGCTGTTGCCATTCAAGGGGTAAAGTTAACGCCATAATGAATTCATTATGGCGCTGATGTTTTGTTTCATTTCATAAGTGGGCAAAAACCGCGCCTGGACATACGGGATGTGGCAGAATTTCCGAATGTGATATCGATTTTGAGACTGATAGAATGTCCATGGAATAAGTTCCAACTTCTTTGGGAATGTCAGAATTTTATGTTTATTTTTTGAATTAAAGCCTGCAGTTTTTGTCAAACCAAAATAACAGTCATTTTCGTGATTTGAAGGTTCTCTCCATAGCATGAGTAAGCCTACCGCTTTCATAAAAAACATGTAGGACCCACTTTTTATCTTGATTACTCACTGAGAATCCAAAATAGTAATGCAAATATGCTGTTTTAAGACATTCCGATATCGGTCTTCCTTTTTTTGCGGATGTAAATTGTCCACAAACGTGACAAAAATGATCATAATTTAATTTACACACTCTATTAAACATTTTATCAAAAACAAAACCACTTTAGTTCACAAAAACACAAGAAAAAAGAATATAGAATCCAATGCGGGTAGGTTGAAAAAAGTTATTCTCATGCTAAACTAGTACTTAAACTTCAAGAAAAGGTTACCATTTCTGCGTCCAGTTGTATTAGAAGCGATTAGAAGTCTATGGTTGTGGCCATCACAAAACTTTCTTCTATATAAATCTACTATGATGAGTTGAGTAAAATGCTGCTTTCAATTTAAAAAAAATATTTTCCCCAAAATTGTTTGCTCATTAAAGAGGATATAAGATTACATTTAAGTAATTTCAATTTTAATATTTACTTAGTTCAAAAGTCGTCTGCTGTCTTTTTGTTTTCTTTTTTGATAATATTTATATAAAATATCTATTTATATAGAAGAAAGTAAAAAATGTTACGTGATAGATTTTTTTTCAAATAAATTTTTAAACCAGTGTAATTGTTACTTTCAGTAAATAAAATAAGCGTTTTTAAAAAGCTGATTTATTCACAAATAAAAATAAATAACACTTGCAAGCAATTTGTGCATCTTATCTTTTTTATAAGAGGTAAAACTGAATAATAACTTCAAATATATACTTTAAAGCATGCACATGTTTATGAAATTACCACAGCAATGATTGCGATAGGATCACTTTCTGAGGAATTTTACTTTCTGGAAAAGAAATGTTCATAATCTCTGCTATTTCATTATCAGTCAAATACCTGCACATTTTAAGCATTTTAATTAGTTTGTGAAATACAATGATACTTATGTGTTGATTTAATTTAAAGCGAATTATAATTTGAAATAGTATGAAAAGTAATTGAGTTTAAATTAAAAGCAGAGCATGAAAAAAGTAATTTTAATTTTACAGTCCCAAAATATGATGGTTTAAGCACCACTATCAACAACTTTTTTACTGTCCGATGGAATTTTCCGCAACAAAATTAAAATATAAAATACAGCATGCTTTTTTCCTTCTCCAAAAAATGAAAAAGGCCTAATATTCGTTTCATCCCCAGTAAGGGGTTGTGCATATATAACATTATCACTTTTGGAGGGAAGGCTGTGGCCCATGATATGGCAATATATCTCTAGGGGTAGGAAGGGTCTGGCCCATACAGTAAGATATATCTAGGCGGAGGGGGAGGTGTTGTCTTTTGATAGCTTTATCATTTTTTGAATCACCAGAATTTGGCTCAGTTTAAGAATAATAAAACACGTAAAATTCTACTTCCCTCTATATCCATATTTTTATTTTTCCAATGTTTCACTGATCTAAAAATTGACTTTTACTTTCACTCCTTTCGACACCAACTACGTAAGAAGCTTGTATTTTTGTATTCTCTGATAAAGACTACGTGTATAGTTGAAAGTACTTAGGATATTAAAATAATTTAACACGCTTTTTTAAAATATATTTTTCATCTGTTAAGTAATTTGCACATAGTGTAATTTTAAGTTGAACACTCATTTCAAGCTCTGTCACAGATGACAGATAAAAAAATAATAATAAATCTAATTAATAACAAAAGCAACAAAGCCTTAAAATAATATGTCTAAATGATCACAAAACTCTACAGATTATATATAAAAGCTATATATACCGATTAAAAACCTGTAATATACTTTAAAAAGTCATTTTTTAAAGACGTTATACACATTTTTAATGCTTTACTACGGAGAAGTTAAGAAAAGAACAACTAGAACCTCTAGAGTTACGGGCCGGAGAATCACCGTCATATTTAGGTACACTTTGGGTACACTCCTGCTTCTTGGCGATTTCAAGAAATTTGTTTATCATATATTATTTGAACTAAGTCAATCCATCATGCAAGTATGCACACACTAGAAGGAAAGTTTTTCTATTATAAAGATTGTACGGTCCTTGAAAATCTTTTACATTTTTCAAAGATAATTTGTCGTACTTAAAAGTCGTTATTTTAATGCAAAATCTGCAAAAAGTCCTTAATTTCAAACTCTTATTTCTTAATCAGATGTGAAACTCTTCTGCATTTCAGTGAATTTCTGATTTAAAAAAAAAATGCAACTGAATTCCTATATTTTCGAAATTTTCCCGAATTCCCCCTTTTGCCCCCCCCCCCCCTCCTCGAACAGTACCCAAAGTATAAAAATCCTTAATTTTTTTTTAAACTTTTCTACTCTATTTATTATTTTATTGTAACAATATGATTATACAAAGTGCGTTAAAATTGAATCTAAATTCCTTTATCCCAAAATTTTGCTTGCCTCTCTACCTCATCCCCCCTTCTCACAGTACTAAGTACAGTTTAAAATTTTTAAAACTCTAATTTTTTTAAACTTTGCTTTTGCTCTATCTGTCACATTATTAAAACAATAAATAAATAACCGATCATATAATTTTTTCTTCCCTCCCCATCGAAATTCACGTTTTCCCTCCATCCCCCCTGATACCAAGCACACAAAATTTAAAGTCTTTAAATATCTTAATTTTTTTTGTTCTATGTGTAAATGTTTAGTAAAGTAAATAAATAACAAGTCATCTAATAATCTCACCCCCCCTTTAAAAAATCTTCTTCTTCCCCTTTGCCCCCCTCATCCCTGTTCATAAAGTTTAAAGTCTTTAAAAGTATTTTTTTCTGCTATTTGTTCCTTTATTGTAATAATAAGTGATTAATCATCTAAAAGCCTCCTTCCATCAGATATGGCCGCTTCCCTTTAGCCTCCCCCCCCCCCCACCTTATTCCTAGCACAAAAAAAAAATTAAATCTTTAAACTGTTTAATTTTTAAAAAATTCTGTGTAATTTTAAATCTTTAGTAACAATAATTAATAAGTCATCTAATGAACTTACTGTCATTTAATGAACTTAATAAAATTCTGCTTCTCCTATCATTTGGCACCCCCTACTCACAAAATTAAAAATCTTCAAACGTTTTTAATTTTTAAAACTTTCTTTGCTCTATTCATTACTTCATTGTAACAATAACAACAAATAATCATTTAACATCCTCCCACCACCTGAAATTACCTCTCCCCTGTTTTCCCTAGTCTTCAAAACTGTCATTAGGTGCGTTCGTAATTATATAAATACGTAGCACCTATAGTCGTCGTTCAGTCCGTCTGTCTGTCCGTCCGTCCGCATATAATAGAGCAAAAACTAACCAACCTAATGGTCTGAAATTTTAAACATATAATTATTGCGACATTTTGTCGAGCCATTTCAAATTTTATGAAAATCGGATGTATAGTTTAATTACAGGGACAGTCAAAATTTTTTCTTTACATTAAAGCCAATGGGAAAAATTATTGCAAGTGCATTTTAATGATGTTACAGCTTTCCGAATGGGCTGAAATTTTAAATATATAATTGCTGCAAAATTTTGTCGAGCCATTTCAAATTTCATGAAAATCGGATGTATAGCTTAATTACAGGGACAGTCAAAAGTTTTCCGTTACATTAAGGGGAATGGGAAAAAATTATTGCAAGTGCATTTTAATGATGTTACAGACTATGCACTTATGAATTGCAAATAAATACACATTCAGTACAATATGGGGTGCAAAAAATAATTATAAAACTAGTTATAGTACGAACGCACCTCATTTGCCACGTTTGACGAGAAATTTCCAACTTGTTTTTTTTCTACCCTCATTTGTGAGTCGATAAATAACTAATCAACCTCTCTCTCCCTTCCCCCCGCCACAAACATAAATAAATAAACAAAGTTACCTTTTCTCCATCTTCATAAACTTACAAAGTTTAAAAATTTTTAAACTTTAAAATTTTTCTCCAAGACCAGTTTTTTCATTAGATAAAACGGTAACATTTCGGGAAAAGACATCAGGTTTTTCTAATTTTATTATTATTATATTGGGTAATTGGTACAGATGCGACGCCGCGAAAAAGAAGAAAAACCGGTCGACACGTGACCACGATTGCTTATAACTCGATAAATAATTTATTTATTAAAAAATAAAAATTTCGTTTTGATTCAAAATCGCTTCAGTAATCAGAGCTGCTAGTTTTATGTCTTTACGTTTAAAAATGATTTTAAAAATGTGTCATAAAGTTATTTTGGGTAATTGGTAGAGCTATTAAACTCAAATTCCTGAACATCAACAAGATTGCAGATTATTTCATGAACAAGTATTTACATGTTGTGTACTTAAAGCTGTTAACTGAAATTTCCAATTTATATGTCTCCTTTTTACATTAACTCACCGTTTATATTAATATTTCATTAATTTATGAAACCCTCCTAAAATATTTTAAATATTAAAAAAAAAAGCAAATTATTCCGTATTATAAATTTCGGAATCTGTAAAATAACAGTAATAATAATAATAAACTCTTTAACCTATTTATGAATTTTTTAGAGAATTAAAAAGGTGCAGAATGACTTAAAATTATATAAGCATCACTTATCACTTAAATAAAAATAATTCTCATAAAATTCGGCTTCTCGATTTTCACCTTCGGTTCAATAAACAGTTTGATATTTAAAACTGTAATTTAAATAAAATATGTCCTACATGTCTTATAGTAAAAATAAATCAAGTAATCCCCCCCCTCCAGGGCCGTAGCGACCGCCCCCCATACCCCCCATTTGGGGGGGGCTGGGCAAAGTCAGGGGCCCAGTAGTGAGTTATTGTACCTTTCAGCCGAGTGTTTTTTTTAACTTTTAAAATCTTTTTTTTATGTATTTTTAATAACATTTTATTTTGTTTTATCGAAATTCATTTTATTTTATTTATTTATTTATTTTATTTTTTTTTTTTTTTTTGTCAAAGATCTTGGTCAGATTTAGAAATAGAAAACAGATATGTGCTTTTCTTCTATATCCATCATTCTTTATAAACGTTTTTGAAGGCTGTAAGTTCTACTTAAAAAATAAAATGGCATTTTAGTATTTTTAGGGTGCGCCTATCAATGGGCGAAAAAGGTGAAACCAAAGGTTCAAAACTTTTTAAATACTATTACTTCCTTCAACCAAAACAGATATGCGCTTTTTTCTAACAGCAACCATTCTTTTAAAGGGGCCCAGATGAAAGAAATTTTGCAGGTTCTAAATTCTTTTTGAATTGTCTTTTTTAGGGGCCCCCATAAAAGTGCGGAAAAGTTAATAGCCCAAGATTCAAAACATTTAAGCCCATTTTTCTATTCAATTTTTTTTAAAATATGCTTTTTAATCTGACTGAGGGACCCAATAAGTTTCAAAACTTCCTTAATACGATTACTTCCTTCAACCAAATGTGCTTCCTTTCTATAGTCATTATTCTTTTTAAAGGTGCCCAGATGAAAGAAATTTTACACGCTCTTAATACTTTTTAAATTACCTTTTGGGGAGTCCCCAATAAATATGACGGAAAGTTGCAAACCAAGATTAAAAACTTTTAGGCCCCATTTTTATTATTCAAATGTTTTAAAAATAGGCTTTTTAATCTCGTTGGGGGCCCCAATAAGGTTCAAAGTTTCCTTAATACTATTACTTCTTTTGACCAAAACAGATATGCGATTTCTTTCTATACTAGCCAGTAGTCTCTTTAAAGGTGCCCAGATGAAAGAAATTTTGCAGGCTCTAAATTCTTTTTGAATTGTCTTATTCAGGGGCCCCTATAAACGGGAGAAAAAGTTGGAGCCCAAGATTCAAAACTTTTAGGTCTCATATTTTTATTGAAATGTTTTAAAAATATGATTTTTAATCTCGTTATCGCCCAAATAAGGTTCAAAGCTTTCTTAATACTATTACTTCCTTCAACCAAAACAGATATGCGCTTTTTTTCTACAGCAACTATTCTTTTTAAAGAGGCCCAGATAAAAAAAATTTTGCAGGCTCTAAATTCTTTTTGAATTGTGGGTTTTAAGGCCCTCTATAAAAGTGCGGAAAAGTTAGAGCCCAAGATTCAAAAATTTTAAGCCCATTTTTTTATTCAAATTTTTAAAAAATATGATTTTTAATCTCACTGAGGGACCCAATAAGTTTCAAAACTTCCTTAATACTATTACTTCCTTCAACCAAATGTGCTTCTTTTCTATAGTCATTATTCTTTTAAAAGTGACATTTTGCACGCTCTTAATACTTTTTAAATTGTCTTTTTGGGGGCCCCCAATAAATATGACAAAAAATTGCAAACCAAGATCCAAAACTTTTAGGCCTCATTTTTATTATTCAAATGTTTTAAAAATAGGCTTTTTGATCTCGTTGGGGCCTCCAATAAGGTTCGAAGATTTCTTAATACTATTACTTCTTTTGACCAAAACAGATATGCGCTTTCTTTCTGTAGCCAGTATTTGCTTTAAAGGTTCCTTAGATGAAAGAAATTTTGCAGGCTCTAAATTCTTTTTGAATTGTCTTTTTTAGGGCCCCTATAAACGGGAGGAAAAGTTGAAGCCCAAGATTAAAAACTTTTAGGCCTCATTTTTTTTATTCAAATGTTTAAAAAACATGCTTTTTAAACACGTTGGGAGCCCCAATAAGTTTCAAAACTTCCTTAATACTATTAGTTCCTCCAAACAAATGTGCTTTCTATAGCCAGCATTCTCTTTAAAAGTTCCCAGATGAAAGAAATTTGCAGGCTGTAAATTCTTTTTGAATTGTCTTTTTTAGGTCCCCCTATAAAAGTGAGGAAAAGTTGGAGCCTAAGATTCAAAACTTTTAGGCCGCATTTTTATTATTCAAATGTTTTAAAAATAGGCTTTTTAATCTCGTTGGGGGCCCCAATAAGGTTCAAAGCTTCCTTAATAATATTGCTTCTTTTGACCGAAACAGATATGCACTTTCTTTCTATAACCAGTAGTCTCTTTAAAGGTGCCCAGATGAAAAAAATTTTGCAGGCTCCAAATTCTTTTTGAATTGTCTTTTTTAGGGCCCCTATAAACGGGAGGAAAAGTTGGGGCCCAAGATTCGAAACTTTTAGACCTCATATTTTTATTGAAATGTTTTAAAAATATGATTTTTAATCTCGTTGGGGGCCCCAATAAGGTTCAAAGCTTTCTTAATACTATTACTTCCTTCAACCAAAACAGATATGCGTTTTTTTTTCTACAGCAATCATTCTTTTTAAAGGGGCCCAGATGAAAAAAATTTTACAGGCTCTAAATTCTTTTTGAATTGTGTTTTTTAGGGTCCCCTATAAAAGTGAGGAAAAGTTAGAGCCCAAGATTAAAAAATTTTAAGCCCATTTTTTTATTCAAATTTTTAAAAAATATGATTTTTAATCTCACTGAAGGACCCAATAAGTTTCAAAACTTCCTTAATACTATTACTTCCTTCAACCAAATGTGCTTTCTTTCTATAGTCACTATTCTTTTTAAAGGGACATTTTGCACGCTCTTAATACTTTATTAAATTGTCTTTTTTGGGGCCCCAAATAAATATGACGAAAAGTTAGAGCCCAAGATTCAAAACTTTTAGGCCCCATTTTTATTATTCAAATGTTTTTAAAATATGCTTTTTGATCTCGTAGGGGCCCCAATAAGTTTCAAAACTTCCTTAATACTATTACTTCCTTCAACCAAAACAGACATGCCCTTTTTTTTTATAGCTACCATTCTTTTTAAAGGTGCCCAGATGAAAGAAATTTTGCAGGCTCTAAATACTTTATAAATTTTCTTTCTGGGGGGCCCCTCTTAAAAGAAAGCAAAATTCGGAACTCAAGATTCAAAACTTTTAAGCCTTATTTTTTTTTTTTTTCAAATGTTCAAAAATATATGCTTCTTAATCTCGTTGGGATGTTAACTATACATAAATTATATTGTGTATTTATTTAATCTACTAGCAGAGCCAGTTGCTTTTTTAAAAAAAGAACCTATTTTTTGGAGTTCTCCATTGGGGGCCTTCACTGCCTTCCGCAGCGTAAACCCGTTCCTGATATTCCCGCTCCGATCTTGAATCAAACAATCATTGAATTATTGTATTTTTCTTTTCGATAAAAGTGATAGTGTCCAGATAAAAGTGAAATTTTCCAACATCGTAGCTCACGTTGCTATAGGAACAAATTTGTTATTTATCCATTTCAGCTTAATTATGACAGCAGCAAAATCTACTGGATAATTCTTCGGTTTCGGAAAAAAAAAATAATAAATAAAAAAAAACTCCGCAAAACGCGAAAAAAAAAGTGTAAAAATCTTATAAAAAATTATGCAAAAATTCAAAAATCGCTGAGGGAAAATTGATTATATCGAGCCAAAAGATTGAAACTGGAATGTTAAAAAAATCGCCGTGGAAGACAAAAATACGCTAAAAATCACATAAAATGTTCGTAAAAAATTCAGAAATTTCTATGGATATATTTTCTATATTGAGCTAAAAGACTGAAACCTGATTCCTTTTAGGGATGTCAAAATTTACTATATTGGGCCGCAGATGCAAAATTTACTATATTGGGATAAAAGATTGAAACTGGGTTCCTTTTACACACTCTCTCTCTTTCTCAAAAGAAAAGGAAAAAAAAATCAGTGAATTGAAGGATTTTTTCCGTAACTTTTTTTTTCGTTCAAACAGACACACAAAAAAAGCTTTGATTTGCTCATTTTCCGTGAAAATATAGAAAACTCACCAATCTAACGTAAAAATTACCTAACATCCTTACTAAATAGAAAGATGCATTTTTGTCAAATCAAATCACAGTAGTGTTCCTCCAACTTTGCTGCATTGTACTTTTCCCTATTAGAAACTGAACTTTTACGTATGTTTTTTTTCCCCTTCATAACACGAAGAAGCCGCGAATCAAAGATCAAAATTTCTAGAAATTTTCCTTTCTAAAGACGAAAATTTCTTCTAATGTGAGATAAAATCTCTGCTAATCACAGGGGTCTTAAAAATTGGGGGAAAAAAAAAAGGTTCGTGAAAAATTCAAAAATCACAAAGGACGAAATTTAGTACATCGGGCTAAAAGACTAAAACCTGATTCTTTTTACTAATGTCAAAAAATCACGTCGGAACGCGAAAAAAAAAGTTAAAAATTACATAAAAAATTTGCGAAATATTTAAAAATCGAAGAAGTCTACTTTACTATATTCGGCTAAAATGGAAAGATGGATTGAAAATAGATTCCTTTTATGAATGTGGGGAAAAAAGCACGAAACTCGAAAAAATACAAAAAATAGCGTAAAAAATTAAATTAAAAAAAATCGAATCAAAAAATTTAAAAACCTGTTTCGAGGTGCTTCAGGCATACAGGTAACCTTCCTGTCAAATTTTGTCCTGAACAAAAAAACATCTGGTCAGACAAAGGAAAACTCTGGACAAACAAACATCTGTCTTTATTATTATCTACTAGGAAACCCGTCTTCGTTGCCCACAGAAAGGTACCTTCTATCCGAAGGTATTTTTTTTCCTTTTAAATTTCAACTTGGGTGACAATTTTAAACTGGAGAAAATCGGAATATATTAAAACGACATCCCAAAAGTAATCTTTTTTTAAATTAGTAAATCTGTACATATATATATTTAATAAAAGCCACCAATCCGAGCAGGAAAAAAATTGTTATAAGTGAATATTTTCTGCTTAAAGAAAATCTGACTGAGCCACGCGGATGGCATTGTCAAACTGAAGAGAAAATTGAAAATTAGAAAACGACTTCCATATTATTCATTTATTTATTTTGTTTATGAGCAATACTTAGTGGTTTATAGCATTTGTAAAAGAAATTCAGTTTCAAACTTTTTTACCAAATTTTGTCCTTTGCTGTTTTTAAAATTTTCGAGAATTTTTATGTGATTTTTAGCTTTTTTTTCACTTTTCTGGTAGTTTTTTTAATATTCGTAAAAAAAAATAAACCCGGTTTCAAACGTTTAGCCCAATATAAGTAAAATTTGATCTCTGTGAACGTCGAAATTTTTTATGCAATTTTTGGCGTTTTTTTTTTCACGTTCTTCGGCGATTTTTTTGACATTTTTTTCCTAAATGGAAGAATTCTCAGTTAAATTTTGCAAGTCTTTTGATTAAATTCACGTTGTAAGAATATCAAATCTGTTCCTGTAGCAACGTGACGAAATGTTGAAAATTTGAATTTAATCTGGATCGAAATAAAGAAATTACAATAATTCAAGGTTCGTATGATTCGAGATCGGAGCAGACATAGCCCCTATAGGTGTACCTTGTCGAAAGCAGCGCAGCCCAACTACAAATTCGCTCAATTTGAAGTTCGTTTTGGAAAATTCGACCAGCGAAACTCCGCTGGTGTTGTTATAAAATGGAACTCGAGTGGAAAATTAAATATAGATATTTCTCTAAAATCTTAGAGGGGGGGGGGCGAAAAATATGTTGGGGGGGGGGGGGTTCAGAAGACCTTGCTACGGCCCTGCCCCCCTCCCGCAAACAAAAGTAAGAAAAATCTGTTCCTCCCCAACACATGAAATTCAGATTTTTTTTTTCGGCTCTATTTGGGACTTTCTAGCGACAAAAAATAAATAATTAATGGGATTCATAAGAAAATAAATAATCCAAAATCTCGTAAATATTGATTAATAACTCTCAAAAGTTTGCAAAAAATTAAAAGAGTATAAATAATCATTGTCTCTTATGTATACTTATGTAAATATTATAAACATAAATGGCAACAGTACTAGCGTCACTACCGACAAGGGGGAAGAATTAACAAGTCTCCGAAATTTACCTATGTTGAAGAAATATGTTTACCCTCTATGCTTTGAACATGGATTCTTTTCTAAAACGAAGCAGGTGTCAGACGATATTCTATTAATGCTTGCTTTATTTATTTAGCTGCTTTTTTTTTTTTTTTTTTTTTTTTTTTTTTTTTTTTTTTTAACCGTACTTGTATTGGTCACCTTTAACTTACAAAATGATAATTAGAGTAATAATATAAAAGAAAACCCTAGAAAATTCTGTTAATAACGTAAATATGTAAGTTTATGCCATTAAATTGTAAAAAATCAAATACAGTTATTGTGTTAATTTATTCATATCGAATAAAACTTTATTGAGTGTAATGTCAGTACCTCTATTTATTTTTAACTGTTAGTTTTATATAATTCTAAAAATTTGTCGAAATGAATTTTTGCCCATCTGTAATTTTATTATTATTTCTTATATGTTAATATTATAAATATTTTTGAATTGATAGTACGTTATTTACATTAAAAACAATATTTTTATTTTATCTGTAAGAAAGTGAAAATGCGTAAATTTTAAAAGATTATTGTAACGATTACGTTAAACTTCATAAATTAATAAAACATCGGCTATAAAAATGTTCCTACCGAATGGGAATATTTATGAAATTTTCTGGGATTTGTCGAAATATTCACCCTGTTTTTCGTTGCGCTTATATCGTTCACTCGTCATGTAAAAAAAAAAAAAAAGCATATATCCGTGCATGAACTTAGAATAGATATTAGATATATAAAATAGAATATCTATTCTGTGTTCATCGGTGTAAGATTGACTTGAAAACGTAAACATGAAACATTAAAAAAAGGAAGATCACAATAAGGTAGATGCTCAATAGAGCTGTGCCGGGGCTAACGTAGAGGGCTCCCGCAGTTAAAAGTCACGTGACAGTCGCGGTCTTAACCAATTACGACGCGCAGCTTTTAACAAAGGAATTCTACTACTTCATTTTAAGTGCTGTAAATACACTTTTTGTTGTGAATAAGTTATTTTAATTTTGTCAAATTGACATTACTTAACTATTTTTAATCAATTTGTAATACGACGAGAGCGTGGATACATCATTATGCTAATCTGTCGAATGTAAGTAATCCATTTTACTGTTTTAGTGTGATTGATGTCTGATGTATGCATATGATTGTTTGTTTTGTATCCTATAGGTAAACATAATTTATTTTAAATGAATTAATCTTTACATGCACTATTTATAATAAATGTTTTTCATTTTCAATATAAGCAGGAAAAGAAAAAAACATAATAACATTCAATAAATATTAATTACATCAATATTATTTGCTCTGAACATTAAGCTCGTGATATTACCCTGTGGTGTTTTTACGTTTTGGTTTCATTAAATGATTCATATATTTTTTATGTGTTCATCGAATGAATGTTATTTTCATTTATTTATTTGCAATTTATTGATAGATGAGATTTTTATGTTTTCTTTAGGGGTAAATACAAGGATTTTTTACGTTCTGCAACCTTCTGTTAAAATATTAAATTTTGTAACAAAAGATGAAATCTAAATTAAGTATTTATTAACGCTAAATTATATAAATCCTCCTGGTAAAGCTTTCTTTCTAGTGAATTTGTAGTTACAAGCACATTGTCGATAACTTTTATTTTTGCAATAAAGTAGTTCGTAGCTCGGTAAAATTGTAATCTAGAAGATCTAGCAAATGTTTTAGTAGATAATAATATACGATTCTGGTGTAATTTTCCCAATAACTTAAAATTTTTGTACAGCTGTAAAATGTTTATGTGATAAAAAATCATTCTTAAGTAGTCTATGGTGTGTTTACAATGATTTCTAGCTGACAATTAGCTCAGTTTTTTTTTTTCACTTTTGATAACTTATACCTATAGTTACAAATTATTTTACTTAATATACTACATAAAATTATGTCAGTGTTTTGAATTTTTTTATAAGATCTGAGAATCATAATTCTACGGCTTGGGAAAAAAATTTCGATGCGAGAATATTAATTTTTAGATATTCTTGTGCGCTAAAATTGTTTTACTTCCGTTTTTAACTATTATGCTGAAAAATAAATATCGAGCACATTTTTTAAATACATAGTTTTGTATTAAAGTTTTTAAAATTTTATATAATAAATAAAATATGTATCTGACGATCATGTATAATTTTCGTGCATAAATATTAATATTTAGTGTATAAAGATCCTGTTTGAAAAAAAAAAAAAATCTTATTTTCTCTGTTCTTTCAACGATCATGTTTTTTTCAATAACTTAAAAGTGTACTACATCTTCGAAATTTTTATAATTTAAAATGTTTATATCTTTGAAATTGTTTAAATCATTATTAAGTAGTCGTGTTTAATTTTGCGGTATTTACAATGTTTATTTATAGGATTAAAATGTCCAGTCGATTGTTTCCCCATTTTTGACTACATTATTATCTCCTTACAAATTATTTTGTTTGATATACTTAAAATGATGCTAGGGATTGAACTTTTTATGAGATTTTACAACCATACTTTTACTGCTTGAGAAATCTTCTGGTTAAAAGATTCTGTGCTAAAATTGTTTTATTTTGGTCTTTAACTCTTATGCCCAGAAGTAAGTATTTGAACACATGAAATTATTTTTAAGTACTTATTTTTATACCAAAGCTGTTTAGATTATATGTTAAATTATGTGTATGATGACCGTGAATAATTTTCGTGCACACATATTGATATTTAAAATATAAAATGCTCATTTGAAAAAAAAAATCTCACTTTTTATCTGTTTTTGACAATTGCATTTTTTTAATAACATAAATTTGTGTTAAAGTTTTGAAATTTTTATATGTGAAATAAATCTTTCTTAAATAGTCAGTCTTCAATTTACGTTTATTTACAATAATTATTTCTAGAGTATAAAAAGCTGAGTTGAGTTTTTTACTTTTGACAACATTATTATGTTTGTTTATAAATTATTTTATTCGATATTCTTAAAATGTTGCCAGTGGATTCGAATGTTTGTAAGATTTTACAATTATAATTCAGAGGTCTCCTGGAAAAATTTTTCGTTCTTTTTTAATTTTTAGGTATATTGTGTGTGGAAATTGTTTTATTTTTGTTTTTAACTATTCGACCCAGAAGTAAATATTAAACACATTTAATTATTTTTAAATACTTATTTTTAAATTAAAGTTTTCAAAATTTTAAATAATTTAGAAGAATTTTTTTTTTCGAAATTTTAATCTTTTTACAAAAAGATTAAGTAAAATATGTTTTTGGTGACCATGTTCATGCGGATATATTAATATTTAGTAAATAAAGATCCTGTTTGAAAAAAAAAATCTTACTTATTTTTCTCTTTTCTTTCGACAATCATTTTCTTTCTTTTTTTCAATAACTTAAAATTGTGTTACAGCTTTGAAATTGTATGTGTTAATTAAATCATTCTTAAGTAGGTTTGTGAATTTGGCCTGTTTAAAATAATTATTTCTAGGCCATAAAAAGCTCAGTTGATTATTTTTCACTTTTTACAACATTATAGCTGTTTACAAATGATTTTATTTAATAAACTTAAATTTATGCTAGTGTTTTGGAATTTTTATAAGATGATTGATATCATGATTGCCGCTGCTTGATAAAATAACGAATTTTATTGAATTACAGAATGGTTTTGATGAGATAGTAATTTAAAGCCGGGAGAATAATCTATTTTGTCAATTGATTTGCGTAGCTCAGCTGAGACCGGGAACGTCACGTGACTGCTCTAAATTGGAGAAGCGCGGTAGCCCGTCTTTTTCGTTAGCCCCGGAGCTGTGCAAGGTGACGTCACGAACAGGTTTTTGCTGCTGCTGTAGGGCAGGCATCGCTACCTTTATCAATGCTTTTTGTATTTGTGTGTCCTACAGCTTTGTTCATTGCTCTCCGGTAAAAGTCACGTGATGTGAACTGCTCTATGATCAAATTTTTTACAATTATGGGAGTTTCTTCCCCATTGTGACTAAAGGTCACAAAGTACCATCGCAATCGCATTACCATTACGCTCTGTGGAAATGTCCCATCTTGAATTTTAATCTATGTATCTCTAGTAGTTCTAAGAAGAACCAGTCCGTTTGACGTCATAAAAGTCATGAGCTGGCTTGTGGCTTGTATTTCGTTGGTCACGATCGACCAAGGATTTTCGCCCTCCATTTTAGATTTTCGCATTCAAACGTGGCAATGGCAATGGTTTGTTTTCAAATTGCACGTGTTCACGTTGTTGAAATTTCTGTTTGGTGTTTGTCAACTTCAGCAGCGTAGCGTCGGTCAGCTCAGAGTAAAGGAGAAGTCTATGGTGTGAAAAGAAGTTAATCAAAATGAATGATCAGAAGATAGATATGCAACAGGTTAGTAGATCTTGAGTTTTCTTAAAAGTTATTGAAGTACATTTTTTAACTACTGTCTAAAGTCTTTAATGTGGCCTTCGGTTTTAAATATTGAAGTACTATTAAAATAGATGTATGCAACAGTGATGTCGCTATACCTGAAAAATCCTGGGAGCCAGAATTTCCAAAAATCTGGGTCCCTTTTTTACAAAAGCGGGTCCCCATCAATAATAATTCATATTTTAAAGGAATAAATGAAACTTGTTTATATGGAAAAGATAAAATAAATGCATTAATTATTGTTTTAATAATAATTAAATAATGAATTAAAACCAGTATTATTTGCACTCAAATAAGATATTTTTAAAAAATATTAAGATATTTTTTTTTTTAAGTAAAAATGCAAGATACAACTTAATTGTAAAATAATGCTTATTTGAGAGTAGAAGATACCGAGTTCTACTAACAAATATCACGAATGTTCGCTTTTCTTTTAAAAAGGGGCAAGACGGGTTTATTGAAAAATATATTTTTGCTGGAAAAAATAATACTTATATTAAGTAAAGAGGTACTTTTTGTTGAATGAATGGGTGCTTTCATTACACTTCTCATTGAATTACTTGTCAGCATAGATCTGTGTTGGAATCAGACATTTTCCTTGGAAGGGGAATTCACATCTAAATCATAAATAAGCATCGAATCCTAAATCTAAGGTGGGAGACATTTCAATACAGTAAGAAGGGGGGGGGGGATTTTTCACTGGTCCACCCTCTGAATACATTATCAAAGTGCACTGAAATCATGCGGTATTTTTAAGTCTCATAAAAAAAAATTAAATCCCATTTTATGAATGTTCTACCTGTAAGTTTGATTTGCACATCTTTTTTTGGTGCTTTGGATGCTTTGACTAAATTCGCATTTTTTCCACGATCCTTTGACGAAATTTGCGTTTTATCCGCGATACTTTGACGAAATTCGCGTTTTTTTCTCGATCCTTTCATGAAATTCGCGTTTTTCTGCGATCCTTTCACGAAATTTGCTATGTTTTCGCGAACCTGTTACAAAAATAGTGTTTTTTACGCGATACTTTGACGAACTGTGATCTTTTTTCGACGAAATTCGGCTTTATTGCACGATTTTTTGACGAAATTTGCTATTTTTTCGCGATCTTTTGACGAAATACCATATTTTGTCGCGGTCCTTTTACGAAAGTCACATTTTTTGCGCTATATTTTGATGAAATTTGCGCTTTTTTCCCGATCTTTTGACAAAAATCGCTTTTTTCTGTGATTTTTTGATGAAATTCGCTGTTTTCAGTATCTTTTGATGAAATACGCTATTTTTTTGCAGCCCTTTTACAAAAATTGCACTTTTTCCATGATATTTTGCGCTTTTTCTGTGATTCTTTGACAAAAATTGGCTTTTTCCTGCGATTTTTTGACGAAATTACGCATCCCGTCTCCGATTTTTCATGTAATTTATGCGCTATAGCACGTCCGCGGCATCGCTGATGCAATCGAAAGTTAAATACAATAGATCTAATTTCTGTCAAAAATCAGAAACAATATATTGTTTTTAAGTAATTTTCAATAAATATGCACTATTTACAAATTGTGGACACAAGTGAATAATCAGATTAGCTAAGCCTGAAAAATAATATGGATTTTTTTTTTTTTTTTCTTTGTAGCATTTTTACGCTGAATTACTAACTTACTTTCTGACTCAGTGCCTCATAAAAATATTGCCGTATCCGCTTTGAGCGTTCGTGATTTCATGCTTAGTTAATATATTTACCTTATCCTCATAATTAGCAGATATAGTGTGTCTGTATGTATTTTACGTTTATTCATATTTAGTACAAAAGCGTTTTAAGTAAGAATGTAGGTACTAATACGCACGGGTGCAGAATATGTCCGATCCGGCGATCTAGGATCGGGGGAAATTTTGCAGAAACATATACAATTGATTTCGATTTTAACAACGAATTCCATGAGATAGAAAAATTTCACTACAAATAAAAAGATCCGTATGGCAGGGTTGGCACGGTTCAAACCAAGTGGTTTTTAGCCATGGTTTAAACCGCGGTTTAAACCAATTGGTTTTTTTGTCAAAAAAACCATTTGGTTCTTTTAGAAAAAATCTAATATAATATTTTCTCTTTTTTGTAATTTAATTGTTTTAAATTATTGATAGAAGTAATTTCTACTTTTAACACTTCATCTCAGCAGTCAACATGAGACATAATGAGCCTTGGGTCATGTTTCTATGCATGTAGAATGAAAATTAGCATGTGCTGATGAACATATCTGGTACCCTAAAGGTTTTTCTTAAAATATGTGAAATTAGAAAAGATAAAATAGATAAATAATATTCAATATTTAGCATAAAATATTTTCATTTAAAAAATGCAGATTATTTATAGCAGTTAATAACAAAATACAATGATCTTTAAGATTTTGATTAAGTTGTAAAAGAAAATTTTCTGGATTGGGATTGGGGAATATTATCCTTAAAGAATTTAAAAAAGTAACTTAAGATATGAAGTTTAATAACACAGCTTTCAAAAATTGAGTGCTAGTTATAGCATTTCAATAATACCAATCAATCTTTTCTGCTATTTGCTGAATCTAATGGCCAAAAATGTTGACTTGGACACTTGCAGTTATCACTCAGAAAACAAAATAACCAGAAGTATTTGGATATTAAAAAAATAATAATAACAACCACAGAATAATATATTCATGAAATGGCATCAAATGTTTATTGATTGATTATTATATTATTAATCCAAGGATTCTTCATACGATTTTCAAGGTATCAATGTTTCACTGTGTGTAGAGCAGTTTACTTTGAACATAAGACATAGCTGTTCCTAATGTTTAAATTAGAAATGATTTCAGTTTTCTATATAATTGACTGTAATTATTTTATTTAAATATTTTCAAAAGTTATATTACTTATATAATATCCAAAAATGTTTATTTTATCAACAGATATGCATCTGTATGCAATAGGAAATTATATTTAAAAAAACCCGGTTTAAACCAAAAAAACCTGGTTTAAACCAAATAAACCGGGTTTTTTGGTTTTTTACAAAAAAACCCGGTTTTTTTCCAACCCTGCCGTATGGCGACCTTCACAAAATCGATCTCAGAATAATGTGTAAAGTATATAGAAGGAGATTCTGCTCTGAATTTTCCGAAAATTTAAGGTATTCGGTTCCGAACATTAAAAAAAATCGGTCATCAATTTGAAAATTCGGACAAAAATACCGCGAATTTTGTCCAAGAATTACGGAGAAAACGCGAATTTTGTCACAAGATCGCAAAATAACCACAAATTTCGTCAAAAGATCGTAAAAGAACCGCAACTTTCATTAAAAGATCGCGAAAGAACTGCAAATTTCATCAAAAGATCGCGGAAGAACCGCAAGTTACGTCAAAAGACCACGAAATGAACGCAAATTTTGTCAAAAGATCGTGAAATAAACGCACATTCCGTCAAAAGATCGTGAAAAACCATAAGTGTCGTCAAAAGAGCTCGAAATGAACTAAAATTTTGTCAAAAGATCACGAAATAAACGCATGTTTCCTCAAAATATGCAAAATAACCGTAAGTTTTGTTAAAAGATCACGAAACAACCGCAAATTTCGTCAAAGGAACGCGAAAGAACCACAAGTTATAGTCCAAGAGCCGACAGCTCAAAAACCTATGTTATCAAGCACAAGAAAAACCGCGAAATGAACACAAATTTTACCAAAAGATCATGAAATAAACACACTTTTCGTCAAAAGATCGCAAAAGAACCGCAAATTTCATCAAAAGAACCGCAAGTTACATCAAAAGAACGCGAAATGAACGCAAATTTTGTCAAAAGATAGCGAAATAAAGATGAACGCACATTTCGTCAAAAGATCGCGAAAAAACCGTAAGTTTCATCAAAAGAGCGTGAAATGAACACAAATTTTTTCAAAAGATCGCAAAATAAATGCACATTTCGTCAAAAGATCACGAAACAACCGCGAATTTCATCAAAGGAACGCAGAAAAAACACAGCAAATTTCGTCAAAAGATCGCAAAATAACCACAGATTTCGTCAAAAGATCGCGAAATGAATGCAAATTTTGTCAAAAGTTCGCAAAATAAACGAACATTTCGTCGAAAGATTGAGAAAAAACCACACATTTCGTCGAAAAAACCACACATTTCGTCGAAAAATCCGCAAATTTCATCAAAAGATCGTGAAAAATCCGCAAATTTCGTCAAAAGATCATGAAAAATCTGCAAATTTCGTCAAAAGATAATGAAAAATTTGCAAATTTCGTCAAAAGATCACGAAAAAACCACAAATTTCGTCAAAAGATCGCAAAAGAACCACAAATTTCGTCAAAAGATCGCAAAAGAACCACAAATTTCGTCACAAGATCGCAAAAGAACCACAAATTTCGACAAAAGATCGCGAAACAACCGTGATTTTTGTCAAAGAATCTTGAATTTCGATAAAAGAGGGTGAAATAACCGTGAATTTCGTCAAATGGAAGGCAAAATAACCGAAAAACTAGCCAAAAGATCGCAAAATAACCGCAAATTTCATCAAAAGATCGCTAAAGAACACAAATTTTGTCAAAAGATCACGAAAGAACTGCAAGTTTCGTTAAAAGATAACGAAAGAACTGCAAGTTTCGTTAAAAGATCGCGAAAGAACCACAAATTTCGTCAAAAGGTCGTGAAATGAACGCAAATTTTGTCAAAGGTTCGCGAAATGAAAGCAAATTTTGTCACATGTTCGCGAAATAAACGCACATTTCGTCAAAAGATCGCGAAATAAACGCACATTTTGTCAAAAGGTCGCAAAACGACCGCGAATTTCGTCAAAACTTGGTGAAATAACCACAAATTTTGTAAAAGGAACGGGAAAAAAACCCGCAAATTTCGTCAAAAGATCGCGAAATGAACCCAAATTTCGTCAAAAGTTCGTAAAAGAACCACGAATTCCATCAAAAGATGGAAAACAAACCATGAATTCCGTCAAAAGATGGAAAACAAACCACGAATTCCATCAAAAGATGGAAAACAAACCGCGAATTTCGTCAAAAGGAAGGCAAAATAGCTGCAAAACTAGTCAAAAGATCGTGAAATAACCACAAATTTCCTCAAAAGATCGCTAAAAAACGCAAATTTCGTCAGAAGATCGCGAAAAAACACGAATTTCATCAAAGGGCCACAAAAAAAAACATAATGCTGGGAGTGTTTTTCCCCCCTTTTCTCCACTCTGCTGTAACCTTTCAGAAAATTTGCTGTGAATTTCAAAAAAAATTTTTCACTCCGAATCACCCCTGCCATATATACTCGCTCATAAGTTGAGAAATATTGGAAATAAATTTTCTATACATATGGTAATACAGCATTTACCTATAACATGCCGTGAAATTTTGGGGTAATTTTCATGTGGATTGGGGGAAATGTTGGGAGTAGAAACATTTTCTGCACCCCTCCTAATACATTAATAATAAATAACGTGTATAAATTGTATTTTTCAGTTGAATTTTAAATACAGATTCGTCATCCGATAGGGTCAGCTGGGGTAAAGTCGATATAAAATACACTATTTTTAGATGTTCAGTTAAAAGTTTCTAGTAAATGTTGAACAATTAAAACTTGTTTTGGTTTTTCCTTTACATTGCACATTCTTGGAATGAAAGTACTCAATTTGGCACAGATGTCATTCTATATGCACCACGTTGGTGCGTTTTTTTTCTGACGCCAATGTCATGTAGGCACTGGGGTATGTAAGTGGCACCAAAGGACCAAAGTGTTATTTTGCTTGATATGGTAACACGGATGTTGTTTATATAATTTATAAATTGTTTTTCCACTTTGGCTTAGATGTATTATAATCCCACTTCTGCCATCTTGTATTTTTTTTCTTGCATGAAAAGCCCTTTTTCGCCAAGTAGTAAATGTCACCAATGGTTAAATATTGTTGATAGATTAATATAATATTGAAAAAACTGGAATGTAATAATTATAACTATTATAATTAAAAAACAATTTTTAATTCACGTCAAGAAAAAAATCCAAGATGGCGGATGCAGGATTATAATACATCTGTTCCGATGCAACGATTATTCAGTCGTAGCCGAATAATCGGCCATTTGGCGTATCTGCCGAATATCAAGTTCATTATTCGGCCTTGTCTGAATAATACTGTAAAAATTGTTTTTATATTTGGGTCATTCCACGTGAAATCAACCAATTTAAAGAAAAAGTGTTGCACCATAGTCATGGATTTTTTTAATTTTTTTATCATAGACAGACACAGTAATGAAACCCTCAAATCTGAAAATTAAAAATAATTTTCGCAATATTGGCTGAGATGTAGCCATTTGAAAATTGGTCATTTTTACCAAATGGCGGCCATCTTGGAATCTTATTAATGTCTGTAAATGGCCATAACTTGACAGCTAATGGCTCAAATTCTGCCTTTCTGGTACCAATTTGAAGCTATCTGTACAAAGAACGCATATTTCACATCAAATCAATAGTAAATTTTCATTTCTTTACTTTTTATCATGCGCAAACTGAAAATATCACCCAAAAAAAGGGCTGACTGTAATGGCCCGTAAAAAAAATGAATCTTCATGAATTTTTCTGAAACTTGGTAGAAACATTGCTCCATCTGTGTGCTTTAAATAATAAAAAAAAAAATTGGAGAGGTAAAATTTGTTGTTTTAAAGTAAATGGTTTTTTACACATAGGGTGTCATTAACCAAATAATGATCATTTTAGAATCTGTAAGTATTCCTAATTTAAGAAATAATGGTTAAAATAAAAATTTCCAACATCTGAATTAATGTATTGTCATTGTGTGTTTATTACATAATTAAATAAAGAAATATCAATTTGAAGCTATTTATACTAAATATTCATATATTGTATTAAAATACTAGTAAATTTTTATTTCTACAGTACTTTATATTTCATTTAAAATATGAGAATATAATTCTCAAAACATAGTTACATAAATATTAAATCCCTTACTATAATGGACTACATTAAAAAAAAAAAAAAAAGGCCACATAATATTTTCCCCTGAAATGTTGGAGAAATACTAGCTGTAAATTACAGTTGAATTTATTCAATTGTGCAATTTAAATAAAAAAAATATAAATGAGTTAATTGAGTTGACATTTGATGTTTTTAGTTCACACTGAGTTAAAATTTATATGAACAAAAATCTAGATACAGTGCGACAAAAAAAGAATTAATATAATACAAATCCAGGACAAAACACTGAATCTCATGAGAAATAAGCCTAAGTTTAAACTTACACATAGAACAAATCTAGACAAAATAAGAACAAAATATTTACTTACATGCATATAACTTTATACAGTACAGGATCCATTATCCGGAATTCCAAAATCCGGAAAGACCCGAAATCCGGGGGGGAAAAATTTGAAAATTTTCTAAGTTTGTAAATTTTTACTAAAATTTTGGAATTTCTAAAAATTTTCGAACTTCCCAGTTTTCTAATTTTTTTTTCAGTCCGTTGTGTTTCAGTGTGTAACCACTAAAATATGTTACTTCAGTGGCGGGGGAACACGGAGCCCCGGAAAAAATAATTTTTCTCTCAAATTTTAGTATAAAATTAAATTTTCGATTCGTAAAAAAAAAAAAAAACGTCAATTGTTCATGGTAAAAATCACTAATTTTGCCAAAGGATTTCGGAAAAAATGCTAATTTCGTCGAAGGATCGTGAAAAAAAAAACTCCAATTTTGTCAATGAATTTCAGAAAAAAAAAAACGCTAATTTTGTTAAATAATTGCGAAAAAACGCCACTTTCGTCAAAGAATCGCGAAAAAAATTCGAATTTTTTTCGAAAAAATGCAAATTTCATCAAAGGATCGCGAAAAAACACAAATTTTGTCAAAGGATCATGAAAAATAAACGCTAATTTCGTCAAAGAATTGCAGAAAGAAACATTAATTTCGTCAAAGAATCCCGGAAAAATGCGAATTTATTTCAAAGAATTGCGAAAAAACGCAAATTTCGTCAAAGGATCGAAAAAACGCAAAATTCTTGAAAGGATTGCAAAAAAGCGCAAATGTTTTCAAAGAATCGTGGGAAAAAAACGCGAATTTCGTCAAATGATCTGAAAAATAAATGCTAATTTCGTCAAAGGATCGCGGAAAAAACGCGAAATTCGGGAGGATGCGAAATCCGTAAAATTCCAAAATCTGGAAAGCCTTCGGTCCCGAGTATTCCGGATAATAGGTCCTGTACTGTAATATAATAGTTTTTTTCTTCAGATTTAAACTACCAAGGATTTATTCAGTTTTATAAGTAAGTTCAGTTATACTAAATATACTGAAATAAAAATTATATAAACTGACATATTTACATCTGAACATTTAATACATTCTGAATTATTTAAATATATAGTACATCTTTAGAATTTTACCAATTTGTTCATATATTTGTGATTTCAAATTTATTATATATATATATATATACAGTAAAACCTCCATAATGGACACTCCCGAATAGCAGACGCCTCTATTTAATGGACAGTTTTCCAATCCCCACTCCCAAAACCTAAATTTTTGTATGTGTAACCTCTGAATAACGGACAGTAATTTGGCGATAAATGATGAAAAATTATTTTTCAACAATAAAAAAAATGGGAAAAAAGTAAAAAGCCTCTAAATTTATCAGGGCAATGTGTCGCAAATTTCGAGATCGCAGATAAATGTAGGGGGTGGGCTGCGGATAATTCCCCTTTCCACATCCAGTGTTGAATTCAGGGGGTGACCCAGGAGGGACATTGCCCCTGGAGCATTGACATGCCCCCCTTGAGATTTTATGTTTTAATGGTCAAATAATTCAATTTCCCCTCCCCCTTAAACTCTATAATCCCCCCCCCCTCTCCCCACGGAGCCACAAAAATCCCTCTCGGAGAAAAATGTTTGAATGCAACACTACGCTTCCGAGAAAGAAAACGCACAATTATGCACAATGTGCAAGGTATGCAAAGTTTTATATGTTTTATTGCTTAAAAAATAATTTTAATTTCTCAGTAATCATATAAATAATGGAGGTTTTAGGACATGTAAATCAATTAATGAAACATTAAGCATATCTTAGCAAGCAGGTTTTGAATCTCTGAGGTTTTCCGAATAGCAGACAGTTTCCGCGCTCCCGAGGTGTCCGTTATTAAGAGGTTTTACTGTATATGCATGTTACCGGCCAAACCCGATTTTAGGCCATACTAGTTTATCCTAACGCGCATCGGATAAACTAGTTTTTCCTATGCCAAACTAGTTTATCAAGGCCCATAGGCGTAGCGTGACCAGAAATTTTGGGGGGGCACCAAGGCCATGAAACTGCGCCCAAAAAGCGGCGCAAAATTGAAAATTTTGCGCCGCCCCCCCCCCCCCTCCCCCCCCACCCCCCAAAAAAAAAAAATCTTTCTCTTTGTGATGGGTGTAATAAAATTGATAACGTGCAGAAACATAAATAAATTCTATTGAATAAATGTTTCGCGTTTATTTTTGAACTTTAAAAGCTTTAATTTTAATTTAGGAATTCAGAACAACTAAATAACATAAGGGATAATTGCACTTATTTGTTAGAGAGTGCATGATGTTTTGCGCCAGGAAAAAAAAATTATCAAGAGAGAAAACGGAATTTCCCAGAAAATGATCGGCGGCCAAAAAATGAATAAAACCGTGGTTCGCAGCATAAATTTTGCGCCCTGGGCGACCGACCGCTCCTTTAGCCCGCTCTTTACAAGGCCCTGCAGAGGCACACTAGAGGTCTGCACGAACCGCAATTTCAAGGCTTGGGCCCATCTCGGCGTAAAAATTAAAACTTCCACCTGACCCCGGCCCGTTTATATTTTCACAGTTTACGGCCAGGCCCGGCTCGTACAAAAATCAGTGAAAATAAGCCTGGCCCGTGGAAAAATCAATTAAATCAGGCCCGGTCCGGCCCGACTCAATTTCTCATAAAATTCCGATTTTTCTTAACATACAATTCCAGGGTTGCACTTGCTACTAAAATGCTACTGAAAGCGACTATTTTAAGCATCCGGACGCTATGCCGACTAATTTAGGTCGAAAACTATTAAAAAGCCACTTTTTTCGGATTTCAGAGATTATCTTTACAGAAAATGTTAGATCTTTTTCTTCAAAGCGCTTGTAAAGTCTTCTTCCCAAACGCACTTTTCCAACGGTTGTTTGTGGAGATTCGCGTTTTTTTCCGCGACGAATTCCAAAATTCGCGATTTCCCCCCCCCCCGCCCCCCCAATCGATTGACTAAAATACCTCTTCCTTTCTGAGATCTTTTTATACTATCCTTGAAGGAGATTTTGCGATTTTTTTCCGCGATCCTTTGACAAATTTCGCAAATTCTTTATGACGACGAATTTTTTTTTTTTTTTTCACCACCACTTGTCCAAATTCGCGATATATATTTTCCACGACCGACTGATGGTAGTTACTATTTGTTTCAGAGATCTTTCGACGAAATTCCCGATTCCTTTCCAGATTGTTTGTCAAAATTCGTGATTTTCTTTTCACGACCGACTTACAAAATTCGTGATTTTTTGCGCGATCATTTGGTTAAATTCTCTTTTTTTTTTTAAACCAAATTTGCATTTTTTTGTCCGCGACCATTTGACATATTTGCGATTTATTTTTCTTGTGATCGTTAGACGAAATTCGAAACTTTTTGTCCATTCTTTTGACGAAATTTGCGATGATTTTTACGCGACCGAATGACGAAAATCGCCATTTGTTTCCGCGACCTTTGGTAAATTTCAAGATATTTTTTACGGTTGTTTGAGGAGATTTCCTATTTTTTCCGCGATGAATTGCAAAATTCGCGATTTTTTCCCCAATTAGAGGGGCGATTTTCCCCGCGATTGACGAAAATAGTTATTTCTTTTCGCCATCTTTTGCTACGGTCGTTGAAGGAGATTTCGCAATTTTTCCTATGACCTATTGCAAATTTCCCGATTTTTTGGGAGGCGATTGTTTCATGGAACTCACAATTTTTTTTCCCGTGATCCTTTGCCAATTTCGCGTTTTTGCTTCCGTCGATCGTTTCATGGAACTCACGATTTTTTTTCCGCGATCCTGTGGCAAAATTCTCGAATTTTTCTGGCAAATTTTTTCCCGCCACCATTTGTCGCAATTCGCGATATATATTTTTTCCGCGACAGATTGATGGTATTCGCTCTTTGTTTCAGATATCATTTGACGAAATTCTCGATTCTTTTCCACGATAGTTTGTCGAAATTCGTGATTTTGTTTCAAAATCGTCTTATGAAATTCTTGATTTTTTGCGCAATCATTTGTTTAAATTCTCGATTTTTTTACGCGTTTATTTGACCAAATTCGAGTTTTTTCAGGGGTGATTCTGTTTTGAATTTTCCGAAAGTTTAAGGCGTTCGGCTCCAAAAATTTTTAAAAATCGGCCATCTGTCCGAAAATTCGGGCATTAAAAATATCGCGAGTTTTGGCAAATGGTCGTCGAAAAAATCAATTTCGGCAATCGCTCATAGAAAAAAAATCTCCAATTTCTTCAAAGGGTCGCAGAAAAAACGCAAATTCGTCTAGGAATCGCGAAAAAAAAAACAAAAATTTCACCAAGGGATCGCAAAAAACGCAAACTTCATCAAAGGATCGCTGAAAAACGCGAATTCTGTTAAAAGATCTCGGAAAAACGCGAATTCTGTTAAAAGATCTCGGAAAAACGCGAATTTCACCAAAGGATCACGGAAAAAACGCGAATATTGCCAAAGGACCTCGGAAAGAACGTATAATTGGCGCCGGGAGGAGATTTCCCCCCTTTCCCTCCTCTGCTGTAGCCTTTCAGGAAATTTGCTGTGAATTTCAGAATTTTTTTTTACTCAGAATCACCCCTGCTGTCTTTTTGTTCGCGCCCATTTGACGAAATTTGCATTTTTTCCCCCTTTGATCGCTAGACGAAATTCGTAATATTTTGTGCATTCTTTTGACGAAATTTGCGATGATTTCTTTCGTGACCGAATGACGAAAATCGCCATTTGTTTCCGCAACCTTTTATAAAATCCAATATATTTTTCCACGGTCCTTTGAGGAGATTCGCGATTTTTCCCCGATGAATTACCAAAATTCGCTTTTTTTGTCCGCCGATCGTTTCATGGAATTCACGATTTTCTTTACACACTATCCTTTGCCAAATTTAGTGGATTTTTCTATGACCGATTGACGAAATTCATATTCGGTATTTCTTTCAGAGATTTTTTGACGAAATTCGCGATTCTTTTCCACGACCTTTTGTCAAAATTTGTCTTTTCTTTTGTCGACTGACTGAGGAAGTTCTTGATTTTTTGCTCAATTTTTTATTAAATTCGCGGGTATTTTTTTTTCTGTCCACGACAGTTTGACAAAATTTTCGATTTTCTTACCATAATCCTTAGGCGAAACTTACAAGTTTTTTTGCGACCGATGGAAAACTTTTTTTTCTACAACCAATTGTTGATATCTGCGATGTTTTTCGCTACCACTGGCAAAATTCGCGACTGCTTGATGAATTGATTTTGTGGAATTCCTGAAGGAAAAAAAATCGTGGCTTTCACGAAATAATAATTAAAAAAAAATCTCTTACGAATCATATGCCTGTACAAGAAGAAAATTTGGAAGATTCCATCCGAACGAATTTTTTTAGTATGCGGGATGTTCCTTTTTTGTATGGGATTTGCAATATGCCACACTGCCACACGTTATTTCTAACCCTGTATCTCAAATAAAACTTTTCCTCCTCCTCTCCAAGAAACTCTTGAAATGAAAGGCCTGATGGAAAATAGTACCGGGGATAATCCGCAAGAAGTTTTTTCTGCTTTGTTTCCTGTTGCTGTACATAATTTTTATTGTTGAAGAACCGAGCTTACTTACTTCATAACTGAAACAGTAGGCAGGGCCCTATTTTCTGGGTAACTTGCTTTCTCATTTGAAGAAATCACTCTATTCTTTATTCAGTGATTTGAGCAGAATCATAAACTGTGAAATAAGATGTGAATATTCATAAAGTCCTTTCAGTTGTTATGGATACATTTTTCTTCCCTTTTTTTGAAGGGATGGGTATGCGACTATTTTGGCTACTTACTTTCGAACAAATGCTACTATTTTTTTTTTTTTTTTTTTTTGGAGGCTACTAAAGCTACTATTTTCAGTGTCATTCGGCAGTGGTAGCCCTGCAATTGAGATGCTTTTATGAAATAGAATGAAGGTTTGTTTTTTTTTTTCTAAAAAACTCCGATTTTTTTATAAAATAACATCAAAGTTGGACTTGATTTCCGAATTCGAAGGCTGACAGTTACAAGACGTATCCATTTAGTAATACGGTTTAAATCAAGCTGATTCGAATTAGGAAAAATCTTAGGAAAGGGGAGAATGCTACTCGATTCTTGAGCACATGATAATTAAACATCTGTAATTTTCAGTCAAATAGGAATAGAAATGAGTGTATGAATGTGTCAAAATCCCATTTTTGAGTGGGGATTTTTGTTTTTTCTGAAAACGTATTAATTTACTAAAACAAACAATTCTGTATATTCTTACCTTCTGTTCCATTCTCGTCCTTCTGAAGCCAGACTTGCATGAATTTAGAACCAGCATGGTGCATGGCGTGCTCCGTGACATCTCTTTTATTGATTTTTCTATAAAAATTTCCTACTTTTTTATCGCGCTTGTTTTTGCGTGGGTCATTCATTCCTGATCAGTTTAAAAAATAATAACATTTAACTACAGGCACATTCCCACAAATGACCAGATCAGACCAAACCAAGTGTGAATAGGAGTGGGGGGAGGTAGGTAGATACGCTCCTACTATCTCACTTTGCACAAGAGGGAAACTCGAGTTCAGAGGTCAAAGAAGTTCTTTGTGTGACCATGTTACTCACTGCAGCTAAACTACGTGGGTGACTCACTGGACACTATAAAAAATAGTATATAGCTTTTGCAGTTAGGGAAATTTTTTCTTCTACTGATCATCTTACAACTACAGACCAAATATCAATGATTGGCCAGCACCGTATTAATGGTTGAGAACTAAAGCGTTTTTGTTTTGAGGGAAGGGAGAGTGGGTGAAATGCTATATACTAAAGAGGTTTAAATTTGATTGCATCTTTAAAAAAAAAAATTGAAAATCACTGCCATTTGTCGTTTTTGTAAAAGTCTCAATAAATCACAATCCTAAAGTGTGTGAATATAAATTTCACATTAATTTATCTGAAAATCCCAAGTATAACCGACCTCGTGCCCTTTGAGGCCGGATCTGGATGTAAAAAAAAATAATTTTAGTAAAAGGCATGGGCGACATTTTTCAGTTGTCATCTACCTAGAAATGACAAAAGGACGAGAAATGTAATTTGGTAAGGTAAAAGCAGGGGCAGGTGCGGCTTTACTATGCATGACGCCCTGGGTGAGGTTCTTTTTGTTGTTGTTGCTGTTGTTTATCACGGGCAGTCACCCATGCTCGCCTCGTCTCTGTATAAGACTGGATCTGGTTGGTTGCAAAAAACAATTGCTCCAAAAGTAGTGCAGAAAATAATACACCAAAAGTAATGCAAAAAATAATTGCACCAAAAGGAACAGAGCGGCATTTTTCAATTTCCGACTAGGGTGGCCAAACGCCTAGAAATGGCAAAAAGAGAAAAAATCATTTTGAGGGATAAAGGCAGGGACGACTTTATTAGCCATGGCGCCCCTGTGCGAGATTTTTTACTGTAGCACTGCAAATGCTATACTCTTTTTTTTTTTTCTTTTAAACGGTTTTACTAAAGCATGTTACTTTGTGTACTCCTTCCAGGGCCGAAAATAGCTATATTTTCACACGGGGCAAACATGGATTTTGGTGCCCCCCCCCCCCCCCCCCTTTTTATCTGAAAAGTAAGTTTACAAAGAGAAATTTACGAAAGTTTCTGTTAGCGGACTTTTTTTAAAATTTAAATGCGTAAAAGTAAAATACGTAATATTGAAATAAATAGCCAGCTTTGTCAAATATTTATTCACTAAAACCTGGGAAAAAATCGAAAGGAATCGGAAATAATTCCGAGTTATACAGGTTTCCATCTTAGCAACTATAACTGTTGGTATTCTTTCTGTTGGAACAATGTAGTTTTTTCATTAAAGACAAGATTCCATTATAGACAGATTTCATTTTTCCAGATTTTATTTGTTGTTGTAGCTTTACAAATTACAACAATTGAGGCATTTTAATGTCATAGTGATATGAGTCACATCGTTTTAGGAACTAAAAAACCAGGACTTACTGTAGGCATAAAAATTAATTCCAGTATTGTAAAATAACTTCCTGTCCTATCTACACCAGTTTTGTGGAATTATCACTTATACCACTCGTCTTATTTATAGATTGATATGACTAGATACTTTCCTGAACCTAATGCTAATTTTCAAATTTATGTGTAACTCAAAACAACAACAACAAAATTATTAAGTTTTTATTTTGTGAATTTTCGACCGGTTAGTTTTTATTGTCCCAGCCAGTCACCTGACCTCACCATCTCTAACTTCAGATATGGTGATATGCATGTAAAAAAGTAATTATAAAAAAAAGAATGGGGTTATTCATTTGCTGTCTTGTATATTGCAGACGAATGTTTTTATCTATTTGACAATTTTAATGCAGTTTACTGAGCTTTTTTTTTTTTTTTCGGCTAGAAATTATTTTTTACACAAATTTCACACGCACATACATATATTGTATAAAACGGAAAACCAAATTTTCATCTGGCGCCCCCTTCGTGTGGCGCCCAGGGCGCATGCCCCCTCTCCTTCCCTTAGTTTCGGCCCTGACTCCTCTGTCGTTTGTTTTTATTGTCCCGGACTGTCGCTCGACTTTTCCCATAGCAACACGGGGAAAAAAGAAAGCTCAACGCTGCTCAGGGAGAGAGATAAAAAAAAATAAAACAGCTTTTATGGAATCTTTTCATCAGAAAAGTCAGAGTCAAACAAAATCTTCATTTGGCGCCCCCTTCGCCTTTCGTTCTGGCGTCCGGGGCACATGCCTCCTCTGCACCCCCCTCCCAGGGAAATCGGTATGCGTTTGGAAGTTATCGGTGAGGGCAGTTTCACACATAAGATAGGGGTAGAGAGTGACCTTGGAAAATATTAGTGATTCTCCTGACACAGGAAGGGTTTTAATTGATAGAAGGTGTAAACATGGTACATTTGGAATTGGAGAACAGCTCTTTTCCCTAATTCATTTGGAGTCTTCTGTTATAGATGAATCTTTTTATATGTTTGTAAATTTTAATGCATTTGGTTCAGTTTTCCTTTTGGATTTTCCGGCTGTGAGACATTTTTATGTGAATTCGATATATATATATATACATATACATTATACATTTTTGTATGTAAAGACAAAAAAAAATTCTTCATTTGGCGCCCCCTAAGCTTTATGTTCGGGCGCCCGGGTTACAGAAGGTTGGGGGGGGGCACGTGCCCCCCTGTGCCCCCCCGACGCTACGCCTATGCTAAGGCCCATAGGATAAACTAGTTTTTCCTAGGCCAAACTAGTTTATCCTAACGCCCATAGGATAAACTAGTTTTTCCTAGGCCAAACTAGTTTGGCCTAACGCTCATAGGATAAACTAGCAGGGGTCGATCCAGGCAAAATTTGGGTCCTGTTTAGGGCCCCTTCACAAAAATAAATTTAATAAAATGGGCCCCTTCACAAAAATAAATTCAATAAAATGGGTCCCTTCACAAAAATAAATCCAATAAAATGGGCCCCTTCACAAAAATAAATCCAATAAAATGGGCCCCTTCACAAAAATAAATCCAATAAAATGGGCCCCTTCACAAAATTCCTTTTAATAAAATAGGCCCCTTCGTAAAATTTTTTTTCATAAAAACTGTTTTAAAATGTGTAATATGTAAATAAAACCAGGTCATGAAGAACAAAAACTTTAGAAAGGGGATTTAAAGAAGTTTTTGTTAGTAAATTCTTGGTCCGAATTTCAGTAACTGGATTTCAATTTTCGTTACAAAATGTTATTTTTCACAAAAATATAATAAAATTCACAAAAATAACTTTTACCTTTCACAAAATGGGTCCCAAGAATAAAAACCTGCATCGACCCCTGACTAGTTTAGCCTGCTATTTATTGGTCTGAACTAGTTTGTCCTAGGCCGATCTAGTTTATCCTAGACCAATTCAATTTGGCGTGCTTTTATTGATCCCAAAAACCACTTCCGCACCAACCTTCTATTTTATCGTAGGCCAATCTAGTTTATCCTACGCCAATTCAATTTGACATTCTTATATTGGTGCCACAAAATGGGAAAAAAAAAGAACCGAACCGAACTAATTCAAACTCAAATTCAATTTCTCAAAAATGAGTCAAATTCAAAATTGTTCAAACGAATCCGCTCAACTCAAACACATCCATGGAAGTCCACTAAAAACTCGTATTTTTAATTATTATTTTTAAATATAATAGAAGCTTAGCGACTAAACTTACAAAATTTTGTAAGCTAGTCTTTGGTTATTAGATGTAAAGGTCTCTACTGGCCCGCTAAATTTTCCTTCCCGACACTCGGTCCGGGCTTGGTTTGGGATTACTTTTTTCGAGAGGTTCAGACCGAGATGGACCGGGACTTCCGTGATTTTTTTTCCGGCTTAAGTAGGGGCTGGACTGCATTCTTCTTGGTGTCTGCACAGTCAGAAATGTTAAGTCCAATTTCCAACCCAGCTCATATGAAAATCATTTGGACCCATCTCTGGTCTGTTCAGTAAAAATAATTTTTTTTTTTTTGCACGTTTTTTTAGATCGCTTTTATTCCACAATTAAAATTTATATATTTATTATTATTTATTTTTTTTTTTTACTTTCTTCTATCTTTACAAGATTAAAATATTGGATTCGTGAAAATTTTCGACAGATTTACATGTTTTAGGGGTCAGAGATTCCCAAAAGCATGTTTTTACAAAATGTCTGTCTGTCTGTATGTATGTGACACAAATTTTGTGGGGGCTCTATCGCAAGAACTAATCCACGTAATTTAATAAAATTTACATTCAGGTAGTCCCTGATATAAATTGATGCTGATTACTTTTTGGTGTAAATCGCCCAACAGCATCTATGCTGCCTTTTTGACGATTTACGTAATAGCTCTATCTTAAGAGCTAAAGCATGGATTTCCATGAAACTTCAGATTCAGTTAGTCCTTGATATGAATTGGTGATGCTTACGTTTTGGTGCATATCGCCTAACAGGTGGTGCTGCTATGCTGCATTTTTCAGGATTTACATGATTTCTGCAATAGCTCTATCTCAAGAACTAATGCACAGATTTTCAACAAAGTTCATATTCAGTCAGTCCTTGATATGAATTGATGCTTATTAGGTGTTGGTGCAAATAGCATAATAGGTGGCGTTGCTGTTCTGTATTTTTCACGATTTCCTCAATAGCTCTATTTCAAGAACTAATGCACGGATTTTCATAAAACTTCAGATTCAAGTATACCTTGATTAATATTGTGGCTGGTTATGTTTTGGTGTAAATCGCTCAACAGGTGACGCTGCTGGGCTGGATTTTTCGCGATTTTCGCAGTATCTGTATCTCAAAAACTAATACACAGATTTTCACCAAACATCAGATTCAATTAGACGTTAACATAAGTTGTTTCTGGTTAGGTTTTGGTGTAAATTACTCCACAGACTGTTATGCTGCACTTTGCTGGATCTACAGGATTACAGCGATAGTCATATCTCAAGAACTAATGAACGGAATTTCATATCTTTAGAATCCTCAAGATGTGCATAGATTGCCATTTAATTTTTCACTGTGATAGCCAATTTTGAAGTATTAACATGTTTGAGATAGAAAAAAGTTTTGGTATTCGTACATCCTACTAGTTTTAACATGAGTAGATGCATTTTTAGGTAATAGAATTAAAGTACGGTAAAACCTGAGAAAAAATAACCAGCCTATGAAGGAATCCCGTGTTTAACAAAAAAAATATTTTGATCTCTGTAAAATGAGTATATAAGTTACTTGTAAAAAGAATATAATGCATTTACAACAGACGATGAACCTTCTAATAAGGGAGCCTGCCTATAACGGATTTTCTTCTTCCCTGTGCAATTCTGTCTTAGATGAATTTATTGTATAGGATTTTTAAAATTTTTAAATCTTCAAGCCACAGAATGTGTATTAACGATATTAATGATTCTATTGTAAACTATACTGATTTTTTTAATGA
This sequence comes from Maratus speciosus, assembly GCA_963932465.1. Classification (NCBI taxonomy): domain Eukaryota; kingdom Metazoa; phylum Arthropoda; class Arachnida; order Araneae; family Salticidae; genus Maratus; species Maratus speciosus. Next base: position 416,490,263 of record OZ010798.1, read on the forward strand.
ATATCTATTTGTATGTAAATATCTGAATACTTACCATTTATTTTTTTACACGGCTTGGAGACTTGAAAATCTAAAAAAAAATTATATAGAAAAACCTTCAAAGTCGGAATCACATAGAAAAGAAAAAAACTTCGTTATAGTTAAGTTCCTTTTTTAGCAGGCCCATCGTCTCTAGCAAATGTAGTATGTTTTTTTTCAAACGGATTATTGTATCCAATTTGCACCGATTAAAAAAAAAATTGTGTTTAATACAGAATTTCGTCATACACAGATTCTTCTAACAGGTTTTACAGTATTGTACCCCCATCCGCATAGCTGCCAACCTTCCACTAATCTTCCGTAATATCTGGTTTAATTTGACCCCGGTTAACTACATTTCGAACCAGAATTTTTTTTTCATAAATGCTTATTTATTTAATTCCAGGTTTCTACCTGGAACACATTTAATTTCATTTCTTAAAAAAATTTCTGGTTCGAAACGTATTAAACCAGGGTCAAATTAACGCAAGTATTACGGAAGATTAGTTTGAGGTTGGCACCTATGCCCATCTGTATAAACGTATATGTACTATTCTTTAAAGATAACTTTAATTGTGAAATAATGGTAACTTAAAAATATATGTATTTTTGGCCAAACTGGTGCCGGGACTTCGCTGGATTTTTGAAAATTCCAGATTTCTGAAAGAATATCAAATGTACTTCTTATATTCTTAATGATGCATTTATTCATAAATAATTCAAAGCCAAGTGATATTTATGTGAAAAAAAATCTGTAAATTCTTCCTCTCCTAAACTTTATGATAACCTCTCATCCCATTCTTTGGTACTCGAGCACACAATTTGTTATATGGAACATATTTTGCAACTACCGGCGGCGGTGAAATGGGGAAGATAGGGGGACAGTATCCCACTCCTCATCAAATATATTTTATTATATGGGGGGTGACGGCAATACTACTTTGCACAGGCACCGGAGCGGTAGTTGGGATCAAGAAAAGCACGTCATATTGCATTGGCCTACGATAAACTAGATCGGCTCAGGATAAACTAGAAAGTTGGCGCCGTTGCGGTCTTTGGGATGAATAAAATCATGCCAAATTGAATTGGCCTAGGATAAACTAGATCGGCCTAGGACAAACTAGTTCAGACCCTTGTAGCAGAAATTTGTCCAAGTGTCTGCGACAGATAATTCTGGGGCAAAAATAATTTGCAGATAAAATATTTTTATAACTGAAGCTTTAATTAATCAAACAATCACTTACCTGCAGCATTTTTAGGCATTTTATAAATTTTTATTAATAATAATCTTAGCTTTTTGTATTAAGTAATAAAGAGCTAAACATAATACGAAGCAAAATAAAGGTGCAATGAAAAAGAATCTGCAAAAGAGAAAAGAAAATCTGCGACGCCCGTCTCCCGTCTCGAACTTTCTGCTACTGGGGTTCAGACCAATGAATAGCAGGCTAAACTAGTTTATCCTATGAGCGTTAGGCCAAACTAGTTTGGCCTAGGAAAAACTAGTTTATCCGATGCGCGTTAGGATAAACTAGTTTGGCCTAGGAAAAACTAGTTTATCCGATGCGCGTTAGGATAAACTAGTTTGGCCTAAAATCGCGTTTGGCTGGTAACATATATATATATATACAGTAGAAGTTTTCTTCTGTAAAGGATCACACACTAATATTAAACTTTATAAGTAGAAAATCTGTAAAGTGAGAAGTAAAAATTTGGCCATATAAATTTAATTTTTTAAGTGGGAAAGACGTCTTAAACAGGTTTTATGTATAGGGGAGAGTGGGGAGGAATGGGACACTTTTTTACGAAAATGAGAAATTCTTTTTTATTTGACACAAAAACAAAAATTTCGATTTTTAGAATACAAAATGGAAAACTTTCTAATGTCCTTGGACAATATAGAAACATAATTTTCAGAAACAATTTTATAATGAAAGAAATTGTAAATTTGAAAATGTGTCCCATACACCCCCCCCCCCCCCCCCACTAACAGGGAGGATGGGACAACAATAAAACAATGTATTATAAGAAGCAAATAGTCTAGTGTCAGCTATATTTACAATCTATCAAAGATTGTAGGTTGATAATGTCTGTGCTACAATATCAAATTCCAGTATCTTCATCACTGGAAGGATAATTCAGGATTGTTAATCAGAGATGATTATTAAGAAATCATCTGTTCAATTTATTTATATTTTGAAGTAAATGAATATATTTTCAATGTTATAATTAAAATACTACCCTTTAAAAATATTTGCATATTAGCAATTTATGCTCATCTTATTAAAAAGTAAGACTTAGACTTGTCCTCCCCCCCCCCCCCCCCCTTTGCTGGCATGTCACATTCCTCTCTCTATCTTCTTTTATATTAAACTTGTATAAACAGAAATACTGCTTTTAGGCATAGTTTAAATTATGGATAATATACAGTGTTCCATAAATAGGGAAACTATTACACCTATGCATAAACAAATCATTAATATACAGAAAGCATAAAAGTATATGAAGCAAATTTACTTTTGATTATTGAAATAATCTTTTTCTTTATACAATTGCAAGCTTACGTAGATTAGCTACTTTTTTCAACTGAAGATTGGGGTACCATTGCTTCATCTAATCTGTGATTGATGAAATATTTAGATTTTAGAATGATACACAAAGAGAAAAACCTACTGTCCCATTTGACCCCACTCTCCCCTATATGTAAAGTAAATCCTCATTTATATGTATTGAATTTATAGGTATTTTATAATTAATTATACATTATATTCCTTAAACTATTTTCTTATCTTTTTCATTGTAAAATTTTTTCAATTGTATACATTTTTTTTGGGGGGGGGGGGAGGGGGATTCCTGCAAAATTAGTACAAATGAGGTTTTCAATATACTTTTACATTAATTCAGGTGTTTGGAAATTTTATTTTAACCATTATTTCTTAAATTAGGAATACTTACAGATTCTAAAACGATCATTATTTGGTAAATGACACCCTATGTGTAAAAAAACATTAATTTTAAAACAACAAATTTTACCTCTCCAATTTTTTTTTAATTTAAAGCACATGGATGGAGCAATGTTTCTGCCAAGTTTCAGAAAAATTCATGATGATTCATTTTTTTTATGGGCCATTACAGTCAGTCCTTTTTTTGGGTGATATTTTCAGTTTGCAGATTAAAAAAAAAAATAAAGAAATGAAAATTTACTATTTTGATGTGAAATATGCATTCTTTGTACAAATAGCTTCAAATTGGTACCAGAAACATAGAATTTGAGCCATTAATTGTCAAGTTATGGCCATTTATAGACATTGAAAAGATTCCAAGATGACCGCAATTTGGCAAAAATGACCAATTTTCAAATGGCTATATCTCAGCCAACATTCCAAAAATTAATTTTAAATTTCAGATTTGTGGGTTTCACTACTATGTCTGTCTATGATAAAAAAATTTTAAAAATCTGTGACTATGGTGCAACACTCATTGGTTGAATTCATGTGAGATGACCCACTGTGAAAAACAACTTTCAACTCTTCATCATATTCTTGAATAACTCAACATATTGATAAGATGTTTTGTTTCTATTAATTCCAACAGCTCTAACACGCAAGTGAACCTGGTTGAAGATTATTTACACTTATAGATTCAGACCTGCTAAATATTGCACCATAATCGAAGAATCATTGTCAGATTCACTGCTATAAATAAATAGGCCTTTTTCTCATGTTTCACTGTTATGATTTGATGGATAGAATGAGTACCTGGAACAGTTCAAAGACTAGATGGTATTTGTTGTAAATAATCAACAATTTTTTCCCCTGGTATGAAAAATATTGTCGCTTTTAAGTTCTTGCTTTGTAATGCATCAAATAATGTTTAAGCATCAGGTATATTGGTACCATGTGCGACAGTTTGATCAGCTAATCTTTTGAAAGTTGCACTAATGCCGTCAGCAACCCCCTTTCCAAGACCTGATAAAAAAAAAAAAAAAAGACCATGTGGCCACTTTAAATCCAAAAGCAAAGATTTGTGTAGAAGTTCTTTTTTTGCCTATACTGACTCGAAGGCCCATCTGGGAGGGGAGGGAGGGCGTGCTGCACTCTTCTTATCCTTTGATTTACAAAATAGTGCCCTCCTTGCCCCTTCTTTTAAAATCAGCACCCTTCTTGTCCCTTTAAAAAAAAAAAAAAATAGTCCTTACTCTTTTTAGCTCACAGGCTATCAAAGCCTGAGAGCTAATGTGCCTGCCCGTTCTGTATGTATGTACGTAACGCGATAACTCTTGATAGAAACATCCGATTTGCTTCAAAATTTTTTTCTAGGTTCATTATGATAAGGCGCTTCCCTGATTAGTTTTGGGAGTTCATTGGTTAAGAATAAAGGAGGAAAAACGGGGTTAGTCCAACCCCTTAATTCAGATAAATGGCTTTTTCATGCAGAATCATTCGATTTGCTCCGAAGTTGGCATACCGGTTTATTATGTTAAGGAATTTCCCTGATTAGTTTTGAGGGTTCATTGGTTAAGGATAAAGGGGGAAAAGGGAGGTTAGTCCACCCCCTTAATTCAGATAAATGGGTTTTTCATGCAGAATCATTCGATTTGCTCCGAATTTGGTATACCGGTTTATTATGTTAAGAAACTTCCCTGATTAGTTTTGGGGGTTCACTGGTTAAGGATAAAGGCGGAAAATTGGAGGTTAGCCCGCCCCTCTTAATTTAGATAAATGCATTTTTCATGCAGAATGATTCGATTTGCTTCGAAGTTGGTATACTGGTTTATTATGCTAAGGAACTTCCCTGATTAGTTTTGGGGGTTCATTGGTTAAGGATAAAGGGGGAAGGGGGGCTAGTCCACCCCCCTTAATTTATATAAATGGGTTTTTCATGCAGATTGATTCTCTTTGCTCCAAATTTGGTATACAGGTTTATTATGTTGAGGAGCTTCCCTGATTCGTTTTGGGGATTCATTGGTTAAGGATAAAGGGGGGCTAGTCCACTCCCTTAATTTAGATAAATGGTTTATTTGCAGGATTATTCGATTTGCTCCAAATTTGGTATACCAGTTTATTATGATAAGGAGCTTCCCTGATTAGATTTGGAGGTTCACTGGTTAAGTATAAAGGGGGAAACGGGGTCTAATTCCCCTTCACTTATATTTTTGAGGGTTCATTATTCTTTAAAATAAGAGTATAATATACAATTAGTGTGAATAGCCTGTGAGCTCAATGCCATCAGTTTAGCTGGGCACTTTTTTATTTTGTTTAAAAACATTTGTTTGCATAGTAAAAAATTCCTCATTGTTGACTTGTAAAGAGCCCCCTGAACTTTAAATATAAAAGTGGCTTTAAATAAACTAGAAAAAATGCCAAACCCCCCCAAAAAGAACACTTTACAATGTAAAAAGTGTCTTTAGGAATAAAAGAAAGTACCCTTAAGAATAAAAATGTTCCCCTAAGTATAAAAGGGGTCCTTTTTCAACAAGCAGCACCCTGCCTCTTTTTAAACCTTGTGTAAACTCTGCTAAAATAACAAAGATTATGCAGATCTTAAATGATCTGTTTATTTTGTGCGCATTCATGTTAAATTCCACTAAACAATTCATTAAATGCTCATTTTGTCATGAGTGTTACCTTTTATAAAGTAACACTCATGACATTATTATCCTTCAATGTCTTTATTCTATAATAATAATTAAAACAGAACAATTTTTTTTAGGACAAAATAAATAACCATTTTATATCATCAATTCAAAATTTAAAAAATAACATTTTAGCCTTAATTACTTTATTAAAGTAAGGTAACACTCATGATGATGAATAAAAATACTCACCTTTCTCAAAGCTTTGTTGCAAAATATCACCCTTATCAATTTTCAAATCTTCACCAGGGGCCGATCCAGACAAAATTTGAGGCCTATTTAGGGCCCTTCACAGGGATGACCGCCCCGGGAACCCAGCTTTCGCTTTAGAGTATAAGTGCAATCCCGGGGGTAGAAGGGCCCCTTCACAAAAATAAATTTAATAAAATGGGCCTCTTCACAAAAATAAATTTAATAAAATGGGCCCCTTCACAAAAATAAATTTAATAAAATGGGCCCCTTCACAAAAATAAACTTAATAAAACAGGCTCCTTCACAAAATTCCTTTTATTAAAATAGACCCTCTACGTAACATTCTTTTTCATAAAAACTGTTTTAAAATGTGTAATTTGTAAATAAAACCACGTCACGAAAAACAAAAACTTTAGCAAAGTGATTTAAAGAATGTTTTTGTTCATAAATTCTTGGTTCGAATTTTAGTAACTGGATTTCAACTTTTGTTACAAAATGTTATTTTTCACAAAAATATAATAAAATTCACAAAAATAACTTCTACTTTTCACGAAATGAGCCCCAAGAATAAAAATCTGCATTGCATTTTTTCGCGATTGTTTGACTAAATTTGCGTTTTTCCCACAATCGTTTGACTAAATTCGCGTTCTTTCCGCGATCCTTTTACTAAATTCGCATTCTTTCCGCGATCCTTCGACGAAATTTGTGTTTTTTCCGCGATCCTATGACAGAAATTTGCATTTTTTCCACAACCCTGGGACGAAATTCATGTTTTTTTCCGGGCTCTTTTGACGAAATTCGCGTTTTATAGCAACCCTTTGGCTATAAATTACCAATTTCTTATGCGAATGACTGTCGAAATTGATATTTTTCGGCGACCATTTGTCGAATTCGCGATATTTTTTGTCAGAATTTTCGACTTTCAGATTTTTTTTTTTTCCCCAAGTTGGCAAATTTATTTGCACAATCCAAAATAAATCTGCGGCGCACGTCGCGCACTTTCTGCTACCGTGGTGCTCACCCTTGTATTTTGGGTGTAGCAACAAAACCTATGTAATGAAAATTAAAAGTATTCATTTTGTTTGACAAAAATAAAAAGTATTAACCTTAATGTTAATTTTGTTCTCATGTAAAAGCATTTTGTTTATTATTTTAAATCCTACACCCAAATCTATGACTTGGGTCAAGTATCCCTAATGCGTGGGTCAAGTACATTGGGATACTTCACCCAAATTGAAAGTTTTGAATATTCATATTTTACTACCTTTTATAATTAATACTTTGGAATAATAATAATAAATACTGTGTAATACTTCATTAAGTATATATAAACTGCATTTACACACCCATAAGTAATGTGAAAAAAAAAATTAACAATCCAAAACTAACAATTGGATCAAGTATCCCTTCTAGTTTCCTTCCCCTATTATTATGATGCAAATTTATTATTATACAGGGTGTTTATAAAGTCCCGGACCCATTTTGATGCTTAATAACTCATAAAATAATAAAGATAGATTAAAATTAATAACATAAATGGTTAGATAAACTCAAAAAGTTTCATGACCCTTGTCAATGAACTTCCACGTGTGCCCCCTTCGTCACACGGAGAATATCAAGTCGATAGTCAATTTCACGCCAGGTAGCGGCAAGCATGTCGGCATCCACAGAGGCTATTGCGGTTGTAATTCTGGCTTTTAAGTCATCAATGTTCGACACTCTCCTCCTGTCTTTATAACGCCGCTGGATTTTTTCCTTTGGAGATTTGTAAAGGACAATGTTTACAGGAGGAGAGTGTCAAACATTGATGACTTAAAAGCCAGAATTACAACCGCAATAGCCTCTGTGGATGCCGACATGCTTGCCGCTACCTGGCGTGAAATTGACTATCGACTTGATATTCTCCGTGCGACGAAGGGGGCACACGTGGAAGTTCATTGACAAGGGTCATGAAACTTTTTGAGTCTATCTAACCATTTATGTTATTAATTTTAATCTATCTTTATTATTTTATGAGTTATTAAACATCAAAATGGGTCCGGGACTTTATAAACACCCTGTATTTTTTTATGTTGCTTGTTAAGTTTTATGTTTTTTTATAAAATTATATCTAAAGCTTTTGAAATACATTATTTTTAAATTAATTGTACTAATTAATATATTTTTAAAAAATTTAATTGCTGTATTAAAGCAGATTTTGTGTATTTTCATTTGGTCATGAAATATTTTAAGATTTGGTCAGGGAAATTGCTAGATGTTTTGCTGGGAATCCTGTAATCTTAAATTATTTTACATAAATTTGTTGCATTTGATTAATTTAATATTTTTATTAATGGAAACTACTTATCTTCCATGGAAGGAAATTTTAAAACCATAAAAATGTTATTTTGATCCACGGCTGGCATTTTTGTCAGGACAGTGGAAAAAACCAGGGCAAAAAGGGAAAAAAATGGCAAATTCTTATTTGTCTTTAATGTGTAATAAAATCTCTAAACTAATAAGGATAATAATTGTATAAATAATTAAATTTAATAACATATTTAATATTTTTATTTAATTTGCTAATTAATAAATATAATTAAATCTGTTTACATATTTTAAATCTTTATAAAATAGGTGTGGGAATCAGTCTAATACTTAGGAATTTAAGAACCAAATGAAAAATCGGATATCTAATTTTTTTTTTTTCTTAAGTAAAGTATTTTGTCAGCCATTAATATTTTTTTAATTATCTAAAGGTTTTATATAACTTTGCTACTTTTGTATTATATAATTAGTCTTAAAATATGTAGGGGAAGACGGGGTACAATGAAACAAAATTTAGTAATTTTTTTTTCCTATCCACAATTTTGCATGCACAAAAATATAATTAATGCATATTTTTAATCTTGTATTTTCCCCATCTAAATAAATTTTTATTAGGTTCTAAACAATATCTTTATGCTTGAAAAATAACAAAAAATAAATGTCTTACAGTGTTTCATTGTACCCCGTATGCCGGGGTACAATGAAACACATACTGGGGTACAATGAAACACTCCAAATGATGGAAGCAATTTTCACCCAGTATAGTTTATTTTATGAAAAATGAGATAAATACAAAAACAAAACTTGATTAATAAGGAAATTGATAAAAATATTATAGTCTAAGATGAAAAATAAGAAAATTCTATTAGTTTAAGAAATACCTTTCATTTTATATTAAATTGGCTCAAGTCAGTTTCAAAAATTAGCATTTCTGCTTACATTTCAGTTGCTCCTAAAGGAATATGGAGTGGTAGTTTCAACACAATGAGTTTTTTTTAAATGTAAGTTTCTAAAAAAAATAATAAAATAAAATAAAACTAGGTTGGAGTCTTTTTATATCAAGTAACTTCACATTTGACTTCATTTAAATGTATGATTTCTCCAACGGTATATATTTCCTTATGTTTCCATTTATACGGATACTGCTTGTGCCATACATGTTGTGTGTGGCTATCTCATTTTTAGTACCTTGATGACCAGCAGGGCATGGAAAAAAATCTGGATCATCATCAGAGTCTGTAGCAGGCAGAATTTGTTTTCAAAACAATCCCTTCTTAGCTTTTTTCCTCTTTCTATTTTTTAATTGCTTAACAAGAGCATTTTTTACTGACCTGGTTAGAACAAAACTCTTTTTCTTTCTGTTTTCCTACTCTTACTTGTAATATATTCTATTTATTACTTTTAATACTATAATAAAACATGTTTCATTGTACCCCCTCTGCAAGTGTTTCATTGTACCCCGCACAGAGGTTACTAAAAGAAAATTTATTTTCAAACTTCTAATATTTATTTTTTTTAGTTTGGTTTTGGAGGTATGAAGACAACAACCCAAAGATAACAATGTATAGAAAAAATAATTATTACATATAACAACAAGGGAAAAGAAACGAAATTACTTTTAGTAAAGAAAGTTACTTTCAATGGTGTAAAAGCAATAATCTTCTATTGCTACTGTTGTAGAAGTGCGAATGTATCCAAATCACATTAGTAATTGGAACATATAGTTGTATAACATATATATAAACTGCAACTCTCTATGACAAATTTCATTGATTTTACAAGTAATGTTTCATTGTACCCCTTGTTTCATTGTACCCCGTCTTCCCCTAAATATTTAAGTCTTTGGTACTAATTTATAATTATTTATCTGATGAAACTAGTTTGTTATATCTTATGCTATTAATTTTGAGCTAAAAGAAAAACCCTTCTCTAATTTGTATTTTGCAGAAAAAGCGATTAGTAGAGTCAGTGCTTATAATTGGTGGTGAAGTATCGAAAAGGCTTGTGAGTTTTCAAAAGATTTCTGTTCATCAATTGCACACCTTCAAATGTGTGCAACAAGTAGTGCTGCTATCAAAAGATTTTTTTCAAATTTTTCATTTGTGCAAACTAAAATTCAAAATAAACTGTCAACAAATACTCTTTCTAAACTAGTTTATTGTTATGCTAAGCTAAAATAGCAAAAATTAGGTTTTGATGGACATATCACTGAAGTATTTGAAATTTAATGCTGTTCTGCTTTAAATATAATTTTATATTAAAAAATAGAATTTATAGAATATAATTGTTTATTTGAATTTCTAACACTTATAAACATAAATGCTTTACTCATTTAGAGCCTCCGCAGTTCTGTTATGTGAATAATAATTAATAATTGTATAAACATGAATAAATAATGAAGTTTTCTGCTTATTTATATAAAATTAGTATTTTTTTCAATTATAATTTTGTTATAAAAGTTAGTATTATTTCATAAAATGCATAATTATGCTTATTTAACTTAAGAGTTCAAAAATAAATTTAGAATATTGATTTTTTAACTATTGTTTCTTTTTTCTTTCATGAAATTTTATTTTTTCTCTTTTTCTGGGAAAAAATTAAATGGACAGCCTATTTTTGCCGGGGCGGTTAGGTTTTTTCCGCCTATGGCAAAAACTTGCCAACCCTGTTTTGATCTGATTTTATTTTTTGGAAATTGTATAAATCCTGTAATACTTCCAAATATACCCACCCCAATTTTCCAGTCCTTTTCACAAAAGTTCCAATTATAAATCCCCTTAAAATCATTAGAATTCCCTATCTGCTAAAGGAGTTTTTAATTTGGTACTTATTATCCATTAAATTATTTTGATACTTATTCTTTTGATAGCTGCAGCAAGCAATTAAAGTCGTCAGGAGACTTAACAAGGAATATTATGATTCTTCTAAGAAGAAGATGTTGTTAGAAGATGAAGAAGAAAATAAGTTGTATTTGCAGTTATCTTTAATAAAGATTCCCAAGTACAAGTCGATCAAGATGATTAAAATGTAAGATTTATTTATTCATTTTAATTAATATTTGAGATAAAGGTATAACATGGAATAGAAAAGAAAAAGTGCTTTGTTTCATGGTAGATGATACCTATTATTTTTTTTTTAAAAAGGGTACTACTTAGTTACCCTGTCGACCAAAAATCTACCGCCATACTATAAGATTAAATGCCAATAATGGTTTATCGTAAATGTCACATTCACTTGACTTTAAGCAAGTTACACGTGTTTACATCATCGAGTGATTTTTATTTAGACGTTTTATTTGTATTTTTATTAATGTTGTACTAATTTATTTGTTCTTTTGCTATTTAAAATAAAAATTATGTCTATTTGTATAATTTGGTGAGTGGTTTGGTGATTTATATAATTTGGCGAAATTGGTCGACAGGATAACTAAGTAGTACCAAAAAAAGATAAGAAAAAAAGAGTCAGTCTATGGTGTCAATAGAAATACAATTCCATGTCAAGTACTTTATTGATTCCACATTTAGCAATCCTATTATTATTTATTCAGCAAAGGAAGCCAGTGAAAAGGAATAAAACCTTTTTAAACAAAATAGCAAGATTATTCCTTTTTATAGAAGTAGGTGTTCTTGGCATAGTTTTTTATACATAACTGTGCAAATTTGTTAGCAAATTAATGCAAGTTACAAAAACACAGTTGTGAGAAAAATGCATGCAAAGTTAAAAATCAATTAAAGTTGCTATTGAAGTTACAATTTAAATTTAACTCAGTTGTAATATGAATATAATCATGCTGTTTGTTTTCTATGATTAAGAATTATACAAATCTCTCTATTCTAAAAAAAAGTAACTACCGCTGTCACCGCCGCCGGTTTTGAATTTTTTGTGACCGGGGGTCTTTCTTCATTCATATTAAGAAAAATATTGCATACAAAAATATGAAAATCGGTGGTATTATAGAGAAATGTTTGATAAGCACGCTGACGCAGACAATTTTCAAATCGAAGAATTATTTTAACAGATATTTAATGCTAAAGTTGGACAAAATCGTTCCATTAATAAATTTTATAGCAGCAAAAACTATACATGGGAATGTAATCATTTTTAGATCATTTTATGCGTTAGAATTTGCCGGTGTGCAGATTAGAGATCTGCACGGGCTGGGCTCGGGCCTATTTTCATTCACGGCACTCGGGCTGGGCCCGGGCCTTACTTTTTTCTGAAGTCTTGTGCCGGGTCGGGCCTAGTCACTATTCTTTATGGCCGGGATCGGGCCTTACTTTTTTCCTGAAGGTTCAGGCCGGGCCAAACTTATTTTTCCTGCACGCATCCGGGTACTGGTTTTATTCCTAATCTTCATGGCCCAAAATTTTCATTCCTAGCTTTCATCCACCCCGTATGAAAATCATTGTCTCGCCGTGGCCTGGTCCGTTCAAAGATCAGTAAAATTAGGTTTGGCACAAATTTTTTGTCAAAAAATGCATACATTTTTAAATCGCCATTATTCTACAATTAAACATTCAAATTCATTCTTTTAAAGAGTAGTACATTTCTACACTTATTAAAATATAGTAAAACGTGTGAAAAAGAACCTGTCTATGACGGAATCTTGTTTTAAACTGAAAAATGTGTTGATCAATGCAAAATTAATATACTACTACGTAAGAAAATTATATATAATACATTTACACTTGCTAAGAAGCGAACTTGTCTATAATGCATTTTTTTTTCTTTTCTATGCAATTCAGTCTTAGATTTTACTTTATAGCATTTTTCATATATTTAACACTTCAATACATGGAATATGGATTAACAATATTAATGATAACTGAAACATTTACATACAAGAAATAGAGATTCATTAAAAAAATAAATATCACACCCTGAGGCACTTCTATAAAAATGAAGATTATAAACATGAAAAGAAAAGTTAAAATAAATATTTTTGGCTTGAACTCCTCGTACGAGACAAACTTTTAACCAAATCGACGTAAAAATCAATGTTTTGTAGAAATTCGCTCGGGCTGAGATTTTAACTTTTTTTCGGGCCGGGCCGAACTTTTAACTTTTTAACTGGGCCGGGCTGGGCCAATTAATTTTTTTCCACGGACCGGGCTCGGGCCAAACTTTTAACTTTTTTACTGGGCCGGGCCAATATTTTTTTTGTACTTGCCAGGCCGATTTTTTTTCTCTCTGAGTCGGGCTGGGCCCGGGCCTGCAAATGTCGCCCCATGCAGACCTCTAGTGCAGATTGCATTAATTTTTAGGGTTCCATACTTCTTAAAAAGTAAAAACGGAACCATCATAAGATCACTCCTGTGTCTGTCTGTCCGTCTGTCTGTCACAGCCATTTTACTCGTAAACTATGCAACGTGGAAAGTTCAAATTCGGGGAAGTAATAAAGACCATTGACCCACATATTTTCAGATTAATAAAAATTCATAAATATATTTAGTAAAAATGTAGGGGGGCAAATTAAGCTATTTGAAAAAAAAAAAATCTTTTCTTTGTATATCATGTGGGGTATCCTGTGAAAGCGTTCTTAATGCTGAACTCAAAAATACATTCCTTTTAATTTTAGGTATTATATTTTTAAAAATATTGTCGAAAATGTAACGCAAAAATATGTTCCCCCCCATCTAATTCCGAAACTACTGAAACTAAAATTATGAAAAAATTAGAGGTAGTAGATGTTAATGTAAACCTTGCCAGAAAATTATAGCGATTATCCTAGGTCACATAGTTTTCGAGAAATTAGCATTTTTCTGTTATACACAAATTTCGATTTACGGGCATTCAGAAAAATTGTTGAGCATCGCTGGATATACCTATCGTTGCAAAGTATAAGAGCATTGTTGATAATGAATTTCGAAAAAAATCATCAGTAATTAGCTGAGATATTAACCCTTAAATATAAGCCAGTTTGGACATACATAAGGACAGGGGCGGCGTACTCTATACCTAGTTAACAATTTAAATTTAACTCAGTTGTAATATGAATATAATCATGCTGTTTGTTTTCTATGATTAAGAATTATACAAATCTCTCTATTCTAAAAAAAAGTAACTACCGCTGTCACCGCCGCCGGTTTTGAATTTTTTGTGACCGGGGGTCTTTCTTCATTCATATTAAGAAAAATATTGCATACAAAAATATGAAAATCGGTGGTATTATAGAGAAATGTTTGATAAGCACGCTGACGCAGACAATTTTCAAATCGAAGAATTATTTTAACAGATATTTAATGCTAAAGTTGGACAAAATCGTTCCATTAATAAGTTTTATAGCAGCAAAAACTATACATGGGAATGTAATCATTTTTAGATCATTTTATGCGTTAGAATTTGCCGGTGTGCAGATTAGAGATCTGCACGGGCCGGGCTCGGGCCTATTTTCATTCACGGCACTCGGGTTGGGCCCGGGCCTTACTTTTTTCTGAAGTCTTGTGCCGGGCCGGGCCTAGTCACTATTCTTTATGGCCGGGCTCGGGCCTTACTTTTTTCCTGAAGGTTCAGGCCGGGCCAAACTTATTTTTCCTGCACGCATCCGGGTACTGGTTTTATTCCTAATCTTCATGGCCCAAAATTTTCATTCCTAGCTTTCATCCACCCCGTATGAAAATCATTGTCTCGCCGTGGCCTGGTCCGTTCAAAGATCAGTAAAATTAGGTTTGGCACAAATTTTTTGTCAAAAAATGCATACATTTTTAAATCGCCATTATTCTACAATTAAACATTCAAATTCATTCTTTTAAAGAGTAGTACATTTCTACACTTATTAAAATATAGTAAAACGTGTGAAAAAGAACCTGTCTATGACGGAATCTTGTTTTAAACTGAAAAATGTGTTGATCAATGCAAAATTAATATACTACTACGTAAGAAAATTATATATAATACATTTACACTTGCTAAGAAGCGAACTTGTCTATAATGCATTTTTTTTTCTTTTCTATGCAATTCAGTCTTAGATTTTACTTTATAGCATTTTTCATATATTTAACACTTCAATACATGGAATATGGATTAACAATATTAATGATAACTGAAACATTTACATACAAGAAATAGAGATTCATTAAAAAAATAAATATCACACCCTGAGGCACTTCTATAAAAATGAAGATTATAAACATGAAAAGAAAAGTTAAAATAAATATTTTTGGCTTGAACTCCTCGTATGAGACAAACTTTTAACCAAATCGACGTAAAAATCAATGTTTTGTAGAAATTCGCTCGGGCTGAGATTTTAACTTTTTTTCGGGCTGGGCCGAACTTTTAACTTTTTAACTGGGCCGGGCTGGGCCAATTAATTTTTTTCCACGGACCGGGCTCGGGCCAAACTTTTAACTTTTTTACTGGGCCGGGCCAATATTTTTTTTGTACTTGCCAGGCCGATTTTTTTTCTCTCTGAGTCGGGCTGGGCCCGGGCCTGCAAATGTCGCCCCATGCAGACCTCTAGTGCAGATTGCATTAATTTTTAGGGTTCCATACTTCTTAAAAAGTAAAAACGGAACCATTATAAGATCACTCCTGTGTCTGTCTGTCCGTCTGTCTGTCACAGCCATTTTACTCGTAAACTATGCAACGTGGAAAGTTCAAATTCGGGGAAGTAATAAAGACCATTGACCCACATATTTTCAGATTAATAAAAATTCATAAATATATTTAGTAAAAATGTAGGGGGGCAAATTAAGCTATTTGAAAAAAAAAAAATCTTTTCTTTGTATATCATGTGGGGTATCCTGTGAAAGCGTTCTTAATGCTGAACTCAAAAATACATTCCTTTTAATTTTAGGTATTATATTTTTAAAAATATTGTCGAAAATGTAACGCAAAAATATGTTCCCCCCATCTAATTCCGAAACTACTGAAACTAAAATTATGAAAAAATTAGAGGTAGTAGATGTTAATGTAAACCTTGCCAGAAAATTATAGCGATTATCCTAGGTCACATAGTTTTCGAGAAATTAGCATTTTTCTGTTATACACAAATTTCGATTTACGGGCATTCAGAAAAATTGTTGAGCATCGCTGGATATACCTATCGTTGCAGAAGTATAAGAGCATTGTTGATAATGAATTTCGAAAAAAATCATCAGTAATTAGCTGAGATATTAACCCTTAAATATAAGCCAGTTTGGACATACATAAGGACAGGGGCGGCGTACTCTATACCTAGTTAACAACTTTTAATCTATATATATAAAAGAAAGTCTGGATTTCGCATTAATCAACATATTTTGGTGTATTTTTGTATGCTGAATCGAATGGTACTAACTAAATTCTTTTAAGTCCAATAGTTCGAGAGATATTTCATATTTTTCGAATTTGGCGATGTCTTTGGCGTCAAAACGTCAGATTTTCAAGTGATAATTTCTAAAAATGCATCCGTTACTATAGCAACGGAAATTTTCAAATAAACATTTTTGTTGATCAATTCTTTTGATTAAAGAATTAAACGGTTACATCAACTAGAGGGGGGAAAAGGTTAACGCATCGGGTAAAAAAAATATTGTTACTGATTTTATAAAAAAAAAAAAAAACCAGCTTAAATAAAAAATTAACATTATAAAAGAAATATTTCCGCATGAAGTGTCCATTTCCATTACTATTGTAACGTATATATTTTAAGAAATTAACAATTGTAATGCACTTGCAAACAAGTATTTTGGCGTCTAATTAAAAAAATATGCAATAGCTCATGTAATTTAAAAATCCGAAGAATTTATTTGGTTTCTTTGCTCCGGCGAATTAGCAAATCACGTGAGCAATTTCTGAAGTATCGCATCTGTATGCGGCATGCGCACGTTATAAAAATAATTAAATTTTTTTTTTAAACTTCTGTTTGAGTGTAAATAAAAGTGCTAATATGTTGTTCCAGCAATATTTTTGGTTAATTGTTGAATTGTATCGCTAAAGATTGTGTTATTATGCAGTAGATTTTGTTTTTCTAATAGTAACTTACCGTTGCTTAACTTTGCATTTTATTAATTTCAAAGAAGTAAACTATTATAATGGAACTCTAAAGTAAAGGAAGGTATGAAATTATTGTTCCAGCAGTTTTTTCGGTGATCGTCACAAAAGTTTATTTTGTTAGGACAGTAGATGTGTTTTCAACACAGATATGATATACATATTGGCACAATTTTTTTTCCGACGCCAATTTGGCAAAAACCTCGTTACCATATCATCTATATCTTGGCTACCATATCAAGCAAAATAACAACACTTTGGCGCCAGTTAAGTTCCCGGTGCGTATGTGACATTGGCGTCAGAAAAAAATCGTGCCAATATGGAGCGTATATGACATCTGTCCCACTATCATAATGGTTGAAGTATTAACGATTTTTTAAAATAATACAGTTACTAATTAATATATATATTGTACGGAACCCTCTATGCGCGAGTAATACTCGCACTTGACAGTTTATTTTGACTCATTTTTTGAGGTTTTATTTCTATTTTAAATTCAAATTTTCAGCATTTTGAGAGAGATTTTTTACATAATTTACAATCTGGTATTAATTTAAACTGTTGCCAACTGTATAAACATTGCAAACAATAATGTTCGCTTCAAATTAAAAATTTATTTACGCGTGACTATTGTAAGCATAAAATATAAAAAGAGGAACTCATTGAAAATTACGGCATAAAAACTATGTTAACACGTGAATTTTAAAAGAGAAAGAATATTGTAGAATAATAAATTCATTAACATGCGTTAGAAGTCTTAAGTGTAATGTGACGTAAATTCTTTTATTTATTACGTAAAAGGAACAAAAAATAATATTGCAAAACAGTTTAAATTTAAAAATTGCGCAAGACATTTGATATTTTTCAACTATTTTTGTTAGGACAGCTTAAATATTTCATTTCATAACAAAAGTATTTTCACGCAAATATTAAAAAGAGAAAGAAAAGTTTGGTGAAAATTACGTCAGATTATAAACGATATATTTAAAATGTCTTATTTAAATAAACTTTCTTTGAGCTTTGTTAAAAAATACCGGGAGACAAAGACTCTGTTTACTTAATCCATTTTATATTAGCTTATTTTGAATTGTTTAACTAAAATTATTTAATCAAAGACGGAAGCAGCCATTGTATCTTTTAACAGTAGCTGGTTTGGCCAAATTCCCCAATCAAAGAGAAATGAATAGAAACCCGTTTATAGGGAGATCGCCACTGTTTTTTAAATTATAATTCAATCTTTCGAAATATTTTTAAAGCCGATCAAATTAGCATGCTTTTAGAGTCTGCGGTGTCTGAACGGGGGTTGGCGAGCGTAGCTCGTAGGGGGCTGAGCCCCCTAGTATAAAAAAAAGTAAAAGAAAGAATAGTATATTAAAGTATAGTAAAAGAAAATATGAAAATATATATATATATATATATATATATATATATATTTTAATGTTTAGTGTGATGATCCAATAATTCTATTTTTATTTATTTATTTTTCTTGTATTCCATATGAAAAACTGTAATTGCATAGTTTTGTATTATAGAAATAACTTTTCAAAAGTGCACAGATACATTTTAGGTACTCTGTATAGGTATAGTGAAAATTATCAATGTTGCATTCTGTGAAAGTTCCAGATTTGAAATGTTTGTCATTGATATGAATGAAACTGTGTAGTATATTTATATGAGGCTGTACTATATAATAAATCAAAATGCTCTCAAAATTGGTAGAAATTCTCTTTTATTTTTTATTTTAATGTATTATCTGTTGTATACATGAATGTCATACCAGAGGTGCCAAGTTCGCACTAATCTTCCGTAATGCATGGATTAATTTAACCCAGTTTAACAACGTTACGAACCAGAAAAATTATTTGATGGATTTTTATTTATTTAATTCCAGTTTTCTATGTGAAATATATTTAATTTCATCGCTGAAAAAAAATTTTGGTGCGAAATGTTTAAAACCAGGGTTAAATTAACCCACATATTACGGAGGATTAGTGACAACTTGGCACCTCTGGTCATACTATAATAAATATTATTATAAATTCTCAAATGTACTTACAATTAACATGTTGCAGAAATCTACCTCATTCTCTGGTGAAAGATGATAGTGAAGTATGTTTAATAACTGGGGATTTAGATAAAAGGAATCACAAAGCAGAAATTGAACCAGATGTTTTGCATTATAAGGATCTTTTAAAGAAGCATAGTATCAATAGTATTTCTGAGGTAATTTATTTTTTGTACTTTCTATTTTCTTTCATTGCATTTGAAGAATATTATTATGCTCTACGGTATAAAGTCTCAAATCTGAACATCTGAAAGTTAGAATTCTCCAAAATCTGGATGTTTTCCTAACCCACGATTTTTTTATTTTTCGAAAAATGCAGTGAAACACAGAAGAAACAAAGAATAATTCACAGAAGACAAATTGAACTATATTACCATAAAATCACGTTAATCCGCTCTTCCAAATGCAATGCAAAATCTTAACATAATCAGCAGATGCCCTTACATAGGATTAAAATATGTAGTATATAACTTGTATTGGTGGTGGTGTGATCAAACACTAAAAACATAAAATATTCTTTTCAGGTTAGACATATAAATAAAAAATAAAGTAAACCAGCCAATTAAAAATTATCCTACTGTCACAAAATAAACTCGAACTGAAAGCAAATTCATTGTTCAGTCTCTTGAGTGGCACCATTTTCAACACATGCCAAAGACTCTGATCAATCGGATTGCGAGATACAGATTAGATGGCAAATCGTGGTTGGGAAAAAAATATGTGTTTCATCTCCATCACCTATGTGTGTGACACATTACATCATAAGTGTTTTGAAGCTTGGAGATGGGAAGAAAAGGAAAGGTTAATGTAGGCTTCGTTTTTTCGGAAGCACTATTGCACTGAGTTCTGGAGCCCATTTATGAGCTCCAGTGAATTACGACCAATATTTAATGATATTTAACTAAAAACAAAAGTAATGAAGCTGGGTGCTCCGGTACAAATTAAGCCGGGGGGGGGGGGGGGGGGGGGGGCTAGGAATAAATAACTGATCGTATGCATTTTTATTTATTTTTTTTTTTTATATATATAAATTGAGATAAGAAGAAAACATGTAATATAATGATTATACAAAATAGAAAAACTGTATAACTTCACGATTAATGCCAATTTCAGATTATAG
The DNA here is from genome assembly GCA_963932465.1 of Maratus speciosus. Classification (NCBI taxonomy): domain Eukaryota; kingdom Metazoa; phylum Arthropoda; class Arachnida; order Araneae; family Salticidae; genus Maratus; species Maratus speciosus. The sequence continues at coordinate 416,510,570 of OZ010798.1, forward strand.
AAAATTCTGGATTTCAGAAGTTTTGAAACTAGCATGCATTTAGATAAATAATAACATCACTGTCATAAGATAAATAACAATACTAATATTTGTCATTAATATGGTAATAGAAAAATGAAAGAAACTAGATCATTTAAAATAATTAAATACTGAGAAATTGCAATTGAAAATCTGAATGAAATATTTCCTAAAAATAGCATTTTACATCAGTTATCCCATCAGTTGTAAATTCTAATTACCTAAAAAAAGAAGAAATATGTTGTAACGAGAAATTTAAATAAGACATTTAATTTAAAAAAACAACTTTATTATTACACTGACACATTTAAAATAGTGATATCTAAAGCAAATGTTATAAATTAAGTATGCAACACCTTCAAATTAAATCACCAATTATATACTTAAAATATTAATATTAATATAATCGGATTTCACATTGTTTTGGCGCCATCTACCACAACTTTGAAGAAAGAAAAATAACATGACATATTAATTCTGAAATTATAATACTTAACAATTTACAGTGATTTTTTTTTTTATTACTATTATTTTAATATATTTAGTAACAATGATAATATATAAGGCTAATAGTATTATGAAAAATATTACAATTTTAAAAATTGAAAATTAAATATTATTGAATCAATATTTTTATTACTTTAATAATAGTAGTTTATTTTAACAAGGTTACAATTTTGAAATAATAAATAAATGAGACTTTAAAATGTCTAATTGTTAGATAATTTGAGAACTTTTGAGACGGGGGAAAAAATGGAATGATTTCGCGTTGTTTTGGCACCATCTATTGTGGCTTAAGATAATGTTAAAAGTACTAATTCTGAATTTATACAACCTAATACAGTAAAACCTGTAAAGTTGACCACCTCTCTATGTTGACCTCTGTTGTCAGGAACCAAATTTATCCTATACAAAACTATAAGAAAAACCCTTTGTAACTTGGCCACTTGTCTATCTTGTATCTTGACCACTGAAATTATAAAAATTTGACTAGAACTATTATAAAATGCCCATCAAAACCCTTTATAACTTGACCATCCAAAAAGCTAACAAATCATGAATAAAAAAGTAACTCTCCACGAAATTTTCGTTTTTTTTTTTCTTTTTGACTAGAATTTCTAAAAGGGTGAAATAGTTCTAGGTGAAATAGCCTGGGAAATGCATTTAGCAGTGATAGGTGTAGTAAGTAAATAATTCAAGGCTTATCTATCTATTCTTACATTGTTGCTCTTGTGGATTTGGCTTTTCCACCCTCCCCCTCCATTCTTTGATTCTAGATTTCTTTCTTCTATTTCCCATTCTCTTATCATTCCTTCCCTTCTTTCAATAACCCCAGATGCTAATTGGTAAGCAAAAATATTTTTTTTTTTATGTTTTTTATAAATTATGTGTAATAACTAGTATAGTTTGAAGAATCACTAATTTGCTGTATATTGATTGACTGTTTTTTTTTTTAAATAAATAGTAGTAATACTAATTGCTTTTAAAATTGATACAAAACTATTAATTCATTCTTGTAGTTAATCTTTTCTTTTATAAGGTGTTAGAAATATGCATGGTAATACAATATTATTTTAAAGCCTGTCAATAAATAAAAATTTTTGAAGAAAAAATGGTATGGTATGAATATTACGTAAAAAAAAAAAAAAAAAAAGTAAATTTGTCATCACCCTTTATAAGTTGACCACTGAAGTGCGGCACCGCAAGTGGTCAACTTACACAGGTTTTACTGTATTGAATTTAAACATTAAAAATGAATAGTCTCTGAAAGATTCTTTGAAAACAATATTAACCTCATCGGCACTTCAATCATAAGATTCTGAATCCATAGCCTTTTCCACACACCTTTGTAGCTGTTTGGAATCTTTCATATTGGTAAGCGATGGGCTGAGAATAGACTTCTTGTTTTTCCTTTCACAGTTTTCCACTGAGAGAACACTTCAGTTGAGGATTTCGTTCCCTGTTTCTGTACATAAGATTTTTGGTTTTGTTTCTGAGTTTGAGAAATATTAGGTTTCTGGAAATTACATACAGGTGAAACAGAAGTTTGCTCAGTCTGATGATTAGATGACTTTTTAGACTGACTTGAACATTTTTGTGATTGAATAATTTGGTATTGTATTTTCACAGGTTCTGAAATGGTGGCCAGAGTTCTAATTTTGGTGAAATATTAATTTCTTGCTTGCTTTTATGGCAGCTTTTGATATTGATAAATATTCCAATTATATGGGCTTGATTTCTAGAAATATAGTTAGTGAAAGAATTTGAAAATTCATAGGTATCAGTAACAAGAAAAACTTTGATAGACAAACTATATATTTTTTAATTATTAGTTTTCTATTTCTTTCATTTATTGCATTTTAAATCTGGGAGGTTTCACCTCAAATCAAGTCTGCCTGAGAGTTAACTTTCATTTTGATTAAGATGCTCCTCAGATTAATTTATTATCTCATTTGTGATTGGATACAAAAATATCTTTCATATCATTTTAGTTCAAGTTCTTAAGTCATAGTTTTGTTTAAAATATTTTTGATTAGAGAGCCACGTCAAGTTTTTGCGAGAAAATGGAAAAGCACAATCCTTAGATCCCCTTATAAGACTTTTATTCATGGCATAAAACTGTTAAGGATTTTTAATTAAATGACATCAATTCATAAGATTTCAATATAAAGTACTTTTCTAAAAATATTTTTTAATGTATTTAATTTTAATAATGCTGAATTTTTAATTTCTTTGGTTAATTTTTCACACATTTTGATTTTCTTGTATACTTTTTTATATGTTTTTTTTTATATTTACTTAAGTTTATATATATTTCTTAGATCTTGACTTTGTCATGCTTTTAAATTTTAGGTAGTCACATTGCGGCAGTTGCGAACAGAATATAAACCATATGAAGCCAAACAAAAACTACTTGCTGCGTACGATGTATTTTTAGCTGATAGAAAAATTGCAGAATGCTTGCCTAGAGTACTTGGTAGGCATTTCTTCAAAAAGAGAAAGTTAGTATTTTTCGCTTTTATATATAATTTTTCTTTTTATAAAATTATTGTATACATTTTATAAAAATATATTTTCTCTTATAGGTTTCCTATTCAAGTTACATTAAATGCTGTAAATTTGAAGCAGCAAGTAGAAAAGGCACTTTCTACTAAAGTGTTTTACTTAACTGGCCATGGGAACAGCTGGTAAAATTGCTTTTCTGTCTATCAGTTATTTAAATTGCATGCATTGGTAATTATCAAATATTCAAACGGTAATGCACTGTAGACTATAATGTTGATATTCTTCTTTTAGCAATTCTGAAGTTGCAGATTTAGGTATGACCGATAAGGAGATTTCAGAAAATGTTATAGAAATGGTGAAGGCCTTCTGTGATGAATTACCTGGCTTTTGGGATAATGTCATGGGAATATATCTGAAAACTTCCCTCTCAAAAGCTATTCCTGTACATATGTCATATGGTAAGTTATATATTTTCGGGATTGTTTTTATCTATGAAAATAGTATAAATAAATAAATTTTAATTATCGGTACGAGTAATAATAAAAAAAGTTAATATAAGAAAGATGCTTTATTGGCAGATTACATTTCCTTGCCATGAGACTAACTTGATTTAAAAAAAAAAACAATCCGTTTCAAACAGGTAAATTTAAAAAAAAATCTCTACTAATAAAAGAAAGTTTCGCTCTGTCTGTGTGTCCGCAACAGGGTAAAAAAAAAAAATCATGATTAAAAAAATATTTTTTTTTTTTTATAATCATGATTTTTTTTTAATTTTGTGAGATATAATCTATTTTGTATACCTTAGATTTAAAGTTATATTCTATACTATTGTTACTAATGGTATACATTGGAAATAAACATTTTCAAAATCAAACATTGCTAACCATTTTCAACAAAATGTTTAATAATTTAAAAGCAAAAAGTGACATAAAAGATAAACAATAACAAAGTCATTTCAAACTAAAAATCAGAAAAGAAAATTTTTATCTACAATATGTGATAATTATGTGCAATATAAAATTATTTAATCATTCATTTAATTAGTTTTATTTAAGTATTTAAACAAAACTAATTTACCTGCCTTTTCTACACCTTCGCAATTTACTATGTATGAGTCCAGAAGTGGAAAACATCTTCTCTATCTCTGCAGTTGTTCCTTTGGCAGTACATAATTGTACTATATCAAGCTCCTTAAGATCTACACAATTCTTTAGAAGTGCGATTGATTTCCACCATTCCAAGGTATTTAAAGATTATAGAGATTCTTTATCAAACAAAGTTCCATTAAACGAAAGAGAGTGCACAATGAATTTTAACAGAATGCTAAATGAGGTTTCTCCTTACTTTAACAAAGTTAGCTTGATCTTTTTCATTTACTGTTAAACATTGTACTTCTGAATTAGGTTCCAAGAGGTAAGTTGGAAAATGAGCTGGTGTTAATGCTTGTTCATATAGTTTCATGCATGAGATTCTTCTGCAATTTTCTGCTTTTTTGTCTTTTTCCAATTTTTTGCCGTTTCTCACATAGATGATTTATTCCGAAATTTTTAAAAATTCTGTCATCAGTCCAAAAATTCGGACATAAGTAATATCACAAATTTCGACAAGTGATCGCCGAAAAAACAATCCCGTGAAAGGATCGCGGGAAAATCACAATTTCGTCAAAGGATCGTGTAGAAAACGCAATTTTGTCAAAGGATCATGAAAAACCCCCACAAATTTCATCATAGAATCATAAAAAAAACACTGATTTTGTCAAAGGGTTGCAGGAAAATGGCAACTTTTGTCAAAGGATCGTGGGAAAAAAAAAAAAAACATGAATTTCGTCAAAGATTCGCGGGGGGAAATGCGAATTTTGTCAAAATATCACGAAAAACACGAATTGTGCCACAAGATCGCGAAAGAACTCTGATTTCATTTAAGGTTCACAAAAAACTCTTGTCAACACATGAATTCTGTCAAAGGATCACAGAAAAAACACTAATTTCGTCAAAAAATCGGGAGGAAAGCGGAAATTGTGTCAAAGGATCGTGGAAAAAAAATGAGAAATTTATCAAACAATCACGAATTCTGTCAAAGTATCGCAAAAAAAAAAATAATAATAATAATAAATAAAACGCAAATTTCATCAAAAGGTTTCAGAATAAACGCCTATTCTCAAAAAAGAACACGAAAAAACAGGAATTTTGTCAAAAGATCGTAAAAGAAACAGGTATTTTGTCAAAAGATAGTGAAAGAAACTGGAATTTCATCAAAAGATCGTGGAAGAAACACAAATTTCGCTGAAAAAACACGAATTTCATCAAAAGATCGTGAAAAACACAAATAGTGTTAAAGGGGTGTGGGAAAAACGCAAATTTTAACAAAGAATCTTGTAAAATGTGCTGCAACATTAATTTTTTCACCAGATTTTTCTTGCAGCTGAGTGGTAGGTTAAACATGAGCTGCCATGTTTATCAACTGGTATTTTGAGTGAAAGCATGTTAGCTAGTTGTCCAATTCAAATTTTAGGATTGCTGTGTAAAACATTGTGTCAGATAGACTTGAAATAGAAACTTTCATTTCAGAATTAGTTATAGTATTTGCATAAATTAATAATTTGATCCCCTCCCCCCTCCCCAAATAAAGTGGGATTTAAATAAAAATATTGACAATTTTATTGCGAATAAAATAACCTTTGATTGTCTGATACGTGCGTTATTTTAAACTTCTTTTTCCCGTTTCACGTGCTTTTCCTCTTTTTTCATCTGTTTGCAATCTCATGCCTGTAGTTTATTTAAAAAAATGTTGCAATAATTACTAGAATCTTTCAAAGTTTCCTTTAAATTTTTCCAGATGTTGATAACATTTGATGAACTACAATTATCTCTTTGGTCTTTGCATTTTATCTAATGCCATTGAAATGGATTTTAACATTGAAAGCATATCTTCTGCATTTCTTTTAATTGCTATATTCATGACTTTTGACCTGATATTGGTGTTGATATCATCCCTATTGTCTTCACAAACTTCCATTAAAATGGACCAATTTTTGATCTTTCTTTCTAAAGAATTGCACATATAATTCCAGTGCACTTCAGTTGGCCGAATTAATCGAGTACCTTTAAGCTCATTGTACTAAACTCTAATTAGCTCTGATTTAATAATTGATTCTATTCTATTTCCTGATGATTTTGGAAATATGTTATAACTTGTAAAACATGTTCATTTACATTAGGCATGAAATCTTGCAAATCTTTTACTAAAAGTTTGAGCAAATGAGTTCAACAGCCATATGGTATTATATCAAATTTTGTACTTAATTCGTCCCTCATTTTCGCCATATTTGAAACATTATCAGTAAACAAAGCTATGTATGTTGCATTAAAAAAAAAAAAATCTACATTTATTACAGTAGACCCCCTCAAATCTGCACAGTTTGGGACCGGAGAATGTGTGGATTTTAGAATTTTGTAGATTTCTGGTCATAGCTTTGTTTACATTATTTACACAGTAATTTCTAATTGGAGTGTAATAATGCAATTAAAATTATAATAAATGCTTGCAGCATAGTAAAATATTAAATAATTCAGTAAAGTAATAAACTAAAATGATAAAAGGTAAGATAATTTAAAAAATGATCAAAATATTAAAAGTAAAGGCCAAGTAAATAATTATTAATGCATAATTAAATATGTATAATAAAAATGAGATACATTTTTCTTGAATTATTCAATAAAACTTTCCTTTTAAAGGTACCATATTAATTCACATCAAAATCATGAAGTAAGGAAGTTTTATTTCAGGTCTTAATAACCAAAAAAAGCTTGATTTATATATAAATATATTCGGTAAAAAGATTGTGATTAGCAGTGATATCAGCAATCTCTTGATTTTTTCAGAAATAAATTTATATTTCCTTCATGAAAAATTACAAGTTCAGTCATATAATCAAGAATTACATATTAAAATCATGGGTGCAAGACCTTCAGTCTCAGGACTGATTTCAGGAGTTTTGACTAATAGTAAATTTTGCTTTATATGCGGAAATAAAAATAATTTTGTTATCATAAACTTTTACTCTTTCTTTTATTATAAGAGACAATTTAAAACCATAATGCAAGACCTAGAAATCACATAGCTCATTTTCATTAAGCTATTCCTAATACTCAGAAAAGTTCTTGGTCTTGGCTTGGATGGGCTTCTTGCACCCATGATTAAAATAGATATGAAGTGATATAAAACTAAAAATTTCTGTAATTTTGCCCTTACATCTAAACTGAAATTTTCATTGTTTACATTTGTGATGATATATGGGTTTTAGGGTTGCAGATTTAAGGGAGTCCACTGTATTAACTTTATAAGTGTTAAATGTTTTTTAAATTATATTATGGTATTTTTTTTCCTCTCTCTCTTTTTATTGATTAAATGTAATACTCAAGGTGTCTATCTTTTAACTGCAACCAATGGCTATAATACAGTAGACTCCCTCAAATCTGCACAGCTTTGGGACCAGAGGTTGCACAGATTTTAGAATTTTGCAGATTCCTTGTCATTGCTTTGTTTACATTATTTACACAGTAATTTCTAATTTTAATGTAATAATGCAATCAAAATTATAATAAATGCTTGCAGTAATTAAAATAATTCAGTAAAGTAATAAACTAAAATGATAAAAAGTAAGATAATTTAAAAAATGATCAAAATATTAAAAGTAAAGGCCAAGTAAATAATTAATGTATAATTAAATATGTATAATAAAAATGAGATACATTTTTCTTGAATTATTCAATGAAACTTTCCTTTTAAATGTACCCTATTAACACTATAAACCATATATAACCCTATAAAATGTGAATTTCGTCAAAAGATCCCAGAGAAAATGTAAATTTCATCAATAGATCGAGGGTGGGGGGAAACAAATTTCGTCAGAAGATCTTGGGAAAATGCAAATTTCGTAGAAAAAATGCAAATTCAGTCAAAGGATCATTTTAAAAATGCACATTTTATCAAAGTATTGCGGAAAAAAACACTAATTTCGTCAAAGGATCGCAAACAAAACCTGCACATTTTGTCAAATATCGGGGGGGGGGGGGGGACAAATCTTGTGAAAAGATTGCTGAAAAATCCCTTGTAAAGCACCCCCTCTGATTATTTTTAGATTTTTCGTCACGTCTGGGAGAATGGATTAACGGGATTTTATGGTATACAAAAGTTTGATTTCAATGGGACTTTAATAAGCTTTCCGTTTTCGCATTAGCAGAGTCCTGCTTATGCAGCATGGATTAATGTTTTTTTCTATGGATTCACTGGGGCTTAATTTTTTTTTTTCGTTAGACTGATTTCTGGCTTACACAGTCTGCCTTTGACAGAGTTTACTGTAATAGCTAAAACTTAACTAGGTTGTAATCATTTAAAGCATTCAAATTTAATGATTTTATTATATGTCTAATAGTGCAAAATTAAAAATCTTTCCTATAATGAATTAATTTTGTTTTAGATTGGAATTTAGTTTTAGGTGAAACTGCTAGTGTCACTAAAAACAAGAAAAGGAAGAAAGAAAATGACACAGATAGTAATTTACAAAATACAGACCTAAAAGGTTAATTTTATTTTCCAATATTTTAAAATTTTATATTTATCTTTATTTGACAGTTGATTGTACAATTTTGGGAAAATCATTTTTATTACATTTTATTTCAGAAGAGTCTCCTAAAATTAAGAAAAGTAAAGACATTGTATTAGAAACTAATCAATTGTTATGTACCATGGAAGAGAAAGGTGATAACATTTCCAATGATTTCTATTAAGTTATTTTCCCTGTTACATTATATATGAATGTTTCTCCTCTTATAAAATTTTGTCTATACTCAAAGGAAAAATTGTAAAATACTTTGAAATTTTAGTTTCTGGTTTGTAGATATTTAAAGAATAAATAAATGATTAAAATAAAAAATAATTTACTTTGTTTTTAATGCTCTTATATTTTTTACCAATTGAAGATTTTGCTTTAGAAGAAAATAATGAAATAAATGTATTATAACACCTTTTATTTATATAAATTTCAACTAAAGCCATTTATGTGTTGTTATCAGGGCTGCAGAGTCAGTGGGAGAAATGGACGAATTCGACTCCGGTAATTTTAACAGATCTAACTCCAACTCTGACAACACAGCCCTGCTTGTAAAATGGCCGATTCCGATCCCGGAAATTTTAACAGATCCGACTCTTTCGCTCAAAAATGGGTTTGACTCCACAGCCCTGGTTGTTATATGTATGGTTAATATGAGTACATAATAATGTGTGTATCTGTTATGAAAAATAAACATCTGTTAAGCTGAATTTAGTTAATGCAAGATCTCTTGAAATTTTATAGCAATAATCCTGTCTTGTAAATTGTAGCTAAATAATTACATTTGTATTTTGTAAAAAGCCTAGTTATGCCTCTAGGCTTTTTCAATTCTGGGTCCTTATATCAAAGGACTGTCAAACACCAGGGTCCTTTTTTATGATAGTGGGTCATTAAACAGTATTAGGTCAAATTTACAAATTCAATTTTTAGGAACATTATGTATCCCTTCAGTATTCACATAGGATCTACTGAAACAATTTTCATTTTATTCTTTTTAGTGATTTAGCCTCTAAAAAATTCAGGGTGCAATTTCAGTGGTGTTTTTGTTTGATTGTTATAACACTATGCTGCAGTGTCATTGATCACTGAAGCAATAATTCTTTGGTTATTTTCTAACACAAGACTTTTAAAACTGTTATACTAATAATTTGAGCTCTTATAATACAGGCTGAATTATCCCCACCATTTATTAGCCCAAGACCAAAAATCAAGCTAAAATTGTTGGATATAACTTAACGTTATATCAGAATTATTAAAGATTTGCAGAGCTGCTTATACAGCATGTTGATTCACAAACCACAATAAAAGTAAAAGGAATTGAAAAGTTATCATTATAAGTTAATCTGCAAAAGAAAAATACATTAAATATGTGTGGTGATATAAATAATAAAAACAAAGTTAAAAACTAACAAAATTTATTTAAGTCAAACAACATAAAAATAAATTAAAATTAAAAAGGAATATAAATTAACTTTAACATACTAAATAACTTATCTCAAATACTGGACTTAACTTCATGACAAACGAAATATTTAAAAATCATGGCTTGTGAAAAACTATATATTTTCAGAAATGTAATGAAGCCCATAGTAATGCAAAACCAGTTTTTCTTAACTTGAAGAGGTGAAAACCTCCGTGACTGTATACTTGATGCTTCTATTTTTAAGTGCCAAATGTAAATAGCGAAAATGTCAATTGCTTGTTTTCAAATCAGACGAAACCTTTCATCGCACTCGCCAATCATATCTGCAGTCAATGACCTTCACAAACACTGATACAGGAAACACATCTGTTCAGGAACAAAGATAAACCATCTCTTACAGCTCCACAGATGACTCATCGCACATAATCAGAAATATGACTATTCATTATAAATAACATCATATGACCTTTTCTCTTAAACAACTTAACATCTGAAGAAATTGATTTTAAAAATTCAAACAGACTAAGTAATCCATTGACATGAGAAAACTTTTACTAAAACTTTAACAGAACTCGGAAAAATGTTTTGATTACTCAACTACCATCGCACATCACTGCCATAATAACTAGATGACTAAAAGCTGTCACCTACATTTTACAAGAACTAAACGAAACTGATTAATATGGCAATTCACGATCCATATATGTGCAAATCATCAATACGGGTAGCAGTTAATAACGAGACAGCATTTCAATTCCCTTCAAACTTTATGCATCTCATTAGGAGAATCAGAATGACACAACTCCTGTAAGTGAGATGTCACTGATTGGATACCTACCGCCATCTTGTAGAAGCCGTGAGTACTACGATCAGATGGTGAAAGGAAATGAAGCCAGCTGTTGAGAACTTTGTAAACAGAGTAGCGTGAGTGACAGACATACGGTAGCTGAACGATAATGCAGATTCTCAAGACTTAAATTAAGGGAGGTTTAAAAAGAAAGATGTACTTCAAACATAAACTAAGTTTGGCTAAAGAGTATTTTAATAAAAAGAAACTTTATATTTAATAAAAGGAAAGCTTTATAATGAAAGTAAAAGTATTTTAAGACAGATAAAGTTTTAAGGGTAGAAGTATGAAAGCTGTATTTTAACAGGTATTTGCACAGGAACAAGAACCAAGGTCAAGCAATATACAACAAAGCCCCCCCCCCCCCATTGTTATCTGTGCAACACCAGGGCAACTGCCCAAAGGAAAACCGCCAACCAAATTAACCCAACTGGATCAAAGTCTAACACAAATGGCATCCTTTAGGCTAACACAAGTCCCCACAACTTCCAAGAAAAATCTCCCCAAACCATCCACAAATAACAGCCAGAGAAAAAGATAAACTGGAAATGTTAAAAGAAATTAAAAACCATGAGCTCCAGAACATTAAAAACATACATATATGAAAATAACAATACAGCAGTCATTTTAACAAGATACAATATTATCCAGTCCTTACATCAGTGTATATATGTGCATATACCACCACTATGTCACATTATATTATATAAAGTACAACTAACACATAGGTTATTCTAAGACCTTTGAAATTTTTTTTCATGATTGCCATTTTAATATACACTATTATGTATCTCTCATCTTAAAAACTTTTTTTTTTCAATCCATTAAGTATTCAAAAACCAAGATATGATTATGAAAAATCAAGAAATAATTCCGACTAGGCAACATCTGTCCACAGCATTAACACATCAGGACTAAAAACATCTTGCTCATCTCTTAAGCTAACCCAAATGATATCCGTCTAGCAATCAAAAGCCTGGTCAGATTCATGTAAATACATCAGGGTTGCTACACCACCTGGAGAACCTGGACAAGTCAGGGAATCAGGAAATTGGCCAAAAAAGTCAGGGAATTTGATAAAATTTGGTTGTGATCGCCATGAAAGTATCGTCTTTAGGATACCAGATATGAAAATCTTCCATAGTTTGGCAAGTCTTACCTTTGTCCTACCATCCACCATAGCAGATAGTTTACAATTTTTAAAACATTATTACAGATTTAAAAACTTTTTCCAGCATTTTTTTTATTTTCAAGTTACAATAAATAATTATCACAAGGCTCCATCTCCCCACTGAAATGTCTGCTTCTTTTCTGGCTTTGCCTCCCATTGGAAATGTAGCTTATCTAGACTAGACATTGGTGATTTTGTGATATAGTTGAAGTCAGTGGTCGAAATTAGAATCAGCCAGTTAGGTGCCAGTGGCACCTAACATTTTTTTCTTAGTTGCCATTTTGTTTTGCTTAGTTGCATTTTTTTTTTAATACACAGAATTTGTTAAAGTTTAACAATTATACTAATTACTTCCGCTCCAAGCCTTATTTTGGTTACAATTTCTCTGCTTTTGCATCACTCTGAGAAATAACTAGAATGACTTTAAAAAAAAAAGCTGATTTCAGAAAAAATACTGAAAACTTCTAACCCTGATATAAACATATAATGTCCATTCAATAACTAAATAATAATAAAGAGTACAGAAAGATCTTACAAACTAGAAATTTTATTGAAAACAAAATTATTTTTTAAAGTCTGGACGTCTGGTGCGTCCACATGCAACATCCTTCCACCATAAATTCATGGCAGGATGTGGATCATATTCACTGATGCTTGGTCAGTATAATCTTATAAACAATAAATCGTCAACACTTGACAGTAACAAACTTTGGCGATTTTTCCTTTTTATTAGGTTAAAGTGGCTGAATCCTCTTTCGCGTTCAGCTGTACTGAGTGGTACAATCATAATAAAATTTATTATTTTCCTTAGATTCAAAAATGAAGACGATTCTAAAGATTCCGCCATTAAACGCTGCCAAGCGTACTCACATGGTAGTTTTAATTTCTCCTTTGCCCACAGTTTGTAATCTTCAAACTCTTCAATGACTGCATCTTTTTCTATTGATATGTTTTGGGGCAATCCTTCAATCAAATTTTTGAAGTCTTCATCAATTTTCTTATTTTCAATTTCATTTAAGTTTACAACATTGCATGGATCAAGAGTGTGTAAATTACCCAGTACTTTATCATTTTGAATATTAGAATACCTCGAATCTAAAGCTTCAATTATTTTGGTCAACATTAATTTTCGTTGTTCTTCAAAACAGGATAATTCTTCAACTTTCCTTGTTAATTTTATCCCTTTATAATCAGATTCAGAGCCTTCAATGTTTAAGTCTTCTTCAAACTGCTGCAAAGTTTCTCCATTTGCACTTATCATTTTATTAAGTTTATTTTTTGTACTAGCTAAAGAGTAGAGTACATCTTTTACAGAAACGAATCGTTGCTGAAATTTTTCTGATGTGTGGGCAAGTATACTCATAATATCTTGCATCAGACAAAGAAATCTGACAAAACACTCAGATTTCAAAAATTTTAAATATCCTTTTAACTTAGCCGATACTACTTTATCTGGTTCTGATGATGCAGCCTTTTCCATATGAATAATAACTGCAACCAAGTTGTGAAGTAGCACCTCCACAGCTTTGTGAGTACACTGAAGCCATCGAATTCCATAAAGACTTATGTGGGAAAGAATTTTCTCATCCAGAATATCACCAACAGTTTTCAGTTCCTTTGTACGTTTTGGGCTGCTGTGATAATAAGAATACACTCCTTTTAAAATATTAATGAAAGTCTTCTCATATTTTACATTTTTCATAGCATCTGCTATTGCTAATTCTAGTCTGTGTGCAACACAGTGCACAGTGACTAGCTGTCCGCAGTCATTCTCTAAGAGTTTTGCAACTCCTGATGTCTGGCCCATATTGACCCTAGCACCATCAAAACTTACAGCTACCAATTTTTTTTCCCAACTGGGTATAAATTCTTTTAGTATGGAAACAATGCCAGACTTAATGCCATTGGCAGATTGGTCGTCACATTCTGTTACAGCAATGTAACAACACTTAGACTCTCCTTCATATAAATACCGTAAATATATTATCTCCGATGCTATAGCAGATCTATCTGTTGAACCATCAGCCATTAAAGAAAAAAAATCAGCTGTAGACAATTGTTGCTTTAAATTTTCACGCATATTTTCAGCAATGTATTTAACAAACTGTCTGGCTGCTTTGTCATTCAAATAAGTTTCACCTATTTTCAGACCATTTTTTCTCTGTAATTCGCATAATTTTCGGAAATCTTCAAAAGCATAGTCTTCCTTAGCAATCAAGTATGCAGTGTTAAATAGTTTCTCTATGTTTGCCATCAGATCAGCATCCATTGTTCTAACAGCTAAAGCCAGGGGTGTCTCAGATGGGCTTTCTTTTGCACATTTTGCCTTACAAGCAGTGGTATGTACTAGAGATGCATCATGTTTTTTAACCTGTAATATATAGAAAAATATAATATACTTATCAAAAGAAAAAATAAATGCAGTAAAAGCTTTCAAAAATTTCCCTAATATGAATATTTTTTTCAAAAAATTCAATAATATGACAAAATGTGTCATTAATAAAGTAAACCTCAACATAGAAAATAGCACAATTATGATGCCAACTCACCAACTAGCATCCGACAAATCGCCGCGAACTGATGTTTTTAAAGGTGAAAAATGCACCTTTCCCTTTTTCTAAAACAGAAAATTTGCGGCCCCGTAAATGAAAAAAAAAAGAAAAAATGTTACAGTATAAAATCCAAAACCCTCCAGACGTCAGTTAATACTGTTCTCATTAAGTACTATATAGCAGAGTGCAATTACTTTAAAAATTAATGAATTCTAACTGTCTTTAATTTCTTAACACAATACCTATTAACTCCCATCTTCTTAGTAGAAAATAAAATGCCTACTTACAAATTTGAAGAGACTTGTAGCAGAAATGAGATAGATGACTCACAATGATACATACTAGAAATGAAGACTTCATTAAATAAAAACTAAGAGCTTTTTATTATTATGTTCAATTCTACAACATCAACACTAAAGCAAGAACCAGATGACATGAATGAGAAACTCTCTCATTTTATAATGGTTTGCAACCAATCACAACTAGCCAGCACATGCTGGAACTCTTTTGCATAAACAGCAGAAAGTTGAGTAACACTGTGCAACCTGAAAAACATGTCAACAAAGTTTAACTGATACCTTGTTGGTAACCAACCAACCATTCAATCAATTAACTATGAATTTAACTGAAAACCATAAAAACAAAATGTAAACAATATGGATGCCAGCATGCTGTTGAAGTTAAGTATTAGGGTTAGTTTTGTTAGTAAGTTAGTAGTTTTTATCATTGAAATAAAGTAAAAGGTACCTTTTTAAATAAAACACTTAATACAAGAAATGAAGTTGAAAAATGATGGAAAAAAACTTAATAAAAAGTGTGGTTCTTCCACAAAATGCCCCCCTTTTCCAGCATTTTTCATTTACTAAACACTTTCAAAAATAAATGTAAATGTATTAGGCAAAATACATATGTACAATACACAATTGAAAAATATTTACTTTAAAAAAAAGTTCATCAGTTCATGATTTTTAAGTTCAAAAAAGTTTTTTTTTTTTTTTTTTTTTTCTTCAGCATAAGTAAGCAGATCTAAGTTTCATAAGTAAGTCCTTGCACAGAGACTTTGTAAGGAGATCAGCTAAATTGTCCTTAGACTTAACGTGAATAATGTCAAACACATTTTGTAGATATAAGTCTCTTACGAACATGTATTTTAAATCTATGTATCTATTTCTGATATTCTCAGCTCGGTTCTTAATGAACTGTATAGCTGCAGCATTGTCACACTTCAATATTGGTTTTTGGTTACCAATAATATTTGAATCAAGGTTAAAAGTAGAATACAGTTGCACTAAGGTTGAATTCAAGTACTTAAGTTCCTTGGCAGCTTCTGAGGCTGCAATAAATTCCGATTCCATCGGAGACATAGCCACACAGGTCTGTTTCATCACACGCCATGTTATCGGGAGGCCATTTAAGAAAATAGAGTAGCCAGTCCAGGATCAGCGGTCACTCGGGTCACTAGCCCAGCTAGCATCAACATAGGCAGAGAGCTGAGTGGGAGGGTCTTGAGGGTGCATTTGGATTCCTAATTCCTTCGTAGTTCCAAGGTAGCACAGGATTTGTTGAAGGCATTTCCAATGCATAGGTCCAGGATTTTCAACAAATTGCGAAAGAGCTGCTACTCCATAGCTGATATCAGGTCTGCAACGTCCGGAAATGTAGAGCAGGCATCCCAGTAAATTTCTGTATGGAACATCTTCCATCTGGTTGTCATCAGTCGGCATATCTTTCCTAGAAGGAACAACTCCAGGTTGGAGGGGAAGAGAGATTTTAGTAAAGTTTTTAAAATTAAATTTTTCAAGACATTTCTCAATGTACTCTTTACAATGAATTTTCATGGAGTCTCCTGTCATATCAAATTCAATACCCAAAAGTTTAGAAATGGGCCCCATATTCTCAACTTCATATAAACTTTTTATAAGAGAAACTACTTCTTTTAAAATTATTTCATTTTCAGCAAATATCGGCAGGTCGTCCACATATACTAGTACCACTGCTTTTCTTTTATAAGAATAAGCACAAGTAAGTCCTGATATTTCATTAAAACCATTACTTGTGAGTTTGTTGTGCAATTCTTCATACCAACACCTTCCCGACTGATGAAGGCCATATAATGCGTTATGTAATTTTAAGACATGGTTTTCCTTTCCAAGTGTTATGTAATCTGCAGGTTGTCTTATGTATATATCTTTATCTATAGCTCCATATAAATATGCACATCGTACATCTAGAAGACAATGCTTCCACCCCAAAATACATATGAATAAAGCTATAAAAAGTCTGATTAATAGAAAGTTAACCACTGGACTGAATGTTTCTTCATAATCCAGTCCTTCTCTCTGGTTATTCCCCAAGGCTACTAATCTTGCTTTAAAGTTTCCAAACTCATCGCTGGCTTTTCTTTTAAGAGTATATACCCACTTAGTACCTAAAATTTTACAGTTTTCTGGTTGTGGAACTGATGTCCATACATTTCGGTCGATCATAGTTTTAATTTCTGCATCCATTGCCTTTTTCCAAAATTTAGCTTCAGGGAGCGTTTTTGCTTGATTCGGAGATCTTGGTATTATGATTTCTGCACAGCAGGTTTCCTCACTATCTGGTACATTAGTGTTACTTTCCATTTTTAAGATAATAGGACCCTCATATTGATCTTTATATGAAAAGCTTATTAGATCTTTGTCATAAATTATTTTATTTTTCTGACAATACTCTTGCATTTCTCTTTGGCTTCTTAAAGTCTTCCCATCAGGTGTAAAAATATAAATGTCAACTTTTCCCTTTGAGGCCCCTTTACTTCTTATTGTTCTTATCCTATGAAATTTAACTGTATTTGATTCTGGTTCAGGACTTGGGGTGAGTGATCGAGGTTCTTCTTTTAATTCAATCGCTTTTTCTAACTCATCTTTGGTTGGTTGGGGTAAAGGCACTGATTTTGGATCAACTTGTAATTCGGGACTTGAAACACTGTTTCTTATGTTGCCCCCCAAATCATCATCATCGTCAAACTCCGAGGAAATATTATGACCCTCTTTTGCTTTTCCTAGCCTTGCTTCGTCAAAAGTCACATGTTTACTTTCTACAATGGTATTTTCATCAGGGATCCATATTCTATAACCACTCGTCCCATACCCATATCCTACGAAAATGCCTTTCTTGGCACGAGGCTGAAATTTATTTCTTTTCTGTGGGGGTTGATGAACATAGGCTGTACAGCCATATCTCTTAAGATGATTTATTGATGGCTTTTTATTATACCACCGCCTGAAGGGGATGTCATTTATGGTAGTGTGAAATATTCTATTTCTTATGTAATTAACTGTCATCATGGCTTCTAGCCAAAAATCATCTGTTAAATTAGCTGAATGTATTAATGTTCTCATTCCATCAAACAGCACTCGATTGTATCGCTCTGCACAGCCGTTCATTTGCGGCGAGTAAATCGTGGTGTGTTCGTGTTTGATTCCAAGATTTTCTAAAAATTTTTCTAATGGTCGGTTGCAGTATTCTAACCCATTATCTGTTCTGACAGTTTTAACTTTCTTACCAGTTTGCCTTTCTACCATAGCTATAAAATCTTTAAATTTACTATAAACTTCATCCTTATTTCGTAGTGGGTAACAGAAAGCCCTGCGGCTATAATCATCAATAAATGTTAAAACATATCTATAGCCTTGTTTTGTTGTAACTGGAGCCGGACCCCACACATCGCTGTGTATAAGTTCTAATAGCTCTTTAGATCTAATTTATGTAATTTTGGGTGGACAGCTCTCGTACTTTTACCTATTACACATGATTTACACCGTGTTTCGTCACCTTTAAGTTTTCCAGGATTTTGTACGAGATTTTTATTAAACATATCTTTCAAAGTGCTTAAGTTTACATGTGCCAGTCGCTCATGCCAGAGCATGATGTTATTCCTGTCTAAAGCATATGAACTATTATAATTGTTCTCTTTATTTAAGTTTACTTTATGTTGTGTCTTAAGTGTTTCATTTTTTCCTTTAAATTGAAAGTTCTCTTTAGTAGGCCAGCCTTTTATAGTGTAAAAATTACCCTTTAATTTAGCACTCCATAAATATTTCCATCTAGGTGAAAAAATTTGAAAACCTTTATTTAGTCGGGCATGCATTTTCGCCTTATCCATTTTAGACATACTGATTAAATTTCTATGAATAGAAGGAACGTATAAAACATCATGTAAATTTACAGTCATTATTTTATTTCGGTCTTTAATATTAAATTCAACTTCACCAATACCCTGTACTGTGTGGGGAGTGGTTCCCATACGTACTACTGCACCTGCTGGAGGCTTTCTTAATTTTGTAAAAAATTCTTTATTTTGGCATACATGTGCCGATGATGCACTATCTAAAGTCCATTCTCTATTTGCAGGAAAAAGTTCATTTGCATAACACTTATCTACCATAAATTCAGAGACGAAAGAACCGACTCTAGGTTTAGTTCTAGAAACTAAAGTTTTGTTTTTACAAAATTTAGCAAAATGATCACTTTTACCACATGAAAAACAAGTTAACTTTTTCCTTATGCCTGGCTTAATTGTAATTGGTTTACTAGGATTTAATTTATCTTTACTTTCAACAGTTAATGAACATTCTTGTTTTTGAAGATCACGGAAATTTCGCCGATTATATTCCTTTAAAATTCCTGCCTTTAAATTGTCAAACTTAAATTTAGACTCGACACAATTTTCAAATTCCCTTGCAAGGTAATCATATTCCTCTGGCAGGCACTGTAACAATTGATAACACCTATGATCTTCAGTAATAGATTCCCCAGAATCACTTAACTTTCTATAACAATCCTCAAACCTAGCTATAAATGTAGGTAACTCTTCATCAGGAAGAATTCTTAAATTTCTAAACTCTGCAAGCCTATATGCTTTTAAGGACCTACACTCAATTTCTAAATTTGTTTTAAGTGTATCCCATATAACTGAAGGATCACTTAAATGATTTATTTGAAGCTCAACTTCTCTGCTACAATATGTTTTCAATAGACCAGCGGCCTTGCTTTTACTTTGATTCAATTTAAATTTATCAATTTCACCTAAGTCATCTACTTTTGGCCATTTACTCTTATCTATCCAAATTATTAAACCCTCTGACTCTAGTATCCTTTTTATATTTGTTACCCAAGAATGGTAATTATGTCTTGTCAATAGTAATTGAGGGTTAGGGCTAGCAGCCATGTTTGTTTACAAACACTGAAATATTTCTAAGTTAAAACTCATCAAATTCTGCCTTTAAAATGGTGCAATACTGGGTCCCATAACCCTCTGTTCTCATTAAGTACTATATAGCAGAGTGCAATTACTTTAAAAATTAATGAATTCTAACTGTCTTTAATTTCTTAACACAATACCTATTAACTCCCATCTTCTTAGTAGAAAATAAAATGCCTACTTACAAATTTGAAGAGACTTGTAGCAGAAATGAGATAGATGACTCACAATGATACATACTAGAAATGAAGACTTCATTAAATAAAAACTAAGAGCTTTTTATTATTATGTTCAATTCTACAACATCAACACTAAAGCAAGAACCAGATGACATGAATGAGAAACTCTCTCATTTTATAATGGTTTGCAACCAATCACAACTAGCCAGCACATGCTGGAACTCTTTTGCATAAACAGCAGAAAGTTGAGTAACACTGTGCAACCTGAAAAACATGTCAACAAAGTTTAACTGATACCTTGTTGGTAACCAACCAACCATTCAATCAATTAACTATGAATTTAACTGAAAACCATAAAAACAAAATGTAAACAATATGGATGCCAGCATGCTGTTGAAGTTAAGTATTAGGGTTAGTTTTGTTAGTAAGTTAGTAGTTTTTATCATTGAAATAAAGTAAAAGGTACCTTTTTAAATAAAACACTTAATACAAGAAATGAAGTTGAAAAATGATGGAAAAAAACTTAATAAAAAGTGTGGTTCTTCCACAAATACGAATGTCGGATCATTTTTAGTTTATATGTCAAAGCAATTAATTTACATCCCCCACCCCTCTCCCCCTCACAAAAGGAAAAAAAAAGTGTGTGATTATGTCAAGAAAGCATTTTCAATGCTAAAAACGATAATATTTAAGCAGATATATTAATAGAGAATTTTTTTTAAAGGTAATAAAAAAAATATATCCACATTGAACACCTCCTTCCCCCGTGAGTTATTTACATCAGAAACACGTTTACAATACTGAAAAAAGATAATACATAAAAATAATAAAACTAAAGTAGATATTTGAGATAATTTTTTTTATAAAAGTAAATAAAAACTTATCTGAATTACAACAAATTTTAGATAACAATCGTCCGGATATAATTATCAACGCATTTAACTTGTTTATCATAAAATTCTAAAAATACGACCCCACCCGAATGTAAGACCCCCTCCCTCCCCTATTTTCAACAAATTTAATATTTTCGAAAAAAATTCGGTATTGAGTTTCTAAGCTTTGTAAATTAAAATAAACATCTTAATTTGGATGGTATACTTTTGTATTTTTTTTTTTTTAATCTTTAGTTAAAAAGAAATAAAAATAAAAAACAAATCTATCGATGGTTTCTTTCTGCATAGCAAAACATACCACCGCATCGAACTACACCGAAAGTTGATGATCTGATTGTGTAAACTTTCGATTTCACGGAGCGAGGTGAATAAACAAAAACAAACCAGATAGTTTCCTTGTTTTTCTTCACAGTTTCTGTAAAGTGGGTATTTATTTTTGGCCGGCGTTGTAAGTTTCTAATAACTGATTATATTTTAATAAAAATTTCGTGATCGGCACTTCTAACAGTTCAATTTATTTACAACAAAATTTTTCCAGAAAAACTTAGAAAAAAATTACACTTAAAAAAAAAAAAAAAAAAAAAAGAAAACTATACTTACAGTTTCAAATCTTAAGGCAGGACAACCATCGACGAAACCAGATTCTTCTTTTTTTGCAAAATCTTTACAACATTTACAAATCATAAGGTCTTCTTCTTTCATTTCCAACCACGGGAACTGTTTTTGCCATTTTTTAAATGTAGTTGCATTGACATTTTTACGTGAAGGTTTGGAATTAGTCCCCACTTCTACGCCGTTGTCTCCCTCATTTTCAACTTCAACGTCAATTCTTAAACGTTTATTTTCTGCATTATCCACCGATGTAAAATAGGATTTCAAGCTACGTTTACTCATCTTTTAAATAAATTAAAAAATAAAGTAGCATAGATACTTTCAACATAAAACACTGTACCATCACTCAATACGAAATATCGCTCAACCACGTGCAGAAAGAAATAGAATAGAGTGAAAAATAAAAAAGAAATACTAATGAATGGAAGAAAGCTTTTTATGTGACGTCACTGACTGGTTGGTGCAGAAGGTGGGAAACGTATTGGTCACGCGTCAAGCCATTCCTTTGTGTATCTGAGGGAGAAAAGATGAGGGGTGAATTCTAAGAAGTTTTAAAGTGGGGCAGTTCTAGTATTTTCTGCGATAATCGCACGGAGATATTCACTGCGATCGCTAAGCAGATGTTCCGAAAACGAAACTTCTGAAACACAAATCTGGAAATTGAGAAGGAAAAAAAAATGAGCAGAAAAGTTAGGCGTCAAAGTGACGACTACGTTTAAAATCACGGTCGTCAAAACGAAGTTTATAGTTGCAAAATACAACTAACGACCGCTAATTTCGAGCCCTGGTTGAAGTAAATGATGGCACAATGTACAAATATTGTATAGCAAGTTTTAATAGTTTGTTGAATACTTATAATGATTATAATCTATTAAAGTGAGCAATTCCATTTGTAGTCCTCGGAGTAATTTTTGTGTGGTAAAAAAAAAAAAAAAAAAAAAAGCTATTAATCATCAATGGTATTCAGGAAATTTTAGTGTTTTAAAGTGATGCAGTATTTGTTTTACCCTCAGCGTGTCCACGACGCTCTACAATGCTGGACTAGAATTTTCAGGAAATGCACCTGGAAAAGTCAGGGAATTTCATTCTTTTGTATGATTAGCAATCCTGATACATATAATGCTCCCCTAATATCTCTAAAAAAAATAATTCACACCCCAGTAGCAGAAATTTCTCCAAGTGTCTGCGACAGATACTTCATTGGAAAAAATAATCTGCAGGTAAATATTTTTATAACTGAAGCGTTAATTAACCAATCACTTACCTGTAGTGTTTTTAGTCATTTTATAAATTTTTATTAATAATAATCTTAACTTTTTGTATTAAGTAATAAAGAGCTAAACATAATACGAAGCAAAATAAAGGTTCGATGAAAAATAATCTGCAAAAGAGAAAAGAAAATCTGCAACGTCCATCTCCTGTCTCGAACTTTCTGCTACCGGGATTCACACTAACAACTTCCTGTATATGGGAAAAATAAGTTTGACTATGTCTTTACCTTGAAATCCAGACTGGACACTGACACATGTATAACATGCTTAAGTTTAACACAAACATTGCTCTGCAAATTTTCCAAAACTAAACATCGCTTTTGTAAAAAGTCAGTGAACTCTTGCCAATTTGGTAATTCAGTAGAAGTGAGCGAGAGTTCAAACTGCTTCTTTATGTAGTTTTTTTGAGAATTTATATGTATCAAATTTCAAATTAATTGCTTAATAGGTGCAAAAGCCAACCTAGTGAAAAAGATTCCATGCCGGGACTCAAATTCGAGCCATCAGTATAGCGCGCTAACTTTCTACCGAATAAACCACATAGAACAATACCCAGCCTGGAACTTTTCACTATTATAGGTTGGCAATGCAGCACAAGATGGAATATTTTTCCGTGAGCCACCGACATGGGGCAAACGCAAAAACCCATTAAAAAAAAAAAAAAAAAAAAAAAAAAAAATCCATCTTGTGCAGCGTTTGTAGTTTTGCCAACCTGTAATAGTGAGGTTGGTTGTATGGGGTTTTATGGCATGAAATCCCTTAAGGGACATGCTGCACCAAAGAAAAGAGACTTAAACACAGAAAAGGTGAATATAAAACGTTTCATTTAAATAGTGAAGTGTGGTAAAATGGAAATAGAAAAGCAATCTGGATGGGGTACCCCATCCAGGTGTAGTCAGGCATGTGCAGAAAAATAAAAATGTAAAATCCCAAAACAGTAGGGCGATAAAAAGTGCAGTCTGGATGGGGTTCCCATCCAGATGTCATATAGGTGAGTGGTTGAACCAATGAAAGATATAAAAATGAAATTTCAAAATAAAATCCAATGTGTTTTAAAAATGTAAAGAGTGCTCCATGAGGTTTGTCAAGGTTGGTGAAGAAGAATTAAAATATATTCTATATAAGTGACGTAGGCTTCCTGTAATAGTGAGAAGTTCCAGGCTGGGTATCGTTCCATGTGGGTTAGTTGGTAGAACGTCAGTGCGCTATACTGATGGCCCAGGTTCGAGTCCCGGCATGGAATCTTTTTCACTAGGTTGGCCTAAGCAATTAATTTGAAATTTGATTTTCATTTGAAATGTTGTATGCAAGGCGAATGTTTCTCTCTCTGGAAAAATTTCCATGTATTAATATAGAATTTATATGTATTAACATAATTTCCAAAAATTGATTAAGCTCTAAACTTATTGATTTAAGAGCACGGATGTGTTTTCGACATCCGTCAACTATCACTCTTAGGTTTTTAGCAGAATCTTGAGATGTCATTTCCATAAACAATATATCATTAACATGATTGTTAACAATAAATCTTTTATTTTCAAAATGAGTTTCCAATGCTTGAAAAAGCAATTCATATGAATCATCGGCTGTGACTACATCTATAGTGCTTTGGCTAAGAGTTTTAAATAATACACTTTTTGCATATCATTTATCATTAGAATCAATTAATTCTTTTAATTGATTTTTAAACATATACCAATCCTGATAATTGCCATTAAATTTAGGTAAAGGTATATCAGTCAGTTTTAAATTACTATTCGAATTATTACATGATTTAGAATTATTTAAATGACATTTTTCATCAATACTATTATTAGAGAGTAAGAATTTTCTTAATCTTACCTCCAATTTTTCATCTATTTGAATCTAGTTCTGCCTCATCTTTCATAACTTCAAAAAACTTGATTTTCAAATCATGCAGATGTGATAGATTTTTTTTTTTTTTTTTTTTTTTTTTTTTTTTTTTTTTTTACATTATCTAGTTTCACTTGATACTCTAGTTCTAGTACATCTTTTTTATTCTCATCCTCGAGAAAATTTGTTTTCTAGTCAATTGACCTTTATAGGCCTCACGCTGTCTTTTTAAAGTAGTAACTGATTTGGCCATTTCAGTGGTAGTGTGACTGATTTGGTCCTAGTTGCTGATAATAACTATTAATAGTTCTAAACTAGATTTAAAATTAAACTACTGTGGCTGACGCAACCATTTTGAGCGATAGTCCAAGTGGACTGTACAGCATCGCTCGACTTAACGTAAGTAATGCGTTCCGTAAACTTTTACGTAAATCGAATTTGTAAATTCCTTGGGTAAAATTTCATCAGAAACTGCAATATTTATTATATATATATAATATATATATTATTTACACAGTATTATTTTATAAATAAAGTAGCATGCAGCAGTATTTACTTGGGTATAAACTATAAAAGTATGAAAAAATAGAAAAATTAAAAGAACACTTTTCAAATAAAAAGTATCTTGTGGAATATGGGATTTATAAATTTAACATTGAAGAATTAATTTATATCAATTTTGAATCTACATCAAACAGCTCTGAAGCTGGAAGAAAAATACACTCATTCCTCTTCACCAAAACTTTAAAATTAGGTTTCGTTACGGTTTGAATTCAGCTAACAAAATTATAACGGTTAAAGAGGTTTTTTTTGCCTCATTTTAATCAGATTTGTGTTAGTTTTATTAAAGATTTGATTGTATATCCCTATAAAAATAAAACTATATCTAATATATAAAAATATATTATTGTTGTGGTTTTTATCTGCATATATTATTTATAAAACAATTATCAAAAATATGCAAATGCGTATCAAATACGCTAGTATGTTCATAAATGTAATTTTCAAAATTTCTTACGTAAGTGCGAATTTACTAAAGTCGAGTATTACGTAAGTCGAGGGATGCCTGCATACTAAATTTAAAACTAAAATTAAAGAAACTATTTTTAACTATATTAAACTTTATGTACTCGTACATATTTACAAGTAATTAAATATTATAACAAAGTAGTTTCATTAAGTTGTTAACCATATAGCCAAAATTGCTATGTGGACGAATACAACAGCTTGCAAAAAAAAATGCATTCTATACTATTCGAAAAACAAACAACTAACGGCTGTTGCCATACAATCAAAACAAAGCTCTAATAGATGAGCACGACAATGCTGCCGTGTTGCCATGGATTCCAAGGTAAGCCATAACAAGAGCCATACATGAAATGCATGTTGCTCGAAATCTGTGAGCTGTGAGTAGGGATTACAATCCCGGGATCCCGCATCATTTTTAATCCCGAAAATCCCAGGATCTTACCTGCCAAATCCCGGGAATTTCGGGATTGTCCTTTTTTTTAAATGGAACAATATTCAGCTGAAATTAAAAGAAAAAGAATTAATTTTTATGAAATTTATATATCCTTGAAAAAATATACATATTTCAAGTATTTTTTACATATTTCAAAGCGATTAAATCGTTTAACATGGAAACCTTTTGACTTGCAAACAGATGTAACCCGCTCGGCTATTATTCGAGAACAATGAAATTATTTGTTTATTTCGATTTCGCTGCGTTTAGAAAGCCGGTCGTTTCAGCAACTGGAATCACAAAATTTCGAATTAGAGTTTACTGATAAGCGTCGCATTTGAGTTTCATAGTCATTATTATGTGCTAACTTCTTTGCTTTTCGGGCGTTTATACTTATTTTGCTTTAAAGATGTCTAATGAAAAGGATTTTGTAGCTCATAGGAAAGATAATGATACATCTTCAGTATGGCACTGCTATTTAAGGTCAAAAGATGAAAAAATCGCTAAACGTAAAAGATGTAGCCAAGTGCTTAAAACGTTAGGTGGATCGACTAAGGGTTGCATGCACATTTATCGACGAAACATAGTACTAAAGTTTAGAAAGAATTTAATACAGTCAAGGATCTATAATCCGCACACCCATTATCCGCAATTTTCTATAATTCGCATTGCTTAATGAATGTAAACAATTAAACAAAATTTACAAATTCTTGATCCAAAAAGGATTTTTTAAAAGAAATATCTGAAAATTTTAAATATAAAACTGAATGTAATCAATTTTTTTAAATTAATTATTATATTTCACATTTTCCTTTTCATGTTACACTGAATATGGGATTAAAATAGTATCAAGAAAAATTAATTATTATATTTCATATTTTCCTTTTCATGTAATACTGAATATGGAATTAAAATAGTGTCCAGAAATAAGGAAATTTCATATAATCCATAATACTCCGTAATCCGCAATATTCCATAATCTGCACAACTCTTAGTCCCAACTTGTGCGGATTAAAGAACTTTGCCTGTACAACATCTCTTCCTTCCACACGTCAAGATTGCATAGAAGATGCACTGCTTTCTAAAAAGCGGAAAATAGAAGATTATTTTAGTAGTGATAAGGAATCACTGGATTTAATTTTATTGCGAATGACAGTTAAAGACTGTTTTTCATTTAACTTCAACTGATTTAAGAAACTTACTGATAGCTAAAGGCTATAATGATTTACCAAAACCTGCAGTATCAATTCGAAATTGTGTAGTGAACTATAATAAAATAGTTAATTACAAGTGAAATACAAGCTTTTAAAAATTCAGGGAAAAAATTTAGTTTGACTTTTGACGAATGGACATTTACTGCAAACAAGCGATTTATGAATATTAATGTCCATTCCAGAAATTTAAATTTGAACAAATTCAGGAATTTAGGCCTTATGCGCATATATGGATCATTTACAGCAAAAAAGTGCATTGAAATGCTAACAGAGCCTTTAAACCAATATGACATTTCCCTAAAAACAGACAATGTTGCTATCATAACTGGGACTTGGAGATGAAACTTTAGATGCCGTCATATTTCTTAGAACATATTTTCAAAGGAATACCGATTAGTTAGGAAACAGTGAACTATTCAAAATAATTTTTTTTTTCTTCACGAGGTACGTAATAATTTTTTATATTATGCAATGTTTTCGAATTTTAACAGCTATCGCTATTTAAAAATTTAAACTATACACCTATCTATTATTTTATTCTATGTGTGTGTGTGTTCTAAGTTCTTTTATTTCAAGAAAAAAATCTTCATGTCAGGGAAAATCTTGAATTTGAAATATCCTAGAATTATAAACTTTAATTACGTGGGTATGAGAATAATTCATAATTTAATTCGTGATATTAATTAGTTTTTAATATTGTAAATATTAAGCTATTCAAAAACTTGAATAAAAGAAAAGAAAAGGAAATAAAAGAAATTATCTATAAGATGAAGCATAGACATTTCATGTTTTTTGTAGCATTTTCAAACATCAACAGAGTATTTCTTTTAATTTTCAATTGTCCTAATTTATCCTATAAGTTTTGATAATTAATTGAAGTTAATTTTTTTTAATTTGGTATATTTTCATATGTAAATTAGACTGTAATTTTGCTTTGTCTTTTCTATAATATTATGATATTTAGCTATTGTAAAAATTGATGATATTACAGAAATTCTAATTTTCCTTATCCCGGGATTGAATCTAAGCAATAACGAAATCCCGGGATTGGAAATTTGATGGAATTTTATTTTTAAAGAAAAATTGTGTAAAATAAAAAAAATTCTTAGTTTTTTTTTTTTTTTTCGAATATTAAATTTTAAAAACAGTATGGGAATTAGGTGGAGAAGTGGTGCTGCTATTCGAGTACAACCAACATCCATAGCAAGACGCTCTGCATATTTAACAAAGGGTAGTAAATGTTTGCCTATAGGTTGCCAACTGGTGCTACGCCAAGAAAAAAAAAGAAAGCATTCCTTGTCCAAAAATGTTAAATTAAACCATACAAAAAAAAAAAAAAAAAAAAACCCACAAATCTTGACATTTACAAACATTTCACAGACAATAAAATATACATTATAAACTTAAAATAACGTTAAAAACGCCAGAATATGTAAACTTTAAGCAGACTAGTTTCGGTAGCATTCGGTAGTACCGTCCTCAATGCAAAGAATGATGGAAACTTGCTGAATTATATAGAAGAGATGCGGATTCAAGTGAAAAGTTCATTGGCCAATAAGAAAATTCGGATATCAGCCAATAGGAGAATAGTAATGTAACCAAAAATGTGAAAAATGCTGGTAGTAATTAAGAAAAAGAGGATTTTATGTAATATTTCCAACAATCTGATAAAGGGGGAATAGCGAATTCACAATTAACAATGTTGTCAAAATTTTTATACATACGAAATGCTTCAAGAAAGTTAGGTTCATATATAGAAGTGGGTTTAGAGATGATTTTAGCTGAATTGAAATCAAAAGAGTGGTTCTTCTCCCAGCAATGTTTAGCAATTGAAGATTTATGGGTTTCCTGTATTTGAATATATTGTTGGTGTTCTTTAATACGAAATTTTAGATCCCATTTGGTCTGTCCAATATAGGAAAGATCGCACTGGCATTTAATATTATAGATACCCCATGAGTTGGATAACTCAATAGGGTCTGAGTTTGGAGATCTTAATTGTATTTAAAGGGGTAAAAATTATTCTGAAATCATTCTAAGAATTTTGGCATTTTTAAATAACTTGCTTCATGTGAAAAATAATTTGTTATTTGTTAGAAGAAGTATTTATTTCCCTAATTAGTACAGATTTAAATAATAATGAGAAAGACAGCAGTTCAAAGCACACATAAAAAAAAAAACTTTTTTCCCCATTTTTGTCTGTAAAAATACGCAAATTGAAACTGCCTTCTCATTTATACTTACAGAAAGATTTAAACAAAAAGTTTTTATCTGTTACACCAATTTCAAGAGCCCTTTATCCGAATATGAAGAGAAAATTAACAACCTTAACTTTTTTGTTGCTTTTTTTTTACAAAATTAATATTTTTACAGGTTACTTGCAAAACCTCCAGCTTTGCTCACGTAATAGTTGAAATGTGCCAAGTAGTATTTGTGTGTGTATTTTTATTACAAAAATTACACTGTTAAGAATAATTTAAAAATTACTAATTAATCCACAATTTCACTAAACTTCATTATTACACTGCATTAGCTGAAAATGAGACGTAACTTAATAGGAAGAACTTAACTAATTCTAAATAAATAATAATAATTTAAAATGTATTTTGAAACTTTAACGCTCATTTCAGTTTTCATGTCTACCCCTAACGTGGTAGTGTCACTAATATAACATTTAGAAAGCTTTTTGCCCATTTTAACAGTTTAAATTTCATAGAAAGCATTTACATCTTATAAGTATGTATCATGCTAAATTTTAAGTTTCTATCTTTAACAATTGAAAGGAAATTGTCCAGCACTTATATAGAATTTATTTTATTTTAACTCATCATCACCAATCTTGACAAATCTCACTGGGGAAACACCTGATGGGGCACTCTTTACTTTTATAAAACATGCAGGATTTTATTTTGAAATATAATTCTGTAGTAATAACATCTGTAGTGCAGGGCTGCCACAGGCGACTATTTTTCTATTCTATTAGCACCACTATTTAAAAAAAAGCAAATTTAGTAGTATATTTCTTTTGCAAATGTTGTCAGACAGTATGTCAATAATTTTTGTTTTGAGAAAGTGGTGTGAGATAGAATTAAAAAACAGTCGTCTGTGGCAGCCCTAGTAGTGTATCCTCCTGTCCTCCCTCTCACCATCCCCATATTTATACTCCATAAATTATTTTCAAAATTTAAAGCAATTTTGTCTTCAGAAAAAAAAAAAAAATTATTTAACTTGGAATGAGAAAAAAAACATTAAAAACAGGAATGGAGAATTTTCTGAAAATTGTACTCGCCTAGGATTTCTTTGTATCAACAAGCAGAACACAAGACACGGTGCTATTCCAGTGGACTTTGGTGTACAGTATTTATAAGCACAGTGGATTCAGACTAATATTTAAATATTCACTAAAAACAAAGTTTTGGAACTGCATTCCTTTAAGTTAAGGCGAAAATTATAGAGATAAAATGTTGATCAGTACGGATATTTTCAAACAAAAAGCTGTGAGTAAACATAACACAAGTAAAAACAGTCGATATGGCAGCAATTTATTCCGATTATGGCATTCCTCGTCATCGTTTGGAAACCATTGACACAGATCCCCCAGGGGCATACCTTCTTTAGGTATTCACGGGCTTCGCAACCCCGGGTTCCTGAGCGATCTTTCTCTTTTCTTTTTCCTCTTTTTTCTCTTGCCTTTCTTTCCTCTTTGTTTCACTCTCATTGTGGTTTCCTCTTAGGAGGTGAGGGCAATTCTGCATGAGCCGATATCATCCTGTATATCGACTCATGGAGAATTGTAAACCACCCACGTGTTTGCCTTGCGTGGCGTCCCGTGTCCCTGGAAAGGGGGATCCTGGCAGTTGAGTAAAACCAACACTCTGCTTCAGGTAGACGGGAGGTGCATATTGGTCCCGTATGCATCAATCGGCTGGTCAGCTGACTTATGTCACTGGCTGGGGATCAAGTGAGCGAGCATTTACTAGCCATCTTGTTAAGGGTGGAGACTGGCATAGGAATGTCTTGTGACCGTATGGGCCCTGGTTAGCACTGGTGCACAATTGTGTATCCCCTTGTTGGGCTCGGTAGTGGGTGGTGCGGCCGGGGTCTGAATCATTATTTTTTTCTAACATGGATGGAAAAAACTCATTTTCTTCTAACTTTCTCCCATGTGGAGAGCAGCAAAATGAACCGAATTCTTCATTCACTCGTTTTTTTGTAATTAAACGCACTGATAGCCTCTCTGATAGTTCTTTTAAGAGAACTTCACCTTTTCTTATTGCAAAAACATTTCATTCTGTATTTGGTGACAACTGTTCACTTAAAAAACTGCATTCTGGAGATTTGCTTGTTGAGTTCTCTTCAGCCAGCCAATCTCAGCTTCTTTCAAATGCTAATACAATAGGACCTTTCTATGTTTCTGTTACAGCGTATCAAACTCTGAATACTTGCCGTGGTGTAATATCGGAACCTGACCTTTTACTGTCTACAAAAGAAGAACTTTTAGAAAATTTAAAAGACCAAAATGTCATCGATGTACGCCGTATAACAATTCGTCGGAATGAGAAAGTGCTTCCCACAAAGCACATCATTCTGACTTTCAATAGTCCTAATTTACCTCCTAGAATTAAAGCAGCCTACCTAAGCTGTCCTGTCCAGCCTTATATTCCAAATCCTCTCCGTTGTTTCAAATGTCAACGATATGGTCATACCAACACTATTTGTCGTGGTACTGTTACCTGCCCTCGTTGTGCAGAAGTAGGCCACGACGGTAAATCTTGTAAAAAATCCGAACGCTGCATAAATTGTAAGGGTGATCATCCAGCATACTCCCGTTCTTGTCCTAACTGGATCCGTGAAAAAGAAATAATTGCTATTAAAATAACTGAAAAAATATCCTATCCCGAAGCTCGTAAACTTGTTGAGTCTAGAACCCCGACTATCGGGGTTTCTTACTCTAGTATACTCAAACAACAACCAAAATCCGTAAGGCACATCAGTACCCAGACCGACTGCTCTTTTCCACCAAATAATACATCTATGACACATTCAACCAATACTTCACCTAAAAAAACCCGGGACGTCTCTCTTGGTAGTAAATGCTATGGTACCCCATTATTGGAACGTTGGCTACCATCCTCAGAACCAGTTACAATAGAATATCAACTTACTCAGTCACAGAAATCTCCAGTTGGATCCAAAAAGTCATCTAATCATCAGACTGAAACTAAGGCTGCTTCATCTCCAGTTCTATCATTACAGAAACCTAATTCTCCCCGAACATCATCAGTAAAATCAAAAATATCCGCCGAACATAAGACTAAACAAACACCAGCTCCAGATAAAAGCAAATCTGTGAAACCAATTGTTCGTCCAACTCCGAAAGCAAATGAAAAAACTTGTGCGCAAAAAGAAAGAAAGAAACCTCCAACTCAAATCTCTTCACAGTGGAAAACTGTGAAGAGAAAAGGCAATAAATCATGTCTTAGCCCAGCAATAACTAATATTAAAGATCACAAACAGCTGCTCAACGATGCAGAAGAGGCTATGGACTCTTGTAGTTATGACTCTGATAACGATGACAATAATACAGTTTTTGAAGTTATTCATCCTACGTAGCTTTATATCGTTTTAAAATTTTGAATTATAACTTCGTTCTTAAAGCAGTATTATATAACATTCTATGCTTTATTTCTTGAACATATAACTTTTCATAACTTTAGAGCTTTTAGAATTTTTTAATTTAAATATTCTTGTCTTTTAACTATGTTTTAACTTTTAAAACCTTGTGTATTGTCGCTTTCCTTGTGCATTATTTTAATTACATGTATCATCACATTGCTTTCTTCATTTTACTTTGTTTTTCACTTTTATATTTCTGACAGTATTTTGCTGTAACTTTTAATTTTTAACTATGTTTTACTCAACTTTTTCTTGGCGCAGCATGTCCCTACAGGGACTTTGTGCCATAAAACTCCAACCAACCAACCAACCATTGACACAGAAAACGAGAAGACCATTGACAAACTGCTTCTTCAAACATTGTTCAAACTGCTTCTTTATGTAGTTTTTTTGAGAATTTATATGTATCAAATTTCAAATTAATTGCTTAATAGGTGCAAAAGCCAACCTAGTGAAAAAGATTCCATGCCGGGACTCAAATTCGAGCCTCAGCGTGTCCACGACGCTCTACAATGCTGGACTAGAATTTTCAGGAAATGCACCTGGAAAAGTCAGGGAATTTCATTCTTTTGTATGATTAGCAATCCTGATACATATAATGCTCCCCTAATATCTCTAAAAAAAATAATTCACACCCCAGTAGCAGAAATTTCTCCAAGTGTCTGCGACAGATACTTCATTGGAAAAAATAATCTGCAGGTAAATATTTTTATAACTGAAGCGTTAATTAACCAATCACTTACCTGTAGTGTTTTTAGTCATTTTATAAATTTTTATTAATAATAATCTTAACTTTTTGTATTAAGTAATAAAGAGCTAAACATAATACGAAGCAAAATAAAGGTTCGATGAAAAATAATCTGCAAAAGAGAAAAGAAAATCTGCAACGTCCATCTCCTGTCTCGAACTTTCTGCTACCGGGATTCACACTAACAACTTCCTGTATATGGGAAAAATAAGTTTGACTATGTCTTTACCTTGAAATCCAGACTGGACACTGACACATGTATAACATGCTTAAGTTTAACACAAACATTGCTCTGCAAATTTTCCAAAACTAAACATCGCTTTTGTAAAAAGTCAGTGAACTCTTGCCAATTTGGTAATTCAGTAGAAGTGAGCGAGAGTTCAAACTGCTTCTTTATGTAGTTTTTTTGAGAATTTATATGTATCAAATTTCAAATTAATTGCTTAATAGGTGCAAAAGCCAACCTAGTGAAAAAGATTCCATGCCGGGACTCAAATTCGAGCCATCAGTATAGCGCGCTAACTTTCTACCGAATAAACCACATAGAACAATACCCAGCCTGGAACTTTTCACTATTATAGGTTGGCAATGCAGCACAAGATGGAATATTTTTCCGTGAGCCACCGACATGGGGCAAACGCAAAAACCCATTAAAAAAAAAAAAAAAAAAAAAAAAAAAAATCCATCTTGTGCAGCGTTTGTAGTTTTGCCAACCTGTAATAGTGAGGTTGGTTGTATGGGGTTTTATGGCATGAAATCCCTTAAGGGACATGCTGCACCAAAGAAAAGAGACTTAAACACAGAAAAGGTGAATATAAAACGTTTCATTTAAATAGTGAAGTGTGGTAAAATGGAAATAGAAAAGCAATCTGGATGGGGTACCCCATCCAGGTGTAGTCAGGCATGTGCAGAAAAATAAAAATGTAAAATCCCAAAACAGTAGGGCGATAAAAAGTGCAGTCTGGATGGGGTTCCCATCCAGATGTCATATAGGTGAGTGGTTGAACCAATGAAAGATATAAAAATGAAATTTCAAAATAAAATCCAATGTGTTTTAAAAATGTAAAGAGTGCTCCATGAGGTTTGTCAAGGTTGGTGAAGAAGAATTAAAATATATTCTATATAAGTGACGTAGGCTTCCTGTAATAGTGAGAAGTTCCAGGCTGGGTATCGTTCCATGTGGGTTAGTTGGTAGAACGTCAGTGCGCTATACTGATGGCCCAGGTTCGAGTCCCGGCATGGAATCTTTTTCACTAGGTTGGCCTAAGCAATTAATTTGAAATTTGATTTTCATTTGAAATGTTGTATGCAAGGCGAATGTTTCTCTCTCTGGAAAAATTTCCATGTATTAATATAGAATTTATATGTATTAACATAATTTCCAAAAATTGATTAAGCTCTAAACTTATTGATTTAAGAGCACGGATGTGTTTTCGACATCCGTCAACTATCACTCTTAGGTTTTTAGCAGAATCTTGAGATGTCATTTCCATAAACAATATATCATTAACATGATTGTTAACAATAAATCTTTTATTTTCAAAATGAGTTTCCAATGCTTGAAAAAGCAATTCATATGAATCATCGGCTGTGACTACATCTATAGTGCTTTGGCTAAGAGTTTTAAATAATACACTTTTTGCATATCATTTATCATTAGAATCAATTAATTCTTTTAATTGATTTTTAAACATATACCAATCCTGATAATTGCCATTAAATTTAGGTAAAGGTATATCAGTCAGTTTTAAATTACTATTCGAATTATTACATGATTTAGAATTATTTAAATGACATTTTTCATCAATACTATTATTAGAGAGTAAGAATTTTCTTAATCTTACCTCCAATTTTTCATCTATTTGAATCTAGTTCTGCCTCATCTTTCATAACTTCAAAAAACTTGATTTTCAAATCATGCAGATGTGATAGATTTTTTTTTTTTTTTTTTTTTTTTTACATTATCTAGTTTCACTTGATACTCTAGTTCTAGTACATCTTTTTTATTCTCATCCTCGAGAAAATTTGTTTTCTAGTCAATTGACCTTTATAGGCCTCACGCTGTCTTTTTAAAGTAGTAACTGATTTGGCCATTTCAGTGGTAGTGTGACTGATTTGGTCCTAGTTGCTGATAATAACTATTAATAGTTCTAAACTAGATTTAAAATTAAACTACTGTGGCTGACGCAACCATTTTGAGCGATAGTCCAAGTGGACTGTACAGCATCGCTCGACTTAACGTAAGTAATGCGTTCCGTAAACTTTTACGTAAATCGAATTTGTAAATTCCTTGGGTAAAATTTCATCAGAAACTGCAATATTTATTATATATATATAATATATATATTATTTACACAGTATTATTTTATAAATAAAGTAGCATGCAGCAGTATTTACTTGGGTATAAACTATAAAAGTATGAAAAAATAGAAAAATTAAAAGAACACTTTTCAAATAAAAAGTATCTTGTGGAATATGGGATTTATAAATTTAACATTGAAGAATTAATTTATATCAATTTTGAATCTACATCAAACAGCTCTGAAGCTGGAAGAAAAATACACTCATTCCTCTTCACCAAAACTTTAAAATTAGGTTTCGTTACGGTTTGAATTCAGCTAACAAAATTATAACGGTTAAAGAGGTTTTTTTTGCCTCATTTTAATCAGATTTGTGTTAGTTTTATTAAAGATTTGATTGTATATCCCTATAAAAATAAAACTATATCTAATATATAAAAATATATTATTGTTGTGGTTTTTATCTGCATATATTATTTATAAAACAATTATCAAAAATATGCAAATGCGTATCAAATACGCTAGTATGTTCATAAATGTAATTTTCAAAATTTCTTACGTAAGTGCGAATTTACTAAAGTCGAGTATTACGTAAGTCGAGGGATGCCTGCATACTAAATTTAAAACTAAAATTAAAGAAACTATTTTTAACTATATTAAACTTTATGTACTCGTACATATTTACAAGTAATTAAATATTATAACAAAGTAGTTTCATTAAGTTGTTAACCATATAGCCAAAATTGCTATGTGGACGAATACAACAGCTTGCAAAAAAAAATGCATTCTATACTATTCGAAAAACAAACAACTAACGGCTGTTGCCATACAATCAAAACAAAGCTCTAATAGATGAGCACGACAATGCTGCCGTGTTGCCATGGATTCCAAGGTAAGCCATAACAAGAGCCATACATGAAATGCATGTTGCTCGAAATCTGTGAGCTGTGAGTAGGGATTACAATCCCGGGATCCCGCATCATTTTTAATCCCGAAAATCCCAGGATCTTACCTGCCAAATCCCGGGAATTTCGGGATTGTCCTTTTTTTTAAATGGAACAATATTCAGCTGAAATTAAAAGAAAAAGAATTAATTTTTATGAAATTTATATATCCTTGAAAAAATATACATATTTCAAGTATTTTTTACATATTTCAAAGCGATTAAATCGTTTAACATGGAAACCTTTTGACTTGCAAACAGATGTAACCCGCTCGGCTATTATTCGAGAACAATGAAATTATTTGTTTATTTCGATTTCGCTGCGTTTAGAAAGCCGGTCGTTTCAGCAACTGGAATCACAAAATTTCGAATTAGAGTTTACTGATAAGCGTCGCATTTGAGTTTCATAGTCATTATTATGTGCTAACTTCTTTGCTTTTCGGGCGTTTATACTTATTTTGCTTTAAAGATGTCTAATGAAAAGGATTTTGTAGCTCATAGGAAAGATAATGATACATCTTCAGTATGGCACTGCTATTTAAGGTCAAAAGATGAAAAAATCGCTAAACGTAAAAGATGTAGCCAAGTGCTTAAAACGTTAGGTGGATCGACTAAGGGTTGCATGCACATTTATCGACGAAACATAGTACTAAAGTTTAGAAAGAATTTAATACAGTCAAGGATCTATAATCCGCACACCCATTATCCGCAATTTTCTATAATTCGCATTGCTTAATGAATGTAAACAATTAAACAAAATTTACAAATTCTTGATCCAAAAAGGATTTTTTAAAAGAAATATCTGAAAATTTTAAATATAAAACTGAATGTAATCAATTTTTTTAAATTAATTATTATATTTCACATTTTCCTTTTCATGTTACACTGAATATGGGATTAAAATAGTATCAAGAAAAATTAATTATTATATTTCATATTTTCCTTTTCATGTAATACTGAATATGGAATTAAAATAGTGTCCAGAAATAAGGAAATTTCATATAATCCATAATACTCCGTAATCCGCAATATTCCATAATCTGCACAACTCTTAGTCCCAACTTGTGCGGATTAAAGAACTTTGCCTGTACAACATCTCTTCCTTCCACACGTCAAGATTGCATAGAAGATGCACTGCTTTCTAAAAAGCGGAAAATAGAAGATTATTTTAGTAGTGATAAGGAATCACTGGATTTAATTTTATTGCGAATGACAGTTAAAGACTGTTTTTCATTTAACTTCAACTGATTTAAGAAACTTACTGATAGCTAAAGGCTATAATGATTTACCAAAACCTGCAGTATCAATTCGAAATTGTGTAGTGAACTATAATAAAATAGTTAATTACAAGTGAAATACAAGCTTTTAAAAATTCAGGGAAAAAATTTAGTTTGACTTTTGACGAATGGACATTTACTGCAAACAAGCGATTTATGAATATTAATGTCCATTCCAGAAATTTAAATTTGAACAAATTCAGGAATTTAGGCCTTATGCGCATATATGGATCATTTACAGCAAAAAAGTGCATTGAAATGCTAACAGAGCCTTTAAACCAATATGACATTTCCCTAAAAACAGACAATGTTGCTATCATAACTGGGACTTGGAGATGAAACTTTAGATGCCGTCATATTTCTTAGAACATATTTTCAAAGGAATACCGATTAGTTAGGAAACAGTGAACTATTCAAAATAATTTTTTTTTTCTTCACGAGGTACGTAATAATTTTTTATATTATGCAATGTTTTCGAATTTTAACAGCTATCGCTATTTAAAAATTTAAACTATACACCTATCTATTATTTTATTCTATGTGTGTGTGTGTTCTAAGTTCTTTTATTTCAAGAAAAAAATCTTCATGTCAGGGAAAATCTTGAATTTGAAATATCCTAGAATTATAAACTTTAATTACGTGGGTATGAGAATAATTCATAATTTAATTCGTGATATTAATTAGTTTTTAATATTGTAAATATTAAGCTATTCAAAAACTTGAATAAAAGAAAAGAAAAGGAAATAAAAGAAATTATCTATAAGATGAAGCATAGACATTTCATGTTTTTTGTAGCATTTTCAAACATCAACAGAGTATTTCTTTTAATTTTCAATTGTCCTAATTTATCCTATAAGTTTTGATAATTAATTGAAGTTAATTTTTTTTAATTTGGTATATTTTCATATGTAAATTAGACTGTAATTTTGCTTTGTCTTTTCTATAATATTATGATATTTAGCTATTGTAAAAATTGATGATATTACAGAAATTCTAATTTTCCTTATCCCGGGATTGAATCTAAGCAATAACGAAATCCCGGGATTGGAAATTTGATGGAATTTTATTTTTAAAGAAAAATTGTGTAAAATAAAAAAAATTCTTAGTTTTTTTTTTTTTTTTTTTCGAATATTAAATTTTAAAAACAGTATGGGAATTAGGTGGAGAAGTGGTGCTGCTATTCGAGTACAACCAACATCCATAGCAAGACGCTCTGCATATTTAACAAAGGGTAGTAAATGTTTGCCTATAGGTTGCCAACTGGTGCTACGCCAAGAAAAAAAAAGAAAGCATTCCTTGTCCAAAAATGTTAAATTAAACCATACAAAAAAAAAAAAAAAAAAAACCCACAAATCTTGACATTTACAAACATTTCACAGACAATAAAATATACATTATAAACTTAAAATAACGTTAAAAACGCCAGAATATGTAAACTTTAAGCAGACTAGTTTCGGTAGCATTCGGTAGTACCGTCCTCAATGCAAAGAATGATGGAAACTTGCTGAATTATATAGAAGAGATGCGGATTCAAGTGAAAAGTTCATTGGCCAATAAGAAAATTCGGATATCAGCCAATAGGAGAATAGTAATGTAACCAAAAATGTGAAAAATGCTGGTAGTAATTAAGAAAAAGAGGATTTTATGTAATATTTCCAACAATCTGATAAAGGGGGAATAGCGAATTCACAATTAACAATGTTGTCAAAATTTTTATACATACGAAATGCTTCAAGAAAGTTAGGTTCATATATAGAAGTGGGTTTAGAGATGATTTTAGCTGAATTGAAATCAAAAGAGTGGTTCTTCTCCCAGCAATGTTTAACAATTGAAGATTTATGGGTTTCCTGTATTTGAATATATTGTTGGTGTTCTTTAATACGAAATTTTAGATCCCATTTGGTCTGTCCAATATAGGAAAGATCGCACTGGCATTTAATATTATAGATACCCCATGAGTTGGATAACTCAATAGGGTCTGAGTTTGGAGATCTTAATTGTATTTAAAGGGGTAAAAATTATTCTGAAATCATTCTAAGAATTTTGGCATTTTTAAATAACTTGCTTCATGTGAAAAATAATTTGTTATTTGTTAGAAGAAGTATTTATTTCCCTAATTAGTACAGATTTAAATAATAATGAGAAAGACAGCAGTTCAAAGCACGCATAAAAAAAAAAACTTTTTTCCCCATTTTTGTCTGTAAAAATACGCAAATTGAAACTGCCTTCTCATTTATACTTACAGAAAGATTTAAACAAAAAGTTTTTATCTGTTACACCAATTTCAAGAGCCCTTTATCCGAATATGAAGAGAAAATTAACAACCTTAACTTTTTTGTTGCTTTTTTTTTACAAAATTAATATTTTTACAGGTTACTTGCAAAACCTCCAGCTTTGCTCACGTAATAGTTGAAATGTGCCAAGTAGTATTTGTGTGTGTATTTTTATTACAAAAATTACACTGTTAAGAATAATTTAAAAATTACTAATTAATCCACAATTTCACTAAACTTCATTATTACACTGCATTAGCTGAAAATGAGACGTAACTTAATAGGAAGAACTTAACTAATTCTAAATAAATAATAATAATTTAAAATGTATTTTGAAACTTTAACGCTCATTTCAGTTTTCATGTCTACCCCTAACGTGGTAGTGTCACTAATATAACATTTAGAAAGCTTTTTGCCCATTTTAACAGTTTAAATTTCATAGAAAGCATTTACATCTTATAAGTATGTATCATGCTAAATTTTAAGTTTCTATCTTTAACAATTGAAAGGAAATTGTCCAGCACTTATATAGAATTTATTTTATTTTAACTCATCATCACCAATCTTGACAAATCTCACTGGGGAAACACCTGATGGGGCACTCTTTACTTTTATAAAACATGCAGGATTTTATTTTGAAATATAATTCTGTAGTAATAACATCTGTAGTGCAGGGCTGCCACAGGCGACTATTTTTCTATTCTATTAGCACCACTATTTAAAAAAAAGCAAATTTAGTAGTATATTTCTTTTGCAAATGTTGTCAGACAGTATGTCAATAATTTTTGTTTTGAGAAAGTGGTGTGAGATAGAATTAAAAAACAGTCGTCTGTGGCAGCCCTAGTAGTGTATCCTCCTGTCCTCCCTCTCACCATCCCCATATTTATACTCCATAAATTATTTTCAAAATTTAAAGCAATTTTGTCTTCAGAAAAAAAAAAAAAATTATTTAACTTGGAATGAGAAAAAAAACATTAAAAACAGGAATGGAGAATTTTCTGAAAATTGTACTCGCCTAGGATTTCTTTGTATCAACAAGCAGAACACAAGACACGGTGCTATTCCAGTGGACTTTGGTGTACAGTATTTATAAGCACAGTGGATTCAGACTAATATTTAAATATTCACTAAAAACAAAGTTTTGGAACTGCATTCCTTTAAGTTAAGGCGAAAATTATAGAGATAAAATGTTGATCAGTACGGATATTTTCAAACAAAAAGCTGTGAGTAAACATAACACAAGTAAAAACAGTCGATATGGCAGCAATTTATTCCGATTATGGCATTCCTCGTCATCGTTTGGAAACCATTGACACAGATCCCCCAGGGGCATACCTTCTTTAGGTATTCACGGGCTTCGCAACCCCGGGTTCCTGAGCGATCTTTCTCTTTTCTTTTTCCTCTTTTTTCTCTTGCCTTTCTTTCCTCTTTGTTTCACTCTCATTGTGGTTTCCTCTTAGGAGGTGAGGGCAATTCTGCATGAGCCGATATCATCCTGTATATCGACTCATGGAGAATTGTAAACCACCCACGTGTTTGCCTTGCGTGGCGTCCCGTGTCCCTGGAAAGGGGGATCCTGGCAGTTGAGTAAAACCAACACTCTGCTTCAGGTAGACGGGAGGTGCATATTGGTCCCGTATGCATCAATCGGCTGGTCAGCTGACTTATGTCACTGGCTGGGGATCAAGTGAGCGAGCATTTACTAGCCATCTTGTTAAGGGTGGAGACTGGCATAGGAATGTCTTGTGACCGTATGGGCCCTGGTTAGCACTGGTGCACAATTGTGTATCCCCTTGTTGGGCTCGGTAGTGGGTGGTGCGGCCGGGGTCTGAATCATTATTTTTTTCTAACATGGATGGAAAAAACTCATTTTCTTCTAACTTTCTCCCATGTGGAGAGCAGCAAAATGAACCGAATTCTTCATTCACTCGTTTTTTTGTAATTAAACGCACTGATAGCCTCTCTGATAGTTCTTTTAAGAGAACTTCACCTTTTCTTATTGCAAAAACATTTCATTCTGTATTTGGTGACAACTGTTCACTTAAAAAACTGCATTCTGGAGATTTGCTTGTTGAGTTCTCTTCAGCCAGCCAATCTCAGCTTCTTTCAAATGCTAATACAATAGGACCTTTCTATGTTTCTGTTACAGCGTATCAAACTCTGAATACTTGCCGTGGTGTAATATCGGAACCTGACCTTTTACTGTCTACAAAAGAAGAACTTTTAGAAAATTTAAAAGACCAAAATGTCATCGATGTACGCCGTATAACAATTCGTCGGAATGAGAAAGTGCTTCCCACAAAGCACATCATTCTGACTTTCAATAGTCCTAATTTACCTCCTAGAATTAAAGCAGCCTACCTAAGCTGTCCTGTCCAGCCTTATATTCCAAATCCTCTCCGTTGTTTCAAATGTCAACGATATGGTCATACCAACACTATTTGTCGTGGTACTGTTACCTGCCCTCGTTGTGCAGAAGTAGGCCACGACGGTAAATCTTGTAAAAAATCCGAACGCTGCATAAATTGTAAGGGTGATCATCCAGCATACTCCCGTTCTTGTCCTAACTGGATCCGTGAAAAAGAAATAATTGCTATTAAAATAACTGAAAAAATATCCTATCCCGAAGCTCGTAAACTTGTTGAGTCTAGAACCCCGACTATCGGGGTTTCTTACTCTAGTATACTCAAACAACAACCAAAATCCGTAAGGCACATCAGTACCCAGACCGACTGCTCTTTTCCACCAAATAATACATCTATGACACATTCAACCAATACTTCACCTAAAAAAACCCGGGACGTCTCTCTTGGTAGTAAATGCTATGGTACCCCATTATTGGAACGTTGGCTACCATCCTCAGAACCAGTTACAATAGAATATCAACTTACTCAGTCACAGAAATCTCCAGTTGGATCCAAAAAGTCATCTAATCATCAGACTGAAACTAAGGCTGCTTCATCTCCAGTTCTATCATTACAGAAACCTAATTCTCCCCGAACATCATCAGTAAAATCAAAAATATCCGCCGAACATAAGACTAAACAAACACCAGCTCCAGATAAAAGCAAATCTGTGAAACCAATTGTTCGTCCAACTCCGAAAGCAAATGAAAAAACTTGTGCGCAAAAAGAAAGAAA
Organism: Maratus speciosus; assembly: GCA_963932465.1. Classification (NCBI taxonomy): domain Eukaryota; kingdom Metazoa; phylum Arthropoda; class Arachnida; order Araneae; family Salticidae; genus Maratus; species Maratus speciosus. The sequence goes on from OZ010798.1 coordinate 416,554,285, forward strand.
GAAACCTCCAACTCAAATCTCTTCACAGTGGAAAACTGTGAAGAGAAAAGGCAATAAATCATGTCTTAGCCCAGCAATAACTAATATTAAAGATCACAAACAGCTGCTCAACGATGCAGAAGAGGCTATGGACTCTTGTAGTTATGACTCTGATAACGATGACAATAATACAGTTTTTGAAGTTATTCATCCTACGTAGCTTTATATCGTTTTAAAATTTTGAATTATAACTTCGTTCTTAAAGCAGTATTATATAACATTCTATGCTTTATTTCTTGAACATATAACTTTTCATAACTTTAGAGCTTTTAGAATTTTTTAATTTAAATATTCTTGTCTTTTAACTATGTTTTAACTTTTAAAACCTTGTGTATTGTCGCTTTCCTTGTGCATTATTTTAATTACATGTATCATCACATTGCTTTCTTCATTTTACTTTGTTTTTCACTTTTATATTTCTGACAGTATTTTGCTGTAACTTTTAATTTTTAACTATGTTTTACTCAACTTTTTCTTGGCGCAGCATGTCCCTACAGGGACTTTGTGCCATAAAACTCCAACCAACCAACCAACCATTGACACAGAAAACGAGAAGACCATTGAGTCTACATTCCAAGCGCTAGATAGAAGTATATTCTTATGTGCAGGCCATTCTATATCACATATGTAAGTGCTTTTGTAAGAAAGATGTCACATCTAGTTTTTGAGTAATTTGAATTTCTACTTTTGTACAGTATTGACACAAGTTTGACATAAGATGCTTTTTAGGGGTTTGTACCTCATTGTCAAAAGTGTAAACAGTGTCAATTTCACTTATTCAAATCTTTTCTTCAGAAGACTTCTATTTTTATCAGCAATCCGAGATTTATGTCAACACCGATCATTGATCCTCATCTGACATCTTCTCACTGTGTTAGCAAGAAATCTATCTTCAGCTATTTTGATTATGCTTAATATATCAGCAAGAGCAATATGAAACAAATTATCTAATTTTCTAGAAAATGCATACTCTTTAGCTGTTTGGTTAAGCATTTTATGTCCTTTATTTCTCTTTAACAGTCTCACGTCCGACAATGCTGGGGATCCCACATAGGTATGCCTTCACCCAAAATTTTGGTATTTCTGCTATTGTGAACTTAGGTGCTTCTTGCACTGAGCTTACTTGTCATTATGGTGTTAAAGGAAAAATCTCAATGGTATGCCTATTGAAGGCAATTTTCTCCCAGTCTACAAGATAAACTTTATCAACAAAATAAAACGTTTTTTGATTTTGTTCCCATCATGTTATTCAACTATTAAGCAAAATACTTTTTTAAGGTTGGTTGAATGTCGTTTTATGGCTCAAAGTCCCTTTAGGGACATGCTGCGCCAAAGCAAAGTCAAAACGAGAACAAAAATTTGAGTAAAAAATAACTAACAGATGAAAAAAACTATGTAATTAAATAAAAACAGTAACGATATGTATAATTAAAACCATTTAAAAGAATAAAAAGATATAAGTAGTCAAGTCTGTGAAATCCGCACATTTAGGGACCGAGGGTTTTGTGTATTATACATTTTTGCAGATTATAGATCATCCCTTTGTTTACATTTTATTTTTTTAAAGTGACTATAAATTAGGAACAACTGTCAAAAATTACAATTACAATAGAGAAGAAAAACATAATGCAACATTGGTTTAATATATTTAACCCTCCGTCTACCAGACGGGTCCATTGGACCCGACAGGTACATACAAATTATTCATTCAAACCAGAAATTTCTTTAAAATAAACTAAGTATATAAACCAGACAAAAATAAGGTAAATAAATAAGTTAAATAGTTTTAAATAAAAATTCTGGTGTAGAACGTTTTATTAAAACTTGAATAAAATTCCCGGTAGATCTAGGGTTAATAATTAAGATCAAAGAAAATTTAAATTAAAGAAAATTTTTTTACTGATTATTCATTATTTTAAACATTGACATAACACAGAGGCAGTTTTTGTTTGTTGTCAATAATTTTTTTCTCTAATCTATGAACACTCCCTACTTCTTATTCAAGGAAATTTAAATGTTTATATGCAATTTATATTTAAATATTTATTCATTGGAACATTGATAACTGAAAAAATATATACCAAACTTAGCTTTATGAGTTTAACTATTAATAACAATTTTCATTGTTTACATTCCAATGTTTAGTGCGGATAATAGACGTTTACGAATTATACATCGGCGGATTTCACAGAGTTGACTGTATTATAATTTAAAAGGTTATAAAGTAATAATTGTTAAAATATAAACGAAATATGAGATGTTCAAAACTACATAAAAACAAGTGTAAAAATCTCAGAGGTATAAAACAATGTAAAATTAAACCGCCACAAACTCTTCAAAGACAGCATTTTCCTCATCTGCACTCGAGTCATAGGATTCTGATTCTTCTACATAATGCTGCAGTTGTTTGGGATCTTTCATATTACAGTAGAGTCTCGAAAATCCGAGGTAACTGGGGCTGACACCACCTCGGATTACTGAAGACACGGATTTTCCATAAAAGTAAAAAATTCGTACCAATTATAATTTTACTCAATTAGGATGACAACGAATATACATACCTTTATTCCTTTTGTAATTATATACAGGATACTTTACAAATAGTAAAAAAAAAAAAAATTCAGTTTTTTGCAGCTACATTACTTCTCTTTTTAGATGCAATATCTAGCCAAGGTTTAAAATGAATAACGTTCGCAGGGGTAGCTTGATTTTTCTGTTCTACATATTTTAAAGCCAGTTCTAAAGATGCAGAACCGTCACTATGAGAGAGTATTTTTCAAATCGCAGGGAATCATTTCCTACTGTATCATTATATTCCTCCTCATCTTCTATTATTACTACAATAGTAGATTCAGTTAATTTCAGCATTTCATCACTATTTAGTCATTTTTTAACGTCATCCAGGGGTGATTCTTTTCCGAAAAATTAAGGCAGTCATTTCCGAAAATTAAAAAAAAATCGGTCATAAATCCGAAAATTCGGACATAAACTACATCGCGAATTTCGACAAATGTTCGCCGAAAAAAAGCAATTTCGTGAAAGGATCGCAGGAAAAACGCTAATTTTGTCGAAGAATCGCTAAAAAACGCCAATTTCGTCAAAGGATCGCGAAAAAACGGTAAATTTCGACAAAAGATCGAGAAAAAAACACAAATTTCCTCAAAAAATCGGCAAATTTCGTCAAAAGATCCAGAAAAAACCGCATATTTCCTCAAAAGATCGCGAAAAAACCCCGCAAATTTCCTCAAAAGATCGCGAAAACGGCTAATTTTGTCAACAGATCGCGAAAAACCCGCAAATTTCGTCAAAGGGGCGCGACCCCCCCCCCCCCCCGATGTATTTCTGAAAATGCGATGTGAATTTCCGAAATTTTTTTTCCACTCAGAATCACCCCTGACGTTATCTGCATTACAATTTTCACAGCCTGGTGCTTCCTTTACCAAATCTTTCAAAACAATGCTTTCCTCGTGTTCATCATTAAAATTCTCAGTGGATGTTACCACTTTGGGTAAAAATTTCAACCACAATTTATTCAACGTTGTAGATTGAATTTCTTCCCAAGAATCAGCTATCCAGTAAACAATATCCCTCATGCATTCTTTCGAGCGAAGAAAAAAAATAGAAATTTTTATTAGACTCCTCGAATTAAGCGGAACCTCGAACTTCTGAGACTCGGATTTTCGAGACTCTACTGTAGTTATACATAGGCTAAGGCAAGATTTTTACTTTCTTCTCTTCACAGTTTTCCACTGTTAAGAGGCAGCAGTTGAGGCTTTCCATCAGTGGCGAGGCGTGAGGTCTCACGATGGTCATCGCTAGTTCACGGCCACAGCTTTCTAGTGATGTACCCATTACCATCGAAGTCATTCACATTTTCTGTTTATTGAAAAGTGTTCTTTGTAATTAATTAAAAAACATAAGCTTGACAATTATTTTATTTCCTTTTAATATATATACAGGGTGTCCGGTCTCAACGGTGCCCAATGGCTAATTCCTAAACCGTTAGTCATAGACATATAGTTCCAATTAGAACTAGTATGTTGTGGTCATCACAAAACTTTCTTCTATATCATACTTGTCAATACTTCAAAATTCATTATCACAGTGAATCTATGCTCATCATGAGGATTCTTAAAAGATGAAATTCCGTGCATTAGTTCTTGAGATAGAGCGCCCACAAAATTTGTGTCACATACACACAGACAGACAGACTCACAGAGTCACAGACAGACATTTTGTAAAAACATGTTTTTTGGAATCTCTGACCCCTAAAACGTCTAAATCCGTCGAAAACCGGAATTCGAAAATTTTCATGAATCCAATACTTTCTTCTTGTAAAGGTAGAAGAAAGTAAAAATGCTTTAAATCAGATAAAGAAATATTTAAAAAGCGATTTGGGTCAATAAAAACATTTCTTAAAAAATTACGAAATTTAAATTTTTATACGGTCCCCCGGTCCTGTAAGTTATATTTAGTAAAATTTTCCTATTACACTGACAAGTAAGACAAAAAAGTCCCATTCATATGACACTAAAATTGTGAGAGTTATAAAACTTTAAAAATGCATGACTTATGCCACTTTTCTGCTCTGAAAACAAATGAGTTCGGCTTGGCTTTGAGGGGTCATATTCCAAGTGCTTAAAGTATTCGAAGATCTCATTTCATGTGTATTTGCGCTTTGAAAAAAAATCGTACAAGTATTACGATTAAGTTAACATTTATTAAGTTTCAGATTGGCTGAAATAACATATGTTTTATTTTGTCAGGATTTGAGACTGTTTCTTTTATGATTTCTTTTAATGAAATTGTGTTATTTTTAAAGTTTTTATGTTTCTTTAACGATCTTATGTAAGTTTTTCCAGTTCAAAATTTGTATTCGAACTTTAACCCACTTTGAAATATCGAACGAGATTACATTTTACATACTGGCGCAAATCCGATAACAATCTAATATTATTATGATTTTCTGTGGTTACCATTTATACTTATTTTATAGGATAACACAAAAAAATTCTGATAGATTACCGCCAAGAAGTTTATGAAAAAGTTTTAGATTAGATAATACAAGACGGAGATTGTTGGGGTTTTTAATTTTATGTATTTTTTAGCACTGAATCCGAAAATTGCCTTAATTTTTAATCATCATGTCAAGATATTTCGCAAATCATAAATTGTCGAATTTAAAGAATAACAAAAATCGGATTCTATAAAGTAGAGGAGATGGTTGTTTTTTTTTAACTTTTGATAATTGATTTTTACGTACTTTTTAGCCCTAAATCTGAAAATGACTTTCATTTTTAATCATCACGTTAGAATTTTTTTGCAAATGTGTAAATTAAAATACAGCGAAAATCTCATACTATAAAACGTATGTAAAACTTTTTTTATTTTATTTTATTCAATAACTTATTCAATATTTTTGCTTATCTTGGGATTCTTACAGCTGGGTGGCGTGATGAGATGGGGGAGGAGATTAAATTTTAACTTTGAAATTTACAATTTGCGAAAAATCTTGATGTGATGGCTAAAAATGAAGGTCAATTCCGGATTCAGTGGTACAGAATACATAAGAATCAATTATCAAAAGCTAAAAAACATGAAATAACCCAACTTTTGCAGGCTAGTGTAATCTAATAATATTTTAAAATACGTATCATTTTGTAAAGAATTGAGGCTGTTAATTTAGCATCATTTTATTAAACAAAAATTCTGTTTTTTTTTTTCCTTCTTAAATATGTATTACAAATTGTATATTTTGCATTAATATGTCAGAATGACTAAAGATTTCAAATTTATATTGCAATGTTAATTTTACTCTCAACCATTTTTTAATATATCCGACGAAATTATATTTCGACTAAATTTGTGAATGACCCTCAATTTGCAGCAAAAAATATGCTCTAACTTTAAACAGGTATTATTCGGTCAATTTTAATCGTAGAACAACGGGACTTTTTTTGTATTACTTGTCAGTGTAAAAGGAAAATTTTACTAAATATAACTTATAGGACCGGGGGACTGTATAAAAATTTAAATTTCGTATTTTTTTTTTTTTAAGAAATGTTTTTATTGACCCAAATCGCTTTTAAAATATTTCTTTACCTGATTTAAAACATTTTTGTAATTGGAACTATATGTCTATGACTAACGGTTTAGGAATTAGCCATTGGACACCATTGAGACCGGACACCCTGTATACTGACACCTCATTTGTAAGTGTAATCCAGCCTCTGCGTTTTTGTGGCAAATTTCCCAATAACAAGAAAAAATTACCTTCTTTTTCAGTAACTTCAACATTTATTTTTCAATTAATAACAAAAACAGATTATTCATACTATCATCAGTTTGGTGGATCTTTTATAAGTATGAATTCTTTTCAAAGCCGACATTTTACAAAAGTTTTTTTTTTTTAATTCTACCTTTTTCTATTGTTATATGAATAAGTATGCAAAATAGCTAGTAAATTTCAGTAAACCCTTATCGCTTGTGATAGCTGTTTTTAGTATTTTTAACATAAAAGCAAATTTTCCATAAAAAATAATTGGGACTTGAAAGAGGTGAAAAACAGGAATAGTAAATTGTTAATGCGTAAAAGTATCGCATTAATGTACCCACAGCATATAAATGTGATAATTTTGAGAACACAATTTAATTGTGAAACAAAAATTACTAAATTGTTCAATCAATCTATTTATACTATTTAATCTATGGAAGAGCAAAAATCCTGACATTGTTCATCTGTTTTGATTAAATAACATTATTAAAGAATAAAATATCGTTCTTTGTAGTATTTAACAAAAAACATGTTTTCTCTAGAATAATTAAAAAAGGGAATAAACGCAAACATAGGCGTAGCGTGGGGGGGGGGGCATGAGCCCCCCCCCCCCCCAACCTTCTACACCCCGGGCACCAGAACAGAAAGCGTAGGGGACGCCTAATGACGATTTTTTTTTTTTACTTTACATATAAAAATGCATATGTATTTATATTGAATTTGCATAAAAATGTCTCACAGTTGGAAAATCCAAAAGTAAAACTGAACCAAATTCATTAAAATTTGCAAATATATAAAAATATCCATCTATAATAGAAAACTGCAAATGAATTAGAAAAAAGAGCTGCTCTCTTAGGCTATATTCTTTCTCCAATTCCAAAATGTACCGAAAGACGAAAGGGGCGCCAAATGAAGATTGTTTTATTCTGAATTTTCGGATGAAAAGATTCCATGAAGGTTGTTTAGTTTTTTCTCTCTCTCCCTGAGCAGCATTCAGCTTTAATTTTTCCCGTCTTGATATGGGCGAGGCCGGGTGGCTGCCCGGGACAATAAAAAAATAAAACATGAGAAGGAGTCGGGAGCAAAATTAAGGGGGGGCAGAGGGGGCATGTGCCTTGGGCGCAGCGCCGTGCGAAGCAGGGGGCGAAGGGGCGGTCACCCCGGGCGCGGAAATCGAGGGGGCGCCAAATTTATACTACCAACCTTGATTATTATTATTTTTTTTTTTTTTGTTTTGTTTTTTTTTGCTAAAAAAAATTATAAATATACATATTGGGAATTTTTTTGTTACAAAAACATACATTCTGAAAATAGCATGTGGTTTCTTTCTTGAAATTCAAAAGGGGTTGGAAAATGTTATTACATTGTTAGATGCATTTTTTCCACATCCGTTTTCCAGATCCCCTTTGCCAAAATACAAGTGCATTTTTCTCTTATATTTTTTAGTTGTTAAAATTAAACCTTTTAAAGTTCCAAAATATGTACTCAACAGAGTCTATTTGTATTTCTAATACTTTTCCATTTTGTGACACCGATACCTGTCACAAAGAGAAAGAGGGCGGTGCTGGGGAGGGCGCAAAATTCACACTTTGCTTCGGGTGCAGTTTTCTCTTTGCACGGTTCTGCCTGGGCGCCATGCGAAGGGGCGCCAGATGAAAATTTGGTTTGCTGTTTTATACAATACATATATGTGCGTGTGAAATTTGTGTAAAAAATATATTTTAAATTAAAATATTTCGGCTAAATATATTAAAATATTTAGCCGAAAAATCAAAGAGAAAAGCTGAGTAAAGTACATTAAAATTGTCAAATAGATAAAAAGATTCGCCTACAATATACGAGACAGCAAATGAATAACCCCATTATTTTTCTTATTATTACTTTTTTACATGCATATCACTATACCTGGCCTTAGAGGGGGGGGGGGCGAGGTCAGGTGACAGACTGGGACAATAAAAACATAGCGATCAAAACTCTCAAAATGAAAGGCAAAAACTTAATAATTTTGTTTTTGTTTTTTTTAGTCGCACATAAATTTGAAAATTAGCATTAGGTTGAGGAAAATATGTAGATATATCAATCTATAAATAGGAAGAGTGGTATAAGTGATAATTCCACAAAACTGTTGTAGATAGTACAGGAAGATATTTTATAATGCTGGAATTCATTTTTATGGATACAGTAAATCCTGGCTTTTTAGTGTTTAAAACAATGTGACTCACATCACTATGACATTAACCCCTTGGAGACGAGCGATCGGTATGCGTGCCCCTTAAGGTGATCAGAATCCTTCATTACAGGGCTGTCACAGGGGAGTATTTTTTTAATTCTATTTCGCACCACTTTTTCCAAGCAAAAATCTTTTATATATGCATTGACAACATTTGTAAGAGAAATATACTACAAAATGTTTTTTTTAAATAGTGGTGCGAGCAGAATATAGAAATAGTCGCCTGTGGCAGCCCTGTCATTATTCTCACAAGTTATTTTAACTGTAAAGTTTACTTTATTTAATCAGAGCATTTTAAGGATTCAATTACAGAAAATTTTCGGTTTTGAAAAACTAGTGATTAACGATTAAAAAGTAAGCAAAGGGCTCTCATTGCGAAGGGTGTTAATGACTAAGGTAGAAATGAGAATTAAAGAAATGACGTGTGCTAAAGAAATATACTACAACTACAACATTTATTTTTTTTAAATAGTGGTACGAATAGAATATAAAAATAGATGGCAGTGGCAGCCATGTTATCAGTCAATATTCAGGGGTGTAGTAGAGGGTATACGCCGTATACCTTCTGGATTTTTTAAGAAGCTCCATATACCCTTTGTTTCTCAAATAAAGCTACAACGTGTACTTTAGGCATGACGTTCATACGTATAACGTATACTCTCTGCCTATAGCGTATATCCTCTGGATTTTTTATGGCTACAACACTGTCAATATTGTAATTTCGGCTTCTGGTGCTGGTCTAAAGAAGAAAAAAAAAAGAAGCTTCGTCTCGAATGGGTTAAATTGCCTCAATTGTAATAATTTGTAATGCTACAACAACAGTAAAATCTGGAAATATGAAATCTGTCTATAATGAAATCTTGTCTTAAATGAAAAAAACTGCATGGTTCCAACAGGAAGAATACCAATAGTTATATATACTAAGACGGGAACCTGTATAAAACGGAATTATTTCCTCTACCTTTCGACTTTCTTCACAGGTTTTAATGAATAAATATTTGACAAAGCTGATTATATATTTCAATATTACATATTTTACTGTTACACATTTTAAGTTTTAAAATAAGTCCGCTAATAGAAACTTTCGTAAATTTCTCTTTGTAAATTTAGTTTGCGGAGGAAGAAGGGGGGCGCCAAAATCCATGTTTGCCCCGCGTGAAAATATAGCTAGTTTCGGCCCTGGAAGGAGTGCACAAAGTAAAATGCTTTAGTAAAACCCTTTTAAAAAATTAGTATAGTATTTGCAGTGGTACAGTAAAAAATCTCCCACAGGGCGCCATTGGCTAATAAATTCGCCCCTGCCTTTATCCCCAAATGATTTTTTCTCTACTTTTTGGCTCTTTGCCCTTGAACTTCCTCAGTCGACAAAAAAAAAAAAAGACCAATTTTGACAAACGATCGACAGAAAAAAAAAATGCGAATTTTGGTAATTCGTCGTCGAAAAAATCGCGAATCTCCTCAAAGGACCGTGGAAAAATATCTTGAATTTTATCAAAGGAAACAAATGGTGATTTTCGTCATTCGGTCACGGAAAAATCATCGCAAATTTTGTCAAAAGAATGCACAAAATCTTACGAATTTCGTCTAAGAGAAAAAAAAAATTGCAAATTTCGTCAAATGGTCGTGGACAAAAAGACGGCAATGGTGATTCAGAATAATAAAAAAAAAATCTGATATTTACAGCTAATTTTCTGAAAGGTTACAGCAGAGGAGGGAAAGGGGAGAAATCTCCCAGCGCCAATTATGCATTTTTTCGGCGTCCTTTGGCGAAATTCGCGTTTTTCCGCGATCCTTCAACGAAATTTGCGTTTCTTTATCGCGATCCTTTGACGAAATTCGCGTTTTCCGCGATCTTTTGATGAAATTTGCGTTTTTTGCGATCCCTTGGTGAAATGTGTGCTTTTTTCACGATCCCTAGACGAAGTTTGCGCTTTGAAGAAATTGACGACTTTTTTCTGTGAACGATTGCCGAAATTGATTTTTTCGGCAACCACTTGCCGAATCCGCGATATTTTTTCTGCCCTAATTTTCGGACTGATGACCGATTTTTTTAACTTTTCGGAACTGAATGCCTTAAATTTTTGGAAAATTCAGAACAGAATCACCCCTGAAAAAACGCGAATTTGGTCAAATAATCGCGTAAAAAAAAACGAGAATTTAAACAAATGATTGCGCGAATAATCAAGAATTTCGTATGTCGGTTTTGAAAATAAAATCCCGAATTTCGAAAAACTATCGTGGAAAAGAATCGCGAATTTCGTGGAATGATATCTGAAACAAACAGCGAATACCATCAATCGGTCGCGGAAAAAATATATATCGCGAAGTTCTACAAATGGTAGCGGAGAAAAAAATTTCTCCAGTTTATCGTAAAAAAAATTCGCGAATTTTGGCAAAGAATCGCGAAAGAAAATTGTGAGTTCCGCGGAACGATTGCCAAAAAAAAATCGGGAAATTTGCAATAGGTCATAGGAAAAATTGCGAAAACTCCTTCAACGATCGTAGCAAAAGATAGTGAAAAGAAATAACTATTTTCGTCAATCGATTGGGGATAAAATCGCAAATTTTGAAATTTGTCGCGGAAAAAATCGCGAATCTTCTCAAACAATCGTAAAAAATATCTTGAATTTTACCAAAGGTCGCGGAAACAAATGGCGATTTTCGTCATTCGGTCGCGGAAAAAATCATGGCAAATTTCGTCTATAGAATAGACAAAATATTGCGAATTTCGTCTAACGATCAGAAGAAAAAAATCGCAAATTTCGTTAAATGGCTGCGGACAAAAAACCCAAATTTGGTAAAAAAAAAAATTGAGGATTTAACCAAATGATCGAGCAAGAAATCACGAATTTTGTAAGTCGGTCGGGAAAAGAAAATCACGAATTTTGACAAACGATCTGGAAAATAATAGGGAATTTTGTCAAAGGATCTCTGAAACAAAAAGTAACTAATATCAATCAGTCGCGGAAAATATATATTGCGAATTTGGACAAGTGGTGGCGGAAAAAAAAACAATTTCGTCAATCTGTCATAGACAAATTTGCGAAATTTGGCAAAGGATCGCATAAATAATCGCAAAATCTCCTTCAACGATAGTATAAAAAGATCTCGGAAATAAATAGGTATTTTCTTCAATTGATTGGGGGGAGGGGGGGAATTCGTCGCGGAAAAAATCGCGAATCTTCTCAAACAGCCGTTGAAAAAATGCGTTTGGGAAGATGACTTTACAGGCGCTTTGAAAAAAAAGATCGAATATTTTCAGTAAAAATACTCGCTGAAATCAGAAAAAAGTCGGTTGTTTTCTTGAAATATTCGCTTTTTAGTGGTTTTTGGCCTAAAATAGTCGTCATAGCCGCCAGATGCTAACAATAGTCACTTTTAGTAGCATTTTAGTAGCAAGTGGCAGCCCTGCAATTGTATGTTAAGAAAAATCGGAATTTTTTGAGAAATTGTGTCGAGCCAAACCAGGCCTGATTTAATTGATTTTTTCACGGGCCGGGGTTGTTTTCATTGATTTTTGTACAAGCCGGGCCTGATCGTAAACTGTGAAAATGTAAACGGGCCGGGCCCGGGTGGAACTTTCGATTTTCTCGGCGGGCTGGGCCCGGACCTGGGAATTGCGGTCCGTGCAGACTTCTAGTGTGTCCCCCAGGGGCGTGCAAAGACGGGACTAAAGGAGCGGTCGCCCCGGACGTGAAATTTATGCTCCGAACCACGGTTTTATTTGTTTATTTATTCCTGTTTTGGCCGCCGATCATTTTTCGGGGAATTTCTTTTTCTCTCTTAATCATTTTTTTTCCCTGTCGCAAAACGTCATGAACTTTCTAACAAATAAGTGCAATTTTCTCCAAAATAAACGCGAAATATTTATTCGATAGAATTTATTTATGTTTCTGGACTTTATCAATTTTATTACACCCGTCACAAAGAAAAGGATTGTTTTGTTTGTTTGTTTTTTTGGGGGGGAAGGGGGGCGCAAAATTGAAAATTCGCACCGGGCGCCTTTTACTTCGCACGGCCTTGGTGCCCCCCAAAATTTCTGGTCACGCTACGCCTATGAACGCAAAACGAAATGAACGCACTTATTTTCCTCTGAAAGCCTCAAGAATGGATTCAGTAAAATTAGCGATGACAAGCAGAGCTATTTCTCAGAAACTGGGTAATACTTCCCCGTAGCCTGATTGGTCGTGAGGGACTGCGAATATGCATGCTAAAGCAAGATCAGATTAGGAAATCTTGCAAATCCTTGTAGCAAGTTACGATCTAATCCAGTTTTGCTGCCTCATTTGAAAAGCGACAGATGGTGGCACTAAATATTGAATTATAAGAAAATAGGGAATCACATCGTCTTTAAGTCAAAAATTGAAGGGAAAAAAGAAAATTCAAAAAGCATTTAAAAATGTGCTTGCATAAAATTAAAATGTTTTATGTTGTCTTAATTTTTCTCTAGTCATCGCCGATCGATGAGTAGAGGCTTCGCCACTGTTTTCCTTCTCTCAGTTTGTGTACAAGATTTTTGCCTTATATTCTGTGTAGACAGAGTATCAGGTTTCTGTGTTGTTTTTAGAGATGTAATAGCCTTAGTCTCAGTCTGGAGTTTGGATGACTTTTTGGATTGAATTGAAGATTATTGTGACTGACTAGTTTGGTATTCTACTGTAACAGGTTCTGATGATGGCAGCCAACGTTCTGATTTTGGTAAAGTTAGTTGCACAGCAGACATCACGGCTTTTTATCTTTGTGGTACTGAGTAATACTGTCATAGGCGGGTTATTTGATGGAACGGAGGATTCGGTCTGGTTGCTTATGTGCCTTACAGATTTTGGTTGTTGTTTGAGTAGACTACAGTAGGAGACCCCGACTGATGAAGTCCTGGATTCAACAACTTTAAGGGCTTCAGAGTAGTAAAGATTTTGAGTTATTTTAACAGCAAGGCTTTCTTTTTCACGAATCCTGTTTGCACAGGAACGGGAATATGTTGTATGATCACCCTTGTGGTTTATGCAGCGTTCAGAGTTTTCACATGAATAACCGTCATGGCTACCTTCCGCACAATGGGCATAGGTATTGTAATCACGACAGGTTGTTGTGGTGTGGCCATAACGCTGGCATTTAAAGCAACGGAGGATTAGGAATATAAGGACAGACAGGACAGTGCAAGTAAGCAGCTTAAATTCTTGTTGGTAAATTAGGGCTATTGACAGTCAGCTTGACGTGCTTCGTAGGAAGCACTTTTTCTTTCCGACGGATAGTAATACGACGTGCAGCTATGATATTTTGGTGTTTTAAATTTTGTAAAAGTTCGTCTTTAGTAGAGAATAAAAGATCTGGCTCGGATATTACGCCACGGCTTGTATTTAGAGTTTTATGTACCTTAACAGAAACGGGAAAAGAGCCTATTATAGAGCAATTTGAAAAGTTGATTGTTTGGCTGAAGAAACCTCAACAAGTAAATCCCCAGATTGCAATTTTTAGAGAAAATGACCATCCCCCAAGGCAGACTGGAATGTTTTTGCAATAAGAAATGGTGAAGTTTTTTTGAAAGAACTATCAGAGAGACTATCAGTACGTTTAATGACATGAAAGCGAGGGAATGAAGAATTCTGTACAATTTGTCGCTCTCCACATGGGAAGGAAGTAAAGTATTTCCATCCATATTAGAAAAAAAATAGAATTCAGACCCCGGCCGCACCACCCACTACCGAGCCCAACAAGGGGATGCACGTTCGTGCACCAGTGCTAACCAGGGCCCATACGGTCACAAGACACTCCTACGCCAGTCCTCCACCCTTAACGAGATGGCTAGTAAGTACTCGCTCGCTGGATCTCCAGCCAGTGACAAGTCAGCTGACCAGCCGATTGATGCATACGGGACCAATATGCACCTCCCGTCTACCTGAAGCAGAGGCCAAAGCAGTGTGTTGTTATCCCCCAACTGCCAGGATCCCCCTTTCCTGGCACACGGCAAACACGTGGATGGTTTACTATTTTCCATAAGTCAATATTGACAGGATGATATCGGCTTATGCAGAATTGCCCGCACCTCCAAAGAGGTAACCACAATGAGAGTGAAACAAATAGGAAAGAAAGACAAGATAAATAAGAGGAAAAGAGAAAGATCCCTCGGCTGCCCGTGGTTGCGAACCCCGTGAATACCTAAAGAATATATCCCCCCCCGGGGGGGGACTTGAGTAAATTGGAATAATATACTCCGACAGATGTGGTTCTGGATTCAACAACTTTACGAGCATCTGGGTAAGAAAGTTTTCGGCTAACTTTGATTGCAAACATTTCCTTTTCATAGATTCAATTTGGACAAGAAAGGGAGTATGCAGTATGGTCATTCTGACAGTTTGCGAAGCATTCGGCATTTTCACAAGATTTACCATCGTGACCGACTTCTGCACAACGTGTATAGGTAACGGCACCACAATAGGTACTTGTGGTGTGACCAAAATGCTGACATTTAAAGCAATGGAGATGATTAGTTATATAAGGTCGGACAGGGCAGCTTAGGTACTCAGCTTTAATTCTAGTTGAAAGAGCAAGGCTATTGAAAGTAAGAATAATCTGCTTTGTAGGCAGAACTTGCCCATTTCTACGAATAGTAATACGCAAACATGTATGATATTTTGGTCTTTTAAATTTTGTAGGGGTTCTTCTTTTATAGAGAGTAAAAGTTCTGGTTCGGATATTACACCGCGACTTGTATTCAGAGTTTGATGTACTTGAACAGAAACAGAAAAGGAGCCTATTGTTGTGCTACTTAACAGAATTTGTGACTAGTTGGCTGAAGAAACCTCAATCAGCAAATCCCCGGATTGCAGTTTTTTTTTAGTGAATGACCATCCCCCAATACAGACTGGAATGTTTTTGCTATAAGAAAAGGTGAAGTTCTCTTAAAAGAATTATCAGACAGGCTATCAGTGTATTTCATGACGAAGTAAGGTGTGAATGAAATTGTCTGTACAGTTTGTTGCTCTCCACATGGAATAGATTTAGAAGAAAGTGAATTACTTCCATCCATATTTGAATAAATGAACATTCGTGCACCAGTGCTAACCAGGGCAAATACGTTCACAAGATCCCCAGCCAATGACACAAGTCAACTGACCAGCCGATTGATGCATACGAGACAAATATGCACCTCCCGTCTGCCTGAAGTAGAGACCAAAGCAGTGTGTTGGTTTCCCTCAACTGGCAGCATCCCCCTTTCCAGGGACACGGGTCGACACGCACGGCAAACACGTGGGTGGTTTATAAGTTTCCATAAGTTAATATTGACAGAATGATATCGGCTCACGCAGAATTGCCCGCACCTCCAAAGAGGTAACCACAATGAGAGTCAAACAAATAGGAAAATAAGACACGATAAATAAGAGGAAAAGGAAAAGAGAAAGATCGCTCGGGTGCCCGGGGTTGCGAAACCCCTGAATACCTAAAGAAGGTATCCCTATGAGGGGCTTATTTTTTAAGGATTGATTAATCAAATAAAAAATATTTATCTGTAAACAATGAAGCACAAAGCAAATTCAAAAATAAATTGATAGAAATTCCAATTAAATAAGGATATAGAATAAGGAAATGAATTGCTTCTGGTTGCAGGTAAGACTAAAATAATAATGTAGCGATAACTAAGGTAATGCAATTAAAATTTTAAACTCGCAGTAAAATAGTACAATTTAAAAAGTAAAATTTATTTAACAAATTGATAAGCTTATTTAATACGGCAAAACGATTAGAAAATAATAAGAAAAAAATAATTTTTAGTTGAATATATGTTGCTGGTACTGCCATCCGTGAGAAATGACATACATTTGTAATATTTATATGTATGAAATTATCTTTAGATAATTAATTTAATAATTTTATATTGAAATAATTTTATTAATATTTGGATTAGAAATATTTTTTTAAGTAAAAGGAGAAGAAAACAACAAAATGACCCCAAGTTATGAAACTTATGCTTCATTGATCTACCTATGAATATTATTTGTTTGTGATTAAATTTTACAAGAATTATTTTTAGATATAATGGAACAAAGGGTATAACCGGGTTTCTTTGTAAAATATGCCCTTGAGTCAACTAAGTCGAGAGCTACAAAGAGCCGTCCTTAGCGAAAGCGAGGCTGGGTGCAAGAATTTTTGCTAGGCCCTTTACTTCCAAACTAGTTACCCACCCCCCTCCCTGTTCCCGCCAATTTAGCTGGGGGTTTTAATTGATCTACCATAAATTTCCAACAGTATTTTTTATTTATGTAATGATATGCATTCTGTGATTAAACAAAGTGGAGATAACTATTATTAGGAAATTCTGGTAGATATTTGAATAAAAAAAATCCTCCAAATTGGCAACACTACTTCCCACAACCCAATCGTCTTTTTAAAAAAGTTATATGACATAAACAGGAACGCACCAATGATTACGGTTTTTTGGGAGGGGGGTAGTATGTTTTAGTACAAACTCGGGCCAATTTCCTTTCATAATACTCGGACTGGGCTGTGACTATTCTTTTTTCTGCTGATTTGGGACTCGCCAGGAATTCATTTTTGCAGTGTCGTCTCGGAGCGTTTTTTGGTAAATTAGTAATATTGTACAGTTGTTAAAAAAGCGATAGAATTTAGTCGCAAAATCACCTCAGAGAGATGCGTAAGTTACTGTTCAACTCGGAGTTGTGTAAAGAGTTAGATAAGGTTAAAGTTCGAGTATGCTAATATTATCACGTGACAAACTTTTATTTATCATCTTCTCAAAAATCATCTTATTGATTTTTTAATTTAATACATAGATGCAAAGATCTGCCTGGCATTCTTTTTCAATTAAAAAAGGTTTATGAAAATGATTAATAAAACCATAGTCAAAAAATTTCAATTATGATTGACAATTTTCACAGAAAACAAACCACAATTGTAATAAATGCATGGTTATGTAAGTGTATAATTCATTCCAGTCATTAGTTTTTGAGATATACAGTCCTCAGCAAAAGTTTAGACACTGGTGATATTTGACCTCTAAATAAAAAATGCGAACACTTGGGCTATACAAATGGCTGTACTCATTTTCAAACATATAACATTTTAGGACGGAAATAACAGTTTTAATGACGGATTTTATTTAATTTAACTGGAAAATGTGAAATTTGCTTATTGCAAAAGTTTAGACACTTTCGCGATTTTTTGGCAACTGTTCACAGAAAAATGCAAATTTCAAACTTTTGGCGCCACATGCATGAAGTATTTAAGTGCACCTCGCAATAGCATTGGTTAGTGAAGATGCCGCGAGCTAGACATTTTCAGTCAGTTGAAATAATTGTAGCATGGAAGCTGAAATCGAAAGGGAAGACTGTTGCAGAAATTTCAGCTGTTTTGAATCGTCCAAAGAAGTCTGCCTATAAAGTACTGTCTAAGGGTGACTCTTTCAAAGCAAAACATAGATCTGGAAAGCCTCACGTGGCCAGAAAACGTGATGGTAGAAGGACCCATAAACTGTCATCTAGACAAATGACGATTGCTAGTCGCATTAAAAGTGAATCAGAACTTTCTATGTCAACGGATGCGATTCGTAGAGGAATAAAAGAAAGATGTAAATTAGTTTTCATGAAAAATGATAAAACAACCAGCCTTGAAATCTCACAACAAATTGAAAAGAATGCAATGGGCTCGCAAAAATATGTCATACGGACCAAAGTGGTGTACTGTGACATTCAGTGACGAAAAAAAAGCGGAATTTGGATGACCCAGATAGGGTGGAATACTATTGGCATGACTTGCGTAAACAGCCTCGGGCTTTCTTTCGTCGTCAATAAGGAGGTGACTCTTTAATGATTTGGGCCTCACTTTGTTTTAATTCTCAAGTACCTCTGGAGATCCTCAATGGTTGTCATGCAGCGTAAGACTACATACATACATTGGAAAACAATTTACAGCCATTTGGTGAACTTTTAGCTGTTCAAAGTATGTATTTGTGCAAGATAATGCGTCCATTCACGTTGCATGCAAGACAAACGTTGATTTAACTCTCAAAATATTACTGTTCTCGACTGGCCCGCGTGTAGCCCTGATCTGTACCCAATCGAAAATGTTTGTGCCATCATATCTCATGAGGTTTACGTAATTTTTTGACAATACTCCTCTGTTAATGAACGTTGAACTGCTGTTGAACGTGTTTGTTACGAAATAGACTCCCAAGTGATGCAAGATTTAGTTTCCTAGTCACATATTTGCACTAATTGCACACAATGCAGGTGTAATTCGATTTTAATTTATGGTTATTTTTCTGTAAATAGACAGATTGTCTATACTTTTGCGACCATGTTAATTTTGTTTTTTTGACATTATTTATTATCTAAAAGGTATAATTTAAAATTTATTGTTTGTGAATAAAGGATAAGCCCCCAGTAATATGTGACAGCTGAGTTACAACAATTCGTTACATACTTCGCAGTACAGAAGCATGATAGATCATTGTCTAAACTTTTGCTGAGCACTGTAGATAAATTTTACTCTACGATGGTCTAAAGCGACCCCCTATTGTTATCAAAGCATCCACAGAAAATAAAATGTTTTAGAATAACAGGGAGAAAAAATTATGGTTCTTTCCTGCACATAGCGAGTTTCTTTTATACTTAAAAATTCTGTATAATTTTTCTGGTGACTAATTGAATGTTCCCGATACATCTCCTTATAGGATAAATTTATTTTTCTAAATTTCTGGAAAACTTCCTAACACATTTTCTTTTAAAACTCTGTGAAATTTAAAGAAAAATATGCAAACAATTTTGCCGATCTAATAAAATTTGTGTAAGAGACGCCGGAGTCCTATTCCGGGAGAGACGGTAGCTCCCTGGCAAAAAAACGCTCTAAATTGCGTTTTTTGTGGTACTGCAGCTGCTAGCAAATTTTAAATTTTTAATGGTAATTACTTATCAGATCTAAATTCTCTCTGAGAACAGTCGAAATAAATTTTTGAATTTAAAAGGGGTGAAAATGCAAAACATCCTAAATTATGTTTTCTATATGGAATCTCTTTAAATGCCAAACCGATTTCAAAACTAATACTTTCAAATTGATGGTGAGAGTCCATGTTCCAGAGCCGTCCTTAGGGGTGTGCGACAGGTGCGGCCGGCCTCGCGCCCAAAAAATAAAATTAGTACAAAATAGCTAAATACATATTATTCCTTTTATTGTGAGCTGTTTATTTGTATTATTTTATATTTTTAAAGGAAAATATTTTCAAACTAATCTAGAGCTAGGGGTCGCACTGCCTTCGACAGGATACAGTGGACGTGGCATGCACGTTGCGGTCTATTTTGATATATATTTTTAAACATAAATCTTTCCAAATGAATCTATTTGGCCCCCGCTGCCACAATTTGAAAGCTGGCGAGATTCGAAGTCAAGTTTTTTTGAAAGAGTAAGTTTAATGTATCTTTAATTGCATTATTTTTTCACATTTTTTGTGTATCTCTATGTGCGGGTTCGGCGATCATGATTTTCGCTTTCGTCTGCGTTACGTAAGAAGATGCACAGGCACAATTAGGGACATCACACACTGAGACGACAGCGACAAAATGAAGTGCGACACGGGAGAAAAAACTGGTCGAAACAAAGAAGGAAGGTGTTTTAAACTAGTTTTTCCCCGAAATGTCTCAGGTGTCGCCTTAGTGTGTGACCTGCCTTACTCTTGAAGAAAGGAAGCTCGCCATTTTACGATGTTCATTGTGGTTTTTAATTAATATTTCGTCGAATTTTCAAAAAGAAAAATATGATCTTCATGTGCATATTAAGGACCAGTCTTCATCTATCCCCGTCCAAATTTTCAGATCTCTTCGTGCGGTAGATTTCCTAAGACATCGCAGACACTCATTTTCTTATATGAATATAGAAAAAATAGTGGTTGGGGGGGGGGGGGGGGCAAGGAAGCTGAAGACCGCGTCCCCACAGACCACGAGACAAAGTCTTAAAAAAAAAAAAAAAAATGAGAAATTGATGTTTTTAAAGGTTCTTGAGAAAAAGAACATTTTGGGTGAAGGAAAATATTGATTTTGACCCTTTTTACTATTTTTAAATTATCTTATTAAATTAAATAATAGAAACTTGTTTAATATTTGCTAATTAAATAAAAAACTTTAAACTTGTTTAAATTAAAGAAAGAATGGAGTTTATAGGTTAAAAATTTCCTTTTTATCATATTACTACAATAATTTGAAGTGGAATGAATTTGATTAATCATATTTGAGTACAAATTTACTTTTTATTAGAAATTACATGAACTGGACACTTTCTTAAATTCTATTCGTAGAATTTAAAAAAAAAAAAATCTTTGACTTACACTTTTATGACAATTTCAAGAGAAATTTACTACAAAGAAAAAAAGCAAGTAATAGTAGGAACAGAATAGAAAAATATTCGATAGTAACAGACCTGACCTGCTGTCTGTCCGTGTGACATATATGTCCCGCCGTTGTCAAACAAATAAATATATTAACCATTATCTTTTATTTCTGTGTCTGTTTAAATTATCAGAAAGAAATTAATAATTTTCTCCTCCAAATTGCTTTAAAAATTGCTTGATTTTGCGTAATTTTAATTGACTCTCGGCTGATCACTGACCGCCTGTTCACCAATGTCCCGTAAATATACTAGAGGTCTGTCGGAGACGAAACTTTCTGATCCAGGTAAAGACCAGTGGCGAAGCGTCCGGTCATCGGTAGATTCGGCGATGACCATAGGAAAATAAAGGCAACATAAAACATTTAAATTTTTTGCAAGCACATTTTGAAATGTTTTTTTTTTTCTTTTTTATAAGATTTTATGTGTAACATGAAGCGATAATAGTGTATTTTAGTGCTGCCATCTATCAGTTTTAAAATGACACGGTTAAAACATAAAGGGTAAATAGTATCTCTCCTCTACGGCTAAAAAGGATACTCCCAGATTTGCGAATCTCTTTACAGCATGCCCACTCACCCTCTCAGCACCCCGCAACTAATCAAACGACACACTTTTCGAAGACATATCGGGTCTAGTCATCGCTAATTTGAGCGAATCCACTTGAAAAGGAACATTTCTTTTTGTAATGCTTTTTCCATTTTGAATATTATTCCAATGGACATAGTATTATTGTAACAGATTTAACTTTATAAAATAGTACAAAATACTCTCTTCAATTGAGTAATGATGTGCTCATCTTAAAATTATTTGACTAATTTAAATTATTTCTATTATTTTATTACACTTAAATAAAAGATTTTTTTATTAATTGGAAAAGAAATCATTGCTTTAAAATGTTTTTTTACATACCTGTACTGAATATTGTAAATCTTAGGTTATATACTATTTCTGATAACAGCATACAGTCGAACGTCTATTTAACGAACCTCTATTTTGCGAATTTCTCTATTTTGCGAACTTTTCCTTGGAACCAAGAATATTTTGCGAATTTCTTCGTAAAATAACCTCCAAATAGCGAAGTGCATTCTCCATTTAACGAACTTTTTCTTGTGATCAACAATTTTTTTTTCTCCCCATTTCTCAAAATATTTCTGGACATTTTAAACTTATTCTTTCTTCAAACACATTTTAGAGTGGCCGAGAGGTTCTGCTCTCGAAGCTGGTAGACGGGAGGTGCTGGGTTCGAACCCAATCGCGCCCGTCGGCGTAATCGTTCGGAGTTTTCGTGGTTTTCTTCGAACCTTGGATTTCCAAGCGTTAATACGGGTTAGGTTCCCTTAGAAAAACCGCCACGAAGGGCACCCCCCCCCCCCTTAGGGCCTATATCCCTCGTGTTGATAATTGGTCGTCATAAATCCAAACCAAACACATTTTATGATGTTCAATGGCCTTGAACTGGTTTTACCAGGCGCCTTTTTTGTCAGTAGTGAGAATTTGGTAAGTACGGAGGACAAAGACGACAATCCCTTAGAGTAACTTTAAAAAATGTGGATACAGTGAGAAAAAAAGAAGAAATTAACCATGATGTGCTGATTGATGATTGTATTTCATTTAATTCTGAAATTGAGACCTCGGAAACACTATCCGAATTGGATATTTTCGACAGTGTGAAAAATAAAAACAATACAGCAATGAATTGCGATGAAGACGAATATGATGGTGATGGAAATGGTCATTATACAGGAATTAACAAAACTTCGTATGATGAAATGCTAAAATCATTTGAAACAATCCGATGCAAATTATAGTTAGAAGAATATACGCATGAAGGGATTTTTGGTGCATTGCAAAGATGCGAGACGTATTACGAGAGAAAACACTTTTTTTAAATAAAAAACTCAGGCAAAATTAACAGTTTTTCAGAAATTAAATTTAAGGACGCATATGTTAATGTTTGGTTATAATAATAATAAAAACGATAATGTCATTAAAATTCGTTAATTTTAATGTAAAACTATTTACTTTAAACAGAAAATACAGTGTATTCCCGAACAATGTTTTGTTTCCCTTGCAGATTTCAAAGATTTAAACACATAGAAAAAATGAATTGATGATGGATATTGGTGGGTAAAATAAATAAAACAAATCCATATAATTTCTTTAAAAAAATGTGATTAATTACTTTTAGTAAAAATATTTAGTGTTTATGAATGTAAAATCTGTTTTATGTAGTTTAAAGTATTTTAAAAGGTGAATCTCTATATTTAACGAATATTTCCATATAACGAACTTTTTCCCGGGATTTAGCGACTTCGTTAAATAGAGGTTCGACTGTATTTCCGATTCACAAGTACAAAGACGCGTATTTATTTACTAATTTTGTTTAATTTTTGGTAACGCACAAATGATGAAAAATAATTATGGAAATATACGAAGATTGTCTTAATTTTTGTGGAAGTGGCATTTAATTATTTAAAAACGTCATAACTATTTTTAAACCATTAAATAAATATTTTTTGCATACGATTTATTCTGAAAGTCATATAATTCAAAGTAAAATTATGCATTAAGAAGAGTTAAAGTACTTTACCTATTGCAGTTTTGACAAGTACCTTAATATTTAAAAAATGTCAAGCTAACACTTCAATGCAAATATTTTTTACAATATTTTGTTTCATTAGAAAAATGTGTAATCTATTTGATTGGTTCAACGACATTTTTAAATTAAAGTAACAGAATTTTATTTTTTGAAGAAGTAAATTATTTAACTATTGGTTACAATTTAGATTCATATATATTTTTAAAAGTCATCTATCTATACTCATATTATAAAGAGGAAAAAATTGTTTATTTGTCGGAGATAAGCTCAGGAACTACCGAACCGATTTCAAAAGTAATGGTATCAAAATGATGGTGTTCGCCCAACTTAGAACATAGGCTATGTCTTATGTCGGTGTCACTATCCCAAAGGGGGTGCAAGAGCAAAAAACGTTCTAAAAGTGCGATTTTTGCGTTACTGAAGGGCCTAGAAATATGAAATTTGGAATATTAGTTACTTATAAGATATAAATGGTGTCTAAGAACAGTTCTTAAACAATTCGAATATAAAAGGGGTGAAAATGCACAAAAAGCGTTCTAAAAGACGTTCTAAATGGTAGTTTCTACATAACTCAGGAAATACCGAACCGATTTCAAAAGTAATGGTATCAAAATGATGGTGTTTGCCCAACTTAGAACATAGGCTATGTCTTATGTCGGTGCCACTACCCCAAAGGGGGTGCAGGAGCAAAAAACGTTCTAAAAGTGCGATTTATGTGTTACTGATGGGCCTAGAAATATGAAATTTGAAGTATCAGCTACTTATTAGATATAAAGGATTTCTAAGAACAGTTCTTAAACAATTCGAAATTTAAAAGGGGTGAAAATGCGCGAAAAGCGTTCTGAAAAACGTTCTAAATGATAGTTTCTACACAATCTCAGGAAATACCAAACCTATTTAAAAAATAATGGCGTCAAAATGATGGTGAAAATCCTTGCTCCAACATAGGCTATGTTTTATGTCGGTGCCACTACCCCAAAGGGGCTGCAGGAGAAAAATGTTCTTAATTGCGTTTTTTGCGTGACGGAAGGGCCTTGAATCGTGAAATTTAGAATGGTAGTTAGTTATAAGATATCAATGATCTCTAAGGACATTTCCTAAAAAAAATCGAAATTTAAAAGGGGGGGGGGTCAAAATGCGCAAAAAGCGTTGTAAAAAACGTTCTAAATTGCAATTTCTATGCAATCTCAGGAAATACTGAACCGATTTCAAATATAATGATGTTAAAATAATGGTGACAGAACTTGCTCCAAGATAGGCTATATTTTATATATGTTTCCACTAACCCAGAGGAGATGCAGAAGCAAAATGAGCGAAAAGCGTTCTAAAAACATTCTGAATGCCGATTTGTCACCAATATCTCAGGAAGAATCAAACTGATTTCAAAAGTAATGTTAAGAAATTGATGCTGACAGCCTCTGCTCTAACATAGACGCTATTTTAAGTCGGTATCACTATCACCTAGACGTTGCAGGAGCAAAAAAGCGTTCCAAATTTCGATTTTTGTGATCGGTAGGGGCTAGCAACTTAAAATTAGGCAAGGTACATATGTATTACATATAAATGATCTTTAAGAACAGTTTCGAAAAAATTGGAAATTTAAAAAGGGGTGAAAATGCGCGAAAAGCGTTCTAAAAACATTCTAAATTGCGATTTCTACTCAATCTCAGGAAATTCCAAAGCTATTTCAAAAGTAATGGTTGCAAATCAATGGTGACAGTCCCTGCTATAACATAGGTTATATTTTATCCACTACCGTTTTTTATTCACTACCATCTGAGGGTTGAAAAAGCAAAACATGTTCTAATTTGCGTTTTTTGCATAACTGAAGGGTCTAACACTTTGAAGTATGGCATGTTATTTACTTACAAGATGCAACTGCTTTCTATGAACTGTCGAAAGAAAATTTCAAATTTAAAAAGATGAAGTGAGCGAAAAGCGTTATAAATTACAATTTTTATGTAATCTTTTCAAATACCAAACCGATTAAAAAAATAATGATAACAAATTTTTGGTGATAGAACCTGCTCAAACATAAGCTATGTTTTATGTATGTGCCACTACCACCAGAGGGTTGCAGTAGCTAAAAACTTTCTAAATTGCGATTCCTGTGATACTGAAAAGGCTAGAAACTTTAAATATGGCATGGCAGTTACTTATAAAATATAAATGCCCTCGAAGGACTGTCGAAAATAAATTCGAATTAAAAAGGGGTGAAGTGAAGGGGAGGTGCGAAAAGCATTCGAAAAAGTCCTAAAATACGATTTCTACGCTATTTCAGGAAATATAAACCAAATATAAAAGTAATATTTGCGAATCAATGGTAACAGTCTCTGATCCTACACAGGCTATATTTTATGCCGATGATTCTACCACCTGGGATTCACAGGAACAACAAACGCTCTAAAAAAGGCCTTTAAAAGCTTTCTAAATTACGTTTCTGTGGAATATTAAGAAATGACAAACCAATTTCAAAATTAATGTTGGCAAATTAATGGTGACAGTTCCTATTTCAACATAGCCCTTTATGTTGAGAGAGGTGGTAGGACTTGGAATTTGACATGATGGTTAATTTTAAGATGTAAGAAGATGGTTTCTAAAAAAATCAAAACTTCAAATGAATACTGAAATGAGCGTATTAATTGAGCATAAAAGTTTCAGAATATTTTCTAAATTATTATTTATTTAGTTTTATTTCGTTTTATTAATTTAAGTCTCATTTCTGCCTTATGCAGTGTAACAATGATATTTAATCAAACTGTGTTTTAAATAGTAATTTTTTAAAATTATTCGTAAAAGTAATAAGTACCTTTTAATAAAATAAAATATTACCTTTTAATAAAATAAAAATTTAGTTATTACCTTTTAATAAAATAAAAATTTAGTTAGTACCTTTTAATAA
The DNA here is from genome assembly GCA_963932465.1 of Maratus speciosus. Taxonomy (NCBI): domain Eukaryota; kingdom Metazoa; phylum Arthropoda; class Arachnida; order Araneae; family Salticidae; genus Maratus; species Maratus speciosus. Next base: position 416,580,722 of record OZ010798.1, read on the forward strand.
AAATTAGACATATAAATATCACTTGGCATATTTCAAATATTACGCGAGCAAAGCCGCGGGGTTTGCTAGTTATCTATACTTATCTATCTATACTTAATATTATAAAGAGGTAAAAATTGTTTATTTGTAGGAGGTAAACGCTGGAACTACCGAACCGATTCCAAAAGTTATGGTATCAAAGTGATGGTGTTAGTCCAACTTAGAACATAGGCTATATCATGTCCGTGCCACTGGCCAAAAGGGGGTGCAGGAGCAAAAAACGTTCTAAAAATGCGATTTTGTGTTACTGAAGGGCCTAGAAACATGAAATTTGGAATTGTAGTTACTTATAAGATACTAATGATCTCTAAGGACATTTCATAAAAAAATCAAAATTAAAAAAGGGTGAAAATGCGCGAAAAGCGTTCTAAAAAACGTTCGAAGAGAAATGGCGATTTTTGCGCAATTTCAGGAAGTACCAAACCGATTTAAAAAATAATGGTGCCAAAATGATGGTGACAACCCTTGCTATAATAACATAGGCTACATTTTATGTCGGTGCCACTACCCCTAAAGGTGGTGCAGGAGCAAAAATCATTCGAAATTGCGATTTTTGTGTTACTGAAGGGTCCAGAAACATGGAATTTGGCATGGTAGTTACTTATTAGATATAAATGATCTCTAAGAGCATTTCTTAAAAAAGTCGAAATTTAAAAGGGGTGAAAATGCGTGAAATGCGTTCTTAAAAACGTTATAAATGGCAGTTTTTACGCAATCTCAAGAAGTACCAAACCTATTTCAAAAATAATGATGTCAAAATGATGGTGATAATCATTGCTCCAATATAGGCTACATTTTATGTCGGTGCCACTACCCCTAAAGGGGGTGCAGTAGCAAAAAAACGTTCGAAATTGCTATTTCTGTGTTACTAAAAGGCCTAGATACATGGAATTTGGAATGGTAGATACTTATAAGATATAGCTGATCTCTAAGAACATTTATTAAAAAATTCGAAATTTAAAAGGGGTGAAAATGCACGAAAAGAGTTCTAAAAAACGTTCTAAATGGCGATTTCTACGCAATCTCAGAAAGTACCCAAACTATTTCAAAAGTAATGGTTGGAAATTGATGATGACAGCCCTTGCTCCAACATAGGATCTATTTCATGTCGGTATCGCTACCACCTAGGAGTTGCAGAAGCAAAAAACGTTCTAAATTGCGATTTTTGTGTTACTGAACGGCTTAGAATCCTGAAATTAGGCAGGGCAGTTATTTATAAGATACAAATGATCTCTAAGAACATTTCTTAAAAAATCATTTAAAAGGGGTGAAAATGAGCGAAAAGCGTTCTAAAAAACTTTCTAAATTGCGATTTCTACGCAATCTCGGGAAGTACCGAACCGATTTAAAATATAATGGTGTGAAAACGATGGTGACAGGCCTCGCTCCAACATAGGCCGTATTTCATCTCGGTGCCACTACCCCAAAGAGGATGAAGGAGCAAAAAACGATCTGAATTGCGTTTTTTGTAATACTGCAGGGACTAGAAACTTGAAACTAGGATAGTAGTTCCTTATAAGATATAAATGATCTAAAAGAACATTCTAAATAATTCGAAATTTAAAAAGGGGTGAAAATGGACGGAAAGCGTTCTAAATTGCGATTTCTACGCAATCTCAGAAAGTACCTAACCGATTTCAAAAGTAATGGTTGGAAATTGATGATGATAGCCCTTGCTCCAATATTGGATCTATTTCATGTCGGCGTCACTACCACCTTGCGGTTGCATTTTAAAAGACGTTCTAAATTGAGATTTTTGTGATACTGAAGGTGCTAGCAATTTGAAATTTGTCATGGTAATTCCCTATAAGATGTAAATACTCCCTGAGAAGAGTTCCTTAAAAATTTGAAATTTAAAAGGGGTGAAAATGAACGAAAAGCGTTCTAAAAACTTTCTAAATACGATTTCTACGCAATCTCAGAAAGTGCCCAACCGATTTCGAAGGTAATGGTTGGAAATTGATCATGACAGCCTTTGCTCCAATATAGGATCTATTTCATGTCGCCGTCACTACCACCTTGCGGTTGCATTTTAAAAAACGTTCTAAATTGTGATTTTTGTGATACTGAAGGAGCTAGCAACTTGAAATTTTGCCTGGTTATTACTTATGAGATGTAAATACTCTCTGAGAAGAGTTTCTTAAAAATTTGAAATTAAAAAGGGGTGAAAATCAACGAAAAGCGTTCAAAAAACGTTCTAAATAGCGATTTCTACGCAATCTCAGGAAATATAAACCGATTTCAGAAGTAATGGTTTCAAATTAATAGTGACAGTCCCCGCTCCAACATAGCCTATATTTTACGTTGTCACTACCACCTGTGGGTTATATTAGCAAAAAATGTTCTAAATTGCGTTTTTTGTGTTACTGACGAGGTCTAACATTTTAAATGTGGAATGGTAATTACTTCAAAGATGCAAATGCTTTCTAAGTATTGTCGAAAGAAAATTGCAAATTTAAAAGGATGAAGTGAGTGAAAAGCGTTCTAAATTACGATTTTTATGCAATCGTATGAAATACGAAACCGATTTCAAACATAATGGTTGCAAATTGATGGTGATAGAACCTGCTCAAACATAAGCTATGTTTTATGTCGAGGATTGCAGGAGCATAAAACTTCCAAAATTTCAATTTCTGCGGTACTGAAGAGGCTAGAAACTTTAAATATAGCACGGTAGTTACTTATAAAATATAAATGTCCTCTAAGAACAGTCGAAAATAAATTGGAAATTAAAAAGGGGTGAAGCGAAGGGAAGGAGCGAAAAGCATTCTAAAAGAGTCCTAAATTACGATTTCTATGGAATCTCAGGAAATAATAAACCGATTACAGAAGTTATTGGTTGCGAATCAAGAGTGATAGTTCCTGATCCTACACGGGCTATATTTTATGCCGGTGTCACTACAACCTGTTTGGCAGGAACAACCAGAAAACCTTTAAAAACATCCAAATTCCGTTTTCTATAGAATATTAGGAAATACCAACCGATTTCAAGATTAATGTTCGCAAATTAATGGTGACAGTCTCTGTTTCAACATTTTTCGAGACATTCTATTTCAACTCTGTTTCGGCATTTTATGTTGGTGCCGCTAACACCAGAGAGGTGATAGACTTTTAGATAAGAAGCTTGGAATTTGACATGATGGTTAATTTTAAGATGTAAATGTGTTAAGATGGTTTCTAAAAAATTCAAAACTTCAAATGAATACTGAAATGAGCGTATGAAATGGGCATAAAAGTCTCAAAATACTTTCTAAATCATCAATTAATTGGAATTAGTTTCAGTTCTTCTTATTAATTAAAATCTCATTTCTGTCTATTGCACTTTTATAATGAAGTTTAGTCAAACTGTAGCTTAATTTGTAATTTTTGAATTATTTCAAAAAGTGTTCCTCTAATAAAAAATAATCATGCAAATATCACTTGGCATATTTCAGCTATTACGTGAGCAAAGCCGCGGTGTTTGCTAGTAATAATCTATCTTATACTCATATTATAAAGAGGTAAAAATTGTTTATTTGTAGAAGGTAAGCTCTGGAACTACCAAACCGATTCCAAAAGTAATGGTATCAAAATAATGGTGTTAGTCCAAATTAGAACATAGGCTATATCTTATGTCGGTGCCACTAAACCAAAGGGGGTGCAGGAGCAAAAAACGTTCTAAAAACGCGATTTTTGCGTCACTGAAGGGCCTAGAAATATGAAATTTGGAATATTAGTTACTTATAAGATATAAATGACGTCTAAAAACAGTTCTTAAACAATTCGAAATTTAAAAGGGGTGAAAATGCACAAAAAGCGTTCTAAAAAACGTTCTAAATGGTGGTTTCTACACAATCTCAGGAAATACGAAACCGATTTAAAAAATATTAGTGTCATAATGATGGTGACAACGCTTGCTCCAAGATAGGCTATGTTTTATGTCGGTGCTACTACCCCAAAGGGGGTGCAGGATCAAAAAACGTTCTAAAAATGCGATTTATGTGTTACTGAAGGGCCTAGAAATATGAAATTTGAAATATTAGCTACTTATTAGGTATAAAGGATTTCTAAGAACAGTTCTTAAACGATTCGAAATTTAAAAGGGGTGAAAATGCGCGAAAGGCGTTCTAAAAAACATTCTAAATGGCGGTTTTTACACAATCTCAGGAAATACCAAACCGATTTAAAAAATAATGGTGTCAAAATGACGGTGACAACCCTTGCTCCAACGTAGGCTATGTTTTATATCGGTGACACTACCCCAAAGGGGGTGCAGGGGGAAAACGTTCTAAATTGCGGTTTTTGCGTTACTGAAGGGCCTAGAATCGCGAAATTTGGAATGGTAGTTAGTTATAAGATATCAATGATCTCTAAGGGCATTTCCTTAAAAAAAAATCGAAATTTAAAAGTGAGACAAAATGCGCAAAAAGCTATGTAAAAACGTTCTAAATTGCGATTTCTATGCAATCTTAGGAAGTACTGAACCGATTTCAAATATAATGGTGTAAAAATTATGCTGACAGATCTCGCTCTAAGTTAGGCTACATTTTATATCTGTTTCCACTACCCCAGAGGAGATGCAGGAGCAAAATGCACGAAAAGCGTTCTAAAAACGTTCTAAATGCCGATTTGTCAGCGATATCTCAGGAAGAATCAAACTGAATTCAAAAGAAATGGTAGGAAATTGATGCTGACGGACTCTGCTCTAACATAGACGCTATTTTATGTCGGTATCACTATCACCTAGACGTTGCAGGAGCAAAAAAGCGTTCCGAATTTCGATTTTTGTGATCGGTACGGTCTAGCAACTTAAAATTAGGCAAGGTACATATTTATTAGATATAAATGATCTTTAAGAACAGTTTCGAAAAAATTAGAAATTTAAAAAGGGGTGAAAATGCGCGAAAAGCGTTCTAAAAACGTTCGAAATTGCGATTTATACTCAATCTCAGGAAATACCAAAGCTATTTCAAAAGTAATGGTCAAATCAATTGTGATAATCCCTGCTATAACATAGGTTATATTTTATGTTGCTGTCACTACCATCTGAGGGTTGCAAAAGCAAAACATGTACTAATTTGCGTTTTTTGCACAACTGAGGTTTCTAACACTTTGAAGTATGGCATGGTTTTTACTTACAAGATGCAACTGCTTTCTAAGAACAGTCGAAAGAAAAATCCAAATTTAAAAAGATGAAGCAAGCGAAAAGCCTTTAAATTACAATTTTTATGCAATCTTATCAAATAATAAACCGATTAAAATAATAATGATGACAAATTGTTGGTGTTAGAACCTGCTCAAACATAAGCTATATTTTATATCTGTGTCACTACCACTAGAGGGTTGCAGGAGCTAAAAACTTTCTAAATTGCGATTTCTGTGATACAGAAAAGGCTAGAAACTTTAAATATGGCATGGTAGTTACTTAATATAAATGCCCTCGAAGGACTGTCGAAAATAAATTCGAATTAAAAAAAGGTGAAGCGAAGGGGAGGTGTGAAAAGCATTCTAAAAAAGTCCTAAATTATGATATCTATGCAATTTCAGGGAATATAAACCGATTATAAAAGTAATAGTTGCGAATCAATGGTAACAGTCTCTGATCCCACACAAGCCGATGATTCTATCACCTGGGGTGTACAGGAACAACAAACGTTCTATAAAAGACCTTTAAAAGCTTTCTAAAGTACGTTTCTGTGGAATATTAAAAACAACAAACCGATTTCAAAATTAATGTTGGCAAATTAATGGTGATAGTTCCTAATTCAACATAGCCCTTTCTGTTGAGAGAGATGGTAGGACTTGGAATTTGACATGACAGTTAATTTTAAGATGTAAGAAGATGGTTTCTAAAAACTTCAAAACTTCAAATGAATACTGAAATGAGCGTATTAAATGAGCATAAAGGTTTCAAAATATTTTCTAAATTATCATTTATTTAGTTTTATTAATTTAAGTCTCATTTCTGCCTAATGCAGTGTAATAATGATGTTTAATCAAACTGTGTTTTAAATAGTAATTTTTGAATTATTCTTAAAAGTAATAAGTAAAAATTTAGTTAGTACCTATTAATAAAAATTAGACATATAAATATCACTTGGCATATTTCAAATATTACGCGAGCAAAGCCGCGGGGTTTGCTAGTAATATTATAAAGAGGTAAAAATTGTTTATTTTTAGGAGGTAAGCTCTGGAACTACCGAACCGATTCCAAAAGTAATAGTATCAAAATGATGGCGTTAGTCCAACTTAGAATATAGGCCATATGTTATGCCCGTGCCACTGGCCAAAAGGGGGTGCAGGAGCAAAAAACGTTCTAAAAATGCGATTTGTGTGTTACTGAAGAGCCTAGAAACAAGAAATTTAGAATGGTAGCTACTTATAAGATACTAATGACCTCTAGGAACATTTCTTTAAAAAATCGAAATTAAAAAGGGGTGTAGATGCGCGAAAAGTGTTCTAAAAAACGTTCTAAATCGTGATTTTTACGCAATTTTAGGAAGTACTAAACCGATTTCAAAAATAATGGTGTCAAAATGATGGTGACAACCCTTGCTCCTACATAGGCTATGTTTTATGTCGGGGCCACTACCCCTAAAGGAGTGCAGGAGCAAAAAACGTTCGAAATTTCGATTTTTGTGTTACTGAAGGGCCCAGATACATGGAATTTGGCATGGATGGCAGCTAGATAAATTAAAATTGCAAAACTAAACATAACTGCCAACTAAATTGTGACATTGATTGATTGATTATCGGAGCCTACGCTCGATTATGAGGTTTTTAGCTTTGCTTTAATTGGCGGCTTTTTCGTTTGTTTAATACATAATAGACAAAAAATATTTCATATAGTACAAGTAAATATTTCAAAAAACTAATAACACAACACTGGACTGAGCTCAAAAAGGCGCGATCGACAGTAAACAAGACAGGGAAGAAAGGGGTGGAGTTTTGGACGTCACTTTACAGATTAGCCAATAGCAGAGCTCTATTTTCCTCTGTACATGAATTCCAGTATGGTATAGAGTAATTCGACATATGGCAACGAGTCACGTGAGTCCACCTTTTTCTACCTTTTTGACGTCATCACCGCTAATGGAGAGGGAGATTTGGTGTTTTTCTTGGCGATTTTCTGGCAACCTCGTATTACGGCAGTTTGTAAACAAAAAAATTAATAACATCAGTATTACAATTTATACTCTACTAAATTTAATATATTGAGGAATATTAATAAAATCAGAATTACAGGTTATCGCCGAAATGTTTATTAAATATATGGTGGAGGAAAAAGGTTTCATACACAGCTGTAATAAAAAAAAATAATTTTTTCACTCAAGATTATTTATTACGAAGAAAGAAAATTTATAGTTGCAAAAAAATCACTATTGATTTGCATACTGCATACGATTACTTGCATATTTATTAAATGTTCTATTTGAAACACCTATTGTATATACTATAATTATTATACCTATATATTTCGTAAATATTAAGTAATGTGAACAAATTGAATCCCTTTTGTAGTAGATATTTTTTTTAAGTATCACACAACTGAAAAGTGTTTTAAAACTTTTTACCCCTTTTTTACGTATAGTGTGTTTAATTGAATCACTTTTGTAGGTATGTTATTTAAAGTATTACCTAACTGAAAAGAGTTTGAAATCTTTTTACACTTTTTCTATTATGTGTAATGCGTTTTACTTTGAAGTTCATCATTAATTTTTTTTTAATTAATAGAAAACTAATATACTAAAATCTGCCGAGACAGTATCGCAAGGAACCAAGAAAAAGTTCCGTTTTAAACAGATTTCATTTTTAGCTGCTTGATTTAAAAAAAATCTGGAGACCTAATATTTTGGAATACTAACAACTTTAGTTGTACCCCTCGCCCCCTTCACCAGCATATAGTACTTCATACATTATTTGCAAAAATTAAGCATTTTTTTCTTTAGTAAAAGAAAATAATTAATATAATATTTTAAATATATCTACCCATATACAGTGGCACACCCAGGACTTTTTTATGGGGGGTGCCGAGCATTGGTGGCGAAACAAAATAAAATTAGTGAGGGCAAAATTTCTCTGCTTATGATTACAGTAGGTAATTACAAGGAAATACTAATTATTCATCAAATTACCGTAATTAATTCAGTATTTAATAATAATTTATTTATTTTAATGAAAATGAAAATTATTATTTTTAAAATTTAATTAAATTAATAATTTAAAAGTACACAAGTTTTTGAGTGTGCAGAAGTTAAATAGGGGAAAAGGGGGCTAGTGTGGCCAATTTTTATAAATTTCACAAAAAAATGTACTAAATATATTTTTTTCACACTTCAAGTATTTTTTTTTTACAAGAATTTGCTATTTTATCTTTGATTTGGTTGATACATTAAATTATTTGGCAATACAGTTATTTATTAATAAATTAAAAAAAAAAAGTCATTTTTGTCCACATTAGCCCCATGTGGTGGGGCTAGTGCGGACAAGCTAGAATATTGATTTAGACAATGTAATACAACTCTTATAAGTGTTTTGCAAAACCATAATAAAATAAATTTGAACCTAAACAACATAGTAAATATATTAATCGTAATAAAATATAACTTAATTAATGTTATACCTAATATTTTTTTATTATTACTGAGGACTGCAGTTGGGTATGTTATGAATCTATTTCAAAGACAAAATTAAATACATTACAAAACACTGGTCAAAATAAAGTACACAAATAAAAAGGTATGGACATATTTACCTATCTTAAAATCTTAAGGTTGTTTACAAGGTTAAAGTATTTGTCAAAGCAACTAAATGTTTTTCATTAGTGTTTACACAGCCAGGAAACTACATAATAAACATTACGGCTTTTTGAATAATGTCTGGCTGTGAGAGTTTTCCCAATAATGTTTATTTGTGAAACATCATTTTCAATATAAATAAAATGGTTTTTCTTAAAGCTAATACTCTTGAGGAACTGTTTCGTACCCGACAACAGAAACAGACTTTGAATAACTGCTACATATTTATAAAATGTGCTATGGCTTGACTTCTTGCAAATTAAAGAAACTTGAGCCAATAAAAAATCTCCTGGCTTGATTTTTTTTTCACTCATTTCTACTTCTTCAATTTCTAATTTATCAACTTCCATGTCAAAAAGGCTGTTTCCACTGTCTTCTCGTGTGCTTACCTGATCTTGTGTAGTACCTGGGCATTCACGGCCGATAGTATAGTTCCAAAATAATAATAATAATAATAATAATCATCTCCAAATGCTAATCAATTTAAAGGGATAATGCCAGGTTTTTACAAATCTTGATATGATATTACTTAGTGTAAATAATTATATGCTTTCACTGTTAAAGAAGGTATATCAGACTGATACTGTTTTGCCGGGATAATTTAACATCCAGTCAGTGGCGCAGCCAGAATTCAGTTCTAGGGGGGGTTTTGAGTTTTTTGATAAAGGTGTTCGCCGGTTATTTGAATCACCGGTTAATATAATCTATCTTTTTAAGGAATCAAATCGTAATGCTTTTTACCCGCAGTTACATTGGTTGTGTTTCATTTAAACAGCGTTTACAGTATTGGAGTTAAAAAACATAAAATGAACCAATGAAATAACCCCAAACTAGGTTAGATTTAAAAAAAGTGTTTAAAGATGATGAGGCAAACTTTAAGAGTTGTAAGTGTACAGTCCATTAAATAATTTTCGCATAGAAAATAACAGAATTCCAATCCAGTTGCTCATTAAAAAATACACAGGATTTCATGCCAAGACAATTCTTGTTTTTAACTTTAATAATAATGAAGCCATTTTAACAAAAATTTCAATATACTTACCATGCTTTTGTCAAATGTAACATCATCACGAAAATTGGTGGAATTCATCATCATTTACGTCCAATTAGTGATCAGTTAGGTAATCCATATTTTGGAATGTAGTTGATATTCAACATGGTATTTTATTGTGCACTTCCAGTACTTTACATGACATCGAATTCGCCATTAAGTAATGTAAATCTGTTGAAATTTTCGTTAAAACATCTTTATTATTGTTAAAGTTCTCTAAAAATATCCGGGTTCAAACTGAAGTCGTACCTGTACTAATATTGTAAAGAAGTAACCTTTTTTGTAGGGGTTACTTTTGGAACTACCGAACGGATTTAAAAAGATAATCGGTCGTGTGCGAACTTAACTCGCATACAAAGGGTTCCATACAAAATATCAGAACTGTTCAAAGATAATATTTACTTGCATACACATAACAATACCACATGCTATAAAATACACATAATTTAATTCTACTAGAATAAAAGCCAATGAATATTTCTCCCTCTAAAAAACACAGACTTTGTACAAAGTTTAAACTTGGTAGAGAACCAACCACGCTTCGGAAAGAGGTCGCATAGATTCTCACGAAAAGTCACTTGTAAATCATATTTCATGTAATAGTGGACAATTTTAAAGGAATAAAAAAAGTATGCTTAATAACGTGAAACATTTCTATTTATTTTTAAAAATAAAAGCATATTCAGACATAATTATTGAAATGATTTCTAATCAAAAAGTTTTTTCCTTGTAAATGAATTATTTATTGAATTATAAGCAATTTGTCTCAAAATTACTGACTTTTAATGTCTTGGAATTATTATATGAATTATCTTTTTAATATTTGCCTTCAATAATTGAATTCAGTTGGAATAAAAAGTGCTTATCACTATGTTTCACCTTACCTAAAACAAAGACCTTATACAAAGTTTAAACTTGGCACTGTGCCAAGCACGCTTCGAAAGGAGTCACAAAGTAGCAACACTGTTTTGATCCGTACTGTTGTTTTCTACATGGGATTTTAATTAATATCTCGGCAAATTACAGACACATTTTTTCGAAAATCATTACCGACAATCCTTGGAAGATTCTACGTCGCTTAGGTACACCCAGTGCCCTCAACTCCCCCGCTGACAGCCAGAAAAATAAGACGCACGAATGATCTTATAATAATTCCGATTTTACTTTTTAAGCGTAGAGTGGAACCTTAATAATAATGGCAAAAGGATGGTGACTGTCTCCGTTTCAACATAAGCTATATTTTACATCGTAAAACAACGGCTAGAAACATGGAATTTGGCATGGTTGTTAATTTAGAGACTTAAAAGCATGCCCTGAACAGTTTTTTAAGAATTCGAAATTTTAAAGGGTGCAAGAGCAAAAAAAAAACTTTCTAAAATTGCGATTTGTGTGATACATTTTGTATAGAAGGTTAGAATCTGGCATGGTGATAACTTTTGGGATGTACAAATGCTCAAGAACGGTTCCTAAAAAAAAAAAAAAATTCAATTTAAAAAGGATGAAATGAGCGGAAAACGGACTGAAAACGATCTAAGGCTAATGTCAGACGGACGTCTTTTTGCACGCTTTTTTACTTATGTATTATCCCTACACAATGCTAGCAGCATTATATATCCTTAATTATGATTTATTAGGAATTGTTAGAGCTAGATACATTAAGTTTGGCATGACTGTTACCCTAGAAACGTAAATGATCACCCAGAACAGTTTTCCAAAAATTCGAAATTAAAAGGATGCAAGAGCAAAAAAAGTTCTAAAACTGCAGTTTGTGCGATATACACTATATGGCCAAAGGTGACCGGTCACTTGCGATTTTAGACGTTTTGTTAAATATCTAGAAAAATGCATGAGGAATTATCCTGAAACTGCAGGTGTGTAAACAGTATAGTATAGGTCATATATTTCCGCGAAGATTTTTTTTCCGAAACCCCATAGGGGACCGTCAACAAATTGAAAAGGAACTAATATCTTTTGGATAATCTCTCTGTAAAAACTAATGTAGCAAAAACCTTCAAACTCAAGATTATTAATAAATGGCTTATTGTAATATACTGTGTTCATTTTTATGAGGATAGCATGTATACTCATAGAGAAATTAAGGTTTTTATAAAAACAGTCCCATATTTCGCCAAGTTTTTTGCTTATAATTTGCAGAGTTCTTAATATAAAAAAAAAAAGTTCTGTTTAGAAAATATGACAAACAACATTGTACATAATACTCTGCAATCAGAATTGAAAAATAATAAAAATTGGATGAAAAATGAGGAGGTTTATTAAAAAATTTTCACTGCGCATGCGCGAATGCAATCAAAATATAATGTGCATAATGTATTAGCTAATTATATAGAGCAAGTTTTGTGACAGTCTCAAAATCATAGAATGAAAATTCTGAAAATCACCGTTGATAGAATAAGCTCGAAATCCATTGTTCCCAAAAAGAAGCAAAAAGATGAGGGGTTGTATCAAATATCTGTTGATTAGTGCCAAGATAGCGTACAAAATATTGCACGTACTACTATATTTGGATACAACCCCTCATCTTTTTGCTTCCTTTTGGGAACAACAGATTTCGAGCTTATTCTATTGAAGATAATTTTCAGAATTTTCAATCTATGATTTTGAGACTTTCACAAAACCTTGCCCTATGTAATTAGCTAATACATTATGCACATTATATTTTTATTGTATTCGCGCATGCACAGTGAAACATTTTTTAGTAAACCTATTCATTTTTCATTCAATTTTTATTATTTTTTAATTCTGATTGCAGGGTATTATGTACAATGTTGTTTGTCATATTTTCTGAAAAGAACTTTTTTTATAATAAGAACTCTTCAAATTATAAGCAAAAAACTTGGTGAAATTTGGGACTGTTTTTATAAAAACCTTACTTTCTCTACGAGTATACATGCTATCCTCATAAAAATGAAACCAGTATAATACAATAAGCCACTTATTAATAATCTCGAGTTTGAACGCTTTTGTTCGTTAGTTTTTTACAGGGTTATCCAAAAGACATTCGTTCTTTTTCAGTTTGTTGACGGTCCCCTATGGGGTTTCGGGAAAAAATCTTCGTGGAAATATATGACCTATACTATACTATTTACGCACCTGCAGTTTCAGGTTAATTCCTCATGTATTTTTCTAGATATTTAACAAAACGTCTAAAATTGCAAGTGACCGGTCACTTTCGGCATATAGTGTAGTTGATATAAAAACTTGGTTTTTGACATGGTGGTTACTTTTAAGGTATAATGAGAATGAGAATAATAAAAAATAATGAGAATGTTCCATAATATATTCAAGTAACCGTTTTCTATAATAGCGAGTGACTATAAAGCTAAAACTGCAGATTTTTAACAATGTGCTTATTAATTTAAATTAATGCATGATTAGCATAAAATTGTGTATAATTATATTTTATACAGTCTAAGAAAATGTTTTACATTTAACCCCTCTCTTTTCAAAATCCATACTCACAGACATATTATCTATAACTCAATAATATTAGAATAAATGCTTCTTTCCTACATGACACGGGTGGCAATGCTTCTCCTAGAGCAAGCACCATTACTCGTTGCTACATTACTAACTAATGGAATACATTTCTTTAAATTTGTGTACAGGTCTCCTAAGGAACAAATGGTTCGAAAGACACACTGATTGCGATAATTTGTTCAATCACAATCAGAAACAGCTTTTTACAACTTTATAGTTACTACTTTTTTCATTCTTATTTTACAAAGATTTTTACTTGGGCACGTATATAATTGGGAGCAAAAAGTGTAAAACAGGGCGTTTGAAACTGAGAGAGATCTGCAAAGTGTATGTTTCATGTTTTTTCTGAAATTCGATGGTCTATTATTGTTTCGAACATGGAACAAAGAAGTGCAATTAAGAAATGGCCCATTGTATAATACTTAAACTCAGAGTCTGTGTGGCAGGAAATGACCATTTTTTAGCATAAGACGTCTCGAAAAAGTGACTTAGTCTAAATAACCAATTTTCACAAAACTAATGCATGTAATATGCGCTTTCACAGTTTTAAGTAGAATTTTCGCCATTTAATTGAATCACTTTGTTGAATAGAGTTTGATTTCTCAAAGCGGCAGATTTCGAAAAACGCCAAAACGTTTAAATATTAATTTTGGTTTTGATTCATATAAGGGGCAATTATAGTAATTTTTCTTAGCTCTGGGGGGTGTTTTAACCCCCAAACCCCTCTCGTGGCTGCGCCACTGCATCCAGTCATTAAATGCAACTTTACACATTCCTTTGAATGCACCATAAATAGCAACATCTAGGGGTTGAAGTTTATTCGAACAATGTGATGAGAAAGACAGTAACACAATGTAATTTTCCTTCACATATGTGTAATTGCTACAAGAGAAATGTTGAATTATGATTATCAAAAAGCAAAGAAAACAGGGTGGTCAATATCAGATTTTGTGTGTTCTTGTATATGGTGTAAAACAGCTGGAAATAGTTCTTTTACCATCCATCCGCTTTTTGAAGGCAAATCTAGACTTCCAGTTAGAGCACCAACAAGAAAATAATCCTTATAATTTACTCTAGGAAAAATATACTACCTACGTATGCCATTATAATGGACTAGCATTAGTAATTTAAATAAAAAATGTTTATCAAACTAAATTCTACTATGTGTGTGTTCTACATTAAAATTCAGTTATTACTTCACAAATTAATCTAATTTAGTATCGAAATAGCACAAAATGTGACATATTTATATACCTAATTAATGTTTTTACAACTGAAAGCTGAATGGGGCTAGTGTGGACATGTCCACACTAGCCCCATGGTTCCATTGGAGCAAAAGTGAATATCAAAAAGTATACTGATTAGATTAATTTATAATACAATACCCCCTTTCATTTGAAATAATGAATATAAATAGTCTAACTTAGTAATTAAAAAACAAATCATGAATTTACTTTTTCACCATAAAAATCTTTTTTTATAAATTGCAAATGAACTATGAAATGTATTCTTATGTAATTACACATGGAAGTGTATATCAGTGTTGTCAATCTGCAAAAATTTACAGAGCAACTTTAACTAAAAAATAACAGAATCATTCAAGTTGTCCACACTAGCCCCCTTCTCCCCTACTTAAAGAGCCCTTAAACAAACATTTATAGAATTTCCTATATATATTTATCTGACCGTGAGACATATTGTAGTTTAAAGGAAAATATCCAAAATAGCCTTGACGAAATGAATTATTGGATGCAAATTTTTGGGCTAGTTCTTTTAAACTTTATTTGTCAGTCCGAATTTTTGGGAATTAATATACTAATAGAAAATTTAATCTGTTTTGGGCATCAGCCAATTTTTGAAAGGCATTGCCTCTAGTCTTGGAAAGGGCAGCTGCCCCTACTATCGTGGCTCAGCCGACTATGGAGGCGAGTTGAATTGAACAGATAAAAAAATTCAGTAAATTCAATTAAAAACATTGTTACACAATAAAATCTTTTTCTTTTTACAAATTACTTCAGTTGCAGTTACATTAATCTCTTTATGTATATATCATAAAGCAGCCCATTTTTAATCTTTATTCTGCCATAGTGGATCTTAAGTAAATTTTTAAAATGCGTAAGGTTGAAAATGACCTTTCGCTGACACAGGTTGTAACAGGAAGCGTTGCAAATATTTTTAATAATTTATAGATGTTCAGGTACAACATTTTCTCACATTTCAAAACTGCTTCAATGGCATTCTTGCATCGAGTTATGAAAGTGATTTTTAAAATTTTCTGCACCACAACTTGAATTCAGCGTTCAAAATTTTTGAATTGGTAGAAAGCAAGTCATGCGCATAAAATTCACACAATTAAAGAAAATCTTTCATTTCATTTGCTGTTGGAGCATCTTTTCCATTAGGTAGAAGAATTAAAAAACTTTCAAAATGTTGTGGTGCCAAGTGAAATGTTCATTAAGTTGAGTCAACATTTGATCAACAAATGGAATAAAAATATTTGTTCTGAAATACTCTTTTATAGAATCAGCTGGAACATTCGATCTTTGTTTTTGTTTTGATGCAGTTCTTGGCAGTTTAAGGTCAATATGAAAGTTACTGTCTTTCAAACAAGCTTCATCAAAAATTTCCTTGAAAGGGCTTTACGAATAGAATTTAAGTGAGCCACAACATTGTCAACGAAATGTAAGGCAATTAAAAGGTCACTGTCACATTTTTGCAATAATTTAGACAATGGTAATAGCCCGGGAGGCGGATGAACAGACCATCGCCTTATCCAGTTGATGGCTGAAATTCCAGAATTAGACAGAACTCGATTCGCATATTAAAATGCAACTGGTCTGCCTGCAATTTCCTGTAACCAAAGGTATGAAAACATAGAGGACTGGGAGCAAGAAAACACAATGGTAAACCTACCAGTAAGCCATTACAATCAGGTTTGCAGGTGTTTACCCCCAAGATATGAGTCGACAAACTTGTTGCATTTTAATATGCAAATCGAGTTTTAACTAATCCTGGAATTTCATCCATCAACTCGATGAGGTGATGGTTTGTGCAGCCACCTTCCGGTCCATAAAGTGTATGTAAATATATTCTGCAAGGTAAATAAAGTAATTATGAAACCTAATTCACATAATGAATTTTTCAAAAGTTTTGCCTTAGAAGCAGGGCTGCGGAGTCGGGCCCATTTTTGAGTAAAAGAGTCGGAGACGGATCTGTTAAAGTTCCCAGAGTCGGAGTCGGTCCAATTTTTTAATGAAAGAGTCGGAGTCAGATCTGTTAAAATTCCCTGAGTCTGAGTCGTCCATTTTTCCCACCGACTTCGCAGCCCTACTTAGAAGACTAGTCTCTGTCTTCTCGAGTTGCAGTTGTTTCAAGGCTATGAATCACTACGTCATATAATTCTATCATGGTCATGATGACTTCACGGTGTACTACCCACCTAGTTGGACAAACTTTTCACAATTTTTGTTTATTAATTTCCGGAGTATGTTTGTCAATATTGTTGAGGAGGAGGTCTTGTCTCTTAAGATGCTCTTGAGATATAAAATGAATGCCGAATTTATTAAAAAAATTACAATTGATCTATAATTTTTTTTTCAGATATGACAACAGGAAAGGGGGGAAAAAAGCATTTTTAAAACTATGTATTTAGAATCTTTAAATTGTTTTCTTAACTTATAATTTATTTAATATTAAGCTATTAATTGATAAAAGCAGATTTTAAAAAATACATATTATTCTTTATTTTTATTTTATTTTCTACCATTAAGAGTTTATTTTGTTGCTACTATTTCACAGCCAGTTGGCATATTTTATTGGTGTGTTGTTTGGAGCATAATTAACTCTGTTGTAACTTGTAACCAACCATAAAGAATGTTTGGTGATTTATCACCTGTGGCTAACTCAAAAATACCTTAAAATTCATTTATTATATTATAATAAAGTTCCTTAAAATATTATTGCCATCAGAAGCACACTTGTGTACATATTTTTTATGATTCTGGACTATCAAGAAGTGAGTAAAAAATCTATTATAAAATTGTAGCTTGACATATTTACAAGTTAAATAAAATAGTGTAAAAGAAACACAAATTCACAGTTTAATGATAATACAGCTCACACTTCTTAAAAAAATACAAATGAATTCTACTAAAGTAAACAATGGATTTAACAAGAAAAAGATATTGAATTGGGTTCGGCAGTGACCCGGAGCCGAACAATTTTTGATGCTCCAGCTCTGCTCCTAGATAAAATACTGTGGCTCCGGCAACTGCTCCAACTTCGCGCTTTTGAGTTACAGATTTTAATTTACACATTTAATTTTTTGCTCACAAATTCTTTCTTCCTTCTTTACCTCCATTAAAGATCTGACAAAATGCATTTTTCTTCTCATCAAACTTGAAATTCTTGTTCAGAAAATATGACATCTTTTAGCTTTTACTTTTAAACTAGAAAGTTTGGTGGAATTTTAAATACAATTTCTGGAAGAATATAGTCTTGTTTTAAAAAAATTCAGTTCTTATACTTAAAAATATGCAAAAAAGACTTTGCACTCCATTTCTTTTTAAATTATTAAGAGTTGCAAAATTTAATTTCATTCCTCTTAGTTTTTTAAAGTCATCAGTATGATTAATAGGTTAAGGCTCCCATCCTTTCATGCAAAGACACTCACAAGCTAATGTTAGACCTATGGGAAGATTCTTTTAAAAATATTATTTACATTTCAATATGTATATTTTTTTGTCATTGGATAGCTATAAATTTCTACATTCGATTTTTATTTTTTCAATTTTGCTTGCAGTTTTTTTTAAAGAGGATATTTTTACTTTTAGAACAGGTTCTGAAAGTGAAAGAGAATTAATTAAAAAATCTGCAACCAAAAGTAAAAAATGGTGAATGCATGATATATTAATATATTGTACAGCCATTTATACATGTCTGCAAATTCTGTGCCAACATTTGCATTCAGCGCAAAGTGGTGTTCATCTAAAGGAAAAGAGCAGAATACTTCTGTCAATGCCACATGCTTTTATAATTTATTTTCACCTCCACATTATTTATAAATATTCTGTTCTATTAGAGTATTCTAATAAAAAGATGCTTTAATTTTTTTTTTTTTAATGCTTGCTTATATTAGCATGTTTCCTTAAACAATAATCGATACTTTTCGGTTAGCCGGGTGCCAGTGTTATATATGCATATATATATGTGTGTGTGTATATACTGTTAAGCTCCGGTATCTTGGCATTTCGCGCGCGGAGATTCGGACGATTCTATTCTGGATAATCGGCAAAAGGTTGTACCGTACTGGAGAGAATGGCATCCATAATTGGCAAGTTAGCCTAAAATAGTGACAATCATAAGCTGATTCTTTTATTTTTTTTTAATATATTTTTTATAAATATAATGTTTAACTGTGGTCGTTTCTAATAGCAATAATTTTATTAATAATTATGATATTTAAAAACTTAAACGATGCTTCTGATAATAAAAATGATGATACTAATTATCGGAATGAACTGTAAAAGCACCTAGACATATTTTCAACGATGGCAATTCTTTATATATAAGAATTAATGTGGATCTTTTCATAATATTTTAGATATGAATTTATTAATGATTTTAATTAAAAAAATGCTTCTGAATTTTTAATAAATGCCTACATTATGTTAGGATGTTTTCATTTTGTATATAAATCTCTTTTTTTTTCCTAACTAAATTTAAACTGTTAGACATTTATATAAATTAATAGCTATTACACGTGACTTTAATCACGTAACATTTAAAGAAGAATAAATGCATTAATTAAGGGAAAAATTCACTTACGATAATTAAACACATGTACAATTAACCAACTCTTTATCTCATTTTAAAGTAGATAAAATTTGTTATGCTCCCAGTTTGCATATTTTTATTTTTATATATAGGATCATATAAATGCCTTTCAAGAGCTCGAAATTTCATACACTTTTCCTAAGATTAATTAGAGAATGAATTCATTTCCTTCTAATTTTATTTTATTATCCCTATTTATTCTATTTTACATTTATTCCATTCATGCATATTGAGATATTTTTAACTATAGATTTCGATATTTAAAAAAAATATATATATAAGTATCAGAAACGGATAACTGATTAATTCAGATATTTTTTACTGGCTTTTACATAGTACCTTTAAAAAATAGGGAGGAGGGAGGGGGATTTTATGTTTAATTAATGGCATTGGCTTTTTGAATTATTTGTTTATTTAATCAATCGATGGTGCATTGATAGGAATAACTTGAGCGTCTATCAGATTTCACGCCTAGTGCTGAATGACCATCTGAACTACACGTGATGTGACTCTGCATGGTTGCAGTATTAAATTAAGTTATTATAAAACCTTATATTTTATTTTAAGAATGTACACTAGGGATGTTAATGTTAAACCTATGAGAGCATTCACTTCAAATGTTTTTTCTTTTCTTTTTCTTTCTTTCTTTTTTTTTTCTTTTCTTTTCGTAGAATAGCTGAGGTTGCTCTCTAACCGGGCTAGTTTTTACTTTTTCGATTTAGGGTGCTTTTCTTAATAATGAGTACGCTCTCACTTTCAGAACCGACTCCGAAAGTGAAAGTAACTTTATGTATTATAAAAGAAATCCAAAAATCCTTATACTAAAACTTTATGAAAATCGAAAAGTACCCATTTATAGATCAACCTCAGCTATTCTAGGGAAAAATCATTTTAAAATGTTAAAATGCAAGCGAGAAATTTTAAAAGAATGTTCCTTTCCTCCTCAAAAAATTTCACCACTTTTAAAATCCCATTTCGCTCCTTGGAATGAATAATTTTCTTTTTCCGTGGCATTTTGTCAAGGCGAATATAATTGACAAAGATCGATAATAATAATTTAAAAGACAAAGAGCAAGATCAACCTCAAATACAAGCTACGATCTGAAATAGTAAAATCACCATGGAACAAGGAATATACATTTTACAGTTATTTCCAACTTCTTAGAAAATCACAGATAAAAAAGTAAACTTGTACTGGTGGTGCAAATCCCTATTTCCGGGATTTGGCGTATTGTACGTTCGCCAATTACGCACTTGTACTTGGCAACCTTTGACCCTGAAACCCCTGGTCAGAAATAGATTCTCCCAAGATCATCTGTCAAGAAACCGGAGCTTAACAGTATATAACACATGCATATATGTATATAAGTATGTATGTATATATATTAGCATGTTTCCTTTAAACAATAATCAGTACTTTTCGGTTAGCCGGATGCCAGTGTTATATATGCATATATATATATATGTGTGTGTGTGTATATATGCAACACATGCATATACATGATTATAAGTATGTATATATAACACCAGAGCCTGATTATCACAGGGGCACATGGGACATGTGCCCCGGGTCCACAATTTCAGGGGGCCTCATTTTGTGCACTCTCTGAAAATAAAAATTTCCATTTGTAGTTCACAGAAAAAGAATATATTTTTCCCATTCATGTAAACTAAAATATATCAGTATGTTTCATTAACGACAATGAACTACAATGTAAACTTTGAAATTCCAAGAACGACGGATATTACACATGGCATGTTTTATTCAGTCTGATAGGTTTAGAACATGTTTTACTCAGTCTTACAGGTTTAGCGTTTTACTAACTCCACTTAAAGACCAGATAGTGCAGAAGATCTTACCTTCTCATATTTTTGAATGCATTTTTACATGTGTCTATAATATTTTTATTTTTTTTACGTACAGTTATGATTTAAGTTGTAAACTGCACATAAAACTGTTTGGTCAAATTATAATGCATGAGTTTTTTTGAGAAAAGGGGCCCAGACATGGCCTGTGTGCCCCGGGTCCAACGTAGAGATAATCAGGCTCTGTATAACACTGGCGCCACGGCTAACCAAAAAGTACCCAATAATCTAATTTTATGCTAATGTCTTTATTTTAATCTAAGTGATTGTTTTAATTTAAATTTATGCAATTGATAATTACGAAATCCCTTAAAAATTAATGTCTTAAATCAAATTTACCCGTACATCAGCAGTACATAATAGAACATAATTTTTTTTTTTTTTTTAAAGTAATAAATTAAATGACTTACTTTTCATAAAGATAGGCAATAAAGCAAAATAAAATCCTCAAAAAAACATAAAAGAAGTGTAGCCTCCATGCTGCATACAAACAGTGATTTAGCCTGCAAGTTAGCATCCAAAAGACTAAAAGATTATTTCTAACCTAATAGTCTCCCAGGCGCATTCCAACGGGCCACCACAGAAGTAAGGAACCAACAAGCTGCAACTCTACTAGAAATAAGTTGACTTTGCTGCTCTCTGCACCGATCGTCAACATGTTAGTGACAATAACTGATGCTGCTGTTGAACAGATCATACTGCGTAACACCTATTCACACCATCCTTGTTTCATTTCTAGCAGCTAAAGCAACTGGCTAATTAAAAGAGAGAAAATAATGTAATACATGCATACATATAATATTTAAAAAATGAAAGGCAAAATGGTACTTTTCGGTTAGTCGGGCGCCAATGTTTTATATACATATATATATATACATGTATGTGTATATACAGTAGACTCCCTCAAATCCGCACAGCTTGGGACCAGAGGTTGTGCGGATTTCTGGTCATTGATTTGTTTACATTTTTGAAACATTAATTCGATTGGTAGTTAAGCAAGGGAAATTATAATGAATGCTTACAATAAAGTGAAACATTAAAATAAGTAAAATATTAAAATAATTTATTAGTTTAAACCTAAGTAATTATTAAAATAATTATGTAAAATAAAAATTTAGAAAAATATTAAATTATTACAAATGAAATCGATTCAATTCGATTCCAAGAGTCCTATGCTGCCATCTACTGGTAAAGCGATCGTCAGATTGATACGTCATCATATAGATATGCTAATTTATATCAAAATCATAAGTAATGTAAATTTATTTAGCAATAAATCAGCTGTAATAACCAAAAGAGAATGATTAACAAAAAATTTAGTAAAAAAAACATTGCGGTAGTTGCTGATTTCGGTGCCATCTTGAATTTTGTTCCTGCTACTTAACTGTAAATTTCATTGTTTACATCGGAAAAAAATACGCGGATTTTAGGCGTTCGCGGATTTAAGGGAGTCTACTGTATATACATGTATGTGTATATATATACACATAATAGTATCATGAATGAAATCAATAGAAGAATAAGAAATGGATGGAGTGCTTTTGGGAAGAACAATATTATTCTGAAGAGTAGCATGCCCCTGTGTTTGAAAAGAAAGGTATTTAACCAATGTGTTTTGCCTGCCCTAACTTATGGAGCAGAAACA
This sequence comes from Maratus speciosus, assembly GCA_963932465.1. Classification (NCBI taxonomy): domain Eukaryota; kingdom Metazoa; phylum Arthropoda; class Arachnida; order Araneae; family Salticidae; genus Maratus; species Maratus speciosus. The sequence goes on from OZ010798.1 coordinate 416,603,433, forward strand.
TGGACGCTAACAAAACGGATGGTACAAAGATTACAAACAACACAGAGAAGTATGGAAAGATGTATGCTAGGTATAACTAGAAGAGACAGAAAAAGAATAACCTGGATAAGAAGTCAGACGAAAGTTTTTGACATCATTGAAAGAATTAAACGGCTAAAATGGAAATGGGCTGGGCACATCGCAAGAAGACAAGACAATAGATGGAGCACAAACACCGTACAGTGGTATCCCAGAGATGTAAAACGGCCAAGAAGACGACCTCAAGTAAGATGGAGTGATGAAATCAGAAAAGTAGCCGGTGTAAATTGGATGACTAAAGCACTAGACAGGAAACATTGGAAAAATCTGGGGGAGACCTACATCCAGCAGTGGATTGAAAATGGTTGATGATGATGATATGTATGTATATAAAACACTGGCGCCCGGCTAACCGAAAAGTACCGGCAAAATATAACAAAACATAAATATTTGATTCAAACAGTAAATGTTGATTTTTTATTAAAGTACTACTCAAAATCAGATATGGGAAACTGAAAATAGCTGACTATATATGTATTTGTTAAAATAGTATCATTTGTAACATTAACGAAAACCTCATAAAAGAATTTTATCAATGATTACTAAGCAATGATTTAGTACATAAATTTTTTTACATAATTTCGTACACAAGACCATTTCGCATCTCAGCTCTCCGCTTTCTCGGAACAAAATCCTAGATACCCTACTGACATTTTTGTGTATTAGAATTCCAAAGCATGGAGAGGATTGCGACCCCTCTCTTAATCTCTGAGAAAAGTATGAAGTTTTTTAAAAAGCACTGAGAGATGAAAAAAATATAAAAAGCTGCTAATGATTGTGATTAAACTGATTATTGAAATTTAATCCACCTCATTTTTAACCTTTTATTCCCTAACACTGCTTACCATATCCAGTGAAAACATTCAGTTTTGTAAGTTATTGATATTTAACAACAATGAAAGAGTTCAACTCAGGCATGTAACCTATATTATTTACTGGTTGTGGGGGTTAGCTTTCAGTTACAATGACTTTCTTTTAAATAAAAGTACATGAATACATATTTTCACAGATGTGCTTTTGATATCTGTAAAATTCGGTAAGTCTTTTATTTTCAAAGAACTAACTTTTTTTGAAAAAGTTATGCACTTTTCAATCCTGCTCCACACTAAAAAAAATCTTGAGTATGTCATTGATCAGAAGATATATCCTACCTGTAATATATGTTAATATTACTCTACATATAACTACAAGTTGTTTAATCATAATATTAAATTCGTAAAATTACACTGGGCAAAAGCAGTAGAAGTAACAGGATCATATCTAACACCAAAAAATTTTTAACATTGACGTAACCAAAAAAAATTATACGAGATACCAAATAAAAACTAATCTGAAAGAAAATGAAACAGAAAAAAATATACAAAACACTTACTTAGTATATGTTTCTCCGTTTACATTTATTTTTCTATACGCTAGACGATAACAACAATACACGTTTTGCAAAAGATGACACTTCGGCATTTTCTTTAAAAAAAAGTTGTACAGAAGCACTTGACAATCGTATAATGTGCGAAAAAGAAGCCAATATGGTAAACATGAATTCACTCAAAAGATGCCAAGAATGTGTGCAGTCGAGTGCGCAGATGGCGGATTTGTGTTCTACCTTTTTTACGTCATATCAAAATGCCCTATGCTTATATGCCACCAGGGAGACATGCGGCAGAAAAGCGTGAGGCATGCGACAATTTCACCCTGTTAACAATGAAAAAACCGGTTTGAACCGCAGAATTTGCCTCATGTCTCACGATTATTGTCGCACGTCTCTCTGGTGTGTGGCGCGCCATGGAGGAAAGAGATAGATGGAGTTGCAGTATGCCTTAAAAAAGGTTTGCAATATGAAACCATTTATCACTCAAATTTAAACGTCCAAGAAAGCCCGAACAAAACAAGCACGTGGAAGGGATTTTGTATTAATAAGACGAATTCAAAGAGATGAATCACAGCTGAAGTATATTTTAAGAAAAAATGGTACATTTTTTAAAGGGCTTTTGTTGTGTTGTTATTTATTAAAATAAATGCTTGCTTTTGAAATAATTGGAATTGTAAAATTAGCAATAAATAAATGGCAAAATAAGATTAAATAAAATATTGAAAACATCTGATAAAACTAAAAATTGTATTAAAAGTTTTCTTTCTTTAACCCTTTCCAACATTGATGAAAAATGTTTGTCTTCGGTTTGTATGGCCTTCTGGCCGAGCTCTAACTCTTGTAAATATACTGGGATCACCCTACATTTTTTATATGTTATTGACGTTTACTATAGCGTGATCGTTATTGAAAAAAAAAAGTGTGGCACTTATAGTTCATTTGCATGGGCGGTAAAAAGTATTTTGTTACATTACGCTCAATGGGAAAAATCGTTTCAAGTGCATTTTAATGATGCTAGACAATTTAAAACATAAAGAAATTGATATACATTTATAAAGTACAGTAAAACATGCATTTCGTAGAATATGGGGTTTGCAAAGCACTTATTATTCATTTACAGGGCACACAAAAGAATTCCATTATATAATGATATATGGGGGGGGGGGGGACTGTTTTACAGCGATATTATGTAACTGAAATATAATGGAATTAGACATAAATTACTCAGATTTACTACAATGTACTTGCGGTGAAATATGATGTGCATAGCATTTATCGTTCATTTAAAAAGAACACACAAAGATTCGGATACACTACTGTATTTAAAGTACTTGTCAGTATGTCACACAAATTTTGTAGGCGTTCTATCACAAGAACTATTGCACGGAATTTAATAAAAATTTATATTCATGTAGTCACTAATATAAATTGGTGCTGATTAGTTTTTGGTGTAAATCACCTAACAGGTGTCGCTGCTATGTTGCATTTTTCGCGATTTCAGCAGTAGTTTTATCTCAAGAACTAATACACGGATTTTCATCAAACTTCAGTTTCAGTTGGTCCTTAATATGAGTTGGTGCTGATTACGTTTTGGTGTAAATCGCCCAACAGGTGGCGCTGCTATGCTGCATTTTCTGGGATTTACACGATTTTTGCAATAGCTCTGTTTCAAGAACTGATGTACGGATTTTCCTCAAACTTCAGATTCAGTTAGTCCTTGATATGACTTGGTGCTGATTGCGTGTTGGTATAAATCGCCCATCTGGTGGCGTTGCGGTGCTGCATTTTTCACGATTTCCGCAATAGCTCTATCAAGAACTAATGCACCAATTTTCCTCTAACTTCAGAGTTAGATGTTAACACAAGTTGTTGCTGACTAGATTTTGGTGTTAATCGTCCAATAGATGGCGCTGCTACGCTAGAATTTTCATGATTTTCGCAATGGCTCTATCTCTAAAACTAATGCACGGATTCTCCCCAAACTTCAGATTCAGTTTAACGTTGACATATGTTATTGTTTGGTGGTTTTGGTGTATCATAGGTTTTGGTGTAAAGCGCCAAATAGGTGGTGCTGCTAGGCTGCAGTTTGCTGGATTTACACGATTTCAGCGATAGTCATATCTCAAGAACTAATGCACGGAATTTCGTATCTTTAGAATCCTCATGATGGGTATAGACTGCCATTTAATTTTGGCAGTGTGCTAGCGAATTTTGAAGTATTAACATATATGAGATAGAAGAAAGTTTTGGGATTGGTACAGATGGAAGTTTTTTTTTTGTGTGTGTGTGTCAATTTTCTGAAAAGAAAAAGTCATTCTTGAGAAATGCATAACAATTTTGTGAAAAATAAAACTTTGTATCGAAAGGTCAAGTCCAATTACTCAAATGCGAGCTAAGCATTTATTGATAATAATTTCATTCTTACAGCTAAAATTTTCCTATCAGGTGAATTTTTTGCAAATAATAATGTTTCAAAACTCAAGTAATTCAAACTAATTAATGGAGTTTCTTTGATGGAATGAAATTTTATAATTGCGCTTCAAATAGGCCACCATTTTGGACTGTATCAATCGCTACTAATTTAATTAAACGTCTTTATTTGTTTTTAACAGCATATTAATAATTGCATGTAAATAGATAAAATATAATGATGAAAGCATTCTTTTAAAATTATGAAAACTTAAATTACAAATACTAATTGAAAATCTAGATTTTCGAGTGCAAACGATTTTAGGACAATAACGAAAGAATGTTACCCTTTCAAGTAAAATCTTAATAGACGCTTCTGATATTTATATTTGAAATACATATAATCAAATAATTCTATGAAGTGATACATTAGTATCTTTGATACATTCTGATCTTGTACTACATCGTATAACAGCGCATAAGTCATTTTTAATGAAATTTTAATCATATCTTGAATAACAATTTCCGACGGTAAAAAATGAAAGCAAAGAAATACAGTTTTAAACCGGTTTGAATGGACCTTATGCACGCGGCCTGAGGTCAAGGCTAAAATTCGTCTGCTGGCGGTATTTACTGGCGGTCTTTAACATAGCAATGTATGGAGTGTGAATTATTAATGCTTGTTTGTTAAAAATACCGCAAAAGAATTCTTTGATGCAGCAGCATATACTTAATGTATTGTAATCTAAATTCAAAATGTTGTTCTGTATGCGAAAAAATTCCCTAAGTTTGCAAATTTTCAGTTAAAATATATGCACTCAACCTGGGTCAAGGCTAAAGTCGTCTGCTAGCGGTGTTTGCGCCTGCGCATTCCGTATTTTGCCGGTGCAGTAACTAGAATAACAGATAATCATACCGCCAGCTCTGGCGTCTGACGTCACCTGAATAGTGTCCATTGATAGGCGTGTCAAAGCACGTGGTTTTGTTTGGGCTTTCTGCAGCGGATTTTAGCGTTACTTTTTTGGCGTCACCTCCAACCAGCTTATTGCACCTCCATCTATCTCATTCCTCTATGATGGCGCGCCTACCATTACAACCGTCGATGGAGTGGGCTCTACGCAAGAGAGACTGGAGTATATGGAGTATTATCAATCCAGCTTGCTTGATTTCAGTTTCATCAGCTTGGTATCGGTATTTAAAAATCTTTAGCTCATAGTGGCAACAGCATATTTCAAAAATTGCCGACAGCTCCTATGTGAAGCAATCATCAGATTGCCGTGTAAAGATTTGAATATATTATTTTGTGTTATCATTTATTATAGATTTAATAGTTGCTATTCTTGTAATTTCTGTTATTTGCGCGCATTTTTAAGGATGCCGGCTTATAAAGGTAACATTGAAATCAATTTGAATTCTGTTTATTTAATTGGAATTGGAATTTTTGCAAATTGTTGTGAAAAGAATATTTGTAAACAGTGTCAGCAGAGTTTAAATATTTCTGACATCTGATTAGATAGATAAATAATTAAGAAAGTAGAAGTAATTTTGTATTAATATTTTGGGTAATACTGACTTTGGGAAAGAATAGTGCTATTATACAAATATTTGGGTGTACCTAATATTGATTTCATGAACTTGTGAAATAAATATGTAACATAATGAAATATTGAAAATATTAGTTTAATGTTGTGTAATTTATACTTAAATTATTTTAAAGATTGATTTATTTCTTATTTATTTTTAAGGATTTTGCTCTTTTCTGATGCATTTTGTTGTTTTTATTTTTGATCCTGAGCTCCTGACTAAATAAATGTCTTGTCTCCCCTCTCTATTTAAATATAGGGTAGATGTGCCAGTAATGGACACCCCTTGATGTTTTTGGTTCATATAAAATGCATATTTAGCTTTAATTTTTTTTTTTTTAATTCCCCCTTGCATGTTTTATAAAACTGGGTTATTGTCGACACTTTTAATCAAACCAATCGGGAAGCAGAAAATGTTTCAAAGTTTCGCTGTTTTTCTGTGAAAATCTTAATGAAGAGACTAAGAGCTGGCTTCGTTTAATTAATTTATTATTATTATTTATTTTGACAATCCTTATCCTTATTAATAGCCTGTATAGTTTAATACTTTCATAGGTTAATTTGGGTATTGACTAGCGATAAAATAATAAAAAATAAGTGATGGGGTAATGAATTTATGAGTGGAAAGAAGTCATTAAATTTTTTTTGTGTAATTAGATTTAAGAATAAAAATGTAACTGAATTAAATTATTAAAAATTTAATTTTAATTGAAGTTTATTAAAAAACCCAATATATGCAAAAGTGTGTGGGTTATTCTCTGCAATAGTGCAAAAAGTGCTTCCCAGCCATATAAATGCTCTTAATTTTATTACATTTTTATTTATTTTTATTTTTATTAGAAGATCTAAACATAGTTTATTAGGGGCAGAAAGTAAAATTTAAAAATAAATAAATTTAGTATTTAAAAATATAATATATATCATGCAAACATCATTCCCTCACCTTTCCCCCACCTGTACTACCATATTTTATTGCCTATTTCTTTCCATCCAGAAATAAAAATAATTAAAAATACCCTAAGCAAAATAAAGTTCTTATTTGATACATTACAAAAAATAATAAAAATATTAATTTTTACTATTATTATATAGTCTACTCAATCAATTATATGTTTCCCCATGTTAGACCATCATTCCCTCACACATTGCTATTATCTCAAATATCTACCACTAATGAGCAGTAGCAGTCTAGCATCCTTCACAGAGAAGAAGCTATTTTGAGTACTTGTCAGTCTAGCAACATAAATTGGTGGTGTAAGATTTTGTTAATTTTACAGAATTTTTTTTTAGTCGGTATATCCGGAAGCGTTTTTATTAGCAGTCATTCCCTCACACAGAATATTCATTTTTTTGTAAATATCAAAAATTTTAATTTTATCATACATTATATATTAAGTGTTTCTCTTAAAGGAAACAGTTTGGATTTCTTCATAATTTTGCATTTTCCCCCTACAACTAGCAAAAATGTCTTATTTCATCATTCCCTCACTTGTCATTCCCTCACATTTTTTATTTTATTTTTTCCACAAATTTTTATTTTATTTTTTTTGTTAAGTCAAATTTTTAAAACAATTTCTGTTGCTATTAAAATCTTCAATAATTGACTGATTTCTTACCATTTATCTAATTTTTATGAAAATTTACATATGCATCATTCAAGTCAGACTGCTGGCCAAATTTGCAAGTATTGTAGAGAACAACCCGTGTATTAAAAATTTTTAAGTATTCGGTACACACTTTGACCGAAGCTTCAGTATTCAGCAAAATTGCTGCTTTGCTTGATCCCTAGTTTATATATATATTTAAATACAGTTTTATAATATAACTGATGATATTCAATATAATGAATGTTTAAGTAATTTTAATGCAGTGACTTATTGACGGCCAGTGATGAATTCAAGGGTTGGTCCATTGGGGACACCCTGCCCCGTGATTATGAAACTACCCTTTTCCCCTTTAACTGCAAAATTACCTTCCAAAGAAAGCTCTCTGCATCAATAAATTTTTCAATTTTCGAAATGTATATTTTGTATTATAAATGTCTGTTTGTGTGTGACAAAAAATTTTCTGGGCACTCTATCCCAAGAACTAATGAATGGAATTTAATAAAACTTTAGATTTAGATTCGTCTAGACCTTGATATAAATTAGTGCTGAATAGTTTTTGGTGTAAATTGCCTAACAAGTGGCGCTGCTGTGCTGCATTTTTCGAAAATTTCTGCAATAGCTCCAGCTCTATCTTGAAGACTAATGCACGGATTTTCATAACCTTCAGATTCAGTTAGATATTGATATAAGTTGTTACTGATTAGGTTTTGGTGTAGATCACAGAACAGGTTGCACTGCTATGCTGAATTTTACAGGATTTACACAATTTTAGCTAGTCATATATCTCAAACTAATGCATGGAAGGTGCTGATTAGGTTTTCATGTAAATCATACAATGGGTGGCTCTGCTGCTATTTTCTCAATAGCTATATCACAGAAACTAATGCACAGAATTTAATTAAACTTAAGTTACACTTTCACATAAATAGATCCTTATTAGACTTGGTTGTATGTTACCCAACAGATGTCGCTTTTATGCTCTTTGGATTGGGAATTTTGGTTGCAGTCTAAGAGGGTGGGTGTGCTGAAATTCAATGATTTGTTTGAAAAATGCAATGTTTCTATCTCCTTTTTAAATGCGCACTATTCTACGAACCTATATCTTTAAAATCCTCATGATGGGCATAGATTGTCATATTTCATTTTGGCACCGTGATAACGAATTTTGAAGTATTAATATATATGAGATAGTAAAAAGTTTTGGGATTGGCACATCCAACTAGTTATGTCTTGCTTATTTTCTGTTATGTAGTTGTCTTTTTAAAGGTGACAATTTCCTCATATTGTTGCTATAATGTTCCATAACACTTAGTAGTTTTCATTAACTTTGTTTGCTTTAATTATTTAGAACTGATTCAGTTAGTGTAAATTTGTGCATTTTATTTTATTAGTTAAAGTAAAATGGGGTAAAGAGATGTTCAGTGATGTAGAAGTCAGTACAGATGATGAACCAATGCTTTTCAAAGCTCAGTTATATGCTATTACTGGTGTTCCACCAGATCGCCAAAAAGTAATGATCAAGGGATCCCAATTAAAGGTGAGCTATTTTATTTATTTAGCTAAGATTGTTATGCTGATTTTTATGCATTACTTTTTTTTCTTAATTTGATGATAATAATTAGGTTTTGACCAATTAACATTGTCAAGAGTTGATCCAGTGAAAAATTGGGTCATTTTTTGGACCCCTTTACCAAATTTCATTTAATAAGATGTTGTCCTCATAATTCTATTTAATTAAAGGAGACTTTTCTCAAAATTTCATTTCATGGAAAAAGGTCTTGTCATAAAATTCTATTTAATAAATCGTGTCTATACTTTTCTGTTATACCAACACAATGCTATAATGCATGCTAATATTAAATTTCTTTTAAAAAAAACCTGACAGTCAAAGGTTTTCTATTGCAAACTGTGCTGAATGCTGTGATTAGCTATTTATTGAAGATGAATCATTTTCTTCTTGTTTAATTATAACCAAGTAATACCACTTAATTTGCTATTTTTCAAATTGAAAATATGTTTTATAATTTACATTTTTTGTTGTCGATGAGATAGAATTTTTCCATTTGTCAGTTATCTGATGTTAAGGAAGTTGCAATAAAATTGCTTCAGTGCTAAGGAATTATACATATATAGTTTTTGCGAGATGGCGTCTACAAACATTTCATAAAAAAAACCAAATGTAATTTTGTTGATCCTAACACTGGATGCCATACCCAATCTATTGAAAGATTATGTGGTATCACAAAATGCCAGAATAACGGATAGTGTGGCACTGTTCGACAATTATGTACAATTTTATCTCATAGTTTACATGATGAGACAACGCAACGCAGCGTTCGAAATCATTGGTGGTCCGCTGGTCCGAGACCACTAAAAATTCAATCGGACCACTAATTTAAAAAATGTAGTGGTCCGCAGGACCAGTAACTATCCCTCACTGACAGGTAAACGTACATTTTCCCGTTCCTGAGAAAACCGCAACCAAACACAAACCACAGAATTTTATTTAAAAAATTAAATAAAAAAATGCATTAAAAGTTATAGTAAGTTGAAATAAATAATCGGAAATAAAATACACAATTAATAATTTTACAGTTTTTGTTTATGTACTGTTTAATTTTTAGGAAATTATAATTTTACATTTTAATATGCTGAAAATTTTGGGTAACTGAAAGCAAGTTTGGCTTATATTCTAGGAGGAGGGGGATGTCACTCAAAGGGTGACTATGTTTGCGGACCAGTAAACTCTGATGTTTACTGGTCCTTGGGACCAGTGACTTTTTTTAATCAATTCGACCGCTGCAACGTCTTTATTCAAAAAATGAAATGTTCATTGCCATGTTGAGACATTTTCATACCTGCAGTTTAAATTGAGTTTTATTTTATTACTTTATTGCATAATATTTATTTGTTCTTTTATTTTAAGTATATATTTATATTGATATGATGAAGTAGTTTATGAGTGTCTGTAATTTTGAAATGTTACATTTTTTAAACTATCACTTTCGCACTGATAATGTTAATTTTTATCAAATGTTTCATTTGATGCCAACTATTATGTGTGATGATAATGTTGTTTTGTTGGTATAATGGAAAAGCACCAATCTGACTATACACAAAATCCATTTAATAAACAGTGACCATTTAAAAAAATTCCATTTCACAAAATGGGTCTTTTACACAATTAGATAAAAGTGGACTCTTCATAAATATTTTGTCTTGTTCTCAGAAAGATGAAGAGGTAAGAGGACTTACATATACTAATATGTTTGGAGCACTTTGTTTTAAAAGCATGACATAGAAATAACCACTTTTAATACTTTCCAACATAGTTAAAAAGGGTTTATAGTAACTTTGCTTTGTCCATATTTAACTCTTGTAAATATACTCTGATTGCCATGTAATTGATATATGTTTAAGGTTTACTATGGTGGGTTCACTATTGAAAATGAAATGCGTAATATTTATCACAGAGTTCTAAGATTAATAGAGATGAAATGTGCCATTTTCACTTGAAGCCAAAAATGCAACCCTGAAACAAGGTACGCCCCAAATACTTGCAGCTCGCTTTGAAAAACCTGTTGTGTTGGTCACTCACCATAGAGGACTTAACCTTCAGACTACCAAAAAAAAGTATATGCAAGAACTACCATTCGGGTCCATTGGACCCATATGTAAAATATATAGGATTTCAAAATATACAAAACACCCATTTATCTACAATGAATATATTTGTTATTAATGCACCTTATACAATATATAAAAGTGATATATATAGTAATAGAGTAAGAAAGTAACACATACAGTAAGAAAGTAATATATATATAGTATATTATAATGACTACAAAACGTTTTTCATCATAATAAAATTATTCTGTACATGAAGTACAAATAACGACGGAATGTTCTCCGCAAACATTTTTCGTACACTTCTTGCATAATGTTCGTGTTTTTCGATCTTTTTTAGAGGGACAAATATGACATCTTGATTTTTTTCGTGGCGGTTCAAAACTATTTGCGTAAAGTTGTTCTGAAGTAGATGTTGAGACGGCGATACCTCCTTCACCTACTAATTCTTCTGCAAGTTGAATAATGAAATTCCGCCTTTTTTTCATTTTCGGATCACATTCAGCATTCAGTGACAACCATATTATGTATGCATTCATCGCACTTATATTGATCATATTATAAAATACAATCAAAGGCCACCGACGTGTCATGCGTTTCACACTATATGCTCTTACCATTTTGTCCATCGTATCTACTCCGCCTTTGGTTTTATTATAATCTAGGATTATTTGTGGCTTTTTTTCTAAGCTGTTGTCAATATCATAAGTGTTATGCATTGTGCTTAGCAAAGTAACAATTCTACCTTTTCTGGGACAGTAAGAGATGATGGTCGCCTTCTCTTGAAACCCAAATAAAGTAGAATATACAGAACGATGTTTTGGATTTGTGAACACAGCGGGTAATTCAGGTTTATTTTTTCGAATTGTTCCAATAAGAGATAATTTTTTTGAAGTAAGATGTGTTGCTAATGCATATGACGTAAAAAAGTTATCACATGTAATATTACGACCAGAATTTTCAATTTCCTTCGTCAATCTTTTAACTACATTTTCTCCCTGATGAGATTCTCTTACTTCATTTTTGCCTGTATATAGTTCCAGTTTCCAAGCATACGATGTTACGCTGTCACAAATAACCCAGAACTTCAATCCATACTTTCCAGGTTTAGATGGCATATACTGACGGAAAGGACATTTTCCACGAAAAGAAATTAATTGCTCATCGACAGTCATAGACCAATTAGGAATATAAGGGTCTTGTAAATAGCTATTCCACAATTCAAAGCATTCTCTTATTGGCTCTAATTTATCAGTTGATCTTCTTTTACGCCTCTCAGCAGCATCATCAAATCTTATGACACGTAATATACTTGTGAATCTATTGCGACTCATAATGTCCCGAAATATTTGTCTTCCATTTTTTATGCTCCAAAGTTCGCTTACTGTTTCATTTTTCGATTTATATACTCCAATAAGTAATAAAAGTCCGATGAATTTTTTAAGTTCTATAATATCTATAGGTTTCCACTCTTTATCGAATACTCTATTGCCTTCCGCGTTTGTCCATTTTACTATAATTTCCAAAAGTCTTTTTCGGAAATAGATAAGAAATGAGGATGATATGGAATCCACTTCACGATTTGCAAATCTTGAAGGTCCAGATTTTTCACGTAAAATATTGATTTCAGTACGTCTTCCTTGTGGTCTGGCAACTTCATTCTTATACCAGATCTGTGAATTATTTTTGGAAACAAAAGTAGAATTTGAAGTACTTGTGGTTGCTACATTTACTTCATTGGAATCATTATCAGATTCTGAGTAGGAATCAGAAATTTCATTATGTATTTCAACATAATCTACTTCACCTTCATCAGACGACCGATTTTCATCATCGGTGTTGAATTCTATATCGTCCGGATTTTCCATAATTTTTTGAATTTCCTCTTGAGTCAATACTTTTTTTCTGTTCATCTTCAATTCAGTTTTTAACAAAAAATAAGTTAGGAAATAAGAAAATGATGAATATTTGTAAAATAACAAAGCACGTACAAACTACACTTATTACTTGTCTTCAAATATCAAGTCCTATTTTCAATGAAAAGACTCAAAAACATCAATAGACACCATTCGCTCACTAACTGTGTCTGTTGATAAATGACTCTCTGAACCAGAAGTAACCTTTTATATATAGAGCACGAAGTTTACTAGATCAGTCTAGAATGTTCTCAAAACTTCATTATAAAGTCGCCAAATTTGGCGAGATTGGCGCTAAAAATCCATCGCCAAATGGGCGATAAACAGCCAATTATGGTAACCCTGTTCCTCCTCATGATTTATGGCAACCCTAGAAAAAGAAAGCAACAGTATATTACGTTTGTTTTAATGTTGGGTCCAATGGACCCGCGTGGTAAACAATGAAACAAATTAAAAATAGGTAAAAAATTTCGAACAAAATTTTAATCGCAATTGCATATACATAGAGGAGACAATTGCAGGAAAAGTCATGTAATCGCGAAACTTTGAATGCTATTTTTCATGAGAAAAATTTACATTAAATATTGCTGTCGGGTCCAATGGACCCGTCTGGTAGACGGAAGGTTAAACAGATCACTTTCATTTAGAAAACTGCGTGGGTATAAAAAGACCTCAAAGAAAAGCTATGTTGAAAGTAGGGATTGACCGAATACCGAATAGTTTATTCGGTGGTTCGGCATGTAAACCGAATATTCGGCTCCGGCCGAATAATTGCAGATAAGTATTTTTTTAGAATTAGAAGAATTCTCTTTTACTTAGCAGTAGAATAGGCTAAACAATGAGTTTTAATATTATGTGCATGAGTTCAGAATTCAGCTTGCAGTACAAAAAACAAGTCAAAGGCCATTTTTTATTTAAAAAAAACTTTTTCCTTCCTAAAATAGTCTACATAGGGGTGAAATCAAAACAACTGCCAACTAGAAAAAAAAAAAAAAAGTAAAGAAGATGCATATCTTTCCCTTATCATTTAATTTTAATTACTTCTATATTAGTTTTTTTTAATTTAAATTTATTTAATATGTATTTTCTTTAATATACACATCAAATAAGTATATTAGAGTTCCATATCTACCGGGTGTCCCAAAAAGGACTGACTGATTTTAAAATTCAATAACTTGCAAACGGTGACAGATATTTAAAAAATTCTTGCAGGAGGTTTATGCATAAGGTCAAAAGTTTTATTACAGTGATTTTCGATTTTAGTTCGAATTACAAACAATAGATGGCGCTGTAAACAATAGTCGCTAAATACAGGCTCGATTTCTAGTCCTTTCTCTTGTTCCATGCTGAGAAAGGTGATGGAAATGTATTATCCGGGCCACGAAGTACCAAAAATCGAGCCTGAATTCAGCGTCTATTGATCGTAGCGCCATCTATTGTTTGTAATTCGAACTAAAATTGAAAATCACTGTAAAAAAACTTTTGACCTTATGCATAACCCTCCTGCCAAAATTTTTTAAATATCTCTCACCGTTTGCAAGTTATTGAATTTTAAAATCAGTCAGTCCTTTTTGGGACACCCGGTATATATCTAAGGTTATTAAAGAAAATACACACATCCAATAAGTATACCCCAATGCTTATCCTATAGCTTTTATAACCGTTATATCAAAATCTCTTAAATTTGTAATCTTCATCACCACAGCATTAAAATATTAATCAAAATATAAATATCTATCAATAATTTGATAGAAAATAGTTAAATGTACAAATTGATATACCTTTTGTATTTTGAGAACATTCCTATTCAATATGTTTATAATTAGACAATCAGTAAATCAGCTTAATAACAACATTGTTTCTTTTTATTTGAATGAACTTTTGTTTTTTTGGCAATCCTTATCCTTAATAATAGCCTGCATAGTTTCAATACTTTCATAGGTTATTTTTGGGTATTGACTACTGATAAAATAAGAAATAAGTGATGGGTTAGTAAATTTGTGAGTGGAAAGAAGTCATTAAATTATTTGTTAATTAGATTTAAGAATAAAAATGTAACTGAATTAAATTATTGAGAATTTCATTTCAATTAAAGTTTATTAAAAAAGCTAGTATATGCAAAAATGTGTATTAAAAATTTTCAAGTATTCGGTTGCCGAATACCGAATATTCAGTGTACACTTCGACCGAAGCTTCGGTATTCGGCAAAATTGCTGCTTCGGTCAATCCCTAGTTGAAAGAATTCAGTCTTTGATCCTTATGCTTGTCTTGTTTGGGCCAACTTCGGACATTTAAATCATGAGTCATAACCGGCTTCATCGTGTAAACAATTTTGATAGTATACTACATCTCTATTATAGTTAGAACCATGTGAGTATTTATAGTTCCTTTTGTTTATAGCGACACTGAAAAGAATACTTTTGCATTATGGTCTATGGGGAAAATTAGTGTACGGTGTATTTTAATGATGTGATGTTACACAATTTGAAACATAATGAAATGATATGAATTTCTAAGGTGCACCAAGGTGTGCTCTTTCTAGAATCTGGAGTGCAAAGCATATATCATTTCATTTACAGTGTCACACAAAACATTTCAGTTACATACTGGATACGGGGAAAAACCATTCACAGAATATTTTATTGATGCTACTCTATTTGAAAGAAAATGAAATTTATGTGCATTACTGAGGTTCGCTACTTGCTATATGATAGGATTCATTTACAGAAACACAAAGGAATTCGGTTGTAATACTGGCTATTAGTAATAATTGTTGGAAGTATGTTTTCAGTTATGGTATGAATTTTTAAGTTTAAATTTTTGCATACAACATGGTGTGTATAAATTCTATAGATTATAGGACTTACAAAGAGTTTGTAAACATTATGGTGCATGAATGTGAAGTGCATTTTTTAGCTGAACTATGTTTACTATATTAACAGATATAGAGTATAAGCAAATTCATATATACGGATAATCAAAGAACTGTATGCATTACCGTCTATGGATGCTAATTTCTGGAAGTGCATTTTTAGTAGTTTTAGGTTTTTTAGTTTAATATATGATGTGCATAAAAAGAATTAGTGCATTTCTGTGTATTGGCAGAAATTGTTAATGGTGAATTGTCAACTATGTTAAATTTTAGCGTACTAGGTAGAATATATACAAATCTATATACTGGGTGTCCTAAAAAGGACTGACTGATTTTAAAATTCAATAACTCGCAAACAGTGACAAATATTTAAAAAATTCTTGCAGGAGGGTTATGTATGATGTCAGGAGTTTTTTTACCGTGATTCTCGAATTTGGTTTGGATTACAAACAATAGATGGTCCTGTAAGCAGTAGGTGCTAAATTCAAGCTGGATTTTTTGGGCTTTCTTTTCTCCCATGCCAAAAAAAGAGATTAAAATGTATTGAGCCATTGAGTGGGTTCTGAAGTACCAAAAATCAGGCCTGGATTTAGCATATGTTGCTTGCAGCGCCATCTATTGTTTGTAATTTGAAATAAGTTCAAGAATCGCAGTAAAAAAACTCCTGACATCATACATAGCGCTCCTGCAAGAATTTTTTAATATCTGTCACCGTTTGCAAGTTATTGAATTTTAAAAAATCAGCCAGTCCTTTTTAGGACACCCAGTATCATATACATGGCTGCATCCCCCCCCCCCCCCCCCCAAAAAAAAAAAAATAAAATAAATAAATAAAATACAATACCTTTCTGGCTGCGAACGGTAATTGTTGAAATATGGGTTTGAAGTATGTTATGTGTTTTGTAGTTACTTAGATATCTTTTTCTACCTAATTAAATGGTGAAGTTTCGTTAAAGCATTCTTAAAATATGTTTCATAATCTGTATTTGACATGTGATTTTCTTTTCTTGTTTAATTAATTTTAATATGGATTAACTATGAAAAATGTATATTTCTATTAAATTTAGTTTTAGAAAGCTGATAAATATATCTTGCCTGCTACTTGATGTACACTACAAATCAAAACTATTTTGTAAAATAACAGTTGTCTATTCACTGAATCAAAAAACAAAAGTCATTTTTTGTGAAAATTGATCATTTTAATATATTTGGATACTATAAATTAATAAAATCTTTGTTTAAATTCAATCATTACAAAATTTTATTTTTCACGAAAATAGTAATAATAATAAAAAAGAATAAGGATTAAAAAACACTTGCTTTGCCTTTTGCCACCTGATTGAATTTGTAATAAGGGTGATAGAACAGGATTTTTTAATTTTAACCGTTTCAAAAGAGCCGCTTATATTTTTAAAAAAAGGTTATTCTTTATTAAACTTAAATAAGAGGGGCCTATTGTGTCATTTTGAATGTAAAGAAACAAAAGTTGTCTGTGACATTGAGAAAGGCAGGCTTTCTAAGCAGTATATTAGTGTAGTTCTTTTCTTTCTTTTTTTTTTTTTTTTTTTTTTTTTTTTTTTTTTTTTTTTAATGACCCACTTGGTGCAAATATAATATTTTACTTATACTAAAAAAAAATAATAAAATAAGCTTGAAAAAATGCCGAGTTAGGCCAGATCCAAGCCAAAAGATTTCAGACCTTGCAGATCTCTAATTCTAATACAAATCATGTGAATATTCTGATGCATAGTGTTTAAAAAGTAAGAAAAAATAATTAACACTAAGTACTTTATTGCACTGAATTCATTCATGTGGAAAACATAACACACACACACACACACAGGGAAAAAAAAAAAAAATCAGCAATTGCTTCTTACATCTGTATTAATTTTTTTGTAATAATTAAGAAATCTATTTTTTTTAAAAGTTTTATTTTTGCTGGAAATATTTTAGTTATGCTTATTGTTATTTCTTTTACTTGTTTTTGTAACTTGGCTAATGAATCTTTCATTGGATGTATGTTATAGGTGAAAACTGGGAAATTGAGTTAGTAGCCAGTGGCCGGTAGACTCAGTTTCATTAGTGGCCACTTTTTAAAGTTAGTGGCCACTATAATGTTTCAAACTTTCTTGACATCTAGATAAACTATAATCGTTGTATATATACGCATTTTTCTATAAATCAGAGTTTTATACCAGCCAACTATTCGTGATAAGAATAGGGAAGCAGTCAAAATTCAAGAAAATTACACTTTAAAACCACAAAATCTATTATCATATTGATTTATTTTAGAATATATTTTTAGATTATTTGTATATGTTCGTTTGAACACTATTATCAATCAAATTACTATTACTTTCTTTATATAAAAAGTAACTAAATCAAAATTCCAACAGTTAGGTGTATACAATAAAAAAATAATCAAATAAAACACAATAAAATGTTATTTGTATTTTATTTAATAAGTAAATGTGTTATTAACATACTACATACATTAATTACATACAGCTGAAATCTAAGCTGGTGAGTGTATTTCGCAGGATTAAACAATATCTCTTCAAGAAAAATAATCTAACTGGTGAGCATGTGGCAGGAGTCAAAATATTGAAAATACTGCAATGTTCTTAAAACTCGCTTGCATCCGGTGAAAAAAAAAAAAAGAAAAGAAATTATTTGAAATGCATGTGGAATCAAAGCTGATGAACATATTTTGCAGAATAAAACTGTACTTCTTGAAAAAATAATCCAACTGAAGGGCAATGGCAAAAAGCCGAAATATTAAAAATACAGCTAAATCACTGCAATCTGCTTGCATCCGGTAGAAAAAAGAATTAACCAGTTTGCTAATTAGATGTAATCAAAGTAGAGACACATGTTTCTATGTAAAAAGCTATATTTCACTTGGCGATCGATGGTCGATTTTTTATCGCCACTTGGCGAGTGGCGACTAGGGTGGCGATCGATGGTCGATTTTTTAATCGCCACTTTTACAACTTTAATCGCCACATGGCGAGTGGCGACCGCCAATTTTCACCTATAATGTATGTACTAACATAACATCACATTAGTATTTTAATTGGATGAGAAATCAAGTTTTGGTAGCAAAGATTTTAATTAATAACTGTAATTTGGAAATGAATTTTATTCGGTAACCAAGGTATCAGTTTAATGTTTGTATATTTCAAAAGGGACACTAATAACTTGTTATTCTGTTATCCATTTATTTTTATTATATGATAGAATTTTGTGTTGGATTTGATATTCGCTAAAATTTTCATTCTTGGAATTTCAGAGGAGAATTTGATTAATTTAATCTGCTAACTTGTCTCTTGCATTGTATTAATTAATTTTCTTTGTCTTTCTTACTTTAGGATGAAGCATGGGGAAATATTCAGTTAAAAAATGTAAGTAATATTGATTCATTTACCAATTATGTATTTTCTTTCATAGTCTTAGAAACTTCTTCCATTTAGACGTAGTATAAATAATTTTTAAATTAGCGACTGTGTTTAAATATCCTAATTTCTGGAAAAAATGCTGGATCACAAAAAAATTGAACCAAAAGAAAAAGAAATGGCCGAAATTTAGGCATATAGGCTTTTAGAGCGAATTATGGGCTGACAGAAACACACAAGGCTCACATTCCTCTAAAAATGCTTAATTTTATTAAAATTTTTGAATGTCCCTAAAATTCATAAAAATATACGAAAATTTTCCATCTATCCTTTAAAAAAAAATTAGAAAAATTCAATAGATGCACATATTTTTTTTTTGTTTGTTTGATGGAATTTAATCTTTACTGAAAGAATCTTCCAAATTTCAGCAGATTTCTGTTGCTTTAAAATTTCCACATAAATTCCAACCTCCCCACTTTGAAATTTCTACTCCTTTGTCTGCTCCCCCAACATGCATAGTTTAACACCTTTCAAAATATTTTATTTAAAAAAAGTTACCTAATTCTTACTTTGTAGAAAAAAAAGTTAGATCAATAATCAAAATTCCTTCTAAACCATTTACTTCGCTCCTATCCCCTCTTGCCTACAACTTTTTTTTGGATCTCTATTTATTACTATCTGGTAACAAACAATAAATAATAAAATCATAAGCTGCAAAGTAAAGCAGAAATACCCCCCCCCCTTTTCAGAATATTGTGCGTCTAGCCCCATTGCCCCCCACTTCCCTGTACTTCTGAAATTACAGCATGCTCTTTTGTCCCTTTCAGCATACGAAGTTTAAAATCGTTAAAGATTTAAAATTTTTCTACCCTATTTGTTACTTTGGGGTAACGACAAATAATAATAAGTCATTTTAAATCTTACTTCTAAATAAGTTTTCTCTCTTTGTGCCCTTCCCCACAGGTTTTATGCCCTCCCCCCCCAGATCTTAACTTTTTAATTTTGTAAAAAAATTCTATCTTTTAGTTAAGCAGTAAAAATAATTTAAATTGTCTTAGACGTTTACCCCTACAGTGCGTAATGTTTAAAATATTGAAACTATTTTTTTTTTCCTTGCTCTAATTGTTTCTGTGCAGTAGTAATAAATAACTTGATATTAAAACAAAGTTGGAATGATTTGCAGCATCTAAAGAGGGCATTAAGAGAACAATTTTTTGCTTCCTCTTCAGCAAATTTAGTTTAAAATTTTTAGTACATTTTTTTAAAACTCTTTTCCCTGTTTCTTACTTTCCAGTAAAAGTGAATAATCAATCGTCATCTAACCCCTCCCACCACACAGTTTCAAATATTTAAAACTTTATCTTTTTAAAATTCTGCCTTTTTTCTTACTTTGCAATAACAATAAACAATGTCTACATCCTCTATTGCTGAAATGTCTGCTTCCCCTCCTTCCTTTGTTTCCTTTTCTTTTTTTTAACACTTTTTGTCTTATTCAATATTTAGTCGCAAAAAGCTAAAGCCAAGCGCAGCCATGCAAGAACAAGCCACATTTTAACACTTTTATTTATTTTTTTATTTTTTTTGTCCGAATTCTTCAAATTTTTAATAGTAGCAGTTTTTTTTAATCATAGAGAAATCATATTTTTTTTTTACCTATGCCAAAAAAAGCTTACATTCTCATTTATAAAGGAGTTGGATTTTACTATGATTACGTCAGAGTAACAGCATTTTTTTCTGATTCTGTTCTTGACGAATTATGAGCCCGAATGCACAGAACTTCATTATTGTGATTGCTGTCTTATTGCAGTTTTATTTATTTTACCCAAAAGCTCCTCCTAGTTTACACGGAACAAAGCAAGGTGGTTAGTTCATTTATGAAAGCACTCACCCTAACCTTTTTTCTTACAGTCTGCTAATGTTTGCAGTCAGTCAAATAAACTTTGAACAGGAGACATGAGTTCTAGACAGAATATATAAAGTACATGATAACATCCAGTCATTTTGATGATTGAAAGGGATTGAACTGTAATTGAATTATCTTGTCTCAAAGAATAAAAGTCAAATTAAACTCCTAAACTTGCAAATGTATAATGATGTAAGTACAGTAGCCTCCCTCTTAACCGGAACTCCACTTTAACTGGCCGATTTTTTTCCCCAACATCAGGCAAAATTCAAGGATGACGGCCTCTGGAACTCAGCTTACGCTTTCAAGTTGATGTGCAATCCCGAGGGAAAGGAGCAAAATTATGAAAGGAGAATGTTGGTTTTAAATGGATACGCGTTGACCTTCACCATGCCTGTGTTGAATTCAGGGTGCGGCCCAGGGGGGAGTCTCCCGCCCGGCTGTAAAATGTCGCATGCTAACATGCATGAATGTCAAATGAATGTGCTGTGCGGTAAAATGTCGGGCATCTTGCCTTTAGCAGAAGGTGGTCACTGACTTCTTTATGGTTGATTAACTTAAATGTACTGTACATACTGTAGAACAATTTCAACTTCTTATAAAGGTGTGCAACACGATTTTCAACAATTTTATTTGTGTTAAATATTTTTTATTTGTTGTCAGTGATAATTTTTATTTCAACTCAGTTAATTATAACTAGTATTCATGTCACAAAATATAGAAAATATGTACTTTTTTAAAACTGCACAAATTGAAAAACTAAATGTATCATTACGAGTTTAATTAAATTACGCAAATATTAAATGTTTTCTTACTTCTCTGCTTTAACCGTTTTTTTTTCTTAACCGGCTTACCCTCGGTCCCGTTTAGGCTGGTTAAGCAGGAGGCTACTGTATAGTGAAAAAGTCACATGTTTAGTATCTTGTATAAGGGTTCTAGGAATCACGGAAAATCAGAACATTCTGTTATATCGCCGCTTCAGAGCAACAGACAGTGGGACATCTAGTAATAATAAAAAATGAGATGTTTGACTTATTGCTATGAATAACTGTGTTTGCATCTAGTGGAACAACTTCTGAAATACAAAGTTATGTTTAATGCTATATCTCAGATGTGTTTTATAAAAATTCCCTACTGTTCCACTTGATGCAGACACCGTTTTTCATAGCAGTAAGTCACACATCTCATTTTCGATTATTGCTAGATATTCTACTGTTGCTCTGAGGCAACAATATAGTGGCACGCTTAGCAACATTAGTAAAATACCCAATATTGGATTTTCTGTGGAATCTTTCAATGTCTTTTTGGCAACATTTAGTTCTGCACCATTTTCTTTGCAACTAAAGTTTTCATTAAAACTTGTTTTTGTTACTTACCATTTTAATTAGTTATAAAACTGATTACTATTTTATTTATTTGTTTAAAATATTAAATGTGGGTGACCTACCAGAAAAAATTTTCATATCTTCAGTTATGTAAAAGAAAACAAAATCAAAGAATTGTCAATTAAGTCAAAGAAGTCAAACGAAAATTTAACTTTGTCTTCTTGGATAACCTCACATCCAAATATCATAATTTTGGAAAAAATCTTTTTGGCAAAATATTGTTAAAATAGTCACCAATACAAATTTAACTAACTTTTTGTAAAATTACTTTTTTTGCAAAAATATAAATCTCAATAAAACGAAATTTACAAAAAAAAAAAAAAAAAAAAAAAAAAAAAAAAAAAAAAAAAATAAGAGACCTCAACAGACTAGGTAAATTATACAAAATATTTGTTATTTCATTCTAGTAAGTTTCTTGTCTGCTTATATAGGGAGCCACAGTTTTATTGATGGGAACAAAGGAAGAGCTGCCTCCAGAACCTGTAGAAAAGACACTATTCATGGAAGATATGTCTGATCACGAGCTAGCTACAGCGGTAATTTTTTAAAAATTGTTTTTTTTTTTAAAATATTATTTAGCTTTTTAGAAAGTGAGTTCTGTTTCTTAAATAAATTTGCTGCAGCCATGCTTTGATCATACGTTTGCACTGTGTATTAAATGATTTATTGAAGAAGCTGAGATAACAGTTAGAAGTAGATTACTAATGTGTGAAATGCAGTTGGTATAGTTTTTGAATGTGTGGTATGAATTAGCTGCTGAAATCCACTGTCAGATTTATGATGTGCATGAAAGAATATATTATGCTTAAATAGTAATCAATATGTGTATATATATAATAAATGTAAGCTTTGTTTAATCATGCCTACTGCAACACTCCCGCAGCCTCATGGGGGTTATATGGTATGATAGACCTCCATCCCATATCCATGAAAACTTCAGTTTGAAACTGCAGGGGTTGGGTTCAGAGATATGGGTGTGAAAAGAGGGCATCTCACCAATGGACTTCTTGTTGGATGTCTGTGAAGCAGCTGGGAATCAAGTGTCGAAGAGGTCGAAACTGGCATGAATGTTCCAGATGGAATGTTGTTGAATATTCTGGAACGTTTGAGAAACCGGAAACGGGGTTTGGAATCTTATGGAGCATTCTCGAATGTTCGAATGAATGTTGTGGTGGGGGTCTGTTCCATCTCAGAAGGGTATATATAGGCGATAGGGAGATGCATGTGTCCTTTTGGAAATTAATTAGAACAGATTGAGTGAAAATGATAGAAAGTCAAATAAATTTTAGTGAAAAATTTTAAATGTAATAAGTGAAAGTGAAATTGCTTCAAGTAATGAACAGTGTATTAAGTGAAATCTATAATAATAAGGAAAGAAGTGTGTGTAATCAATTGTCATTTTTAGTTCTACTTTCCACCGCCAGGGGATGCATTCTTATGTCATGTTCTATGGGCTTGATTTCGACAAGGTTTGGCTCATTCAACTTGGTTTTCGATTGTCCTACAGTTTTCAGTTTCACCTACCACCACCAAGAAGCGCATTCATATCTCAGGTTCTGCGTAGCCCGATATCAATGGGGTTTGTCTTATTCAACTTGCTTACGATCGTCTAACATTTTTTTCATCCCATTTTTTTCCCGCTAGAGGGATTAATTCTAATGTTGGGTTCTATGGGCCTGATTTCAACAGAGTTTGGTCCATTCAACTTGTTTTTCAATTTGTCTTACAGTTTTTAGTTCAATTTTCCACCACCAGGAAGCACATTCTTATTTTGTGTTTTATGGGTCTCATCAGAGGCATCGCTACGGGGGGGGGATCTCACCCTCCAATATTTGTGAACTTGGGAAATTCTAGATTTTTAAGACTTTTTATTTTAAAAAAAAGACAGAAAAATAAATATTTATTATTGTTTTGGTGACTTCTTTTTTGTGAGCTATAACTGCAAACTAATTAAATAATCAAAAGAGATACAAAAAGAAAGCAGCCCGACTCAATCTGTCAATTTTTTTTTTTCTGTTCTATGAAAATAACATACATCCACCAGACCTTAATTTCTCTACTCCTGTCCATCAATAGTTGATCGTTTATTTCCCCCAAAACTTTGTTCTTTACTCAACAATTTCAAAGTAACGTCAGTGATTCTTAAGACACACTGACATTATTTTTATATGAAGAACGATTATGATTCGTAGACAAGTGAAGACAAAGAATTCACAAACCTTGAACTAATGCTAGTTGACTAAAAATAAAATGGTCATTTCATGTTAGATCTCTAAAAATAAAGTAAATATTTCAATTAAAAAATATCCTGTTGTCGCAAACAAAAATCAGACAACAAATTATTCATAAGCCTTCCAATTGGCGCTATAGCAATAAATCGTCGCCAGAGCTCTTATACAAGGTTCTTAGTCATTGCCATCAATGCCAGACATAAATCTGCAAATATCACAAATTTTCTTTTAAAATAGCATTCTATTTTAATACTAGAAAAGTAAAACATGTCTCTTTCCCCTTCAGTTTGATCTTAAATAGCATTAAAATAAGTTGAAATGGAATAACTATTTTTTAAGAAAAAAGAAACAAAGTTTTTCTTTCTAAGTATGAATAAACAAAATTTTCAGTTTCAGAAAGAATTAGCCCAAGCTCCCTTAACTATGCATTTTCCAAATGTTCATCTTATCTTTTGATCTTTATTTTCATGCCGAATTATTCCAAGATAGGAATATCTAATCTAGTTTTGATTAGAATTATCTAAGTGATAGAGGTGTATTTAAACTTTTACTAAATGAACCAATAGTTAGATTTTTTATGTTTTTAATTTCAGTATTTTTGTTTGGAAAGCAATTTTTTTTACACAACTATCATTATCATAGATACATTGCACATATCATTTGAATTGGAAATTACAGTAGTTTGTTTTAAGTTGGGAAAATTTTGAAATCCCCCCCCCCCCCTCTCAATAAATACCTGTAGCTATATCCCTGGGTCTCATTCAGGGTTCGTAAATATTATGATATTTTCGATATATATCCGATATTTTCAAAATAGTCAACTTTGCTGATAATAAACAGAGTTTCCCCCAGGTTTAAAAAAGGGCAGGGTGCTTCTTGTCGGGAAAGGGCACTTTTGGATTCCGAAGGGCATGTTTTGGATTATTAAGGGCACTTTTTTTTTAATTTTTAAAGGCATTCTTTTGATTTTTAAAACTACTTTTAATATTTAATAGACAGGACGCTATTTTAAAGACAGCAATGAGTCAATTTTCACTATGCAAGTAAATTTTTTAATAAACAAAGGAGAAAAGGCATTTTTTCCAGCTGGGGGCAACAAGGGTGCTAATGTTTTTCATCAGGGGCAAGAGGGGTGCTATTTTGTAAACGTAAGGGCAGGCAGGGTGCAGCACCCTCCTGAAACTGTCTAGGGGAAACTCTGAATAAATATTTTCAAGCATAATATACATTAGAAACTAAAACATATTGCACTTAATACTAGGGATGCACCGGATATTGATTTTGCCGGATATCGGATACCGGATATCCGAAGCTGCTTTGCCTGCCGGATTCGGATATCCGGCCGGATATCCGATCGGATATCCGGCACTAGATATGTTTTTAGTTATATGGTGAATTATTTCTTTATATAACGCCATCTCAGAACAATAAATTACAAACATGTTTCACACATCTTTAAAACATTTTAAATGTATTGAAATATAATTTACAAAAACTATATATCTTTGAATATCAGGGCTTGAAATTCAAGTTTTCCCCCAGGAGGGGAGTTTCCCACCCAACATTTAAAAATGCAGGGGAGTAGAGCTGTTAGAAAGGAAAAAAAAATATCTTTAAACCCCGTTATTTTTTATGTGCCACTTTAAAAGAATTACATTTATACAGACATGACGAAATACCATTGAAATAGTTTAAATTAACAACTCAAGATAATTATCCAAAATTTTTATTTTATTAAAGCAAAGGAACAAAATCAAGCTTTATATATACCATGTCTATTTTTCAATTTTCACCTAATGTTATGGGCAATTAACAATTGGATTGCTAAATGAATTTCTTAATTTAGATTTTATTCCATTTTGCGTGATTTAGCCTCTTTCACAAGTTACACTTTCGATAAACAGCACAGACCAACTTTTATAACTTTAGAAATTATCGAAAACGCATGGTTATGCTCTGTTAAAAATTTTTAGAAAACTTTGCAAAATCTGATGTGCATTCAAGTTTAACTTACTTGCATGAATAATGCATATCGGTGATTCTATTGTCAATATCCTACGGTGAATGTATGTCACTTCTGAACAAACTTGTTTTATTATATCCTTAATGGAATTATAGTCAAAACTGTAATCCCTGGTATTTTCGTTAATTGAACTGTGTTCTATGCATTGGAATTTTAAATCCATATCCAAAGTTTGAAAAGGAAATAGTCAATTGATTTTTTCTATTACACGATAAAAGGTTGATTTCAAAAAGTCATGCCCTAATTTCTATGAATTGCAAGAATCAACTAGTTTGTTATTTCTAAACCTGTTTTTTTAAGTTCGACCAAATTTCTTTTTCTTCATGTGTACCACAAGTGTAATCTCATTTTGTTGAGTGCTGACTATTGGCCAGTTTGGTAGGGCTCAGTCTCCGGTGGCCATTACTGCCCTTTTAGTTATTTCCTATTTTGGGCATAGGGAAAAAACATCGCAAAATACATAAATCGGTCATAAAAAAAAATATCGCCGATTTCATCAATCATGGCGAAAGCAAATAAAAAAATTTGTCGACCGGTCGTAAGAAGAAAACTGAAGTGCATGGGAAATGGGCAGCGGGAAAATATCACAAAATTCGTCAACCGATCTGTCATGAGCAAATATCGTGAAATTCCTCAGCTGGTTGCAGAGAAACAAGTGGGTAAGTGTGATCACAGATCGCACAGAGGGTTTCGTTTAATATTCCTTTAAAACACTTTATCCTTTTGTGAAATCTGTTAGTTCCACATTTCGCAACCAGGGGCGCACTCTATTCTACACAAACCTCTATCCAAAGGAAACTCCGATTTACAACCTATCCGTAGGTATATTAGTCGAGGGGATCGGGTCTATAGCACCCGAGATAGGTAGGCGCCCCAGGAAATTGCATGGAACATTCTTTTATAAGCTTTTTATTATGTGCTATGAACTATGTCAAAGTTTCCAGCAGATCGACTTGTTGGATTTCATAATTTTAACAAAATTGCGTTATGTTAGTTGCAAATTCCACCACCAGGGAGCGCACACTATTCATAACAAAAGTGTATCAGATCGAAACTCTGTTAAACAACCTATCAGTGGATGTGTTACTGGAGTTGGTGGCGGCCTTAAGCGAGAAATTAAGAAATTTGCTGAAAGTACTATTCGGAAATAGTGGTAACTAAAATTTTGACATTTTTATATTTCATAAGCAGCACGTGTCTGAGTATACCATAGTGCTCAAAAAACGATACCTAAAAAGGTCGTAAACGCTATTTTTTTAAAAAGAAATCCAGCGTCCCTCTCCCGCCCTCCCTTCACAGGAAATTGCATGCACCATTATTTTATAAGCTTTTTATTATGTGTCATGAAGTATCTTAAAGTTGCAAACGGATCGCCTTGTTATATTTCCTAATTTTAACAAAATCGCATTACGTTAGTTCCGCATTCCACCACCAGGGAGCGCACTCTATTCTTAACAAAAGCATATCTGAACGAAACTCCTTTGCGCAATCTCTCCGTAGATACATGGTCGGGAGGGTAGTGGTGCAGTCTTAACCAACAATTTAAAACATTTTCCGCGATAACAAACGCTAAGATTTAATAAATAAATCTAGTCCCCCACCCCTCCACTCCTCGAAATATCACACTCCATTCTTTTTTACACTTTTTCTTATGTGTTATAAAGTATCTTAAAGTTTCGAAGACATCGAGTGGTGGTCTTAAACAATAATTTAAGATATTTCCTGAAATTGCTATTCGGAAATAGTGGGATGAACACTTATAAACCTATAAACTTTTTCATATTGAATAATTAATACTTATCTCATAGCGCGCCGTCGAAACACCCCACGCAAATTGTTAATTTTGTAATTTAAATGAAATCTCCGTTAAAAAAGCACGTGCCTCCATCTTAATCTGGCATTTGATGGAAATAAAAGGAATTAATAAAATAATAATTAATATCTCAGCTCGTAATGAAGCAATCTCTTTGAATCGGGTATGTATGGAATCTGCAAGAAATTTCCAGCCCGGATGTCAAAAAATTTAATCGAAAAATTTAATATTTAAAAAGTTTAAATTTCGTATTAGACTTTCCTCCCCTTAAATTTCTCCCGCGCCGATATGTCCAGAAATGATGACAGCTGCCTTCCGGTGAATGGAAATCTGTTTTCATTGTTTTTAAAAACACAGAAATTAAATTTTTATCGATCGATTTTTAGTGGATTTTTTGCGTTCTATCCTACGCAGAAATTTGAAATTTATACCAAAATAAAGTAGAATTTTTTCCGCGTATTTCTACACCTGTTACGAATTTGTACGACCGCTATTTCGGCAGATCCAATTTTGCTTTTTGAAGGTCCACTTCATTTATTGCTTAAAGTACTCCGTGGTAACCCTGCACCGGCTGATTTGACGGAGCATCCGCTGAGTTTACTGGCAACCATTAGGAGAAACTGGGGAGGATTTCGATAACGTGCATTTTCACCTGCATTCAAAAGGTTGATTGGTTAATTTTAGAATTTAATTAGCCCGTAATTGGGTTAATTACCAACTTTTTCAAAATTTTATGATTTGTTGTTTCATGTGAGGTGTTCAGCTATAAGTACCCAAAATTTCAAGTCTCTAACATGTATAGTTTCTGAGAGCGGGCTCTGTGACGGACAGACAGACAGAGGAGCGAGACGAATAGGGTTTCGTCAGATGAACGAAACCCTAAAAACGCGAAAGTTTTCAATCGGATGCAGAAAAACAATTGTTACTTTCATCAGTATGTCGCAAGAACAAACAGGGAAATTTGCCAATCGGTCACAGAATAAAATTGCTATATTTATCAATTGATCTCAAGAAAAAAAAAATTATGAAACTCACCGATCGGTCTCTAGAAAAAATTGTGAAATTCGTCAATCGGTCGTGGAGAAAAAGCGCAAAATTTTTCAGTCGGATGCAGAAAAACAACCATGAATTTTGTCAATCTGTCTAAGAAGAAACTGTGAAATCTGCCCATTGATAGTAGAAAATATCACAAAATTTGTCAGTCGGTCCTGAGACTTGATCGTCGTTTTACAAAGAAACATTTTCAGAAAGTGATTTTTTGGAAACAGGAGACGCCAGCCCACAATAGGGCATAATAAATAGGGCACAATAATAATATTTAGGGCACGAATCCTGCCATTCCTTCTCGAAATTCAAGCCCTGTAATGTATATTAAAAATATTGCATAAAAGATGTAATTTAAACATAAAAATATTCTGTTTATTCGTACAATGAAATGCTGATAATTGCTACTGGATTTGAATAGGGGATTGACTATATTAATAATTGCTAATAATTAATTAATTTGTACAATGAGATGCCGATATATTGTACAACAAATTTTAACCAATTAATATGCATATAATTGTAGAGTATTTTCACAAAGAAATACTACACACTTTCTTTTTATAATTTAAACATAAAATATCTACTAATATACCCATGATTAAAGAGTTATTTTCTCCAAACATAGGTTTAGTTGATGCCCTTTTTCTGTTTTAATTATTTAATATTGTTTTTGCTCTAAGTCATGTTTAGTTTTATTTTAACTTAAATTATTTTTATATTTATAAGTAAAAAGAAAATAACTTAAATTATTTTTATATTTATAAGTAAAAAGAAAATTACTTTTAATTTTAAATATTTATAATGAAGTTACGAAAACAACTACTAGTTGGATTTGCCAATCCCAAAACTTTCTTCTATCTCATACATCTTAATATTTCAAAAAGTAATTCCAAATGTTAATACTTCAATATTATTAGTTCAATATTATACCAACTTTGATTTTGGTCTAAAATTTCTGCTCCAGTCAATTAATCAGACTAAGAATAAGTTAATCTCTATCATGACATTTATTAAAATCAATAATTTTTTCGTTATTCTGTTGTACACCAACTGTTTGTGAATAGCCAGCTTAGCAGGATGCGAAGTTCCCTTCGTTTCATGAGCCGTCAATATACAGTACCAGTGATGGAACAGCATGGACCTCATTTTGGAGCAGCAAAAACGATCATTTCGGAGCACAAAATAACTATTTTGGAGCAGAAAATAACTTGGAGCATCAAAATGTCATTTTGGTATTCTTTGACGAAATTCGCATTTTGTCTGGAATTCTTTGACGAAATTCGTGTTTTTTCTGTGACTCTTTCACAAAATTTGCAATCCTTTGACGAAATTTGCGTGTTTTTCACAATCTTTTGACCTCATTTGCATATTGTTCACAATTTTTTGACAATTCGTGTATTTTTCGGCGCGCGTTATTCGGATCCTTTGTTGAAATCAGCGAATTTTTCGCTATGTTTTGACGAAATTAGCGTGTTTTTTTTTTTTAAATATTTTAACGAAATTTGCTGTTTTTCGCGATCTTTTGACAAAATTTGCGTTTTTTTGCAATCTTTGATGAAATTTGCTGTTTTTTGCAATCTTTGATGAAATTTGCTGTTTTTTGCGATCTTTTGATGAAATTTGCGTTTTTTTCCGCGATCTTTTAACGAAATTAGCTATTCTTTGAGAAAATTGACGTTTTTTCGCGATCCTTTGACGAAATTCGCGTGTTTTTCCGACCTTTTCATGAAATTGGCGGGTTTTTTCGCGATATTTTAACGAAAGTAGCGTTTTTTCCCGATCTTTTGACCGTGGTTTGTTCGTTTTTTGACGAAGTTACCTAACCTTTGGCAAAATTTACGTTTTTTTTCGTGATCCTTTGACGAAATTCGCGTGTTTTTCGCGATCTTTTGACGAAATTTGCATTTTTTATTCGCAATCTTTTAATGAAATCGCGTTTTTTCAGGATCTTTTGACCGCGTTTTGACGAAGTTAGTGCTCCTTTGACAAAATTCACGTTTCTTTCGCGATCTTTTGATGAAATTCGCGTGTGTTTTTCGCGCTCTTTTGATGAAATTTGAGACCTTTTGATCAAATTGGCGGCTTTATTCTTTATCTTTTAAAATAATTAGCGTTTTTGCACGAACTTTTGGCCTTGTTTTGTTCGTTTTTTGACGAAATTAGCGACCCTTTGACAAAATTCACGTTTTCTCGCGATCTTTCGATAAAATTTGAGTGTATTTCGCGATTTTCTGGCGCAATTTTCGTTTTATTCGCGAGATCTTAACAAAATCACGTATTTTCGCAATCTTTTGACCTTGTTTTTTGACGAAATTAGCGGTCCTTTGTTAAAATTAACATTTATATTTTTAGTGATCATTTGACAAACGTCGCGTGTTTTTTCGCGATCTTTTGACCAAATTCGCATATTTTGGCAAAATTCGGATGGAAAATGATCGATTTGGCTGAAGAATTATTATCGAATTGGCGCAATTGGACGCAATTTTGTTGAAAAGTGATCGTTTTGGCGCAGAAATGCGCAGCATTATCGATTTGGCGCAATTGGAGCAATTGGCGCAGCTGTTCCATCACTGCAGTACAAAAAAAACTGCGAAAAATTGAGAAAATTTTACAAAAATCTGTTACAGTGCCACCTTCTGGCGGAATATTTCCAAATTCAAGGAGAAACTGCTGGCCATAGTAAAAAATATGCACACAAAATTGGTCCAATTCTATGCTTAGCTTCATACACTTTTCAATGGTAAAGTAACGAAAATAACACAAAAATCTGTATTATAGCGCCCCCTTCCAGCAGAATATTTTCAAATTGAAGGAGGACCTGCTGGCCATACCCAAAAACATATCCCCCCCCCCAAAAAAAAAAAAAAATTGGTTCAATTCTATACATAACTTCATACACTTTTCGATGGTACAAGAATGAAAGTGGCACAAAAATCGCTATTACAGCGCCCCATTCTGGCGGAATATTTCCAATTTAAAGGAGAACCTGCTGGATATAGCCAAAAAACAAATATAAAAAATTTTGTTCAATTATATGGATAACTTCATACACTTTTCGATGGTACAATAATGAAAATGGCACAAAAATCACGATTACAGTGCCCCCCCCCCCCCCTTTCCAGTGGAATGTTTCCATATTGAAGGAGGGCGGGCCGCCTGGCTATAGCCAAAAACATTCACAAAAAATTTCGTTCAATTCTATGCATAACTTCATTCACTTTTTGATGGTACGATGGCGACACACGGTCAGACAGACCTTTTGTATAAACATGTTTTCGGATATCTGACCCCTAAAACATCTAAATCCGTTGAAAAAAGGAAATCGAAAAAATTTCTATTACAATATTTTCTTCTAAAAATAGGCCTGTTTAAGTGTTAGAATTAAAAGAAAGAAAGAAAATTAATAAAGTCATACTTTAATAAACAACTTCAAATTTTGTTTACATTCTGAAAGTAAAGGTACAATTTTCTAAAAGAAGTATACGTAAATTCTTAAATTTATTATAAAGAGTTCAAATATCAATGTTAGGAAAGCTAGCAATTCTTTAAACTTTTGAGAATTACCTTTTACTCATGAATAGTGAACTTACTTTCATATTTTACATTATAAACAAAATTGTTCGGCATTGTTTGGGGTCAAACGATTTCTGTTATCCTTATATATTCGCTTCGCTGCATTCTGCCGGATAACCGGCAGAGAAGTCGGATATCCGGTGATTGTGATTCGGATATCCGACGGTATTTCGGATATTAAAAAATCAGCCGGATATGCCGGATATCGGATATTTGCCGGATATCCGTTGCATCCCTACTTAATACTATGTTCACACTGGATACCTTAAGATATCTTGGGCCGCTGAACTCTCTGAGAGAGTTCCACAAACTCTCTCAGTGAGTTTCGACTTACTTCGGCTAGATACAGGAACGACCACTCACTCTCGTTGGCTATGAAGCTTCGCTTTTACTGATTGGCTGTTGCGGTCATTGTTATTTTAAGCGCATGCACATACTTTTGTTCAGATCACAGACACAGTGACGCTACTGAGATATCTTAAGGTAAGTTTTTCGATGTGAACAGGCATCCAATTCCGGGAGGGTACCACTTCAAAACTGGCGGTCTAAGATATCTTAAGCAGAGCTGTATAATATAGACGCACGCGCGAATGCCGTGCGCAGAAAATTTTCCGAAAAATTCAGGACTTTGCAGAAAAAAGTCACGAAAAGAAAAACGTATGTTTTGTTTTTGTAACTTTTTTTAATACCAAAAATTTAAAATATTCTCCAATTTTACATACGATTTATATATTGTTTGTGTAACAGAGGTCAGGTAAGAATAAACAAACTCATAAGTAATCACTATCAAGTCAGCTGAAAATAACTTTATTTGCTTGCCTACTTGACAAGACAAACTAAAATGAACAAAACACAGCATAGGAAAACATAATAATCATAATGCTCCACATCTCTCAAATACCAACTACCCAGAGCAGTCCAACCATCAAAAACCCAACAGTCAACCAGAGACCACTTCCAAAAACATACTCCAGCCATCCAGTGCAACAACCCTGCCATCTAGTGGACAAAAACAACAGGGTCATCCCATATCAAATCAACCAAAAAAAAATTATTTTTGAACCTTCAGGATTCAGATTTTTATAAGTTTTTGTTTATTTGTTGTACCTGTCAAGTGGACAAGAAAAACCAAAATTTCCGATTTTTTGAGTTTTTAATTTTTGAGTTATCGACTTTCAAAAAATGAAAAATTGCCGAAATTTGACTCCACTTTGACACCTTTAAACAGCTCTAGGCAAAAAACTATTTTACTTAGAAAGCTCAAATTGGTATCATTCTCTTCTGCTTTTTACGATCTTTAATTTGATATACAACATGATTAAAGTATTTAAAATTTAATTTTTTTATTAAAAAATTAAAAATTTAAATTTTAAAATTTCAAAAACACCCCTTTTAATTTTTTTGAAAAAATATATGTTTTAAAGACATCAATTGACTATGTGTATGCCAACTTTCATAATGGGATGACAATGGGCTCCTATGGAAATTAATATTTTTGTATTATCATATACGAAATTTGCTATACTTGTATTTTCATGTCAAAAGCGTAACTGTAAACTCATTGGTTAATGTTTGAATTAGAGGTCTGCACAGGTTGAAATTTACAGGCCCGGACCTGGTATAAAAATTAAGTTTGGCCTGAGCCTGGCCCATAGAAAAAAAATTAATGGCACGGCCTAGTATAAAAGTTTGGCCTGAGCCCGGCACAGTATAAAAGTTAACAGTTTGGGCACAGCCCCGGCCCGTACAACAAAAATAATGGCCCGGCCCAGCATAAAAGCTAAAAGTTTGGCCAGCCCAGCTGAGAAAAAAAGTTAAAATTTTTGCCCAACCCAACTGAATTTCTACGAAACATGGATTTTTACGTCGATGTGATTAAAAATTGTCTCGTACGAGAAGTTCTGATCAAAAATATTTATTTTAGCCTTTTATTATTATTCGGGTTTATAATCTTTATTTTTAAAGAAGGGCCCTAGGGTGTGATTTTTTTCTTTTTTTATGAATCTCTATTTGCTTCTAAATGTTTCAGTTATCATTAATATTGTTAATCCATACTCCAAGTATTGGAGACTTAAAAATCTGAAAAATGCTATACAGTAAAATCTTCTAAGACGGAATCGCATAGCAAAGAAAAAACAAAAACATTATAGACAGGTTCCCTTCTTAGCAGGTGTGAATGTATTATATTCTTTTCTCACATACGAGTATTATTATACAGTAGACTCCCTCAAATCCGCAAATGCCTAAAATCCGTACATCATCACAGATGTAAACGATGAAACTTTCAGTTCAGATGTAAGGACAAAATTACAGAATTTTTTAGTTTTATAACATTCTGTATGCATTTTAATATGTAATTCTTGATAATATGACTAAACTCGTGGTTTTTCATGAAGCAAGTATAAATTTTTTTTCTGAAAAAAATCCAAGATATTGCTGATATCACTGGTAATCAGTCTTTTTACCAAATATATTTATGTAGTAATCAAGCTTTTTTTGGTTATTAAGACTGGCTAAACCGGAAATAAAACTTCCTTACTTTATGATTTTGATGTGAAATTATAAAGTACCTTTAAAAGGGAAGTTTTGTTGAAGAATTCAAGGGATGTATCTCATCTTTATTATGCATATTTAATTATACATTATTAATTATCTTTTTGACCTTTT
This sequence comes from Maratus speciosus, assembly GCA_963932465.1. NCBI lineage: Eukaryota > Metazoa > Arthropoda > Arachnida > Araneae > Salticidae > Maratus > Maratus speciosus. The sequence continues at coordinate 416,638,931 of OZ010798.1, forward strand.
AATAATTTAATCATTTTTAAAAATATCTTACTTTTTATCATTTTAGTTTATTACTTAATTATTTTAATATTTTACTATATTGCAAGCATTCATTATAATTTTGATTGCATTATTACATTCAAATTATTGTTTAAAAAATGTAAACAAGGCAATGACCAGAAATCTTCAAAATTCTAAAATCCACACACCTTCTGGTCCCAAGCTGTGCGGATTTGAGGGAGTCTACTGTATTAATTTTGCATGGACTTTCACATTTTTCCTTTTAAGACAAGATTCTGTCATAGGCAGGTTCTTTTTAACAGGTTTTGCTGTATTTTAATTTTATTGCCTAGAAATTTACTATTCTTTAAAAGGAATAAATTTTAAAGTTTAATCGTAGAATGACGATTTAAAAATATATGCATTTTTTGCTAAAATTTTTAAGTTGGGCCAAATTTTACTGAGAGCATGGCCCAGACCACGCTGAGACAATGATTTTCATATAGGTTGGATCGAGACAAGAACTGAAAATTTTGACCTGTGCAGACCTAGGAAGAATGAAGCCAGCCCCCTGGCTGGGTTCTGAAAAAATAAGTTAGACCCGATCCTTCAGAAAAAAGTAAGGCCCAAGCCTAGACCGGCCCGAGTGTCGTGAATAAAAATAGCCCATACCTCTAGTTTGAATACTACTACTAATCTATGAAGTAGTTTTTGTATTACAAGTAAATATGAAAATTTAATCTATTAAATATATCAGGTAATAACAATTTGCGAAATGTTTATTTATTTAATGACAATAGAGTAGACATACTAATATATGGTTTACTTTTAAATTAAACAATAAAGATATTTAAAAGGAAATTAACTTACAGGCTCAGTGTAAAATTAACCCTGTATAATCAATTGCAAGTGAATATAAAATAAGCTTCCTAGATTCAAAGGGACCAACAATTTCATTTTTTTTATACACAATCGAATGATATATTAAATGTATCAGGGGACATCTTTTTGCAAAAAGTTGAGCTGTTACTGCAACTATTAAAGTTTATATTCTGAGTAATGAAGTTGACTTCGTTTGTAAAATTCCTATCGTAAAAGTCCTTGAAATGAAATTATTTTGCATATTTATGTTTTTAATTACAAAGAAATTTCAATTTTTAATAACATTTTATAAAATATTAATTGTGTAGCAAATATTATGAATTAATAAAGTCATATGTGCACTGAATGTTTCAAACAGCTGCTTCATGAATTAAGCACAATTAGATAGCAGGTGTTAAAAGAGTCCTACCTCTTGATAACTACACCTAAAGCTTCAAATATCAAATTCCATTGAAGCTAGCTAATACGTTTATATATAATATGTCAAGCAATTTTAGTGGATTGTGTGTTACAAGTACCTGATCTCCATTAAGATAATTTTAAATTGATTATAAAGACTAGAGAGTTAATTAGACGCAGAGCCTGTAAGTTTTTTTTTTTTTTTGCATATTTTTATTGTTTAAAAGTTAACCATGTATTAGAATGCCTGCTCTACTGTCATTAAATAAACAAGCATTTTACAAATTATAACTTGATATTATATTTAATAGATTAAATTTTCATATTTATTTGTATTACAAAAACTACTTAATAGATCAGTTGTCATATTCATTCAAACGTTAACCAATGAGTTTGCACTTTACAGTTATGCTTTAAACATGGAAAACAAGCAAATTTCATACGAATTAATACAAAAATATTAATTTCTATAGGAACCCATTGACGTCTCATTATGAAAGTTTGCATACACATAGTCAATTGATGTCTTTAAAACATATATTTTTTTCAAAAAAATCAAAAGGGGTGTTTTTGAAATTTTAAAATTTAAATTTTTAATTTTTTAATAAAAAATTTAATTTTTAAATACTTTAATCATGTTGTATATCAATTTAAAGATCATTAAAAACAGAAGAGAATGACACCAATTAGAGCTCTCTAAGTCAAATAGTTTTTTATCTACAGCTGTTTAAAGGTGTCAAAGTGAGTCAAATTTCAACAATTTTTCATTTTTCAAAAATCAATAACTCAAAAATTAAAAGCGCAAAAAATCGGAAATTTTGGTTTTTCTTGTTAACTTGACTGACTCTACCACTGCACCAAAAATTATAAATTTCTGAGATGTCAAGGTTCAGACCATTGGTTGATTTGACCCGACATCAAAAAATTTAACCAAAACATATATTTCCCTAACAATGCTCCCCCATTTTGGTTAAATTGTCTAAAGACAAGAATTTACAAAGAGAAATTAACTTAATTGAATCCCAAAATTTCAAAAATGTACTCTTGGGTAATGGCTTTGTAAAGATGTCAGCAGCGTTAGAATATGAATCTACTCGTAATACAGTCACATGACCTTTCAAAATGTGATCTTTTACAAAATGATATTTAACATCGATATGTTTATTTGCACTATTTTCAATATTGTTCTTTGAATAGTCAATAGCACTTTTTGAGTCGCAATATATTACAGGAGTTGGCAAGCTGGCAAAGTCACATTCTCTCAGAATTCTGTCTAACCATATCATCTCACTACACAATTCAGCCATAGCAATATACTCTGCCTCCATGGCAGATTTAGCAACACAACCTTGTTTCTTTGATTTCCATGATACTGGTACACCATTCAAGTAAATAATAAAACCAGTTACACTCTTTCTAGTATCTTTACAATTTGCAAAGTCACTATCAGAATATCCTATCAATCCATTTAAAGTCTCATCATTTTCATATTCGACGACTAAGCCCTTTGTAACAGCCACATATTTCAAAACTTGTAATAAAGCTTTCCAGTGTTTAATACCAGGATTTTGATTAAACTGAGACAATTTACACAATGAATAACTTATGTCTGGTCTAGACCGTGTTGCAATAAACATCAAAGAACCAAGCAAGTTTTTAAAAGGAATTCTTTCCATAACACTTTTGTCCTTTTCAGTTGTTGGACAATCTTTATCTCCTATTTCATAACCAGGGGATAATGGTATGGAAGGTTTGACCAGCAAATTTGGTTTAAAAAGATTTACTACTCTATCAATATAATTTTGTTGATGCATTCTAATACCATTATCATTCATATCAAATTGTACTCCTAACACCATATTTAATTGACCTAGTTCTTTAACTTCAAACAATGATCCAATTAACGCTTTTACTTTATCTAATACTAATTGGGTCTTGGCAAATATAAACAAATCATCAACATACACTAAAATTATAGCATCATTTCCATAATTATACACACAGTTAGTACTTTTAAACTTAGAAAAACCTACACTTACAAATTTTTCATCCATTTCTAAGAACCACATGCGTCCTGACTGGTGAAGTCCATATATTGCACGTAATAATTTATAAACATGATTTTTCTTCTCTTTATCAATGAAACCAACAGGTAGTCATACATAAATTTCTTCTTTTAATTTACCATAGAGATAAGCACTATTAACATCAAGTTGAAAAACTAACCATTTATGAATAACAACTAAATACATAACAAAAGCTCTAATAACAGTGAAACTTACCACTGGACTGAATACATCTTCAAAATCATAACCTGGTCGTTGGTAGTTACCCAAAATCACTAGTCTAGCCTTAAACCTTTTAATCTTACCAGAAGTATCTCTTTTATTATTATAAACCCACTTTGTACCTATTATAATCTTCCCATCTTCAGGCGAAGGAACTAACTTCCACACTTTTCTCTGCTCAAATGATTTGATCTCTTTCATTCATTGCCCGATCCCACTCTTTCTTCTGAGGCGAAATTTGTGCATGATAATAGTGCTGAGGAATTTCAATATCATCAGTAAGGAAAACTTGAAAATCACCCATCTCTTTTAAAATATTTATAGAATGTTCCTTCTCTTTCGAACTATCTTCGTTTGAAGACCCACTATCTTCATCTGAAGCTGCTGAAACTTCAGTATCTCTAACATCTGTTCCTTGACTCGGTTTCCAATTAAAATCTTTTGGATCATAAGTTAATGATTTTTCCTTGTTATATTTTTCCATTTCATTTTTACTCCTAATTTTTGGCTCTCCTGTAGAAGGATAATAATAAACATCAGTTCTTCCTTTGGACATTCCAGATTTACGAATAACTTCTTTCCTAGTAAATGTTATTGGCTTTGATGCATCCAGATTAATTTTTTCAAACATTCTTGCTATTTCTTTCACAGGAGATTTGACCTGTTGTTTCTCAAGATTCTGCAATTCTTCAGGATTCTCCACTCTATGTGCTTTGTTTAGGGGACAGCTCTTTTCTTCTGAGAAGTTTTCTTCAGATAACACTAATTTCAACCACTCAAACATTTGATTATCTACCTTGTTCACTGATCTTCTATCCATCTCCAGTAGTTTCTCATTGAACTTCACATTTTTAGTTTCTTCAATTCTTCCTTCCTCCGGGTACCAAATACGGTAACCCCTTGTATAGACAGCATATCCTACTAAGACACCAATTTTTGCTTTGGGTTGCAACTTGTGTCTTTTCTGTTTGAAAATATTTACATAAGCAGTACATCCAATTCTTTTAAAATAGCTAACATTCGGTTTTCTACCAAACCATCGAAAGTAAGGGATTTCATTGGTAGTTGAATGCAGCACTCTATTTTTCAAATGATTTACTGTCATTACTAATTCAGCCCACATCTTTGACGGTAGTTTCGCACTATGCAAATAAGCTAAAACACCTTCCATAATCGTTCTATTATAAAGTTCTGAAACTCCGTTCATTTCAGGGGTAAAAACATTTGTTCTCTCATGACGTATTCCTTCTTTTTCCAATGCATTTTGAAAGACATTTGATAAGTATTCCAAGCCATTGTCCGTTCTAAGGGCTCTCAACTTTTTCCCTGTTTGGCATTCTGCCATTGCTTTAAATCGCACAAAGGTTTCGTAAACACTCTTTTTATCCTTCAACGGATAGATAAACGCCCTTCTACTAAAATCATCAATAAATGTAAGAAAATATAAAGCATTTCCTATTGACCGTATTTTTGCAGGCCCCCACAAATCAGAGTGAACCAACTGTAAAATTTCAGTTGACCTAACTTTATCCATAGGCAAGTGACTTGCTCTCTTTGACTTTGACAGACTACAGCTTTCACAATCAACAACTTCTTTAAAGTTAGTATTCCTAACACCAGTAACCTTGTTTTCAACAATCATCTTTCGTAACATTCGGTTACTAAAATAACCAAAACGTTCATGGTTCATATCTAATCGACTATGAGTTTCGTAGATGCCATTGCAGTCCAATGAATTTGCACAATAACCATGAAAAATAAAGAAGTTTTTCTCTTTCTTAGCTGTTATAAATGGTGCTCCATCAGGATAATAAAATTTTATCATTCCATGTCCTCCTCTAAATGTAAAACCAGCATCATCCATCTTCTTTCCCGATACTAAATTTCTTTGGACTGATGGAACATGAAGAGCATTTTTCAGAATGATAACGTGCAACACCTTATTAGAATAAACATTCACAACAGCATCTCCAATTCCTATAACTTCAGTAGGGTGAGGTCCAAACTTAATAAATGTTTTCTCTAAAGGCTTATATGATTGGAAAAATTTCTTTGAATTCAGAACATGACAAGTTGCAGCTGAATCCCAAGTGAAAATATCTCTATTCTCTTCAACATTAGCTTCATGAGCAGTTTCCATTTCTGAAACATAAAATAATGACTGTTTTTGAGATTGGGATTTCTCATTCTTCTTATAATTTCCAAACTTTCGCTGCTTTTGCTCATTATTTAAATTAACTTTACAATTCCTAGCAATATGACCAGTATTGTTACATCGATAACAAATTATTTTTGGTTCTCTCTGCTTATTTTGCTTCCTAAGATTAGTTAATTCATTTCTTCTTGCTCCCTGTACCAAAAACGTTTTATCCAGTCGACTAAACTCTTCTAATTTCTTTTTGCTTTCTAAACGTCCATATTCAGTTAATAATTCTGTTTCCACTTCCGCTGAAGTAAATTTCTTATCTTCTAAAGCATACAGCTTAGTTACTACATTTTCGTAAGTTTCAGGAAGAAAAGCAATTAACTGAAATGCTATTTCAGCATCATCAACAATTTTCCCAGCATCAGCTAAATCTTTGACCACTTTTCTCACTCTAGCAATAAAAACACCAATATGCTCTCCCTCTTCCGGCTTTAATAAAATAAATTCTCTTCTAAGTTCAGCTATTCTTGCACGAGACTTGGGACAATATGTGCCTCTTATCTTTTGCCAAGCTTTTGATGGAGACTCTATACCATCTAAAATAGCAACCTGGCTACTATCCATATAAGTTTTCATTAGACCTAAAGCTCTGTCCTTTCTAGATTCAAATCTATCTTTATCTGCTTCTGTAGCATCAGCTGATGATACTGGTTCTGGATCAACAATAAATTTCTTACAACCAGTTAATTGTAATAAAGACTCTAATCTATCTTTCCATGAGTGATTATTTGCATTAGAAAGCACAGGAATAGTTTTATGACCTATTTGACCAAGACAATCTTCAGAGTCAGCAGCCATGTTGTCATTAAAAAAAAAACAAAGTCCCAGAAATGAATAACTTAAAACTTCAAAAGGTAAACAAAAGTTTCTTGAAAACAATTTCCTATATTTAATTTTTATCACATACTAAATAATTGTTGCTGAATTCATGATAAAGCATACTATCATATCTAATAAACATTACTAAGCCTAATAGCATGCTTTCATTAAGCCTAACTGAAAAATGTAAACATTTCAATCTTCACTAAATAAGCAACAAACACCCAACCACGCTGCTCTGCTACCATGTAACAGAGGTCAGGTAAGAATAAACAAACTCATAATTAATCACTATCAAGTCAGCTGAAAATAACTTTATTTGCTTGCCTACTTGACAAGACAAACTAAAATGAACAAAACACAGCATAGGAAAACATAATAATCATAATGCTCCACATCTCTCAAATACCAACTACCCAGAGCAGTCCAACCATCAAAAACCCAACAGTCAACCAGAGACCACTTCCAAAAACATACTCCAGCCATCCAGTGCAACAACCCTGCCATCTGGAGGACAAACTATCCTGCCATCTGGTGGGAAAAGATATCCTGCCATCTAGTGGACAAAAACAACATCAAAAAATTTAACCAAAACATATATTTCCCTAACAGTTTGTCCACAATTTAAAGTTTAACGCCTTAATTCTCGCTCCCGTCATATTCACGGGCTGTCTTTTGCTCAGATTGCTTGATTCCCACCAGTTTTATAAAATAGTGAAATTGGCTATATTTATCTTTTACCTGTCATTAAATAAGGTGAATATTTCTTTTTTATAAAAGTGGTGCCAATAAGCAATTTGAATTTTCAAACCGTAATTTAATTCGAGTGTTAAGGGGTTAAAGACTCAAAACAATTGTTGTGACATCAGACCCTTTTATTTCTATTTTCCGCAGATTAAAACTTGTCGCTGATTGGTTTTCCTTCGACGACTGCAGTGACAATTTAGCCTGGCAACGGCTGTTAAATCGAATAATTTAGTAGTGTTATAAGAGTGACAGGCATTTTATGCAAAGAGATCGCAATTTTAAGGATTGGGTCGTTTCTAAATGTATTGACAAAATAATTGAAAAGAATTCACCTTCCTATCATTGATTTTTGCTTTATTTTTAAATTAAAATAATTATTCTTTAATATTATTTTTTAATTTAAATAACAATTATTTTAAACTACGATTTTTAGTTCATATTGTCAAAATAATATAACACAATTTTATTATACATTAAATTAATTTGCAGAAAATTTTTGACCAAATATTTATGTGCGTGGAAAGTTTTTGTTTTTATACAAGTCTGATCTTAAGTTTCTAGTGTAAACAGGGTATGAGATGAAAACTTAAACAATATACTAAAAGCACATTTTTTGTTGTTGTTGTTGTTGTTGTTACTTAGAACAAAATTGAAGGTCAACTAATTGAAAATCGAAACAATTTGCTTTATGCACTTACCAAAAAAAAAAAAAAAAAAAAAAAAAACTATAGGATTTAGTAGCAACTATCAAGAAATCAGAAATTTAGAACAAAATTGAAAATCAACTAATTGAAAAGCAAAACAGTTTGCTTTATGTACTTACATAAAAAAAAAAAAAAAAAAAAAGCTATATGATTCAGTGTCAACTATCCAGAAATTTATAACAGAATTGAAGATCAACTAATTGAAAACTGAAACAATTTGTTTTTATGTACTTACATTAAAAAAAAAAAAAAAAAAAAAAAAAAGCTATAGGATTTAGTATCAACTATCAAGAAATCAGAAATTTAGAACAAAATTGAAGATCAACTAATTGAAAACCAAAACAATTTGCTTTATGCACTTACATAAAAAAAGCTGTAGGATTCAGTATCAACTATCAAGAAATCAGAAATTTATAAAACAAAATTTTAAATATTGTTTTAACTGAAAATTTTTAACATTTTTTATTCCCTAACATGCTGTACAGTTTAAACTGAACTAAATCAATGTCAGCGCAGATTCTTTTCTAATGAAGGTGTGTATATATATATATGTAATAATAAAAATTTTCACCTCTTTTTCTTAGTAAAACTATTTAATATTATTGTCTTTTATTTCATGCATTTAAAGTTGTGTATTCTTTTATTATTCTAAAAAACCTTAATCCATTCGCCTAATCTTATAAAACCCATTAAATTACTTTTTCATTTTATTCTAAAACTAAATTCTGTTTCTTTCGAATGTTTTAATATCAATTATTCTTTTGTGTTCTATATCCACAATTCCATGCGTCTGCCAGCGCTATTTGCGCTTTTATTTTGACGCTGTATAAAGAGTTCTTTATTGACGTCATCCTTTCCCATCGAATCGTAATCTGTTTTATGTCCCATCCTCCCCCACCTCTCTTCTAGCATTGGCCTGTTACCTTTCTGTAACCGTCTGTGCGCTGTTGTTCGGAGTACAAATATCGTTACATCGGCGATGGAGAGAAGATTTTTACGTTTTTCTGGTTGTCTAATTAAGCTGCGTCGCTTGGAGTGAACGTTCTAATGTGTAGATCCTATTCTTATAACATCTAACGTTTTATGAAGCGATGATGAGAGTGGATGGAATAACTACTGGAAGTGTTTTACTACGTTTTTTGTCAATAAAACCCATTTCAAGTGACGATTACTCTCTATATTCATTACGTAAGGGAAATTATCCCAATGTTTTTCGAGCCTGTTTTTTCTCGCCACCCTGACTGCAATCCGGTATTTTCAATATAACGGATGGATGGTTTTGATTGCTCTACTACATTTTATATCGAGGTGTACTGGTGTCGCCTAAATATCTGAAAGTCGGTAGCAAAATGTTACATATATATATCAGTGATGGAACAGCTGCTCCAATTGCGCCAAAACGATCATTTTTCAACAAAATTGCACCCAACTGCGCCAATTCGATAATAATTCTTGAGCCCAATTGATCATTTTCCTCCCGCATTTTGCCAAAAGATTGCAAAAAACATGCAAATTTGGTCAAAAGATCGCAAAAAACACGCGATGTTTATCAAATGATCACGAAAAAAAACGTGAATTTTAACAAAAGATCGCTAATTTCGTCAAAAAACGAACAAAACGCGATCAAAAGATCGCAAAAAAAACGTGATTTCATTAAAAGATCGCGAATAAAACGCAAATTTCGTCAGAAGACAGCAAAAAACATGCAAATTTTGTCGAATGATCACGAAAAACACGCTAATTTTGTCAAAAGATTGCGAAAAACACGCAAATTTCGTCAAAGGATCACGAAAAAAACGTGATTTTTGTTAACGGATTGCTAATTCCATCAAAGAACGAACAAAACACGGTCAAAAGATCGTGAAAAAATGCTAATTTATTTAAAAGATAGAGAAAAAAACGCAAATTTCATCAAAAGTTCTCAAATTTTATCAAAAGATCGCGAAAAACACGAGATTTTTGCCAAAAGATCGCGAATATCACACGAAAAAAAAAACGTTAATTTTGTCAAAGGCGATCTTTTGCCGAAATTTGCCGTTTTTCTCTTTTTAAAAAAAAAAATAAATAAATTAGCGTTTTTTCACGATCTTTTTTGACCGTGTTTTGTTCGTTCTTTGGCGAAATTCGCATTTTTTCGCGATTTTTTGATGAAATTCGCGTGTTTTTCGCGATCTTTTAACAAAATTCGCTTGTTTTTTGTGATCTTTCAACAAAATTTGCATGCTTTTCATGATCTTCTGACGAAATTTGCGTTTTCTTTGCTAGCTAACTTCGTCAAAATGCGAACAAAACGCGGTCAAAAGATCGTGACAAAACGCTATTTCGCTAAAAGATTGCAAAAAAACCCGCAAATTTCATTAAAAGGTCGCGAAAAATACGCGAATTTCGTCAAAGGATCACGAAAAATGCGTGAATTAGCCAAAGTATAGGAAACTTCATCAAAAAACAAACAAAACACGGTAAAAAGATCGTGAAAAACGCTACTTTAGTTAAAATATCACGAAAAAACCCGCAAATTTCATCAAAAGGTCTCAAATTTCGTCAAAAGATCACCAAAAACACGAGATTTTAGTCAAAGGATCTCGAAAAACATGCGAATTTCGTCAAAAGATCACGATAAAAAGAGGTGAATTTTGCCAAAGGATAGCTAACTTCGTAAAAAAGCGAACAAAACACTGTCAAAAGATCGTGAAAACCACTACTTTCGTTAAAATATCACGAAAAACACTGCAAATTTCGTCAAAAGTTCGCGAAAAACACGCGAATTTTTGTGAAAGTATCGCTAATTGCGCAAAAAAGGGGGTCAAAAGATTGTTAAAAAACGTGAATTTCGTTAAAAGATCGCGAAAAAAACCCGCAAATTTCACCAAAAGATTTCGAAAATTTACTCTAATTTCATCAAAAGATTGCAAAAAACACGCAAATTTCGTCAAAGGATTGCGGAAAACACGAATTTTGTGAGAGGGTCGCGGAAAAAAACCGAATTTCGTCAAAGAATCGCAGGAAAAACGTGAATTTCGTCAAAGAATCGCAGAAAAACGCGAATTTCGTCAAAGAATACCAAAATTACATTTTGATGCTCCAAAAGAGTTATTTTCTGCTCCAAAATGAGCATTTTTGCTGCTCCAAAAGTTATTTTCAGCTCCAAAATGAGCATTTTTGCTGCTCCAAAATAGTTATTTTCTGCTCCAAAATGATCATTTTTGCCGCTCCAAAATGACTTTTTGCTGCTCCAAAAGGAGGTCCATGCTGTTCCATCACTGATATATATAAAACACTGAGTATTTAAATTAGACAGTTTATTATTCAGTATCTCTCATAATCTACAGTTAAAAGTAAAGAATTCAAACATAAAGCTTGGAAAATAAATTTGTTTTCTTCTTTGGCTAAAAAAGTCATTATCAGAGACAAAAATTCTTTATTTACAAAACAACACAGTCAACAACAGTTGGAAATTTCATTTGCACTTGTTTTGACTGAAAATATCAAAAATATTTCAAATGAAAATCAAATTTCAAATTATTTTTGCTTAAAAGGCGCAAAGACCAACTTAGTGAAAAATATTCCATGCCGGGAATCGAACCCGGGTCATCAGTATAGCGCACTGACGTTCTACCGCTAAACCACATGGAACGATACCCAGCCTGGAACTTCTCACTATTACAAGTTGGCAAGGCTACAAACGCAGCACAAGATGGAATATTTTCCGTGATCCACCAACATGGGGCAAACACAGACACTTAATTAAATCCAGCATCGATGAATCTATATTAATATTTGGAAATTTTTCCAGAGAGAAACATTCGCCTTGAATACAATATTTCAAATGAAAATCAAATTTCAAATTATTTTTGCTTAAAAGGCGCAAAGACCAACTTAGTGAAAAATATTCCATGCCGGGAATCGAACCCGGGTCATCAGTATAGCGCACTGACGTTCTACCGCTAAACCACATGGAACGATACCCAGCCTGGAACTTCTCACTATTACAAGTTGGCAAGGCTACAAACGCTATTTTTCACTAAGTTGGTCTTTGCGCCTTTTAAGCAAAAATAATTTGAAATTTGATTTTCATTTGAAATATTGTATTCAAGGCGAATGTTTCTCTCTGGAAAAATTTCCAAATATTAATATAGATTCATCGATGCTGGATTTAATTAAGTGTCTGTGTTTGCCCCATGTTGGTGGCTCACGGAAAATATTCCATCTTGTGCTGCGTTTGTAGCCTTGCCAACTTGTAATAGTGAGAAGTTCCAGGCTGGGTATCGTTCCATGTGGTTTAGCGGTAGAACGTCAGTGTGCTATACTGATGACCCAGGTTCGATTCCCGGCATGGAATATTTTTCACTAAGTTGGTCTTTGCGCCTTTTAAGCAAAAATAATTTGAAATTTGATTTTCATTTGAAATATTGTATTCAAGGCGAATGTTTCTCTCTGGAAAAATTTCCAAATATTAATATAGATTCATCGATGCTGGATTTAATTAAGTGTCTGTGTTTGCCCCATGTTGGTGGCTCACGGAAAATATTCCATCTTGTGCTGCGTTTGTAGCCTTGCCAACTTGTAATAGTGAGAAGTTCCAGGCTGGGTATCGTTCCATGTGGTTTAGCGGTAGAACGTCAGTGCGCTATACTGATGACCCGGGTTCGATTCCCGGCATGGAATATTTTTCACTAAGTTGGTCTTTGCGCCTTTTAAGCAAAAATAATTTGAAATTTGATTTTCATTTGAAATATTGTATTCAAGGCGAATGTTTCTCTCTGGAAAAATTTCCAAATATTAATCAAAAATATCTTGCTCAGTGATATTTTGAAAATAAATATCAAATATAGAAAATTGCACACATCTTGATATTTTGAAAATAAATATCGAGGTAATCTGAAAATATCAAAAAAATCAAAAATCTTGATATTTTCAAAATAAATATCAGATATATACAATACACTTCAAAGATTTGTTTTTCTACAAGAAAAATTATCTTAAAAAAAGCAAAAACACATGGTGACATACACATCAAAAGTTAGTGCCTACAGCGAAATATTTAGTCGCCACATGGCAACTGGCGGCCATGAGTCTGCACCTATAGTAACTGGTAACATTAATGTAGAAGTTAGTGCATTGCTCAGACTGATGTTCAAACAATCGTCAAATCTGGGTCAAACATATAGTGCAATAGTTGTGTATCATTTAACAATAAAGTTTTTCAATAAGCAAACAGAACTTATTTTTAGTAGCATCATATGTATATAAAATTAAAGTTATTAAAATTATCCCCTTGCTACAAATCCTCATATTAGAGTATAATTTCTTTGTCTTAAAAATTTTGTTATGTATTTGATGTAATTTTAAGTATGACACTTTTATATTTCTTCTATAGTTAATTTTGCTATTTTAATTTTTATTGAAAAATACATGTGATATAACAATAAATTTGAGCATTTGACTTTTTTAGTTAGAACTTCCTCCTGGATTAACTAATTTGGGAAATACATGTTATATGAACGCAACAATACAGTGTTTGAAAAATGTGCCAGAACTCAGAGAAGCTTTAAAGAAGTAAGTTTGAATCAATTGAGTGAAATTTACTTGAAATATTACTTGCCAAAATTCTTATCTTTTTATACTAATGCTTAATAGGAAAAATAAAATTCTAAAAATATTTCTGTACTTTTAGTTATAGTAGGCTCCCACAGCAGAGTAACACAAATATATCTCCAAGTTAGGTGTAAAATCTTGTCAATGTTTGCAGTCCTAAAAAAAACAATTCTTGTATATGTTATCCTATTAATTTTTCTTTGATGTTCCAAAAGATATTTCGCACATTTGGTTTTTAAATTGTATGTTACATTATTTTTTCTTTAATCACCAGCATTTTATTTTTATAAATATAGAAACAATCTTTGATTGCCCGAGTACTGAGATGCATGCAATCTTATTTTTCCAAAAGCGAAGACTTTTACCTAACAAACAACTATGCAAAAGTGACCACGATATGAAACTATGTTACCAATGATGAAGTTTATGGAGATGCAGCGTGAAAGGCTGTTTCAAAAAAGCCCCTTTGTTGGAAATTGATTTATTGGTTTTAGAATACTGCTTGTAATTGCTTTAAGGTTTATGTACTGTTTGATAGAGGAATTAACATCCATAAACTGGTATAAGAAACAACAATATATGAGTGAAAATGAGACAGTTGATTAGAATAGTTACTTGAGAAAAGTGTGTTCCCTACTCCTAATACAATGATTTAATGGATGAAATAGTGTTGCCAATAAAAAATTTTTTTGAGATCCATGATTGTTTGTATTGTGAAAGAACAACATCGGCAGGATACTTCTACAACAGTGGATTTTTGGAGGCATATGCCAAGAAAATGACAAATCTCTTCTCTTTCAAATCCCAAATAGAAATGCTAGTACACAGATGTAAAAAAATTATAAACATGTAGAAGATGGATCAACAATCTATACTAGAGATCTGCACGGGCCGGGCTCAGGCCTATTTTCATTCACGGCACTCGGGCTGGACTGGGTTTGGGTCTTCCTTTTTTCCTGGGGGATCGAGCTGTGCCAGGCCTAATTTTTTTTTTCTGTGCAGAGTCGGGGACTGATTTCATTCCTAGTCTTCAAGGCCCAAAATTTTCAGTCCTAGTTTTGATGCAGCCATATAAAAATCACTTTCTCGGCGTGGACTGGTCCGTTCAAAGGTCAGTAAAATTAGGTCAGGCCTAAAAATGCACACATTTTTAAATCGCCAGTATTCTACAATTAAACATTCAAATTTATTCTTTTTAAAGAATTTTAGATTTCTATGCTTATTAATATATAGCTAAATGAAAATATAATAAAACATGTGAAAAAGAACCTGCCTATGGCGAAATCCTGTTATAAACTGAAAAATGTGTTGATCCATAGAAAATTAATATACTAATATGTAAGAATAGGATATATAATACATTTACAACTTGCTAAGAAGGGAACTTGTATATAACACATTTTTTTTTTCTTTTACATGCAATTCCGTTTTAGAAGATTTACTGTATAGCATTTTCCAAATTTTTAGCACTTCAATACATGGAATATGGATTAACGATATTAATGATAACGGATTCATTTATATACAAGAAATAGAGATTGATTAAAAAAATAAATGTTGCACCCTGCACCACCTGCATCACTATAAAAATGAAGATTATAAACATAAAAAAAAGTTGAAGATTTTTGGTCAGAACTCCTTGTACGAGACAAATCTTCAACCAAATTGACATAAAAAAATCAATGTTTTGTAGAAATTCACTCGGGCCGAGATTTTAACTTTTTTTCGGGTCGGGCCGGGCTGGCTGAACTTTTAGCTATTATACCGGACCTGGGTTGGGCCAATAATTTTTTTCTATGGGTCGGGCCAGGCCGAATTTTTTCTTCTATGAGTCGGGCCGGGTCTGGAAATTTCGGCCCGTGCAGACCTATAATCTACACTGATTACTGAAAAGGGTACAATTCAGAACAGCTTGAAAAGGCAGGTTACAATCATTTTACTGTGAACCAAGTATAATTTTGTTGATCCAACAATGGGTGTTCAGACATAACATGTTGAAAGAATGTAGGGTTCTGCTAAATGGTGCAATAAAAAACCAAAGGGCACAGCTCGCTATCACATCAAATTGTATCTTACATAATTTATTTGCTCAGAATACCTAAGGAAAAAAAAAAGCTTTTTGATGAATTATTCAAAGCAATTTCGGAAATATATATTCTTACCAATATAAAATATTATATTACTTATTGCAATGGTGTTAATTTTTATATTTCTATTATTCATGCATGCTCCTTTTGTGCTTCACGAGCTTGGCGAAGTTGTCATTGATTGTAACTTTGCATAATCATAATTGTATATGCTGCTCCCCCTATAACCCAAAAGTACCATATTTTTATTTGTATAATCTATATTTTATAAATTCAGATTCATATAAAAGGTCATTTATATAAAACTAGACAAACATATTTTTAGTAAAATGCTTAAGAAGAGACATCAGTTTGAGCATTGAAAAAAGGTTATACTTTAGGAGTTTTTGTGGGTTTCAATAACAGTGTAAACTTTTATGGGTTTTTGCAATATACAGTAGAAGACCACTATTCCACACACCTTGGTTCCTAGCATTTTGTGGATTTGAGACTTTTTGCAGATTATTGATCATGTGTAATCTTTGTTTGCAATTATTTATTCATATTTTGGACAAATTTAGATTGTGGATGTTTAAAAATAAATTATGTACTTAAACATATGACCTAAGTAGAATTATTTAAAAAGTAATTTATTGAATTATATATATTTTTTAATGTATCGTCAATTAATAAAAATATTCAAAGGGACTCTCAGAAAAGAATATACTAGGCCTATGAGCAAATGGAATGTTTTATAAATTAAATGAATTTAAGAGAAGACACACAGATTGATAAAAAATAAACCATTGTAATTTTGAAAGGTATATTGGTATATTTTTATATATTGAGATTTATTGAATTCATTTTTGCTATTTTTAAATTTATTCCACATTCATGTAAATTAGAATTTCCTCACGTTTTTAAGGTTCCCCCCCCCCCCCCCCCCCCCCAAAAAAAAGAGTTCTTCCTTCCGGGGTATGGTAGTCTGTGTGTGTGAAAAAGAGAGAGAGAACATGATAGTGATAGCACCCAAATAATATTCTTGATTGATCTCTCATTCGGTGAATATATTACAAGCCACTGTCTTAAGAATTATATACATTTTCGAAAACATTTCTGTGTTGATAACTGATAAACATTTTCTCTTATGTCTCATTTAAATTATTTTTATTGCTGTGTTCAACTTATGTTGATATAATAACTATGTTTTGCTATAACAAGACTTAAAATTTTGTAAAATCCTTTATTTTTTACTCACACTAAAATTTTTTCTTTGTTTTGTAAGGAAAAAAAAAAAAAAATTTTACCAAATAAAAGCATTTAGAAATTTATATATTAATTTTGATGAAAAAGAATCTACATAAAAAAAAAATCAAACTTCTGCAAAATATACTTAAATGGTTCCTTTTTGGTGAATAAAAGATTGTCATTCAGTTTTACTAGAATAAATTGCATATATTGCGTTACATATTTTTTAGTTATTTTTGTATTATGTGATATCTAAATACATAGTATTCTATAAAATGTTTGCAAAGTCAAGTGGAGTCTGTCATATTCTGTATTATTTAAACATAGTTAAAATAAGTTGCTTGTTATAGTTAAGTATCTCGACAAAAATATTTTTATATAACAGTTATGCCCAAAGTCTTGTTTTTTCTATTCCAGATTTGTTGGTGGTTTAGCATCTGGTAACACAATAGTACCTGCCCAGTCTATCACAGCAGGTATGAATTTATTCTGAATTTCTGTTCTGTAATAAACCATAACATTTAAAAATCTTTTATTTTTTATATACAAGAAGTGACTGAGGCTGCATTCTCCCCTCTACCATCCCAACCTTCTCCCAGTTTTTTTCAGTGCCTGAAAAGGCAATGTACAGTGTTATGAAATTTAACTAGTGTACTTATTTACAGCTTTCTGGAAACAAAAAGGTAATTTTCAAGAAGAGCTGCTTTTTCACATTCTGAAAAATGAAATAAGATTTTCTCTTTAACCTGTTGAACGGCAGTTTTATATCATTTATCTATTTCTCTTCAAAAGATATATTATTTATATTACCTAATTTTAATCTGGAAATGTCACAAATGTACCAAAGTCTTTGAATTATATTTTGCTGTTATAATTTATGTAAAGAAAAATGTTTACTTATTTTCCAATTTTTTTAAAAAAATTCTGTTGTTATTAAATTATTTCAAAGTTTTAGTAATAGTAGTACTTTGCTCCTAAAAGGGTTAATTGTGGCATCATGCCATGGTTAGGCTTTCTATGCTGAAAAAGTAATTTTGTAAAAATTTCTAAACATTATAACAGTTTGGCAATCCAAATATGTCATTTTGATTTGACTATTTGAAAGTTATTGCATATTTAAAAATACCATTCTTTAAAAATCATTCCTCCAATAACTTCTTTCTCTCCTTATAATACTAACAATGGAACCACTTTTGGTGCTGCTTGCACCTAGCATTAAAGACCTGGTGCATTTCAAAATCCCTATATTACGAAGTTTGAGAATCGATAAAATTTTTCTGTTAAAATTATATTTCTTGATTTTACAGCAGCATAAATTTCTGAAAATGCAATTTTCGAGACCACTTATCGCACTAAAGTTTTTTAAAGAGGATCATTTAAAAATAAAAATTAGTTAATAATATGTATAAAACATTGAAAAAAGTTTAAAATTTCCTTCAAAAACCTGCAAATTTGATTTTGAAAATTTGCAATTCACATTTTTGGTGGGAAAAAAGATAATAATTTTTTTTTTTTTTTTTTTTTTTTTTTAAGTAGAGCTTTCTGTCAACCCTAGCCAAATGTCATAGCTGTGTTTGTCTTGTATGAGAAGTGGTTTGGACATCAGTAGAAATTGTAATGGTCGACCTAATTAGCCACGGTAATTTTTCTAAATTGTGTTAAAATATTATTTTTTTTTTTTTTAAAGATTACTTTTACCAAAGGACCATTTAATGCAGCAACATTTCATTTTAAACATCCGAAACATCCGATTTCAAAAGAAAATAGTTTGGTTATTTTTATTTCACTAAAAAATAGTTTTCAATGATCTTGAATCTTTTACTATTTATATATTTATCGTCTGCATAGAAAATAAAAGAAAAAAAAACCCAATTCTTGTTTCATATACTATAAATTATTTATCAAACAAATTGCAATCTGATATAATTCTAATATGTACATTCACTCCCCAGATAAAGCGAGCAGAAAAATTGTATCGCCATATTTGGGGACTTAACTTCCTTTTGGCGTGAAATAAACAAATAAAAATGTAATAATAAAAAATTAAAAGTATAAAAAAGTATATAAAATATGATTTTAATGGAGAAATTCTATCGGTTCTCTAACTTTTATATATAAAGCTACAAAATGCACCAGGTCTCGATGTTAGGTGCAAGCAGCACCAAAAGTGGTTCCCTTGTAAGTGATATTTGCATTCTCCTCACTCAACAATGATATTCTTAAATCTTTGATATAATAAATATCATTCTTAGAAGGGTTACATTGCTGGATTTAGGCATATTCAAAATGGACACAGGTTACAAGAAGAAAATTTTGTAAGTAAAGTTTTAATAATGCTTAATTTTGCCAGCTTTTCAAAATAACATTATCAAAACTTTGCCCATGCCTAAATTTGGCCCTGCAAATAATCTTTGATATAATGATATTTATTACATCAAAGATTTAAGAAAATTGTTGTTAGGTGAGGCAGAAGAATTTCCTATCACTCTGTTATAGAATGAATAAAGATTCATAAGTTTTGTAATTTCATACATATTTCCAAGTTGAAAGTTGTGTTGAAAGTATGACGGAATATTGGTAATATAAATATTGTAAGTTATAGAACAGAAAAAGATCAGTGATCAGATCTTCATATATATATATCATGCGATCCTTGCATTTAAAAGACACATTCCTTCCTATCTTGAAATTTTCGAACTCAACTTACTTAAAAAGTTAAAAACTAACAATAATGAAAACTGCAGGGCTTCCACAAATGAAGCAAGTAAGATTTAAAATTATACATTAAAATTGAAAATAACAATCAGCAGAAAATTAATGTCATTTGACAAAAGCGTGTATAGTAAAATAATGGAACTTATGCACATGACCTGCAGTTGAGTCTGAAATTAGTCTGCTGGCAGTACTTACTTTTGAATATTAGCATAGCATTCTATGGAATATGTATTATTAATGTTTTGTTAAAAATACCAAAAAAATATTCGTTATTGTGGCAGTAGATACTTAACCACTTCAACGGCTGTCCCGAGTTAAGTCGGGGGTAAAAGCACTGTTTCTCTATACCCTTCGCCGGTGAAGTGGTTAATATATTGTAATATAAATTCAAAATTTTGTTCTGTATCCAAGAACATTCGCTAAATTTCCAAATGTTCAGTTAAACTTCATGTACACAACCTGGGTCGAGGCTAAAAATTATCTGCTACTGCTGGTCCTATTGGCGGCTGCACACACTGATTGCCATTTTTGCGATTCAGTGGATAGAATAACGAATCAAGATATCGCCAGCTCTGGAGACGTCACATGCGTTCTATTGCCGTTATACTAAAAATACAGTTTTCTCACCTACTCTCCTTTTTTTCATGAATGGAATTTTCAATGTCTCGAATCCTCAACCAACTTAGGGATCTTCTCACTAGAGTAGCACAGTACGCTACATCAATGATGACAAATCTATGACATGAGAGAAAATTTCCCTGGCACGCAAATAATTTACACATAATAATTTGTTTATGGGGCAAATTCATTTTTACAGAAGAAAATATTGGATTCGTGAAAAATTTTGACGGATTTATACGTTTTAGAAGGTCTTGAACACTATTTGACTGTTTTTAGAAAATGTCTGTATGTGACAAAATTTTGTGGACTTTCTATCTCAAGAACTAATGCACAGAATTAATAAAAGTTTAGATTAATTTAGTTCTTGATTAGGGATGCACCGAATATTCGGTATCTATTCAGTATTCGGCCATGTTACCGAATATTCGGTTTGGCCGAATATCAAACTATTCGGTATACCGAATATTCGGCTTGGCTGAATAGCAAACTATTCGGTCTGCCGAATATCGAAATATTGGGCCAACCGAATACTTAAAAAAAAAAATTTAAGACATTTTTAAAAACCTCATACCACTTATACGTTTAACAGTCAACTTATAAAGATGTTCAGAATAATTAGAAACAGAATCATATATTTAAATAAAAGAAAATGTTTTCAGATTATTTATTTGCTGTTTGTTAAGTATTATTTAAGAAAATTAACCAATCACGAGGATTTTCATAGGAATTAATTATGTACAAATGCAAGTTCCTGAACATTGTCCAGTAAATAATCTGTTTTTTGCTAGGATTTTAAGAACAACATTTACAATCTCTGAAAATGATCGCCCACTCCAGACATTGATCTAGGTTGTATTTAAAAACTTCCTTGCTTAATAAAAGGGAGTAGAACAGTTATTCTTGCTGAGTTGCTACCTTGTAAAATTTGAATAGATTGTATTATTTATTTACTTTTATTTTAGTCTCTTCCTGACAAACAAATAATGTATGATCCTGTACAATTTTTTCACAATGTTTGGTTTAGAATTTAAGAAAATTTTATTCATTTGTTTTAATTTATTCACAAAAGGCGCCATGAAATTTAAAATTTTATTAATTAAAAAAGTTTTATATCTATCCTCTTCTTAAATAACTCAAAGGAGATTTTTTTCAGCATAAAGTTTACTTGAAAAAAGCTCGATTATCAAAATGAAAGTTTCTGTTTTAAATATTATATAAAACTGTTTTAAAATTTAACATTTTAATGCCTTTAAACTTAGAAATATAAAATTATTCGACAAGCCGAATATTCGGTATTCGGCCTAGCTGTTACTATTCGGCTAGCCAAATATTCGGTATTCGGTTCACCTGTAGGCCAAATATTCGGCATTCGGCCAAAATCACTATTCGGTGCATCCCTATTCTTGATATAAATTGGTGCTGATTAGTTTTTGGTGTAAATCGCCCACTGGTTGGCACTGCTATGCTACATTTTTCATGATTTCCACAATAGCTCTATCTCAAGAACTAATGCACAGATTTTCATCAAACTTCAGATTCAGTTAGACATTGACATAATTTGTTGCTGAATAGATTTTTGTGTAAATCATCCAACAAGTGGCACTGCTATTCTACCTTTTTCAGGATTTACACAATTTCCGCAATAGCTTTATCTGAAGAACTAATGTATGGAATTTCATCAAACTTTGTATGCTGTTAGACCTAAGTTGGTGTTGATTAGGTTTTCGTGTAAATCATAAAAGAGGTGGCGTATTTTTCTGGTAATGCTGCATTTTTCACAATAGCTATATATCAAAAACTAATGCAAGGAATTTAATCAAACTTCATATTTTGTTACACTTTCACATAAAAAGATCCTTAATAGGTTTGGATGTATACTGCCCAACATCTCCTTTTTAAATGCATATCTTCCTATATCTCCTTTTAGGTAGATTTCGTATGAAATACTACCTATTGGCGTCGTTCCTATGTTGGAATTTCTGAAAAATTTTTTTATCTCTCTATGTATGTATGTATCTATCTATTTATATCACTTTCTTCTGAAGTAAATTTCTTCTGGACATGATAACTTCCACAATTCTGCACCAATCTCTTCCAAACTGATACATAAAATCAAGGGGCATTAAATCTCGGTCAAGTTCGTTAATGGGCAAAATCGGACCAAGGGGATGGAAATGAGGGGTTTTGTGAAAACCAAAAAAACCCCATAACTTCTTAAATTTTGTACATATCGAATCAGTTTAAAGTTTTTATTACTTCTAAAAATAGGGCCAAAAATTTATGTATCACAGATTTTTGATAAAGTTAAAAATGGGCTCAAGGGGTGCAAAAAATAGGGTTTTTGGGAGAAAAAAATTCATAACTTCGTCAATTCTCAAGATATCAAATCCAATTAATTTTATCATGAATCTCCTTAACATTATCTATAACTTTTATATTCACAAGTTTTTGATAGGACCAATTCGTACGGCAAAAAAAAATTAAAAACAAAAACAAAAAGGGCGTTTGAAGAAGAAAAAAATCCATAACTCCGTCAATTCAAAAGATATAAAATCCCCATGAATTTATCATATATCTTCTTAATATTGTCTACAACATCTATATAGACAAGTTTTGGATAGGACCAATTCTTACACAGGGCTCCCAAATGGTCCCCTTTTTCCCCCCAAAGTCCCCCCTTTAAAAAAAGGTCCCCTTTAGTCCCCTTTTATGCATTTTGGTCCCCCTAGTCCCCTTTTCAGTGACTGAAAAAAATCACCGCAAAATAAAAAAAATTACTTCAACCTCCTTGTGCAATATTGCGCTGGCCCTGCTAACAGCTTATTACCTCATAAAAAGAAAAATCCTTTTTTATGTTCTTGGAAACAATATGAAATTGTCAGAATTCTCCTATTTATCCTCCACAAAACAAAATGTAGGGAAGACTTTTCTATTATTACCCGCTTTCCATTTATCAAGGATAGACTTGTCTTAGCCAGACCTGTTACTCACATGACCAGTTTTTGAAACCGAATGTTAAAGAATTATCGCAAAATACAAAAAAACAAAAACAAAACCTCAAACTGCATAAAAATTAAAAGATGCTGTGAACCAATTCTGGATAAATTGTATTCAAAATATGACAAAATTTATCAAACTGGGCTAAAATATGGAAACTGGATTCTTTTTAAGAATTAAAAAATTGCATAAAAATTTGAAAATTTCTGTACAAATTCTGAATAAACTTCATTAAAAGGAGGACAACATTTTCTATATTGGGCTAAAACATTGAAACCAGATTCTAATGTGGAAAGAATCACTGCAGAACACACATATATACGTACAAAAAAAAAAAAAAAAAAAAAAAAAAAAGTTTAAAATTAGTTAAAAATTGAAGACGACGCTATTACATTAGGGCTAAAAGTTTGAAACTGAATTTCTTTTATGAATGTCAAAAAATTGTCGCAGAATGCAAAAAAAGGCTGAAATTCACATTAAAAATTTCTGAAAGATTTTTAAAATGTTGTACAAATTTCGAATAAACTTTATTGTAAAGAGGGAAAAAATTATTGCATTAGGCTAAAAAATAAAAATCTCATAAAAAAATGTAATTAAAAAAAATCCAAAAACTAATTTAGATATACAGGTGGTATCTTCCTGCCAAATCTTGTAGCTCTACGTGCACCAATCTCTTTAGTTCGCAAACTTTTAACTTTATTATTATAGATGTAGTTTTGTTTTCAATTTTGATGGAGAGGTATATCCAATCTATTAAAGGAACTCTTAATTACAATGTCTTCTTGTTTTTGTTTTTTCCCCCTTAGGCTCTCTTCAGTCTATATTTCTATATTCTTAAAAAAAAAGTAACTAACTCTGTCACCGCCACTGCAGTTATGAGCATTGGTAGTACTCATATTACACAGAAATGATTGATAAACACGCTGGTGCAGGCAGTTTTTAAATCGAAGAAACCTTTTTAAGAGCTATTCAATGTTAAAGTTGGTCAAAATCATTCCATTAAAAAAGATTTATAGCTGAACAAAAGCATACATAGGAATTTAATCCTTTTTTCTAAGGATATACATTACAAGCCTGTGGTACGCAGACTGCATTTATTTTATTTTTTGACTGATATATTTTTTTTCGATTTTTTATTTGAATTTTCATCATTTTAATAGATATTTTTATTCACATTTAGATA
This sequence comes from Maratus speciosus, assembly GCA_963932465.1. NCBI lineage: Eukaryota > Metazoa > Arthropoda > Arachnida > Araneae > Salticidae > Maratus > Maratus speciosus. Next base: position 416,663,380 of record OZ010798.1, read on the forward strand.
AAGTTATTATTTTAAATAGTTGCCAATTGTAAAAACAGCGCAAAAAGTACTATTTCCTTTTAATTAAAAATGTATTCGCATGTGACTATTAAAAATAGAAATAAAACTTTAAAATAAGAATTCAATGATCATGTTTTAAAAGCAGGAAAATATTTAAAATTTCGTCACAAAAATTGTATTTACACGGGAATATTAAAAAAGAAAGAAAAGTTTTAAAAATTAACATTAATATATGCTAGTTAAAAGCAATAAATAGGAGAAATTACATAACATTTAAAATGCACAAATAATAATATTGCCAAAGAGTTTAAATTAAAAAATATATTTACACGAGAGATTTATTTCGTATTTTGTGGTGATCTTTTTAACTATTGTTGTCAATTCTAAGACAGCGCAAATAATAATTCTCCCTTTCAAACAACAAATGTATTTTCACGTGAACGTTAAAGAGAGAAATAAATTTTTGGTGAAAATTACGTCAGATTTAAAACAATATATTTAAAATGTGTTATTTAAGACAATTTTCTTATAACGTTGTTTAAAAAATTCCAAAAGTCAACGACTCTGTTTGATTTGTTGATTTTATATAGGCTGATTTTCAAATGCTGTTTACTGATCTTATATAATCAATCACGAAAACAGCCATTAAATGTCTGAACAACAGCTGATTATATCTTAAAATCCCCCAGTGAAATTGAAATGAATGGAAATCTGTTTACAGTGAGATCATCACTAGTTGTTTAATTATTATTCATATCTTCCATAATCTTTTTAAAGTGGATCAAATTAGCGTATTTTTAGAGTCTGCAGTGTATGAACGGAATTTGTCGAGCATAGCTCGTTGGGGGCAGAGCCCCCTATTTTATCAGAAGAAGGTATTGGAATCATGAAAAAAAATTTCCATTTTTTTTGATGGATTTACATGTTTTAGATTGACCTTCAATACAATTTGACTATTTTTAAAAAATCTCTCTCTATTTGTGATGCAAAATTTGTAGCTACTCTATCTCAAAACTAAAGCATAGAATTTCATCAAATGCATATTTAATTAGGCTTTAGCACACATAGATGCTGATTAGGTTTTGGTATATATGGCCCAACAGGTGGCATTGCTATGTTACATTTTTCATAATTTACACAATAATTATACCTTAGCACCGTTACGGTGAAATTCCATCAAGCTTCACATTCATTTAATCTTTGAGATAAATTGGCACTGATTAGATTTTGGTGTATTTCATGACAGGTGGCAGGCATTACTAGGTTTCATTTTTAATTATTTCTGTGAAAGCCAGATCACAGCATGGTTGGGATTAAATTTCACCAGATTTGATATGTAAGATGATTATGAATAACTGATGATTCAATATTGGTTTTGATCACTCCCCACGGAGCTTTGCCATACTAGGCTTTTTCCTATGAACATTATAGCTTATCCTAGCTTCTATTGTGTAGAAAGAAACTAAATTTTATGTTTGAGGTTAATAATTAATAATATATATCTTAATCCAATTTTAATGTTCAACAGGAATCGTTATTATGCTGTGCTCTTTTTATTCACTGATCATTATTTTTTACCTTTAAAGAGAATTATCAAGGTGAATGCCGAAATAATCTGAATACTTTCAATATTATTGCAATTGGATATTTAAATGTATTTCTATAAAACTGTGTACATTGTTTAATGACATCTTATAAAGATAACCTTCTAACATATTTTCTGGGGTAATTTTAAAAATTTACTAGCATATTTAGGAAAATTAGTGCGATGTTTTTACTCATGATTCTTTTTTAGTCTCCTTTTTTAATAAAAATAGTCCCCCGAAGTCCCCTTTTTAAATAAAAATGGTCCCCCAAAGTTCCCTTTTTAAATAAAAATGGTCCCCCAAAGTCCCCCTTTTATATAAAAATGGTCCCCTTTCCCCCTTTTTGAGGACTAAAATGTGTTGGGAGCCCTGTTACAGCAAAAACAAAGAAAAAATACATAGCGGTTGAAGAAAAAAATCATCTTAGTAAGGGTGTATTCAAATCCAAACTGCTTATTTTCTGACTCATTTTACAATTCATTTTTACTCTCAAAGGCTTCCAATTGGTACCTTTTCTTACTCAGAAACTATATAATGTATCGTAATGGTCAATTTTTAGATAGAGGCAGAACATATTTTAAAACATGCGGTCAAAGTGAGCCTTTTGAACCGAATTTCCCGAAGCGGATTGTGTTGGAAAAATCATCGTATTAAGGGAGTATTCAAATCCAAACTGCTTATTTTCTGACTCACTTTTAAATTCATTTTTGCTCTCAAACGCATCCAATTGGTAGATTCGCTTATTCAGAAACTATATAATGTACCGTAATGATCGATTTTTTGACAGAGGCAGAATATATTTCAAAAAATGATGTCAAAGTAGGCATTTTGAATGGAATTTCCCGAAGCGATTGTGTTAGAAACGAAAAATATTGTCTTACTGAGAAAATAATTTTTTATATATCAAGTTTTAATTAATTGAACGAAAATTAAAAACACAGGTCGCTTATAAATCTCTTCAAAAATAACGTCAACAAGTTTCATGTTTTTCCTATTAAAAATGAATCTGGAGTTATGCCAGAAAATTTCGAGTTGTTGAGCATGGAAAAGTATTTTTTTGAATACCGCCCTAACATGATTCTGATAAAACCAATTATTATATAAAAATGAAATAAAAACTCGTCAAAAGCGGCCAGATAAAATTGTTAAAGTGGGTTTATCTCTAATCATGATTTGGTTTTTGTTTGTGAAATTAGTATACTTAACTTCGAAATCTACCTCCGCCTGTAGGCCGGGCCGGCAGGGATTTTTTAAATGCATATCTTCCTATATCTCCTTTTTAAATGCATTCAATTCTATAAATCTACACCTTAAGAATCCTCATGATGTGTACAAATTGTCATTTAATTTTGGCACTGTGATAGCAAATTTCAAAGTATTATCATGTATGAGGTAGAAGAAAGTTTTGGGATTGGCACATCTGACTAGTTATATTTGTTACAAGAAAATGCATAGACTGTTAAAAGAAAGTAGCCCGGTATTTTTGTCATAAATTTATCCATAAATTTTAGTGTAGGTGCAATGTAGTGTCAGTTTCTTACGAAACCATACAGCATTTGTTTGCCAAAAAAATTTTGCTTCTTTAGTAGAACTTAAAAGGCTTTATTTTGAATTTTAAAAGATAGTTCAAATAATAAAATTCCTAAAATTTCCACTTCTACAGTTATTTAACTAAAAATTACGTATGAGCTAGATTCTGTATCATGAGTACAATAAGGAAAATTTTCATTTATGAATTATTAAACAGATTTCAATGCACATGGCTTTGTTATTGCGTTAATACAGTATAATAAAATTAGGAGTCAGATTTACGATTAAAAAAAAAAAAAAAAAAAAATTACAACAAATTTTGTAAAAAATTAAGATATTTTCTAAATTAGAATGTTCCCGGCATGTTAGAAAAACGGTAAATAACCATTCTGATATTTTTAGAATACACACATCTAAAGGTTTGCCATTCCTGCACTACATGCTTTCTCTTAAAAAGAAAAAAACTACTGTATATTAAATATTTTGTACTTTTATGCCATTAATTAATATGTATTTAATGTTCTCACCATGATTTTATATTTTCTAGCTTTAAGAGATTTGTATGATTCTATGGATAAATGTGGTACTGAGTATCAGCCTATTATCCTTCTGGAAGTACTTCATATGGCTTTTCCACGTTTTGCTGAAAAAAATGAACATGGTGTTTATATGCAACAAGTATGTAAAAGTAAATAATTTTTTTTTAATTAATGTTAGTATGTTTTGTTAAGGAAAAATTTTTGTGATATTTTTTTATAGGGGCCTTGGCATAAAAAAATGCAGTTTCTTGTCAGTTATAAGCAGTCACGAAAAATCTGCATTTAGCTCTTCTCACTCTTCTTCAGCTCATAAAATTTCTCTCCTAAATTAAAGTTTCTTCATTTCTAAATTTTTATTGGGTATTTAATATGTTTGATTTACCAGTGAATATGAAGGATTCTATAATGTATTTCCAAGAGTAAGGTATTTTACTTTCGGAAAGTATTTATTTGCAAATTTATGTCGGGAAAAAACCATCTGTAGATGCAATATCAACAGTTGCAAGAAGAGGAAAAGTGGTTCAGCAGATCTGAAAAATCTTTCTTTTATCATTGAGAAAAATAAAGTCATCTATGGGTATATAGTGTCTAAATAGTGTCATCTGTGGGTTGCAAATGCACACTGTTATAGGCTTATATATGTATACTAGAAAGATAGCTTGTCAAAAATGATAGATAATGAATTATAAAGATATATACGACACATGAGCAATGTGTTTTTCTTGCTTGTTTCGCAGTGATAGATGAAAATAACACATTTAAAAAAGAAACACATTTATGAAAAAGAATGTATGTAATGAATGCATTAAAAATACAATTTAAGTATAAATTAAAATTAGACTACAAAACTTCAGGATATGTGATTTTTTTTCTTTTTGTAAAACTCTTTCATTATTTAACAGGGTTCATACTCATCAGGGGATTATGGGATTCGGGTGATAAATTTTGGGTTGTAAAAATCAGGGGAATTTCAGGGGATAATGCAAAAAATTCTGCAAACCTGGCAAAATGACTGGCTACTCTGGGAAATTGAGGGCAATTGCTGCTGTTTGTGCACTTTGATATCCAGTCACTAGACATACTTTTAACATTGTGAGGTTCAAGAGGAACTTAAGAAAAATAAAGGACATTTTAAAATTGATATTGGCACTTATAGCCTTCATATTATTCATAATGCTTTTCAAAGAGGTAATAAAATTACAAAGAGGAAATTAAATTCTTGCTGGAAGCTACCAAGTTTTTAAGGACAGTACCACAATTCATACCGATTTCATCTGTTTTACGCAGATTAATGTTTTTCCTTTAAAGTTCTGTTCATATTGTTTATATAGGGTGATTTATAAATTTTATTTTTGAGATTACCTTTTCTTTTATTATGAGGAGGTGGGAGTATCATGATACTGGTCGAAAAATGTCACCAACTGTTGACACGAAAAAACTGTACACCCCAAAAAATGCACCAGGGGATTTTTTCTTGGAAAATGAATATGAACCCTATTTAAATGCTAACCTTGCTCTTCAGTATCTTCGACATAAACTTTTAACTGCACTTCCTCTTTACATCTTGAAATACATATAATTGTCCATGAGAAAAAACTGTTCTTTTGCATACAGTCCAACTGAAGAAAATGATTGTCCATGTGATTTATTCAACATCATTGCAAATAACAGTAATACTGGAAATTTCATTCATTACTCATTCATTTCAAATGCACCAGTGCAATTTAGCTTTTTTTATGATATTATATTATGTGTGTAGTGAATGTATGTGTATATATATTTGTGTGTGTGTGTAAAGTTGGCGCCCACACTTTCATTTTTTTCTTGGACACGAGAAAATAAAACAATTTCTTTTCTGGCCTCAGAATTATTTTCTACTTTTTAGTGTATAATATATGTATTTTCTACATTTTTGTGAATGTTAACGAAGCATATCTTAAAAAAGTATACATTCATTTATTTTATATTCATTCTTTTTTTTGTCATACAGCTTTTTTTAATCTTATTTTAAATTTATTTCAGGCTTAAATTTTTAGTCTTCTAAGTGCTTTATAGAAATTTTAAAATGTAATATTTAAATTTTTCTTCCCCCCCCCCCCCCCCCCTGCATAAAGTACAAACTATGGTGCAGATAGTGCAAAATAATAGGGAATTTGGTACTTTTCTTCTTTTTATAAAAGCATTTGAATTTTTTTTTTCTCTTTAAAAGCTTGGTGAAATTTGGGCATCAGAAAGTGAGATGTGTTGCCAAATGATATAAACAGCTATGAAAACAAACTTGATGTAATTTTTTGTTTGTTTATACATGTATATTATCTTTTATGTACAAATTACTCCTGCTTCTGCATAAAATTAGATAAATGGCTTCTTTATTTTAAATAAATTGCATAAATATTGCAAAAAATGCATATGTATTGAAATGAAACACTGAATAGGTTGCCAGAATATATGTTGCCAAATTTCCTTTTTCGCCAAGGCAGTTTTTTTCTATTTTGCAAAGGCCCCTATACTGGAAAAGTATCGAAAATTTAATTTCTGCATCCAGCTATGTAAAGCACATTAAAATCAGATAGTTAGGAGCTCAGATAGTGCAGCACCATCTAGTGGCAGTTACTTTATTAGTTGCATTGGGATGAAGATGCAATGTTTCTGACCCATAGATTGTAAAAAAAAAAAAAAACCTTAAATGTGCTGAGTTTAACTTAAATTGTGGTGAGCTCGATTATAAAAAATTAATGGGTTTCAATGGGAATTTCATTAAATTAGCCAGGTATCGCCAGGTTGGCTTCATATATGGCAATTTATCTCTGTGTTCCTCGTAATTCCGGTTCGACCACCTCATTAATTGTGGCCATGTTAGGCTTCCTATGGAGTAATATAATTGGTATCAGCTTCAACAATGAGTAATTGTTGAAAAGTACTAATACAGGGTTGCTACAATAGTGCCAAATTTTGACCAAATATCACCAAATTGGGCGGTATTTTGCCAAATTTGGTGATATTTGGTCAAAATATTTGGTCAAAGCTGACCTAAGTGAATAGAAAAATCATGAAATAATTATGAATGTGAAATAATATGTCAACTGTTAATGTTTTCACAATTCTTTAGTTTTTTTATTAATATTCTTGTTGTTGTATGTTATTCTAATCTATTCAATATTCTCTTTATTCTTTTAGAGTTGATATGTTAGTTGGTTACAAATATTCTTTAAGCAATGTTATTGAGTTATGTTTTACATTTCTTTTCAGGATGCAAATGAGTGTTGGACTGAAATTATGAGAATGTTGCAACAAAAACTTCCTTCTGTACCTAACAAAGAGCAATCAGATCAAGCTGCAGCATCAAAATATACTAGCTTCATTGATCAATATTTTGGCGGTACATTAGATTCAACGTATCCTTTTTAAAAAGTGCTGTTAGGTTATCTTTAATTTTCATTATATTGTTTTGTTAAGAAAAGAGCACTTAAAGAATAGTTAAATAAAAAATAAATGTTCATGCATGTTACATATTTTCAGTCAAATCTGTGTCTGTATATTTTAGGATTCTCATTTAGAAAGAAAATATTCTTATTTTGTTTTTACTATTGAAAATATTATATAAGGGGTGCCCAAATTAAAAGTGGAAACATAGTGTAGAAGTAAGTTTTTTAATAAGACTCTAAAGAGTCATTGTATTTGTTGACTTGTTGAGCCATTTGTCCCATTGTGTCACTAGTAGGTCAATACCCCCAGCGTAGAACTCTTGGGGCTGATCTCGGAAAATTTTTCATTTACTTCATTCTCTGAAGTGATTGTGTGTACTGACCCTTTTACTCAACTTTATTTGTTCCTAAATTTCATGGGTTGTCATTCTTCTGTCATTTCTAACCATCTCATCAACAGCGGCAAGTGATGCATTGGTGATGGCATGTCCTGGTCTCAGTACATCCTTGACTGCCTGTCTGCCTTGTCTGAAACTCTTGCACCAGTTGTTCACAGCTCTACTGCTTAAAAAGTATTCACCATAAACATGCATCCTTCGGCAAAAAATGGTTGCGTTTTTGTTACCCCTTCAGGCACCAAAAAACCCGTTAACGCCTTGCTGCTCAACTCTGGACGCTTCCATCCTGTTCATCCTATTTTTTAACCGTCAATTACACACAAACTTCTTTGCAACTTAACCCTGTGCAAAGCCAAAATCAAATGAAAAATCAGTTTGGCAACTTTGATAGTGTCGCTATGTCAGCTGTTCATTTTTTAATTGGGCACCTCGTATATTTAAAGCTTTAAAAAAAAACTTTTTTTCTCAACTATTTTTAATTCTAAATCATTGAGCTTGTAAATATGTGCTTATTTAGAAAGCCCGGTAGCAGAAAATGCATGACACACAGTGTGTATTTGTTGCTGCAAGCAGGTTTCCTTTTTCGGCTGTTAGAAACATCATGAAATACATTCAAAGATCATGTGAAAAAAAATTGCAAAATACATTAATCAAACATTGAGAAAAAATCCTGAAACTCTTTGATCAGTTGTGGGTAAAAAAAAATCCAAAAATTTGTGGATTGGTCGCAAGAAAAAAAAATGGAAAATTTGCCAATTGATCGCAGGAAAAAGAATCACAAAAATTTTCAGTCAGAAATGTGGGAGAAAAATCGTGAGTTTCATCAATCTGTCACAGGATGAAACTGCAAAATTCAACTATTGATTATTCAAATCGCAAACTATCGTAAAATTTGATAATCAGCCGCTGGAAAAGAAAATCATGAAATTTGTCCCTCTGTCGGGTGTAAAAAATCGTCTTGCACGTCACCATGAGCATGTTTCCTTTTTGGTCACAGGAAACAAATAGCAAAATACATCCAACAGTTGCGGGAGAAATATTGATGAATGACCGGCCTGCTTGATAAATTTCTGTATGCAAAGTACTTACAGCTGGTAATTTGCTGGAACCGAATTGTGATTTTGCCCAAGTACCGAATATTTAGCATAGAGATATGCTCAATACTTGGCTAGCCAAATAGTAACTATTAAGCCGAATGCTGAATATTCAGTCATCAAAATAGTAACTATTCGGCCAACTACTTTTATATTTCAAAGTTTAAAGGTATTGAAAAGTTAAATTTTAAAACAATTTTACAAAATATTTAACACAGATACTTCCAATTTGATAAACAAGACCTTTTTTTCAAATAGACTTTACACTAAAAAATATATATATAATTTGCTGTGAGTTAAGAAAAGGATATGTGTAAAACTTTTTAAATTAATCTAATTTTAAATTTCATGGCTTCTTCTGTGAATTAAAACAAATGAATTAGATTTTCTTATATTCTGAAACAAATATTTTTAAATCAAGGAGAAGTTATAAAAGAATTGGAAGACAAATTTTACAGTCATATAATGCTTTTCAGTTAGCAACTAAAGGAAAAAAATAAATACAATCTCTTCAAAAGGTGGCAACTCAGCAAGAATAACTTTTCTACTCTTTTCTGTTTAGCAATGAAGTTTTTAAATGCACCAAAGATTAGTTTTTAGAATGGGCAATCAAGTTCATAGATTCTAAACATACAAGTTGTTCCTAAAAATCTTCCAATGAAACTTTCAAGGGTGATAACATGGTCAAGAAAAACATTTTTTTGAACAAGAAACAAGATCTCAATCCACTTATTCTGCCAAAATACAATACATTCTATCAAAAATACTTTATGTGTAACTACAAGCTGATACTGAATGTTTGTTCAAAACTATATCAATAATGAAGATATTTTAGCGAGATTTGTATCATATTAATTTTGCGTATATAAAATTCGATGATATTTTTTGTGGCATAATGTAAGTACTGCAAACTACATTCTGAATAAAGGAATGAACTTCTCAGTGTTGTTTAGATATGAATGTTGGCAATTTCCAGCACTTCTGGTCCTGATATCATATTTCACAGAAATCAAAGTAAATCTGTTGAAAATATAGTTATATCTTCATTATTGTTAACAAATGAAAATACAAGTTTGACCTGGAGTGAAAGGAGGTACACTGTATTTTTGATTGAATAAGTGGATGCGATCTTGGTTTCCTGGACAAAATTTGTCTGTCTTTGGTGTCTATTATCACCACTAAGTTTTCTCTATTTTGTTTTGAAACACTTTTTTTTTTTTTTTTTTTTTTTTTTTTTAAAGCAAAAAATTGATTATTTATCAGACAATGTTCAGGAACTTGCATTTGTACATCATTAATTCCTATGAAGGTCATCATTAATGGTTAATTTTCTTAAGTGACACTTTTCAAACAGCAAATAATGTAAAAATATTCTCTTTTATTTAAATGTGATTCTGCTTCTAATTATTTTAAATATCTTTATAAATTGACAGTCAGTTAAAAGTATAAGTTGTGTAAGGTTTAAAAAAATATTTTTTAAAAGGTTTTTTAAGTATTTGGTTTAGCCGAATAGTTTGATATTTGATAGCATGGCCCAATATGCCAAATGCCGAATATTCTGTGCATCCCTAATTTTGAGCTTTTTAGCAATGTGTGGTGTATATAAAAATTTGTAAATAATATACAGGGCTGTATAAAAGAATTACAGTGCATTGCTAAAGGTAAATTTTCAACTGTAATATGTGTTTTCTTACTGAATTGAATTTAGCATACTATGTAGTATATATATAGATCTATATATAAACCATATAGAGGGTTGCACAGGAGAATTAGATTTACCAACTATGGGTGGTAATTGCTGAAAATGGGTTTTTAACTGTCTTATTCTTTTTTCTAAACTGCTTCATTACACGTGTTCTTTCACATTATTTAACAATGAAATTTCATTGCAGTATTCTAAATGTGTTGAAAAGTATTTCATAATCCATGCTTAACACACATATATGCTACATTTGTTTGTGCTGTAAATCATCTTTAATCATATTCAAAATTTTTTTTTTTTTTTTGGTCATGACATATTTGCATGTTTTCCCTTAACATCATTTAAAGATTAAAGTGCATTGAATCTGAAGAGGAACCTGAAACTCATTTAAAAGAAAGTTTCTTGCAGTTGAGTTGTTTCATTTCTCAAGGTAACTTTTGTTTTGTTCAGACTGAAAGTGTTGACTTTGTACATTTTATTTGAATCTTATGTTTTCATTATGTGTGTTTTTTTAATCTTGGTGCTGTATCATGCTTACAAGGTTCGCACTAGAGTGTTGCATCAGGTCGGGTTATCCTTTTTACTCAAACACGATACACAGTTCGGGTCGGGTTAGCGCTATATTTTTCTGTTGTGGTTCAGGCCAGGTTGGCTGTTTGTCTCTTGTGGGTGTGGTTCGGGTTGACCCAATTTTTTAAAAGAATGTCCAAAATATTTTTTCATCTTAAAAGTCTACATAACCACAGATCAAAGTTTCACAAAAGCAAAATGCGTGCCTGTCTGTTTTGTCTTGTCATTTAGAATTAGTTTCTGGGAGTTAATATAAACATACTTTTTCAACTATCGTACTAAACATACTTTTTCAACTACTGATACAATAAGGATTATAACGAATGCTTCAAAGCACTGCTAAAGCATTTTTGCTGAATAGTTACTATTCTAATGTCCTAGTCTTGATACTTATGACGTTGTTAAATCACAAAAAACTACTGTGTAAAAGACAGGAACTATCATTTTTAATGTTTTACTACATATTGTATTTTTAAACTACTATAGAAATATAACGCAGTTTATTTTGAAGACTCGTAAAAGGTTGACTAATACTTCTAGAGCTCCTGTTAAAAATGCATGGTTGCCAACTTGTACGGATTGGCCGTACAATGTACGGATTTTGTTCTAAGTGTACGGTTGTACGGGTGAACAATACGATTGTACCGTTTTGCGCACGGGAAAAACAATCGCGGAAAAACGCGAATTTCGTCAAAGATTGCGTAAAAAATGCTAATTTCTTCAAAGGGTTGCGAAAAAACGCTAATTTCTTCAAAGGATCGCAAAAAAATGCTAACTTTGTCAAAGGATCGCGAAAAAAAAAAAGCTTATTTCTTCAAAGGATCGCAAACAAAACTCTAATTTTGTCAAAGTGATTGCGAAAGAAACACGAATTTCATTAAAAATCACAGAGAAAACACTTAATTTCGTTGAAGGATCGTGAAAAAAAGGGAATTTCGTCAAAGATCGCGGGAAAAAACACTAATTTTTCTCATGCGATATATAATTTGACTAATTATATACATTAAAATGGTAAATTAACATGAGCAGAAATGCGCCATGAAAGCAAAGGCTGGATATGAAGTTTCACGGAAGAATGGACGTGTCTTGAATGTAATAAATGTAACTTGAAGAAAGTTTTAGTAACACAGAGTCGTATTCACTTAAAAACAGATTGCAGTTTATTTATAAACATCTTGAAAGGTTGACAGCATGATAATTCACATAATAACATCTCTTGTAAACGACAGTCATGAAGAATGAAGATTTCGTTTGGATACAGGAATAAGCATAATCAATTTACATATGAAAACTATTTAAAAGCATTTAAAATTTTATGAAACGTAAATATAATAAAAAGTATTCTAATCATACTTCCAGGATAGAGTCCCAGCCCCTATCCAGTACATGAAAACTAGCTTCCATTTGGAAGACTAAAAAGTGCAACATTACTGTGTTTGCATCGCATATTTATCTAAAATGGCTCGGATTGAAAACATCGTTTGGGAGCGACGCCCGCCAAACGGACCAATCAGAAAGCGGCATCGAATCGATGCAAGCAGTGATTCGATGCAAAGATCGATTAAAGAAGCGATATGCAATGTCGCCATCTAGCGGAGAAAATATAACTACCGAAAATTAAACTTAGTCTGAAGATGGATTTTACCGGTGTAGGATGACAAGATATGGATGTAATGAAACGGAAAATGGCGGAAGTTAATACGACCACCAAAAGATTAAAGAGGAACTTAAATCAACTGGATATTAACAGAAAACAATATGGAAAGGTAAGTTTAAGTTAATTAATGTATATTGCTGTTATTATAATGAAATAAATAAAAGTAAATAAGAAACTTTATGGAATATGAACTTAGAAATAAAAATGATGTAAGTGGAATGAAATGATGATATAAATAGATAAGGGAGGCGATGAGAACCACAAAGTTTGATGGTTTCCATCAATTTTGTCAGGGGATTGTGAAAAAAATGCGAATTTCATCATAAATCATGGGGATAAAACGCGAATTTCATCAAAGTTCGCGGGGAAAAACGCGAATTTTGTCAAAAGATGGCAAAAAACACGCTAATTTTGTCAATGAATTGCAAAAAAGACCCCGCGAATATCATCAAAGATCACGAGAAAAAACACGAATTTTATCAAAGATATTTGAAAAAAAAAAACTAATTTTGTCAATGGATCGTGAAAGAAACACGCATTTCGTTAAAAATTGCACAGAAAAACGCTATTTTTGTCGAAGGATCGTGAAAAGAACACTAATTTTGTCAAAAAAATGCAGGAGAAACACTAATATCAGCAAAAGATCGTGAAAAGAACGCAAATTTTGTCAAAGATCGCAGGGAAAGAACGTGAATTTCGTCAAGGGATCGTGAAAAGAATGTGAATTTCGTCAAACTTCGCAGGAAAAAAACGCAAATTTTGTCAGAAAAAACTCGTAAAAAACATGAATATCGTCAAGGGATCATGAAAAAAAAAAAACGCTAATATCGTCAAAGATCGCGGAAAATAACGTGAATTTTATCAAGGATCGTGTAAAAAAAATGCGAATTTTGTCAAAGATCGCGTAAAAAACGCTAATTTTGTCAAAAGATCTCTTTAAAAAAAATGCGTATTTCGTCAAAGATCGCAGAAAAAATGCTAATTTTCTCAAAGGATCACGAAAAAAACCACGAATGTTGACAAAGATCGCGGAAAAAATGCGAATTTTTCACAGTATCGTGCCAAAAATGTGAATTTTGTCAAAGGGCCTCGAAAAAACTCATAATAGCACCTGCAGGGAATCCTTCCCCCCCCCCCTTCTCCCCAATCCCCAATTGCTGTAACCTTTCAGAAAATTTGCTGTGAATTTTAAATTTTTTTTTCTTTTTTTTTTTTTACTTAGAATTTTCCATGCAAAAAAATTTTCTTATGAAATCTATTGATTTTCTTATTGATATTTTCTTATGAAATCTATAATGTTTTTATTTTGGGGAAAAAAAGACTATACATAAATATAGCATAGAAAATGTTATAAAATATTACCTTTTTTATTGCACATGCATATGTTATGTATTTTTAAGCATGCAAGAATACGTCATAAAAATGTAAGGATTTCAAAATTGACATGTTGGCGGGTATGAAAATGTATGAAGTGAATAATTTAATTGAGATATACAGGATGCATTCTATTAGACGGGAAATTTTCAAAGTAACTGTTGATAATGATGACAAATTAACGGCAGAACCCTTATAGCATGCATCGTCACGGTGACGTCACTGTGGTCACGTCACATCTGTGAGCAAAATGCCACCACTTAGTGATGTCACATTGTGACTGAGATGTGAACTTCTTAGAAAACTTTTAAAAATTACAAAAAATATTCAAAACATGTTATTTATGTAAAATTATATTTTCTGGCAATTAAAAAAAAAAATTGTGACGTCACTGTTATGTCACTGCATGTAACGTATGTCACGTCACATATGTGACGAAAAAACCCACCATATTGTAAGTCACAGTGTGACAAAAGTATGAACATAAAAAATCTTTGACAATTAACAGAAATATTTTAAACATGCCCGAGTTACAGCTACATAAGGAATGAAAATATATTAGTGGATAGGAAATAGTAAATTCGAACACGAAAAGAGGGGGGGTGGGCATAAAAAGGAAAATGTACGGTACAAGTATCAACAAACTAGATTTTCATGCTATATTTTATCAATTTGTTATCTAAGACAGTGAATGTATACTTTTTTTATGATTTCAATTTTATCTACCATTGCAATTTAATCCTTCACTGATTGTTGTTATTATAAAAGTGTTTCTCGGAAAAATGGTACGTACTGGAGCAATTTGGATAACATATTTAGAATTAGGAATATTAAATCTGTACACTTTAATATTTAGTTTGTTTCTCAGTAGTAAGTTTTTTTGTCGACCAATGGTATTTGAAACACTTCTGTGGTTTCAAACTAAAATTTTCTATTACAGTTAAGTCTGTAGCTTTTAATGAGCACATAGAAAGAGGATTCAGAGTTTAGTCATCTATGCATTTCTTGTTTTAGAATTTGCATTCAAGTCATATTTTTTCCTGTTATTGTTTAACTATTTTAAATAACTATTTTTTAAAAAAATTCTACTTCTTTCAGACTTTTTAAATAAAATTAGCATTTTCTGAAAAAATATGTATACAAATTTTATAGAAAACCCATGATATAATTATTCGTATTTCAAATTCGTGTTTTAGAGATATGACTGTAAAAAAGGTTATTTTACAAATTGTTTTATTCTACAGAAAATGAATATGGAAAAAAATGACAGATTGACAAAGAAATTTTTTTTATTCTGTATACTCTCTTTTCATTTACTAAGAAGATACGTATTTTGTTATTTAAATGTTATATAATAACATCCTTTCCAATTAAAATTAATTTAAAAAACTATTTTAAAATATTTAAATTAAATCAAAAAACTTCTTTACTTTTAAAATTTAAATTCTACCTTTAAATATTCATTAATTTTCGTTAAGTTCGTTTTTCAGTTAAATTTCACTTAAAAACAATTTTAATTTAATCGCCATAAAAGATCGTCAAAAATTATCAATAATAAAATAATAAATCTTAAAATTAATACTTTCTACCGTAATAGAATATTTTTATAATAATTTTCAAATCTAAAATTCATCATTTAAAGTCATTTCATTCAAAAACTTTTATTACTCTGTGTGGCATCGTCAATTTCAAATCAGCCAATCAACGACGTCCGTTCTAACGGCGGGTTTTTGTAGCGTCTGTTTTTGGGAATAGCGTCGCTCTCTTCCTGCCTGGATTCTACGGTGAGCGGACGTAATCCGCTTTCGGCGGCTCCGCCTTTTTCTTTCTCCTGGCATATCGGCGTCGGGCTAAACGGGTCCTTCGCTCGATATGGCCATTTCTTTTAATTGATAACTTATTAAGAAATAATTTAAATTTTAATTCCTCCACCAACCCAATCCTTTAATAGAAATACCAAATGGATTATGTCGACTTCGTTATCATTGGCATCCTGCCGATGACGGCTACGCAATTTTGAATCACAAAAATGAGGTGATGTATACAGATATCGATTCCCATTGCAAGAGTTCCTCTGTAAAAGCAAATGAATCATATTTCATATGATTTATCATCGCCAAGTAATTTCTTTCGCTATAAATGAATAACAGTATCTGCCAAAGGGCAATGATCAGTGCTTAGCGATCTGAAATATTTGTTTTCTGGGCGTGCTCCAGCGTGACAACTTACTTGTGAGTCTTCAACTGTTATAGTTTTGACGGTGCATATTCGGCGAAATTAGAGACTTCATTAGTTCTGCGAACTTAAAGCCGATTTGTATGGAGAAACTCTGACAGTAGTGATTCAATGACTTGTGTTAATGACAACAGACTTAAATGATTAACGGAGTTGAAGAATCTACGTAACATTTAATATTTAATAATTCAAAATGTTTACCTAAATATAATTAAGAGTCAATATCTGTTGAATGTCCTTCCAAATCATATATGATAATGTTGGCATCCATGTTAAACAAATGTGTGTTTCATTATTTGATGAATATTCATTTATAGAAAAGAATCTGCGCAGATTTCAGATCCGAAAATGACAAATAAATATACAATAAAGATTTTTTTTTGTATATATGTAGTGTTATATTTAGTGTTTTAAATTTATTTAGTGAATTTTTTATGTAAAAATATCATTACACCATGAAGAAAAATGGGTAAGATTTATGAGCAAAAATGATTTGGTAACGTCACAGTAACAAGAGTTCAGGTAAGAGGTTTCTATTACACATTTTACCATGAAGATTCCTCAGATTATATTTATTTACTTCCTTCACATCCAATGTTTACTAACCACTATAGTTCACTATCCAAAATTAATAACAAACTTTCTCCTTTATTATTCATATTAAAATTGCAAATATATTTATAAACATCCTAATTTTTATTAATTCAAATTTCAAATTCTTCTTTTTATTTATTTTTTTTTACCTAACAATTACATTTAAAACAAACTTTACTTTTAAAAAAAAGAAAGAAAAAAGACAGGTGTTTCATTCAAATAGAAAATTTTCATAGACACTCTCATAAAGATAAAATAATTGTGCATTTAAACTCTAAATCTGTTGTATATATATAAAAAAAAAATATAATAATACAGTACAAGCACCTGCTTGCTCAATATCATCTGCGCTCGATTAAACTGCAGAATAAAATAAGGATCAGAGAACTTTGACGCGGGAAGTCAGTCTTTAAGCTAACAGAAATATGTCTGACAATTTAGGATAAAACACGGATATTATTATTAGTATTAAAATTGCCTTTTAAGCAATTAATTTGAAATTTGATTTTCATTTGAAATATTGTATGCAAGGCGAATGGTTCTCTCTGGAAAAATTTCCAAGTATTAATATAGTTTCAATCGATTCTGGATTTAATTAAGTTTCGTGTTTGCCCCATGTCGGTGGCTCACGATAAATATTCCATCTTGTGCTGCGTTTGTAGCCTTGCCAACATGTAATAGTGAGAAATTTTTTAGGCTGGGTATCATTCCATGTTGTTTAGTCGGTAGAATGTCAGTGCGCTATACTGATGGCCCGGGTTCGAGTCCCAGCATGGAATCTTTTTCACTATGTTCGCCTTTGCGCCTTTTAATCAATTAATTTGAAATTTGATTTTCATTTGAAATCATCACAGTGTTTATGACAAGTTCGTCACAAATGACACATATTTCACAAATTGGTCACAGTGTGACTTCAAAGCATTGTCACTTTCGTCACAGGTTCGTGACAAAGTTAATGCCAAAATAGTCACAAATGAGACACTTTTCACAAATTTGTCACACCGTGACTTCACAGAGTGGTCACAATGTGACATCACAAACGACCTCGCATTCTAGTCACTATGATGTCACATCGACGGTCACAAAATCACAGTGTGACTTCACAACGACGTCACCATGCCTTACGGGAAGGCCAATTGTGTAAAACAAGGTATACGGTTATAAGTGGAACTTTTGAAGCCACAACTAATTTTAAAGCATATTTAAAGATTAGATTTTTAGTTTTATACCATTACATATCGATTTAAACATTATTTTTTCTGCTTTTTTTGTTTTCATTGTACCAAATTTTGTGTATAACATATCATACCTGTGATATTCATTTAATTGAGGGTAAATTTTATTATATTAATAGTTCTATTTATTGATATAGAATGTAGATTTTTTTAAATCATATTACATATTGCACTAAAATATGATTTACTTTTCTTTCATTTTGGATTCAGTTCAGGTTGTGGGTTAACTGCAATTGGAATTTTCGAGTTCGGGACTTGTACAACCCGACCTGTGCAGGACTCTAAACCAGACACCTCTAATTAGCGAACACTTTTTCAATTCCTAAAATTTATGTATTTGAATGCTTTTATCTCTGAATAACGGGCACATCTCAATCTAAGCACACGTAACGTGTATGTGTACAATCTACGCTGTACATAAACTATCAAAAATACGATACATATGTTTTTGTGTGTATCAAAATGAAATGGTGATAATATTTTTCATATTTCGGAAGAAAAAATGGTTCTTAAAAAATGAATGATCGCATTTCTTATATATTTTTTATTTATCATGCAGTAAATTGAATGTATCCTCATAGGTATTTAAATATGTATTTAATTTCAGTTGAAACATAGCTGTGCTCAAACTTTCTTGAAAATCCAAACAACCTGAGTGGCAAAAAAACTATATTTGTATATGACCTACGAGAATTCTTCTAGTGTGAACTCGACCTGCAGAAAGAAAATTAGATTCATTCCAAGTGGAAAAAAGAAAATTTGGGATAACCCAACTAGATGTTTGGCTCTATTCAACGATCTCGAGGTGTCCGCTATTCAGAGGTTTTACTATATTTGAATATTAAAGAATATAGATTTCTTCATTCTTCTAACATAAAAGTGGTATTAGAGATACAATTGTAGATTATTTTCTATAATGGCATCAAAACATGAATTACTTTTCTGTCATTGCGGGTTCAGGTCGGGTTGCAGGTTGCCAAAAATTATTTTTGCGGGTTCGGGTCAGGTTGCGAGGGTGACTTCAAATGGAATTTGCAGGTTTGGGTTGTGTATGCAGGAATCTGGCATCACCATTAATGATAAGAAAATTTCAATTTAATTTTTAAAATACAGAATTCGTAACTGCCTCATTTATTGACATAATTTGCAATATTTTTCTTTAGTTAAATAAAGTTAAAAAAAAAAAAACTGTTAACAATTTGTGGTAGAACTGTGCAAACCCTGTACTTAATATTACTTTTTACAGCCAACTCTCTAAAATTCATCTATGTGTAATTTGCCACTCAGTTTAGAATGTAAACAAAGAAAATTGTTTAACAGTTAGGCTGTAGAAGAAATTTAATATGGAAGTGAACTTACACCTGCATCACGCTGCCAGCAAAACATTTGCTTGCCGTTTTTTTTTCTCTCTGATTGTTTTAGATAGGAACTGTTGTTCCTATTAATCCTATATAACTTGATATTTATTTTATTGTGGATAATCATCATTGTTGTTGGTTTTAATAATGTTTCGTTCAGTAGGAAGAACAAAATCTTTTAACTCCCAGACTCACAATAATATAACTTTAAAAAATTGCAATTTGTTGTGTAGATGGATAGTTATGTGAAACCATGTGATATGGTAGGGTCTTTCGGAATGGAAAGGAAAAAGTTGTTTAGGATGGGATGGTGATTTTTAATTTTGATCTCATTACATTTTGGTAGAATTAGTGCAGCTGACATCTTTGGCCACTGTGTTGGCATGTAGCAGTTTCTTTGAATTTAAATGTTTAAAAGGAATATTGCTATACAGTCAACTCCCTCAAATCCGTGACTCTATAATCTGCAAACGTCTATGATTTCCACACTATTTCAGATGTAAACAGTGAAAATTCTGTTACCTTTAACTTTGCATGAGAAATTAAAAATGGCATAAATTTGATCATTCCCACCTAAATTTTTGCATTTCAATGAAGAAAAACTGAATTTTTCAAATGGAAAAAAAAAAAAAAAAAAAGTCATCAATAAACTTTTTTTTATTTTTTTACTGAATTTTCTAACTGCAGTGCTTGATTTCTTGAATGGATGTCTCTGAAGATGAAGCTCCAGTTACGGAGCGTTTCATAGATGATGGCATTATAAGTACTACCGTGTTAAATAGTAGTGAAAATCAGGATAATTCTGACAGTCTAATGATGGTGAAAAAGTAACTCTCGAGTAATGTTTGTGTAGTATTGTATTTTGTAGTAGTAAAATATAAAATTAACTCAAAAGTAGAAGATGCGTCAACCAGGAAAACTTATTAGAGAAAGGTAACCATGTGCATTGGTTAGCCATAGATACATGGTAAAAATTAGGTGATCAGACATTAAATTTTCTATTTAAATAAATTATAAACTATTTTTACACAAGTCCTTTTGGTGGATCTCGCTGTTATCTCCAGTAATGGTGCAGAAAGAATAAGAAAATTGGAAAGAACTTAACGGGGGTTATGCTGAATTTAAGGCATAGATATCTACGAAGGCTGTTGAATAAAGCATAATCATAATCATTATTAGCTTAATTTGTAATTAAAACATGGTATTTTTTATTCATTTATTATTTTTTTCCCATGAGTACGTCAGCAGCAGCCATGAAAGTTCAGATACTTTCAGTATCGTGTACAGGAACGATGGAGGCAACACGCAATGAGCAGTATGCTCTTGTCTACTGGAAATTTTGCTTTTAATTGAAAAAAATGTCAGTTGAAGAATATGCTATAGGAAACTTAAGGAGAGTCTTTTTTCAATTCCTATTATTAGTTCACACTCTCCCTATATTTATTTATTTATATATATATATATATATATATATTTATACAGGCAAAGTTCTTTAATCCGCACAAGTTGGGACCAAAGGTTGTGCAGATTATGGAATATTGTGGATTATGGAGTATTGTGGATTATATCTCATTTTCTTATTTCCGGACACTATTTTAATTCCATATTCAGTATAACATAAAAGAAAAATATAATAATTAATTTTTCTGGACAGTATTTTAATTCCATATTCAGTGTAACATGAAAAGAAAAAAGTGAAATGTACTAATTAATTTAATATGCTATCTCAAAAAAATGCATTTTTCAAATTCTTGTATTAAAACATTTATTCTATTCACTTTTATATTTAAAATTTTCAGATATTTCTTTTAAAAAAATCATTTTTGGATCAAGAATTTGTAAATTTGTTTAATTGTTTACATTCATTAAGCAATGCGAATTATAGAAAATTGCGGATTATGGGAGTGCGGATTATAGATCCTTGACTGTATATCTTGTTCAAATTTTCAATCGTTAATAAAATACTCATTATTCATCCTATCAAGTTGAAATAAAATTTTTTAAACTTGTACTGGATGACAATTGATGTTAATACAGTTTTCTCAAATATTAATTAATTAAATTTTAATTAATTTTAGTTTTACATGGGAAACAAAATGGCGGCCATTGGTTATTGAAGATCAATGAAAGTATTTTCAAAAAGGGGTTACTATAGGGGGGGGGGGGGGACCCTGCTCTGTTGCCAAATACCGCCAAGTTTGTCACCAACTTGGCGATATATCACCAAATTTGGTGGCCAAAATGAGTCGCCAAAAGTGACGGCAACGAGGTATGATAACGCATGATAACGTAAGGGGGGGAGGGGGTCCAAAATGATCAAAAAGTTGATAACGTTATATATGCATAGTCCCTAACTGAATTTTTACTGTTTACATCTAAAATAGTGTGAGGATTATAGGGTCGTGAATTTAAGGGAGTTGACTGTATTTACTGAGCTTTATGGTAATATAATGGTACAAAAAACCTTGGGGTAAAAATCCTACTCACACTTGTCTCCCTCCCCCCTCCTTTTTTTTTTTTTTTAGTCATGACTCCTTATTTATTTTGTGTTTTTGTTTCTAAAAGCCCTACATTTTCAGTTCTGTAAAATGTTATAATTTTTTCCTCCTTTCTATATGTCTTTGTTAGTTGTATTGTCAATTTAAAATTTCTTAATCATCTGATATCTTTTGTGATTTCTTAATTCTTAAAAAATATTTTTCAGATGTGAAATTCATGATTACAGGATTAAAGCAGGTATGTGAAAACAGAAGAAAAAAATATTGATAATACAATTTTTTTGTTATTGTTGTTACAGTGAAGAAATAGATTTATGAATAGAGTGATTTTTATCTAGATTAATGCCTGTGCAAACATCTTTATTTAGAGTAGGGGTGCACAACCTTTTTGCGAGAAGGGCCACTTACTAAAATTTGGTTGTCGAGGGCCACATCGGTAACACAGACAGAATTCTATATCGGAGAGGGGTTTTTTTTGGGGGGGGGGGGGGGGGGGGAGGGGGGTTAATAACCCTTTATTTTTGAAAAATAAGGATTTTTGTATTTAAAAAAAATAAACAAATAGAAATAATTCATTGTATGCATGGTTTCTTCGCATCTGTATGAACAACCATACAACTCTTTATGAAGACTGTTTTTTCTTGATAAATAGAAAATTTTGACAAAACTCACGATTTTTTTTCCACGAGCGATTGATAAATTTCGTGATATTTTTGCAAACAATTGATAAATTTGTAATTTTTTTCATCAATTGAAGAAACTCGTGATTTTTTTTTACCGCGACAGAGTGACGAAATTCGCAATTATGTCTCGTGACAAACTGACGAAACTCGCGATTTTTCTGCAGTGGATCAATGAAATTTCAATTTTTTGCACTTCATCGACAAAATGCGCGATTTTTCCGCACTCGATCAATGCAATTCGAGATTTTTTCCACACTTGCTCAGTGAAATTCGCAATTTTTCCGCACTCAATAAACGAATTTCGCAATTTTTCCACGCCCGAACAAAGAAATTCGCGATTCTTAACAGACTGTGACGAAATTTGTAATTTTTTGATAGGCAAACTAACGAAATTTGCAATTTTTTCTCGCGATAAACTAACAAAACTCGCGATTTTTCCACAGTCTATCAACGAAATTTCAGATTTTTTCGCACATGATCAAGAAAATTTACAATTTTTTCAAACCCGATCAAGGAAATTCGGGATTCTTAACTGACTGACGAAATTTGTACTTTTTTCTCGCAATGAACTCACGAAATTCGCGATTTTTCCGCAATCAATCATTGAAATTTGCAATTTTTCAGCCCCTCATAAAAAACATTCGACATTTTCCGTGCCCGATTAACAAAATTTGAGATTTTCTCGCACCGAATCGACAAAATTCGCGATTTTCCCGTGCCCGATCAACGAAATTTGCAATTTTTCAGCACCTCATCGAAATAATTCATGATTTTTTGTGCCCGATTAACGAAATTTGAGATTTTCCCGCACCGAATTGACAAAAATTCCCGATTTTTCTGCACCTGATCAACGAAATTAGAGATTCTTAATCGATTCTGACGAAATTTGTAATTTTTCCCTCTGCAAATTTACGAAATTAGAGATTTTTTTCTCTCGATAAACTAACGAAACGCACTATTTTTCTTCAGCTGATCAACAAAATTTGAGATTTTTCCACACATGATCGACAAAATTCGTGATTCTTAACTGAGTGATGAAATTTGTAATTTTTTCACGCGATAAACTGACAAAACTCGCGAATTTTCTGCAGTCGATCAACGAAATTTGGAATTTTTCAACACCTCTTCGATACGCGATTTTTCTGTGCCCGTTTAACAAAATTTGAGCCTTTTATGCACCGAATCCACAAAAATTCATTATTTTTCCGCATTCCATAAACGAAATTTGGGATTTTTTCCATGGCAAATTGACGAAATTAGCAATTTTTCTCCTGATAAACGGACAAAACTCGCGATTTTTCCGAACCTGATCAAAGAAATTTTCAATTTCTTCCAGCGACAAATCTGAATTTCCAGATTTTTTCCAGTGACATATGGACAAAAATTGAGATTTTTTCCAGTTATAAATTGATGAAGTTCGCGGGCCACAGGTTGTGCATCCCTAATTTAGAGAGTCATAGCTATGTCTTTTGCTTTAATTATCATCCTTTTTCTGGTTAATATTTAAATACCTACATTAGTACTTAATTCTCGGCTATCAAGTTTGATGTTAAAGTTCTGATTAATACAACAATGATTTACAACAAGAAAATGTTGATTTACAACATTCTGATTTACAACAGTAAAATGTTGGGTGTCAGAGTTCAAACAAGGTTGTACGAGTTGCCAAGATGAACATTGCAAGTGAGCTGACTACACCAGAAAAGGTGAACAAAATTCACAAAATGGTATTGGATGACCTTCGACTGAAAGTGTGCAAGCTAGCAGACATGGTAAACATTTTAAAAAAGCTGTACATCACATATTGACTGAATATTTGACACGAGAAAGCTTTGTGCAAGATGGATGCCACATTTGCTCACAGTGGAACAAAAACAGCATTGTGATATAGGACTAAATTAGCACTCGCCAATCAGCAAGTAAGACAGAAAATTTGGCGATTCACTTTATTACCACCAGTGGCCAAATATTATAATCACTACTCACAATGATTGAATAAAAAATATACAAAAGGGCAGAAGTTTGTCAAACTGTCTAAAGTTAAATTAATTTAACCCTACTGCTGCAATAAAATTGTAGTGGGAAGACTCAAGCAGTGCACAGAGAGAGACCTATTGTAAATAATAAACATTAGTGCCAAAAATTAAAATGATTTTTTTTTTAAATTATTATTACCTCTTACTTTATACCTATATACACATTGAAGTTCACAGCACATTATTGCAGTTGTTAATAGATCCTATTGTTTTAAGTAAAAATGAAATATCTAATATGTGAAATTATTTTTTAAATTAAAATATTTCAAAAAATCATTTTTTTTTTGTCTTTTATACAATGCATCAACATATCTTTAAATATAGTTTATCACTTATAATTTGGCTGCAGTAATTACTTGTTTATACACTGGTTATCAAAAATTAAGGAAAAGTCACAAAATGCTAATTTTCAAATACGCGAACACTCAAAAGGAAATAATATAATACGAGTAATTACTATCTCTACAACACAGCTAGCCCATATAGCATCTCATTCATGTCACACATGGTCACAAGTGTCACAGTCACTACGGTGAAGCAAAAAAAATAGGAAATTCCATATATCTCATTATGAGTCTCAAATGATCACTATATGTGACTCCACTGAGAAGTCAATGTGACTGCTGCTTTGTGCTGAGTCACCAGGTGACTTTACAATGTAGTTAA
This sequence comes from Maratus speciosus, assembly GCA_963932465.1. NCBI lineage: Eukaryota > Metazoa > Arthropoda > Arachnida > Araneae > Salticidae > Maratus > Maratus speciosus. Next base: position 416,688,560 of record OZ010798.1, read on the forward strand.
ATTGTGACCCTCGTGTGACTGTCATTTTGAGACTCAATTTCATAGTCATCATGAACGTTGCATTATGATAAGTCACCAAATAATATATTATAGTCACATGGGGACTTTTCCCAAAAGAGCACAATGGTGACTTCACAGTAGTCTCTCTGTCACCTGAAAGTCATCATGTGACTTTAATGTGACATTATTTGGTAACTTATCAGAATGCAACGTTCAGGATGACTTTGAAATTGAATCTACAAATGACAGTCACATGAGAGCCACAATGTAAACTACATTATAAAGCCACACAGTGACTCATCTCAAAGCAGCAGTCACAGTGACATCTCAGTAGAGTCACATATAATGATCATTTGAGACTCATAATGAGATTAGATGTAAATTTCCAACTGGGCAAAAAATGTCCGGACCAGGACATTTTTCGCCCAGTTGGAAATTTACATCTAATTTGATTTGTTTACCAATTAGAATAATTGTGTGAAAATTAATCTAGTCATAATGAGATGTATGGAATTTCCTATTTTTTTTTTGCTTCACCGTAATGACTGTGACATTTGTGACCATGTGTGACATAAATGAGATGTTATATGGACTAGCTGTGTTGAAGAGATAGTAATTACTTGAATTTTATTATTTCCTTTTGAGTGTTCGCGTATTTGAAAATTAGCATTTTGTGACTTTTCCTTAATTTTTGATAACCAGTGTATTTCTCTACTCAGTGGAATATCAGTTTTTTTTTTTCCATCAAGTGTAATCTTATCAAAGGATAAATAAAGGATATTAGTATATTATGATGTTAATAGTTAGAAAAAGCACATTTCTTATCAAGTATATTTGTAAATTTGGCCAGTAAGTAAAAAAGTTAATTTTGACTTGTATATTGTGATAATGTTTCATTCGAGTGTTTGGTGATGTTTCACAGTAATAAAGTCGAGTTTTTGCTTCGATTTGTAACTATGGATGAAACATGTGTCCATCACTTTACACCTGAGATGAAGGAGCATTCCAAACAGTGGGCTGAAAGAGACGAATCGGCTCCAAGGAAGGCGAAAGCAGTTCAATTAGCTGGCAAGGTCATGGCATCAGTTTTTTGTGATGCATCTGGAATAATTTTCATTGATTATCTTCAAAAAAGAAAAACAGTCAATGGCGAGTATTATGCAAACTTATAGCAACATGTGAATGATGAAATCAAGAAAAAACAGCTGCATTTCAGGTTAAAAGAAAGTGTTGTTTCATCAAAACAATGCACCACTTCACACATGCATTATGGTGATGATATAAATCAATGAATTAAAGTTCAAATTGCCCCCTCATGCACCTTATTTACCAGATTTAGTCCCTTCAGATTATTTTCACTTTCCAAGCTTGTAAAAAAGGCTTGGTGATAAAAGATTTGCCAACAATGAACGGGAATCTGCTGTTGATGGCTATTTTGAGGAGCTCGATAGTTCTCACTATAAATAGGGTATTGAAGCTATTGAACATCACTGAACACAAGGGTACTGTCTATTGGTCACAATATAAAATTTCCATTTTTTTTTCCTTTGTACTCATGTATTATTATTCTTTGTTGTTTATTTTTGAAAACATGAAATTTTGAAATCTGATGATTCATTTTGAATAACCCTGTATTAATATGTATCTATTTTTATGTAAAAAAGAAAAAGTTATATTAAAAATATAATTGTAGATTACTTCACTTTGGATTCGGGTTTGAATATTTCGAGCTCAGTTTGAGTTGAATTTCTCGGTGCTTTGAGTTGACTTTAAGCAGAATTTTCATATACTTGACCCATGCCGGTCTGTAGTTTGAGGTATGGAATGAAGTATTGTTATGTTGAAAAAAATCTAATCTTCTACACTTAAAATTTTCTCAACAGGGAGCAAATGATTGGCAAGTGTCTCTTGATAGTTTTCATCTTTTTGACAACCACTCATTAATGCTAGGGAGAGATGTATGACCTTTAAAAGAAGTCCCTACTCAACCACAATACATTATAGAATTAACACCATGTTATCTAATGGATATAGTCCTTGGTTCTTTTAGGAGATCATGACAATAGTATGCAAACCCACCAGTGTCATCTAAATCCCTCTCCCCCCCTCCCCTCCTGCTGAGCGACATTCAGTCACTTATCACTTAATGACATGTGCTGTTTGGCCAACTGTAATTGATCCGTCTTACAGTTTTTCATGTACATCCTGATTAAAAAAAAAATTCTACAAATAACTTTTTTTAATATTTGTCCTCCAACTGCAGAGTATAACTCCCAGTTAAAGCTAAGTTTCTGATATATCTTCAGATCACTTATGACTTTTCCTAAATGGGATTTTCGTTTGAAATCTTCATCATAACCTAAAACTTGATATCCCTGTTTTAATCTTCTCTATGCAGCTGCAGTTTCTGAAACAGTCTTATGTTTTGTTCTCATGTGAGAATTCTTTCTGCTTTGCCATTTTTACTTTTTTCTATCTTTATAAGAAAGTATTAGATTTGTGGAAAATTTCAACTTCTGGTTTTTGACAGATTTATACTTTTTGAAAGTCCTGAGCATGATTTAACTGCTTTTAGAAAATGTCTGTCTGAGTCTCTCTATCCTGTGTGTGACGCAAGTTTTGTGGGCATTCTCTCTTGAACTAATGTACAGAATTTGATAAAACTTTACATTCAGTTAGACACTGATATAAATTGGTGCTGATTAGTTTTGGGTGTAAATTGCCCCACAGGTAGCACTGCTATTTTAAATTTTTAATGATCTCCGCAATAGCTCTATCTCAAGAACTAATGCACAGTTTTTCAATCAAACTTCAGGTTCAGTTATACCTTGATATAAATTGGTGCTGGGTAGCTTTTGGTGTAAACAATCCAACAGGTGACGTTGCTAAGCTGTCTTTTTCAAGATTTCCACAATAGCTCTATCTCAAGAATTAATGCATGGATTTTCATCAAACTTCAGATTTAGTTAGATGTTGACATAAGTTGTTGCTGATTAGATTTTGGTTTAAATCTCCCAACAGCTGGCACGCGCTGTTATGCTGCATTTTTCACAATTTCTCCAATAGCTCTATATCAGATTGTTACAATAAATAGGTCATAAAGCATGTTATTATGACAACTGTGTGTGTTCCTTCATAAATTAGAAAATGCTATTTTGGCATGTGACGTTAAAGTAGTCAAATTTTTTATTATTTTGCATAGACATTTTTAATTGCATATTTTTATAAAGTATTTTCAATTTTGCACTGCCAACAAAAAGTGAAAATGAGCGGGTCTCATTAGACTGGGGGCCTTCTTGGGTTGAGCAATGCCATGCAGGTCTGCCAATGTTTAATATTTTTATGGCGTTCTTAAATAAAGTTTTCTACCTTAATTACCTGATGTCATTTTCCCAGAGCTTTTTTACCAGTTAATATTTATTGTTTATATACTTGGGAGCCTCCTACTTTTTTAAAATAAAAAAAACATGCTTTGAACGAGAAATTTTATTTAATGAATGATATCAAATAAATTTCAAATGACTACCACATAGAAACAAAATAGGTTTAATTAAATAAATTTTCTGGTTCAACTTTTTCATTTTAAATGTGGATGGTTGAAAACTGTGTTTGTTATTACATACTTTATTAATTTCTGTGTTCTTTATTGTACAGCGTATGCAAGAGACAATAACCAAATACTCATCTACTTTGAACAGAGATGCACAATACAAGAAGTCTGTAAGTTTATTAGTTACTTCTATTCTGTATTAGGAAAAGTTTTTTATATTATTACCAAGAAATACAAATACAAAACTTTGTCTTATTACTAAGTCTATATAATCCTGTCTGCTCTGTAACTATCTAAATAAATAAATAATTTTTCAAAATATTCTTTTCTTTCTCTCCCCCCCCCCCCCACCCCCCCCCCCCCCCCACTCCCCCACCCCCCTTAAGTAGTGATTTTTGAAAAATGTGTCATTACCAAACATTTTCCCCAGGTTTAAAAAGGAGCAGGGTGCTGCAGGTGATAAAAGGCACTTTTTTTTTTCCAACCCCTTGACTACGTCCACATACAATGCGCATATGGTAGAAACCATTGAAACTAAAGTCTGTTTTTTCGACAACGTAGTCAAGGGGTTAAGAGCACTTTCTAGATTCGTAAAGGAAATTTGCATATTTCTTAAGGACACTTTTTTATTGTTAAATGCATTCTTTTGGTTTTAAAGTCACTTTTAATGTTTAGCCACTTCAACGGCAGCCCGAAATAAGCCCAGGGTAACAACACTGTTTCCTTATCTCTGCTGCTGGTGAAGTTGTAAATCAGAGTACTCTTTTCAAGACCACATTGTGGCAGTTTTTATTAAGCAAAAAAAAAAAAAAAAAAGTGATAATAATATGGAAAAAAGGAGAAAAGATATTTTTTTTTTTACTAAGGGACAAGAAGGGTGCTTTTTTTTTTTAGATAAGGAACAAGAAGGGTACTATTTGGAAAACCAAAGGGCAGGCAGGATGCAGCACCCTTGAGAAACTCTGATATATTAAATATGGATCATAATTTTTTTATGTCATTATTTTCATTTCTCTTTGGATTTTTTTAGATGTTATAAGGAGCTAAATATTGTCATTTTTAGGCCTAATGCTGACAATGTTTGAAGAAATAACATATCTTTACTATAAATTATGCTTCTCTGACGAATTCATAAGCTATTCATAGTTTAATATTTCCTGTGTTCATCTTCTGAATTATCTTTCTCATTTATTTTTACATTTGTGATTTCATTTTAATGGTTTAATTTTTATATTATCTTTTCCTTTGAGTTTTACACATGTGATTTCATTTTAATTATATATATATTATACACATCATATATACATATATTGGAGTGCAATTTGCACTATAAGAGTTGCCAACATGTCGAATTTTTTCTGGCAAAAGAAAAAATAGTTAACATTTTCCTTGGGCTAATTGTTTGTTGTAGATATTGACTATTTGCCAAGTCTAAAACCACACTCCAATATGACAATTTGGGTTTTTTAAATGCGAATGGATTTTTGGGACTCCTAGAACTGTTTTCTTTTTTTGCCACAAAGAATTCTACTTTTTGACAAGTCTTCTGATGTAAACTGCACTTGATGTGACAATGTGCTAAATTTTTAGGAAGTTTTTATATCTAAACTTACTTTTGAACCTCTTTGAACTTTTTTTATGGCCAGGAAAAAGTCTGACTCTTTGGAAAGTCTTATGGGGTAAACCACAATTTCATAGGACTGTTCATTAATATTTTATGAATTTTTAAAGTTGTAACGAACTTCTGACGCATCCAGTATGTGGGAACATATATATATTTAGTAAGTCTTACTCACAATGTTTCCAGACATTACTTTTTTTCTTTTGATAACATGTAAGTGTATTTATTGAAGAATTCATAACTTATTTCACAATTTTGTGTGGTACTACATTATTTACATTAAATAAAAAATGATAATAATAAAGAGGTAAGTTTTTGGGGTTAGCAAGTTGAGTCAATTGCAGGTCTTTAGTAGAGGATATACAAGTGGCATATATCCTCTTTGGCATATATCCTCAAATTGTTTTGTGACTACAACACTGGTCAACTGCAAAACATTGTGTCATTTTTACAAAAAATTTCAAAGCATCCTACGTTTGATTCATTCAAAACTGCGCTGCCTTATACTAAATGTTAGTTTTTTTTTGTTTTTTTTTTCTGTTTAACGTTTTTTAAAGGTAAGAACTGATCTATGATAAATGACATTTTTAGTTATATTATTTTTTTTTATTTTAGAAATTTAATTATCTGTTTCTTATTGCAGAGTAAAATTAGTCGACTGCCCACATATTTAACAATACAGTTTGTTAGGTTTTTTTACAAGGAAAAAGAATCAATAAATGCAAAAATTTTAAAGGTAAATATCTTTTCTTATTTTATTTATTGTGTTGTTTATGTTAGTAAATGTCGTTTTTGATATGACTTTTATTTAAAATATTTATTTTTGGAAAAATTTAAATTGTACTTTATGTATTTTATACAAAACGTAATTGTAGAAGTTAAATTTTTACTTATCTTACACATTGCTCAAACATGTTCTGTAAATCTTTATTATGAAATAATCTGTAAACTTACGATTTGCATATTTTGCCAAGTATTTTTAATTCAATATAATAATACAGTAGCATCCTGTTATATTGCCCATTGTTACTATTTTTTTTTTTTTTCATGTATATCATGCCTTCGTTTAACAAGCACATGATAATTTTCAGTATCTCATTTGGTTAAAAAAAAATTCTGATAAATAATCTTAACACATTTTAAGCAGATTTTATAGTATTAAAAAGTATCAATATCAATTAATACTAAAATTGTACATTATTCCCAATGTATTGCTTCATGGGCTAGTAAATTTAAGTAAAATATCACTGATTAATGATTTTATGCACTAACCAATGTTCATATATGCAGAAGCTATTCAAATCACACATTTGCATACATGATAAACAACCAGATTTTTAAATAAATTTTGAGGGATGAAACATACATGAATAAATGATAGTTTTTATTTGGATGTATCCCTCTTTTTTTGTGACTCCTGATAAATTCCTTGTTTACAAAATTAATCAAATTGAACTACATCAAAAAGCCCATTATCAACCAGTAATGAACCAATCTATCAAAAATTTCCTGCAGCTTTCATGACCTATTGACAACATAAAGGGTATAATTTTCAAGAAATTTACATATCACATAAGCATATAGGTCAAAATTAACATTTTTACCCACAGGCCACTGGCCAGTACACTGATTTTTTTCACTGGCCAGTTTTTTTTTTTTTTTTTAACCACTGGCCAGTAACAAAGTTATGTACGCTCCATACAAAATTGTGTTTTTTCTAACTATCAACATTGTAATTTACTAATATATATTACTTACCATTCGATATGATTACACTCAACTGGAAAATTTTATTTTTACTATTAATTGCAATGAAATAAATTCACAGGAAATTTTCAGAAAGGTTACAGCAGAGGGGGAACAGCCCCCCCCCCCCCAACCTCTCGACACTAACTAATATGCATTTTTCTGCGACCATTTAACGAATTTCACGTTTTTTTTTTTTTTTTTTTGTGTGTGTGTGTGATCTTTTGCAAAATCTGCGTTTTATCGCGATCTTTTGACGAAATTTGTGTTTTTTCCGCAATCTTTTGATGAAATTTGCGGGGTTTTTTTTTTTCACGATCTTTTGGCAAAAGTTGCATTCTTTCTGCGATTTTTTTTTTTCAAGAAATTTGTGTTTTTTCTACGATCTTTTGACGAAAGTTGCGTTTACTCCACGATCTTCTCACGAAATTTACATTTCTTCCACGATCTTTTCATGAAATTTGCGTTTTCCGCGATCTTTTATCGAAATTTGCGTTTTTTTCCACGATCTTTTCTTGAAATTTTTGTTTTTTCCGCTATCTTTTGGCGAAAGTTATATTTTTCCTGCGAATTTGTCATGAAATTTGCGTTTTTCCTACAATTTTTTCACGAAAGTTGTGTTTTTTCTGCAATTTTTTCACGAAATTTGTGTTTTTCTGCGATATTTTGCAGAATTTTGTGATTCTTTGTCGAAAGTTGCATTTTTCCGCAATTTTCTTGAAATTTGTGTTTTCCTGCAATCTTTTGACGAATTTTGTGTTTTTTTCCATGATTTTGTCATGAAAGTTGCGTTTTCTCCGTGATTTTTTTCACGAATTTTGCGTTTTTTCAGCAATCTTTTCACGAAATTTGCATTTTTTCCCGCGATCTTTTCACAAAATGTGCGTTTTTCCACGATACTTTGTAGAATTTTGTGGTTCTTTTTTGCGATTCTTTGTTGAAATTTGCATTTCCCCCCGATCTTTTCACGAAATTTGCATTTTTTCCGCGAACTTTTTACAAAATTTGCGTTTTTCTGCTATACTTTGAAGAATTTTGTGATTCTTCTTCTCGATTCTTTGTCGAAATTTGTGTTTTTTCCGCGAACTTATGACGAAATGTGTGTTTTTTCTGTGATTTTTTGACGAAATTTGCATTTTCCCATGATCAAGTCGCGAAAGTTGCGTTTTCTCCGCGATCTGTTCACGAAATTTGCGTTTTTTCCTTGATGTTTTGACGTAATTCGTGTTTTTCACGTTTTTTCGCGATTCTTTGACGGAATCGGCGATTTTTTTTTTTTTTTCTACGAACAATTGACGAAATTGATTTTTTTCCGGCGACCATATCGAAATTAGCGATATTTCTGTGTCCGAATTTTCAGACTGATGACCTTTTTTTTTTTTTTTTTTTGAACCGAATGCTTTAAATTTTTGGAAAATTCGGGACGAATCACGCCTGCTACTTTCTTTTCTTATGTTCGGGAGAATCGCCGATTTTGACGCCGTAAATTCTAAACGAATTTTCACCCCTTTCCTCCCTGGCATCGATCTTTCAACCATCATGTTTGGCGAGTGGTGCCCATTGAGTTTGGCGAGTGAGGACAATAAAGTTAATCGCCATGTTTTAAGTGTTTCGATGCCTGGCAAGTGGCGAGTGCTAATTTTGTGCTATACTAATCAAACTTGCGTTTGTGATGCAACTCATGCTTTTTTAATCAAAATTGTTAGAGGAGGACAAATCTTAAGGAATAAAATAAAGCAAGTACAGCTAAATTGCTTTTTCTACTCAAAAGTGACAATTCTTCGGAGTCTTCAATCTTACACTCTAGTTCCACATTAATAGATACTAGAGTCCTGCATCAGGTTGGGTTACCCGCTTTTACCCGAACCTGACCCTCAGTTCGGGTTGGGTCGGGTCGACTTGCTTTTTTAAAAAAATGTGGAAAATATTTTTTCCTGCTAAAAGCCTATATAAACTGCAGATCAAAGTTTCACAAAAGCAAAATGTGTGCCTATGTGTTTTGTCTTTAGTCATCCTTTCATGAGTCTTCGAGATAACAAACCACATTATATTCTTACCATATTTTAAAAATACAATACGCAGAAAAACACTAAATGGACCTTCCAGTCTAATGTATCAAGTGAATAATTTAATTGTGGTGATACGCGATGCACTATGTTAGACGGGAAGAATTTCAAAATAACTGCTGATAAACTAAAGGCAGATGACAAATTGTGTAAAGCAAGGTGTATCGTTATAAGTGGAACTTTCGAAACCGCAACTAATTTTAAAGCATATTTAAAGATTAGATTTTTAGCTTTATTTAAGTATTGCGCGGCAGCGCAATACTTATTTATTACCAGTGTCACTTCTCAATGTTAATTTAACATGGAAAAGCCTAACTTTTTCATTTTTTCTTCCCACCTTTTTGTCCCTGATGCCACTCATTTTTTATTCTTTACTAATTCTAATGGTATTATAAATTTAAAGTGTAAAAATTTTTGCCTGACGTCAGGATCAAAATGAATGGTTAAATGCTTTTGCATATGGTTGAATTATAACCCAGAGAGAAACATGGGCCAATTTTTTTTTACATTATTCAAATATTTTTCCAATTTCTGCTTTTTTCATTGAAAATCAACGGACATTTTTCATAGAAAATGTAACATTTTTACTTCATTGTTGCAAAAATTTCAAAAGCCACAATAATAATTTATTTCTTGTAAGTTGAAAGATTTTCACGTGAAATATTAAATTGAGCTAGTGTTTTTTTTAATTAAAAAGGTGAATATGGCATCATAGTGGAAATAAAAAGGATATTTTCTGAATAAGTTTTTACTTTGGTCAAGTTTATATTTTAGTAAAAAGTTTCTAATGGACAGCTATTTTTACGCAGGTAGCAAACTTAGTGGGAAATTACATAACTTAAATTTTAAAATGTATGTTTTTTTCCGAGATGAGAACTATTTATACCCCAAGTTAAACTTAGGTAATAATTTCCTGATGTGTTTGCATTACCCCTTGGGAGAGAATAAGGTTTAAAATTTTAATTTATAATTTTATAGGTTTCGCCAAAATATTTTTATCGGGCCGATAAACCCGCTTAATTATAGTTATTGTCCCGGCCTGGCAGGGCCATTCAATTTTTTTCAATCCGACCCGTTTATTTTGTTTATCAGCCCGGCCTGTTGAAAAAACTGTCCTAATAAAGCGGCCTGGCCAGTTTAAAATTTTGCTGCGGCCCGCTGGCGACTTCTATTAGAGATACAATTGTAGAATATTTTTCATAACGGTATTAAAACATGATTTGCTTTCCTTACATTGCGGGTTCGGGTCGGGTTGCGGGTTGCCTGAAATTATTTTTGCAGTTTCGGGTCAGGTTGCGGGCTGCTGAAAATTATTTGTGTGGGTTTGGGTCGGGTTGTGGGTTGACTTAAAATTGAATTTGCGGGTTCGGGTCGGGTAGAAACCGATCTGCGCAGGACTCTAATAGATACTTTGCAAGCCATTTATAAGTCAGATAGCATAGCTAAAAAAATATGTATACATCTGCTTGTTTGCCATGGGATGAGATTGTATATAGACTTGTAAGAACTGTTGAATTGCACAATTCCCACTCTCCCCTTGATTAATAAAAAACCTTTTATTTATTCTTCTTTTATATTGCACCATTTTGTTTACCAGTCAGCATGTGCAGTATAACAAGAAGCCAATGTACTCTTTAGAGCCCTTGTCAAAGTTTGGGCAAGATTGCTAGTTATGATAATTCAGCCATCTTTTCCTTATATGCCAGGAGGCAATCATATAAAACCCTATGTAATCAAATAGATGAAAAAATTATATATTTTATATAAGAGTAGAAAAAAGGAATCTAATGATTCAGGGCTGCGGAAAGTGCAGTGGTGACCTGACCAAAAATTAATACCACTTCCAGTGTATTTTTAGAAGTTTAAGTTATGTAATACAAGAAAAATAAAATATGGAAAGCGTTATCTTCATTTTGTCCTATGATACTATTGTGGTCTACCTTGTCGTAACCGGTGCTAAACAGGTGGCAGACATATTTTAATCATAATTATTTTTAAGGGTTACCTATATTATCAAATACAGGGATAATTTGTATTTTAAAATAAAGTTTAAATAGTCTTATTGCAAAAAATCGAGGGCTCTAATGTTTAGCTGTAGCTTTATCTCCTTCTGAAAAACAATTTATAAAGTGTGTATTGATATCATTTTGTATCAATTTAATCGAAGAAAACTACGTCATTTGAAAGTTTTTCATCACTTTGTTAATACCATGGATGATGTGGAATGCTTGTAGAAATTTAATGCTGAACAACACAAGATTCAAAGTCACCTTACTTGACCTTCAGTTTTCCTAAAATTAAGTTTGTTAACACACTTTTTGTTTCTTTAGAGAGTGATATGAGTTTTTGTCTTTATCACAAACAAAACATTTTTGCATTTTTATTCATTCCTTCAAAAAATGCAGACATTTTTTTAAACTTCATAATGCTTTTCTATAGCAATGCAGACGATTTTCGAATTTTACCATTCATTGAAAAGCAAATGACGCATTGAGGTAATTGATTTAAATGTTACGTTAAAAAGCCTAAATTACTCAGATTAGTTTAGTCAATAAGTATGCCAGAATTATCTTTATATTTTTGATGGAATTTTGTGCATCAGTTTGAAAAATATAAAGCATTTTAATTTTTAATTTTCTCTCTCTTTTACTTCACCAGTTGCTTAGGAACCAACACTTTTTCTTGCTGTGGAAATGCAAGATTCTGTTCAGCATTTGATTTTTTTCAGCATTTTACATCATCTATGATATTAAGAAAATGATGCAAAAATTTCCCAAATGATGTAGTTTTCTTATATGATATTGATGATGTTAACACACCCTTTACCTTGAGTCTCCATTATAAGACTGTTTAAACTTAACCCTTAAATGCCTGATTTTTCAAAAGTCATTGTAATAATGTTTTTCGGCTTTCATTTTTTAAATAAATCATGGGAAAAATACTTAAAAAATCATATTTTGTTTTAAGTATGGTTTACAGCTAAAAAACAGTTTGTTACTAGTCGGCAATACTGGTCTTTAATTGAAAAAATAATTTTCCTTGATAAAATTCTATAATATTCTATTCACACAAGAATTTTAGGAACTATAATAAGAAATAAGTTTTACTTACTCACTGCAAAACAAAATAGGATATTTCGCAAGCTTCTAAACAAAACAAAAAGAACAAGTAGCAACGATTGAAAAAAGAAATCCATATTTATTCTTAAACAGCACAAGTGTTGCCATCTACATGTTGAAAATTGATTTAATAATATTTTCAGAATGTATTTTATTGGCCACATTAGGCATTATAGCTTCAATACTATTCTAATAGTATTTTAGAAGCCTAATTTGGGTATGTTGCTGAAAAGCAACACCCGCCATTTAAGGGTTAATATATATCTTTGTATTTGATAACATGGATAAACCTTGAAAATAATTATGATAAAAATACACCTGCCACCTGTTTGTCTCCAGTTATAACAAGACAGACCAGGATATTATCATAGGACAAGATAAAGGCAACATTTTCCATACTTTATTATTATTTTTTTATTATATAGGATAAAACATAATCCTCTAAAAATACACTGGAAGTGATATTTATTATAATTTTTGGCTTTGGGCCACTTTACTTTCAGAAGCCCTGAATCAGATTTCCCAGATTCCCTTATTTCTACTCTTACATAAAATATATTTTTTTCTTTATCTGATAACAGGTTTTCACGCTGTCAACTCTTGGACTATTAGTTGTGAATATTTTATTAGACCCCTATATAAATTTGATACAATTTTTATTTTGCACTATTGTAGCAAACAAATAAATGTTTATTATTATGTAAAGTGTTGATAGATTTGAAAATTATTCATTTTAAAAAAATGGCAAATTAAGCTAGTTTTTAGTTGATCTTTGTTTGAAAGTATACTTATTGCTATTTAATTCTAGATTTTAAATTTTGTATTATTAAAAAGAAATTTTCCAATCCGAAAATTGCTGTAATATTTATGTATCACACTGTTACATAAAAAAAAAAAAAAACTTATGAAGATTAATAAAAATTTACATTTGTTCTTTAAATTTTTGTTCTTCACAGGATGTTAAATTTTCATTAGACCTAGATGTATTTGAATTATGTACACAAGATCTTCAAAATAAACTTACTCCTATGAGAGCAAAATTTAAAGAAATGGAAGACAAAAAAGTTGAAGAAGCCCAAAAGGTATGTATTATTTTTTATTTAATTTAGTGTTTTTACATTGTCAATGTACATATATATATATACATACATATTAGGAGGTTGAATAAGTTTTCATTGTTTCTTCATGAAAATTAATGCTATATTTAAAATAATTAGTATAAAACATGTCATTAAAGTATTGTCCATTGCTAGCACTGCTTTTTCCCGTTTTTGTGTCAGCATTTGAATTCTACATCTGAGAAATGTGACGTCTTTTGAGGCTGTCCAAGAGTCAACCCATTAGTTAGCATCTCCATAAGAATGGAAGTGTTGCTCAGCCAAGTCATGTGCCATCAATCAAAGCAAGTGATAAATGGCACTCAGTGCTTTAGAATAATTTCTGTTTTCAAATGTTTCGAAACTACTGTGTGATCAGCTCCTAATGGTTCTTCAAGTTCAGCTAGCTTCTGACATGAGTCTTCAGGAAGTAATGCCTCCAATTCTTCATCTTTAAACCTTTTCAGTGCACCAGAGCGCTCATTATCTTTAACATCAAAATCCTTATTTTTGAAGCACCTAAACCAATCTTTGCATGTTGTTTCCAACAGAGCATGGTGGCCATAAGTCTCAACAAGAATTCTGTGTCATTCAGCTGCAGATTTTTTTTTTTTTAAGTTGTGCAGTAAAATTCCCAGGAAATACTTTTTTTGGGGCATGAAATTTGACGTGTTTAATACTATGAAATAAAATGTTGTTTACACTTCCGTGAAATGACATGCTGTTTGTTTTCAGAAAGCAAAACCCTCCACGCTTTTGTGCATGTGTCAGTTCTGCTTTGAATTTATCAAAATAGGGGTGAGCGGAGTCTGTTTAGCTGTGTTTGGCTGAAAAGCAATCTTAGTGGCAACGTACAAGTGAACAACGAAGTAGAACTCAGAAAATACCCATCTCAGTATAACACCCCTTTGGATTGTCTCAGAGTGCTGGGCGTGGCTTTCGAAAACGAACAGTACACAGAATTTCAAGCTTGCTTATAGTACTTTATAGATACATTATCATCTTAAACTACACACATGCAGTTCTAGTAACACCGTCTGTTGCAAAACAGCTAAAATTATATATATATATATATATATATATTTTTTTTTTTTTTTTTTTTTTCAATTTTAGAAGTAAAGTCAATTTTGTTGTATTCTCTTTAATTACTTGTAATTTTAACATTGCCTTTTCTTCTGAAAACTACTTTCACTATGTTAGAATTTTTATTTCATACACTATTCACTTTAAAAAAGGGGGGTCAAGAAGGAAAATCTAAACACCATAAAATCCCAGATTTGTTGGTCCCATCTTTCTGACCAAAACAATTTTTTCCCCTTACTATTATTTTTCTGTAGAGATCTTTTGGGTTTAGAATCTTAGGGTTTTTTTTTTTTTTTTTTCTTGCTTAAAATGTTCTCTGTGTGACACAGTTACATTGTCCATAAGATAGGTGTACTAATTAAGGTCACATATATTTATTATTATTATTTTATTATTTCTTCTATTATCGATTCTCTAGTTTGAAATTTCATGAGTGAGTAGTTAATGTACTTATTCACTTACATTAAAGAAAACCGCTTATTTCAATCTTCAGTCAAACTGCACCACAATACAAATCTTGCACTATTTATGCACCAAAACATCTGTTTCTGCCCGTTTTACACCAAATAATAAAGATGAAAATAAGGAATTTTGGTTAGTGGCCACTGGCCGGTAAGTTGATATTTTTTAGTAGCCAGTTACTGGCTAGTGAGAATAATTTCTTTAGCTGCCAGTAAGTACATTTATGTCACTGAATATTTAATTTTAAAATATATAAGTTTAGAGTAAATAAGTAATTTATGTAATAAATAAAAATATTTTAATTCATATTGTTTTGAATAAACTTAAGATACCAATTTCCAATCTATTTTAAATTAAGTTAACAGCAAAGTTATATGTAACATGCTTATATAGCTAACTGCATAAGTCCACTATACTTAGGTACTTTTCAAAATTTAAAAAAAAAAATTGAAATTTACAGCAAATTTTCTGAAATGTAAGGTGGAAGGGGGGTCTCTTCTGGCACTAATTATGCATTTTTTACAATATACAAACGCGGAAAAACAAAATTCGTGTTTTTCCGCGATCTATTAGCAATGTTTGTGTTTCTTCCGCAATCCTTTGATAAAATGTGCGTTCTTTTTCGCGATGTTTTGACAAAATTCGCGTTTTTTTCATGATCTTTCGACAAAATTTGTACTTTTTTCGTAATTTTTTGATGAAATTCGCGTTCGTTTTTGCGATTCTTCGACGAAATTCTCTTTTTACGCGATTCTTCGACGAAATTCTCTTTTTACGCGATTCTTTGACGAAATTCTCTTTTTACGCGATTCTTTGACGAAATTCTTTTTTTACGCGATTCTTTGACAAAATTCGGGTTTTTTCTGCGATCTATTGACAAAATTCACGTTTTTTTCGCAATCTATTGACAAAATTCGCGTTTTTTTTTCGCAATCTATTGACGATATTTGCGTCTTTTTCGCGATCTATTGGCAATATTTGCATTTTTTCCGTGATCTATTGACAATATTTGCGATTTTTTTTAGCGATCTATTGACGATATTTGCGTGGTTTTTTCGTGATCTATTGACTATATTTGCATTTTTTCGCGATCTATTGACGATATTTGCATTTATTCGCGATCTATTGACGATATTTGAGTTTTTTCCGCGATCCATTTACGATGTTTGGGTTTTTTTCGCGATCCATTCACGATGTTTGGTTTTTTTTTTCGCGATCCTTCGACGAAATTTACGTTTTCTTCCACCATCTTTTGACGAAATTCGCGTTTTTTTTCGCGATCTATTAACAATATTTGGGTTTTTTCCGCGATCCATTCACGATATCTGCGTTTTATCCGCGATCACTTGACGAAATTTGAGTTTCTGAGCGATTCTTTGACGAAATTAGCTTTTTCGCGGTCTATTGACGATATTTGGGTATTTTCGCGATCTTTTGACAAAATCCGCGGGGTTTTTTTACGCGATTCTTCGACGAAATCCCTTTGGAAAATGCTGCATTTGGCCGGTACTTTCCATATTTTTAGTCGCCAGTTTTTCACGTTTAGTCGCCGAGTGGCGACTGGCGAGTGCTTATTTTCATCTTTACCAAATCACCATTTTGTTTCTCATAAGGAAACAAAATGGCTGTATGGATATCGGGCAAAGATCACTGCACATAAATTCTACAAATTTCTCATAAGGGTGCTTTTGAACATCTATTTCAATATCTTACAGCTGAATTTTCTATTTTTGTTAATTATTATTACATATTAATTGTTTTTCTGTAAGATCACATACCAGATCTTGGAATTTATTGAAGCTGAAGAGAAGAAAGTTTCTTAGGTGGTGAGAATCAAATTGGAGGGTACTTGAAAAAATAATGACTCATTTTTAGAAATTTTCTCTCTGCTCTCCTTCCTCCCACATGTTTGGAGGATGACAAAATTATATCTGGGATTCTACTATGACTGAAAACTATAAATTTCACAGAATGGCAAATATTACAAAAGTGAGAATCCATTTACTTTTTTAGATTTCCACCCCCCCCCTTTTTTTTTTAAGGAAATTTTATATAAATTCCACCCTTAAATTTCAACTTCCGTGCTTTTGTCCCCACCGCCAATCTCTCGGTGCACAAATTCTTAAATTTTCTCTAATATTTTTGAGAATTTTCTGTCTTATTTGCTACCTTGTTGCAACAATAAATAACTAATCATGTAAATTTTATTTCCCTATAATATCAATCCTCCACCCCCAACAAGTATTAAATTTAAAATCATAAAAAATAGTATTATTATTATTATTTTTTTTTTTTTTTTTTTGTGTGTGTGTGTGTGTGTGTGTGTGTGCGCGCCCGTGCCCCGTTTCCTGCCATCCAATACAAGGTGGGAGGGAGTTCCAAACACACCAATTTGTCTTGTTGCATTCGTCAAAACTTCTGCCACAATTTATCGCTTATTTTGGACAAATTTTTATTTGTATTATTAACAGACTTGTTAGCAGGTCATTTAAATTTGCAACTATCACTGCTGAAAACAAGAAATTTTCAAACTTAATAAATTAGGAGGTATAAAAGAATTTTTTTTTTTAAATTTAGCAACCACCTCCTTCTTATTTCTAATAGGACTATGGAAGTTATGATAGATGTTAATGTTTAGCAAGGATGTGGCAAAAAGAAAGTCCTATAATTCTGCCTATGTATTTCACTGCTTTGAAATAATTTTTAAAAAGTTAATATTTAAATTTCAATGTAGTTAAAAGTTAATATTTAAATTTTTAAAAGTTACTTTTTTCTACTCAGTATTATATCCAATGCTTTTTGCTACTCTGATATTGAATATTCCAAGAAAAATTTCTCCTTTAAAATTGCATTTGTAATTCTCAGAAACTACTCTAAAATGACTGTTGTGCATCTGCATACTTGTTTCTGCTACTAAAGTTAATAGGTACATGCTACAAAACTGGATTTTTTTTTTTTTTTTATACAAAAAATGTTTTTGCCTGCTACAAAAGCAATTTTTTAACTTCAAAAATCGTTTTTATCTGCTACAAAAGGATTTTTGCTGTTACAAAATTCATTCTTCCATGCTCCAAAAACTGCTACAAATCTTTCAGAGTTAGTATGACCCCTGAATAAGGCTACTGCAGAAGAGGCATTTCATTGCTTGTTTTTCATCACTTAGTTTCAAATGGATTTTAAATTACTGAATCTGATGGATTTACATAGAGAGATAGAGAAATAGGAAGATTGAATAACCTTAAAGTATCTTATAAAGTTTGTGTGAAATTTTCAAATGTAATGATTAATGTAAAACTATTTTATTATTTTCAAAATTTATGGAATGTTTAAAAACCAAGTATTTCTCTTAAAAAAAAAAAAAAAAATAATAATAATAATAATAATAATAATAAAATAATAAAAACAAATTATTTACGCTATGTAACTCCCAGGTCATATTAAATAACCTTATCAGGGAACATTGAAGGCCAACCTCTTAGATGATTGATTGAATTTGTGCTTAATTTATAAACACATATGTTCAATGTTACAGTGAACATTTTTTAAATTATAATACAGTTATTCGTTTTAAAAATAACTCCAATAATTATTTTTGAATTGATTGAATTAAAATATGATTTGGATTTATTTTAATAATATATATCTTTTTTTCAGGCTAAACTGCTTCCCCAAGAACCTCCTCGTAAGAATGAAAAAGTTAAAACCTTGCCTTATTACTTTGATGATGGTAATTATAGTACCAACATTGATTTGTTTGTTTCATTTAATTATTTATTTTATAAAATGTGTGCTTTATATTCCATTTTAAAGTATCCCAATAAAATCCCCCCCCCCCCCCCCCAAAAAAAAGAAAATATTTAAATTTACTATCATAAAGTCCTACTTCGTTGTAAATGTTAAAGCTTACTGTTATTTAATTGGTTTCATTACTAACAGAGTTTCTATTTATATATTTTAACAAAGTGTTTATTACCTTCTTGTTGTTTCAAAAATGAAAATGGCTCATTAAATCATGGTTTTCTGCATTTTATTGAAAGTTTGCAAGCTTGTTTCAATTTTTGCAAGTCCTATAATCATTCTGTTTTCTGGTATGATTGTCATTCATAAGATTTAAAGGTTATATGTATGGTTCATCATAAAGTGATAGAAACCAGTTTCAAGTTGCTCGATTTTATAATATATCCAACAATTCATGTAAATCAGATTCTTTATTCACATGCTCTTTAATGTTTTGCATAAAAATTTCTGCATTTTGGTTTGTCTAATTAAACTAAACTCTTTTTTTTGCAAACTAGCCACCCTTGGCGGCCAATTTGGTCTCCATTAAATATATGCTATGCATTGTGTCACGTAAATTTTATACATAATTTAACTTACTTGCTCAATTGCCAAATCCGAAGATTCTGATACAGAAATCATGAACTTGGCATTTTTATGTTAGCCAGGCGCAGGTGATAATTCGCCAAAAATTGTTCCCATTGTATTTTTTCGTATTTCATTTAAAATATAGCACTTTCACTCATTTTATTTAAAATGCATAATTTAAAACTAAAATATTTAAAATTTATGACTCTCAAAAAAAGAAAAGAAAAGAATAAAGAAAAGTAAAAAATAATACCATAAACCATGACATTTAATTTCAACATCAAAGCTTTATTTTAATTTACCATGCGAAAAACTGTTTATGACAGTCGCATGAAATGGACTATTACAATACTGATGATATGATGGCGATGGAACAATATTTGGCGATTTATCACCTGCTCCCGACTAACATTAAATTGCCATATTGGCCGCCTGGCATACAAAAAGCGAAGTGGTCAACCCAGAACTATTGATGACAGTCAAATGACTTGAGCTTTTATTATATAGATTCATCCTAAAGTGATAGTAACCAGTTTCAGGTTGTTCGATTTGATAACATATCCAACAGTTCATGTAAACTAGATTCTTTATTCACATGCTCTTTAATGTTTTGCATAAAAATTTCTGCATTTTGGTTTGTCTAATTAAACTAAAAAACTCTTTTTTGCAAATTCTGTCTGAATTTCACTTTTGTGTCAAAATGCTCCTACCATTGTTCTTCGGTTTGGAGAAAGGAATTTATTACACCATTGGATTGAAGTAAGTTCCTCAATCCAACAATTCCTAAATCACAATGCCATAATGAAATGTATCATTATAATGAAACCCCAAATCGTATAAGTTAATGAATCGGGTTTTTGCCAAACAAGTGCAGAAATTAATCGTTAATTTTGTCGAATGATTGCAGAAAACATTGCGAATTTCATTAATAGGCCATGTAAAAAAATCATAATTTTCATAGCCGGTTGTGGAAAAAATCATAAATTTGAATCAAGTTATAGTTTTCTGCATATATAAAAATGATAGTGTTGTCATCATACTCGGTATAAATAATGTCCAGAATTGCATATAAAAATGCTAATCTCATCTTTAATGAGTAAGAGCAAGCATTTTTTTTTTTTTCCTTTGTAAGAAGTTAATTTACAACTTATTAATGTGTTTAAAATTTGGATTTTCCTTCTTTTTTCTCCTAATACTTAGCCACTGAAAATTAAAGCTAATATGACTTTTTTCAACTCTTTTGAAATAGCTAGCTGTCATATACGTAATTTGAATTAAGTCTAGTAAGAGCCTTCAGCACTTAATTAGTACTTGTTTCATGAATACTTAGAATCAGTTTCGTTACTGGTTAGAGAATTTGAAATTTCCATATTTAGCAAGAATTGCACTCTTCATTTCATGAAGCAATTCAGCTTTCAGTGAAATTAATCTAAGCTTATCAAATTATGTTTTGTGCCAATGGTACATTTCAAACAATAGCAGAAGTTGTGCTGTTCTTATGTCGTTCGATTTTCATTCATTTACACAGTATCAGTTATGATGTAAATTGATATCAGTATTTTGCATCAATAATTTTCAGGGGTTTTCAGTTTGAGTCACAATCGCCCCTGTAAAACAATATTAACCACTTCACCGGTTGTCCCGAGATAACTTGGGGGTAAAAGCACTGTTTCCCCATACCTGTCGCCGGTGAAGTGGTTAAAGTGAAACTAATTGGCATATAGAACCAACTAAGAAATCTCAAAATAATGACAATCCTAAACATATGTATATATAATTAGTTACATTGACTAATGTAATTATTGCAGGTGTACTGTTCAAAAGATATTAGATATTTTGATATAAATATTTTTATTTTTAATTAGGTATTGTCATTCTTTTATTTTCATGTTTTTCCTAAAAGAATGTGTTAAATTTTGGGCTACTTCTTATGCAAAGAAATCAGAAAATATTGTATTAAAACCTTAATTCTTAAAATGATAAACATAAAAATTTTCATAAATAATTAAGTTATTGGTGAAATCAAACATTTGATAAACATTTGTTCAATTAACTATTGCAACTGTCATCTTAAACATTGACTCTCTTTTTTTGTAGAGTCACATAATTTATCATATAACCATAAGGGTTTTGATAAGGTTTTTAAATTATTGTGTATTGTTTGCAGACATTGGTTCTAATAATAGTGGTTATTATGAATTAATTGGAGTTCTGACTCATAAAGGTAGATCTAGTTCAAGTGGCCATTATGTAGCTTGGATAAGGAGAAAGAAAGGTAAGTTTATTTCCATTATCTTTTTGTATCTAATAAAGATTA
Source organism: Maratus speciosus (assembly GCA_963932465.1). Lineage (NCBI taxonomy): Eukaryota > Metazoa > Arthropoda > Arachnida > Araneae > Salticidae > Maratus > Maratus speciosus. Next base: position 416,709,986 of record OZ010798.1, read on the forward strand.
TAGAGGAGGAAAAAATGTTTGTGGAATTTTTGTAAAACATAAAACAATTTTCAATTACCTTTCAAAGTTTCTGGAACTTGAGGTGGTTTCTCTGAATGAAATTTCCCCACAGATATTTAGATATGCCCCCCCCCCCCCCCCTCACACACACACACACACTTTTTTTTTTAAGAGGAGAGTATGAACTTATTCAGGGTTTTTTTTTTTTCCCTAACAGTTGTATAATTTTTCAAAATCACCTGCAAATAAATTTCATGATTTAATAAAACCAGGGGATTCAACTCAGACTTCCCAAGTTACAGAATATACTGCTTGATGTACAGAGCATAAATTAAAATCATTTTTATTTGAAAACTCTAAAAGATTTTTTTTTTTTTTTTTTTTTTTTTTTTTTTACATCAAACAATTTTTTTTTAAAGATTATCCACTAACAACCTCAAAAAGCAGTTTTATACTAAAAATATCTATCATGTATTCAGATAAGGTTTTGAAACTTATTAAAAGCAGTACTTTTGTATTAGCCACATGCCAATGGTTAATAGCTAAAAAAATCGCCAAAGTTTGCAATATTTATAGCAACATTTTGATTCAGAATATTTCAGTGTTTAAACGTGTAGTTCAATTGCATATCCATTAAATTTGAAACTATTTATTTAATTTTTTTTGTCTTAATTGTAAGTCTTTTACTGAAAACTAAGCTAGCATCTACTAAACCCCTTTTCCCCAAAAGAAAATTTCTGCTCCTCTGCTTTTGCATCCTCCCCTTTCCAGATCACAAAGTTTTAAAGATTTTAAACTTTTTATTTTTAAAAAGTTTTTCTAACTCTTTTTTTTTTTCTGCCCTAATGATACATACTAAATAATAAATCATTTGATTAAACTTTTCTCCCAAAATTTTGGCTTCTATTTCTTCCTCTCACAAATTTTAAAATCTATATTATACATTTTAATAAATATTTACTTCTCTACTTGCTACTTTTTGTAATAATAAATAAATAATCTTCTAAATTCCTCCATCTCCACCTAGAAATTTCCACTAAGCACACAAAGTATAAAATTTGTAAATTCAAATTTTATAAACAATTTCTGTTCTATTTGTTACTTTGTAGCAACAATAAATAAATATAAATCATCAAAATATCTCCCCTCCAGACACATACAAAATTCCACTCCTCTTCCAGGAAAAAAAAATGGAGAATTTCTGATCAAGAGTGAAAAAAACTTTTTTCTATTTTTAGAAATTTTGATGTTCTTATCCCTGCTCTAAATGCAGGGCATCTGGTGGGTTTCACTCATCACGTTCTTCAAATTCACATAGTTCCTAAAATTTTGATGCCTTCCTTCCTTTTATCCCTAAAATTAACTAGTAATTAAGTTTTTCAATTTTTAATGCAGCCAGTGCATGTGACATACATGCCTAGTGTATCTTTTATTAAGGCAAACTCTCTTATTTTCAGACTTCATTTCATACCTTTCTCCCTTACATCCAAAAACATTTCTCGCTTTTTTAAAAAACTTATATTGTAAAATTCTTCATTAAAAAAAAGCTATAAATTTCATCTATATTTTACATTTTTATTTTATTTTTTTTATTTTTATTTTTTTTTTTTCTGAATCTCTCCTGCTGCAACAGATAATCATGTTTGAATTTAGATTTCTAATGCATGAATACAGTTTAAAATGAAGTGTGTAGTATTTATAGTTTGTTTATATGTTCACTCAAAAGAATTCTATTACAGTATGGTCTATGAGGAGCTATTGTTTGCATGTATTTTAGTGATGTTGCACTATTTCAAGCATATTGAAACCAATGTACAGTACTGTGAGCTGCAGTACAAGATGCTAACAGTAGAATATGATGTGTATACTATTTATCGTCCATTTACAGGTACATGCCAAAGAATTCAGTTGCGGTACTGCTTGTGTGTGATAATTGCTACAAGTGTATTTTTAGTTGCAGTATGCGTCTTTAAATTCAACTATTTTTTGCATATTATATGGTGTATATAAATTCTAATGATCATATACAAGGCAACTCAAATGGTGAAAGTACATCGATGAAAAGTACTCCAAGAAAATGCCGTGATAGGAAAGGAGCGAACTGCATTAATGGTAGGGGGGAAAGTAGACAATGGAAAATTTAAGATAGCTTTGTAAAATACGTGACTGAATTAAATAATTACCAGTGCTAAAGAGCTGAAAAGGAACAAAAATATTTAAAATTTAGAAACTGTGAGAACTTATCTTACACCATCTGGAATTTTTCCTTCTAAGTATGAATTTGCTGATATTATAATCTTGAATGAATTATTTTATATAGATAACTTTTTTAAAAATCTAACTTATTTTATTTTTAGATGAGTGGTTTAAATGTGATGATGATGTAGTTTCAGTGGTTACATCTGAAGAAATTTTGAAATTGTCAGGTGGAGGTAAGCATCTTAAATATTTCTGCAATATTAGTCATGTGATATGTAATCAACAAAAGTTTAAATAAATAAATAAAAAAGGCAATTAGCAGCATTTTTCTATATTATAAGAATTTCATTTAAAAATTAATTTGTCTTTTTAATTAGCATTTAAAGTAATGTGATAATATTCTAGTAACAGAAATTTTACTTGTTTACTTTAAAATCCCAGCATTACGCAAAACTATATCATTATCTTTAACAATGAATTGATAACTAATGTACTTTTGTATTTTTACATTGAAATTTATAAAAAGAAATAGTAGGTAAAAAAAAATTTTTATTTTTGTTTATAACAAAGTAGTTTTTATTTCAGCATAAATAACATACTTTATCAAAATTAATCCTTCGATTATTGTTGTTAATACAGTATAAAACTTTTTTTAATCACCTTACAAATGATATATATTTTACATTGTCATTTTTCTTTGTCTAAGTTCTCCTATGCTCCCCTCCCCCTTTTTTTAATCTAAAAAATAAATTTTTCAAAACAATTAAAGTGTAATTTCCCTTCCTATATGTATAAAACTTTCAAATGTTCTAGAAATTTAATTTTATCTTTTATTGTGGTAGATTCTGGACTAATTTTGGAGGTTTTTACTGTTTTGAAACTTGAAAACTTAATTCTTTTTGAAAAGTTAATATTATTGGTAGGTAAATACATAATACAAAGGGGGGGGGGGGGAATTAAATTTTTTTTAAATAAATATTACAGTTGCTACTTTGCTTCTAATATTGGAACATACTTCAGGAGAAAAGTTAAATAACATACTGTGTTGCTGAGATAAGAAAAACCTGAGTAGGTTTCCTGTTTTTGAAGGTTCCAAAACTTGTAGGGAGGGAACTTCATCCATTGGACAAAAAAAGTCTGCTAATTCTCGGAATAATCGGTTGAATGGGAAAAAAGAAAATGCAAGACTTCCCTAAAATAAAGTCAACTGACCAGTTACCTTGGCAACAGGACCGAGCTGAGATCGGTTCTAGAGTCTTTCTTATCCCAGCCAGACAGTATAGTAATTTTATTTTTATAACGATTGATTATTTCTATAAAGATACAACTATATTAAAAGTATAATGGGAATAAAAAATTAAAATAGACTCCAATTTCTAACTAAATATGGTATTGGGGACAAAAAAAAATAAAAATAATAATAATAATAAAAGCTGGTCAGAAAATAGGGATACCCCAATAAAACATTATTGAATGATAAACAGCTTGAATAGGATGGAGGCTTTTACTCAAACTAAATCATGATGGAAGAATGTTTTCCATGCTAATGATCAATGTTATTGGTGCAGTTTGCAGCTTACCATCCAAAATATAGCATGAAAGTTACTGCAAGGTTGCAAATTTAAATTTAGTCTTTTTATGAATTGTTGGTAGGATTTTGAAAAATGCTTGTTATTTTAAATAGGACCTTTAAAAAAGTCCTTCCGGGGAAAAAATGTGGCATCCCTATTTCTTGGTTTTAAATTTTTGCAAATTTTACTTGTAACTAATTTTGCTCAAATTTTATATGAAGTTAAAATGCGAAGAATCTGATAAGAGAAGATTCGTCAATACTGAAATTGCATGAGACTTTTGTCAAATTAGTTAGCAACAGCCAAGTTAGCTTCATTTATGACGAATTCTTTGTGGTTGGCAAATTGGCCCATATTTTGCTAAATGTCAAGAAGTTTGGCGAGAATTTGATGCTAACATGTATAGGTCAAAACTGGGAAATTTCATTAGCGGCCACTGGCCGGTAGAACTAGTTTTTTAAGTGGCCACTTTTTTAAAACTAGTCGCCACTTTTTTATTTAAAAATACTAAACAGTAAAATTTCTATAAGTATTCATCTAAAACTGAATAGCCCAAATAAATATGTTAATGTAAATATATTGGAACCAAAAAAAAGCAGAATCCTTGATGAAATGCAAGAAAATTTTATTCTCTCCTTGTAAAAAAGTGGCCGGAAGGTGGCCGCCGATAGACAATTTTTCATTGGCCACTTTTTCTCATTTACTGGCCTTGTGGCCGGTGGCTAGTGCTAATTTTGACCTTTACTAACATGTATGATTATATAGTTTTATGCTTATGATTGGGAAAATAGTTACAACGATGAAAGATAATTTGTGAGAAGTCACATTCACGAAAACTCATAAATTAATCCCTGATTTTTCTAATCTGTTGTCTTGTTTCAAAATGTCAACCACCCTAGAATTGTAAACTGCTGTATCTTAACCATTTTTTAAGTTAAAGACTTTAAAAAAAAAATGCTCCAAGCACTTAAACATAAAATAAATTGTGATTTCTAAATTTTTTGTATATTTTTTTTTAGTTTTAAATTTTTAAGTCACTGCCATTTTGAAACAAGATGGTGGATGAAGTTGGTCAGTGAACTTAGTCAAGACCTTGGTACACACACACACACACACACACACACACACACACATATATATATATATATATATTTTCCTTTCTCACACCAGATGGCAGCACAGTTATGGATTTCAGTCAGATAATCAACTGTAGCTCACATGTTAAAATAGTCTTAACTATGTTTTCCATCCTGATATGCTGTAGTTTTTACTCCTAGTATGTAATTTAGGTATTGTGTTCTAATAATTTTTAATATGCTGTATGAGGTGTATCTTTCTTTAGATCTCTTATATTTTTATTATCTATTTTCTGTAATGTTTGTGTTATAAGAAGCTAAATTTTGTCATTTTAGGCTTAATGCCGACAAAATTGGATGAAATAAGGCATCTTCTATGAATGAACTCACAAGCTCCTCTGACGATTCTGTGGGTCATTCTCATAGTTTCTTATTTTGCATACCGGTTTCCTATGTTTATTTCTAAATCATCTTTAGAACTTTATTAATTTCTTCATATATTTGTGATTTCAAATTTATTATATATATATATATATATTTATATATAATTATAAAGAAGGAGCCTGGTGCAATATAATAGAAGCGTAAAAATTACAACGTTAAAAGGATGGAGCAAAATGTGGAGCAAAATATTAAAAGGATGAAGCAAAAATTTCAAACAGGATGAAGATTTTAGATGAGTGAGATTTAGATGAGATTTTAGGTAAATCATCTTGCTACAAAATAAGAAATGGGACAGAATTAAAAAAAAAAAATAATAAACTGTACTGGGTAGGGGTCAGAGGGGAAAGAAGAACTATTGGAGAAGGGAGTTTAATTCAGATAATTGATTATTTACTTATTGTTACTAGCGAGCAACAAATAGAACAAAATAAATAAGATTTTCAAGATGTTAAACATTCTGTGCTGGGCTGAGAGAGCAAAGAAGGGAAGTGGACATTTCATGCAACGGGAGAGGAGGGGGGAATTTAAGACAATGTAAAAATATATGAAAATCCACCAAAAAAGTCAAAAGATTCAAAATCTCCCTTAAATTTTTTAATAGATTTTTTCCACAAAAAAGAACCCAATTGCACAGAAGAAACCTAGCAGTAAAGTCCAACTAATAGAAGCAATAATTCAATCTTGCTATCACACTATAATAGCTTCAGAACTAAAAAACTAGAGTATCACTCCATGGGAAGGCGTTATAAGGACGTAATTAAGAGTAAAGATTACCCAACTTATTATTAACATTGTGATAATTTAATGTATCTCATTTTTTTCGATATGTTTCCCTTTTCTTCTTTATAACTGCTGTTCTAATAAACATTCCTTCATGAAATTTGTTGCATTACATTCTTGATTAAATGAGGACTAACAATGGAAAATGCTGGAAGTCCAGAAGAGGAAATTTTTCAAGAGAACAAAAAAAAGAAAAAACTCTTACTTCTGGTACTTGCAGCATTTTCCATTTCACTTCTTTTGGGTTCTTAGTTCAACACTTTAAAATGTAGGTACCTAGCTTCTTTTTGTTTAGTTTTTAAATACCTAATATTATCATTTGTAAACATTTAATTTTTTTCACCTTTATAAAAATATCCCATTCATGTAAACAATAACATGATCAAGTTGTGTAATGGCCACCAGTCACCGAGCATTTTATCACTGGCGCATTCAGCGTTCTCCACTTTACTTCATGTGGCACTTTCAACCAGTGGCATTTTTCTACTCTTTTTTTTGAACTGTTTATACTATAGGTTGGCACTTCAAAGATTTTCGTGTTTGTTAAGCTTGGCATTTAAGACATTAATTCATTTAAAAAGAAAAAAAAAAGTTTTGATTTTTTGGTACTTTCAGCGTTTTCTATTCTTAGTCCTCAAATTATCTTTCTATTTGGTATATAATTTTATGGTATTACTTAAAGAGAATTTCGTGTTATGAACCATCAAATTTCAAAAATACTCCTTTTCAAAAAAGTTTCCATAATTTTGGCCACTACTGTAGATTAAGGAAAGAAAAGGGGAAAAAAGTGGTTTGCCGACCCCAAAATTACATTTGTCACTGCACAAACATTCATTTACTGCTAGTAAAAAGATTTAACATTGATTAAATGGGCCTTGGGAAGGGGGGTGGGAGGGAAGTGCAGTTGTTAATCTTTCTGAAACCTTTACAAATTGATTTATCAAAAATTAATTGGGATTAACGCAAGTACCAAATACTAATATAATGCTATATTAATAAGTGAAAAAATTCTGATTTATATGTATTAAATATATCTCTAATTTCTCCCTTCAAATAGGTGACTGGCATTGTGCATATTTACTTCTTTATGGTCCTAGGATTTTGGAGATTCCAGAGACAGAAAATGAACAAAATTCATGAAAAACATCTCAAACTTTTATGCTCTTCACCATTGACTCTGCATTTCCTTTCATGGAATGTCTAATTTTGTACATTTTGCTGTATGATGTCACAGATTTCTTATCCAACTGCATTCATTTCCAATACTAATTTATGCTTAAAAAGCAAATTATGTTGTATAATATGCAGAAATAGATTTTGTTACTTAGAACTTGTCTTGTTTTCTTTCGGGAAATATTTTTAAATTGTAAAAAGTTGTAATATGAATAGTATGAATGTACTAAAAAGTATTTAGCTGTTAACTCTATTATTTTGTTAACCTCTTTTTTTTTAAATTAATAATAAAATTACTATTTCTTAAATTTAAATTTTTATGTTTTATTAGTATGTTATTTTATTCTGGGTTTTTTTCCCATTAAGTGTTCTTTATCATTTTTCATTGTTTATAATTGTGTGCGGGTATAAAAAACCTCTTCTCCTGTACTACAAAATAAAAATCATATATATTAAAACGCTAAGGTAAAATTTCAGTTAAGTGCGAAATAGGCATTTTTGCGCATGCATAAAATTAAATCTAGAATATCTTCATTTTTACAGTAAAGTCAAGATCCCGTTAGTCCAGTGGTCTGTGGCAGCCGTTTAAAGCAGTGAATCTCTGTGAAGAACGCAAGTTTGATCCTCGCGTCTGGCAGAATGCTTTCTGTAATATTTTTGGTGATAATTCATTTCAGTAATGCCATATTTTTTTTAGGAAGAGAAGTTATACTATTTTTAATTTTATTATTTTCATTTGAATTCTTTATAGTTAAAATTTAACACTGTAAGTTTTTCATTTGGTTCTGTAAAAAACGTAAACAAAAAGAAAGAAAAATATTCATATAAAAATTATTTTAAAAAAATCGCCTTTGATAGCTATGGTTTAATAATCAAATAACATATGAAAATGTAAAATAAAATTAAAGTAATTAAAAAATTCAGTCTTATTCTAAAACCCTAAAGTTAAAACTTTTAATGGTCGTTTAGTTAAAAAATTAGAAAATACCAAATATTGTTATTTTTTCAAAAAAAATAAAATAAAACTAGTAAGTAAAAAATATTTTTAGTTAAACTTCTGATAAAAAAACAACTTAAAATGCTTTCACTTCATTGAGCAGGTTAGACTAACAGCAACATCTATCACCATAAATCTATAGGAATCACTCATCCAGTATAGCAATTCATCTAGATTTCAATACTTAGTTAATAAAAGCAACTAATTCAAAATTCGAGCATTTTTCTAATAACATGTTCAAGTTGTTTACCATCAAATCTTGATGGGAACTATCCAGTAACTCTTTAAATTAGCCCTGTTTTTGTAATATGAAGAACTTGAAAAAAAAATTTTGAGTACTTTTCAGATATTTGTAAATGAATGGCCTAAGTTTAAGAAATCTAAGTTTTAACTGACCTGGGTGCTCACTAACTTGCATTATCTTCCAGTCTGAAACACAAATTTCTGCAAAAGTTATGGTATTTTTACCCCCTCTCCATGTGTCACAGTTTATCACACATTACCCTCTTCTCTATTGTGACCATCACATTTTCTACAACTATTAATTTAGAGCTAAGTTTATGCAAAAAAGAAAAAAGTTACATATGATCTATTACCTACTGATATAAATACTATAAAACCATCAAGACCTTGCATACTTTTACTTCAAGTTGTTGAAATTCAAAGAAAAAAGGAATAATAAATCTATCACTACTTGAATAAATATACGCATTTTGTAATGAGTTTCATTATGCTGTTTGCAAATATTGCCTACCTTATTAAATTCATAATTTAGATGTGATGTCGCAATGTGTTAACTCTCCTTCCTATTGAAGTGTGACATAATTTAAGGATGACCCCTTTCATAAAAATACAGCCCCTTAAAAGAAAAAAAAAATGGTTTGAATATTAGAACTCTGAAAAAATCATGAATCTGAGAAAACGATTCTTTGTTTAATATCATATCAATATATTATATAATATATGATTTATGGGATTATTCTAAAACAATAAACTTTTCTTTTAGTTCATATTCTGATTAAATCATGAATTAACATACAAACCTAAAAAGGTTTTCATTTTTTGTGGCATTACAAGAACTGATTACTCTAAGTTATGTTGAAAATGTTCTTTTCAGAGAAGCTTTGAGTAACACAGACTATAAGAATAGCAGCATTAAAACAAACAAATTAAATTTATCAGAATTTATTTAAATGAAATATTCATGTAAGAGAAATACACTGATTTTTTTTTTAAAGCATATTTTTTTTAAAAAAAAGCTCAACTCTGAAAGAAGTTGGGCTTCTTATATTCATGCCCACAATCTTGAAACTACATTCGAACTCGCTTATAACGAGCTTTGATTTAACGAGGAAATCAGAAATACTTGGTTGGTACAATCTTAAGTCTCTGGGATCATAACTCACATTTAACGAACAAACCCCAGTTATAGCAAGTAATATTTTTGTGATTCTTAAAATTTCTATTGACTTCCACCTCAGATAATCGCTTCTTGGAAAAAATTCCTTTAACATTCCAAAGTCAACTGAAAGTTAGTGATAAGTCATAAATCTTGAGAGTGACGGTGATAATGACGAATGTGAAGAATTTCAAGCTGAACCGAACCCAACATACTCAACGGCTTTTGAGTGCGCAGAAAAACTTTAAACTTTTTTCGAAGCCAGGGGTGCAAATGACAATGTTAGTCTTCTCCGATGAACAATAACATAAGAAAGAGACAATAAGACAGTTCAAAGCAAATTAACACATGTTTTTATACTGTACAGAAATAAAAAATAAAATAAATATGTATAATAAAGTAAGCATGCATGAATTTTTATATTTTTTTACGAGCACCCGGTTATAACGAGCAAATATCACTGTCCCTTCATGTTCGCTATAAGCGAGTTCGACTGTATCCAGAAAGGGAGACTCTTTCAACTTGGTACAATCTCCTAGCAAGAGAATATACCACTGATTTTGCACGTGGTTTGTGACATTGACATGCTGCCAAGAGCAGCATAACATTCCTAGAACTATCCTTCCAAATAGACCAAGAGCTGGTAAAGAAATTTGCTTAAGTATATGATAAAGGTTGAAACCGTTATAAAACATTTTTTCTTCTTTATCTGAAACAGGTATCGATGACCTGGCAGGTTGCCAGTGGTTTAAAAGTACACTTAGCAATTTTGCACACCCTGCCAGGAGTGATTCTGTTCCGAATTTTCTGAAAAATTAAGGCATTCGGTTCTGGGGGAAAAAAAAAAAAAAAAAAAAAAAAAAAAAAAAAAAAAAACCAAAATTCAGACATAAAAATATTGTGAATTTCGACAAATGGTCACCAAAAAAGTAAATTTCGTCAATCGTTCGTTCACAGAAAAATTTGCCAATTTTGTCAAAGGATGTCTGGAAAAACCCTAATTTCGTCAAAAAATCACGAAAGCATGCAAATTTCGCGAAAAAAAAAATCTCAAGTTTCGTTCAAGGTTAACTGAAACAACGCTAATTTCTGTCAAAGAATCAAGGCAAAAAATGTTCATTTCTGTCAAAAAACTGCGGAAAAAACACAAATTTCTTCAAAGGATCGCTAAAAAATGTCAATTTCATCAAAAGATCGCGAAAAAATGCAAATTTCGTCAAAAGGTCGCATAAAAAAACTTCAAATTTCATCAAAAGATTGCAGAAAAAGCACAAATTTCGTGAAGATCACGAAAAAAAAACCAAATTTCTTCAAGAGATAACGAAAAAAAGCAAATTTCATCAAAAGATCGCCAAAAAACCCCACAAATTTCGTGAAAAAAAAAAAAATGTGAATTTCGTTAAAAGATCGCAGAAAAACGTGAATTTCTTTCAAAGGGCCGCGGAAAAAACACATAGTTAGTGGCCAGAGGGTATTCCTCCACCCCTCTGCTGTAATCTTTCAAAAAATTTGCTGTGAATTTCCGAAATTTTTTTCTACTCAACGTAACCCCTGGACCCTGCTGCAAAGCAAAATGAATGGATCTGATTATGAACATTACCTCAGCTATGTTGTCAGTCATCACTAAGCAGGGTACCATTCATTTCACTTTGCAGTGGATGTGTAACATTGCTAAGTGTACTTTTAAACCAAAGGCAACCAACCATTCAGGTCATCCATATCTATTACAGGTAGACAAGAAAAATCTTTTTTAAGTAAGTTTCAACCTTTATCAAATATTTATGTAAAATATCTATCTTCACCAGCTTTCAGTCTAAAAGTACTTGCTGTATCAGAAGTTGCTAAAACTTAAAAAAAAATCCCGAATTGCAGTAGTTCTATTATTTGCGATAGGATTACCTTATTTTTAACGACAAAGTGATTTTTTGCATAAGAACTTTTTTCTTGAAATTTTCATTAATTTTTTTTTTTTTCATGTAACTATTTATATATGTTTTTTCCTTTTCATGGTTTAGCACCCAAATTAGAATCTTCATACAAAATATTGTGCATTACTCCTCTTTTCAATAAACTTTATTTGAAAGATATCAATGTAAACACTGATTGCCATATTAACAATTTATGGTCATGTAGCAGCTAAGTCGGTAATAGCAGCTTAGTTATAGTGAAAGTCCCGTGTTATAATGTTTGACTTGTTTATGGGTATGAAGCTTACAGGACCTGTTACAGTGATTGCTGCTTTAACAACTTATGGACATGAAAGAATGCAAAAGCTGGGTCTATGCTGCTGAAATCAGCAGGCCTTCCAACACAGTGTTCATTTTGAAAGCCAAGCTAGTTATTTATTCTATTCGGATGTGCCAATCCCAAAACTTTCTTCTATTTCATACATTTTAACACTTCAGAAAGCATAATTTTTAACACTTTCCAACAAACTTGAAAAGTGTTTATGACTTCGGTTTGTCTGTCCGTCTGGCTGTCTGTCCTAGGGATGAAAGAGTTCCGCCTTTTTGAGGATGATTTTGGCCATTCTCTGGATCGATGCAAAAATGCAAAGAAAATATTGCAAGTAATATGGGGGGAGGGGGTCAAAAAGCGTAATTCTCAGAATTTTCTTTTCACCAACTCAATTGCGGAAGAGCTATCTGATCAAGGTCGTCTTACGTTAGGCGCATCAGATGCCCTGCATTTCGCGGGCCGAAGATCTATTTTTAGGCTTTAAAATGGGAAGTAGCCACAGACTTCTCATATGTCTCCTATACTTCTATCTTTCCTCTGAGGAAGTAGCTTTGCGAAGGAACGACTATTGTTTTTTTCCGAGACTCGGAGGAGGTTCATAGGTCACCGTGACGCTGAAGTAGCAAAGAGAAAAAAAATCTTGTAAAGGAGATGATTTATTCTCGCAGGCATGAGATTCTTCCGCGGATCCGCGATTTTCCGCTTTTTTGCCGTTTCTGGCATTGATGATTCGAAATTAAGAAAAAAAAACTGTCGTCAGTCCGAAAATTGGGACATAAAAAGTATCACAAATTTCGACAAGTGATTGCCGAAAAAACAATTCCGTCAATCGTTCGCAGGAAAAAATAACCAATTTTGAAAATACGCAATTTCGCCAAAGGATCGTGGAAAAAACCCTCCAAATTTCATCATAGAATCGCGAAAAAACGATGATTGCGCCAAAGGGTTGCGGTAAAATGTCAACTTTCGTCAAAGGATCGCGGAAAAATTACAAATTTCGTCAAAATATCGCGAAAAAACGCGAATTGTGCCAAAAGATCATGAAAAAACGCGGATTTCGTCTAAGAATCACGAAAAAACTCTGAATTTTGTCAAAAGATCGCGAAAAAACGCTGATGTTGTGTAAGGATCGGGAAAACACTCAGAATTTTTCGTCAAAGAATCAAGAAAACACGCGAATTCTGTCAAAGTATCGCGGAAAAAACGTAAATTTTTTCAAAGGATTGCGGGGAAAACGCGAAATCTGTCAAACAATTGCAAATTCTGTCATGGGACCGCAAAAAAAAACGCGAATTTCGTCAAAAGATTTCGGAATAAACGCCTATTCTCAAAACAGATCGCAGAAAAAAACGGGAATTTTGTCAAAAGATCGCGAAGGAAACTGGTATTTCGTCAAAAGACTGCGGAAGGAACGCGAATTTCGCCAATAGATCGCAGAAAGAGTGCGAATTCTGTCACAGGATCGCGGAAAAAACGCGAACTCTGTCACAGGATCGCAGAAAAAACACGAATTCTGTCACAGGATCGCAGAAAAAACGCAAATTCTGTCACAGGATCGCAGAAAAAACGCAAATTCTGTCACAGAATCGCAGAAAAAATGCGAATTCTGTCACAGAATCGCAGAAAAAAACGCGAATTCTGTCACAGGATCGCGGGAAAAATGCGAATTCTGTCAAAGGATCGAGGGAAAACGTGAATTTCGTCAAAAGATTGCGGAAGAAACGTGAATTTCGTCAAAAGATTGCGGAAGAAACGTGAATTTCGTCAAAAGATTGCATAAGAATTCGCGAATTTCGTCAAAAGATCATGCAAAAAACGCAAATTTCGTCAAGAAATCGCTGAAAAAACACGTATTCTGTCAAAGGATCGCTGAAGAAATGCGAATTCCGTCAAAAGATCGCGGAAAAAACCCGAATTTCATCAAAAAACTTTATCTTATTTTACATAAATTCAACAGATGTTTTGATTAACATTTAGCAAACTGATTTCTTTATTGCAACTATCCTTACATTTGGTAAATGAATTTTTTCTTCTTCTATTTTTTGTGTTATGATAAAAGATAAAGTAATCATGGATATAAATTATGTCATTCAAACATTACTAAATTTTAAGGTTTGTTGTATAGTCCATACATGCATCCTTACATTTGTTGTATAGTACTTACCTGTTTTTCAAGGGATACACTCTTATATTGTGATTTTTGAAAAAGAACAAATATCCATTAAAAAAAATTTTATTTATCAATCTCCATGTAATTTTCATGTTTATGTAAAATTTAAAACTGCACTCTAATCTATAAAATGTTGCTATCAGAATTTCCCTATTTGTTCTGTCCAAATTTGGCTCATGAAGTAAAAAAAAAATTTTCCTCCTATTTTTCTTTGACCCACTTTCATGCCTGCTGTCCACACTCTAACTCTCGTAATTATACTTGGATCGTTCTGAAATTTTTGGGTGTTAGTGACCTCTACCATAGCACGTTCCCTATTTCAAATGAAGTTTGTAGCATGTTTAGTTCATTTACCGGGACAGTCAAAAGTTTTCCATTACATTACAGCCAATGGGAAAAAAATTGTTTTAAATGATTTTTAATGGTGTTACTCTTTCAAACATAGTAAAATTGATATTCATTTATGAAGTCCACTAAAATATGCATTCTGTTGAATATGTGGTGCAAAGAACAGTTATTGTTCATTTACAGGGCCACACAAAAGAATTTCGTTCATAATGGTATAGGGGGAATTGTTTGCAGTGTACTTGAAAAGATTTCAGATGCTAAATTGTATCCGAATTACTGTATATTAGTAATGATTGCTCAAAATGCATTTTTAATTATGATATGCATTTTTTTCACTCTATTTATACATGCTATAAAGTGCGTATAAATGCTATAGTTCATATACAGGGCTGCAGAAATGAATTCATAAAGGTTACTGAGTATGAGCATAAATTGCTTAAAGATGGGTTTTAAAGGAGTTATGCATTTTTACGCTGAACTGAATTTAGTTTACTAAGAAATATTTGTAGAATATAGATAAAATAATATACAGGGCCATGCAAAGAGTTTGCACTCTTTGCATGGCCCTGTATATGCTTAGCATTATATAGCCCTGCATATACAGCTATGCATACATGGCCGTCTATGGGTGATAATTTCTGGAAATGTAATTTCAGTAGTTTTAAGAGTGTTTTAGTTTGAATTAAATTTTAGCTAAATAGTGGCATGCAATAAAGGTACTTGGTAAACTACAGGGCTGTACAAAAGTATTCAAGTATGTTTCCATCTATTAGTATAAATTGCTGAAAGATGAATTTCAACCTGTTATGCAATTTCTTGCTAAGTTAAATTTTCCCATTATATAGTATATATATCAACTTACAGATCAAATACAGGACTGCTCAAAAGAATTGGAATACATATTTGGCTATGGATGGTAACTGCTAAAATCAGTTTTTCAAGTGTTTTATGCGTTTTATAAAATGTTTACTTAGTTATCTTATTTACCTTATTTCTCTAAATAACAAAGTTTTGTTAAAGCATTCAGGAAGTATTTCTGAATCTATGCTTAATGCATGATTTTTCTTTCTTGTTTAATTGTGCATTTGCATTTTAGGAACAAAAAATGTTGCCTATTACAAATATGCAAATTAAACCTAGATTTAGATTGGACATTTGGGTGATCCAGTATGATTTTTTTTTTCTTTTAACAGTCACCATGCGTGTTCAAAAAATCAAACAAAATTTTTTATCACAGCGCCTCCTTCTGACCGATATTCTTCAAAATTTTATACTAACCTTGACCTGTTATATTACATCTGAATATAAAATTTTATAAAAAAAAATATTTATAAATTGTTCATTTAAACTGCAAAAATGACTATCACAATGATTCTGTGTGAAAATACACATTGTTTTTATTTTTCATGTGTTATTTTCCGATCAACACTTTTTGGATCACATTCGGCTGGGTTTCTTCTCCCTCGCAGCACCCGTTCATCACTAAGTCTACCTAACCTTGTCATTTCCTGGTGAACTTGCTTCAACAGTCTTGTCGTTTGATATGTGCATCAACAGTTGCCGTATTATCACCTTCAGATTTGGTTTTTTGCTTTTAACGAAATGTGGTTTTGTATCAGCTCTCATATCAAAAGTTCTAAAACTCATTCATTTGTTTTTCAAAATTCATCATCATTATTAACTGATCATTTCAAAATTATGATTCAGTACTTCTGACGTCTCTGTTTTAGAGGTAAATGGCCTGTTGGTGCTCAAAATTTCATTAGAATTTTATTTGATGAAAAGATTTTATTTGATCCTGGATCAAATAAAGCTTTTTTGCATTAAAATATGCCATTAGTAATATCTTTGAGAATGAGATATTGAATTCTATGTGATGAAATTGGCTTTAAAATGAGATATTCGCGGCAACTCCCCGTGGCAGCTTACATGATTCAAGGGATTCTTATATATTTCATCTATTAGTGTGATAAGATGCCTTTACCATAAAGTGATGCTGTAATTTTTAATTGCAAAATTATAGGGAGCTTGCTGATTTTTTTTTTTTTTTTTTAAAGATTTTGAATTCTCAAGAGTTTTACTGATCAATTGTCAACCAATATTCTCTGTCGGAATATACAGAGATATTCTCAGATTTGAAATTCATATTAATAAAACAATGGCCAATTTGGAATGAAAATCCTTCCCTATTAAAATTTTCAATAAACAAGAATTTTCACAAATCCAAGAATATTTCAAGTTTCTCATTTTTTTCAGAGAACCATTAAGATGAATTTAATTCATTCTATTTTTTCTTTATATTTTGATTTGACCCAAAAGAATTAAGCACACTGTGCTGGGTTATTGATTTAAAATAGTTTCATGGCATCATCTCCATTTTCAATTGTGACTGATTTCCATAGTCAAAACCATGTGTACAAAGTTTGGTTCAATTCTATCCATAACTCCATACCCTTTCTGATGATAAAAAAGAAAAATCACACCTAAATTTGATATTACACTGCCACCTACAGGCTGATTTTCTCCAGAAATTTTATACAAATCTTGGCCTATGACTTTCATCTAAATATAAAATTTTGTCAGTAAATTCTTCACTTAAACTGCAAAAAAGTAAGAAAATCTTTATCACAGCACCCTCTTCTGAGGCAGTATCCCTATTTTCAACTGGGATCGAACATCCCTAGTCAAAAACATATATTTATACAGTCAGTATCGGTTATATAATCACCCATGCGGTCCTGAAAAATATGACCTTATAAGCGGGGTGACCTTATATTAGTGATGGGCGATTTCGATTTTTTTAATCGATTTAATCGATACTATGGCCAACTCGATTTAATCGATACTATGAATTTTTTAATTGATGTCTCTAAGACAAAATAAGGTAATATCATTTTCATTTTCCTTCAAAAATTGAAGATAAAGTAGTTGGATGTGCCAATCCCAAAACTTTCATCTGCCTCATAAATGTTAAAACTTCAAAATTCGCTATCACAGTGCCAAATTTAAATAACCTATGCGCATCATGAGGATTCAAAAAGGATAGGTTCGTTGAAGTATGTGCCTTTTTAAAAGAAAATATAAGCATTGCATTTTCCTAACAAGTCATTGAATTTCGGCTCACACCCTCTTAGGCTAATGTCAGACAAACGTCTTTTTTTTGCATGCTTTTTTCGCTCTTACGCCATCCCTACACCTTCGCTAGCGTGTGTAGGGACGGTGTAAGAGCGAAAAAAAAAGCGTGCAAAAAGACGTTCGTCTGATATTAGCCTAGATGTCCGCAACGGAAAATCCCAATTCAGAGAGCATAAGAGTGACAGCTGTTGGGCAGTATACACTCAAGCCTAATAAGGATCTATTTATCTGAAAGTGTAACAGAATATGAAGTTTGATTAAATTCCGTGCATTAGTTTTGAGATATGGCTATCACGAATATCATGCAAAAAAACAGTATACAGCATACATGTAACAGCCTGTTACATGATTAACACGAAAAACTCAGGAACAACTTATGTCAATGACACATAATATTAAGTTTGATGAAATTCCGGTCATTACTTCTTGAGATATTATCGCTAATATCTTGTAAATTCTGAAAAACAGTGTTAAATTCAGGGGCTGGTACTGGTGGTCACCCCCCCCCCCCCCCCCCCCCCCCGAAACTCTAGAATGTCCCTCTCCAGAACCACAGAAATCCCTCCAGGAGAAAAATGTCTGAATTCAACACTGCTAAAAAAAAGCAGCATGGCAGCACAACCTGTTATATCATTTACCCGAAAACCTAATCATGAACAACTTATGACAGAATATTAAGTTTGATGAAATTCCGTTCATTAGTTCTTGAGATATGATCCCTAAAATCGTTTAAACCCAGAAAAACGTGTTGAATTCCGGGGGTAGCCCGGAGGGACATCCCCCCCCCCCCACCCCACCGTACAACATTCAAATGTCCCCCCAGAAGGTTTGAGATTTTATGCTTAATGTACAAAAGTCCAATCCCCTTCCACTCTGAACTGTCCCTCTTTGGATCCGCAGAAATCCCTCCCGGAGAAAATTGTCTGAATTCAACACTGCTGATAAAATCTGCATAACAACGCCCCCTGTTGGGCGATTTACACCTAAATCTAATATGCAACAATTTATGCCAAAGTCTAACTGAATGTGAAGTTTGATGAAAACCCGTGCATTAGTTCTTGAGATAGAGCTATTGCGAAAATCGGAAAAATGCAGCATAGCAGCGCCACCTGTCGGTAGATTTACATCAAAAAGTAATCAGCACCAATTTCTATGAAAGTCTAATTGAATCTAAAGTTTCAACAGATTCCATGCATTAGTTCTTGAAATAGACCGCTCACAATTTTTTTGTCAGAGACAAACAAATAGACAGACTGACAGACAGACAATGTATAAAAATAGTCAAATCGTGTTTCAGACAAGATCTTCTAAAACTATAAATCCTTCGAAAACCGGAAGTCGAAATTTTTCACGAATCCAACGCTTTCTTTTTCTAAAGACAAAAGAAAGCAAGAAAAAATGATCGCATCGATTCTGCCCGTAAATTAAGATCAGAAATGGCGAATCGATTCAGTTCAGATTCGATGCCGATGTCGATCTTTAGATGCGGGCAGAATCGCTATATTTCGATTTACTTCAATTTTTTAGATTCGGGCGAATCGATTCAGTTCAGATTCGATGCCAATTTTTAGATGCGGCTGAAATCGTAATATTTTGATTTACTTCAATTCAAATCGCATCGCGCATAATCCACGATTCGGGTTGAATAAATTCCTCCAATTTTACTGTTTTAGTGGCAGAATTGCTGTAAAATTTTGTATGAGCCTTTTTTTTTTCTTTCTTTCTAGGTTCAGTGTTGAATGGCGGGTTGATTTCTTGACTGCTCCGGTCGGAATGAGGGGGGGGGGGGGATATTTTAGAGTTCCGTAAGGGAGGGATGCACATTTTTCCATTAAAAAGCATAAAATCTCAAAACTTTCGGGAGGGACATTCCAATGTTCCCCCGGGTCACCCCCTGAATTCAATACTAGGTTAAATTGTTATACTTTTGTTTCGAAGCCTAGTTATTCGGGTTACTAGTTTATTATGTTGTATTTTTCAAGTTCATCCCTTCTAATCCTTTCCACCCCCTCCCCCTCCCTCACCAATCTTAATTTACAGGGCCGTTCAAAATATGCATGCTATTTTAAAAATGCCCAATTCTCGTTCTATTTTATTATAAATCCACATTTTGAAACCTTGACCAAAGATACATTTGAGGTCGCTCCTCCCACCGTTTGAGACTTACCTGCCTCCCGGGGGGCATATTTATTGTTTCTTCCAAACCATCTCGTGTAACATATTGCTGGAAAGCTTTTAACGTCCTCTTTTATTTTCTGTCCTTCCTCCCCCCTCCCTAGTTACACGCTCTTGGCACTTTTTAGCTCACAGGCTATCAAAGCCTGAGATTTAATGCGCCCGTCGGTATTGTATGTATGTATGTATGTATGTACGTAACGCGATAACTCTTGATAGAAATATCCGATTTGCTTCAATTTTTTTTCTATGTTCATTCTGCTAAAGCGCTTACCTGATTAGTTTTGGGGGTTCATTGGTTAAGTATAAAGGGGGGGAACGGGGGCTAGCCCCTCCCTTAACTTAGATGGGTTTTTCATGCAGAATTATCAGATTTTCTTCAAATTTTTGTATACCGGTTAATTTTGATAACGGGTTTCTCTGATTATATTTGAAGGTTCATTGTTATAGTCTAAAGGGGGGAGGGGGGAACGAGAGGATAATACCCTCCTTAATTTAGATAAATGGGTTTTGCTATCCGATTTACTTCAAATTTGGTATACCAATTTATTCTGATAAGGCGCTTCCCTAATTATATTTGGAAGTTCATTGGTTAAATATAAAAGGGAAAACGGGGGCTAATACCCCCTTAATTTAGATAAATGGTTTTTTGTATCCGATTTCCTTCAAATTTGGTATACCGATTTATTTCGATAAGGCGCTTCCCTGATGACATTTGGAGGATCATTGGTTAAATATAAAGAGGGGAAACGGGGAGGGGCAATTCCCCCCCTCCCCTTAGTTTATTTTTCGAGGGGCATTATTCTTTGAAATAAGAGCATAATATACAGTTAGTGTGAATAGCCTGTGAGCTCAATGCCATCAGTTTAACTGGGCACTTTTCTTTTTAGCTCACAGGCTATCAAAGCCTGAGGGCTAATGTGCCCGCAGTTTCTGTATGTATGTATGTACGTACATACGTAACGCGATAACTCTCGATAGAAATATTCGATTTGCTTCAATTTTTTTTTCTAGGTTCATTCTCATAAGGCGCTTCCCTGATTAGTTTTGGGGGTTCATTGGTTAAACATAAAGGAGGGGGGTATGGGGGCTATTCCCCCCACACTTAGATAAATGGGTTTTTCATGCAGAATTATCACATTTGCTTCAGTTTTGGTATACCGGTTAATTCTGATAAGACGCTTCCCTGATTAAATTTGGAGGTTCATTATTTAAGTATAAAGGGAGGAACAGGGGCTAATCCCCCTTAATTTAGATATATGGGTTTTTCTATCTGATTTGCTTCAAATTTGGTAACTAGTTTATTCTGATAACGCGCTTCCCTGATGAGATTTGGAGGCTTATTGTTTAAGTATAGAGATGTGACGGGGGGGGGGGATTCCCCCTTAATTTATTTTTCAGAAGGCATTCTTTGAAGTGAGTATAAAATACAATTAGTATGAATAGACTGTGAGCTCAATGCCATCAGTTTAACTCGATACTTTTCTTTTTTATTTATTATTGTTTCAGTGAGTGCACTCTGCATGTCAGCGAATGAGTCAATAACTGTTTATGGTTTTTAGATTACTGCTGGGGGAAAAAAACATATAAACAAGGAATGTACTTTTATTTATTTGTTAACCAGATAAAATTATGTTATTTCATTCTTAATGGCTTTAGGATGAGAACTTTTTTTTTTCTTAACAGCTAAATATTTGGTAAACATTAAAAAGAAAGATATTTATAAACTGTAAATGAGATAAGGAGATATATATTTTAAAAAGGGAAAGAAATTTTAGTTAAATATATTATTAAAAGGAGAATTTTGATTATTAATTGGGGGATAATTAGTATGTGATACTTGGTTAATTACATTCATCACAGCTATTTTAAAAGAAGATTTGCAATATTTGCATTTCCCCCACACTTATAGAAGACCCTAAAAAGACTGAAAAATCATTTAAGTTTTTAAATAAATTTAGAGCCTTCAAAATTTCGCTCATCTGCGCATTTTTAAGAATGACGTTTATAGGAAGAAAGTCCCCATCTGTTTGGTTGAAGGAAATAAGAGTTAGAGTAGAAAGTACATCTTTTCCGGATGAAAAAAAAAATCATTTCTTCCCTTTTTTTTTTATCTGACTGAGATCTTTTTTTAAAGATAAATTTAAATATAATATAAATTATTATCAAAATTACATCTTAAAAATAATAATTTTAAAAGTTAAAAAACCTTATTTTTTGACTCAAAGGTCTGTAGTAGCTTACTTCTGGGCCGCTAACATTGTCTATGGCCCACATAAATGGAGGTGAGGGATAGTCGTTACGGCCCTGTTGATTCACTACGTTTTGGAATTACTATTTTTCAGCTTATCTGTGTGAATCTGTGAACATCGAAATATCGATTCAAGTATCGATTCTAGAATTTGGAAATCGATTCTTATTGCGATCGATTCTGTTTTATACGATGTCGATTTTAATCGATTCTCAAATTTTCCAGAATCGCCCATCACTACCTTATATGCAGTGTAAGCAGAAATTTTATTTGACAGTAAAATATTATTAATAAGTTACTTACATTAGTACAATAATGTACAAAGAAGCTATGGACATATAATTTATAAAACAAGATGTATAAACAAGAATTGCTTTACACTTAAAATTTCAAATTGATGAGTATACTCGTAGTAGTAAAAATAATCTTTTATGTAGATTTGTTTGTTTTTTATCGTAGTTGTTAAAACTACTTTTTCTTATTCATGAATAGTTTTAAAATGACCTCTGTGCCTTTGGGATTGGTAAAAAAAATATATGAATATATTTAGTGCTTTGAGAGCTTCTGCTCACGTTGTCGGTTCAGCTTCAAATTCACTGTTATTATCATCGTTTCCATCAGTGTTTATATTTAAAATTTCCGAAACTATTTCCAGTATAGAAGCTTCACCATGTATTTAACCGATGTCACATCAGCTGCGGATATCTAGAAGAAAAACACCAATAGGGGTAAAGAACAGTCAGTAAGCAGTCTTTTTCGGAAGGTACATTCCCACAAAGGCGCGATTGTTGCCACTCGAGGGTAAAGTCTGTTAGTAGCGATCTCATTGTCAACAATTGCATATGTCAGTTCGTCATGTATTGTGCAAATGGCATTCCGTAGTTCTTGTGCAACTTCAAATAGGGACACATCATCACCATCATCATTGTCGTTGTTTTTGACAATAATTCTTCACATTCTGGAAGTCAAGGTGTCAAAAACAATTTTCAATGGTCTTCTTTGATACCATATTCCAACTCTTGTCTACGAAACATTATGGCATCTGACACAGTCACATGAAACTTCTTTTTATGATCAATGACGTCTTTTAGAAGCAGCTTTCAATAATTTATCTTAATATGTTTAATAATCCCTTGATCTAATTGTTGTGCCATACTAGTTCAGTTTGGAGGTAAGAAAGCAAGTTCAGTCAGATTTAAATTGGGAATCATGCAGTGGGCTGTACAGTTGTCTGCAATTATAGTCACTTGTCTGTGCAAATTTTATCGAAATGCCGAATTTCTTTTTCCCAAATGCTTATTGTCATCCAGGCCTTTTGGTCGCATCGTAAGATACAAGGAAAGATTTTCCATTTTTTCAAATAACGGGGCTTGAGAAATTTACCAATAACTAATGAAGTCTATTTCTGTGAGTCATCTATCCAAATTCGCTGCTAATAAAATGGCCAATCTTTTTTTGCTTACCTTCCCACCACTTCATTTTTCGTTCTTAAAAGTAACAGTTTTATCTGGCAAAACATGAAAAAAACAGCCCAAGTTTATCAAAATTAAAAACATCACAAGGTCTGTGCCTCTTCAGAATGTCACTTAACAAGTTAACAGCCATTCCTTTGATTCTTTGGCAGTAAAATTCGATTTTCCTACTTATGCAGCATTTCCAGAGATTTTTCTTTTGCAATAATCCATGTATTGGAACATTCTGCAATCCCGCACATTTTATCCAAGTGAAAAGGTCTTTCACATCATTCTCAAATGTTGAAACATGTTCTTGCTTTCTCTTTTGGTTTATCACATCTTCTGCTTAAGAAGATTTTAACCCTGAGAGCGACGTTATTCAATGCCACTCTCTCTGTTCCATCAGTCTTCGCGAAAGCTGCTTTCGATACATTCAATTTTTCAAAGTTTTCTCTATTTTTTTTTCCTCAATTGTCAAACTTTTCGTTTTGTTGACATCTTGTGTTCACAAATGACAATTAACGAATGAACGAAGGCTTTACATGTAGCGACAAGTAATGAAAATACAAAAAACTAAAAATGCATGATTTAACAATTCTCTGCACGGAGGACAATTTTCATTCGGTCGCAAGAGGTGATGGCATATTTTCCGAGAATCGGTATATAATGCAAGAGTTGAGGGAGAAATATCCAGACCTTTGGAAACTTACCGACAGGAAAGAGTTTCTCTTAAGCTTTACACAGATCATCATGTTACTTGTGTTTTTTTTGTTTTGGGCCAGATGGTGCTTTTTGTGGTTTCGCGGCTTTTTTCATCTTTTATGACTTTAAAAGTAAAGGATGACCTGCAAGAAGGGGAGAGCTCCCTCCAAATACGATCTTATCTTCTGACCCATTGTTGATCCTCCTGTCGTTTTATTAAAAACCACAAATAGGGTTCGAAAACAATGGTTTTATTGCTTTAGCCGGACGTTCAGCCATTTTTGCTTTCTAAACGCAGCTTTATAGGCTACAGTCGGGAAGAGCAGTTCCCGTCCCCCCTTCCCCTAGTGTCGGCACGCATCTAGTCACGTGCTATGCAATATTATCGCGATGTCTAAGGCTCCGTTTAAAAAGGAAAAGGTCTCTCTCTCATTCCAAAGCTATAAAAATGTCAACTGACTTTCTTTACCGTACGGAAGTTCGTACTTGTGGATTTTAGCAAAAGCACGGGAGATTCAACGATGGAAAAAGGGGGAAGATTGACTAGAAGGAAAGAAGTTCCTCCTTCAGGATGTCCATCCACTTCTTTCTAAATGTATTAAAAATGAAAAGCACCGCGTGACCAGTATAAAGAGGCCGACAGTTGAAGATACTTGAATGTGAATGATATGTCTATTCGGCACTTTACACCCTAAAAAGGGGAACGAAAAAGCATAAAACTATAAGATATTTTGCAATAAAAAGGGAGACAAAAGATGACCATATATCCGATAGTAGCCATTGAAAACTGACCATATAGGCAGTGTATTTTAACACGTAATACCTATTCAGTCAGTCTGGACATACGAAAAGTGACCTTATAAGCTGGGTGACCGTATATCCGGTACTGACTATATATATATAATGTTTGGTTCAATTCTATCCATAACTTCATACCCTTTCCGATGATACAATAAGGAAAATGGGATGAAATGTACCCAATTTCAACTTGAACCTGATGACCATAGCCAAAAATATGAAGTTTGGCTCAATTTTATGCATAACTTCATAGACTTTCCGATGATATATAAAGAAGACACACAGACTGACAGACATTTTGTAAAAATGTATTTTTTGGGAATTCTAGCCCCTAAAACATCTAAATCCATTAAAAATCTCAAGTTAAAAAAAAAAAAAAAAAATAGATTACAATATTTCGTCTATTATAAATAGAAGAAAGTAAAAAAAAAAAAAAAAAAAAAAAGGTTCTGGCTCTCTATCTATTGTTCAAAAAATACATTTCTCTGATTTACTCGAGAAACACAAACTAGAATATTTTTAATGAAAATTTTTGATACAAAGAATGACTTGCCTAGGGGATCTTTTTTCTTTCCAAACAGCAAGGAGGAGATGGTTATGTAATGCTTTGGGTAGGAACTGGATGGCAAGGCAACACATACATCCCTTGAAATAATCACATGAATTCTTGGGATAGAGAATCCAAAAAGTACTTTATGACCACTTTTTACCTGTTTCCAAAGAAATTGGAGGGTTATGTTTTATATTTCAAAAAGACAATGTCCTGATTCACACTGCGAATTCTGCATTTGAGTTTCTGTCCAATCATGTTCACCTTATTTACCGACCTACTTTAAATGGCGATTAAAACCCCACAGAAAACTGATAGGGAACACTGGCTAAAGCTGTATATACCGGAGGTAAAAAAAAAAAAAATCTTCAAGTGAATTAAAACAAGTAATTGTTTACCGTGACGTATTATCATCCTGTGGTATATCTTTGATTCCATTTTACATTGTGATTTTATTAGGTTGGTTTGTTGTGTTTATGACGGCCAATTGCATGAGAGATATAGGCCCTGGGGGGGGGGGGGAGAGTGC
This sequence comes from Maratus speciosus, assembly GCA_963932465.1. NCBI lineage: Eukaryota > Metazoa > Arthropoda > Arachnida > Araneae > Salticidae > Maratus > Maratus speciosus. Next base: position 416,735,975 of record OZ010798.1, read on the forward strand.
CCTCCGTGGGGGGGTCTTACTAAGGGAAGCGAATCTGTATTCACGCTGTGATTTTATTAGGACAAGCAGCTGTTGGAACAGGGATTTTATGTGATCCTAATACCCAAATAGCATTACTTACCTGCCAATCATGAAACATCTGCATCTGATGGAGAAGTTGAATAAAATCGCTTGAAAGAAAGGTATTTATGGAAAGATAAACTGAATTTGCCATAATTATATATAATTTAGAAATCTAGTGTTTCTACAGTTTTTGTTTGGAAAAAACGGTTTTGGACTTTGCATATCTGTAGACAAAAAATTAAGGATTAATTTATATATATATATTAATACAATAGGGTATTTTTTTTTTTTTTTCAAAAATGTTGAAAACCTGTCAAAAAAAGTATAACTTAAAGTAGCTCGTGTTGCATATCATATTTTAAAGCTCATAAAACGAGTATCAAAATAAGACAAAGGATTTTTCTATTGCCACTGTTTAAAGAAATATTAAAGTATTTGTGCATAACAGTAGTGCGAAATGTGGCAGTTTTTGCCATTTTTTAATATTCCATTTAAAAAAAAAACAGCTGAGCCAAAAAATTAAATTGACTTTTCCATATACAAAATATAAACAAATAATTGTTGAAATTTTAGATGTCAAACTCCAGACCCCTCAGTGATTGACATGAAATGATTCTTTTGTATCAAATCGATGTCCGGGTGAAAATGTGATACAAAATATGTCCCCTTCCAGGAGTTCAGATGCTTTCTAGATGCATTAACTTACTGTTAAAAAAAGTATTGTTATTCATACTTTCTTTTAAATCCCTATTTTCTCACCCAATTTTATGAAAAGTAGAAAATTATTTGTTAGGAATTTCATATTTGACAATCTTTCGCATAGTAAAAAATTTTCAAGGAAAAAAAACCAAAATTTCTCAACAGCTTAAAAAATATGTGCATCTGTATAATTTTTTTTTCTACTCATTATAAAGGGTAATGCTATTTTCGAGAAATACGAAACACTGGCCCATGCCTTTGATATTAACTCGATTCCAAGAACTACTCAACAGTGTAAAGAGCAGGTTAAAGATTATTTTCTTCACAATAACGATAATAGATGGCAGCACTAAAAGTCTAAGGCATTTCTTATTTGGACTGGATTTCATTATAATTTTTTTTTTTTATCGTACAAAAAAATGTTTTAATTCCGCAATTTTCTATAATAACGTGTTGTAATTTCTCACAAGTTATGCATATTAATGATATTTGATAGTTTCTATTTGCTGCCCTTATGTCTTTTTTTTTTTTTTTTTTTTTTGTACGAATAAACATTTTAAAAGAATCTCAAAATGATTCTTTGAACTTCAAATTTCAATAATAGATGGCAGCATTAAAGAATTCTAGCTATATGTCATTAAAAGTTAACGAAGGAGAAAAAAATATCAAAGCAATTTAAAATTCCATTATTAGAATTAGTTTTTAAATAATAAATGTATACATTCATTTAGAGAGATTGTTAATTACACTAATTTTCTGGTGGTATCAAAACAACACACGCAATTATTGTTCATTCAGTGTTGAATTCAGACATTTTCTCTTGTGGAGAATTTGAGAAGTTTATGGGGAGGAGTATTGCACTTTTCGGCCAATAGCAAACACAAATTCTCAAATTTTTGTCGGATAACATTTTGATGCTCCGGGAATAATAAATTTCGACCGGCGTGTTTCAGATTTGGTATGTATGACCCCCCCCCCCCCCCCCCCCCCACACACACACACATACACACCTCTTTTGAGAGAGAGAGAGTACCTGTTGTACCCGTTTTAAGTATAGCAACATGAAAGCTAGGTCCTCAATTTCCGAGAAGTATCTTCAATCAAGCAACACAGAAATACAGAAAATAAGAAACATTGCAAATCCAAAAATTAGCTTCTAACTTTAAAAAAAAATCCTTATTTTCATTTTGGGCATTCTGTTCTCCTGAATTCCACGTTTAACCCATTGGGGACGAGCGACCGGTATACGTGCCGCGTAAGGTGCTCAGAATCCGTGATTATTCTCACCAGTAAATTTTTATTGTAAATTTTGCCTTTTTAATCCGAGCATTTTCCCGATTCAATCAGGCCAAAATTTGTTTTGAAAAACCGATGATAAAAGATTAAAAATTCTGTAAAAGACACTTGTCCCGAAGGGTTTAAGATAATATTTAAGCAGGGGACCATAAAAGGGGGAAAAAACTAAACATTGTCTTGCACAGAGATATAGGTAGGTCCCTTCCCACTGGCGAAAAATTTGTTGTCCTTACTGTTTAATTATTTTAAGTACTCTGGAAGAATAAATGTTTTTTTATATATATATAGATTTTTTTTTTAATTAGTTAATTGCATTTCAAAATCCAGAAAGGGGAAATGTCCTGTCCGCCCCCTTTTCAGGGCCCGACTTATACAGGGGCATGTGCGGCAGCTGCCCCGGGCCCACTTTTAGGGGGCCCCCTTGAGAGTAATCAGGATTTTCATTAAAAGGTGCTAAATGATTAAAACTGGCCAAAAGTGACCAAAATCCATATATTTTCAAAAATTTAGGAAGGGAGTGCGGTCCCCCTTCCCTTCTCTGCTTCCAGTACCCTCTCCACCCATGCAAAAAGCAAACTAATCATTAGAAAACTAATGATTAAAATTTTATTATGACAACTTAGTATTGTATTGTTTTCAAAAGAAATTCTTTATTAACGTTTTCCACGTAGCATGGCAAGTTAAAACCATTAATTATGACCAATTTATGGCATTTTCATTTACACATCTTATAACGTACGTAGATAAGCGAAGTAAAAGTTTGCAAAGAAATACTCGTGTCCACCAATTTATCATTCATTCTACTATATTATCCTACTAGCATTTTTCTTAAAGTTGTGACCATTTTTTGTGATACTCTGTATACAGATGTGAGCAGACAAAACCAGGTGACCATTCGACCGGGTACAAAATTTATGCATACTTGCAATATGCATGAAGTTTAGTACTAGTCACTACCACATTATTCACAAAAAAATTCTATAGATAGATAGAAGCCCCCCCCCCCCCCCCCCCCCATAGTCTAAGTCGGGCCCTGTCCCTTTTGTATTACCAATGACTGTCGTCAGTGGGATTATGCATTTGATTAATAAAAAAATCGCCATTTATCAAATTTGCAAAAGACTGATTAATTAATGCCAAAATTTTCTTATTCCAGCTTTTAGACTGTTTGTTGTTCATTATTACGACCAAAATTACTCTCATATGACGCCTTCATGCACTAGTTACTGAGTGGCAATCCATCACTGTATGTATATAAGTCAATTTACTCGTTCAGTAATATGAATGCATGTGTAGTACCATCGCACCGTTGTTGGTAATCGCCAGTCTTTAGTGCGAAAAACAAAACTACAGCGCCTAGAATACCTAGTGGTGGAAATATGCTATCCAAACAGTGCTAAAAATTTGTATCCCTTAAATGTGCGACGAAACTGCTAAGTGTCGATCGCAGCGACATCTGCGGGATTTTCGTATTACTAGTATTACATTGTATAGATTAGCAATTTCTTGCAGTTGTAGAAAATATCCTGCAGATGTCGCTGGGATCTGCATATTGCAGCAGTATCATTGCACATTTAAGGGATACAATATTTTAGCGCTTTTTTAAGTATTACAGGGATAGCCGATTTCCACACTATATATTCTAGGCGCTATAACCAAACTTTTTCCTTCCGCAGTGAAATTTGATCATCTAAAGTATTCTAAATGATGTATATTATACATGTGAGTGGAATAACTTGCAATATCAATTGAAATATAGTAGATTCCCTCAAATCCACAACTCTAAAAACCACAAATGCCGAAAATCCGCACATGATCACAGATGCAAGCAATGAAACTTTCAGTTCAGATATAAGCACAAAATTACAGAATATTTTAGTTTTATGTCATTCCATATGTATTTTAATATGTAGTTTTCGATAATATGACTGAACTCATGTTTTTTCATGAAGTATAAATTTATTTCTGAAAAAAATCAAAGTATTATTGATATCACAGGTAATCACAATCTTTTTACCAAATATATTTATGTATTAATCAAGCTTTTTGTTTATTAAGACGGGCTAAACCTGAAATAAAACTTCCTTACTTTATGATTTTGATGTGAATTAATAAGGTACCTTTAAGAGGAAAGTTTCATTGAATAATTTTTTTTTAAATGTGTCTCACGTTTATAATGCGTATTTATACATTAATATTTACTTGACCTTTACTTTTAATAATTTAATCATTTTAAAAAATTATCTTACTTTTTGTCATTTTAGCTTATTACTTTACTTTATTTTAATATTTTGCGATTATTCCAAACATGCATTATAATTTTGATAGCATTATTACATTCAAATTACTGTTTAAAGAATGTAAACAAAGCAATGACCAGAAATCTGCAAAATTCTAAAATCCGCACAACCTCTGGTCCCAAGCTGTGTGGATTTGAGGGAGTCTACTGTATTACATTATCGAAAATCGTGATCTTCAATAAGAAGAAATTCTGTGCAAAATGTGCATCATACGCGGGCCTCACATTTATAGAAGTCTCCCACGAGACTAAACGATCTTTCTTTTTTTAACATTTCAGTTGAAAAATATAAGGCCCCTTTATATTATACACCAAGCTCTTTCATTCAATGGTCCCCCGATAAAACTTAAAAATCTTTTCAAACTTCGAAAAAGATTAGGACTTCCAAAAGTTTCTGTACATAAGCTGCATGTCGGGACTAGTGTTGTCAGAACTTGTGTCACAAAAAGCGGGACATCGGCTTCTAAATCGGGACATAAAAATGCAGTAAACGTTATTAAAACGGAACCTGTCTATAACGTAATCCTGTCTTAAATGTAAAAATTTCATTGTCCTTAGGCAAGGATAGTATATATTTATATCTGATAAGAATGAAACGTGTTAAAAACAGAATTTTTCTCCGGCCCCTTGCGATTCCGTCTTAGCAGGTTTTATTGTAATAAATAAACAACAACAGAATTCTGTTTAAACAAGCCCGTTTTTACAGAGTTTATTAAACAAAGGACATTGTGAAACTTGTAAAGACAGGAGTCGCTATAAACCGCAAAAAAATCCGTTTTAGATAAGCTTCGGTCTAGGCAGGTAGTACAGGTAAGGTACTCCTTTCGAAGGGGCTATAAAAAAAATCCATTGTAGATAGGTTTTGTCTTCACAGGTTTTGCTGTATTAAGTTCCATTCGATACAGACTAACAAATAGCATGGTACGATAAAATAAAAAAAATTAATAGAATTTGTTCATTATGAGAAATCGGGACTTTTGCGTCCCGCGCAGTAGTTATTCGGGACAGGTCTTGGAGCCCATGAAAATCGGGACACTTGTCAACACTACTGACAAATAGCATTGTATTGAAAAGAATTTATGTAACAAGAAAAATCGGGACGTTTGGCGTCCCACGCAGGGGCTCCGCGGGACGGGTCTTGAAGCCCGTGAAAATCGCGGACGTCCCGCGTGAATCGTGACACTTGACAACACTATTGGGAAGCGTTGTTCGTCGTCAGAATTAATCCCACATATCAGAGAACGAGAGAACCAGCATTCTATTCACATTTGTACAATAAACACTCCTGGAATAACAATCATGATTCCATCTTAAAAATATACGCTGCGTTCACTGATTAAAGTGTTCCAAGCCTCAAATTTCACGACAGGCCAACATGCGAGCACATTTATTTTGCCATTCAATAGAGCAATAATTATTCCCTTCATCAGTTTTCCGATAACCTCTGGCCGTACTAATCACATGCTTAGTCGGACACGACAACAATGACAGCCCGAAACTGTCGATTGTGTCAACGCGTACAATGGTTTCTTTCTCCAATTCACACGTTTTAATGAACAAATAATCACGTTCTCCACGATAGCGAAGAGGGAGAATACGAAATGCTGTAGGCTGGATTTAAATTATCCTTCGAATTCTATCTTCTATCCCTCGAAATGAGAAGGCAGAGTGCTCTGAAGCCTGCTCATGCATGTTTTATTATTATTATTATTATTATTATTATTATCATCATTATAATTATATAAGTATCATCAGTAATACCAGAGGCAGCACCAGTCAGATATGGGGAGAGGGGTGCAATGTATCCGAGTTTATCAAAAGCAGTGTTGAATTTAAGAAGTGGTCCATTGCCCCTCCCCCCCCCCCCCTCGGGGGCATCGAAATGGTCAACGTAATTATTATAAAATCCCAAAAGAATTGGGATTTTACAATAATTAAGAGTCTAGAAGTGCAATTCCTCATCCCATTTTAACTCGGAGGAAAAAGAAAAAAACAGTCCCCCAATTTTGAAGCTGGTTTATACAGGACTCTTAACCAGACTAAAGGATCTAAAACATTAGTAAATAAAAATTAGGGTCTGTGTCGGCAAAGCCATAAGAAAGGATGCTGGTGCAAGAAACTGAAAGGCCCTTTTTGTGACGTTTACAAGGGTATGGAAATAGGAGGGTTCTAAAAAAGGTTTGCTCCGGGTCACACCTAGCCCCACGGGAGACGCCCCCGTCCCCGAAGACACACACGAGCTGATGTTAAAGCTATGGGGAGGTTTTGCCAATATCTCGTTTGCATTTCCACATTTTTAAATAATTTATTTTGCACTGGATAGCTGAGATCGATTTCTACATTCGCCGGTTTTTTTTTTTGTTTTTTTTTGTTTTTTTTTTTTGTTTTTTTTTTTGTTTTTTTTTTACTTTTTTGATTTTTGTTGCAGTTTTTTAGTGATGACACTTTCATTTCAACGGTCCGAAAGTGAAAAAAACTGCATAAAAAATATCTCCAACCAAAATAAAAAAAGTAAAAAAGGGGCAGATGTAGAGATCGACCTAAACTATCCAATGCGAAAAAAAAAAAAAAAAATCATTTAAAAATGTCGAAATGAAATATTGGAAAATAACCTCCCATAAGTTTAGATTTAGCTGGCGAGTGTCTTCGCCTAACGGAACAGGATCCTTATTTTTAAATATATATATATATTGTATTGGATAGCTGAGGTCCATCTCTCTCTGCATCGCTCCTTTTTTACTTTTTCGAATTTGGTTGCAGATGATTTTTAGAATGACACTTTCATTTTTGGAACCGGTTTCGAAAGTGAAAGTAACTTTATAAAAAAAATATCTGCAACCAAAATCGAAAAGTAATAAAGGAGCGATGTAGAGATGGACCTCAGCTATCCAATGCAAACGAGATATTAGAAAAAACACCCCCCCCCCTTCCTCCCCAATAGATTTAGCATTAGCTCGCGAGTGTCTTCGCCTGCAGGGCAGGAGCCTTAAGGAGACTTCAAACCCTTTTTTGCCATTGAAAAAATATAGAGTTCCCTAAAAGGTTTCTTATATATAGGCTTTTTTAAGGAGGAGACCGACCATAAATTTTTGCATTCGGGCTCGCACTTATCAAAAGTAAAGGACTTATCAAGGTAAGTACTCTCTCTCTTTTCTTTGAAAAAAAAATCCTTTTTTTAATCCAGGCTTTTTAACCCCTTGAGGGGCAAGCAATACGTATAGTATGATTATTCCACCTACGAGTAATATTTACACCAGAAAAATTTATTTAAATTTTAAGCTTTTTCTAACTTTGCCACCAAAGTTAGAAAAGTAAAATTTAATAAAATTTTTCTGGTGTAAAACTTCATTAATCGTAGGTGGTATATAATATATACCGGTGCCCCTCAAGGGGTTAAAGAATAAAAGCTACCCATGGACGGGCAGAACTTTGCTTCTCGCTATATGGTTAAATGAAGTCTATATTTAAGAAAAAAAGGTTGAGAAGGGAAGTTCTTTCTTCTTTATTGTCCCAATTTGCAAGCAGAATTATGTGAACCAAAATAAGTAAAATTTTCAATAATTCGTTGTTGTTTTTTTAAGCAAAACTATTTCTGAAATGAGGTGAAGAAGAAACTAGTTTACATTAGCAGAGATAGAGGTGTTTTTTCTCCTAGAAAATTCTCCACTCTTTCACATATTTGATATTTTAATGCGGCTTTAGGGCAAGAATGTTGAGGAGTGAAAAGGAAAACATTTCTTTCACTGGGCGTTTACTTTTAACCTTTCGTCCGTTCATTGAAGATTAACAAAAGATCGGGCCTTCTGGAAGAAAGAAAAGAATGCAGTTTTATCGAGTGGTATTAGAATGAATGCTTGACTTCCCATTTCTTTCATAGGGTGCAAACAAACGAAATGTTAAGGTTGTTCTCAAAATTTTCTTTTTCCCGGCGCAACACAGGGCCATAACCAGCTAGCAAAGTACTGGGGGAGAGGGGGGGGGGGGGCTTTGAAATATTTTGTTATTTTTTCTACAGACACAGACAAAAGTAGAGACCATTTATCATAAAACCTTTGATTACAAAGTTTTAAAATTTTAGTTGTAATATGGGTGCTATTTTTTATCAAATGATTATGAAGTCTAGAAAGGGCTCAAGAAGTTTATTGTGAGAGGGGGGGGGGGGTTGACAGCTCGCCCCCTCCCCCCCCCTTTTTTCTTGTTCAATATTCAAGTTTCTAAAGATCGAACAGCATTTTTTATTTTCTTATAAATTTGATATACCTTTTATTAGGTACTGTTCGATTGCTCTCGGGCGAGAGAAGAACCAGTCAATTCTGAAAAAAATATTCTGTAATTTCTAACCAGTGTTCTAAACCTTCTGCAAAAGCTATTCTGGGATGAATGGAGTATATAATATTAAAAGAAGAAAAAAACGACTTATTGATTCGCTAAAATAATGAAACCTGTAAAAATTATTATTATTTATTTATTTTGTTTCCTTGTATTTCATGATCACCACCCACAATTTACTGAAAATCATTCGCAACGTACAGATATATATTTTTTGTTAATAATTATGTAAATATCCATGTTTTTTGGGGGGGGGGGGGGGAATCCATATAATTTGATTGCCGGATATTGGCGAAAAGGCTTGATTATTTTGTTGATATTATGAAGCATGTAAATGTATTTTTATTTTTATCGTATACTTTAATACCATGACTGTCCGAAGTTAAAGTATTTAATTTTATATGTACGTGTGTTGATTTTCTATATCAGTATTCTTGTAATTTCAATCAACACATATAATGGCAAAAGCCAAATTTATTGAAAATTGTTTGCAAAGTACAAACATCTATATTTTTTTAAATAATCAAGAGTCGTGTAAGTTTCCATTAAAAAAAAAATATATATATATATATATATATATAGTATATGATTTCTTGCCGGATATTGGGGAAAAGGTTTGCTTACTTTGTTTATATTATGAAACATGTAAATATATTTTTATCGTATACTTCAATACAATGACTGTCCAGAGTTAAAATATTTAATTTTATATGTAAGTTTGCTATTTTTCTATATGCTTGTATATTTCACATCAACACATATAATGGCCAAAATTATTGAAAATTGTTTGCAAAATACATATATCTATATTTTTTAAATAATTAAGAATCGTGCAAAATAATCGATGTACTGAATATTGTGTAGATATTTTTTTTTTAAAAAAAAGTATTATTTTTTTATACTATGACTGTCCAGAATTCGAATATTTAATTTTACAATTTCCCTTAAAATAAAATAATTATTTTATTTTTTTCCCAAACATAATATCTATAATAATTATTATTTTTCTATTTCCTAATACACTTCATCTTCTGTACTTCCAATGTTTAAAATTATTGAGACAATTTTCTGCAATCAACTTTATATACCTATATTTTCCATCCGAAGTATGGTGTAAAAATAATTAAATGTTTTAAAAAGTTATCCTGATTTGAGTAGAGTTTGGTTTTTTGAAAAAGTTTTGGTTAATTTTCTATTTTGAAACTAATAAATATTATTAAAAAATTTTTTTACTGTGTATTTTACGGTCAGAATGCTCAATGTTTCAAATAATCAAGAATTTAAATGTAAATAAAAGTAAAAATTTACTTATAATTTTTGTTTTTGATGTTATGGTAGAGTGTTAATTAAAATATTTTTAATTGCTTAAAGCATTGGATTTATGTATCTCTAAATCTTTTAGTTTTTCTTGTTTATAGTATAAAGAATGCCGAGGGAAAGTATACATATAATATATATCTTTTATAACGCATATAGAGCGAGGTTTTTCGTATTTCTATATGTAAAAGTAACATTTAATAAGCATTATTTACAGTAGAGAAAATCTATTTACAGTTTGTATTCACGCCATCTGCCGGAGAGAGTAGAACATTAATGATTCCGAAACTAAGGGGAATTGTGAAGGCTGTTTTAGTGATTTTATTATGTTTGAAGTATCACGGCATCATTAAAATACACCGTAAACGATTTTTCCCCATCAGGCCCAGGCCCGTACAGAGGTGGGGGTAGAACCGGTACAAATTACCAGGACCCGTCCCTTTTAAGGGTTTCGATCAAAGTTTTTAAAAAATATATATATATATAAAAGTAGACTCGTACTTTTTACGTCGAAGTTTTAAATTAACTAACAAATAATAGAATTCAAAAGCCAGAATTTACTGGAATGGTTAAGGGATGGGCTCAGGGCAGAGGTATGCACGAGCCAAAATTTCCATGTCCATGCCCGGCTCGTAAAAAAAAAATTATTGGACCGGCCAGGCCCGGTTTAACAGCTAAAAGTTCAGCCCGAGACCGGCCTGGCACGGAAAAAAGATAAAATTTCGGCCGTAGCCTGGACCGGCCCGACTGAATTTCTACAAGATATTGATTTTTACGTCGATTTGGTTAAAAATTTGTCTCGTACGAGGAGAGGAGTTCTTGCCAAAAATACTTATCTTAGCCTTTTTTTTTCATGTTTATAATCTTCAGTTATCATTAATATTGTTAATCCATATTCCATGTATTGAAGACTTAAAAAATCTGAAAAATGCTATGCAGTAAAAGTAAAATCTTCTAAGACGGAATTGCAAAGGGGGGGGGGGGGGGGAATACGTTATAGACAAGTTCACTTCTTAGCAGGCGTAAATGTATTACATATTCTTTTCTCGCGTATCAGTATTAAATAATAATTCATTAATTAATAATTCAATAAAATAATAATTCATTTCATTCATTCATAAAATTCATTTAATTCATTCATAAAATAATAATTCATTTTGCATTAATCCATTCATTAATTCATTAATTCATTTCAATTTTAATATATTCATTTTGCATGGATCAACACATTTTTCAGTTTAAGACAGGAATCCGTCATAGGCAGGTTTTTTTTATCACACGTTTTACTATAGTTTAATTTAGCTATATTTTAATAAGCCTAGAAATCTACTATTTCTTAAAAAAATAAATTTTAATGTTTAATTGTAGAATAATGGCAATTTAAAAATGTATGCATTTTTTGAAAAAAATTTTGAGCCAGGCCAAATTTTACTGATCTTTAAATTTATCAGGTCACGCCGAGGCAACAATTTTCATGCGGGCGAGGTCAAAACCGGTACTGAAAATTTTGCTAGTGAAGTCTAGGAAGAATGAAATAAATCCCGGCTCGGTACGGAAAAAATAAGTTAGGCCCGGCCCTTCAGGAAAAAAGTAAAGCCCGGCCCGGTACGAGCCTTCAGGAAAAAGTAAGACCCGGCCCGAGTGCCGTGAATGAAAATAGACCCGAGTCGGGTCGGGCTTCGCGCCAGGACCCGGCCCGTGCAGATCTCTGGCTCAGGGTCCGTACTCCTGTGAATGTATCAAATATTTGAAAATTCATTAGATATCAAGAAAGTTTTAAAATGACGCCCCTTTTTTAATAATGTGGCTGATTTCAGACGCGCGAACAAGAATCAGATGTAAAGTTGAGTAAGATCACAGGTTAATGTTTCGAAATTTTATTTTTTTCATTCTTTAAACTTTTTCATTCAAAAATTAATTCTTCAATTCAATTAAGATTTAATTATATTTTTAAGATTTTAAATTTTTATTAAAAGTGCTAGAAATACATCACAAACTGCAATACTGTAAAAGGACAACAATTAAAATTGTAAACAAATGTTACGTAGAATTTTTTAAAGGTACTATCCAGCCAATTTATTTTCTAATATAATAAAGCCTGTTTATAACGGAATCCTGTTATGAACGAAAAAATTTTTACTTTTCGTTTTCGTTGAAGCACGTTTTATTGTATCATACTTATGGTAGAGGGCCCGTATTGGAAGTATTACCGGGGCCCGCGGAGTCTTTGTACGGCCCTTTCCCCCATAGATCCTAATGTAATGGAATTCTTTTGTGCGTCCCTGTAAACTAACTATAAATGCTATGCTTTTCATTTTCAATATCATATAAAAAATTCATAGCAACCGGGGTATATTTACTGAGAATTAAAGCGCGGACAGACAGACAAACCGAAAAGTGTTAAAACGACAGTAAGCTCCAAATTGTTATTCCCTATGAACATTTTCATGATAGAATAATAACGATTAGATGATAGTACCATGATAGTACTTTGAAAATAATTCTTCTTATAAATTCTTCTTATTAAAATAATTTCTTATTATAATTTTAAAATTTCTTTTTTTTTTCTTTTTTTTTTTCTTTTCTTTTCTTCTTTTTTTTTTTTTTTTTTTTTTTTGCTGTTCTCAAAGTTGTATAGAAAATTGTCTTTTATAAAAATCAAGAGTCTCTGGCAAAGTATAATAACTTCAGCAATTTGATACTTAAAACTTGCGCCTGTTTCGAAGTTCCGATGACGATGTTTTTTTGTTTTTTTCTCCAAAGAAAACTCCAATTCTCTGTATGTGATGTCATTGTTAATATTAAATTTAAGTTATTTGGGGCTTTCGATTTCTCTCAGAATGCTCAATTATAAAATTTGGATATTTATTACCAAGGATTCTTCTCGATGAATCTAGCCAGCCATAACTTCGATAAAATTGAGTTTTTAAAAGGATTCTCCCCGTGGAATTTTTATATAATGAACAGTGTCCAATTATCTTCCTTCCTACCTTTCAAGATTGGATTAAATAAAGATGGGTTCATACCAACAAATTGTTGCCTTTGAATTTCAAGTTTTAATGCCTTCATTCACTTAAAGTAAGATCAAGTTTATTTATTTTTATACTTTTTACTGCCAAAAGTTTTTGACTACAAAGAACATTTTAAGGGTTCTGCTAGCGGTTCACAATGTCTCTACTTTTCACAACGCTCTTTGCAATGCTTTAAATCAACTGTACAACGTTCGCAACTTTTCACAACGTGAAATTTCTCAAGTTTTTTTTTTATTTAAAATTCCTATTTTACGATTATAATTTATTATATATACTTCTCTGCAAATCTGATTTATACCACACTTGGCACCGTTCTTTTTATCAGTAATTGCAATATCTCAAATATTTCGTTTAATTCACTAGCACTAATTATTATATTGTCCTCAGCCAAATCTAAATTTGCGTGACATTTTGGACCCTGGTCACGGCACCAAAATGTCTCATATTTTGTTTCTGTTTTTTTTTTTATTCATAACTCTCATTAGTAAATAAATAAATTGGGTGTATGCCAGGCATATGTAATTTTTCAGGGGGAATATGAGGTATAAAAGTTTGAGAACCACTATTCTAGATATTTATCGATATATATAGATATACATCTAAGACAATGGGCGTACCCAACGGGGGGGGGCTGATGGGGCTACAGCCCCCCCCCCCGAAATTTTCGAAATTGATACGAAAAAATTGCTGATTTTTTTTCTTTCTTTTATGGAATAATTTTTCATTTTTTTCTATCATACAGCGGAATAGCCATTCTCATTAGTCTCATATTAGTCCACATTGACTCAAAAGAAGAAAAAAGGAGCTGATGGTGGTTACAGCCCCCCTAATATTCGAAAATTAAATGAAAAAAGTGTTTTTTCCCTACTTTTTTAGACAAATCTGTACCTTTATCTTCTGTCATACAGCGAAATAGTCATTTTAGTTAATCCCATATTAGTCCACATTGACATCACAGCATGCTCAAAGATGGGGAAGGGGCTGATGGAATTACAGCCCCCTCATCTCGAAATAGTCGAAAATGAAATGAAAAAAATAGTGCTGATTTCTTTTTCTTTCTGCTTCAGATAAATTTGCATTTTTCTCCTATCATTCAACATACTCCCTTCCCTTTAGTTACGTATTAGCGCACAGTGACACCACACTATACCTAAAGGGGTGAACGGGGCTAATGAGGTTACAGCCCCCTCCCAAAATAGTCGAAAATGTAATGAAAGAAATGCTGATTTTTTATCTTTTTGTTTGAGATAAATTTGGGATTTTCCCCCTATCGTTCAACAGACTAGCTGCTCTCTTCTCTTTAGTTCCAGATTAGTGCACAATAACATTACATTATACCCAAAGAGATGAAAGTGGCAAATTGGGTTACAGCCCCCTCCGAAAATAAAATTAAAAAATGCTTATTAATTTTTTCTTTTTGTTTGAGATAAAATTTGTAATTTTGTTTTCTGTGATCCTTACTTTTTTAGATAAATCTGTAATTTTTTCTTCTGTCATACAACGAAATAGCCATTCTTGTTAGTGCCATGTTAGTCCACATTGACATCACAACATACCGAAAGAAGGGGAGGGAGCTGATGGGATTACAGCCCCCTCCTCCAAAATAGTCGAAAATGAAATGAAAAAAATAGTGCTTTTTTTCCTTCTGTTTGAGAAAATTTTGTAGTATTTCCCCCCTATCATTCAACAGACTAGCCGCTCTCTTCTCTTTAGTTCCATATTTGTACACAGTGACACCACATTATACCCAAAGAAGTGGAATGGGGTTACAGCCCCCTCCCAAAATAGTCGAAAAAGAAATTTTAAAAAATGTTGATTTTTGTTTCTTTTTATTTGAGATAAATTTACAACTTTGTTTTTTGCAACATAACAAACTAGACATTCTGGTTAGTCCCATATCAGCACACATTTACACCACAGTATACAAAACGAGGGGAAGGGGCTGATGGGGTTACAGGCCCCCATTCAAAATAGTCGAAAATGAAATGAAAAAGGTGCTGATTTTTTTCTTATTTTTTGAGATAAATTTGTAATTTAGATTTCTGTTTTACCGCGGATTAGCCATTCTCATTAGTCCACATAGACACCACAGCATACCCAAAGAAGGTGAAGGAAACTTTATTTTCGGTGGTGGGGAGAACAATTTTATAGATTTTAAGCAACAATGACTTTCTTTTAAATGAAAGTATATAAAACAAAACCATTAACGCTTTTCAACTTATTTCGGTGTGGGGGCGGTCTCAGAATCGGGCCAGTGCCTCTCCCCATGGGTGATTCTGAGTGGGAAAAAATTTCTAAAATTCACAGCAAATTTTTCTGAAAGGTTACAGCAGAAGGGGGAAT
This sequence comes from Maratus speciosus, assembly GCA_963932465.1. Taxonomy (NCBI): domain Eukaryota; kingdom Metazoa; phylum Arthropoda; class Arachnida; order Araneae; family Salticidae; genus Maratus; species Maratus speciosus. Next base: position 416,751,353 of record OZ010798.1, read on the forward strand.
CCAAGGGCGGATCTGGAGAGTCCTCAAGGGGGGGGGGGGCGATTTTAGAAATTTGGAAACTCCAATCTGATGCGCGGGTCGGGGATAATTTTTTCACTGCGGGTCATGTTACTTCTACTTTTTGCTGTGGGTCGGGTTTGGGTCCGGTTGACTTCTATTTTTTACTGCTGGTTGGATTAACTTATACTTTTTTGCTGTGGGTCGCGTTTGGGTCTGATTGATTTCTATTTTTTGCTGTGGGTCGGGTTAACTTCTACTTTTTTGCTATGGACCGGGTTAATTTCTTCTTTTTCGATGCGGGTCGAGTCAAAGCCGCCTCAAGACTACAAGCCAGACACGCCCTTCATCCCCCCACATGTGACGTCACAGCCCGGGGCTGGCTAACTGCCAACGCGTCAGCCCCGAACATTTGAATTTTGTATCTTCCTATTTTACGTGCACGTGCGTTTTACTTAGGGTAATAACATATTTTTTCCAAGGTAAGTTTTATTTTCAAATTACATTTATATGCTATCAGCACAAGTTTTATTTCTTGTGTTCAAAATCTTTTATTTTTAATTTCTTTGAAATAAATTAACTAGCAAATCCTAGTACGATTCTATCAATAATACCGTATCTCAAAACGAAACGATATTATTGTAGTTCTGTTTCTTTCCACATAGAGCAATAATTTAAAATGGCAAACATCCCTAAATCGTGTCAAGACTTATATCATTTAATTTGTATCTTGTCACACCATCGTCTCTTTATAATTTGCTCTGTTTTCTCTAATTCATTAGAGTGACCTTTAATTAACGCCCATTTATTAAAAGACACTTGTCGTGTGAATAGTAACTCGGGTTATTTTGTATGCAGAATTAGTTGGACTTTAATTTGACAACAAATTTATGTATTTATATATATACTAGCTGAGTTCCCGCGCTTCGCTACGGTAAATTCTCCCTTTTTCATAACTTCCTATTTTGGTCGATTGCCTGTCTTTTTTACTATTTCTCAATCAGTAATTCTAATTTTGCCCTTTTTCTTTATTTAAGTCAACCTAGTTTTTATATGTAAAGATGGATTTTTACAATCACTAATTGATTTTTAACTCACTTCTTGGTATGTTAGAATTATAAACATTATATTTACAGGTGTGTTTATAGGTCAATAATCACAATGCAACTCTTTAATATTAGAAAAAATTAATTATAAATTAATACATTATATTTACAGGTGTGTTTATAGGTCAATAATCACAATGCAACTCTTTAATATTAGAAAAAATTAATTATAAATTAATACATTAATTTTAAGGCATTTTACTGTTAGCCTATCTCAAGTGATAACTCACCAAATATTTTCTGTACCTCGTACAATATGTCAGCTAGTTGGAACAACAACAGATTTAATTATGCGCCAATGAACACTCGCCAAAATATGCCAAATGAGTAAAACTGCAACAATGAAACATTTTAAAATAAAAAATACTGAAAATAAATTAAAAATGAAGAATGTAATATTTTAAAAAAATATATTTTTTATCAATTATTAATTAATTTAGGATTATATGCTAAATAATACATTTAGAAATCCTAAAAAAAAAGATTACATAATGTTTCATTTTTTTTTCTTTCCTGCTGTCCTAACTTTAAAAAGAAGCAGAGTAAAAATTATATATCATTTAATAAATTCATTTGCTTCCGTTTTTTATCAAGCATCAGAAAAAGCAGTGAATTAGTCATAATCGTGTTCTAAACCCACGCTAGATTAATGTACCGTAACGGAAATAAATAAATAAAAAAAAAACATGAATTTCGGTCAAAAAATTGTGTGTGATTTTTAATATAAACATTGAATAGTTATAAAACAGTTTTAAAACAACCATTGTTTTCTTATTATTTTGACTTCTATGTTTATCTCTTTTTGTATCTTAATTTTCTAGTCATTGAACAGCATTTAATGCATCTCCATACTTATAAAGGGAATTACCATAGGGGACCCCTGTTCTGTCACCAAATGCCGCCAACTTTGTCGCTACATTGGAGATATATCGCCAAAAGTGACGCCAACTTCTCGATATCTCTAATATTTCGTCAAATTCCCATAGACTTCCATTGTAATGCAATAGGGTTTACTTGTTTACAGAAAATCAACAAATTGAGATATTTTAATGCAACAAAAAATAGTATTAGCTTAAGCGGTTATATTAATTATATTTAAGGGAGTTCAACGTTCAAGTAAATTAAATTATGAATAAAAGTAACACGATACAATGCTTAGCATGCTTTCCCAAACATAAATTTTAAGGGAGACCAAACCGGTCGCCAAGGGCAGCTAGTTTCCAAGATTACAATTGTTAATTTCTTAAAATATATACGTTACTATAGAAATGGACAGTCCGTGCGAAAAAAACTGCTTGCGGGTGTACATTTCGTCACACTATAATATAACCATGAAAAAACTCTTGTTTTATTGACATTATTAATTCATACATGCCTTTTGCTCATTTCATTTAAAATACACACATTTAAAATATATGTCTAACTAATTTCATTTAAAAATGATGAAAAGGAAAAATAATAAGAAGAATAAAAGATACCTTAAACCAAAAAAAAAAAAATTATTTCAGCATAAAGAGTATTTTGTAATTTTCGCGGGCGAAATATAAATAATGTCATTGAATTTGAAATGAAATGAAACATTTGAAAAAAAAATAATTTTGTTGATAAAAAAAAAATGAGCATTTAAAAAATATAACTTTTGAAAATCCCATGCTTTAACACACCAGTTTTTTAAATCAATAAAAATAAGTATTTAAAATAAAAGCATAAATAAATATTTTGCAAGTAATAGAATATAGTCAATTTAAACTGCAGCCTTCAAATTTTAAATGTTTTTAACAATTTGGAAACATGGTTATTGTTCTCGTCAGGGTAGGAAATCAAAAGCATATCTGAACGTTTTCATTGGTTTAATCCGCAATTTATTCGTTATCTGATTGGTATATACAGTAATCTGTATTTCCCTTTGGTTTCAACAACGATGGACAACAGTGTTGCCACTATGACAAAAATGTAATAAAAACTACAAAAAAAATTAATAAATCAGAAACAAACTGAGATACAGCTTTCAAACAAATTGCATTTAAAAGTAAATTTTTTTCTCTATCCGACGGTATAAAAAGTAATATTGTCGGATGTTTAGAAGTTTAAGAATGAAATTTTATTTAAAATTGGTCGTGAGATTTTTTGGAAATCTGATGATAGAAAAGCCTTTTCCCGAACAGCCAATGAAATGCTTGGCTATTACGTAAGTTTCATAGGAAATCTGAGGAGTCGCAGGCGATTTTTCTTGCTTGCAATTTTTACGTGTAATAACACTATTAATCTTTAATTCATGGCGTACGTAATGTAAGACCAGCTCCGTAGAAGTTTAAAAATTTACAGTACCGAAAATTGTAAAACTGAAATTTCTTTTAAAGCTTGTTCATGATGGGTCCAGGAATGTTATAGTTTAATCCATGGCGTACGTAATGTAGGATCAACTCCGTGCGATTTTTTATTTCTTAAATTTTAGTCTTCGAAAAAATCATTTTCCAAATGGTCGTTGTAATTTGTTAAATTAGTTTTTTTTTTTTTTACTACTGCAGCATGGCGTACGTAATACGTATTTCTCACACTACAGTAAACATTTCATTCTTTGAATGAAGCCATTCATAGTTTTTTGAACAAACATTTTTATATGTATAATTCCTAACTTCTAAAATAATTTTATTGTAGCTTCCTCATCATCAGATTAATTAAACCAAATAGTAAAATCTATGTCAGTATCAGTAATCAGTCAGTATCAGTAATCCTGTAAGTTATAATTATTTTTTATTTCTTAAATTTTAGTCTTCGAAAAAATCATTTTCCAAATGGTCGTTGTAATTTGTTAAATTAGTTTTTTTTTTTTTTTTACTACTGCAGCATGGCGTACGTAATACGTATTTCTCACACTACAGTAAACATTTCATTCTTTGAATGAAGCCATTCATAGTTTTTTGAACAAACATTTTTATATGTATAATTCCTAACTTCTAAAATAATTTTATTGTAGCTTCCTCATCATCAGATTAATTAAACCAAATAGTAAAATCTATGTCAGTATCAGTAATCAGTCAGTATCAGTAATCCTGTAAGTTATAATTAATAATAAATGTTTTCTATTCAAAAAATAACAAATTAAAAAGTTTACGGGATTACGATGGAATAATACTTATAAAAAATATTCACGTTCAATAAATAGCAAGTGTTAATAATTGACACAGTTTGCAGTAAAAATCGTTTGCACAGTTAGGGTTGAAATAAATGGCGTGATATCATACATCATGGCATGATGAGAGAACGAAAAAGTACAACAGTTTTTTTTTTCTTTTTTTTAGTTTTAATTTTTGAGGCGTTTGTATTTTTTTTTCCTAACTGACATAGTTGTTTTAATTATTAAACCAAAAGAATTGTTAAAAAAAATATTCAATTTGAATTTATTCCCTTGCTACAGTAACAGAATAAAGAAAATGAGTTTTTAAAAATTATAACTTGAAAATTTGAGGTTTTGGCGCCAAAGATAGCGCCAAATTAGAAAAATATGAAATATCTCATGAACTATTAGACGTAAAAGAATTTGGTTATTAGCATTCGATTCAGCATACAAAACTACACTAAAATATGTTATCAATTGAAAAATAACTATAAAATCAGATTTTTAAGGAATTTTTTAAAAGTTCGTTCTATTTTTTACCCCCCTTAGGTGTGGAGTTTTAGAAAATCCTTTCTTAGCGGCACTCTATGTCATAAGAAGTATTTTTAGACAAAATTTCAAGGTTTTAGGTTCAGTAGTTTGGGCTGCGTGTTGATTAATGCGAAATTCAGACTTTCTTTTATATATATAGATATATATATATTCATACTTAAAAATTTAAATATTCAAGAAATTTTCATAAAAGTCGCTGTGAATACATAGCATTTTTATCTTGTTTACTTCTTTTAAAGCAAATCCCGATCGACATACTTGCATTAATTTATTGTTGTTTTTTAATCTTAAACGTTTGCTATCTTAATAAAAATTCTTTTTATAATTTTTTGTTAAATTATAAATGCTTAGTACTGTGTAAATAGAGCTATGGGGATAATGTTTTTGAATCTCTCTATTTTTGCCACAACTGTAAACAATTTATTTACAAGACTAGAGGAAGGGTTGTTAGTACCCTTATGCAAAACAGTAGTCCCCCCCCCCCCACACACACACACCTTCTTCGCAAAAATCCTATGTGTTTTCATATACATTTTAATGTTTAATTAAAAATAACAATAAATAAAATTATTATTCTATAATTATAAATTTACTTTTAGATCTAGTCAGGAAATACTTTTCATCTCATAAAAATTAATTATTTTAAGCTTAAAAGATGTGAACAAACATTTAAGAACCCACACAACATTATTTTGGAAATGAAATATTTTCGTGGAAGGTTTTTGTGTTTTTCGATGTTTCTTTTTAATCAGCTATTACCTAAACATTCGAGGAAAATGAACATAAATTAGGAATATTTTAATTCCAATTGATGAAAGTCTTTTCTTTCTTTCTTTTATTTTTCTCTTCATATGTCAATACATTTTTTAAAAAATCTATTGCTTGTACCTTGCATAATATATCAAACCAATACAAAACTAAATAATAATTTTCTGTTTCATGAACTTGCGTTGTTTTAGTATTATGACAGTTTTATGTTTTGTAATTTAATGGATTTTATGTGAAAATTACCCATTTCTGATAAGTAAAGTTTACAGTACGAAAATTTATTTATAAGAATACTTAATTTCATGTATACTTTAATTTTGCTATTTATTATATGCTGGTTTTAAATCACTTAATATTTAATAGGATATTTACTGTATAATTTCAAGCCCAAATAAAAATAGAACACAACTTGAATTTTTTTCATTTAACATTCACTTTTCTTCCACTTTAATTTAATTTTTAAATGTGGGTTTTGATTGGCACACTTATTGTTATTTATTTATTTTGAAATAATTGAAAGCAAAATAATTCAATTTATGTGTTTAAACTGCAAATTTATATATATATATATATATATATATATATATGTATGTATATATGTATGTAATAATGTATAATGTCTTGTTTTTGAATATATACCAAATAGATAATTGATAATGTTTCTAAATTTCAAAGTAGAATAAATAATAAAAACTGTCTACTAAAATAAATTTAATACTTGGGATTTTTTTTTCATTATCGAACGAATTTTCTTTAATGTATCTTTAATTCTGATGCACATTTTCATTGACACAGTGATATTATTTCATAAATATTGTTTTTGTGTTATCATTATTATTGTTTCGAGTGATCGAAATTGATTAAAAAGCACTTAATTAGCGTCTTTAAACTATAAGTTTTTATTTTTCCCCCCATATGCTGTGATAATAAGTTGAAATATGGAGGAAAGAATTAATGTTTTAAATAACGCATGTGCTCTCCACTGCTGATCTAAGCCCCGCGTCGTGACGTCACGAAACCTTGTGTTTGGCTTGTAGTTTTGAGGCGGCTTTGGTCGAGTTTGGCCCCGGTTGACTTCTACTTTTCTGCTACAGGTCGGGTTGACTTTTACTTTTTAGCTGTGCCTAGCGCGTTAGGTTTGGGGCAGATTGATATACATTATATCCGATTTGCGTCAGTTTCGGATTGGGTTTTCACTACTGCGACTTGCGAGAAGGGTTCGGGTTGACCCGTTCTTTTTAAAAGAAAGTCTAAGTATTTTTGAAGATAAAAACTATATGCAGTAAAATCTCCATAACAGACACGTCCAAATAATTATTTAGGAATACTTTTTAATCTCCAGGATTATGAAAAAAATACTAATTTGGTATAAGACTGCTTGTCTCTTTATATCTAAGGTGAGTTGTAATTCAGTAAAGAATGCTTCGAAACTTATTAAAAAACATACCGGGTGTCCTTAAATGGATTTTAAAATTTAGTACTTTTCGAATGGTGACAGCTATTTAAAAAAATCTTGCAGGAGGGTTATGTAAGATGTCATGAGATTTTTTACTGTGATTCTTGATTTTACTGTATAATAGCAGCGATAGATGGCACTGTAAACAATGGTCGTTAAGCCTACCTCCTCCGGGAACCGATTTAGCGCATCTTGCTTCCAGCACCATCTTCGTTGCTATTTTAAACTAAAATCAAGAATCGCAGTTAAAAAAATTATCAGGAGTAGAGTAAAAAAGAAAAAAATTCTGAAATTCAAAGAAAATTTTCTGGAAGGTTACAGCAGATGGGGGGATTCCCTTCTGGCACTAATTATTTTTGTTGCAGGTCGGGTTAGCGGTTTTGGATTCGGATCGAATTCAGGCTGAGTGTAGATTCCTGCAAGCTGGGTTTGGGTTAACTTGGTTTTTTTTTCAAAAATTAGTTCAGTATATTATTTCAAGTTAAAAATTATACCTATAATAATAAACGTATGTAAGTGTGCTGTTTTCTAAAGAGACCACTGCATTTTCCCCACGACTCTTTGATGAAAATCGCTCGTCTTCGACCCTTTGATGAAATTTGCGTTTCTTCTGCAACCCTTTGACGAAATTAGTGTAATTTTGCAGACCTTTGGTAAAATTCGCGTTTTTTTCCGTGACCCTTCTGCAAAATTCGTGTTTTTTCAGCGATCCTTTGACTAAATTCGCGTTTTTAAAACGATTCTTTGACTAAATTCGTTTTTTTTCCCCACGATTCTATGAAGGAATTCGTGTTTTCTCCACGATCCTTTGACGAAATTCGCGGGGTATTTTTTCGCGGCTATTTGACAAAATTTGCGTTTTCTCCGCGATCCTTTAACGAAATTCGAGTTCTTTTCCGCTGCCTTTTGAAGAAATTCGCGTTTTCTGTGATCATTTGAAGAATTTCGCATGTTTTCCGTGGCTCCCTGACCAAATTCGCGTTTTTTTCTGTGATCATTCGGCGAAATTGAAGTTATTTTCTGCGAACGATTGACGAAATAGATTTTTTATGGAGACCATTTATCAAAATTTGCAATTATTTGTATGTCCGAATTTTCGGATAAGTGAATTTTCTAAATTTTTGGAACCGAATGCCTTAACCCTGGAGCTGCGTATTATTATTATTATTTTTTTAAATCAAAATAGGTTAAAAAATTGCGCATATTTTTTATTACACATTTCAAATCTGCACACATTTTAGAGTAAAATATGTCTTAAAATCTATGTGAAACAGAGTTTTTTTTTAATAATTAGACCATAAAAAAAAGATTTGCTGCGGAAATTGAGGGTTGCGCAAATTTTGCCACTTTACGTTGGCCGGGGAAATCGCGGGTTGCGCAGCGAGAGGGTTAAATTTTCGGAAAATTTGGAACATAATCACCTCTGTTCCCGACATCTATAACCCTCCTGCAAGTACTTTTTTAATATCTGTCACCATTTGCAATTTATTGAATTTTAAAATCAGTCAGTCCATTTTAGGACAACCGGTATATTCAGTAGTTATGGGATGATGGCTGAAATTAAACATTTAAAAAAAAGGTTAAGCTAGCTTCGATATGTCAGATAGAGGTTTACATGGGCTGAAGTTATCATGCCTAAGCCCAGGTCCAACCCACATAAAAAAATAAAACTATTGGCCCCGCCCGGTATAAAAGCTAAAAAATCAACTCCAGCCCTGCCTGCATTTTGCAATTAAAATTATTCATAAAGTACACTTGCTTATGCTCATATTTTATTTTCAGATTATGTTCGAAATTCATGAATACAAAAAAACAATAATATTAATGACTATAACGATGACTATTTAGGCAATTATGTACGTAAACACTGCGCAAAAATATGACTTAGACAATTACATTCAAATAAAAATCCAGTAAGATAATCTGTTTAGAATGAAAGAAACGGTTGATAAAAGAAAATCATAATTTTAAAGCTCTACGAAGTAAAAAAGTTAATTTTAAAAAATGCATCTCTGTAACTTATCAAATCAAATTAAATTTCTAAAGATTTCGCTAAACAAATGTGCAAAACAAATATAATTTTTACGAATGACAAATAAGTAAGATTGCAGACCAACTTGGGCTCGGGAGTGCACGGCCGTGGGTCGTGGTCGGGCCAATAATGCTTATCATACGGTCTGAAACGGACCAAATGTTTAGCTTTTATTCCGAGCCGAGCCCCGACCTGGAAATTTTGGCCAGTGCAGGCCTCTAGGAAAAATGGAGCCCAGGCCAGGCTCGATCTGAAGGAAAAAGAAGTCTGGCCCGACCCGAATCTGCAGAAAAAATTAAGATTAGGGCACGACCCGGGTTGGGTCGGACCAACTTGGGCTTGGGAGGAAGAATTTAGAGGAGTGCACGGGTCGTGATCGGACCAATAATGCTTATCATAAGGGCTGACACGGACCGAATGTTTAGTTTTTATTCCGGGCCGAACCTCGACCTGGAAATTCTGGCCAGTGGAGACCTCTAGGAAAAATGAAGTCCAGGCCAGGCTCGATCTCGAGGAAAAAGAAGTCTGGCCCGACACGAATCTGCAGAAAAAATTAAGATCCGGGCTCGACCCGACTCTAAAAGAAAAAAGACCTGACCCAGCCCAAGTCTCGTGGATTTAAACTGGCGCGACCCGGGTCGGGTCGGACCAACTTGGGCTCGGGAGGAAGAATTTACAGGAGTGCACGGGTCGTGATCGGGCCAATAATGCTTATAATACGGGCTGACACGGACCGAATGTTTAGCTTTCATTCCGGGCCGAGCCCCGACCTGGAAATTTTGGCCAGTGCAGACCTCTAGGAAAAATGAAATCCAGGTCAGGCTCGATCTGTAGGAAAAAGAAGTCTGGCCCGACCCGAATCTGCAGAAAAAATTAAGATCAGGGCACGACCCTGGTTGGGGCGGACCAACTTGGGGCTTGGGAGGAAGAATTTAGAGGAGTGCACGGGTCGTGGTCGGACCAATAATGCTTATCATACGGGCTGAAACGTATCGAATGTTTAGCTTTTATTCCGGGCCAATCCCCGACCTGTAACTTTTGGCCAGTGGAGACCTCTAGGGAAAATTAAGTCCAGGCCAGGCTCGATCTCGAGGAAAAAGAAGTCTGGTCCGACCGGAATCTGCAGAAAAAATTAAGATCAGGGCACGACCCGACTCTAAAAGAGAAAAGACCTGACCCAGTCTGAATCTCGTGGATTTAATGCGGCGCGACCCGGGTCGGGTCGCGCTGGGCTCGAGCTCCGCCCCAAGTCATTTCCCGTGAGGATGCATAATGTCGTTTTACAAACCCTTTATTAGCCCAAGGGGGGGGGGGCGATCGCCCCTTCGCCCCCCCCCTTAGATCCGCCATTGGGGGAATCCCTTCCCGGCGCTAATTATTTCCGTTGCTTTTTGTGTTAACACTGTTTTAATTTCAGGTCAATTTCAGGCTGAGAGTAGATTCCTGCAAGTTGGGTTCGGGTTAACCAGACTTTTAAAAAGTTAGTTCAGCATATTACTTCAGTTTAAAAACTATACCTATAAAAATAAACATAGTTGTTTGTATGTGTGTTGTTTCCTAATGAGACCGCTGTGTTTTTTCCACGGCCTTTTGATGAAATTCAGGTTTTATCACAACCCTTGACGAAATTCGCGCTTTTCTTGCGGCCCTTTGACGAAATCCGAGTTTTCCGCGGTCCTTTGACGAAATTTGCGTTTTTTGGGATCCTTTGACGAAATTCGCTTTTTCTACGCGGCCCTTTGCCGGAATACGTACTTTTTTTCCCGATCCTTTGACGAATTTCAAGTTTTTTCTTGCGGCCTTTAGACGAAATTCGCGTTTTTCAGCGGCTCTTGAACGAAATTCGCATTTTTTGCGATATTTTGACGAAATTTGGGTTTTTTCGCAGCCCTTTGACAGAATACACGTTTTTTACGCGCTCCTTTGTCTAAATTTGCATTTTCCCGCGGCTTTTTGACGAAATTCGCGTTTCTTCTGCGACCCTTTGACGAATTTCGCTTTTTTCGCGATCATTTTTCGAAATTTGCTTATTTAAAACGGCCTTCGCGTTTTTCCGTGGCCCTTTGACGAAATTCAGTTTTTTTTTGCGATGCTTTGACGAGATTCGCTTTTTCTACGCGGCCTTTGCCGGAACACGTACTTTTCGCGATCCTTTGTCTAATTTCACATTTTTTTCCGCTGGCGAAATTTGCGTTTTTTCCATGGGCCTTTGGCGAAATTTGCGGGTTTTTGTGATTTTCTGTCGAAATTCGCGTTTTCCTCGGCCCTTCGACGGAATACGCGTCTTTTTCGCGATACTTTGTCGAATTTCGCGTTTTTTGTAGATGCTTTGACGAGATTCGTTTTTTCTACGCGGCCCTTTGCCGGAATACGTACTTTTTCCTGATCCTTTGGTGAATTTCGAGTTTTTTCTCGCGGCCTTTAGACGAATTTTGCTTTTTTTCGCGACACTTTAACGAAATTTGCATTTTTTCCGCGATCATTTTTCGAAATTTGCTTATTTAAAACGGCCTTCGCGTTTTTCCGTGGCCCTTTGACGAAATTCAGTTTTTTTTGCGATGCTTTGACGAGATTCGCTTTTTCTACGCGGCCTTTGCCGGAACACGTACTTTTCGCGATCCTTTGTCTAATTTCACATTTATTTTCCGCTGGCGAAATTTGCGTTTTTTCCATGGGCCTTTGACGAAATTTGCGGGTTTTTGTGATTTTCTGTCGAAATTCGCGTTTTCCTCGGCCCTTTGACGGAATACGCGTCTTTTTCGCGATACTTTGTCGAATTTCGCGTTTTTTGTAGATGCTTTGACGAGATTCGTTTTTTCTACGCGGCATCTTTGCCGGAATACGTACTTTTTCCTGATCCTTTGGTGAATTTCGAGTTTTTTCTCGCGGCCTTTAGACGAAATTCGCGTTTTTTCATCGGCCCTTGAACGAAATGCGCATTTTTTGCGATAGTTTGACGAAATTCGCGTTTTCTGCTGCCCTTTGACGGAATACATGTTTTTTACGTGCTCCCTTGTCTAAATTTGCAATTTTTTTCCGCGGCCTTTTGACGAAATTCGCGTTTTTTCTGCGACCCTTTGACGAAATTCGCGTTTTCCGCGACCCTTTGACGAAATTTGAATTTTTTCCGCGATCATTTTTCGAAATTCGCTTTTTTAAAACGGCCTTCGCGTTTTTCCGCGGTCCTTTGGCGGAACTCACAGTTTTTTTTGCGATGCTTTGACGGGAATCGCTTTTTCTACGCGGCCAACACGTACTTTTCACGATCCTTTGTCTAATTTCGAATTTTTTTCCGCGGGCGAAATTAGCGTTTTTTCCATCAGCATTTGACGAAATTTGCGGCTTTTTGTGATTTTCTGCCGAAATTCGCGTTTTTCTTCGACCCTTCGACGGAATACACGTCTTTTTCGCGATTCTTTGTAGAATTTCGCGTTTTTTCCCCGCGGCTTTTAGACGAAATTTGCGTTTTTCCGCGGCCCTTTGACGGAATACACGTTTTTTCGCGATCCTTCCTCGAAATTTGCATTTTCCGCGGTTTTTTGACGAAATTCGCGTTTTTTCCGCGGCACTTTAACGAAATACGCGTTTTTTCTGCGACCCTTCAACGAAATTCGCGTTTTTCCGCGATCCTTTGACGAAATTTGCGTTTTTTCCGCGATCCTTTGACATCATTCCTGGTTTTTTTGCTATGCTTTGACGGTATTCGCCTTTTCTACGCAGCCTTTTTCAGAATATACGTGCTTTTTCTCGCGCTCCTTTGTCGAGTTTCGCATTTTTTCCGTTTTTCCATGAACCTTTGACGAAATTTGCGGTTTTTTGCGATTTTCTGTCGAAATTCGCGTTTTTCCGCGGCTCTTCGACGGAAGACGCGTCTTTTCGCGATCCTTTGTCAAAATTTGCGTTTTTTCAGCGGCTTTCTGACGAAACTCGCTTTCTTTTCCGCGGCCCTTCGACGGAATACGCGTTTTTTTCGTGATCTTTCGTCGAAATTTGCGTTTTTCCCGCGGCTTTTTGACGAAATTCGCGTTTTTTGGAGATGCTTTGACGAGATTAGCTTTTTCTACGCGGCCCTTTGTTGGAATACGTCCTTTCTCTGACGATCCTTTGTAGAATTACGCGTTTTTTTTTTTTGTAGCCCTTTAACAAAATCGCGTTTTTAGCGATCTTTTCATGAAATTCGCGTTTTTCGAGGCCCTTTGACGGGAAACGCGTTTTATGTCGAAATCGGATACGCGTTTTTTGTGCGATCCTTTGTCGAAATTTGCGTTTTTTCGCGGTTTTTTGACGAAATTTGCGATTTTTTCCGCGGTTTTTTGACGAAAATCGCATTTTATTCAAGATCCTTTGTCGAAATTTGCACTCTTTCCTTGTTTTTTCCACGAAATTTGCATATTTTTACGATCCGTTAACGAAATTTGCGATCCTTTGGCAAAATTCGCGTTTTTTCCGCGATCCCTTGATGACCTTCACTTTTCTCCTGCAGTCATTTGGCGAAATTCACCTTTTTTCATCGGTCATTAGACGAAATTCACGTTTCCTCCGCGATCATTTGATGAAATTCGCGTTTTCTCCGCCATCCATTTACGAAATTTGATTTTTATTTCAATCCTATTGACCGATTTTTTTTTAATTTTTGAAACCTCATGCCTTAAATTTTCGGAAATTTCGGAACAGAATCCCCCTGCCCCCTTTCCCCCTCTGGTTACGCCCCCCCCCCTCATTATTGTCAAAAATGATTTCCGTTTAGAACAAAATTTAACGCGTTTCGTAAGATATGGAACGTTATAGGAAATTTAAGTCAGCCCCCCCCGAAATAAAATCCTGGGTACGCCACTGACTGGACAACAATGGTTCTCCTACTGAACTGAAATTAGTTGTTTCTTATTATTCAGTTTTTCTCGCTGATTCCGAATCCAGTTTTAGATTTTCTCTATGACGTCTAGTTTTTGAACTACTATTTGCATATTTTGATTTATGCAAATTTAAGCTTTTTGTGCCATTTTATGCAAATTTTAAGTATAATAAATATCAGCCTGGCTTTTTTGTTTTATGTTGTGACTAGTGGAACTGAACCATTTGCTTTGGATAAATGTCGAAGTCTGCATATTCGTAACATTTATTTGTAAGTTATTAAGCCTAACTTGCGTATTTTTCAATGGTGAAATGTTTACATTACTTTAAACTTTAAAATAGTTGCCACAGAATTGAAGTAATGTTTTCTAGACTAGATTTTCATGCTAATTTCTGCAATCCACTTCCTTGTATCACGCCTAGTTTTTGACAATGAGATACACACCCCTAAAAAGCATTTTATATCAAACTTGTGCCAATACCATACAAAAGTGGAAATTTATTTTACACAAAGTTTTAGTTTTTGCATAAAATGAATTTATACTTTTGCATATGGTATTGGCATAAGTTTTATATAAAATGCTTTTTAGGGGTATGTACCTTATTGTCAAAAACTAGACGTGATAGAAGAAAACGGATACCAAATTTGAAATCAGCGGAAAAAAACTCGTTTAGAAACATATTAGCGTACTCATGTGGCAGAAATATTTGTACATCAAGAAACGTTATTAGAAAAACATGAAAAATATTCAAATTAGATACAATATTTCACTGTCACGTCTGTATAATCTCAAGCACATTTTTGTAAAATAAACTCGACAGTAATCATAACATAAAACAAAAAAGTCAGTCTGATATTGCTTCATGCTTTAAATTTGCACATAATTGTACAAAAATTCCAAAATTAGCATTAATGAATATATGCAAATATCTCAAAAACTAAACGTGCTGGAGAAATTCTAAAACTAGATTCGGAATCAGCGCAAAAAACTGAATAAGAAACAAATAGTCTCACTTCAGAAGCAGAGTGGAAGTTTTAATTTGTTGTCTAGTGAAATCAAACGTGTCCGATGACTTTTGGCCAATATAGTGTAATCATAGTCTCAATTTGTTATTAGATCTGAGGTGCAAATTGAATACAAATCCTGACTTTAATACAAAATATCAAAAAAATAAAGTTTCTACTTTTTCTCAGCACTTCAGTAATTTTTTCAAGTTCATTACCATTTCGCATTTCCTACAAAATTTGTATTCATTAACTACCTTTCTGTGTTAAATTTATTCGTTTATTCATTTTATCAGTGAAACACCAAGAATAGAATTTCAGAAGCAGCAAAACACGTTCTTGAATGCTGTTGCCAGGTGCAGATTGTTTTTTTTCCTCTCTTCACAAAATCGAAACATCGATTAAACTACGCTGCTGTCTGAGTCAACAACAAACCAATTTGCGTATTTCGCAGGTCGTCTGCTACAGTAACTGAATACTGAAGTAAAATAAATATTAATTTTCATGTCATAGCAAAGAATAAAAAATGTCATATTTCATTCTTTTGACGGTTAAAAGATTTTTGTCTGTTTATATCATTCTTCTTTCATGATATGTTTTATTGTCACCAGTGGTATGACTGGCAATTTAAGGCACTACATACATGCAGGGCCCAACTTATGCAGGGGCATGCGGGGCAGCTGCCCCGGGCCCCCCTTTTTAGGGGGCCCCCCATAAGAGTAATCAGGATTTTCATTAAAAGGTGCTAAATGATTAAAACTAGCCAAAAGTGACCAAAATCCATATATTTTCGAACATTTAGGAAGGGAGTGCGGTCTCCCTTCCCTTCTCTGCTTCCAGTACCCCCTCCACCCATGCAAAAAGCAAACTAATCATTAGAAAACTAATGATTAAAATTTTACTATGACAACATAGTATTCTATTTTTTTCAAAAGAAATTCTTTATTAACGTTTTCCACGTGACAAGGCCAGTTAAAACCCTTAATTATGACCAATGTATAGCATTTTCATTTACACATCTTATAACGTACGTAGATAAGCGAAGTAAAAGTTTGCAAAGAAATACTCGTGTCCACCAATCTTATCATTCTTTCTACTATATTATCCTACTAGCATTTTTTCTTAAAGTTGTGACCATTTCTTTTGATACTTTGTATACAGATGTGAGCAGACAAAACCGGGTGACCATTCGACCGGGTACAAAATTTATGCATTCTTAAAATACGCATGAAGTTTAGTACTAGTCACTTCCACATTATTCACAAAAAAATTCTATAGATAGATAGAAGGGGGCCCCCTGGAATGTTGCTTGCCCCGGGGCCCCCCATAGCCTAAGTCGGGCCCTGCATACATGTCTTCAACATTTACTATTTTTTGTTACCGTTATTTTTTACTAGAAATTTTCTCCTTATTTAAGCTTAAAAATTTTGCTATTAAATAAAACGATCTATAAAATAACTAGCTGTTGACCTTGGCTCCGGTCACGTAGAGTGTAAGTTTTAATTCGGAATGCAAATTTTACATATAATTTTTCTTCTTCTTCTTCTTCTTTTTTTTTTTTCATTCCTACTATTAGCTCACACTCTCCCTATATTTATTTATTTATTTATACTAGGGGGCTCTGCCCCCTACGAGCTACGCTCGTCAACCCCCTTTCAGACACCGCAGACTCTAACAACACGATAATTTGATCGGCTTTAAAAAGATTTCTGAAGATTGAATTATAATTTGAATCTGAGAATTATAATCTGACGTAATTTTCACCAAACGTTTCTTTTTTCTTTTTAATATTCACGTAAAAATACTTTTGTTAGAAATAAAATATGATGATCTTAAAATATCAAATAAATGTCTCGAGCAATTTTTAAATTTAAATTGTTTTGCAATATTATTTTTTGTTCATTTTATATAATAAGTGTAATGTGACGTAAATATGACAAATTCTCCTATTTAAAACTTCTAACGCATGTTTATGAATTTATTATTTTACAATATTCTGTCTCTTAAAATTCACGTGTAAATATAGTTTTTATGACGTAATTTTCAATGAGTTCCTGCTTTTAATATTTTCTGTTTATAATAGTCACGTGTAAAATAAATTTTTAATTTGAAGTAAACATTATTGCTTGCGTGTTTATACAACTGGCAACAGTTTAAATTAATAATATTTTCTAAAATTTGTAAAAAATATCTCTAGAAATGCTGAAAATTTGAATTTAAAATTGAAATAAAACCTCAAAAAATGAGTCAAATAAGAAAAATAAATGCAATCCGCACACCGGGAACTTATAACGTATAAAATGATCTAAAAATGATTGAATTCTCATGTATAGTTTTTGCTCCAATAAAACTTTTTTAATGGAGCGATTTTGTCTAACTTTAGCATTAAATATCTCTTAAAATATTTCTTCGATTTGAAAACTGTTTGCATCAGCGTGTTTATCAAACATTTCTCTATAATACCGCCGATTTTCATATTTTTGTATGCAACAGTTTTATAATATTAACGATGAAAGGCCATGCTTAAGCATTCAAATTGGATGTGGATCTACCCGGAATATCTACGCAGATTTTCATTGGTCCATTTCCAAATGAAAACTTTTTTTTATATATAGAAGGATATTTATCTTGTTCAAATTTTCAATCGTTAATAAAATACTCATTATTCATCCTATCAAGTTGAAATACATTTTTTTAAACTTGTACTGGATGACAATTGATGTTAATACAGTTTTTTCAAATATTAGTTAATTAATTAAATTTTAATTAACTAATTTTAGTTTTGCATGGGAAACAAAATGGCGGCCATTGGTTGTTGAAGTATTTTCACCTGTTCTGTCGCCAAATACCGCCAAGTTTGTCGCCAACTTGGCGATATATCGCCAAATTTGGCGGCTAAAATGAGTCGCCAAAAGTGATGCCAACTTGGCGATATCTCTCTTTTTTAGAAATTAAAAACATGTTACTTTTTATGTTCATTGTAAAAGCAAAATTTTATTAAAATATTCTTGGTGTCGTTCGTAAGTTTGGAATTAAAATTAGGTATCCCGACCCGGGCACAGTGTACCGGAAAGGGTTAAGTGGAGTGTTATCTTTAAATTAAAATATATTTAAAGTTAATAAATTATAATGAACACGAGTTATCATCCGCGCACTGATATATACTAATTACGAAAACAAAAAAAAAAACCAAAACAGTAGGTTACTTAATTAAACTTTCCTAATTAATTTAAATATTTTTCATAAATCTATTTTGTTTGTTGTAACAATTAAGGTTAGTTGGGGTAACTGGACCCACGAGGTAACTGGGCCATAGGCTATTTTATAAAAAACAGTTGATGTATTTTAAGTTTCAGTTTTTGTGAACAATGCCCCTTAATCTCTACTTCCTAAAACAACGTGTGTCAACTCAATCATAACTCTCTGTTTGCTTTGATAGGTTGTCGAAAATTTACGTTTCTTTTTTTTTAAAACAACGTCCATTTGGTTGAACTTCCTGGGCTTTTTATTAAAATAATGTAAGTACTTTTGTTAAACAATCTTTTTTTTTAAAGATTAGGCATATAACTACGTTAATATTATTAGGTATCTAGACATATTTACTTCATGTTTCAAATATAAGCCCGGTGTCCCAGTTACCCCATACATTTTTCAAGAATGGGGTAACTGGGACATGTATCCGGGGTAACTGGACCATGCTAGATCCAGTTACCCCATTAGTTATAAATAATTTTTCTGAGTTTTTCTTACAACGGGAAGTAAATTTCTCCATTTTTTTTTTTTTTTTTTGCTCACAATAAAGAAAATTATATAATACCTTATTAAAATTACGGAATAAAATTAAAAAAAAAGCATATTAGGTGATACCAAACCGAATTTCTTGACCCCTTGAGAAGCGGTGATGCCGTTATGGCATCATATAATTTTAATTCCTAATTGCCACATTGGCACCGAAATTTTATAATGAAATTTTCACTTTTATTAAGTACGCGAAAATATACTTTTACTTGTTTTCAAATAGATTCTCTTGTAAATACTGGTGTCATTAAATTATTTCAACATTTTACGAATGCAAATAACCTTGCACCTGAAAGCGAGATGTCAAACCTTGAAATTATACGATACACAGGGGTCGCATTCTGTAGGGAAACTTTTATTGTCCCTACCACTATTTTTAAAATAATATCTTCATCGCACCTTTCTTTAAAATATATTAAATAAAATGATCATGAAGGTAACTCATTCAGGGTTCTGGTAGGAACAATAAAAATTTCCCTATATAATGCGACCCCTGGATGCAGATAGAGTACTTAAGTACTTACGTAGCCGTTTGTTCATAGATTTACCTTGCTATTTTTTCCCTTAAAATACCCATGTGACTTTTATACTTATTACTTATACTAAAGTTCATAAGTACTTGCTTAATTTTTATTTTTTTGGTATAAATAAGTCTAATATTTTCAATTTTAGTGCTTTTTTTAGACACATTGACAGCAAAGGCTCCCTTACAAAGCTCTTCATTGACATATAATTTACATGATCTGCCTGGTTTAAATTTTTTAAGTTGTTTACACTTTTTCAAACAGTACCTGATATCCTACATGAAAAAAAATAAACGTTTGTGGAACATAGACACTCCTGGTCCACTTACACCATTTTTATGGGTCAACTGGGCCCATGAGGAAAGAAAGATGAAATATGCATATTTTTATATTTATAAATATTAAAATGTAATTTTAAGCCTTTCTGTCTGATAAGGGAACCTAACTGAAGACATTTACAGAAGTTCAGACTTTAATTCAAATGAACATTAGCTTTTTGAAGCTGCATTGTCAGAAGCTCCAGAGTCACATTGTAAAATCATGGCCCAGTTGCCCCAACTAACCTTAATGCTATACTTGACAATCCAAAAACTTTCATTGAATTTTCTTTATTAGTTAGTTTGTGAAAAGGTATAGAAATTGAATCAATTTTGACCGCTTGAAGGCGAACTGCCCTCAACCTTTCCTGAAAAAGTATCAACTGCTATAGTGCATGTTCAATTGAAATTTATTCAGCAAAACTCAAGCTATAAGCGGCCGCATAAATATATGGTGTGTATTTAAGCACCATAATAAATTATTTAAGCTTTAAAATTCTGCAATAAATGAAACTATCTATAAAATAACTAGCTGTTAACCGCGGCTCCGCTCACGTAGAATGTAAGTTTTAATTAGGAATGCAAATTTTACATATAATTTTTACCTTTTTTTTGCATAATAACTAACAGCGTAACTCCCATCAAATTCCGCCCAGTCGAGCTTTTAAAAAAACTAGTCTTTCATAATCGGATTGACCTAATTATAGAACTTTTCCCTATAATTATATATGTACAATTATATGTTACTAAGTAACGTAAAATAATATGTTTTATATTAAGGAGACAGTTCACCTTCACCGGTCAAAAATGCTAGAAAAATTATTCAATTTCCACACCTTTTCACAAACTAATAAAGCAAATTCAATGAAATTTTGTGGATTGTTAAGTACAGTATTATTTGTTACAATAAACAAAAGAGATTGATGAAAAATATGTAAATTAATTAGGAAAACTTAAGTAACCTACTGTTTTTTTTTTGTTTGTTTGTTTGTTTTCGTAATTGCTATATTTACTGCGCGCATGATTTGTCAAAAACTGTTAAAGATAATGGATTGAAATTTTCTGAGTGCATTAATATTATACTTCTGCATAAAATGAACTAAAATCTTAGAATTATCTTAAATAATATAAAAATTTTATTTACAAAATACGCGAGAAATTTTACAGATTTTCTTTTTTTAATTTTTATTATCTATATATAAAAATGAAAATTTGTCTGTCTGTCTGTAATTCTATACAAATCCACAGTTTGGAAGCCAGAATTGTGAAGTGTTACGTACATGTGTATTAAAACACGGCCGAGGCAACTAAAGTAATCCGGAATTGAAATAATTTATAGTTAATTTTTAATTAATAAAAAACCACCAATTTAACAGCAATTTCCTATCAAATTTAAACATTTTTCGTTATAGTAGTTGCCAACAATTAAAAATCCACAATAAAATTCTTACCACAGCAATTACTTTTCTATTGTAAGATTCCCAAGTGAAAAAATGAAATAAATGGTTTGACGAATTTAAAACAAGTTGGAAATTGTACGGCAAACATGGCAAATGATATGCGTCCGTACTATAACTAGTTTTATAAATATTTTTTGCACTGCGTGTTTAGTGCACTTTATAAGTGCATATTCATTTCATTCTGTTCGAAAGGCTGTAACATCATTAAAATGCACTTGAAATCATTTTTTCCCATTGGTCGTAATGTAACGAAAAACTTTTGACTCTTCCTGTAATTAAACTATACATCCTATTTTCACAAAATCTGAAATGACTCGACAAAATTATGCGACAATTATATATTTTAAATTTCAAACGATTCGGTTAGATAGTTTTTGCTCTGTTGTATGCGGGCAGACGGACTGAACGACGACTATGGGTTCCACGTATTTATATAATTACGAACACACCTAAAAAGGGAATATTACATCATAACTTTTCCACTGCAAGATTTCCACGAGAAAAATGAAAATAAAATAAATAGTTTGACGAATTAAAAACAAAAGTGAATGTTACGTTATAATGTTTCTGTTTTATGATTTCCATGTGAAAAATTATAATTTTTTAGTTAATTTGACGAATTAAAAACTGGAAAATTACGTCATATTGGAAATATAAAGGACGTGGTGAATATATATAATAGAGGAATGAGGCAATAATTAATAAATAAAAGGTGTTTAATGGTTCCGGATTATAATTACACTTCAAAGTAGTACAGATATTTACAAATAGTAGGAGAGCTGTTGAACATTTTTGAGTAGGTATTTGAGGCACCCTGAAAATTTGTGCAACACTTCTTTTGTAATGCCTGAATACAAAATCGAATGTCTGGCTGAAGGATCGTGGCCCAAAACCTGTGCCAGACACGTGTCAAGTGCCATTTTTTGACACTACCCCAAAAAAGTATTTGAGGCACGCTGAGATTGAAACAGAATAATATTTATACTTAGAAAAAAATATTTTGAAAATGACAGACACTTTAGTCGGCCCAAAAACTGTGCCAGACACGTGTCAAGTGACATTTTTTGACTACCCAAAAAAGGTATTTGAGGCACGCTGAGATTGAGGCACAATAATATTTATGCTTAGAAAAAAATATTTTGAAAATGACAGACACTCTAGTCGGCACAAAAACTGTGCCAGACACGTGTCAAGTGCCATTTTTTTGTCTGGCACAGGTTTTGGGGCACGATCCTTCAGCCAGACATTCGATTTTGTATTCAGGCATTACAAAAGAAGTGTTGCACAAATTTTCAGGGTGCCTCAAATACCTTCCCTAAAATGTTTAACATCTCTTGGACTAAAAGTTACGGGAGGGTAGGAGTTTTTGCAGCATCTGCCTGCGGCATCTGAGGCTTCTGCCGGACCCTTGTCGGTTTCGTGGCGACTTCAGCTCTCGTCTAGAGATAGTTAGATCCGTCTGATATCGGTCACTTCGAAATGAAATCTGAAGTTAGGCTGTTAATTTGTTCCCAAGCTCAGATATGCAAAAATGTGCATCAGCAGTTTAATTCCATGTGCGGTTCTGAGGTTGCTAGTTTCTCACGGGAAACCGCTGACGTATTTTTTTGCTAGCATGAGAGTGTTTTGGGAACTCGAAAACCACAACTCAAACTCGGTCATTTTGATCGCTAGACGTCCCCGTCATCGTGTGAAATAAAATAAGCAACAAGATTTTTAATTTTATCAAAAATCTGTGATACGTAAATTTTTGGCCCTTTTTTTAGAAGTAATAATAACTTTAAAGTTATTTTATATGTATTATAGTTAAGAAGTTATGGGTTTTTTTCGGCTTTCACAAACCCCCTCCCTATTTCGACCCCCTTGGTCCGATTTTGCTCATTAACGAACTTGACCGAGATTTTCTACCCCCTGATTTTATGCATTAGTTTGGAAGAGATTTGTGCAGAGTTATGGAAGTTATCATATCCATAAAAAGCAATATATATGTATTTGAAATATATAGATAGACAGATAGATAAAGTTTTGAACTGGGTGTGGTTCTGGGTTCTAGGGGTCATGATCGGCGTAGATCTGCAAAAATATTTCAGAAATTCCAACATAGGAGAGAACGTAGGCAGTATTTCTTACGAAATCTACATAAAAGGGTGAAGAGTCCAAAAATATATTTATTACAAAAGTAAGTTCGTAATGTTCGTATACTTTACAAATTTGTATTAGAAAATTGGTACTATTTATGAGGAGTGCGTAATTTTCTGTTTAGTGCAGATGTGAAAAAAGTACCTTTTTAGCCAATAATTACTTATTTTTATGTGCTACATTTTTAAAATTATTTTTTACATGTTTAAAATGATGTATTCTTATGTCTGAGTAAATATTTTTGAATACTTTAGTTGAATTCGATGAAGTTGTTGAGTTACCAAAGGATAAAAATAGTTTTAGGATGTTTTTAGTACAAATCTTTTTTTCTTTCTTACCTTGTTTTCCTTTTTAGCTCACAGGCTATCAAAGCCTGAGAGCTAATGTGTCCGCAAGTTATGTATGTATGTACGTACGTATGTATGTAACGCGATAACTCCTAATAGAAATACCCGATTTGCTTCAAATTTTTTTTCTAGGTTCATTCTGATAAGGCGCTTCCCTGATTAATTTTTGGGGTTCATTGGTTAAGTATAAAGGGGGGGGGGGGTAATCCCCCTTAACTTAGATAAATAGGTTTTTCATTCAAAATTATCAGATTTTTTTCAAATTTGGTATACCGGTTAATTCTGATAAGGCCCTTCCCTGATTAGATTTGAAAGTTCATTGTTTAAGTCTAAAGGGGGAGAACGGGGAAGCTAATAGCCCCCTTAATTTAGACAAATGATTTTTTTATCCGATTTGCTTCAAATTTGGTATACCGGTGTATTCTGATAAGGCGATTCCCTGATTAGATTTGAAAGTTCATTGGTTAAATATAAAGAGGGGGGAGCTAATACCCCATTAATTTAGATAAATGGGTTTTTCTATCCGATTCGCTTCTAAATTTGGTATACCGGTTTATTTCGATAAGGCGCTTCCCTGATGACATTTGGAGGCTCATTAGTTAAGTATAAAGAGGGGAAACGGGCGAGGGGGATCCCCCCTTAATTTATTTTTCGAGGGGCATTATTCTTTGAAATAAGAATATAATATACAATTAGTGTGGTATACAATAAGTTTTTCTTTTTTACTGTTTGTGTAACTAAAACTCTCCGCTGCTTTTCTGTTTACCGCTCCAGTTCATTTAATCATTACTGTAATTTCTACCCCCCCCCCCCTTTAAAAAAAAAATACTGTAAAATAAAATAGTTCTCAGTTGCCAAACGATTTCCTTCATTATGTTCCATCACAAGTATAGATTCGATTAAAAAATAAGCACGTAAATTGAAAGTCGAAGTAATGATTTCGTTGCGTACTATACCGCTGCCTACCCATCTCCCTAATGTAAATCTCATATCCGGTAATTTTCCGGAAAAAATGAAAAAGATCGACGTGCAAACTGAGTAGTAATTGTGGGTGAGTGAACTTTTGCGTTTTTCTTTCTGTCTGTCTTTCGTAACTGGGAACTCGCTGGTCTTTATTCTTTGGCATGCAATATTTTCTTCGAAAATGCGGAAGGAGAATATGTATTATTTTATCAGAAATGTAGGAGCATTTCTTATAAAGATATAATCGCAATCATCTAGAATTATTGCGAATAATGTTATCATATAATTTTATTCAATATGGTAATATGGTAATTCGTGCAAGAAAATTCCTTTTCAAAATAAAATTATTATTAATTGTATTTACATCTTAAAATAAGAGAGTACTATTTTCATGTTACAGGAAATGACAATCTTTCTTTTTAAGAAGCATTTGGAAATATTTTCCAGGAAAAGGAAAGATAGATCTTTTGCACAGCTTTTTAGGTGCGTTCGTAATTATATAAATGCGTAGCACCTATAGTCGTGGTTTGGTCCGTCCATTTGTCTGTCTGCCAGCATATAACATCGCAAAAACTACCCAACCGAATGGTTTGAAATTTAATATATCGTTGCAGAATTTTGTCGAGTCATTTCAAAAAACTTAAAAATGTATTAATAAAAGTTTTCTTTATTCTATCAAATCCTATCATACGTAATTAATTCCATGATAGTTAAGGATTTTAGTTTGCCATGGTGATTGTTTTATTTAATCCTATCATACGTAATTAATTCAATGATATCCATGATAGGTAATGACATTTGGTTGCCATGGTGATTACGTCCTATTTAAGATGGAGTCCTATTATTTTCGTATTATTGAATTTAATACATAAAATCGTAATAAATTTTGTATTCATGAAATTTTTCATAAGAGTGCACCAGCCATTGCACCAAGATTTGAATATTCATAAAACTAGTTATAGTACGAA
Source organism: Maratus speciosus (assembly GCA_963932465.1). NCBI lineage: Eukaryota > Metazoa > Arthropoda > Arachnida > Araneae > Salticidae > Maratus > Maratus speciosus. The sequence goes on from OZ010798.1 coordinate 416,776,755, forward strand.
CGCACCTCATTTGCCACTTTTGACGTACAGTTTCCGACTTGTTAAAACTGGCATTATCCGTAGTAAATATAAACATAGAAATGAATAATTATATAGGGTAAACCAAAAGTCTTCCCTGATTATAAATATTTATTATTCTCAAACTATTATAATTAGACATATGTTTGTTTGGATACGTTGTAAGTACTGTTACAATTTTTTTTAATAAGATCTCAGTAAATTTCAACGTGTGTTCCCCTGATACCTTGGAGAATGTTTAAGCGTTATTCTAGTTCCCGCCAAGTGTTCTTTAACATGTCTTCTGTTCAGGGCTCGAAATGGAAAAATCCACGAAGCGGAACACTATTTCAAAATTATTGGTGACTATTTTTTTTTTTTTTTTTTTTTTTTAAGTACAGTAAAGTCCCGATTAGCCGCGTTCCGCTTAATCGAGTTTCCGCTTTAACCGAGTTATTTTCTTCTGATGGACTGATAGCTTCCATTATTATGAAACAGTCATTATAAATGAAGTGTTAGATGAAGATGAAAGAGCAGTCGTAAAAAGTTAGGATTCTGATTTTCTGGTCAGAATGGGAATAAAAAAGTAGCCATAATTAAAATAATAATAATAATAATAAAATAAGGCCATTTTTTTGTTCCCATTCTGACCAGAAAATCAGAGTTATAACTTTTTACGACTGCTCTTTCATCTTCACCTAACACTTCATTTATAATGACTATTTCATAATAATGGAAGCCATCAGTCCATCAGAAGAAAATGAAAAAAAAATTATGCCCATTTTTCTTTTTCTCATTCTGACCAGAAAATCAGAGTTCTAAGTTCTTACGACTGCTCTTTCGTCTTCATCTAACACTTCATTTATAATGACTGTTTCATCATAATGGAAGTTATCAGTCTAGCAGAAGAAAATGATCCATTCCAAAGGTATAAGTTCGATTGAAAAAAAAAACAATTTCATTCCCCGTTTTTCTTAAAAGTACCGGAAATGTACATCAAAGAAATGTTACTAATACCATAAAAATGAATGAATGAAGTGAAAATTTATATTTCATCTCCTTAGTGGGTGACGATTTGTGTAAATCCGGTATATACGAGTCTTTTTTATCTTATCGGAGTGTGAGCTTAGTCCATATTAATCCGGATAATCGGGACTTTACCGTATAGCAAATTTATATTTAACAATTTAACCGTAGAAAACCCAATTTAAAAAAACGCATTCAAAATTCTAAATAATTAGAAATAAAAAGTTACAGAGAACATAGTAAGCTATATGTATGAAACTGTAATAATATTTTTTAATGATTCCACGAACCGGAAAAATATTTTCCATGCTTTCACGAACCGGAACAATATTTTCCATACTATCACGAACCGGAACAATATTTATCACAATTTCACGAACCGGAACATCGCACAGTGGGGCAAAATTCCAAAAAGCTGGCCAAAAGTCGAAAAATAAAGTTATTATTTATGAAATTTTGACTATACAGATGGCGAGAATAATGTTTGGAGGGTCAGAATCTATATTTATAAAAAGTTTTTGTTTTGCCTTGGCAACCTGTATCATTTGAAAAGTGACGCTAGGAGGATTATCATCTGAGGCGAGCAAAAAGAGCAAAGCAATGGTTCATCTAATCACGTGCTACATTTTTCCATATCACCCGATTTCAATGTTTTAAAACGGATTCACACGATGATAGTATGTACTTTTTTTTGTGCGTGTTACAAAAATTATATTAAGTACATAAAAATTAATAATTTCGTGATTATTTTTTGTAAAAAATTTTAAAAAATATATTATTTTTTTACTTTCAAACATCAAAAAGTTTAAAAGTTCCACAGTGTTCCGCAACGAAATTTACTGGAAATAATAGCCTGAACTATTATCTATTGAATCACGAAAAACCAGCTGCCATAAACTGCCATTCTGCATTTCGTGCATATTTTTTCAACCACAAGTGAAAATGTCAATTTTTTAGTCGCTTCAAAAATTCTAAAGTATAAACTTTTCACAGTAATTTAGCTGGCAAACATTTTTGAAATTTTTAGATTATTCAGTTTTGTGATAGATTATTATGTATTATATTACAAATATGTATTATAATAATAAGCATAAATGAATTTGATAAGCAAAATTAACAGAAAAAAAAAATGAAAATAATTGTCTATCGTACTCGTAGATCCGACAGAAATACATTTTCTTACCTTTATAGGTAATAATTTTGTTTATCCCATTGTAATTAGAAGAATTTTCTTGTCAATTGCAGTCTTTATTAGATCATGCTGCTGGGCGTATTTCACTAATGCAAACGGAAATTATTAAGAATGTGACTTTCGAGAACATTGGCAGTCTGAATTTCAAATGAAAGTAGGAATATGATGACACATCTGGTACTTTTAAACAAAAAGTTAGCGATAATGGTTGTATAAATCAGGTTCAAATACCTTTTTCAATTCTGTCGTGCCACTAGAACTCGTAAGTGTTGCGAATAATTCAGAAATCGTTATCTGGAAAAATTCGAGACCATTATCTCCTCGATTTTTTAGGTCCATCAAAATCCATTTTTTTTTTGCACAAAATACTGAAGCTACTGTCAATGAAATGGATTATATTACAGATTAGGAGTGTAAACTTATTCCTTTTAAAACAGTCATTGATAGAAAAGATGTTGCCATTAATTACAAAATAGAATTAACGATGATTGCTGTTAAAGTTTTTAATTCCATTACCAGCAACTTGTCAACTCTCAGCCTTGATACCTATGTCAGGAAACTTAAAAACAGTTTTATAACCTTGATGGCAGTTTCAAACAGGGCCGAAACTAAGGGGGGGCAGAGGGGGCATCTGCCCCGGGCGCCAGAGTCAAGGGGCGCCAAATGAAAGATACCTTTGGAATCGATCATTTTCTTCTGATGGACTGATGACTTTCATTATTATGAAACAGCCATTATAAATGAAGTGCTACGCGAAGATGAAAGAGCAGTCGTAAAAAGTTTGAACTCTGATTTTCTGGTCAGAATGGGAAAAAAAAAATGGCCATAATTTTGTCCATCAGAAGAAAATAACTCGGTTAAAGCGGAAACTCGGTTAAGCTAGACTCGGATAATCGGAACTCTACTGTATAAGCAAACACTGTAAATAGCCGGTAATACATGGGAATTCTTTTATGTGAACGAACTATAGTTTCAACAAACGTTACATTCAATTTACGTAGTTCAGTATTACATATTTTAAATTTTAAAATAAGTCGGTCATTAGAAAATTAGTAAAATTATCTTTGTAAATATACTTTGAGGAAGAAAGGGGGGGGGGGCGCCAAAATTCATGTTTGTCCTGGGCTCAAAAAAGGTTAGTTTCGGCCCTGGTTTCAAAATATAAGTGAATGAAGATCATTTACAATTCGGGATGTTCACGTTACATGCCTATATAAGATGTTTTCAGTGTAGCTTGCATTTGGCATACAAACGAGATATAAAGGAATGGCAAGCGCGCGTTATTCAATTTCATAGAAATTGAATAACTTTCAAAGCCTTTTAACTTTAAATCCGCCATATTGGATCCGCCATTTTGTTTTTTGGAATTTTAATTTTAGAATCGTAATCAGCATCCTGAAAAAACGCCTGTGTACGAAGTTTCGTGCAATTTGAATAACATTTTCATATTTTGGCCAGGTTTTCGAGATTTTGCCCCACTGTGCATCGTTCCGGTTTGCTTCGGTACATTTCGAGCCCTGCTTCTGTTACAATACACACAACAGCTTGTGTCCTAGTCTTCAGTTCTTCGACGTCAGAAATTGGTGTGGCAAAAAGTTTAGATCCTTGATATAGCCCCCTAAGAAAAAATCTAAAGGATTAATATCTGGAGAGCGCGGAGGCCGGGGAGTTGGTCCATCCCTTCCAATCCACCGATCCGGAAATGTTTCGTTCTATTGCACACACACACACACATCAAAAAAAAAAAAAAAACAACTTACTAAAACTGATTTATCCAATGATACAACATCTTACATTATTATACAAACGGTTAATTTGTAATGAATTATTATAATCAGGGTAAGACTACCCTGTATATGTGTTAGAAATAACATGAAAATGGAATTTAAATTTTACTTTATAAAACGATCCGATCATACAAAGAAAAACAAAAAATAGAGAAACTGTGTCGTATAGCCAAAATAAGGATGGTGCGGACGATGCCACTCACCAACTAGGGATAGAAAAACTAACAAAATGTTTGCAACCAACCGGATATCAATTCGAGTTGCTGCGATGCTGAACAGTCTTGAATAATAAATGAAAAAAGCGTCAGTCCCTACTAATTCTCTCTATTTCTTTGAATTCTACAACAAAAAAAAAAAAAAAAAAAGAAGAAAAAAGAAACGCTGTCATTGTGGAGAATTATATGTTCTAACGCCAATTGAGCGATAAATGGATGGCGTTGGCTCTATTGTTTACGTAGGGTTGCTCGCCACCTGGGCTCTCGCTGTATGAGTTGCTGAGTGTTGATGGAATGTTTTTTAAGAACATATTTTCGCTTTTACTGTAAATAAAATGTATATAGTGTAACATAGATGTAAATAGTCTTCCAATAAAAAGGAAGAGAGAAAATGATATCCCGTGGAATTCATTGAGTAAGTGCCAATTGATTTAAATTAAGATATCATTAGTTAGTAATTAAGAAATCCACTGAACCACAACTGGTTGCTACAGTCATCGCCGTACATGAACTTTTTGTGAACGGAGGTCTTTTTAGAGGCTAATATTAAGAAAACTATGCATACAAAAATTATGAAAATTCACAGTTTGATAGGAAAATGCTCGATAAATACGTTAAAGCAGACGGTTTAAAAATCGAAGAATTATTTTAAGAACTATTTAATGTTGAAGTCTGTCAAAATAGTTTCGTTAAAAAAAGTTTTATGTAGGGACAAAACTAACTATGATTAGTAGTTTAACCATATTTTGCAGGGACATATTTGACAATCTTTCAGAGTATGCAGTGTGCAATTATTTTTTAAATTTGACTAATTTTTTGAAATATTTTTTTATTCAAAATTTTATTATTTAAATTTAAAAAAAAACATACGTGTCGAATTGAAAACCTCCTCCCTTTTCTTTCTTTCTTTATATATATATATATATATATATATATATTATTGGGGAGGGGCGGGGGGTAGTTGGGTTGGCTAAAAGGAAATAGAAATTTTCTTTGTGATTATCCTACTTTTAATAACTGTCAAAAACGGATATCACTTGCGAGAAATACTTTCATAAAGACATTCATTTTTAATAGGAAATAAGTAATTCAATGCATATTTTTTTTTCTTTTGAACAATTGTGTTACAATAGGTTAAGGTGAGTGACAGAAATCAATAATGTGTCACGATATCGTTCGTGAAAAGAACATTTTTTTTTTTTTTTTTTTTTTTTTTTTTTTTTTTAACACACCGTAACAGAGAAACAGAAGGAAAGATCAGAAAACGAAAGATATCAGGAAACCTTTTTAATAGCGTTTTATTAAAAGTGCAATATTTTAATGTCAGACCTGGTCGAGTCGAGATGAAATTCTATTTAAATTTACCGCAAAACAAGCTGACAAAATATTTTTGGTTGGCTCACAACCTAACACAACGAATAAAAAAAAATATGCGATATTTTAATGCAATTAGGGGGGAGGTGGGGAGTTGGAAGTTTACAACCATGCATATCTCTGATATCACTTAAATAAAGAAATAAACCAGTCCAGCCAGGGCTTAATTTGCGCCGGAGCCCAGCTCCGGTGCTTTTCTGTTTTTAGTAAATATTTAAATATTCTTTGGAATTCACCGGAGCCCAGTGCAATAGCGCTTACGAAAAACCGAAGCCTAAACAGACGCGGATCCACGGGAGGTGGGGGGCGATCGCCCCCCCCCAAAAAAAAAATAGAAATTCAACGCTTATCCCGAATTTCGACAAATGGTCGCCCGAAAAAAAAAATTAATTTCGTCAATCGTTCGCAGAAAAAATCGCAAAATTTCGTCAAAGTATTGCGCAAAAAGACGAATTTCGTCGAAGGGTCGCGCAAAAAACACGAATTTCGTCAAAGGATTGCGCGAAAAACGCGAAGTCGGACTGGCGGGAAAAACGCGCATTTCGTCAAAAGACTACGAAAAAAATGAAAATTTCTTCAAAGAATTGCGAAAAAATTCAAATTTCGTTAAAGGATCGCAGAAAAAAATGCAAATTTCGTCAAAGGATCGCCCCAAAAGAAAGTGAATATCGCCAAAGGATCGCGGAAAAAGCGCTAATTTCGCCAAAGAATCGCGGGAAACGCCAATTTCGCCAAGGGATCGCGAAAAAAAACGCAAATTTTGTCGAGATACCTCGGAAAAAATGTGAATTTCGTGAAAGGATCGCAGAAAAAATGCAAATTTCGTCAAAGAGCCTTGGAAAAAACGCATAATTAGCGCCTAGAGGAGATTCCCCCCGGCGTGGATCCATAAAAAAATATAAATCCAACCTTTTAAAGGCACTTTTCGCGGAACAGACAGACAAGCAAACGGAAGCAAAACACTCTTCGGGTGTCAATGGTAAGTCTCACTAATGTTTTGGCAATTAATGAACAAGAAAGGATCATGTCCTGTCAAAAGGCATATGGCACCATAAATTTTGACACTATGGGTTGAGGTGGGGGACGATGCCACTTCGTGTACCTTTTGTTGAATCTCTAGAGCAGAAAATCGACACCAATTTTCGGATCCCTTTAAAGTGTGGAAACTTTTCCATTCCTTCAAAGAAGCTGCAATTCTAATTTCTGTATAATGATATTTTTGAGGAGTGCTCTATTGTTTGAGAAAATAATGGGATTTGAAGCAATGTCGAAAGAAAGAAACAAGAAAAAGAAAGGTCCTTTTAAAAATTCAAGCATCTTAATGTTTTCTGAAGAAAACACACTAATGTGTAAAAAATGTACTGTTATAGCCATCGACATTTGTAAATTTCAAGGGGTGTTTGATGAATGAACAAAAAAAGGATTATGTCCGAATCCTAGTCAGTTAAAAGCTAAAATGCATATGGTGTGTTAATTTCTTAAAAGCTAACTTGGTAAAATGGTTCTTCCCTTAGGTATTTACTTAATGAAAGGACTTCTAGGTAATTTGAATAGAAAATGCCGCTCTACTGTCACTCACCGTTCATTGTTTGGTTTACCATTTTTGGCTGTCTTTCTACCTGTTGCATAAAAGCTGTGGAAACAGACCTGAGCCTCAGTGACAAACGTTAATTTCGATGGACTAATAATAGACCGGGAGCCGACAGCACAGACAATCACCTCACGTTCAGTCAGTTCACGGATGAAATTCTAGGATTAGTTAAATCTTGATTCGCATATTAAAGCGCAAACGGTCTGCCAAGTCATATCTTGGCGGAAAACACCTGAAAACCCGATTTTAGAGGCTGACTCGTAGGTTTACCATTGTGTTTTCCTGCCCCCAGTCTTCCATGTTTTCATACCTTTTGGTGCAGGAAAACGCAATGATAAACCTACGAGTCAGCAGCTAAAATCGGGTTTTAAGTTGTTTTCCACCAAGATAGGACTTGGGTGACCGATTGCGTTTTAATATGCGAATCAAGATTTAACTAATCCTAGAATTTCATCCGTGAAATTCTCGATGAGGTGATTGTCTGTGCTGCCGGCTCCCGGTCTACAATGAACAGACTATGAAGAGGTATATATACACCGCTTAGATGACACATTTTGACTTTTCAAGGATGTTAAGCCCCCTTGAGATTTTTATTCAGGCCCTTCTTTGAATAAACCGATAAGATAAATAATTACCATATAGTACAGGCAATAGGGAATTTTACTTAGCAAAATTATTGGTAGGTCTGGAAATCGGCTTACTCTATGTTTTTTGGGTCGCTGAATCCGAATTTGTAACTTCCCACTAAAATTTCCCCCGGGAACCCCTCCCCCCCCAAATTTTGGTAACCCCCCCCCCCTCCAAAAAAAAAGGTTTTTATTAAAAAAATCATTTTTTTTTTATTGTTTTAGGGGAAAAGTATCTAGAAATTCAGAAAGTAGACAATATTTGCAACAAATTAGATACATGACATTATGACTTAGGATGAAGGGGAAGGGGGGGGGAGGATCTGCTTCGGAACATGCGCGCGGTGCTGCGTGGACTAAGTTGCGCAATTCCACTTAACCACTCACACGTTTACATTTGCCCTCCCATCTCCCCTCCTAACTTTCATTATAAGGTTTACTTTAAGTTTTTTGCGCCGCTGAATCCGAATTTTTAAATTACCCACAAAATTCCCCCCCCCCCCCCCACCAAAATAGTTGTTATTAACTTAAATTTCTTATTGTTTTAGGGGAAAAGCATTACGAAATTCAGAAACTAGACAAAATTTGCAACAAATAGGATACATGACATTATGACGTAGGATAAACGGGGAGAGAGGGGGCTGCCTCGGAACATTCCCCGCGTGCTTTTCTCAAAAACCAAATTTTTTCAAAAAATCAATTTTTTGGGGGGTTGCCGGGTGAAATTTTGGTGGGAAGTTACAAATTCGTATTCAGCGACCCAAGAAACATAAAGTGAATCGAAATCCAGAACTAGTACCTATTAATTTTTCCAGGTAAAATCCCCCTATTGTCTGGACTTCATAACTTAGTGCACGTAGCGCCGCAGTGCATGTTCAGAGGCAGCCCTCCCCCTCCCCGTTCATCTATGTCATAATGTCATATATCCTATTTGTTGCAAAAATTTTGTCTAGTTTCTGAATTTCGTAATGCTTTTCCCCTAAAACAATAAGAAATTTAATTTTAAAACAACTATTTGGGGGAAGTTAAAAATTCGGATTCAGCGACCCAAAAAACTTAAAGTAAACCTTATAGAGAAAGTTCGGAGGGGAGATGGGAGGGCGAATGTAAACGTGTGAGTGGTTAAGTGGAATCGCGCAACTTAGTTCATGCAGCACCGCGCGCATGTTCCGAGGCAGATCCCCCCTTCCCCTTCATCCTAAGTCATAATGTCATATATCTAATTTGTTGCAAATTTTGTCTACTTTCTGAATTTCTAGATACTTTTTCCCTAAAACAATAAAAAAAATTGATTTTTTTAATAAAAATCTTTTTTGGGGGCATTTTACCAAAATTTGGGGAAGGGGTTGCCGGGGAAAATTTTGGTGAGAAGTTAAAAATTCGGATTCAGCGACCCAAAAAACATATAGTAAGCCTTTTTCCAGAACTACAATGAATTTTGCTAGGTAGAGCCCCTATACGGTCTCTATTGCTTGGACTAATAGTAAAAGTTCAAAAATGAAAAGAAGAAAAATAAGACATTTAATAACTAAATTCTATTGTAACGTTTTTAATTTTTGACACAATAAGTAACAATATGCCATATTTTGAGGAGAAGACGGATTATATAATAAGAGGGTTGGTTAACCGAGTGTGTCGATTAATTGAACGCCGGATAATTAAGAGTCTATGATATGTTTAAATCGTATTGATTGTTTCATATTCATTTAATAATTAACTGCAAGGAATGATTTAACCAACAGAAATTATGACTGTGTTGATTATGTGTCATCATTCTGTATCCCCCCCCCCCCCCAAACGAGTGTCTGGATCCGCCCCTGAGCCTAAATTACCCTTTTCTTTCCCTCCCATTTCCAAGCTTTTGCGTTCTGTTTTAATCAAAACATATGTGACGTAATGTGTCGCACACGTAGGAGATAGAGATAAAACGGACTCAATTTCCATATCATTTTTTGGGCTTGGACTCAAGCTCAGTCTGTCTTACATTCAAAATTTTATTTATTCATGTAATGAAAAAAAAAAAAACTTTTCCATTTTCAAAATTCCGTATTATATTCCATTTCAAATCATTTTAAAATGAATGTTTATTGCTATTTTGATCAGAATGAGGGAGAAACAGAAATTGTGTTTTTCCATTCTAGTGATACTTGCAAATTTATGTCTGGCATTGATGGCGGCGACGTGTTGATACGGCGCAACTCAAGAGAGTGAACAATGAATTTGCTTTCAGTTCGATTTTCTTTTGTGACAGTAGGATAATTTTTAATTGGCTGGTTCATTTTATTTTTTTATTTAAATATCTAACCTGAAAAGAATATCTTCTGTTTTTAGCCAACGAGCATCAGCTGGGGGCTTTTGTTTGTTTGAGGTTTTTTGTTTTCTATTATGTATGAGTATAAAAATCACGTGAGTAATTTTTCTATTTATTTTGTTTCATGAACGTTGCCCATGCTAAGACTCTACTCTACACATTTATAAAGTCACTTTCATTTGTAAATAGATATAATTGCCATGTATTGTTATTCCGAGAGAAAGCAATCGAACAGTGTTTCCCCTTCTTCTATAAAAGCATCAAATCTTTCCGATAACAGTGTTAAATTTTTATTTTAATCTGATTTTCCGGGACTCACGACAAAAGATTGTTATGCGGAAGTAATCGATATTATAGTTTAAGATATGCACCTTTTATAGGAAATTGAAAAACATTGTTCTATTCTTCAGCATATGTATATTAATTTCTGTAGATTTCATTCATTTTTTCATAAAATTGCATAGCTGCGAACTATCCCCTTTTTTGTGTTAACACTATTTCCTAATCATAATCCTTACCATGAATTCTGCAATTAATTAACATTAAAATTAGGCAAAGATTACTATTTGGAAGGAGTGATAACTAAAAAGGGAAATAGTTGACAGCTAAGTATATGCTGATAGATATATTTAACATTTTTATTTTACTAAAGAAAAAGAAATGCTTTAAATTTTGCAAATAATGTATGAAATATTAAAATGCAGATTGGAGTGACGGGGAGGGGGTGGGGGACGGTACAGTTGTTCGTACCGGTACCACAGAATATTAGGGCTCCGGTACTTTTTTTTGTTAGAAATTAAGCCCCGATCCAGATTATGTCCAGTTGTCAAGTATAGTGTCACAAAACGCGGGATAGGAAAAAAAAATGCAATTTAACAAATTACAACGACCATTTGGAAAATGTTTTTTTCAAAGACTAAAATTTAAGACAAAAAATAGCACGGAGTTGATCATACATTACGTACGCCATGAATTAAACATTAATAGTGTTATTACACGTAAAAGTTGCAAGCAACAGAAATCGCCTGCGACTCGTACATATTATCCACCTGAAACTTAAGTATTATCCAAGCATTTCATTGGCTGTTCGGGAAAAGGCTTTTCCATCGTCAGATTTCCAAGAAATCTGACGGCCAATTTTAAATTAAATTTATTTCTTAAACTTCTAAACATCCCACAATATTACTTTTTATGTCGTCGTATAGAGAAAAAAAATGTACTTTTAAATGCAATTTGTTTGAAAGCTGTATCTCAATTTGTTTCTGAGTTATTAATTTTTTTTTGTAGTTTTTATTACTTTTTTGTCATAGTGGCAACACTCTATTGTCCATCACTGTTGAAAGTAAAAGGAAATACATATTACTGTATAGACCAATCAGAACACGAATAAATTGCGGATTAAACCAATCAAAAGCTTCAGATATGCTTTTGATTTCCTACCCTGACGAGGACAATAACCATTTTTCCAAATGGTAAAAAAAAAAAAAAAAAAAAAAAAAAAAAAAAAAAAAGCGGGTCAACGTTTTTTAAATCAGGGCATAAATATACATATCATACAATTATACCTGCTAAGACGGAAATCTGTAAAAATTGATTTTTTTCTCCGGTTCCTTACGATTTCGTCTTAGGAGTTTTTACAAAGCTAATTAAACACAACAATCTTACAGCAGTAAAGCCTCTAAAAACGGAATCACTGGGACTATGAAATTTTTACTTCTAAAACAAAATTCCGTTGTAAACAGGTCCATTTTTACAGGGTTTACTGAACAAAGTCTTATTGAATAAAAACTCTGATAACAAAATCGCTATAAATCGCAAAATAATCTGTTTTAGACTGGTAGATTTATAAGGCTTTCGAATTACTATAACAATTTTCCGTTATGGACAGGTTTTGTTTTTTAAGGTTTACTGCATTAAGTTCCAATCGATGTTGGCTAACGAATGTATACATGGTACGAAAAAACCCATTAAGATACCCTTTAAGTACCCGTTAAGGTATTTTTTATTGATTCAATTCTATACTAAAATCTGTCACTTTCTGTGATCAGTTTTTTACTTAAAGTTATCTCTTTTTCAGCAGACCAATTCCTGAAAGGTGTGCAATTGAAAGCGAAGATCTGTTATAAAAATCCATTCAAAGCATGCCTTCCAAGAAAAGAAGAATATAGCATATATGGCTGAATGAAGCCTGGATAACGATCAACAAAGACATTTTTGTAGCTGCGAGGTAAAGTTTGCAAACCAAATATAAAGTAATGATGATGAACCAGGAAGACGACACGGGAGCAAACTTAGTGAAAAACTACTTAAAAATGCGGAAATGAATAACGAGTTAAAAATTTCAAAACGAGGTATGTGTCGCTTGAAGAGGCTTCTGTGCCTGCAGACGAAGACACTCGCGAGCTAATGCTAAACCTATGGGGAGGTTTTTTTCTAATATCTCGTTTGCATTTCGACATTTTAATTTTTTTTTTTTTTTTTTTTTTTTTTTTTGCATTGGATTGCTGAGGTCCATCTCTACATTGCTCCTTTTTTAGAATGACACTTTCATTTTCGGAACCGGTTTCGAAAGTGAAAGTAACTTTATAAAAAATATCTGCAATCAAAATCGAAAAAGTAAAAAAGGTACGATGTAGAGATGGAACTCAGCTATCCAATGCAAAAAGGGAAAAAAAAAATTAAAAATGTCGAAATGCAAATGAGATATTAGAATATAACCTCCCCACAGATTTAGCATTAGCTCGTGAGTACCTTCGCCTGGAGGGAGCCTTAAGCTTTAAATTGTAAGAATCGCTTTCAGAGTGAATTCTAAACAAAAATTACTGAATAATTTTAATACTGTTCTCTCAAATCCAAAGGGTCAACTTTAGCTTTAAATTGTAAGAATCGCTTTCAGAGTGAATTCTAAATAAAAATTACTGAATAATTTTAATACTGTTCTCTCAAATCCAAAGGGTCAACTTTATGATATAAGTTTTAATTCAGTTTTGTTCGAAAACACATGAAACTGGCAAGTGTTTTCAGAAGCTATGTAATCGAAAGATGTTTTCCGATTTATTTATTTATTTATTTTGTAATGTATTTTTAATAAACACGTATCTTTAATTAATAATTATGTATATTTATGCATGTATTAATTTCTTTAAAAACAATTTTTGGACATTTTCGTTTTCGATCGAAATTAAAAAGATTACCGAAATTCAGGTTCGGTCTTAAAAACCTGTTTCGGCCGATTCTTAGTGATTACATCAAACGGTATCTACTGTACAATAAAACCTCCATAATAGACACTTCCGAATAGCGGACATCTTTAGTTATTGAACGCTTTTATAGCCTTCAACATTTACACATTTACAGTAGAACCCCGCTGATCCGAAATTCCGGTTAATCCGAACCGATTTTATTTTCGAAAATTATACTTGAACAGGTTAAAAAAACAGAATAAAAAAATACGTACTCAATAATGTAAAAGTAGAACATATGTACACGAATATAAAATGAAAACGTGCATTGTAGGCCTACTCATAGAAGCCATCTTAAAAAAATCTCGATTATCTGTTTGTTTGCCCGTCACTATAAAATACTTTTCTAAAATGCAAAGAGTATTTAATTCAGATGATAAAAATTTATTTTTCCTTTCAACAGTTTGATTTTGCAAATTATCTACAGAAATGCTTTTTTTTCTTCACCCTCGTCGACGTGGTGATTGGGCTATTTATAGATTCTTCGAGATTTTGAACCGTTTGTAATTGTTTGTTATGTAATTCCTCATTCCGAAGTTCCATTGGATTATTATAAACACCAGGGGTGATGAAACAGGAATACCATTTTTTTTTTTCTGAAAGTCGTGACGGATTACCCATCCCTACCTTAGGATGCCGGATTACAGGGTGTTCACTATACTTCTGAGCATTTATAACTTACATTTTTTATAGCACGCTTTTCTTTTCTATTTTTATCACAATTCCGGATAATCCGAACTGGCACCGGTTCCAATTAGTTCGGATTAGCGGAATTCTATTGTATATGATTTTGCCTCTGAACAGCCGACCAATTCTGCTGTTCCGAGTCCGAGGTGTTTGCTACAAATGCCTGTAAAACTATTTTTATAGCAAGCGTAACAATCGCGGTGGAAAAAAAAAAAAAAAAAAAAATACTTTATGCCATTTTGGACATAGCCCAGTGGTTAGGGAGTTGAATTCAGACTATCACTCCTCTGAATTTGTCAGTCAAATTCGGCAACACCTTGTATAGATGATCCCGAAAATCGTAATTCACGTTTATCAATTAATAGTAGACATTAATCTCTATCAGTTGGTGCCTTTTATTTTCTTCTACAATAAACAGTGTTAGCCCAGTGGTAGGGGAGCAAAAAAAGGCCCAATTCGGAAATAATTAGGGGAAAGCTGGAAATTGTTTTAATCCCTTCAGTTTAGGTCTAGAATGAATATGCTACGTTTTCCCCCTCGTACTAGATCAGCGTTAAAAATTATGCATAGATTTATAGTAAAAAAACACGTTTTTTTTTTCAACACTATAACACTATCTCGAAATCATTAACTCTTTCAAAAAAATTGTCAATACAAATGTTGTAGAGCTTAAAATTCTGAAAAAATTAGTACCTACACTTAATACTTTTGTTGAATATTAAGGTCACAATTCTACTTTAAAGTTTTAGCTCCGTGGTCAGAGGATTGAACTCAGAATTAATTAGGGGAAAACTGGAAATCGTTTTAATCCCTTCAGATTAGGTCTAAAATAAATTCTATGTTTTCCCCCTCGTACTCAATGAGCGTTAGGAAATATGTACATATTTACATTCAAAAAGCATGTTTTTCCTTAATTTTTTTAACAATATCTCAAAATAGCTAATTCTATCAAAAACATTGTCAATGCAAATGTTGTAGAGCTTAAAATTCTGAATAAAATGAGCACCCACATTAGTATTTTTGTTCAAAATTAAGGTCGCAATTCTAATTTCAAAATTTTGCTTTAATCGCTAATCAAGAGCTCGAAGTCCGGAGAGACCAAGTTATCTAAGAATATCTCAAAACAGCTAAGTCTATCAAAACATTGTCAATGCAAATGTTGTAGAGCTTAAAATTCTGAATAAAATGAGCACCCACATTAATATTTTTGTTCAAAATTAAGGTCGCCATTCTATTTCAAAATTTTGCCTTAATCACTAATCAAGAAATTCAAGCTAGGAGAGACCAGATTACCAATATCTCAATATTCAATGTCTCAAAACATTTAACTACTGTAAAAGCACTTATTTTCGCGAGCCGTAATTTTCGCGAAAATGAAGATATCGGTGATTTCGCGAGCTGAAAGTTTCGCGAATTTTCTTTGAACTGAACCGAAAGTTGACAAATTTCGAAACTACCTAAATAGAACGACTTTTGCATAAGGCAATTTAAGAAACTTACTTTTGTCCGAAAAGTTCTCCCCCCCCCCCCTCCCTCTCCCCATTGCTTCTAAAAATGAATGACTTCAAAGAAGATGGTATAAATATTGTAAATGAATGAGCTGCATTCTTTTAGTTGTATTATTGTTTTTATTCAAAAAGTAGTTGTATAGTATTCAAGAAATAGTTGTCAGTATTCAAAAAAATTTTTTTTACTTATTTCTTATTTAAGTAACTGCAATCATTTAATTTTGGATAAGTGAAAAAATTCTGATTTTCTATTATTATTTGAGGCGAAAATATATATATATATATATATTTCGCGAGACTTAAATTTTCGCGATTACGACGGGTTCGCGAAAATCGCGAAAATTAAAGCCTCGCGAAAATAAGTACTTTTACAGTATATCAAAACATTACCAATACAGATGTTGTAGAGCTTAAAATTCTGAATAAAATGAATACTTACATTAATATTTTTGTTCAAAATTAAAGTCGCAATTTTAGATATTGTTAAAAATATTAAAGAAAAACGTGTTTTTCGAATGTAAATGTGTGCATATTTCCTAACGCTCACTTAGTACGAAGGGGAAAACATAGAATATTCATTTTAGACCTAATCTGAAGGGATTAAAACGATTTCCAGTTTTCCCCTAATTAATTCTGAGTTCAACCCTCTGACCACGATGCTAAAAGTTTAAAGTAGAATTGTGACCTTAATATTCAACAAAAGTATTAAGTGTAGGTACTCATTTTAATCAGAATTTTAAGCTCTACAGCATTTGTATTGACTATATTTTTGAAAAAGTTAGTGATTTCGAGATAGTGTTATGGTATTTAAAATAAACGTGTTTTTTGACTATAAATCTCTGTATAATTCCTAACGCTCACCTAGTACGAGGGGGAAAACGTAGCATATTCATTCTAGACGTAAACTGAAGGGATTAATAATTTCCAGCTTTCCCCTAATTATTTCCGAATTGGGCCTTTCTTTGCTCCCCCACCACTGGGCTAACACTGTTTATTGTAGAAGAAAATAAAAGGCACCAACTGATAGAGATTAATGTCTACTATTAATTGATATACGTGAATTACGATTTTCGGGATCATCTATACAAGGTGTTGCCGAATTTGACTGACAAATTCAGAGGAGTGATAGTCAGCATCAAGAGGATGAGAAATTGCCATAGAAGAGCATTGGGTCGCAAAACACTTGTTTAGGCACAAAAACAGGATGAACTTGTCCAAACTGAACTTGTGTTGACGGTAATAATTTTGAGAAAAATAAAAACATTGCAATGAAAATGAAACGATGTTAGCTTATTTTGTGTGAGACGTTATAACTAAGGATCGATTGAAACAGGATTTTAATACCGAAACCGAATTTCGGTAATCTTCCTATTTTCGGCCGAAAACGAAAATGTCCAAAAAAATTTTTTTTAAGTAAATAACAGATGCATAAATATGCATAATTATTAATTAATTATACGTGTTTCCCAAGTTGGCTCTTTCTGTTTCTGACCAAAACATTTTATTTTCATATAAAATAAAATGTAATTAATTCATCAACGACACAGAATGATTTTCTAATAGTACGAATTTCATCTAATCAAAAAAATGTTTTAGGTTTACATACGTCGATTTACCTTTTGTAAATGATCATCTATTATACTAGAACTTTCTTAAAGAATATTCGAAACGCTTCTGCGGTTTAGAACAAAAAAATTCCTATTATACTGTTAAGTCTGCTGCTTTTAATGAGCATGTGAAAAGCGTCTTCAAAGTTTAGCCACACAGGCATTTATTGCTTTATAATTTGCACTCACGTCTTGAGTCAGTCATGACTGATAATAATAAACAGTGCAGTTAATCGCAATAAATAAAGAGTGTTTCATTGGAGCCGATACAGCTTAAACAATGAGTATGTTTGAAATTTCCGAGAGAAGAAACTAAATTTTTGGAAAACAGTAGTTTCGGTCCGGCCGAATTTCCGACAGCTTTCGCCGAAAACTAATTTTCGTCGAAACTCTGATTTTGAACCGAAACCGAATTTTCGGTCGATCTCTAGTTATAACATCACGAAAAGTTATGGAAAAACTGGGTGCTGAAGCAATCGATGATGCTGTAAGTCCAAAATCGCAGTCCAAAATGTGGAGCGTCAAGTGCATACTGCTGGTGCGTATAACAGAAATTTCTACCACTTTTTTATAGTAACACATTTACAACAAAGGTGAGCATGTCTGTTAAAGTTTTAGTATAATATACTTCAGTTTTCTGAAAGTTATTACCTTTCAACTCAAACGGAGTTAAGGTAGAACACCCTTGTATTTTTGATACGTGGTTTGCGACCCCATGTTCAATGGTAGTTTTTCATCCTCTTCATGCCTGCAATCGAATTTGGTCGGTCGAATTTGGAAACACCCTGTATTAGAGATCTGCACGGGTCGGCTCGCGGGCCGGGTTCGGGCCTATTTTCCTTAACGGCACTCGGGCCAGGCCCGGGCCTTACTTTTTCCTGAAGTCTCGAGCCGGGCCTAGTCACTACTCTTTACGGGCCGGTCCGGGCTCCGGCCTTACTTTTTTCCTGAAGGTCCGGGCCGGGCCTAACTTATTTTTTCTGCACACACCCGGGTACTGGTTTCATTCCTAATCTTCATGGCCCAAAATTTTCATTCTTAGTTTTCACCCAGCCCGTATGAAAATCATTGTCTCGGCGTGACCTGCTCCATTCAAATGTCAGTAAAATTAGGCTTGGCACAAATTTTTTGTTAAAAAATGCATACATTTTTAAATCGCCATTATTCTACAATTAAGCATTCAAATTCATTCTTTATAAAGGCTAGTAGATTTCTACACTTATTAAAATACAGTTAAATTAAAATATAGTAAAACGTGTGAAAAATAACCTGTCTATGACGGAATCTTGTTTTAAACTGAAAAACGTGTTGATCCATGCAAAATTAATATACTATTACGTAAGAAAATAATATATAATACATTTACACTTGCTAAGAAGGGAACTTGTCAATAACGCATTTTTTTTTTTTTTTTTTTTTCTATGCAACTCAGTCTTAGATTTTACTGTATAGCATTTTTCAGATATTTAACACTTCAATAGATGGAATATGGATTAACAATATTAATGATAACTGAAACATTTACATACAAGAAATAGAGATTCATTAAAAAAATAAATATCGCACCCTGCGGCACTTCTATAAAAATGAAGATTATAAACATGAAAAGAAAAGTTAAGATAAATATTTTTGGCTTGAACTCCTCTCGTACGAGACAAACTTTTAACCAAATCGACGTAAAAATCAATGTTTTGTAGAAATTCACTCGGGCCGCGCCGGGCTCGGGCCGAGATTTTAACTTTTTTTTCGGGCCGGGTCGGGCTCGGGCCGAACTTTTAACTTTTATACCGGGCCGGGCCAATAAATTTTTTCTACGGGTCGGGCCGGGCTCGGGCCGAACTTTTAACATTTTTACCGGGCCGGGCCAATATTTTTTTGTGCGGGCCGGGCCGTGTCCGGACCTGGAAATGTCGGCCCGTGCAGACTTCTACCCTGTATATAAAAATTTTAATTAACATTTTGATATGTTCAACAGCAAATTTTCACAAACTATTTTTAATCTACGTTAAAATTTATGCCCAATACTAAATTTGATGTTTTGGTATTACACATCTTCAAAATTGTAATCATCTAATGTTAAATTACTTTTCCTTACTTTTATTTATATTTCCTAAAATATTAATCTTATCATGCTGATTTTTTTTGCATCAACACTTTACTTAAAAACCTAAACCTAAGTATTTTATTTTATAATTTTCTTATATGTTATATATGAATTATTAAAGTAAAAAGATAATTTCCAAAAAGAAACGAATACATTAGTGTTAATTCTCAAAACTTTTTTGGTTTTATTTTTATAAAAGTAGCCTTGGGTTATTAATTAAAAAGTTAAAATAAAAAATTATCTATAATTTCTCGAACATTTCCCCAACTATTTTAAATTTCAACATTACTATTGGTGATTAAAAGAAAAAAAAAACTCAATAAGCATTTATTTCATTTTTGCACATTTAATTACAAAACGTTCGATATTTAAAGAAGAGCAGGGCTTGCAGCGCTCTTAAATTTTTCTACCTTTATTATCACTATTTTAAAACTACAATCTCCGTATGTTATATCTATATATCTAACAAAGTTTGGCCTGGTTTTGATTTGTAGATGGCCCTCTAAGCAAGTTTTATATACATAATTTAAAAGTAGACTTTATTTCCAACCGTTCGGGACCAGTAACTTTCTTCTATTCTAATTAGTCACAGAGTTAGTTGGAGGTGTTTAATTATTTTTTTCCACGACTGTACAAATTTTTACAAACGTTGCTACCCTGAAAATGTGCCTTAAACTCAGAAATATCACTTCTATAATGACAATTCTGAGAAGTTGAGGTTATTAAACGGAAATGATATTTTCTAGTTATTGTATCTATGCAGTGCTTTATAATTAAATCTCGAAGTCAGTTCCTTAATTATAACGGTGCGCCTAAAAGCGTGAGATGTCAAAGTTGATGTAGTCTTTCTTTTTGTTGTATTAAGCACATTCTAATATTTTTAGTTTTAAATAATAAATTGTTCAAAAGGTAATTTTTTGTAGCAATGCTACATAGTAAGGAATATTTTAGAATTAACTTTTATAGCTGGGCTTTTTAACACTTTCCAACATAGTTGAAAGGTGTTTATGAATTCAGTTTGTCTGTCCACCTGTCTATCTTTCTGCCCGTGCTCTAACTCGTGCAAATACAGTCAGATTGCTATGAAATTGATATATGTTACTGGTGTTTACTATGACATGTTCCTTATTGAACATTGTGTGTGTAGAATTTACAGTTCGTTTACAGGGTCAAAAGAACTCTGTTACATTACTGTCTATGGGGAAAAATTCTTTTGCCCTGTATTTGAATGATATTACACGATTTCAAACATGTTGAAATTTATATATATATCACTGAAGTGTATTACAGGGCACTTACTATATAGAATGTGGGGTGCATAGAATTTATCGTCATTTACAGGGACATACAAAAGAATTTGGCTACAGAAGAAAATGAACAATAATTGCTACTAGTGCATTTTTAGTTGCGGTACGCGTTTTTTAATTTTATTATTATTATTATTTTCATATTACTTGGTGTGTATAAATTCTATAGATCACGTACGGGGTTGCACAAAAGTTCTCAAAAGTACATTACCGTTTATTGACGGAAATTGCTGATTGGAAATTTTCAACTGTGCTGTGCGTTTAACTGAACTAACTTTTAGCATACAATATAGTATACATACAAATGTATAGATCATATACAGGGATGCACAACAAAATGAATATTTTTGGATATGTTATGATGGTAATACAAAACATTGGGATTGAAATGCGTAAAGCATTTTCCAAATTGTTTAGGCATTATCTTTCACATTAATAAACTGTGAAGTTTTGCTACAGTATTTTGAATGTGTTTCATAATCTATGCTAGACGCGTGATTTCTCTTTCTTGTTTGTTATCATTTTTATTTCCATAAAACTAGAAGCTTTATTTTATTTTTTTATTTTATTTATTTATTTTATTTATTTATTTATTTTTTATATATATAAGGCTTAGAGGTCTGCACGGGCCGGAATTTCTAGGCCCGGGCCCGGCCCGGCCCGTTTGCATTTTTACAGTTCTGCGCCCGGCCCGGCCCGTATAAAAATCACTGAAAACAGGCCTGGCCCGGCCCGGCCCGACACAATTTCTACAAAAAAAATCCGTTTTTTCTCACCATACAATTATAAGATTCTTTTAACGAATACTACATACATATTTATGGGAACATTTTACAGTATATTTTAGATTACTATGATGTTCGCAAAACAGAAAACACACAATAGTAAACATTAACGATTACTTACAGTGTTTTAGTCATCGTGTCTACAGATATTTCAAAATTCGAATAACGATTCATTAAAAGATTAATGTAGTTCAGAATAAAAGATTAAAAACATGATAACTTTTGAAGCTGTATAATAAAAAGTAGATTTGTGAAAATATTTTTCTCATTTTTAAGGCTTTTCTCAAATCCAAAGGAGCTGCATTTCGACACATTTATGAATTCATTTCTTTTCCGAAACGCGTAAGATTGGCAAGTATTCTTATTCAGAAGGTATGTAAATGTCGTTTTTTTTTTCATAGTTAAAAGCAATATATCTTTTTGAAAATACTGCCAAAGTTATCGTTTTGAATCGAATTTCCGGAAGCGATAGCACAGGAAAGGAGAAGAACGTACAGTCACGTGACAAGAATCTCTGTTATCTCTGTAAGTAATTTATCAAATATGGAAGAAGCTATTCGTTTCCAAATGCCTTCAATAGTCAGGCCTGACAATTTTATGCCTTTATAGTTAAAAATGAGTCAGAAAATGTGTCTGAAAGTTTCGCATTGTTGAGCAGTGAATATGAGAACCACCTTAAGGTATATTTCCAAAGATACTGTTAAGAGAAGTTCATTATCACTACTAATACTACAAAACATAATGACTGTCCTACACATCCTGAGATCGATTAAGACCAGTTTCGTCCCGGCACGAGTCTGCTGAAAAAAATTAAACTCGGAATCAGACATCTTGTAGTTGTACGATGCCGATCTTTACGAGGGACATGTTACATTTCTGTATTGATGTTGTTGAACTCGCATCAGCTCGTGACGCACGTTTATACGTCTCGTGAAAATAATATCAATCTCGTGAAAATCATATTCATTGAAAATGGCTCGTATTTTATCTGCTTCGCTTGAATTCTTATATCGGGCCGACAGGCCCGATTAATTTTTTAATCGGCCCGGCCCGGCCCGGCCCGTTTATTCTGTCTGTCGGCCCGGCCCGATAAAAAAATTGTCCTAATTCTGCCGGCCCGGCCCGGCCCGTTTGAAAATTCGCCTTCATTCCGCCGGGCCGGGTACGGGCCTCGGGCCAAGCCCGGGCCCGTGCAGACCTCTAATAAGGCTAGGATTTTGAAGCAGAAAGAATATATTAATGCTGCATCTAAAAAATATTTTAGTTTTACTTTTAGAGAAAGGGAAGTTTTATATTAGACTAGAGTTTCGAAACAGAAAAGAATATACAGTAGAGCGCCGATTATCCGAACAAGTCGGGACCGACTCTAGTTCGGATAAGCAAAAGTTCGGATAAATGGACAGATAATTTAAGGGATGTTCCTGACTATACTAAAAACCTTCACACTTTGTCCAGGCTTAGGATTGGCAAGACCAGTTAGAGCTAGCGTGTTTAAAAACTGGTTTCTTTTCTTTTTTTTTACCTTTTTATCATTTAACACTTTCTTTTTCTCATTTTATCATTTTCTGAACTCCAGAGATTATAATTTAAGCAAAAAAGCTTTTGATTGTTGCTTGCTTCAAAGAAGACGTTCTTTCTAATGCTGCCATATCTCGAATTCTTCTTAAATACGTTAGTTGAATAGGATCAACGCTCTTCTGCCGTTCGAGCCATTTCATAGCTGTTTCCAAACATTCAAAGGCTTCGTTATGTGATGGACCTGGGTCAGTTTCAGAGCATTGGTTTTCATTTCTTCAATTTATTTTTCACCTTAAATCTCATCCACAATCTCATCATCATTAAAAAAAATTTTTTGAGAGAAATTGGCTGTTCGGATAATTGGAAGTTCGGTTAATTGGAGTTCCGATAATCGGCGCTGTACTATAGTCTTGATTCTTTAAAGTTATTTTGTTTCATTTCCATAAACTAGTTGGATGTGCCAATCCCAAAACTTTCTTCTATCTCATGTCAATACTGAATATTTCATTTTAATTAGTTTTATTAGTATTTTTATTTTAGAATTATGCATAACTTCATACACTTTTCGATGGTACAATATTGAAAATTGCACAAAAATCGCTATTACAGCGCCCCCTACCGCGGAATTTTTCCAAATTCAGGGAGGACCTTCTTGCCATGGCCAAAAACATACACAAAAAATTTGGTTCAATTCAATGCATAATTACATACACTTTTCGATGGTACCATATTCAAAATGCACAAAAATCATTATTACAGTGCCCCCTACCGGCGGATTTTTTCCAAATTCATGGAGGACCTTCTTGCCATGGCCACAATCATACACAAAAAAATTGGTTCAATTTCATGCCAACGTCATACACTTTTCGATGGTACAATAAACAAAACGCACAAAAATCGCTATTACAGCGCCCCCTACAGGCGAATTTTTTCCAAATTAATGGAGGACCTGTTTGCCATAGCCAAAAACTTTAAAAAAAAATTTTGGTTCAAATTATGCATAACTTCATGCAATTTTTGATGGTACAATGGCGACACACGGACAGGCAGACATTTTGTATAAACATGTTTTTTGTGATCTCTGACCCCTAAAACGTGTAAATCCGTCGAAAACCGGAAGTCGAAAAAAATTTTTGATTTACAATACTTTCTTCTATTGAAGATAGAAGAAAGTAAAAAGGATATTTGATAATTGGCTAAAATTTAGAAATGGAAAAGAATTCTTGATTCTTTCAATTAGGTCTTGATTCTATTTTATTTTCTGCATCCATAAAAGCGAAAACGTAATATTTTACTATTTGCTTTTACACCCTTAAAAACAGCAAGCAAGAAAAAAAAATCATGCGTCAAGCATAGATTATGTAACACTTTCCAACGCATTAGAATTGTGTAACAAAACTGCACCGTTTAATAAGTTAAAATATTATGTCTAATTCAACCCTATGGAAACGCATAACACATTTGAAAACCCAATTTCAGCAATTCCCATCTACAGTCGGAAAATCATCCGAATTCTTTGAGTAGCCCTGTATATGATATATGGATTTGCATCTATTAACTTTATACATGAAAAAATTTAGTTCAAATAGGAAATACATAAACCTCAGTTGAACATTCCCTTTCAGCAATTTCCACTAATAAGGAGAATGGTGCGTGAATTATTTTGTGCAGCCCTGTATACGAGGTATAGAATTTATATACAATGAGTAACATGCAGAAAATTAGTTCAATTTAAAAGCGCATACCGAAATTGAAAACGAGCAACTATTGCTCAAAGACAGTACTGTAACGAATTTTTTTTGTGTGTGTGTCCCTGTAAATGAACGACAAATGCTATGAATGCCCTATTCCGCCTATTCCGTAGTAATCATCTTGTAGTAAAATTCAGTGATTTATATCAGTTTCAATACATTTGAAATGGCGTAATGTCATTAAAATACTCTGCAGACAATTTTTCTCCCATTCACCATAATGCAGCGGGATTCTTTTGAGTGTCCCTGTAAATGAACTATTAATTCTACACACTTCATATACAATACCGAACATGCCATGGTAAGCATCATTAACACATTTCAATTGCATGAAAATCCGAGTAGAGTGTGACTTCAAAAATCCGGCATTCAGAAATCTGGCAACTTCAAAAATCTGGTATCAAAACCATCTTTTCCCTTCCTTTTTCTTTTACACTTTGAAGTTATGGGAGAACACAAATAGCAATTCTTTATGAATTAAAAACTTCAAGATCGAAAGTAAAAATGCAAAAAAAGAATATTGGGCTTTTTTTTTTTACATTTATCAAGGGCGATTATTTTCTGAACAAATTTTCTGGGAGCTGCATTGTTGCTTAGCAACTGGTTGAACTTTGAGGACAACTTTGGCGAATGCATGGCACAATATATGATTGGAACGAATTTTCGGCAACGGCGACATCAATGAAGAGGAAGAATTTTCAAGCTTTCAAATTTGCCGTGAACAGACCGCAATTTATGAGCTGATTGAATATGCAAAATCTGAAAATGCATTAAGTGTCGAAAAAAGCGATACATAAGATTGGCTAAGCATTGACGAAAATGCATCAATAACAAACAATTTAACGGACAGCGAGATCGTTGACGCTGTGCAAAATAGAACCGCCGATAATGCTAGTAGTAGCTCAGAAGACGATGATGAACAACCGGCAGAAGAAAAGGTGTCACCTGAAAAATGCATAAATTTTACTGGAGTATTAATATATGCTTTAGAGAAACAAGACACTGTATTTCCGAAATAGACACTCTTCATTTGTATAAAATACGAAAATAAAAAAAACTTGTTAAAGAACAGCCAAAAAAATTGAAGCAAACAAAGTTGACATCGATGTTTCCGAAATTACAAGAGAAAAAATAATTTCACTCTTTATTAGATTTTTTTTTCTGTAACATGGAAAATAATCCTATAAAGTAAAATTTTTAAATTTAATTTTCTCTTTTTCATACATAATTAACACATAATTATCAATGAATTAAATTATGGCTAAAGGCATCATTAAGAATACTAGGGGATCTTACCCGGGCTTCCCGGGTTAAAGAATATAGGTAAAAACTTTTTTTTAAAATTGAAAACTAATAATTTTCTTATATGCAGTAAATTTTTTAGATTGACTACTTACATTAATAAAAAAGAAAAGTGCCCAGCTAAACTGATGGCATTGAGCTCACAGGCTATTCACGCTAATTGTATATTATACTCTTATTTTAAAGAATAATGCCCCTCAAAAAAATAAGTGAAGGGGAATTAGCCCCCGTTTCCCCCCTTTATACTTAACCAGTGAACCTCCAAATCTAATCAGGGAAGTTCCTTATCATAATAAACCGGTATACCAAATTTGGAGCAAATCGAATAATCCTGCAAAAAAAAAAAAAAAACCATTTATCTAAATTAAGGGGGTGGACTAGCCCCCCTTTATCCTTAACCAATGAATCCCCAAACCGAATCAGGGAAGCTCCTTAACATAATAAACCGGTATACCAAATTTGGAGCAAAGCGAATAATTCTGCATAAAAAACCCGTTTATATAAATTAAGGGGGTGGACTAGCCCCCCTTCCCTCTTTATCCTTAACCAATGAACCCCCAAAACTAATCAGGGAAATTCCTTAACACAATAAACCGGTATACCAACTTCGGAGCAAATCGAATCATTCTGCATGAAAAACGCATTTATCTAAATTAAGAGGGGCGGGCTAACCTCCCTTTTCCCCCTTTATCCTTAACCAGTGAACCCACAAAACTAATCAGGGAAGTTCCTTAACATAATAAACCGGTATACCAAATTCGGAGCAAATCGAATGATTCTGCAAGAAAAACCCATTTATCTGAATTAAGGGGGTGGACTAACCCCCCTTTTCCCCCTTTATCCTTAACCAATGAACCCCCAAAACTAATCAGGGAAGTTCCTTAACATAATAAACCGGTATACTAAATTCGGAGCAAATCGAATGATTCTGCAAGAAAAACCCATTTATCTGAATTAAGGGGGTGGACTAACCCCCCTTTTCCCCCTTTATCCTTAACCAATGAACACCCAAAACTAATCAGAGAAGTTCCTTAACATAATAAACCGGTATACCAAATTCGGAGCAAATCGAATGATTCTGCATGAAAAACCCATTTATCTGAATTAAGGGGTTGGACTAACCCCGTTTTTCCCCCTTTATCCTTAACCAATGAACTCCCAAAACTAATCAGGGAAGCGCCTTATCACAATGAATCTAGGAAAAAATTTTGAAGCAAATCGGATGTTTCTATCAAGAGTTATCGCGTTACGTACATACATACATACATACGTACATACATACATACAGAACGGGCGGGCACATTAGCTCTCAGGCTTTGATAGCCTGTGAGCTAAAAAAGCATTTCTCATATGGAAAATACGAATTATACAATCAAATAAATTTTTGAAATTTATCGAAAGCGATATTTTCTTATTAGCCGCATGCTAAGAGTTATTTGCCAAGATTTTGCTACTTATGGCATCCTTTTATATTCTGATAATTTCAGAGCTTATACATGTCTGGTAAATTTGTGTTTTATGTATATTATTTTATTTCTTTATTCATAGGGAAGTTTTTTTTAATGGATATTAGCCGTAAGAAAAGGATGAACTCTTTATTTTTCAATTCCTACTATTAGCTCACACTCTCCCTATATTTATTTATTTATTTATATACTAGGGGGCTCTGCCCCCTGCAAGCTACGCTCGCCAACCCCCGTTCAGACACTGTAGAATCTAAAAGCACGCTAATCTGATCGGTTTTAAAAAGATTAGAGAAGATTGAATTATACTGAAAAAACCTGTAGCGATCTCCCTGTAAACGGGTTTCCATTCAATTCCCTTTGATTGCAAAAATTTAAGGTAGAATCAGTTGCTGTTAAGACATCCAATGGTTGTTTTCGTGTTTGATTAAAGAAGATCAGTTAAACATTTGAAAAGAAGCTAAAATAAAATGAATTAAGTAAACAGAGTCTTTGTCTCTCGGTATTTTTTAACAGCGTTATAAAACGATTGACATAATACAATTACTAAAATTTGCTGCTGTAACCCCTTCAAGGGCGGTGGTTCATTTTTGGACCACTTAATTTTAATTCTTAAATGCCACATTAGCATCAGAATATTGGGATGAAAATTTCCCTTTTTTTAAGTAAGTGAACAAAAGCATTTTTTTATTTCGAAATTTGTTTGTAAATTTTGGTGCCATTCACTGATTTCAAGATTTTACGAATAGAAGTGCCTTGTCCGTGAAAGGGTTAAACGCATATTAATGTATTTATTATTTTAAAGTTTCCTTTCCGTTTTAATATTCACGTGTAAATACAATTTTCAGGACATAATTTTCAATATTTTCCTGCCTTTAACACGTACTCATTTAATAGTAATTTTAAAGTTTTTTTCTGTTTTTAATAGTCACGTGAAAATAAATTTTTAATCGTTAGGAAATATTATTCTTTGCACTGTTTTTAAAATTGAAAACAATCTCTATAATAATAGCCTAAGTCATGTGACTATCATCAACAGCTCCAGGAGGATCCCTTCGTTTTTATATTCCAGGCGGCCATTTTGGTACTTTAATGTTAGCCAGCCACAGGTGTGATAAGTCGCCGAATATTATTATATCCCCATTATTTCGTTTATATTATAATAGTCCAAGTCATGTAACTGCCATAAACAACGGGCTGGTTCCTTCGTTTTTCATAAGAAAGGTTTCCATTTTGATTAAAGAATCAAAAATATTTTTTCGAATAAAACTACATAAAAGTTGACATGATCACAAAGAATTCCTGGTACTTTTATGTTAGCCGGGTGAAAATCTCGCCAATAGCTTTTTTTAACTCGCCAGTTAGGATTTTTTTTTTTTCGAGTAGTAAATTAAAACGGTGCTACTTGGTTATCCCATCGACCAAAAATCTGTCGCCAAACTATAAGATTAAATGCCAATAATGGTTGATCGCAAATGTCACATTCACTTGACTTTAAGGAAGTTACACATGTTCACGCCATCAAGTGATTTTTATTTCGACGTTTTATTTGTATTTTTATTAATGTTATACTAATTTATTTGTTCTTTTGTTATTAAAAAAAAATATGTCAATTTGTATAATTTGGCTATTTATATAATTTGGCGAAATTGGTCGACGGGAGAAGTAATAACATTAAAACGTTGCTTTGAAGTGGAAATTAAATCTCATGATTTGTTGCATTGTCACATCACATACGCTCCGGGTTTGGCGTGATTTTTTTTTACGACAATTTGGCGAAATCCTCGTTTTCAAATACCTGTTACATATGTATTTTTAAATTATTTTCTGTTATTTTTAAAATGAAATAACAATAAATAAACAAAAATTAATTACTAACTATAGAACAAAACAATTTATAACATTTTTTGTAAATAAAAAGGAAATAAATCCAAATAAACATTTATTAATAAATCAGCAACAATAGCCGGGTTACCATGTCAGGCAAAATAACGCCATTTTGGCGCGAATTACGTACCCCGTTGCGTATATGACATCTGTGTCTAATATTTTTCTTTTCGTTTCGTTTTAAAAAAAAGAATGAAGTAAAAGCCATTTATTTTAAAGGTTTCAATTTTAAATGAAAGTTTTGTATTAAATAAAATGATAATGAAATACAAATTGAATTCTGAATAAAAGTAACATGAAGCATTTCTTAGCATACATTTAACCCCTTCACGCTCGAATTAAATTGCGGTTAAAAAATTCAAATTGCTTATTGGCACCACTTTAATGAAAAAGAAATATTCACCTTATTTAATGACGGGTAAATCCATATTAAAATATAGCCAATTTCACTATTTTATAAAACTGGTGGGAGTCAAACAATCTGAGTAAAAGACGCACCCCGAGAATATGACGGGAGCGAGAATTAAGGGGTTAAGGGAGGCCAAACTCGTCGTCAAATTAATTTAAAATAACCTTTTCTAAAGTATGAAAAAAAAAAAATCTGTTATGATTAAAATATGAGTTGCCATCATTAGAAAAAAAGTACTTAAAATTAGAAAAAAAATAATATTTCGAAAACTAATTCTAATTTTAAAATTCTAATACCAGTTTTGAGATCTGTGGATCAATACGGATTTTTGGTGTTAATTTCATCGCAAAGTATTCCATATTTTAGGAGAAATCGCCGTGAAACGTAATCAGTTGTTTAATCAGTCGTTTCATAGAATCGTTACATAAATTCGTTTCAATTCAATTCATTAGAATTTTATATATATAGGGTAGATTTATCTTGTTCAAATTTTCAATCGTTAATAAAATACTCATTATTCATCCTATCAAGTTGAAATAAATTTTTTTAAACTTGTACTGGATGACAATTGATGTTAATACAGTTTTTTCAAATATTAATTAATTAATTAAATTTTAATTAATTAATTTTAGTTTTGCATGGGAAACAAAATGGCGGCCATTGGTAGTTGAAGATCAATTAAAGTATTTTCAATAAGGGGTTACCATAGGGGGGGGGCTGTTCTGTCGCCAAATACCGCCAAGTTTGTCGCCAACTTGGCGATATATCACCAAATTTGGCGTCCAAAATGAGTCGCCAAAAGTGACGCCAACTTGGCGATATCTCTAATATTTCGCCAAATTCCCATAGAGTTCCATTGTAAACCTACTTGCTTATAGAAAATCAACAAATTGAGATATTTTAATGCAACAAAAAGTAATATTAGCTTAAGGAATTATATTTAATTTTTCTTTGATGACCTAAGTAGGAATTGACTTTAAAAACAAAATTTTTATATTACTTGTTTTTAAGGGAAAACGGATTAATCTTTCGTAATCGAGCTCCGCGCGATATAGATAAATTAAAAATATTTCATTCTTTAAAATTGTTTTTAAAACCATAGACAATCAGTAAAATGAGAGGAACTTTGCAAACAAATTCCATTTGAAAAAAAAAGAATCCTATTTGGGGATCTAAAACTTTAAATTGTACGATTACAAATATGTTAGATTTGTGTTTTTTCAATATTATTCTTTTATTTGTTTATAAAGGAAGTATTAATTTCGTTATGCAAAAATAGTCAGAAACAAATGCTGAAAAATGTTTGTTGCTTTATGTGCAAAATGTTTATATTTATTATGTATTGAAACCAGCACGTGATACGATAAACTTAAAAAAAATCATGCTTAAAAATTATTTTAGAAAATATAATACATCAGTCAATGAATGCAGTTTTTAAACAAATTGCATTTGAAAGTAATTTTTTATCCCTGTGCGACGAAAATTGAAAATGTATGATGGTCAGACGATTAAAAAATTGCAGTAGCAAAAATTTCAAGACCGAAATTTGATCGTGGAGTGTTGCCATTCGCAAAATGACGTCAACGTTACGCACAGATACGTTTCTTCTTTATAATATAGATACTTAATCAGTAAAATATAATAAAGATCAGTTATTAGTATGTGGTTATCAATTTAGTCTCTTATGCTTGGATTTCTGGAATGAAAACAGCAATTTTCACTTCTTAAATTTTGCATACGCACTTCTCATATCCATATTCATCATTTTAAAAAAATATTGTATTTTGTTTGATCATTTAAAAATCATTTTAGCTCAAAACTTGAAGTCACGATTATCAGCAACATCTTTTATGTGAACAGACGCACGCTTTACTTGAGATTCTAATCTCAATTCCAGAGAGTAAAAATTTCCGTAATTTATGTTTTTTAGATGCATTTGTGTTAAAATGTTTAGTTTATCTAAGAAAATGTTCGTTTTCTTTTAAATATTACTTCATTTTCACTTAAATAAGCGTTTTGCCGAGTGTCTGAAACTTAGTATCAGTACACATGCAGAAGGAAAAACGATATAGAAAATTCATGAGGAAAAAATGCGTTTTTTCAAAAGCAGTATGTCATTTTCCGTTATTATGCCCCTAATATAATATTCTGCTCCTAATGGGATTTGGCGCCTATAAACCCTATACGACAATTTTGAATTTTTATCAGAAAATAGCATGAATAAAGTTAAAAATACCTCATTATTTCTCCCGTGTCTGCAATAATGAAAGCTATCTAATTTTCATTATTTTGAAGAAATTTCATAAAATGCTTTTAAAATTAAAATACAAAAGTGGGAATATTTAACAAAAAAAAAAAAAAAAAAAAAAAACGGATAGTGCAATCACATCTACAAAGGAAAAGCTTTCAGTTAAAAAAATATGTATATTAGTAAAATTGGTTTAGCAGAAAGACCAGGGCTGATGACTAAAAAACACACTCGTGTTTTAAATATATAGATTATATAAAAATTAAATTAAGCAAATTATGTTATTTTGATAAAATTATAGTAGAATGTCCTAAGGAATAGCATTAAAATTTTGTTATTCGAGAGAATTTTCGACAAAAACTTCAAGAACATGATATTATTTTAAACCACAAATTATTTGTTTGCTTGTCTAACTCGGCGAAGCAAATCCATCCACGCGAGAATCATCAATTTCTGTAATATAAATCGCTATTATTTGCATGTCACCTCTCTTTTATAAAGACACTCTAAATTTTTGTAAAACATTGCGTTTTAACAGTGTGTGATTTCGATTACAGTATTTTCAAAAGTGAAGCATTTTCACCTGTGAAGAATTTCAAAGCAGTTGGGCTGTGAAAAGGACGCACTTCCACAAAACATAATTCAGGTTTAAGAATTAAAATACACGCTTTTTTATAAAATGACGTCATTTGCATCCGCTAAGGCAATCCACTTTTACAAGTCTTAAACCTCGTCTATAGAAAAGTGTGCATATGACGTTATTATCACGGAATGACAGACAATATTCTTGACATAGCCCATAGTTTAATTTCAACTTTTTTTCAGGTTTTATGAGAAAATGGTAACAAAAAGCTACAGTATCTCCTATTTTCGACTATTTTCCGTTTACTTTCAATGACTTTCAATAGAAATGAGGTACTTTTGTTGCCACGATAAGAGAAATGGTATTAAAAACTACAAAAAAAATTAATATCTCAAAAATAAATTGAGATACAACTTTCAAACAAATTGCATTTAAAAGAGCATTTTTTTCCTTATACGACGGTGTAAAAATTTAAAATGTGCGATGTTTAGAAGTTTAAAAATTTGCAGTAGAGAAAATTGCAAACCTAAAATTTTATTTCAAATTTCAAAGTGTTGTCATTCGAAAAATGACGTATGCGTTACGCACAGATATGTTTGTCCTTTATAATATAGATAGTACTACTTTTGGTGTTCCTAGTTACGACTTTTGATATTCCTTCAAAAATCCGGCATAGACTCGCTCCCCATGATGCTGGATTTTTGAAGTTATACTGTATATTTACGTGAGTTAGAGCGTGGACAGACGCGTACAGATTCAACTTTGTTGGAAAGTGTTTGTAAAAACGTGGTATTTTGCTAGAATTTCGAAATAGAAAAGTATATGCTAATCTTGATTCTAATAAGTTTTCATTTTACATCCATAAAAGCGAAAACTTGATATTTACTAGAATTTTGAAACAGAAAGGAATATATTAGTCTTGATTCTAAAAATGTTCTTTTTAACTTACATCCATAAACGCAAAAATTTGATATTTTAATAGAATTTTAAAATAAAAATATTTTTAAGAATTTGAAATAATAATAAAAATTTCAGTTCAACCAAAATTTACGAAGTTATTATTTTGAAATTAAGGAATTTTCAATGTGTGAAAACGGTAAGACGCGTTTTAACACCAGAAACGCTGAAAATTCATGAAATTCAGAGTATCATATTTCGATTTATTGTAAAAAATTGGGAATTTATTATTATTTTTTTTATTTTGTGATAATTTTTAAAGCATGAGGCATATTTTTAAAATATAATTTATAGAACCCAAGGACTTCATTATAATATCTTTTATTACTAATTAAGTAATGAAGTAATAATTAACACCATTTGAAATAAGAGGTAGCACAGGTATACATATTTAACATTTAATAAGAACTTCACAAACAATCACATCACATACAAGACGTCACATGACGCAAGAGAGAACATTTCTCTGATATTTATTCCTAATGAATTGTGGGAGGAAAACTTTGGTGCTGCCACCTATATCTTATAAATGGAAACATAAGACATGACAGCTCTTCCCCACTTAATATTTGAGTCGGTCAGGAGCTCTTCTGTACCTACCGGATCTTTTCAGCACCTATGGAGAAGAGGAAGAATTAGTTTTTAAACATTCTGCAGCATCAATCATAGAACTAGTGAGAACAGAAAGTTTTGGAAGTATTGACTCAGAGTCAGTTGATTTAGGAATTGAAGAATCAGGATAATGAAAGTCAGTTGGTATAGCACCTGGGGTATTTGGATCTTTGATATTCAACTGGTTGAAGATCTGCGATACTAGGGTGTATTGGTAGAGAATCACCTTCTTTCACAATTGCATTTCCACTTCTGAAATTTTCTGTATCACTTTCTTCAGAATTTGTATCATTAACTAAAGAAATATCTGAACCTACATTTGTTATTTGATCAACATGCCTTTTCCAAATATTCGATTCGAACCAAATTGAACTTTATAATGTAATTTTCCTTCTCTTGCTATTATCCGACCAATTTTCCTCTTGGCTTCTGGAGTATAATTTCTTACAGCTGTTTTCTGGTTAATTTCAAATTCTTTTATTTTAACTTTGAACCTTTTTCGCATCTTCTTTATTATGAACAAAATTTGTAACGTTTGACACTATCAAATCTATTTTTGTTCTAATATGACATTTTAGAAATAGAGATGCAGGACTCTTCCCCCGTTGTAACATGAGGCATCTTCCTATATTGCAAATGGAAGCTATTTAATTTCATTTGCAAAATACCAGGTTCGGAAGCTAAGGCTTTTAATCCACGTTTGAGAATTTGCACATATCTGTCCGCCTGTCCATTTGTAGCTGGATGGTATCGAGCACTAAACTTATGTTTTACACCATGATTTTTCAAAAATATCTCAAATTCTGCAGATGTAAGCTGTTTAGCATTATCTGATACTAAAGAAAGAGGAAAACCGTATCGTGCGAAAAGTGAAGAGAGACAAGTAATTGTATTTTCTGAAGTTGTACTAGGAACAATAAAAACTTCTGGCAATTTGCTATGGGCATCAACCACTAAAAGAAGCATTTTCCCCATAACAGGACCAAAATAATCAATATGAATTCTTTGCTATGGAGCTGTAGGCCATTCCCAATGATGTGTATCAGCTTTGGGAGGATTATTTTTCAAATTTACACAAGTAGTGCAATTTCGTGCAATACCTTGGTCTATGCCTAACCACCATACAAAACTACGGGCTAAAGACTTCATTTTTACCATACCAAAATGACCAAAGTGTAATTCTTTTAATATTTTGATTCTATGAATTTCAGGGATAACTATCCTACATCCTTTTAAAATTCAACTATGTTGAAGAGTAAATTCTTCTTGTTTACCACCAAAAAGTAAATTTTTAAGAATTTCAGAACCAGAAATGAGGTGAGGAAAAATTTGACGTAAAAGGCGATCAGATTTTGTAGCTGAAGCAATAGATTTAGAAGGGGTCTTGTACCTTTTAAACGCGTCGAACATTAACGAAAAACTTCAAAGTTTGAATTAGTCTATCTTCAAAGCCTTTTTATGAATAAAAATGAAATTTTGGATATTGATTAAACAGACTATGCTTTGTAATATGCTACCATTAAAAATTTATTAACCCTTTATAGAATTTGTATATTGTTGAAATCAAAATAACCCTTTTTTTTACCCCATAAGTCATTGCGCGCATGATATCTCGAGAAAGTATCTATGGATTGGCATGAAATTTGGTAAAGATACTAAACATATATGTGTATTTAAAATGATCTACTCTTAGGCTAAAATTATTTTATTAACTATATAAAAAAATATTTTCGTAAAAAAAAATAAAAATTTTGTATTTTTAATGAATAAAAATAGTCATAACTAAAAATATTACCATTGTAAATACTTAAAAGTAGATCATTTTAAACACACATATTTGTTTAGTATATTTACCAAATTTCATGACAATCCATACATACTTTCTCAAGATATCATGCGCGCAATGACTTATGGGGTAAAAAAAAGAGCTATTTTGATTTAAACAATACACAAATTCCGTAAAGGGTTAATAAATTTCTGATGGTAGTATATTACAAAGCACAATCCGTTTAATCAATATCCAAAATTTCATGTTTATACATAAAAAGGTTTTGAAGATAGACTAATTCAAACTTTGAAGATTTTTGTTAATTTTCGACGCGTTTAAAAGGTACAAGACCCCTTGGTAAAATAGACAGTTGATTAATTTGAAGAATTTGAGATTCCTCAATTACATCATTTGAATTTAATTGTTGAGGTAAATTTTCACTACGTACAGGAAGTCGTGAAAGATCATCAACATTTCCGTGTTCAGTAGTTTTCTTATAACGGTTATCATATTGAAACGTTTTTAAATAAATTGCATATCGTTGCATTCTAGCAGCCGATAAAACAGGAATACTTTTAGAAGGAGAAAAAATAGACGCTAAAGGTTTATTGTCGGTAAATAAGGTAAACCTGTTGACATACAAATATTGAAAAATTTTTGTCACACGAAATATAATAGCTAATGCCTCTTTATCAACTTGATTATACCGCTTTTCTGTATTATTCAAAGTTCTGGATACAAACCAACTCAATAGGTTTTTCAGTGTTATCTGGCATCACATGCGAAAGAACTGCCGAGATACCATAAGGAGAAGCATCAGTAGCTAAAACTAAAGGTAACTTAGTATTAAAGTGAGTAAGAACCCTGTCAGAAGTAATTTCTTTTTTTATACTTTTAAATGCTTGTTCACACTTATAAGACCAATTAAACTTAACATTCTTCTTAAGCAAATTATTTAAAGGATTTGCAATAGTAGATAAGTTTGGCACAAACTTAGCATAATATGTAACTAAGCCCAGAAAAGCTTTAACCTGAGATACATTTACTCGTCTTGGAGCATTTAAAATTGCCTCAATTTTATCTTGTGTGTTATGAATACCATGTTTATCAACTTTATAACCACAATAAGTAATCTCATCTGCCATAAAGAATGATTTTTCTTTATTTATCCTAATGTTATAATCCCTTAATCTTTCCAATACTTGCTTTAATCTTTGAAAATGAATTTCATCTGTTTCACCTGTAATCTCAGTATCATCTATAAAAATTGTAACTCCCTCAATTCCACTTAAAATGTGCTCAATTTTTCCGTGCCATATAGCAGGCGAACTAGTATAAGACCCATGGGTAATTTAAGGAATTGGAATAACCCTTTTGGTGTATTAATGGCCAATAATTCTTGGGATTTTTCATCTACAGGTAAATGAAGATATGCTTGGTTTAAATCAATTTTTGTAAAATGTGCACCACCACCTAATGTAGCTAACATATCTTCTATCTTAGGTAAAGAATACTTTTCAACTTTCAGAAATTTATGTAATGTTACTTTAAAATCACCATATAAACGAATTTTCCCATTAGGCTTAACCACTGGAACTATAGGAGTTGCCCACTTGCTGTTTGTAACTGGTTTAATAATACCTGCGTCTTGTAAATTTTGTAATTCTTCATTGCCTGCTGCACGTAGTGCATAAGTGACAGTCCTAGATTTGCAAAATATGGGTGTAGCATCTTTTTCAAGATAAAGTTCTGCCTGTAAACCCTTAATTTCCCCAGCCTTATCAGTAAATAAATCAGAAAAATCATGTAACAAACCTTGTAATTTATCAGAATACTTTACAACTTCATTCACATATACTTATTTTAAATTAAGGGGAAAATATCAAATTCAGATAATCAATCTCTGCCAAATAAAATAGAAAATTATCTTCTTTTATCAAATACAATTTTACCTTTCTAGTTTTATTTTCATAAGTAACATTTGCTTCAACATAACCTACAGGTTTGAAAATTTCACTAGTTGCAATTTTTAACTGAACATCTGGAGGAAAAATTTTATAATCAGGAAAAATTCTGCAAAATCTTTTTAAAGGAACAGCAGAAATTCCAGACCCACTATCTAACTATCATATCAGCTCTACCCTTGTTTTCAATGAAAACAGACAACTTAATAGGATTTGAACCTTTATCATATTTAACAGTTAATACATTTACTGTATTTAGAGAATTTACCTGTTTTTTAGAATTTGTACTTCTATAGCTACCTTACTTTCCATAAGTAGGCGCCACAATATTTAACAATCGACTCATCACTTCAAAAGGAAACGCCACTCTATACTTTAGTAGAAAGTATGTTTAATAAAACTCTGTACTACAAGACACATTTCTATTTACAGGATGACTGTACATATTTACATAATTTGGAACTTCAGAAGAAATCTCTCGGGGAAATACATTTTCACCCTTCTTCCCGTCTCTTATAAAAACTCTGCGAGGAATTAAGAAAACGCAATACGCGTATCACAACTTATTCGAATCGTGTCTCATGACAGACTCCCAGAGAATTCTAACCGCAGGGAATTATGGGAAAAACTATGACAGCCGCTAATGACATGAAATTAGGGACTCTCGGCTAGTGCTGCCACTACACTACTGCCTGTTACACTTCTACATACCTTGCTTAATGGCCCTTTTTGTTTTTATAAAGATTGCAAGTAACATTAAGAAATCTACATATATTTGCTAAATGTGAGGCATTTCTACATCGGTGATCGGTAACACTTTAACTTATTTTTATTCATGTCAGAATGTGTATTATTTACATGATTGTTGACATTCTGTTTTTGAGATCAATTTTGTAATTTCTTATTTTGTACATTTTTCGTACTGGAAACTTTATTTACATTGAAATTTTTATGCTTAATTTCAGCAATTTCAATATCTACATTATATAAAGCTATGGCTTTCTCAACAGCTTTTTCAAAATTTAAATCATCAACTTGAGTAATCAATTTATTCTGAATACTTTCATTTTTTAGACCAAACAGGTTTTCATTTAAAGTATCACCGATAAATGAAAAAAGGTCGTAGCCTTTTTTAATATAGCAGCAAAATCTTGAATTGATTCAGTTTCATTTTGAAAACATTCTCTAAATTTAATACGTTCTATAAATTTGTTGGGGGCGGTGCTTAAGTGTTTAAGCAAAATATCAACAATCTCAGTATATTTTAATGTTTCACAAT
Source organism: Maratus speciosus (assembly GCA_963932465.1). NCBI lineage: Eukaryota > Metazoa > Arthropoda > Arachnida > Araneae > Salticidae > Maratus > Maratus speciosus. The sequence goes on from OZ010798.1 coordinate 416,815,855, forward strand.
CAGGTACACATAAATCAGAAAGTAAACCGTATAATTTCGGCCCCAATAATGATAAAATAGCAGGAACTTTTTCTCATCTTTTATGTCATGTAAAACGAAACCTTGTTCCAATTGTTTCACATAAGTGGTGAAAGATTCCACTTTTTCATCAAACTCTTTGAAATGGGTGAACATTTTACTTTATTAAAAGCAGAAAAGAGAAATAAACAATTAAATTTTAAAAATCAAAAAACCCGACTGCGTACAAAGCGAACTAATTAATTATTTCTCATCAATGTGAAACTATTTTTTTTCAGTTCCTACTATTAGCTCACACTCTCGCTATATATATATATCTTGTTCAAATTTTCAATCGTTAATAAAATACTTATTATTCATCCAATCAAGCTCAAATAATTTTTTTTAAACTTGTAGTGGATGACACTTGATGTTAATCCAGTTTTTTTCAAATATTAATTAATTAATTAAATTAATTTAATTAATTTTCAATAATCGAGAGAGCCCTCTTCTTGGTCAAGGTATTTTAAGACCGAGAGAGCCCTCTTCTTGATCAAGGCATTTTAAGCGCCACTCAGGAGGAAAGAAGAATGGGAGAAAAAAAATCTCTTATTGACCTAAGTAGGAATTGACTTAAAATATTTTTTTTACACTACTTGTTTATATTACTTACCTACTTTTTTTTTTATATACTTATATTGATGACTTTTAAGTTATGTTTAATTGTTAGTTCCTATCTATAAACACTGTTTTGATGAGGTCTATAGATGTCTATGATGGTTAGAATTGCAGTAAAGCTAGAGATCCTACCTACACAACTTCCAGGTTGTATAATATTTTAACGAAGCTTCTGACTGTAAAATAGTCAATGAAACACCGTTTTCATTTTGAAAGAGCTATCCAATGATATGCCACTCAATTTTTTTTTTACGGCCGCCATTTTGAATTTATAAAAACAAAACCTAGCCTATAACCATCGGGTCGTTAAGACGAATTGATAGAGACCTCATTCATTAAAATCCATCCAGCCGTTGGGATGTTTCGAGGGTATAAAGAAATCCACATACTCGTGAAACACATAACCCTTCTTTTCAGTCTGGTAAAAAATGTAAAAGTAAATGTAAGGTATCACTTACCACAGCCGTAATGATGATGACTTATTAATATACCATTGAAGTATTTATTACACAGAACCTTAGAACTTTGAAAACAGAAGTAGAGCCATTTTCCCCGGCACAATTACCATTTTCGGTAAACTTTTTCCGGTCAAACTACACCTTTTTTTTTCCAACGTCGCCATTTATAATATCTTTTATAACTAATTAAGTAATGAAGCAATAATTAACACCATTTGAAATTAGAGGTAGCACACGTACATATTTCACATTTAATAAGCACCTCACAAACAATCACATCACTTAGAAGACGGCCCCACCAGTGGCCGAGAGGTTCTGCTCTCGAAGCTGGTAGACGGGAGGTGCTGGGTTCGATCCCAATCGCGCCCGTCGGCCTAATGGTTCGGAGTTTTCGTGGTTTTCTTCGAACCTTGGACTTCCAAGCGTTAATACGGGTTAGGTTCCCTTAGAAAGACCCCCACGAAGGGCACTCCCCCCCCATAGGGCCTATATCCCTCGTGTTGATAATTGGCCGACATAAACACAACCAACCAACCAAACAACCACTTAGAAGACGTCACATGACACAAAAGAGAAGAGCATTTCTCTGATATTTATTCCTAATGAATCGTGGGATGAAAACTTTGGTGCTGCCATCTATATCTTATAAATCTCAACACAAGATATGACAGTATAAAAATATAAATTTCGCAACTTTTGCAAAAATAACTTTTGATTTAAGTGGCTTCTAAGATGATAAAGAACAGAGTTTTGAAAGAGTTTTTGCAGCTGAAAAAATTAACATTTTAGGAATTAGCTATCGATTAGAGATGAGGAGAGGTACCCTGCATATAACATTATTTAACAAATGTTGTTAAACCAAAACTTATCTTCTTTTTTTTTTTTTTTTTTTCTTTTTTTAAAGCCACCGATAATGCTATTTCTTTCAGGCAACAATTAAGTGTCGTCACTAAAATATAATGTTACGTCACATAAGCCAGCCAGCCGTAAAACGAAGCAGATGTATTACTGTACGGTTAAATACTGATAATCTCTACTGCAATTTTTTTTAACTTCTAAGCATTTTCAAATTTAACACATTCGTATAGGGAAGAAAAGGTACTTTTAACTGCAATTAGTTTGAAAACTGCATTTAAATTTATTTTTGAGATATTATTATTATTATTTTTTTATTTTTTTATTTTTTTTTTTTTTTCAGTTTTTAATGCCATTTCTGTATTGGTGGCAAATGAAGTACTTCATTTCTGTAGAAATAAGTAAAGGGAAAATAGTAGATTACTATATCTTTTTGTTGCCATTTTCTCATAACAACTGAAAAAAAATTGTAATTAAAATACGTGCTATTTAAAAACTGTATAAATGAATGATTTCTGGTAAAACATGGAGCCATTATAAACTATATTTAATTTTAAGTATCCATACCAATGTTATAAACAAATGGAAGCATATAAATCATTAGATAGCCGGCTTTTTTTTTCTGTCGAATTTAGGACATCGTTTTTTGCTGGGTTTGTGTATTATTCCGTGATAGTGACATCCTATGCGTATTTTTCTATAGATGTTGTTTAAGACTGAATCGTAAATGTGGAATTATTCAGCGAATGCGAACGACGTCATTTTATGTAAAATAAAAGCGTGTATTTTGAAAATAACGCAATTGAAATAACACACTGGTAAAACGCAAAGTTTTACAAAAAATTTGAGATATAGAATCTTTATAGAAGAGTAGTGATCTTTAGGTTAAAATAGTATATGTTTGAGAGTTAGGCTTAACCAATATAAGATGCATTTTTTATTGTAACTAATTTTGTAGGTTTATTATAAATTAATGAAACATTTTCTTCGTAAACATTTTCTTTCGTCGAAATTCGACTGGTTCAACTGGGGGGGGGGGGGGGGTAATTAGAGCCAGTACTAGTTATGAGTCGCAGCCTCTTAAAAAGCCCATTCAGCAATAAAAAAGTAGACTCGAGCACGTTTTCTTTATCTTACATTTTCAAGTTAAAATAAATTAAAAATTAAAAACTCAGAAGGTGAATTTCTATAAGTTGTGCATGTTAATATTATTACACAACACTAAGAAAAAGTCATTAAAATAAAGATTTCCAGTTTCGAGTAAATTATCAGACGTAGTGCAACTACAGATGGTCTAATCTGGAGAAATAACAGTTCCCAGCTTCAGCGATACCCCTGGCAGTATAAAATGTGTACGACAACAGAGCGTTTGACCTCGAACGCTAATTCTTTTCTGTATTTTGTCATAAAGTTGTGTTTCAATTTTAAACAAATATCCATTTTTTAAAAAAAAATATTTATTCAATAAATTTATTTTCTAACACCATGATTAAGGACCCTCGTTCGAAACCATTACCGAAGCGGGCAGATCTACTATATGGCACGGGATATGATATAACGGAGCTATTGAATCAATGCTGATTCTTAAGATCTATATTATAGAGGACAAACATTTTTTTCATGGAACGAAATTTATTTCCATAGGCACAATACTAATTTTACCTCCATTCAGAGACTATACCAATTGAACTCCCTATATGAGCGACCCATTTCTTTAAAGAAAATGAAACAAATTCCGTTTTTTCCCTGTCGCTTGAAAAAGGTTTTGTTAGAAAAATAATTCCGGAGAGCGCATTATTCATCAAACTTCTAAGCTAAGTTTAGATTTATTATTATTATTATTCCGGTAACTTTTAAGTGTTTAAACCCCTTTGAGCCTTTTTAGGCAATGAATTTAACTCTGATGACGAATTAAGAATGACGGTCAATAAACTCCCCTGCCCTATTCTGCCAGGAAACTCTAAAAAAAAAAAAAAAAAAATGATAAATTAATGAAATTATTTTTTCCTAATGTGAAAAATTAATTTTAGTAACATTAATTGTTAGCTTTTTTCAACAATTAAAATCTAGATGTAAACATGACCTCCATTAAGAAACCAGCTCCCGGAGCGACCAATTTTTATTGGAACGGAACGTGGTCGCTTTAGGGAGGTTTTACTGTATTTTATAATATTATAAAAGCTAATTCAATTAAGGGGGTCCGGGACACATCTTAAAATAATTTTTATTTATTGAATTAAAATTTAAACATTTTTTGTAATGGTTAACCATATCATTAATAAACTAAATCACATGACAAAACTTCTCATAATGTTTAAAAAAATTAAATTTTAAATTTATTAAAAATTTGGGGTAATTTAAAATCATTATAACTCGAAATATTATTTGTAGAATTTTTTTTTTCATTTAAATAAACAGAAATATATAAGTTTTTATTTTCATCCAGCATTTTTAAAAATATTAATTTTTTGAAAAATCAAAAATATTTAAAGTAAAAAAAAAAAAAAAAAAAAATATGTAACTAAAAAAAAAATCATATTTTCAAAAGTAAATATATTTTTTTTAATTTGCTGTATCAAAATTAAAGTAAAACAATTGAAAAGGGCATGTTCCAAGTTTGAACCATTTATCTTTAACGATTCTTGACTTATAACAATTTAAATACAAGAAATGGTGAAAAAACCCATCCTGAAGAAAAACGCATTTTCATAAGAACCATGACAATCATTGCTTGAAAGTTAGAATATGAAAACAAACCAAAACGAAAATTTAATATTCCCTGTTCTAGTTAAGATAGAAACATGACTTAAACGTCATTTTAAGAAGAAAAAAAAAATCAGAGGAATATTTAATGCAATACATTTGTTTTTAGAAAATTTGAAGATTTTTGTGTCCCGGACCCTGAAACGCAGAGCAGAGCACAGTTGAAATTTCCCATTCAGCAATTTCCGTCAATAAACAGAAATGAACTTGAGACCTTTTGTATAGCCCTGTGTATGATCTATAAAATTTATAATCACTAAGTAATAAGCAAAAACATAGTTAAATTTTAAAACGCGTATTACAACTGAAAACGCATTTCCAGTCACTATTCTTTATAGACGGTATTGTAGCCAAATACTTTAGTGTGCCCCTGTAAATGAACGATAAATTATATGCAGACCGGTTTCTAAAATAAGCTTTTGTAGTACACCTCAGTGATATATACAGAATTCAATACTTTTGAAATAATGTAATATCATTAAAATACACCGCAAACGATTTTTCCACATCGGCCGTAATGTAACGGAATTTTTTTGAGTGTTCCTGTAAATGAACCGTTAAGGCTACACATTTCATCTTAAATATCGAACATGCCACCGTAAACACGAATAACTATATCAATTTTATGGCAATCTTACTATATTTACGCGAGTTAGAGCTCAGATGGACAGACAGACAGACAAACCGAATTCATAAACCCTTTTCAACTATGCTGGAAAGTGTTAAAAATTGGAGTTTTCAATTCGGAAAAAAATGTTTTTGCATATAACCCGGGAAGGCCGGGTTACCACCTAGGTTACCCGGGTTAGATCACCTAGTGCAGGGATGGCGAACTTATGGCACGCATGCCGAACTTGGCACGTAAGAAAACTTCTCTGGCACGCGTAAAAAAAATATAGATTATATTCAATTTATAGAGAACAATCCATTTTATGGGTTTTCTTTTTTTTTCTTTTCTTTTAATTTTTTTTTATAAAATGCATAGTATTGTGTAACATGTATATAAGTTGCATTAAAATAATCCGTTACTTTAGAATGAATTAAGGTATTATAAATTTCCCTGAAAGCTCCCTGTATCATAATTTGCCAAACCATTTAACATTGTAGTGTTTTCCAAATCGTTTTGCTTCTCTATCAAACGTCAAAGGTTCAATTTTGGAAATTGAATTTTAAGAGATAGTTTGCATAATAATATACCTAATTGACATGCTTCGACTTGAGATTAGGTTTTATTTCATTTAGGTTTAGGGTTTTAAGTTATTTTAGATTTTCTTATATATTTAGGTTTTTATTTTGAAAATTGAATTTTAACTGTTAGTGTAAATAATTATGTATCTATTGAACCAGCTTTTACCTGAAGCACTAAAATTGATTTGATTCAGAAATATACAATAAAAGAAAAATTCATTTATTATACGGAGTTCGATGCGACATGGCTATATTATTAAGTAAATACAGCATATAAATAAGTTAGAAATCGAATTTAGTATAAGTGTAAAAATATTTAAGTAAAATTTCTATAAAAATTCATAGTAGGATTTTATCTAAGTTTAAATGTTTCTGGTACGTTGGAATGTTGGTACATAATAATTTTGATTTTTTTTTTTTTTTTTGCACGCATACTTAAAAAGGTTCGCCATCCCTGACCTAGTGTTTTTTAACGCCAGATTCATAAAGTGGAAATTTGATATTAGGCTAGAAATTCGGAATTTATTTTGATATAAAGGAAGACTCAGTGATATCAGAAAGAAATATATCTTTACAATCTTTTTTAATTCAAAATCCCAAATTGTAAATAAGTTTTCTACCGTATGTCAAAGTTTAGTTTTCTATCCTTGTACAGTATTATTTACCTAACATGAAGATTTGCCGTTTCCTTGACGCCATCGAAAAAAAATGTCTTGAAGAAAATAAATTATGCCTTTCCTTCAAGAAAATTCAATTTTCTAAAGCAGAAAAATAAACAATCTTCCTTTCAACTTTTTACATAATATAATTAAATTTGATAGCATGAAATATAATTTTGCGGAATAAATGATAGAAGAAAAGTTAATGCGTTTACTCATCTTCTGTTGCCGGAGAATAACAAAAGTTTCAGACAGGTGCTATGGAAACAGGACACGCATTCTTGTTGACTTTTTCAAAAGAATAAAACCAGTAACTAGTTACTGCTTTTTATCGGATCATTTACTGATCCAGTCGGTTTAATGAAGCAGGTTGAACAAAGCAGTTATATAAAAAAGTTCCAGATGCATTTTTTTCTTTTTTGTCCTCCAATTCAATGCGATCATTTATTTTATTTTTTTAACATTAAGGTTGGAAGAGAACTGATCTCTTTGTCCCAAAGATATAATCAGTTATTTTACGTCTTGATTGCATTCGTTGAACGCTTTTGGTTTTGTTTCCATAAGTTGGAAAATGTTCACTTCCACATAATGGAAGTTTCTACACTAAAAATTTTCTGTGTAAAATTATGGTACAGTCGTGGAAAAAAAAAAGTAAACACCCCTTACTATAACTCTGTAATTGATTATAATAGAAGAAAGTTACTGGTACTAAACGATTAGAAATAAAGTCTACTTTTAAATGATGTATATAAACTTTGCTTAGGGGGCCATCTACAAATCAAAACCAGGCCAAACTTGGTTTTTTAAACGGCAACACCCAATTTTGACAATATATTTTAAATCTTCGTTTCAAACTATGCTTAAGAAACGAAATTTCAAATCATTTCATGATAAGTTTTTAAATTATAAACATTCAAAATTTAGAGCTTCATAATGTTAAATTACATTTCATATTTTTATTAATATCTTCTGAAATTATAATCCGAATGTAATAATTTTTTGTTTGGTTAAAATACTAAAAAACCCAAACATAAATACATTGAATTTGTAATTAAAAAATTTTTATAATATGAATTATGAAATTAATATTCGAAAAAAATAGGAATTGCAACCTACGATTTTTTTGATAAATTTATAGTTATTATGTCCTGCTTTATGCGAATTCTCAATTTCAAAATTTTCTTCCAAGTAGTTTTCGAATTATCATTAAAAAACGTCAAAATGATGGTTTAAGAGAATGATGTGCAGAAAAAAAAATTAAAACATAGATATTTTACTCATTTTAATGAAACGTTTGGGCTGGCAATAGTCGAAACCTATTAAGCGAGTGAATTGGTCATATTGGCAAGAAATAATACATTAACAGAAGTGACATAGTCGTTCTGTAACGTTTCAACAATCGAGTACAGAACTTCAATTGGGATAAAGCTCTTAAAATATGCTCACATTAAAATAATTAATTTCTATTAATTTCTCTGAAACTAATCGTACGAATTTAAGGAAAATTTGTTTTTAGGCTAATGGAAGGGTGTAGAATTTATTTATGCTGTCAAACTTGGGTATTGCTTTTGAAAAAACAAAGTTTGGGCTTGTTTTGATATGTAAATGATCTCCTATCAAATTTTCTATACATCATTTAAAAGTAGACTTTATTTCTTCTTATTTGATAACAATAACTTTCTTCTACGATAATTTGTTGCAGAGTTAGTAGGGGGTGTTTACTCTTTTTTTCCACAACTGTACATGTACTGGTAGCAATGTGACCAGTATATGTACCGTAATATAAACAGTATATTGTCGTAAATTATTTTGACGCTCATATACAGTAAAAAGTAGTTTGTATACTGTATATACCGTGCTGTTATATACTAGTACGGTATATATACACTGTAAAACCATTTGTTATCAATATATATTTTTTAAATCAAGGATTTGTTTAGAAAGAAACTGGTCCTTTAAAGGACCCTTCACAAAATTTTTCATTTCAAAATAGGGCTCTTCACAAAAATTTTCATTTCAAAACAGGACTTTCACAAAAATGTTCATCTCAAAACAGGACCCTTCACAAAACTTTTCACCTTAAAACAGGAGGACCCGTCGCAAATTTAATCATTTAAAAGTACAATCTGACCTGTCACTTTTACGGAAAACCTATGTATTTTACATACATATATCCTCTTATAAATGTATAAACAAGAAGTTGAATATAACTATCATTTCAAATTCACAAAATTATGACTAGATTTTTTACCAAAAAAAGAACCCCGGAAGAAAAGGCTGGACTGGCTCTTAATATTTACTGTCAGAGCTATATATTATTATAGTTTTTTCATTCTAGCTGAAATGAGATTTAAGGATCATAGAACGGAAGTGTTGAACCTCACAAAATGTTGAAGAAAAGCGAAGTTTCATAAAAGTGAGATTTCTTGCAGCTTTTCAATTGAAATACTGTATGGCAAATTTAAATAAATATAAAAGTAAGTAGCAACACACTATAGGGATTATTTCCCAGATGAAGGATTAGGCTTTTCATACATCTGAGGGGATATCCACTGCCAATGCTTTTATTCTACTGTACGAAATCGGAAGAACTTTGATGGAAAATGCTGCCTCATAATTTTACGAAATGAAAATCACGATAAATAATAACAAGAAAGAAAAAGCATGCGTTGCATAGATTATGAAACACTTTCCTACACTTCCTGAATGTTTTAACCAAACTTCTTTATTTAGGGAAATAAGGTAAATAAGATAACTAAGTAAACACTTTATAAAACGCATAAAACTTTTGAAAAACTGATTTCAGCAGTTACCGTGCATAGCCAAATATGTATTCCAATTCTTTTGAACAGCCCTGTATATTTGATCTATAGGTTGATATATATATACTATATAACGGGAAAATTTGGTTTAGCAAGAAAACGCATAACAAGTTGAAATTTCTTTTTCAGCAATTTATACTAATAGATGGAAACATACTTGAATACTTTTGTACAGCCCTGTAGCTTACATAGTATCTTTATTACACGCCACTATTTAGCTAAAATTTAATTCAAACTAAAACATCCTTAAAACTATTGAAATCACATTTCCAGAAATTATCATCCATAGACGGCCATGTATCCAATTCTTTGCGCGGTCCTGTGTATCATTTTATCTATATTCTACAAACATTTCTTAATGCAGTTGAGCGTAAAAATGCATAACTCATTTAAAAACCACCTTTAAGCAATTTACCCAGTAATCATTACGAATTCTTTTGTGTAGCCCTGTATATCAATTACAGCATTTATACACACCATATACAATGTATAAATATAGTGAAACATAAAAGCGCATATCATAATTGAAAATGCATTTCCAGCAATCACCACTAATGTTCAGTACTTCTGATACAATATGATCTGAAATCTTTTGTGTATCCCTGTAAATGCTATGCACTTCGTATTATACATGAAATAACTTATACTAAAGCTCAGCGACGTATATCAATTTCATTATAGTTTAACATAATTCAAATACGCCGCAAACAATCCCCCACCCCCTATACCATTATGTAACGGAATTCTCTTGTGCGGCCCTGTTAATGAATAATAACTATTCTTTGCACTGCATATTTTATAGAATGCATATTTTAGTGGACTTTATAAATGCATATCAATTTTGCTATGTTTGAAAGAGTGTAACACAATTAAAAATCATTTGAAACGATTTTGTCCCATTGGCCATAATGTAACGGAATACTGGATATGGATTGTCCCTGTAAATGAACTAAGCATGCTACAAACTTCATTTGAAATAGGGATCGTGCTATGGTAGAGGTCACTAATATCCGAAACTTTCAGAACGATCCGAGTATACTTACGAGAGTTAGAGCGCGGACAGACAAACCGAAGTCATAAACACTTTTTAACTTTATTGGAAAGTGTTAAAAGCTTGCTTAAAATGTGAGTTGTGAATAGTGTTGCCAGATGTCTCGATTTATGGGATACCCAGATTTTGGGGGGTTACAAGCGTTCCGTGGAACCACTGCGCGGAACGCAAATGTCCTCAGTTTTCATAATGCAAATTTTTAGAAAAAGTTGTTTCCTGTTAAGCTATTTAATTTTCTATGCTAAATTTTTATAAGAATGTAAATTCTAAGTAATAGTATATGATTTTTAAAGACTAGACCAGTCTACATTTTAGAGGGACATTTTTGACAGATTATTCTCTAAAATTTTATTTTGAAAGGAGACGTTATGATTTATTTATGCTTGGGTAAATATGAAACAACTAAGATAAAATTTATTGTTTAGGACAGTAGTTATTAAACTCTTAATTACCAGGGGCCTCTTTTCAGGTTTTTTACTTTCTCCACGGACTCGGTGTTGCCAGTCTGCGACCTTTTTAATTAATTTTGCTTGATTGCCACAACTTTTTATAAATGGTATAATTTACCTTATTTTTGAATTATTTAATCTGTCATTATATAAGACGAAAATTTCTATTTAAAAGAAAAATTGGTGGCAATCAAGCATGTATGAATTAAAAAAAAAGTAGCGAACTGGCAACACTGCACGGACTGACGGACTTCCTGGATTTAAGATTGAAATTCTTTAGAATATTGAATATGTGATATATACACTCCCGACAAAAGAAATACGATAAAATTATATCTGATAAGATGGAAACCTGTCTAAAATAGATTTTATTTTTTAGTTATCTGGGGATTTCGTTTTCACGCGTTTTACTGTATAAACTAATGATACTGTATTTTACAGCAGTATTCTTAGTTTTGTGTGATTTTACTCATAATTTTTTTTCACGTTGTAGATAAGTAAAAAAACTTAAATTGAACATTAGACTTTCGCGGACTTTTTAAAGATATGTTGCGGACCCCTTGGGGCCGCGGACTATAGTTAACACTGTTTCTACCGGTGTCAAGTGACATTTTTTAAAATATTTCGTTTTATAGTTTATTCTTTGTGATTTTTAGATTGAACTAATTACAAATCATATTTGATACATTGAAGATTTTTTTTATGCTTATTACATTCAAAAACTATAAACAAAATAAATATAAATCGAAACTTTAAAAGGGTGTCACCTGTAGAAATAGTGTTAAAGAACAGATGGTTTAGAATACATACGGATTGTCGAATTTAATTAATAATCGAATTATTAATGTTAATTACTAATTAATAGTAAGACCTACCGACATTTAAATAAAGAATTTAAATTTTTACTGCATTGCAGCTATCAGAATACAATACACATCCCCCGACTTACGTATAAGTAATGCGTTCCGCAAACTTTTACGTAACTTGAATTTTACGTAAGTCGAATTTCTAAATTGATTAGGTAAAATTTCGTAACAAACTGCAATATCTATTATAATATATATATATATATATATATATATATATATATTAACGAGAAGGACAATGATAATTTTTAACGATAATTTTTTAACGACTTAGAATTTAGCACAGTACTTCATTGAATATTTGATACGTGATTTATCACATTGCTAACTAAGCGTAGGACCAAGTGCTTTACCATTTAAGCCAAGAGGACGATACCCAGCTTAACATCTCTCACTCACATATGTTGGATCACTCACATATGTGTTAGTATCTTATTTATGAATATAATATACTAGCTGTTTAACCCGTTCTATGCACGGGAGTTCATGAATTTAATTCTAAAACCAAAATTAAAAATAACTATTCGATTTAGTAAAAATTTTTCTACTACTGTGCCTTTTTTTTATTTAAATTTAATTTATGGTGTTATTATGGCAGCAGACGATAAAACGATATCTTTGAAATAAGGGAATAAATAGAATAAAAAGTTTTGTTGATGTTTGTGATAAAATGTGTTTTTTTTTTAATTTGTAATAATTAAGTGCAATTAAACAATCTCTAATTATTTGCATGTGAGGTAAAAGAATTATCGTAATACCCGCTAAAGCTTCTTATTATTTCAGCGTGGCGTACGTAATATGTATATCTCTAATCATAAATCTAATTTTCGAGATTTATTACGCAACTGCGATTTACGTAAGTCGAGGGATGCCTGTATATCGATAGTAATAGTAATAGTAATGTATATTGATTGACATACATACAAATTTTAAATATTATTCCAAAGGGCCGCATAGTTTAGATTAATATCTTCAAACTGTGTCGTTTAATTCACATAAATTTAATGCAATGAAAGGAAACCGTGCTATGCATATTTATTTTGTTTATGCACACTAGTTGAGAATTAGTTCCCGTGCTTTTATAATCTTTTTGTCTCGATATTTGTTACTGCAACTGGCAACACTAGTCATAAAAATCCAAAAATACAAGTTCAGAAAAAAAAAAGTGGTGAAAAACTCTGAATAATAAAGACTAACCTTATTTTTAATCTACGTACTTGAATTTCAGAGAAGACAAACAATCTTAAATTATTATATCGGTTTGAAATATCTCGGTGTGTATTCCAAGCAGAGAAATCTCCACGCTCAATTTAAGTTGATCTTTGGCCATTTGATAGAACAAAAATAAAAAATGGCTGATTTTGATCGGCTATTCAATCGCTTGTGAGGAAAAAAGAGAGCAAAGACGGACACATAATGATCTTGACCTAACTTGCTTTAAATCCTGGAATACTTGTTTTGGAGACGGTCAGTACGTTCTCTGCATTCAATTCATCGACAGTTTTTTAGATCAATGCTGCAGAGTAAAGAAAACATAAGTACTATTAGACAAGAGACTGATTTTAAACTTTTTAACTCTTTCCAACAAAGTTGAAAAGTGTTTATGACTTCGGTTTGTCTGTCCGTCTGTACGCGCTCTAACTCTCGTAAATATACTAGGATTGCTTTGGAATTTTTGGATGTTATTGACGTTTACCATAGCACGAACCTTATTTCAAATGAAGTTTGTAGCATGTTTAGTTCATCTACAGGGACAGTCAAAAGTATTCCGTTACATTACGGCCAATGGGAAAAAAATAGTTTCAAATTATTTTTAATGATGTTACACGCATTCAAACATAACAAAATTTATATACATTTATGAAGTGCACTAAAATATGCATTCTGTAGAATATGCGGTGCAAAGAATAGTTATTATTCATTTACAGGGCCACACAAAAGAATTCCGTTATATAATGATATGGGGGGGGGGGGAATTGTTTGCGGTGTATTTTAATTATGTTAAACTATTTCATATATAATGAAATTGATATACGTCGCTGAGGTTTACTGTAAGTTATTTCATGTATAATGCGAAATGCAGAGCATTTACAGGGACACACAAAAGATTTCAGATCATATTGTATCAGAAGTACTGAACATTAGCGGTGATTGCTAGAAATGCATTTTCACTTATGATATGCGCTTTTATGTTTCACTATATTTATACACACTAGATGGCAGGGTTGGCGAACCTATGGCACGCGTGCCGAACTTGGCACGTAATAAAACTTCCCTGGCACGCGAAAAAAATTATAGATTATATTCAATTTATGGAGAACAATCCATTTTACATTTTTTTTTTTTTTTTTTTTTTACAAAAGACAATAGTTTTCTGTAACAGGTGTATAATTTAGTTTACAAAAATCCGTTACTTTTGAATGAATTAAGGTATTACAAAGTTTAATGAAAGCGCCCTGTTTCGTCATTTTCTTGCCAAACCACTCAGCATATAGTGTTTTCCAAATCATTTTGCTTTTCTATTAAATTTCAAAGGTTTTATTTTTTGAAAATTGAATTTCAAACTATAGTTTGCATAATAATATACTTAATTGACATGCTTTCTACTTCAGATTAGGTTTTATTTCATTTAGGTTTAGGGTTGTAAGTTAAGTTTTATTATATTTAGGTTTTCATTTTGAAAACTGAATTTTAACTATTAATGCAAATAATTATGTGTCTATTGAACCTGCTTCTACCTGAAGATCTAAAAATGATCTGATTCGGAAGTATACAATAATAGAAAAACAAAACTCCTTTATAGATTATTAATACGAAATGCGACATGGCTATACTATTGTGTAAATACAGCATAATAAATCAGTTAGGAATCTAATTTAGTATAAGTATAACAATATTTAAGTAAAAAGTAGTCCTATAAAAATTAATTATTGGATTTTATCCAAGTTAAAATGTTTCTGGCACGTTATAATGTCGGTACATAATAATTTTGAAATTTCTGGCACGCATACTCAAGAAGGTTTGCCATCCTTGCTATATGGTATGTATAAATGCTATAGTTTATATACAGGGCTACACAAAAGAATTCGTAAGGGTTACTGGGTATGAGTGCAAATTGCTTAAAGGTGGTTTTTAAATGAGTTATGCATTTTTACGCTCAACTGCATTTAGTTTATTAAGAAATGTTTGTAGAATATCGATAAAATGATATACAGGGTCACGCAAAGAATTGGATATATGACGTCTATGGATGATCATTTCTGAAAGTATGATTTCGGTAGTTTTACGAGTGTTTCAGTTTGAATTAAATTTGAGCCAAATAGCTGCATGTAAATAAAGATACTAGGTAAACTACAGGGCTGTAAAAAAGTATTTGAGTATGTTTCTATCTATTAGTAAAAATTGCTGAAAGGGAAATTTCAACCTGTTATGCGTTTTCTTGCTAAACTAAATTTTCCCATTATATAGTATGTATGTCAACCTACAGATCAAATACAGGGCTGTTCAAAAGAATTGGGATACATATTTGGCTATGGACGGTACCTGCTGAAATCAATTTTTTAAACGTTTACTTAATTATCTTATTTACCTCATTTCCCTAAATAACGAAGTTTTGTTAAAGCCTCCAGGGAGTGTTGGAAAGTGTTTCATAATCTATGCCGTACGCATGATTTTTCTTTCTTGTTTTGCCCTCTTGTTAATCCAAATTCCAAATAACCCTAATTTACGATAGTTTAAAATGAAAGAAACAAGTCGGAAATTGTACGTCAAACGTGGCAAATGAGGTGCGTTCGTACTATGACTAGTTTTATAAATATTCAGATCTTGGTGCAATAGCTGTCGCCCTCTTATACAAAAATGCATGAATACAACATTTATTACGATTATATATGTATTAAATTCAGTAATACGGAAATAATAGGACTCCATCTTAAATAAGACGTCTCACCATGGCAACCTAGAATCATTACCTATCATGGAATATAATTGAATTCATTACGTATGATAGGATTTAATAGAATGAAGAAAAGTTTTATTAATATCTTTTTAAGTTTTGACTCGATTTTCATAAAATGTGAAATGAGTGGACAAAATTATGCAACGATTGTATATATTAAATTTCAAATCATTCGGTTGGGTAGTTTTTGCGCTGTTGTATGCGGACAGAAAGACGGACTGACCAGACGACGACTATAGGTGCTACGTATCTATATTATAAAGGACAAACATATCTGTGCGTAACGCATACGTCATTCTGCTAATGGCAACACTTTGAAATTTGAAATGAAATTTCGGTTTTGAAATTTTCGAAACAGCAAGTTTTTAAACTTTTAAACATCGCATATTTCCATTTTTTACACCATCGTATAGGGGAAAAATTGTACTTTTAAATTAAATTTATTTGAAAGCTGTACCTTAATTTATTTTTGAGATTTTAATTTTTTTGTAGTTTTTAATACCATTTTTCTAATTGTGGCAACAAAAGTACCCCATTTCTATTCAAAGTAAACGGAAAATAGTCGAAAATAGGAGATTACTGTATCTTATTGTTGCCATTTTCTCACAAAACTTGAAAAAAAAAAGTTGAAATTAAAATACATGCTATGTGAAGAATATTGTCTGTTATCTTCTATATTATAAAGGATAAACATATCTGTGCATAATGCATACGTCATTCTGCTAATGGCAACACCTTGAAATTTTTGAAACAGCAAATTTTTAAACTTTTAAACATCGCACATTTTCAATTTTTACACTGTCGTATTAGGGGGAAAATTGTACTTTTAAATGCAATTTGTTTGAAAGCTGTATCTCAATTTATTTTTGAGATATTAATTTTTTTGTATTTTTTAATACTATTTTTCTAATCGTGGCAACAAAAGTACACCATTTCAATTGAAAGTAAACGGAAAATAGTCGAAAATAGGAGATTAAGATTACTGTATCTTTTTGTTGCCATTTTCTCACAAAACTTCAAAAAAATGTTGAAGTTAAAATACCTGCTATGTCAAGAATATTGTTTGTTATTCCGCGATAATGACGTCATATGGATATTTTTCTATAGATGAAATTTAAGACTGGATTGTAAAAGTGGATTGCTTCAGCAGATGCAAGATACGACATTTTATAAAAAAGCGTGTATTTTATTTTTTTTTAACTGAAATATGTTTTATAGAAGTGCGTCATTTTCACAGCCCAGCTGCTTTGAAACTCTTCAAAGGTGAATGCTTCACTTTTGAAAATAATGTAATCGAAATCACAGACTGATAAAACAGAATGTTTTACAAAAACCTAGAGTGTCTTTATAAAAGAGAGGTGACATGCAAATGATATCGATTTATATTTCAAAAATTGATGATTCTCGTCTGGATGGATTTGCTTCGCCGAGTTAGAGAAGCAAACAAATAATTCGAGGTTTAAAATAATATCATATTCGTGAAGTTTTTGTCCAAAATTCTCTTGACTAATAAAATTTTAATGTTATTTTTAGAACATTCTACTATAATTTGATTAAAATAACATAATTTGCTTAATTTAATTTTTCATAATTTTATATAATCTATATATTTAAAACACAAGTGTGTTTTTTAGTCCTCTGCCCTGATCTTTCTGCTGAAGCAATTTTACTCATACTTTTTTTTAAACTGAAAGCTGTTCATTTTTAGATATGATCGATTTGCTGTTTTTTTTTAATATCCCAACTTTTATATTTTAATTTTATAAGCGTTTTATGAAATTTCTCCAAAATGGTGAAAATTTGATAGTTTTCATTATTGCAGTGAAGAGAGAAATAAGGAGGTTTATTTATCTTTATTCATGCCATTTTCTGATAAAAATAAAAAATTTTTGATAAAAATTGTTGTATAGGGTTTAGTGGCGCGAAATCCCATAGGGGCATAATATTTTAAACGGAAAATGACATACTGCTTTTGCAAACACGCATTTTTCTAAATAAATTTTCCATATTGTTTTTCCTTCTGCATGTGTACTGATACGAAGTTTCAGACACTAGGCGAAATGGTTATTTAAGTGAAAATGACATCATTTTCTGAGATAAAACTAAACACTTTAACACAAATGCGTCTAAAAAAACATAAATTACGGAAATTTTTACTCTCCGGAATTGAGATTAGAATCTCAAGTTAAGAGTGTGTCTGTTCAAAAAAATATGTTGCTGACAATCGTGACTTCAAGTTTTGAGTTAAAATGATTTTAAAATTATCAAACAAAATACAATCTTTTTAAAAATAATGAATACGGATATGAGAAGTGCGTATGTAAATTTTGAGAATGTGAAAATTGCTGTATTTCATGCCGTAATACCAAGCATTAGAGCCCCTATTGATGATCTCATCCTAATAACTGATCTTTATTATATTTTACTGATTATGTATCTATCTATATTATAAAGGACAACCGTATCTGTGCGTAACGCTGACGTCATTTTGCGAATGGCAACGCTTCACGATCAAATTTCGGTCCTGAAATTTTCGCTACTGGAATTTTTTAATCTTCTGACCATCGTACATTTTCGATTTTCGTCGCATAGGAAAAAAATCTACTTTCAAAAGCAATTTGTTTAAAAACTGTATTTTTATTGACTGATGTATTATGTTTTTTAAAATATTTTTTAAGCATGAGTTTTTTAAGTTTACCTTATCACGTGCCAGCTTCAATTCATAATAATAATAAACATTTTGCATATAAAGCAACAAGCATTGTTCAGAATTTGTTTCTGACTATTTTTGCATAACGAAATGAATATTTCCTTTAAAACAAATAAAAGAATAATATTAAAAAAACACAAATCTAACATATTTGTGAAAGACAAATTACCGAAATTAATATTTCCTTTATAAACAAATAAAAGGATAATAATAATAAAAAAAACACATCTAACATATTCGTAATAGTACAATTTAAATTTTTAGATCACCAAATAGGAATTTTCTTTTTCAAATGGAATTTGTTTGCAAAGTTCATCTCAGTTTATTGATTGTCTATGGCAAGGACGGCGAACCTATGGCACGCGTGCCAAAAGTGGCACGTGAAAGAATAATTTTGGCACGTTGTTACTTGTGACTAAATCAATATACAGTGATACTACACAAAATACACAAACTCTAGATAATCTAATCTTGATTAAATTTTATTTATTGGAAATTGAAGAATTTTAATTGCGGCTTTTTAAAATACCGTAAATTACCATATTAGTAAATGTACCAATGATAAAATTATTTCAACTTAGAAATTAATTTCAGAGCTATTTAAAGAAACTGGCATTTGATCTTTTAATATTTTTTCCATCTATCTATGTCCACAAGGTCATTAGTTTCTAAAAGGAATAATACAAAATATCAAATAAAAAGCAGTTGTCATATAAATCCAGTTCAGTTTGCATTCTGTTGAAATTAACTGAATATGAATCTGATATTAATTATTTTCCTTCCAAGATACAACAAAAGAATTAATCACATACTATATTTTTTAACAATTTCTAGAATTTAATTTTTTTAATGATTATTATAGTGCAATACCTCACATGTGTGTTACACATTTGTTCTTTTTTCTAAATGTTATTATTTAAAGTTTTGTTCTTCATGACTTTTCAATCCACAAAATTTGTTGGCGCGTCAAGGTCGTGTAAAAATTTCTTAGAAAGAACTTGGCACGCCGTTATAAAAAGGTTCGCCAACACTGGTCTATGGTTTTAAAAACAAATTTAAAGCATGAAATATTTTTTAATTCATCTATATCGCGTGGAGCTCGATTAGGAAATATTAATCCGTTTGCCCTTAAAGCAAAATAAAGAGTTCATCATTTTCTTACGGCTAATATCCATTTTTTAAAACTTTCCTATGAATAAATAAATAAAATAATATAAATAAAACGCAAATTTAACAGACATGTGATCTCTGAAATTATCAGAATATAAAAGGATGCCGAAAGTAGCAAAATCTTGGTCAAATAACTCTTAGCATGCGGCTAATAAGAAAATATCACTTTTGATAAATTTCAAAAAATTATTTGATTGTATAATTCATATTTTTCATATGAAAAATGGTTTTTAATGTAAGTGGGCAATCTAAAAAATTTATTGCACATAAAAAAAATATTAGTTCTCAATCAAAAAAAAAAAAAAAAAAAAAAAAAAAAAAAAAAAAAAAAAAAAAAAATGTTTTCACCTATATTGTATAACCCGGGAAGCCCGGGTACGATCCCCTAGTTTATATAATTACGAACGTACTATATGCGTACTTACATAATACGTATTTATATAATTACGAACTACCCTTTTTAGGAAAAAAGGTAATTAAGTAAATCATAATTTTAAAACTCTTAAAGAAAAAAAAAGGTGGATCATTAAAAATATTTCTTTTAATTTATCATAGCAATTTCTAAATATTTTGTTAAACAAATGTACAATATCACAATTAATTTCACGCCCCCCCCCCAAAAAAAAAAAAAAAATCCCCTCCCCCCTAGTCAAGTCCAGATGTGCAAAAAGAAGTTCGTGGTCGGGTTTCAGGCCCGGACGGGCCTGTGCAGACCTTTAACCATTTCGGGACCCTGAGTGCATCTATGCATTTTTTAAAGGTACACACAGTACTTGTTTTTGATACCGGTAGAAAAGAAAAGTAATATTTCTTTTATTTAATTAAGGTATTTCCGAGATCATTAAAGTTAACTGTTAAAAAAAAAAGTGGGTGTAAATCGAATAACATTCGTGTAAGAGATGCTGGTCCCGAACGGCTTAAAGATCAAAGTTAAATTATACTGTGGAACGCTTTTAACCCCCTGAGGGGCGTTGGGATAAAATATATCCCACCTACGAATAATGAAGATTTGCACCAGAAAAATTTTATGAAATTTTACTTTTCTGTCTTTGGTGGAAAAAAGTAGTAAAATTGCTTTTCCTTATTTTGAAATAAAAATTTTCTAAATTTCCGCTGGGAATTCAGCATTACACAAACGCAATTGCTTGCCCCTCAAGGGGTTAAGAGCTTTTTGTTTTACTTTATACTTTTTCGCAGGGTAATAAGCCTACTGTTTAAATATTTGAACGGCATACTGCATTTATTTTCTTATTTGCGTTTTTGCTTTAGATTCAGAATTTATTTTAAGGAAATCTGGTACCTTTTGAACTAATTTTCCTTTTTTTATTTGATTATTTAAGATTTTAAGCTCGAGATTTATATATATATATATATATATATATAATTTCATCGATGTTTTACCTAAGAAACAGATAAAAAAGTAATTATTTTACCATTTATTTAATAAATAAATCAGTTACTAAATACATAAATAAATATCGCTGTGAAAATAATCAGCAAACTATCGAAGCATGGGTATCGACAGAACGAAATCCAGGGAAGAGCAACATTTTTTAAAAGGAGTTTTGTGTTAAGCCGAATTTAAGGGCACTGGGGAAGAAAATTAGTGGAAACCCATGTTATCCTATGGGAAAAAATACACATTCTTTTTTATAATTCAAATTTGGAAATTTCAACAATATTTTTTTTTTCAGCACGTCGCACAGTGGGACTTTTGATGATTTAGGTCAGAGTTGGCGAACCTTTCTGAGTATGCGTGCCAAAAATTTAAAAATTATTATGTAGCAACATTCTAACGTGCCAGAAACATTTTAACCAATAATATAGCCGTGTCGCATCAAATTCCGTATTGATAATCTATAAAGGAGTTTTTCTTTTATTGTATATTTCCAACAGATCATTTTTAGTTCTTTAGGTAGAAGCAGGTTCAATAGATACATAGGGGAAAGTAGGGGAATGACGCTCACTTAAGGGAAAACATGAATAGCTAGTCAAATTTGGACAAAAAAAATCAGTATTTTATTAACGAAGTATAGCTCCAAAGCATAAGGAACAGTTTGCAATCAACTAATTTTCATGAAAGTTTTAGGAATTTTTTTTATCGTTTTATTTAAATGACCATCGATTGAGCGGTAATGCCCGACATGATAGGGTCATTGCGCTCAGAGTTTGAATACAACGTTTAAGTAAGACAAAAGTCACATATGTAGTTGTGTGTGCTGTTCACACCATTGCAGACTTTTTGCAACCACTTTACACATATTGTGCACACATATTGTGTTAGACATATAGTAGGCTACTTTTTTTATATTTAGTTTTTTTGATTTTCACCACTTTTTTGAAATCGTGAAATTTTCCTTGTTTAATGACATATTAATAAGGGCGAAAACAGGGAAATTTTACCATTTCAAAAAAGTGGTGTCAATAAACAAATTTGAATTTAAAAAAAGTTGCCCACTGGCTACGCTTCTTCTGGAATTCCACGCGAGCGCCATTACCCGTCATCGCCATGTTGGGTTTTATTGCACTATAATTGGCGTAACAATGTACTACAAAAATAAATAAAAGCATGAAAGTACAGCTAAATGTATATATTTTGTAGACATAATGAGTAAATTAATATTTGAAAATAAAAGTGTACACTTATCTTCAAGTTAGATGTTGTAGAATTTTATAATAAAACAACTTCAAACTGATAACTTGAGGATACAAAAGTACTTTCCTTCCGACGGGCACTAAATCCATACTGGGAACTAAGGATGATGCTCGCAGGTGCCGATACCTATCGCACATTTTCAATTCTATTTTGTTTAGAGATATTTGGTGAGCGGGATTACCCTTCTGAGCGCTATTCCCCTACTTTCCCCTAATTATGTACAATAACAGCTAAAAATCAATTTTTAAAATTAAAACCTAAAGTAACTTAAAGCCCTAAACCTAAATAAAATCAAACATCAAACCTAATCTGAAGCAGAAGCGTTTCAGTTAGGTATATTACTATGCAAACTATCTCTTAAAATTCAGTTTTCAAAAATAAAATCTTTGAAATTTGATAGAGGATTTAGAAAACACTATATGTTGAATGGTTTAGCGAGAAAATGATGGTACAAGGCGCTTTCATTGAAATTTATAATACCTTAATTCAGTCAAAAGTAACGGATTATTTTAAAGTAAATTATATAGCTGTTACACAAAACTATACTTTTTGTAAAAAAAAAAAAAAACATAAAGTGAATTGTTCTCCATAAACTGAATATGATCTATAAGTTTTTCGCGTGCCAGAGAAGTTTTCTTACGTGCCAAGTTCGGCTCGCGTGCCATAGGTTCGCCCTCCCTGATCTAGGTGTCCATTTTTCCGATTATCTCGGAATTTGACAAAACCGCGTGTACTGGTAGCTGGTAACTGAATGTCTGTATTTTCGAGATCGGTGTGAGTTTTGTCAAAAAAAAAAAAAAAAAAAAAAAAAATCAGAGGTGTCGATTAATTATGACTGTGGTTTGAGGAAGTTTCAAAAATTGCATTAGCATCCTCTAAGTTTGAAAGCACGTCATGACTATTCTGTTTTATTTGAAAGCACGAGTTTGCTAAACATATGTCACAGGTTTGTCAAGGTCAGATTTAACCAATTTTTGTTAGAAAATCAGCGATATTAGACCCACTTAAGAGGGTACTTCAGTCAAGCGAAAAGACCCATTCGCTAATGCTAATCCTATGGAAGAAATTTGTAAAGATATCTCGGTTGCATTTCAATATTTTTAATTTTTTTTTTTTTTTTTTTTTTTTTTTTTTTTGGCATTAGACAGCTGAGATTGATCTGTACAAAGGCTTTACTTTTTCGATTTTGTTTGCAGATATTTTATATGGGGACACTTTCATTTTCGGAACCGGTTTCGAAAGTGAAAACATCCTCATATAAAAAAATCTGCAATGAAAATCGAAAAAGTAAAAAACGGCATGCATACAGATCGATCTCAGCTATCCAATGCAAAAGAAATCATTTAAAAATATTGAAATGCAACCGAGATACCGTTATAAATTTATTCCATAGGATTAGCATTAGAGAACAGGTCTTTTCGCCTGACTGAAGTAGCCTCTTAACCGCTTTTTTCAAAGGTTGTAATTCTGGATGATCCTTGATGTTGTTTACAAATTTCATCTTGACTTTTAACAAATTATTCAGCATTATTCAGCAATAAGCATTTTTTAAAATCAAAGTGCCATTCCTAGAGTATTGAAAAATTAAACAAATTCCTGCAGATAGCTGCAGATCAGTAAGTTTTTATTAAGAAACAAGCATCATATTAACTCGCAGTGCTTGTATGCATATTTAGTTTAAATCCTGCAAGTCAAATTTAAACCATTTTTAATTATCCTATTGAGCCGAAACAGTGAATACATGTGTGACAATACAATATTACTATAATTTAAAGAACGTAGACGTTTGTTTAGAATACTGTTTCTACAGGGTTCCACAAAAGTTTAGATTAAAACTTGCAAGTTAATTTAAAACAAATTTTAATAATCTAATTGAGCTGAAACTTTGCTCAGGATATGTAGTTCTGATATCTAACGACAATGCAATATTATTGTAATTTATGGAACATAGCAGTTACGCTTTTTTTTACAGGACCACATAAAAGATTAGTTCAAATCTTGCAAGACAATTTTAAACCATTTTCAATTATCTGATTGAGCTGAAACTTTGCCTACATGTGTTTTTCTGATGACAGTTCTATTAACTTATAATTTGACGAACGTAGAAATTATGCATTTTTAATAGAGCCACACAAAAGATCGCGGAAAGATTGTTGCTAAAAAGCAGAAATTTTAATTAAATTTCAACAAAATTACTATAGGTTATTAAGATACACAATAGCATTTTTAAAATTGAAAACAAATTGCGTAGCAGTTGTATTTCTTCTACAGGGACACATAAAAAATTCGGATACATTACCGTCTATATGTAGAAATTTTATTTAAAATTGAATAAAATTTATATAGGTTATTTATTCACACAACAGCATTTTTCAACCGAAAATAATTTTGGTAGCATTTATATGTTTTACAGGGTATCACAAAACAGTAATTTTTTTAATATGATTTCATTTTTTAATTTTTATTTTTCTAGAACACTAAACAAATTTCTCGAGAAATTCTGAGTAGATAAAAATACAAAAAATAAATGAATGTTAACTTATATGTGTGCCTTAAATTGTTTTTACTTAATTGTAAAATAAGTATCTTTAACGCATTATTTGAAATGCATTATACATGGTGCCAACTAAAGTCCTTCCCACGCTCTTAATTGCCGAACGGTTGCAGCTATACTCATAAAAGGGTTGTCTAGGTATAGTAAAGTGGCTATGCTCTTCCAGATGACACCGCTTCCAGCGTCACCTGGTGCAAAACAGCTGAGTTAGTATTCCTATCTCGAAAACGAGATTCATACTCAGAACGAGATTCATTTAGCTTTCGTGTTCACAAGGTGTCCTTTCGAACTAAATCGATGATGCTCTACAAATTTGTCATTCACTTTTATCCCATATTTTGAACCGTTTTCGGATAGGAACGCTAATGCCGCCATTTTGCACCAGGTGGCGCTGTAAGCGGTCTCATCTAGTAGCGCATAGCCTTTTTACTATACCTAGACACCACGTTTATGAATATAGATGACGTCTTTCGGCAGTTAAGAGGATGGGAACTGACTTTAGTGGGCACCCGGTATTTTTATTTTACGACATTGTTCTTAAATAACCAAATATTTATCACTGTTTGAGTATTTTATTAGTGATGCATTAAAAAAAGCAGCAAAAACTAATTAAACTTCAACGAAATAATTTTGCCCTCATAGATCGTCAAAACGTCCCACAGTGCGTCGATAGGAAGGTTCTTTAACCCCCCTGTAAGCTCAAAATTTGTATATCTTTTTCCTGTCCAAAGTAACAAAGTAAAGAAAACTTTTTATACTTTTCGGAATTTTTTGAAACTTTAACACAAATTTTAAAATACTCATAATCTCTATAATAATAGTCTAAGTCATGTGACTGTCATCAATAGTTCCGGGCTGACCGCTTCGCTTTTTATATGCCAGGTGACCATTTTTTATTTTTCGCGTGGTAAATTAAAACAATGCTTTGATGTTGAAATTAAAAGTCATGGTTTTTGGTATTATTTATTATTTTTCTCTTCTTTTTCTTAAAAAAGGGGAAAAAAGTGAAAGTTATGAATTTCATATTAAAATTATATATTTTAAATAAAATGAGTGAAATTATTATATTTTAGATTAATTTAATGGAATATGAAAAAATGCGATTGGAAAGACAATGTTTGATGATTTATCACTTGCGCCTGGCTAGAATAAAAAGGTACTACTTATTTATACCGTCGACCCATTTCGCCAAATTATATAAATCGCCAAACCACTCGCCAAATTCTAGAAATTGACATAATTTTTATTTTAGATAGCGAAAGAACAAATAAATTAGTATAACATTAATAAAAATACAAATAAAACGTCGAAATAAAAATAACTTGATGGCGTAAACACGTGTAACTTGCTTAAAAACAAGTGAATATGACATTTACAATCAACCATTATTGATATTTAATCTTATAGTTTGGCGATATATTTTTGGTCGACCGGATAACCAAGTAGTATCCATAAAAATACGGAGTTCTTGATTTCTTTACTAGAAACTTCTGATTTGGCGAAGTATTGAGAAAGTAAATTAAATTTTGGATAAAAGTAACATGGTACAATGCTTAGCACACATCTAACGGAGACCAAATTGGTCGCCAAGGGCGGCTAGTCGATATTATAAAGGACAAACATATCTGTGCGTAACGCATACGTCATTCTGCGAATGGCAACACTTTGAAATTTGAAATGAAATTTCGGTTTTGAAATTTTCGAAACAGCAAATTTTTAAACTTTTAAACATCGCACATTTTCAATTTTTACACTGTCGTATTAGGGGGAAAATTGTACTTTTAAATGCAATTTGTTTGAAAGCTGTATCTCAATTTATTTTTGAGATATTAATTTTTTTTGTAGTTTTTAATACTGTGTTTCTAATCGTGGCAACAAAAGTACACCATTTCAATTGAAAGTAAACGGAAAATAGTCGAAAATAGGGGATTAAGATTACTGTATCTTTTTGTTGCCATTTTCTCACAAAACTTCAAAAAAATGTTGAAGTTAAAATACCTGTTAAGTCAATGGCAACAATTTAAAATTTGAAATGAAATTTCGGTTTTGCAATTTTCCCTACTGCAAATTTTTAAATTTCTAAACATCGCACAGTTTCAATTTTTACACCGTCGTATAGGGAAAAAAATGTACTTTTAAAATGCAATTTGTTTGAAAGCTCTATCTCAATTTCTTTTTGAGTTATTAATTTTTTTATAGTTTTTAGTACCAATTTTGTAATTGTGGCAACTGAAGTACTCCACTTCTATTAAAAGTAAAGGGAAAATAGTCATGGTTTATTTATTTTTATTGGTTATATCTTTATTGATGCCATTTTCACATTACAAATAAAAGTAACTTTTTCTAATTTTTGAACAGAAAATGACGTCAGCCATTAAAAAAAAAAAAAAAAAAAAAAAAAAAAAAAGAAAAAAAAACACGCATTCTTTTTCATAAATCAAAAGATTGAAGAAGGTATTTCAATATCTTCATTACGCTGATACTGAATTTGAGGCGCTAGGCAAATTGATTCAGTGAGTAAAAATGATGTCATATTTAAAACAAAACGATCATTTTTTTTTTTTTTGATAAAACTAAATATTTGACCAATACTATGGCGACTAAAGGCAAATTTCTGAATGGTAAATTTTCGCGAGTACTGAGATTAGAATTTAAATTTTATGCGAATGTTCATATGAAAAATTGTATCGGACAAGCGTGACTTTAAGTTTTGAATGCGCGTTAAAATAGTTTTAAATTGTGAATTTGAGCGCTGCGTATGTAAATTTTGAGAATATGAAAATAACGTACAGTTTAGATTTTATAGGGGAAAGTTTTATGATGTGACAGTAAATCCTTTTTACTGATTTTTCATCCAGTAAAAACAAACGTAAGAGCCTCAATCGATAACTTCAACATAATTACTCATCTCGATTACGTATTCTAATACAGTTTAATTTTTCAATAATTTTAGCAGTTGAAGTTTTTGGAAATAATATTTTGGAAATTTTAGGTTAAAAACATTATTTATTTTAAGAGTTAGATAACCAATGCAAGATGAATTTTTTATTGTAATTATTTTTGTATGTTTATTATAAATCCGATCTAACAGTTCCATTCTAAACATTTGAATTCGTCGAATTTCGACGGGTTCCAACTCGTTATCTTTAAAATATTTTAAGCTTACAGAGGGATAAATCCTCCTCCCAAATTTTCTTGGATTACAATAAATAAAAACATTTTTACTTTGAATAAAATTTTGTCTTATTAGAATTTAGTTAGTATCTTAAATCACTTAGTGAGAAATACATTTTAGTGCTACAGGAGAGTGTCTCAATTGTTCGAATTAATATGGACCAAGCTCACCTCGGATAAATTGGATTTACATAAATCGGCATTATAATTAAGGAGATTAAACATAAATTTACAAACAAATACTTATTTTTATGACACTACTTACAATTATTTGATGTACACTTCTATTGCTTTTATAATATCGGGGAATAACATTGTTCATTTGAAGAAGTCCTTAATAGTTTTTTCAAAGATGCTACTTGTACGGGTTTTTCTTACCACTAAAATTTAACAGAAAATTTTACTTAATTTAATCGCCGGAAAGTTAACAATGTTTAACGATTAAATAAGACAAAAATGGCTGTTAAAAATTAGTGGTAACAAAAACACGTACACGTTGGCAGCTATTACATTTTATCAGGACCGATTACCTCTGAATATAGGGGAAGCACGGTATTTTTTTAAACCTGCTTTCATTCAGGGCCAAAACTAGGGGGGGGGGCAGAGGGGGGCATGTGCGCGGGCGCCAGAACGAAGGGGAGCCAAATGAAGGATTATACCTTTGGAATGGATCATTTTGTTCTGATGGACTGATGTCTTCCATAATAATGAAATCAGTCCATCAGAAGAAAATAATTCGGTTAAAGCCTCAGAGTAAAGATAAGAAGATTATATGAGAAGTCTATGGTTAAAGCGGAAACTCGATTAAGCGGGACTCGGATAATCGGGACTGTACTGTATATTTCATTTTAAAAATGCTCTTTAGAATATTTTTGTTGGTGTTCAGAGGGGAGGGGGGGGGGGGTCATGGCACCCGTGACCTCCCTCTTGGATCCGCCATTGTAGATTACGTAGTTCAATGTTACATATTTTATGATTACATATTTTAAATTTTAAAATAAGTCGGCTATTAGAAAATTAGTAAAATTCTCTTTGTAAATATACTTTGCGGAAGAGGGGGGGGGGGGGCAAAATGCATGTCTGCCCCGGGTACAAAAAAGGCTAGTTTCGGCCCTGCTTTCATTTGACAAAAGTTTTCTTAATTTTACATACTTATCAATGATGCTGATATTATCCCCGTGGGGGCTTATCTGAGTTCACATATGTTTCATTAAACAGCTTTTTTTAGGGTTTTATTCATCTGACGAAACCCTATTCCTCTCACTCCTCCGTCTGTCTGTCACAGAGACCGTACACGGCAACTGTATAAGTTTGAGACTTAAAAAATATGGTGTACTAACAGCTGAATACCTCCTGTCGCAGGAAAAATCATAAAATTTGGAAAAAGTCATATTATTTTAATTAAATCAATTCGACCATTTCTGCGACTTTTCATATTTCAAAACAGAATCTTAATTTCAGTGTTCATTATATTCATTACAAAGAATATATATCTCAGCTGGTAGGACGTTCATTTTGTAAACCGAAGATAGCGGGTTTGACTCCAGCCGACGGAAGTTGAAATTTTTCAAAACTTAAACTTGTAATTGTTTTAACGGAATTTCTTTTTTAAAATAAAGTTGGGAATTATTGCTGCCCCCCCCCCCCCAAAAAAAGAGAAGAAAAGAACATTTCAGTTTATTTTTGTGTGGAGATGTTTTGATTGCTATTTCTTTTTAAATTGTAATAAACAAAAGTTTTTACATCTTATTTTAACAAAATAAAAAAATGCATATTTTTTTAATTCTACGTCATACATTATCGTTAGTTAAGTTTATTTATAGTACAGATTACATTTTTCAGACTTCAGAATCTGTTTGTTTAGAGCTGCCGTCTACGTACAATATTGCCAAACAATTACAGTAGAAAATAACGTTATTAAAGAGATGGTATATTTTTTATTTATAATAGTTTATAGATAGATAGTTTTTCTTAGTTTAGAGTGTTAGAATAACTAATTTGATAAACAGTTAATAATAAAATAATAGCTTTTTTTTAAATTTATTTTTTTTTTTTCAGAATCATATTCAAATTTACATAATCTGTTTGTGTGGTACTTCGATCTATAGATTAGTTGCATTTTTAATGCATTTGATATTCATTTTGTGGAAGGCCTCGGATACATATTTTTTTCGGAATTTTAAATTTCGTTTAAACACTTTGTTTTGTTTTGATTCTGAGAAAATAAGAAATTTTCAATTTCGGTTGAACTTCTACTAAATGTTTGAGAAATTTCAACATCTTAAATTTCGTTTAAACTTTTTTTTAATTAAAGATTTTATTTATATTTCCATTAAATTTGTATAATTTCGAAAAAAAAAAAATCAGAATTTTAATTTTATTTAAACAATTTGACTTGAATATTTTTATTTTGATTAAAAATATAACGTCCTTTTATAATCATTTTAAAATGAAATTTATTGGTGCTACCATCTATAAGGATTTAATAATTATAAATTAACAATTTGTATTTATTAATTAAAGGATTAAGTGTTTTGAAATGAATATTAAACGAAACCTTTTGTGCGATCTCTGATCACACTTACCTACTTGTTATGTTTCAGATATATTTAGTATGCTCAATTACCTGGGTTGTTCCTAACCAGCACATCAGGATGTTATATGATTAATTAACATTCTGTTGATCTCATTGATATTTACCGGTTAAATAAGTTTCCTGAAGTAATGTGTGGATTTACTCTCTCATCGAGCAAACTTTCCTTTCAAAATAAATAAATAAATAAAATAAATAAATAAATAAAAAATAATAAAATAAGTAAAAATGCAATATAAAATTTTTTTAATGGAAATTAGAAGCCCCATTTCACCGTCATTTTGGGGCCCCTCTTAAATTTTAGAGGACAAAGCACATGCTTCACGTGCTTTTTGGATAATCAGGCCCTTGCATTGTATTAGTGTCATCAGAATTGCTGAACAAATTGAATACAGCAATTAAATAATTATGGAGCATCAATGCATTGATTATTTTTTTAACCCGGGAGAACTCGCTAGTGAGAATGCCCAATTGCTTTTCTTTTACTTTACATTCATATAATATCAACTTTTTTTGTTGGCTTAGTACTCTTATTCACAAAATAGGTAAAATAATTGTAAAACATTTTGAAATTTTAATTAAAATGAAAAATAATTTAAATAAGAGTCTTAAAAAAGTACGACTGTGAGAGAAAATCTCATGCAGCGAGTTCTCCCGGGTTAATAGAACTTAAACCTTTGAAATGCATCATTTTCTTCTGACGGGCATCGCTTCCATCACTAAAAAAGAGACACTGGCAGGAAACTACTATAATACAATTAAAATGCAATTGGTCTGTCAAGTCATATCTTGGTAGAAAACATCTGCAGACCCGATTTTAGTGGTTGATCGGTAGGTTTATCACTGTCTCTTCCTGCACCCAACGGTATGAAAACAGTGAGGACTGAGAGCAGGAAAACACAATGGTAAATCAACCAGTTAACCACTAAAGTCGGGTTTTGCAGGTGTTATCCACCAAGATATGACTTGGCAGACCAGTTGCATTTTAATATGCGAATCGAGTTTTAACTAATCCTGGAATTTTATCCGTCAAATCGATTAGGTTTGTGCAGACCCCCCCCCTCCCCCCCCGCCCCCCGGTTTATAAGTGATGATGAAAGAGCACGAGCAGTCTCAAAGATTTAGAATTCTGATTTTAAAAAAAATGGACATAATTTTCTTTTCAGTAACTTGGTTAAAGCGGAAACTCAGGCGGTACTCTACTGTATTTTCTCCCAAAACATCAAAGATGAAGAAATTTTAATTCAAAATAACCCCCTCCCCACACACACACACACACCCTCCTCTTTACCCGCCATGCATCAGTCATACAAATCTTCCATCTCGCATTTTCTGCTTACCGCTTACCTGATTATTAATACCAATTACATTCTTCGTCTTCGTGGTTTGATTAATTGTGCATTGATGCCCGTGCTCGGTTTAGTTATACCACATTATTGACTTTTAACGATGATTATTCATTTTAGAATAGCAAACAGCTACCGTCTGGTTTCAAATTAACGTCTTGTTTGAATTCATCAATGACGTGCAAACGTGCATTAAATATTTATCTATTGTTAGCTTGTTAATGGTTTCGCATAATTTGCCACATTACATTCAGCTATAATAGTTACATGGTTATTTGTGATTGTTAATAATATTTTATCTATACTATTGTTTTATAGGTAAATAAATATTAATATTCACTGATTTATCTTTAAATTATTACTATAACTTACCAACGAATGATTTTTGACGCCACTAAACCAATAAATATTTTATAAATAGTTTTTTTGGTAAAATTATTCAAACAGCATTTAATATGCGTCCAATAATTTCAGGTATTTTGCAAATAGCGGAGTTATATTTAAGATTGCAAAATTCATTCGGTGGCCATAATAAATCCATATTTTCTACCCGTTTTAAAAAACAAGTATTTTTCTTGCGTCAATTTTTAGTAAATGTTTCTAATGCATTAGTTTTACCTTTGTAATTTAAGTATTGCGCAGCAGCGCAATACTTATTTATTTCCAGTGTCACTTCTCAATGTTAATTTAACATAGAAATATGCAGATGATAACTTTTTCATTTTTTCTTTCCACCTTTTTGTCCCTGATGCCACTCATTTTTAATTCTTTGCTAATTCTAATAATATTATAAATTCAAAGTGTAAAAACATTTGCCTGACGTCAGGGTGAAAACGGATCATAAAATGCCTTTGCATATAGGTGGATTATAATCTAGAGAGTAACATGGGCTAATTTTTATTTACATTATTCAAATATTTTTCTTAATAATTCCAAATTTCGCTTTTTTCATTGAGAATCAACGGACATATTCTAATAAAATTTAACTTTTTTCCCTTCATTGTTGTAAATAATTCAAAAGCCGTAATAATAATTTGCTTATATTTAGTTGAATGATTTTCACGTGAAACATGAAACTGAAGAAACTGAAACAGTTTTTTTTTTAAGAATAAAAAAGAAGATGAATATGGCGTCATAGTGGAAATAAAAATAACATTTTCAAGCAGACTTTTTTCAATTCCTACTATTAGATCACACTCTCCCTATATTTATTTATTTATATATTTATCTTGTTCAAATTTTCAATCGCTAATAAAATACTCGTTATTTATCCTATCAAGTTGAAATAAATTTTTTTTTACTTGTACAGGATGACAATTGATGTTAATACAGTTTTTTCAAATATTAATTAATTAATTAAATTTTAATTAATTAATTTTAGTTTTGCATGGGTAACAAAATGGCGGCCATTTGTTATTGAAGATGAATGAAAATATTTTCAATAAGGGGTTACGATAGGGGACCCTGTTCTGTCGCCAAATACCGCCAAGTTTGTCGCAAACTGGGCGATATATCGCCAAATTTGGCGGCCAAAATGAGTCGCCAAAAGTGACGCTAACTTCGCGATATCTCTAATATTTCGCCAAATTCCCATAAAGTTCCATTGTAAACCTACTTGCTTATAGAAAATCAACAAATTGAGATATTTTAATGCAACAAAAACTAATATTAGCTTAAGGTATTATATTAAATTTTTTTTTTTATGGCCTAAGTAGGAATTGACTTTAAAAACAAAATTTTTATATTACTTGTTTAAGTTCAGATTGTAATTTTTTGCCCAAAGTACAGCAACCTGCATTACTGCACTGGTGAAACATTTTGAATTATACATAGGTAAATTGCATCACAAATTGTGATGCGATATCGCACAAATCAAAGCCTGATGATGATATACCCTCCATTAATTTTGAAATGTGTTCGTCTGAATTCAGTAGTTATTAAAAAACTTGACATATTAAACAAAAACCTAATTTGCAGAACAAATTAAAAAAAAAAACAAAATTTATTTCCTAAATTGTTTAAGCCCGAGAAGGGGCAGATATTAAGATATTTCATTCAATTCGTTCTACATTTAATGTTAAATTTTTGAAACAAATAAGTTAAACCAATTGAACATTAAAAAATAAAAATGAAATTCATGCAATATAATACTTTAAACATCTATATACTTAGATTGCGTTCAAATGAAATCGAAATAAATCTTAGACTTTTTCCATTTTTAAGTTGTAAATATTTGTACTGCAGATTTTGCATTATGTTTATGACGATTGTACATAACATGATAAGATACATGCAAAATACAAAACTTTAAAAAAGTCTAAGATTTATTTCGATTTCATTTGAACGGAATCTAAGTATATAGGTGTTTAAAGTATTATATTGTATGAATTTCATTTTTATTTTTTAATGTTCAATTGGTTTAACTTATTTGTTACAAAAATTTAACATTAAATATAGAACGAATTGAATGAAATATCTTAATATCTGCCCCTTCTCGGGCTTAAACAATTTAGGAAATAAATTTTGTTTTTTTTTAATTTGTTCTGCAAATTAGGTTTTTGTTTAATTTATTTATATCCAAACATATTAGTATACTACATTGGAATAACAAATGTAGTAATAATAAGAAAATAATAATAACAATATAATAAGAATAAATAAGAATAAGAAAGAATAATAATAAGAAAATGAAGAAATAATAATAATTATAAGAAGAAAAATTATCTCTCTATTCTAAAAAAAAGTAACTACCGCTGTCACCGCCGCCGCCGCCGCCGCCGCCGCCGGTTTTGAATTTTTTGTGACCGGAGTTCTTTCTTCGTTAATATTAAGAAAAATAATGCATACAAAAATATGAAAATCGGTAGTATTATACAGAAATGTTTGATAAACACGCTGATGCAGACAGTTTTCAGATCGAAGAATTATTTTAAGAGATATTTAATGCTAAATGGACAAAATCGTTCCACTAAAAAAGTTTTATAGGAGCAAAAACTGTTCATAGGAAATTAATCATTTTTAGATCATTTTATGCGTTAGAATTTGCCGGAGTGCAGATTGCATTCATTTTTTTATTTTGACTAATTTTTTGAGGCTTTATTTCTATTTTAAATTCAGATTTTCAGCATTTCTAGAGATATTTTTAACAGATTTTAGAAAGTGATATTAATTTAAACTGTTGCCAACTGTATAAACAGCGGAAGCAATAATGTTTGCTTCAAAAAAAAAAAAATATTTATACGTGTAAATAAATTAAAAATTTATTTACACGTGACTATTATAAACAGAAAAAAACATTTGGAATTAGAATTAAATAATTATGTACAAAAAGCAGGAACTTATTAAAAATTATGTCATAAAAACTATAATTACAAGGGAATTTTAAGAGAGAAAGGAATTTGTAAAGCAATAAATTTATTAACATGCGTTAGAAGTCTTTAATAGGAGAAATTACGTCATATTTACGTCACATTACAGTTATTACATAAAATAAACACAAAATAATATTGCAAAACGGTTTAAATTTAGAAATTGCGCTAGACATTTATTTGATATTTTAAGAGGATACTTTTCAACTATTTTTGTTAGGAAAGCGCAAATAATATTTAATTTCTAACACAAGTATTTTCACGTGAATATTAAAAAGAGAAAGAATAGTTTGGTCAAAATTACGTCAGATTAAAAACGATTAATTTAAAATGTCTCATTTAAAAGAACTTTCTTTTCACTTTGTTAAAAAATACCAGGAGACAAAGACTCTGTTTACTTAATTCCTTTTATATTAGCTTATTTTGAAATGTTGTTACACGTGTCTATGTCATCAAGTTATTTTTATTTCGACGTTTTATTTGTATTTTTATTAATGTTGTGCTAATTTCTTTGTTTTTTCGTTATTTAAAATAAAAATTATGTCAATTTGTATAATTTGGCGAGTGGTTTAGCGATTTATATAATTTGGCGAAACTGGTAGACGGGATAATCAAGTAGTACCGCAACGGATTTGGCGTTAAAATTCCCCAATCAAAGAGAAATGAATAGAAATGCGTTTATAGAGTTTTTTAAATTATAATTCAATCTTTCGAAATCTTTTTAAAGCCGATCAAATTAGCGTGCATTTAGAGTCTACGGTGTCTGGACGGGGGTTGGCGAGCGTAACTCGTAGGGGGCCGAGCCCCCTAGTAAGAAATAATAAGGTAATAAGAAAATGAAGAAACATAATGATTTTAAAAGTCTGAAACTTAGAGGAGCGGGGGGGGGGGAGGAGGACTGACCCAAGTTGCCCTCCTTACCCCTTGAAAGGCGGTGGTATATTATTTATATCAGTTAAAACTTTAACCAAAATTCGCACCAGAATCTTTGAATAAAATTTACCTTTACAAATTACGTGAAAAAAAGTTGTAACATTGCATTTCTTTAAATGTCAAATGAAATGAACTCATGAATTGTTTTGCAATATTCATTGTGGTTTTTAATTAATATATCAGTTAATTATCAAAAAATATATTTGGAAAAACAAATATAAATGTTCAGGTAGTAATAATAAGAAAAAGAAGACACATATAACGATTTTAATAAGTCTGAAACTTAGAGGAGGGGGGAGGGGGAGGGGACTGACCCAATTTGTCCTCCTTAACCCTTGAAAGGCGGTGGTATATTATTTATATCAGTTAAAACTTTAACCAAAATTCACACCAGAATCTTTGAATAAAATTTACTTTTACAAATTACGTGAAAAAAAGTTGTAAAATACTATCTATATTATAAAGGACAAACATATCTGTGCGTAACGCATACGTCATCCTGCGAATGACAACACTTTGAAATTTGAAATGAAATTTCGGTTTTGCAATTATCGCTACTGCTAATTTTTAAACTTCTAAACATCGCACAGTTTCACTGTTTACACCGTCGTATAGGGGAAAAAAATGTACTTTTAAATGCAATTTGTTTGAAACCCCTATCTCAATTCATTTTTGAGATATTAATTTTTTTATAGTTTTTAGTACCAATTTTGTAATTGCGGCAACTGAAGTGCTCCATTTCTATTAAAAGTAAGGGAAAATAGCCATGGTTTATTTATTTTTATTGATTACATCCTTATTGATGCCATTTTCACATTACAAATAAAAGTATTTTTTTTCTAATTTTTGAACAGAAAATGACGCCAACCTTTAAAAAAACACGCATTCTTCTTCATAAATCAAAAGATTGAAGAAGATATTTCATTATTCTTACATTATGCTGATACTGAGTTTGAGACGCTAGGCAAAATGATTCAGTGTAAAAATGATGTGATATTTAAAACAAAAACGATCATTTTCTTTGAGAAAACTAAATATTTGACATACTATGGCAACTAAAGGCAAAATTCTGAATGGTAATTTTTCGCGGGTACTGAGATTAGAACTTAAATTTTATGCGAATGTTCACATGAAAAGTTGTATCGGACAAACGTGACTTTAAGTTTGGAAATACATTCATTTATAATGTATTGCGTGTTAAAATACTTTTAAATTGTGAATTTGAGTAGTGCGTATGTAAATTTTGAGAATGTGAAAATAACTTACAGTTTAGATTTTATGGGGGAAAGTTTTATGATGTGACAAAGCGAAATCCCTTTTACTGATTTTTCATCCCGTAACAAACGCAAGAGCCTCAATCGATAACTTCAACATAATTACTCATTTTGATAACGTATTCTAATACAGTTAAATTTTTCAATAATTTAAGCAGTTGAAGTTTTTGGAAATAATATTTTGGTAATTTTAGGTTAAAAACATTATTATTTTTTTTTTTTTTAAGAGTTAGATAACCAATGCAGGATGATTTTTTTACTGTAATTACTTATGTAGGTTTATTATAAATTCGATCTAACAGTTCTATTCTAAGCATTTTAATTCGTCGAATTTCGACGGGTTCCAACTCGTTTCTTTAAATGTCAAATGAAATGAACTCACGAATTTTTTTGCAATGCTCATTGTGGTTTTTAATTAATACCTCGGTTAATTATCAAAAAATGAAAAATCTGAGTATCGTGTACATTCGGATTCGGATATGCATTGGACTATTTTTATCCTTATTTTTACACGAGGGGTCAAAGACGCTAGAGATTCCAGGCGTCTCCATGTCCTGCGACCCACTTTTGAAAGCCACTTTTTACGTTTTCCGAACATTTCATTGGTTGTTCGGGAAAAGGCTTTTCCATCGTCAGATTTCCAAGCATTTGATTGGCTGTTACTGGCGACTCGCCTCGTTTCGGGCATCAAAGACGCTCCGACAGAAAAAAGTT
Source organism: Maratus speciosus (assembly GCA_963932465.1). Taxonomy (NCBI): domain Eukaryota; kingdom Metazoa; phylum Arthropoda; class Arachnida; order Araneae; family Salticidae; genus Maratus; species Maratus speciosus. The sequence goes on from OZ010798.1 coordinate 416,854,091, forward strand.
GCTCGCTCTCCAAGCGACTCCCCTGCAGCCATACGGTAACATGGAAACGCCTGGAATCTGAAGCGACTTTGACCCCTCGTGTAATAACACCATAACATGGAGACGCCTGGAATCTGAAGCAGAGCATAAAATAACATATAAAGTAGGCGACACTAGTGTCGCCTAGTACCACGATATTGTTGCCCAGTGATAGGGTATGGTTCCGGCAATTTTTTTTTTTTTTTAAACAGGTGAATAATATTATAAGCTGACTCTTTGACTCAGGAGATTATAAGAATGGTAACATATGTCATAGCAGTAAAAGAAAACACCGTATCACAGTTACAAAATGCTATCTGTTTTGCTATCCAAGTAGATGGTTCTGTTGAGAAATATGGAGTTGATAACAAATTTGTTACAGCACGATTTTTTCCAAAAGAACAGGACATAAAATGAGTTTTTCTAGAACAATGTAAATTAAGTAAGCGAGGAGCAGAAGGCTTCGTGGATTTTGTCAAGGTTGTATTTGATAATTTGTGCACTGAGAATATCGCAGAAAATAAGTTGACAGGCTTAACTATAAGTAAGTAAAGGAAAATGCAGCCAAAAACAGCGGTTTCTGTGCTCTTATGAAACGGTACTTGGGTAAAGACTAACTTTCCGTTTGATGCTTTGCTCAGGTCTGACTTAACTGTGTCGGAGTTGGAATCATCAAGCAACATTTTATCAAGTTTCTGCTCTACGCGTTAAAGTGCTTGAAGAAATATCTGGAACAGAAGATCAAAGTGTTTTTTGCTTCTCTGCATATTTTGTAGTACAGTTCGTGAAACACTTAGAAAACTTGGCAAAAGCAGTTCGTCACAACATTTTTCTCATGCAAAAACATTGAGAAAACATTATGAACCATCAATTCTACTCATCAAAAACTTCTGCTCGCGGGTTTATTCGATTATAAATAGGTTTTAAAAAAGTGAACAACATCTGGCTTGGCTAATGCTAGATATTTTGATACACTTTGAAAACCTTGAGACAGACAGTCAAAGGTCTTTCATTACACTGCCTGGTAAAGAAATGATATAGAATTTGTCAAAGAAATTTTTTTACAAATTTTTGACGCTTATCAAAAATATGCAAGTCCTAAGGGATACGAAAAACAGTTGATGGAAATAAATGAAGGCACTTAGGAATCTGAAAGTGATTAGTAAATTGAAGAAAATCCTCACAATGTAAAAACAACTCGTTAGTTTCTAGAAGAGATGCTGGTCTGCAGTGAGAAAAGAAACTATATTGAGTTGTAAAGAATTTGTTTCTCAAAGATTGGAAGAGGATAAAGTGAGCATCTCCTACAGGATAGATGCTTTGTTAAATGCACGAAGACCAACAGAGGTTGCTAGTGCAGCTCACCTTGATGGTGAGAACTTTTTTGGTAAAGCCGAAGTCGCCTATTTAAATGATGATGTGATGGCTTTGTTGCGCCGCTGAAAATCTGCGTCCTTCTCATTGACAGCAAGACTATTTCTACTTTAAGGCGTCTCAACCTCCCTCTGTTTTAAACAAATTGGTGCTGTCATAAGTTTCTTTGACACATCACATAAAGTTGTTGGCACATGGAGTTGTGTCCATACATACGACGCTTAAATCCAAAAAACAATCTGAACTAGTATAAAGAGAAGCCTTAAACCCAAGGATGTCCATTGCTCTTAATGAAAATGGAACAACTTTTTATGATCCAAGACCTGTTATTGCAAGGTTCATAGAGAGCAAAATAAAAAGTAGAACATTTCCAGATAAAGAAACCTATGAGAAATATGAGTTTGTCAAAAAATGCTTTGATAAAGACAGTTACTTGTAAAATAACTTAACGAATATAATTATTATTGTAGGATTTTGAAAACGTAATAAATAATTAATGAAGTTTAAAAAATTTAAAACACGAACAAAATCGTTTTCTTTATCTGCTTAATTCTACTATTTTCATAAGACAGTCCCAGACTTGCATAAAACCAAAAACTTTCTGCGCACATAAATATTGGGTCAAAAACTTTCTGCAAATTAATTTAACGCAGGGATGTAAAAATCTAGGCGCCAGCAGGCTGTCTCTCACAACTAAATTTTATTAACTTTCTTCTCTTAAATTTTATTAGCATTCTTACAAAAAATGTAGACGAAATACTAGATGAAAATTAACGAATAAAATTTAGTGGTAAGAAACTGCCCGCTGGCGCCTAGATTTTTACACCCCTGATTTAACGTTTAATAAAGTGACGTGTTTTATTATTTTGACGATATGAATTAAAATCAATAGTTTTAAATAATTACCATTTTCATAAAAAAATAATTAATATTAATTAAAGAGTAATCATTTTGGTTAAAAAATAATAAACGTAAAAATCTATGGTAAGAAGGGTGAATTCCTATCAATTATTTTGTCGATGCTTTTAGAAACAGCCCATTCCTTAATATTGTGGCCTCTTCGCACAAAATGCCAGTCACTCTGTTCACAGAAATAATGTGACATTGCTTCTGAAACAACTGAATCCCATTTTGTAGGGAGACGTCCATTCATAGGTATTATCATTAAAGAGACCGACGAGTTTTTACCGCGACCCTTTGACGATATTCCCGTTTTCTCTGCGATCCTTTGACAAAACCCGGTTTTTCCCGCAAACCTTTAACGAAATTCGCACTTTTTCCGCGGCATTTTGAAGAAATTTGCGTTTTTTTCGCGATTCTTTGGTGAAATTCGCGTTTTTCGCCCACGATTCTTTGGCGAAATTTGCATTTTTTCGCGATCTTTTGACAGACAGAATTCCCGCTTTTTCCCGCTATGCTTTTGCGGAATTCGTTTTTTTTCCTTCTCTCGACGAAATTTGCGTTTATTCTGCGATTTGACGAAATTCGCTTTTTTCGCGATCTTTTGACGAAATTCTCGCTTTTTCGCGGCCGTTTGACGAAATTCGTGTTGTTTTCACGATCCTTTGAGGGATTAGATTTTTTCAGCCGTTCTTTTACGAAATTTCCGTTTTTTTCGCGATTCGTTGACAAAAGTCGGCCTTTTTCCGCTAAGCTTTTACGAAATTTGTTTTTTTTCCTGTATTCCTTGCATGAAATTTGCGTTTTTCCCGCGGTTCTTTGACGAAATTTGCGTTTTTTTTTCGCGATGCTTTGACGAAATTGGTGATTTTTTCTGCGAACGATTGACGAAATTGTTTTTTTTTTCGACGATCATTTGTTGAAATTCACAATATTTTTCAGTGATATTTTTTCATTTTTACGATCCTTTGACGAAATTCGCTTTTATTTCGCAATACTTTGACGAAATTGGCGATTATTTCTGCGGACGACTGACGAAATTGGTTTTTCTTTCAACGATCATTTATTGAAATTCCCAATATTTTTTAGTGATATTTTTTTATGTCTGAATTTTCGGACTGATGTCTGATTTTTTTTAATTTTCGGAACCGAATACCTTAAATTTTTGGAACAGAATCACCCCTGCCAGACAATAAATAAATCGTATATAAAATTGGTGAATATTTTTAATTTTTCGATACTTGAAAAAAAAAAGTTACAAGAACAAAAATTACGTTTTTCTTTCTAAAAATCGCGGAAAACTTTCCGCGCACGGCGTGCGTCTATTATACAACTCTGGACGGTCCTTTGTATTAAAATTTTAAATCATTGTAACTGTTATGGTAGCATTTTGGAAATATTTTATTGATACAGTTTGATTTTTTAAAACATAAAGAGTAAAATCTGATTTCTTGTTTAGTTCCAGTCTTTGCAAAATACTTGTAAAAGTCAAAATAAGTTTAACCACTACAATTATTCATTTTACATTTTGGAAACATTTTATAAAATTTAAGATATTAATTTTATATTATTTTTAAATTTGATGATTTTCATCCATCAAGAGGGAAGTATGTTTTCTTGATTAGTTCAACATTGGGTTTAAAACTATAGTTGGTACTATTTTAACAATGCAAGTAAAATTTATTTTTTAAATTTCAGAATTTATTCTAGGCTCCAATTACCTAATTAGTCTGATATATTATGGTTATGAACAAAAGCAAAGTGTACAAACTAATAAAAGGTAAACAGTATTTTAATGTGAATTTAAATGATAATTTTCTTATATAAAGTTTTAATTAGGCATACGAATTTAGTAGGTTAGATGTTATGTTTGGTCCTTTACTAACATAACAATTAAAAATTTGTATGAAACGAGAATGTAGCCTCTTTAATTTTACCTAACTATAAATAAAGCGGTTTAGATGTTTCAATGATTTTGTAGTTTACTAACCAGCAACAGGAGAAGTACAATAGACATATCTAATAGGATATAAAAGTTTGTCAGCCAGTCGATATTCTTAGTATTTGGTTTGCTGCTATCAGGGGTAGGGGTTGATTTATGAACATTTATTTGGAACAACAGACTAAACCGTTTGTCGCCCAGTGAAAATTCCTTAAAATATGCTCTGATCTGAAGCGTCTTTGACCCCTCGTGTAATAACACCTTAAGACACCTGTGTGTGGTAGATTTTCCTAGCTCTCGCACAAACTCTTTTCTTTTATTAGCATCCAAAATTGTCCACATTTTTTTAACTTTACGGGCTACTAAATTCATAATTTTAAATCCTGCGGACCACTAATAAGAAATTTTGAATAATATAAATACATTTGTACAATAATTATCGCAGGATTTCCATTTTATTAATATGACATGCACCTATTCAATATAACAAAATTATAAATGAATGGGTGTCAAACTGCGATCACTATTTTTTAATAATCTTTGTCTTACTTAATCTCAGAAAGAGCTTATTTAGGGGAAAATAGGGGAATGACGCTCACTTAAGGGAAAACCTGAATAGCTAGTCAAATTTAGACAAAAAAATTAATATTTTACTAACGAAGTATAACTCCAGAGCACAAGAAACAGTTTGCAATCAACTAATTTTCATAAAAGTTTTAGGAATCTTTTTTTATCGTTTTATTTAAATAACCATCGATTGAGCGGTAATGCTCGACATGGTAGGGTAATTGCGCTCAGAGTTTGAATACAACATTTAAGTAAGACAAAAGTCACATATATAGTTGTGTGGGCTGTTCACACCACTGCAGACCTTTTGCAACCACTTTACACATACTGTGCACACATATTGTGTTAGCAGAGCCCGATTATCACAGGGGCACATGGGGCACGTGACCCGGGCCCACAGTTTCAGAGGCCCCAAAATGTATTTTGTGTACACTCTGACAATAAAAACTAATACAAATTTCCATTTGTAGTTCAAAGAAATTAATGTATTTTCCCCATTCATGTAAACTAAACTATCTCAGTATGTTTCACTAATGACAACAAAACTTCAAAATTCCAAGAAGAACGGATATTACATCTAACATGTTTTATTCAGTCTTATAGTATTTTACTCACTCTAAAGACCATATAGTGCAGAAGATTTTATCTTTCTACATTTTTAATGCATTTTTACATGTGTCTATAATATACTGTTTTTTCGTAAAGTTACGGTTTAAATTGTAAACTGCACTTAAAGTTGTTTGTCCAAATTATAATGCAGGGATTTTTTTTTGTTAGAAAAGGGGCCCCGACAAGGCCTGTGTGCCTCGGGTCCGACTTAGAGTTAATCAGGCTCTGTGTGTTAGACATATAGTGGGCTACTTTTTTCATATTTAGGTTTTTTGATTTTCACCACTTTTTTGAAATCGTAAAATTCTCCTTGTTTAATGACATATTAATTAAGGCGAAAACAGGGGAATTTTACCATTTCAAAAAAGTGGTGTCAATCAACAAATTTGAATTTTAAAAAAGTTACCCACTGGCAACACTTCTTCTGGAATTCCACGCGAGCGCCATTACCCGTTATCGCCATGTTGGGTTTTAATGTATTATAATTGGCGTAACAACGCACTACAAAAATAAATAAAAGCAGCAAAGTACAGCTAAATGTATATATTTTGTAGACATAATGAGTAAATTAATATTTGAAAATAAGAGTGTACACTTACTTTCAAGTTAAATGTTGAAGAATTTTATAATAAAACAACTTCAAACTAATAACGCGAGGACACAAAAATGCTTTCCTCCCGACGGGCACAAATTCCTTACGGGGAACTTAGGATGAAGTTCGCTAGGTGACGGTACCGATCGCACGTTTTCAATTGTATTCTGTTTAGAGATATTTGGTGAGCGGGATTACCCTTCTGGGCGTCATTACCCTACTTTCCCCTAATCATAACAAAAAATCAGTAAAGGTTGTTTAATTGTAACAAAATTATTAAAGTTAAGGGGTCTCAGGACTAAAGCTTCAAAATTTTCGAAATTTTTATTTGTTTAGATGTTAAACTCCTATCTTTTCTGAACATTTTGATATATATATTTCCTTGAAATTCCCATTAGAAGAGAAGTTATGGCTTTTAGAATTATACCTGCGGAATAGCTTAAGCGGCCTTTCCGAAACTTTGAAGTCATTTTTCTCCAAATGACGTTTTCGAGCATAACGCTCAGGATATCTTATAAACTTCTGAATATTTTTTCATGAAATTTTCAAAACATGTGTTTCATGTTAGTCTGTATAAACTGAACCTAAAATTTCATTTCTATTGTTAAAAAAAAATTCTTTTTGATTATGCTAGGAAAATTTTGCAAAATACAACTTTATATTAAAACTATAAACATACTTTAAATACAAATTTATTTAGGTTCAGGATAATTATTAAAATCTGAAGTATAATTAGGCATAAAAAAATTCATGCTAGTTGCAAAACTTATTTTGAAATCCTGCGCGTATGCTGTCATGCCAATTTTCTTATCGACAATTGTCTGACAGTTTGGAGCCCCCTGTAAATACTAATTCTGAGCCTTGAAATTTTTTAAATACATGAAATGAAAGAACACACTTATATCTTTCATACCAATTAAAATTCTGTTTCTAAATCATATACATTTTTAGATATTAAATGTTGAAAATGGTCCTGTTTTTCATTTTTTCCAATTTTAAGAGTCCTGAGAGCCCTTAATTTAAATATTACAAAATGATGGAAGTTTATTTGGGCAATTCAATGAGAAACGGACAAAATATCCCGCGGGTCTCTGTGGCTGAATGGTCAAAGCAACACTCTGCTAATCGCTTGCGAGCGTAAGAGATTGTGGGTTCGATTCCCGTTGGTTCCATTGCACAAACTCTTTGTGTGGAACTCCCCGGGTGTATTTCTCTTGTGTTGTAATATTTCCTTGTGCTATCCTGTCTCCGACTTATAAGCAGTCTCTCATGTTAAGCACACAAGTCGTATGTTTGTTGGTCAATAAATAAATAAATAAATAAAATATCCCGCACGTGACGCTTACATAAATAAGCTACACATTAAAATTAACAACAACAACAAAAAAAAAACTAACTATATTTTTATATTAGCATAGTTGTTTTAATTTGAGATACAGTAGCATTGTTAAAACAGCAATAATATGTAGAAAGTCTGTTCCACACGTGATATGGATTGGCCCTTTAATAGGTTTAAAAGTCTTCACATTTTAAACTCTAGACACAAGCTGCCCGCTTTTAATAATAAATATATAATAAAAATCCCCATATTTTAAATCCTAGTCCTAAGCAATCTGCCCGTGTCAGGGCTACTCCATGTAAAACTGACAAAATGTCCTGCGCGCAATATTTACATAAATACCTATATCTATTGATTTATAAGTTTTTAAAACATAAACTAATAACATAAAAAATAATACCCGAGAACAGCATAAGGTGCATACTATTTAAAAAAAAAGATTTTACTAAAATGTAATGCCACAGCCCATTTAGCTCATGCTTTAATACGACCCTAATCATAAGTAATTAAAATTTTGTTTAGCATATCATTGTGAAATTTTTGATTCCACTATTACCATATGGAAATATTTATCTTAATTTCTTATGTTAGGTAAGACAAAAATTAAAGTTAAAAAGTAATTATGTTCAAATATTTTGTACGTTATTCATAGTATGTCTACATATTAGATGAAAATAAAGCTATAATTTATAGTAGAGGTCTGCACGGGCCCGGCCCGACTCAGAGAAAAAAAAAGTCGGCCCGGCCCGTACAAAAAAAATGTCGCGGCCCGGCCCGGTAAAAAAGTTAAAAGCTCGGCCCGAGCCCGACCCGGTATAACAGCTAAATGTTCGAGCCCGGCCCGGCCGAGTGAATTTCTACAAAACATTGATTTTTACGTCGATTTGGTTAAAAATATGTCTCGTACGAGGAATTCTGGCCAAAAATATTTATCTTAACTTTTCTTTTCATGTTTATAATCTTCATTTTTAAAGAAGTGCCACAGGATGCGATATTTATTTCTTTTAATGAATCTCTATTTCTTTTATGTAAATGTTTCAGTTATCATTAATATTGTTAATCCATATTTAATGCAATGAAGTGTTAAAAATCTGAAAATTGCTATACAGTAAAATCTAAGACGGAATTGCATAGAAAAGAAGAAAAAAAAAATGCGTTATAGACAAGTCCCCTTCTTAGCAAGTGTAAATGTATTATATATTCTTTTCTTACGTAGTAGTATATTAATTTTGCATGGATCAACACGTTTTTCAGTTTAAAACACGATTCCGTCATAGGCAGGTTCTTTTTCACACGTTTTACTATATTTTAATTTAACTATATTTTAATAAGCGTAGAAATCTACTATTCTTTAAAAGGAATGAATTTGAATGTTTAATTGTAGAATAATGGCAATTTAAAAATGTATGCATTTTTTGAAAAAAATTTTGTGCCAATCCTAATTTTACTGACCTTTGAACGGTCCAGGCTTTCAATGGTCAGACAATGATTTTCATACGGGCTGGGTCAAAACTAGGAATGAAAATTTTGGGCCGTGAAGATTAGGAATGAAACCAGTACCGGTTCTGTGTAGAAAAAATAAGTTAGACCCGGCCCGAGCCTTCAGAAAAAGTATGGCCCGGGACGGCCCGTGCAGATCTCTAATTTATAGCAAGGTTCCACAGCTTTACTGAAAAATTTACAAATGTGCTGTTAAAAAATATATACAGGGTTCCTACGAGACTGAAAAACAGGGAATTGTAAGGGAAAATTACATTTTTTTTTTTCTTTAATGCGCTATCAGCGATGCGATGTGTCAAGATTTTTCAGAGGTCCGTCTGCAAAAAAGTTCAGACTTTTCACTTGCAAGTAGCATTTTTGATAAGTTCATATATTAAACATAAAGATGATTTATCTATACAAATTTGTCGCCAAATAGGCGATACGTCTGCGAAAGAAATGTTGAGCCATGTTAAGGTGTCTGGGATGAGATATCATAGATATTTAAATAAGAAAAAGAAAGAAAACTATAAAGCAAGCAAAACAGAAAAAAGAAAAGCTGTTAAATTAATTAAATTATTAAAAGACAAAAAATTTAAACTTACACAGCAAACTGCTTCTGAAACAACACAAATAAATGACATCATAGCAGAACTGTCTAAAAATTTTTAACCTTTAATATGTGTAAATTCAGTTAAATAAAACTCAGATGGATTCAAAGTAATTTATTATTTATATAAGCTTTTTTTAAAATAATTTTTTTTATATTTAAAATACAAATGATACATTTTTTAGTTCCAATTTTATAGTTTATTTTCATTTTTGGAGGTAAGTTTAATCATTAAGATCTAGAATCGTAATTAATTCGTATTTCTAAAAATGTTGTGAATACTGATCAGAGAATTGTAGGAAATATTGTCTGGAAAAGTCAGGGAATTTTGTTATTCAAGAGTATAAACACTGTATATATATATATATATATATATGATGGAGCTAAATTAACAGAAAAAAAAAATTATGAAAATCTGCATAAGCTCTCTAACTGTTAAAAGAACTTATGATAAAATATAAAAAAATACTGAGAATCTACAAAATTAAAAAAAAAAAAAAAAAAAAAAAAACTAAAAACCAAATTTTATGTTGGATAAGCTGAAAAACAAATTGAAAATCCGTAAAAGAGCAGTAAAATCTAAAAAACAAAATTTGTTAAATTAACAGCAAAATATACTGAAAATAAAAAAAAAAGTGCAGTAAAATCTAAAAAACAAAATTTTTTAAATTAACAGCATAAAATGCTGAAAATCAACAAAATATCAGTAAAATCTAAAAAACAAAATTTATTAAATTAACAGTAAAAAAATGCTGAACATCAACAAAATTACTGTAAAATTTAAAAAAACAAAATTTGTTAAAATGACAGCAAAAAATGCTGCAAATAATCTACAAAAGTACAGTAAAATCTGAAAAACAAATTTTAGTAAATTACCAGCAAAAAATGCTGAAAATCTACAAAAATGCTGTAAAATCTAAAAAACAAAAGTGCTGTAAAATTACCAGCAAAAAATACTGAAAATCTACAAGAGTGCTGTAAAATCTAAAAAACAAAATTGCTGTAAGTTTACAGCAAAATTTGTTGACACCCATATTGCCAGCATTTTTTGCTGTAAAATTACTGTGATATTTTTACATGCATGCATTAAAAATATCAAAAAAACTCTAAATTTTCATATTAACATGGTTATTTTAATTTAAGGATATAATAACATTGTTAAAACAGTAGAGATATGTAGAAAAGCTGTCCCACACGTGACATGGAATGGACCCATTTAAGTATTGCACATTTTTTGTTTGATATTAGTTCCTGCTTGTTTAAAATAAGTCCATATGCTCATAGCATCAACGAGGTTCTGGAACACGGCCAGTCGTTTTTATTTTAAGCCGAGTTCGGTACCGCGTTTTAATTGCTGTGACACAATCAAAATATTTGTCTCGTACAAATATATATACTGGCCTCCAAAAGTTAAGGTACAGGGACTGGATGCTTTCGATTGCACACGTTTTGTCAAATATCTACCAACGTTATTGGCGAATTGTTCTTGAATTTCTAGGATGTAAAGAACATGTTTGATTTTATATTTATCGGTGAAGATTTATCGGGGGTTACAATTAGGGGGCTAATAATAAATTTAATAATAAAATAATATTTGCGATCACCTATGTAACAGAAAAGGCTGGAAATGGTTTGTCACTATAGTAAATGACTATTTGAATCCTGTTCAACATTTGTGTGCATTTGTGTAAGCATAGCACTCATATTCGTGAAGATGTTAACGTTTTTGTGAAAAATTCAAAAGTTTTTTGTTTATAGCATGAAGAGTTTTCAACCAAATTTAACACAACTTTCCGAAAACTTGCCAAAGAATAGTAGCAACAGTATACTGTAATTAAAACATGAATATATTGAATATTTGATGAGATATGGGCATTTTTATGAGATAATTTTTCACTGCGCATGCGCGGAAGATTTCAAAATTTTTATTTCATAATTTGGTAGTCAGTATTTTGGGGCAACTTCTATAAAAAGTTCAGTCAAATGTTGTGAAAACATAGAAAGATATAGTGAGCTGATTGAAAAGTTGTGGAAAATCCCTTATAATAAAGCTATTTTTAGGAAGCAACTCACTATATCGACTCTATCTTTGTGAATTTTGGCGATATTTGACTGGACTTTTTATATAAGTTGCCCTAAATAGCTGACTACCAAATTATATAATAAAAATTTTAGGATTTTCCACGCATGCGCAGTTAAAAATTATTTCATACAAATGCCCATATCTCATCAAATATTCAATATATTCATGTTTTAATTGCAGTATACTGTTGCTACTGTTCTTTGTCAGGTTTTTGGAAAGTTGTGTTAAATTTGGTTGAAAACTCTGTATGCTATAAACAAAAAACTTTTGAATTTTTCACAAAAACGTTAACATCTTCACAAATATGAGTGCGATGCTTACACAAATGCATACAAACGTTGAACAGGACCCAAATAGTCGTTTACCACAGTGACAAACCATTTCCAGCCTTTTCTGTTACATAGGTGATCGCAAATATTATTTTATTATTAAATTTATTATTAGTCCCCTAATTGTACCCCGATAAATCTTCACCGATAAATATAAAATCAAACATGTTCTTTACATCCTAGAAGTTCAAGAACAATTCGCTTATAATGTTGGTAGATATTCGACAAAACGTGTGCAATGGAAAGCATCCAGTCCCTGTACCTTAACTTTTGGAGGCCGGTGCAGTTGAAAACTGACCCAAAAATTTCATTGTTTTTTCTGTCAATAATGAATATTCACATTTTAGGTAGAGCAAAATTAAAAATTGCCTGTTTTGAAAATAAATGACAAATTTAATACAACCTTAACATAATTATCAATGCCTGCTATACTTTAAATTTCCAAAACTAAAAATATAAATTTTCATAAATATAAGATTTTTTAAAAATGAGTTTATCATGTTTTATTTTAATAGTTTTATTATTTATAGAGCATAATTATTAATAAAACATTAAAAAAAATGTTTAGACTTTTCTGCGGGTCACCAGAATTTTCTCGAAAACCCACTGGTCCGAGGTGGTTCACGGATCACTAGTTGGTGTCCTCTGGCATAGATATTTCAAGAAATAAAATGAATCAAAAATATCTATACACATCTTTAAAATTGGTGTGCCAGTCTATGATTTTCAGAAATAAACGCCTATTTTTAAGTTCATTTGACTATTTAACCGGCATATAGTAGACACTTTAAAACTTTTTTGTTTGTCTGTTTGCCCGGAACAAGTATAGAAGCGGTCGCATGACAAACCCTAAACTTATCAGGAGCAGATAGAAAATGTTTCTTGCTTACAATTTTCAGCTTGTCGCACCCCAAATATCTAAATTAGTTTTTGAGAAAACAGGCAGAATCAATTAATCAACAATCTTCCAATACTCAAAAACTCGGGAATGGGAACTATAATTGGTCGATTTTAAGAAATCTTACGCCGATTGGAGAGTCTAACCAGGATTTAGAATTGGTAAATTATATTTTTAGCTTATGACTTATGCATTTTAATTGTAAGTATGATTCCATACTTATAGTATTTAAATATAAAATAACTATTACAAATATTTTTAACATGTAGAATATAATTAGATTTCTTTTATCTTCAACAACTCGAATGATCTTATAAAATATAAATGTAATACATCGGATTGCTACGTAGGTAGTTTATATATAGAAATTAAAATTTTGTGTTCTGGACCATCTTAATTTTTTAAAACCTTATTCAACTTATTAAAGTTTTCACGAATCGAACATTTCCTGCCCCCCCCCCCCCCTCGTAAAAGTTAAAGCATCTTTCACGATATGCTGACAAAGTTGCTATTTTAAACTGATTTTTCGCACGTACGAAATATGAAAAGCAGACAGTGAACATTTTATCAAAAATTCCACACTAAAACCTTCGACGACTTAAGTCTTTATAAATTAAAGATTCATTCTAATTTTTCTTAGATTTTACTATACTTTAAGAGTTGCAACTAGATAAAGTGCATGGCATGGTGTAAAAGAAAATTTAAAAATATTTGGTGTATTGCGTAAAATATTTGTGCATTAGTATGATTCCTTAATTTATAAGTAATAGGTTGTCGAAGATTTTAGTGTGGAAATTTTGATAAATTTTTCGCTGTCTACTCTTTATCATTCTTATGTGAGAGAAATAAGTTTAGAGCAGCAACTTTGACAGCATGTTGGTGATTTGTGAATGATACTTTACGTTAATTGGGGAGGGGGATGCTCGATTTATGAGAATTTGAATAGGGTTTGAAAAAAGTAAGGTGGTCCAGGACACAACATTTTACTTTTAATTTATAAACTAGGGGGCTCAGCCCCCTACGAGCTACGCTCGCAACCTCCGTTCAGGCACACCAAACTCTAAAAACACGCTAATTTGATCGGCTTTAAAAGATTACTGACTATTGAATTATAATTAAAAAAACAGTGGCAATCTTCCTGTAAACGGGTTTCATTTCCCTTTGATTGGGGAATTTTAAGGCCTAATCTGCTGCTGTTAAGAGATCCAGTGGCTGTTTTCGTCTTTGATTAAATAATATCAGTTAAACATTTGAAAATAAGCTAATATAAAATGAATTAAGTAAATAGAGTCTTTGTCTCCCGTTATTTTTTAACAACGCTATAAGAAAGTTATTTTAAATAAGACTTTTAAATATATCGTTTTCAATCCGACGTAATTTTCACCAAAGTTTTCTTTCTCTTTTTAATATTCACGTGAAAATACTTTTGTGGTTAGAAAGGAAATATTATTTTTGCTGTCTTAGAATTCACAAACAATAGTTAAAACGATCATCTCAAAACGTGAAATAAATGTCTCGAGTAAATATATTTTTTAATTTAAAGTGTTTTGCAATATTATTAGCTTGGTCATTTTAAATATGACGTATTTTCTCATATTTACTGCTTTTAACGCATATTAATGAATTTATTATTTAAAAGTTTTCTTTCTCTTTTTAATATTTACGTGAAAATACTTTCGTTGTTAAAATGAAATATTATTTGTGCTGTCTTAGAATTTACAACAATAGTTAAAATGATCATCTCAAAATATGAAATGCATGTCTCGTGTAAATATATTTTTTAATTTAAACTGTTTTGCACTATTATTATTTGGTCATTTTATAAAGGACGTAATTTCTCCCCATTTAAGGATTTTAACGCATATTAATGAATTTATCATTTTAAAATTTTCTTTCTCTTTTAAGATTCACGTGTAAATACAGTTTTTAGGACGTAATTTTCAATATTTTCGTTTTCCTGCTTTCAATACGTAATCATTTAATTCTAATTTGAACGGTTTTTTTTCCCCTCTGTTTACAATAATCACGTGTAAATACATTTTTAATTTGAAGGAAATATTATTCTTTGCGCTGTTTTTTACAATTGGCAACAATTTAAAATAATAATCTTTTCTAAAATATGTAAAAAATATCTCTCGAAATGCTGAAAATTTGAATTGAAAAAAAAAATTATTCAAATAAAGAAAAAAAAAATGCAATCTGCACACCGGGAGTTTCTACTGTATATCCCTAGAAAAAATGATTAAATTCCTATGCATAGCTGCCAACTTTTACGCTTTTTTATTACCACTAAAATTTAACAGAAATTTTTGCCTTATTTAAATTGCAGGTTTTGATGATTTAATAAGGAAAATTTTTCTATTAAATTTTAGTGGTAGGAAAAAAGCGTAAAAGTTGGCAGCTATGCCTATGTATAGTTTTTGCTCCTATAAAACTTTTTTAATGGAACGATTCTGACCAACTTTAACATTAAATATCTCTTAAAATAATTATTCGATTTAAAAACTGTCTGCATTAGCGTGTTTATTAAACATTGCTCTAATAATACTATCAATTTTCCTATTTTTGTATGCTGCAGTTTTCTTAATATTAACGAAGGAAGACCTCCAATCGCAAAAAGTTCATTTACTGAGGCGGTGACAACATTAGTTACCTTTTATTAGAATAGAGAGATATTTTTAAGTCGTTTTATTTCTTGATATATATATATATATATTTATTTATATTTAAATGCTAATTCTTTAAACATATTTAAATTTAATTTTTAAAAGTTAAAGATTTTAAATTTAATTTTTAAAAATTAGAGGTTTTAAATTTTAGTCACTTTTAAACTTAATTATGTAAAATCGAATCTTATGACGATCCACACAATGGTTCTGCGCGACTGATTTTTGCATCCTTGAAAATCGAGACGTCCCGCATAAAGCGCATCTGACATAATTTCAAAGCAAACGTTCTCTTTTCGCCTGCGTTATCCCCATCACTTTTCATCAATCCTTTCAGGGACAATGTTTCTGTAATGTTGAGTTAATACCGGAATTTTCGAAAAATTTATTTCAAATAAGAAAGAGCAATTTTACAAGTTTTTTACACGAAAGTTAATAAATTAAAAGTTTCTGGTGTGAATCTTGATTAAAATTAGATCGGATATAATATATTCCACTGCCCTCAAGGGGTTAAACGATGCTATAATTTTATTTCAATAAAAATATTAAAGAATTCATTTAACTGTTGAAATTTGTTTATGTCAAATAATGTGCTGTTTTGTGGCATCACTTAACCATTTCTGAGGGTTTTTTTTTTTTTTTACTGCTAAATGGCAACTCTTTTCTTTGTTTACTTTTAATTTCATTTCTTCATTTCTCTCAAATGAAGCTGGGCAACGTCGCAAAGTGTATGGTGTGTTTAAAAATTTTTTTGGCTTCAAATAATTTTATAAATTTAAATATTTTTGTAAAAAGAAGAGGATTTTAACATTAAGTTTTATTAATTTGAGTAAAGTTCCTGCTCATAAAAATATTATCACATTCATTATGAAAATTTCAAACACAACATTTGAAATTGTAAATTATCGCCACACGAGAAAAATACGAACGAATATATATCGAAACAAGGTCGCATATTTATTAATGAAAAAATTGAGATATAAGAACAATGGAATAACATTTAGCGGTACCATAACAGCTTTTTAATGTGCGCAACAGGAAATAACACCCTCTCCCCCTTTTCTCTATCTCTTACCGGTGTATTCTTTCATATATTAGATGGGCCTCCTGTGAAGTTTCAAACTTTCACGTAACACTCAGCTTAAAAGCCCAAGAAATGAACACCTAAGCTTGTAAATTATCGCTTTTCTTGGCGATAAAAGTAATTTCAAGGTTAACGCCAACTCATTTATTTCTGTGTTACTCTGGCTACGTTCCGGACCGGCCTCCTTATGTGAAATTTAGCCGTAGGCGCAATATGTAATGCCGACCAACCATGACGAAAAGGCACCGACCTCTTCTTTCTTTGGATATTAGAAGTTGTCTCGTCCGACTTTTAGAACTAGGGAATCTTAAAGTTTATTTTATTTGTGTAAAATTGAAATAATTTCACCTGGGATATTTGATGAGTTTTTTACACAATGGAGGTAAATATTTCAGTCCCTCTGATTAAAGGTCGGGGACTTTTAATTTTTCGAAAGCTTTGTTTTGTTATCCGGCTTAGGCCTAGCTGTAAGTAACTTGTTTTGGATTGTGTCAAAACGTTTCATTTATTTATAGAATTATGGCTGGAAACTGTACGATGTACGACATCAAATTCATGCCGAAATTGTTTAACCAAAACATAAACAATGAAAAACAATCACTGTTTACTTCTTATTCTTGTTTATTTATTTGTCAGATTGTCACGTATTTTATATTTTGCCGGTGATTATTTTGTATAGAAAAATTTAAGTTTTTAATATTGGGTAAATTTATTATTGTAATATAAAACTAAAGGTTATTTTACAAATTATGCTGTTTTCTTTTTTCAGATTCAAGTGTGTCTGTTATGAATTAATTAATAATACCTAATAATAATAATGCGCTTTATGCGTTGTTATTTAAGAATTTAAATCTTAAATATTATCAGCGAGTCTCACTTAAAAAGTTGATAAATATTTATAAATCACACACACACACAAAAAAAAAAAAAAAAAAAAAAACCTTATCAATTGTAATTGGTTTTTCTTCTTTTCTGTTTTTGTAAGATTTAGTAAAAACAAATATTAAATTGATGTTTTAGTTATCGCTGATATTTTCCATTGATGTAGTTTCTATAATTTTTGTATCTTATTTACAAGCTTTATTGATGGATTGTTTTCGTTGCTGATGATTTAGATCGTTAAATTCATCACATTTATAGTATAATTGTTAACATGATCAATGTTTACACATTTGTAATTGTTATCATTAAGTTTAATCTTTCAAAATATCAAAATAATCCATGTTATGTTTATTCTTGATTTATGCAGTTATGTAATTTTTATGACTTGTTCAAGTTTTTTTTATAAATTAAAATATATATAGGGTAGATGTGCCAGTAGTGGACACCCTTCCAGTAATGGACACCCCTTGATGTTTTTGGTTCATAAAAAAATAACTAATAAATATTTAGCTTTAATTATTTTTTTTATAATTCCCCCTTGTATGTTTTATAAAACTATGTTATTGTTGACACTTTTAATCAAACCAATCAGGAAGCAGAAAATGTTTCAAAGTTTTGCTGTTTTTCTGTGAAAATCTTAATGGAGAGGTTAAGAGCTGGCTTCGTTTAATTAATTTATATATTATTTATTTTCTTGCAAAATTTGAATGTTTTTGTTTGAGTAGCAATAGAAAACTTTGAATTTTATATACTAATGGCTATTTATAAAATTTCATTTCTTTTTAAGGTTTTAAGAGGGGGGGTGTCCATTACTGGGATGGTTAATTAGTCATTTTCCAGTAATGGACACCCCATGTAGACATTGCTAAAAATGCAATTTTAGTAATGTTTATAGTGCATAAAATACTTTGGCTTAACTGCAAACCTAAATAATCAAATTTAATTTTTAAATTATACTTACCAAAATGTAATAACACCAAAACTTTTATAAATAGCTGCTTTTAAGTTATTTTATGTGATTAATAAAATTTCGATATTTTATTATTATTTTTTTTTTATGTAGTACATATATATACCTCACATATTTATAATCTGGCAATCAAACCAGCCAGGAAGCAGAAAATACTGTTTAAGAGCACAGTCAAAGAGGGGCTCATAGGGCTTAATCCCTCTCCGTTTAAATAAAAACAATTAAGTTACAGAAGCTATTAAAAATCCATTTTCTGTCTTAAATGTTTCCTTATAAAAAATAAATAAATAAATAAATGTAATACTATTAATGAAAGTTATAGGTAATATTCATGAAACTAGTAAATCTGCAGATCAGTGGCCCCAAACATCAGTTCTACAGTTTTATTTTGAAATTATTTTATTTAGTATTTAAAATATTCAACTCACAATATCATTTCTTTCATATTTGTAATATTGATTATTATAAATGATAGGATCAAGTAATCTCTGGAAGATTGTTAAAATTAGTGACACAAAACTAAACATTAATATTCCAAAACTTTTTTTTTTTTTTTTTTACCTTTTAAATCCACCACTGTTTCAATAATTTGATAGCTGTAATTGTCTGATATTTAGTATTTTAAACTATTCATCTAAAATAATTAAAACCTTGATCTTTTGATAATTACAATAATTGATGCAAACAGTAAATGATTATCACAAATATTTTATTAATTACTGGTATCCTAATTGTTAAATTTATTTAAAAATAACTATTTTGTTTCATTAGTAGGTATTCATTAAATTCTGGTTCTAAATACAGTCATAAAAACAATTATATTTATTACTTTTTATGGGGTGTCCATTACTGGAACAGAGGGTGTCCACTACTGGGCCAGAGGGTGTTTTGATATATTTCTGTTATTTAAAATTAAATTTCTATTCATATGGGGAAATGAGGCTATAAGAATGGTTAAATATTGTTGATAGATTAATATAATATTGAAAAAACTGGAATATAATAATTATAACTATTAATAAAAAAATAATTTTTAAAGAAATTCCTTAAGGGTGTCCATTACTGGCACATCTACCCTATATAAAATTAACCATTGTTTACATGTTTGGTTGGTTACTAATGGTAATTTATCGTTTATAAAGTAAAGGTGTTTATAAGATTGATTCATATAAAATTTTATGTTTGTATTTATATTAAGGGGCAATTACAATGCTCAAATTTAATCACTTTTATTGAATTATTATGAAATAAATGTCTTAATCCGAAGCATTAATTTCTGATTGCTAAAAGATGTTCAGTTTTATTTTTAAGTCAAATATTTGGGAAATTTAAAAGAGAATATGATTTGGAAGGCTATAAAATTTACTATTTGTTTGCTGCAACTAGTATCAGCTCAAAAATAACTACTAATTTCAGAACAGTACTCAGTTGTAATCACTTTTGGTGAAATATTATAAAATTGATGTCTTAATTCGAAACATTAATTTCTGATTGCTAAAAAATGTCCAGTTTTATTTTTAAGGCAAAAGTTTGGGAAATTTAAAAGAGAATATAATTTGAGAGGTTATAAAATTTACTATTTGTTTGCTGCAAGTATCAGCTCAAAAATAACTTAATTTGAGAAATTACAGTGCTCATGTGTAATCACTTTTGTTTAAATATTATAAAATTGATGTCTTAATCAGAAGCATTAGTTTTTGATTGCTTTAAAATGCCTAGTTTTATTTATCCTTCCTGTAAAATAATGTGTGGATTCAACACTGATGGCATATACTGCTAGTTTTATTATTTATTGTCAAATTTTTTTTAGTCTTCATTAACCTTTTATGAAGAAGTGGAGGATTTAAAATAATGTTCTTCTAAATTTTGTAACTTGCCAACTTTTTCAATTTACAGAAACATTTGATTTTACTATCTATATACTTTAAAATCTGTTAAGATTGAATCACAAAGGGATGGGCAATTTTTTGTATTGGCAACGCTAGTATGTTATCTATTACAATTATATAAAATTCTTTTTGTCAGTGCTTTGAAAATTTCAATATAGTAGATTCCCTCAAATCCGCACATCTTGAAACCAGGGGTTGTGTGGATTTTTAGAAATTTGCAGATTTCTGTTCACTGTTTTGTTTACATTTTTTAAAAAGTAATTTGAGTGTAGTTAAGCATTGAAAATTATAATGAATGCTTACAATAAAGTAAATTATTAAAATAATTAAGTAAAACATTAAAATAATTTAATAATTAATATTTTTATAAAATAATTATCTAAAACAAATAAAAATTTAGCTATAAAAGCAGAATCAAGTATTTTATGATCTCTACTTTTTGGATTATTGTCAAACTAAGGTGTTTTCTTTTACTGTCTTTTTTCATTAGAATCAGCCATATTAGGCAGAATTATGCACAAAATCACCAAAAATTAAAAATCATTACAGATTAAAAAACCAAAACAAATGCAAAAAAAGGAAACATAAAGTATATGACTTCAACAGTTACAGTTGCAGGTATTGTGCGAAAGCTACAGTTTGCTGTATTTTTATTTTAGATAAGAATATAATTTCCACCATAATCATAAAATAACGAATTTTATGTCATGTTTATCCAGATTTAATAAACAAAAAAGTTTGATTGCTTTAAAAAAATGTCTCTGAAAATAGATAATGATTGCCATTGATATTAGCGATTTTTTTCAGAAATAAATTTTCTTTATAAAAAAGCTTGAGTTTTGTCATATTAACCAGAATTAATATTAAAATGCATGCATAATGTTGAAGACAAAATAAAAATTGGAACACGAATTCAAGAAAAATAAACAATTCGATGACAGTTTACACTTATGAATTTTGGGCAGAACCTACAACATGGTAAATTTTTGCTGTATATGTGCTAATTTACATCAAAATAAAAAGTAATGTAATTTTGCTTAGTAATTAAACAGCTCTAATAGTCAAAAGAGCATGATTAACAAAAAAATTAGTGAAAAAAACAGTGTTGTCGTAAAAAAAGCAGATAGTATACAGTATTGGCAGAGGGTATACGCTGACGTCATGAATGTTCATAGCTAGGGCATACGCTAATGCTTTATTTGGGAAACAGAGGGTATACGGAGATTCTTTAAAACATCCAGAAGGTACACGGTGTATACCCCCGCATACCCTCCACTACATCCCTGGAAAAAATATTGCGATTGCCGCTGATTTGGACGCCATCTTGAAATTTGTTCCTGCAACGTAACTGTATGTTTCACTGTCTACATCTGAAAAAATATGCTGATTTTAGTCATTCACGGATTTAAGGGAGTCTACTGTATAAGGCAGGATTCTAATGTAGACAGGATTTATTGTTGTCACAAGTGTTAAAATATTTCAAGATTCTGATTACTTTTATTGAATGTAAATATATATATATATACAGTAGAAGATCTTTATAACGCAATTCTATATAATGCAATTCTCCATATAACGCACAACTTCTCAGATGTAAACAATGATTTTTGCAGTTAAAAAGCACCTGCACTTTCACATTGTAAAATATTGCTACTCTCTAGAGGACTAAATTTGATACATTAGTTCAACTTTATCTTCTAATTTAAGATCTTTTTACTGAAAAAAATGCTATTATTACAATGAACATTTTTGAAAATGTCTAATATAAGGGATGGTTGTGTCAGTTATATTTGGATCATGTTTATAGAGTAAATTTAGCAATGTCTGACCTATATTATGCAAAAATTTATAATTTGAATAACTCTTGGTAACAAGAAATGTAGTATAAAGATATTCTAATGTATTTTGATGTGTTTGAGACATATTTGGCCATGTTTACAAGGTGAATTTAATGATGTGATCCATATAACGCAAAATTCTATATAACGCAAAACCTTGCGTTTTTAGGTTTGCGTTATAAAGATCTTCTACTGTATTTCAAACATGCCTTATACTTTTTTTTTTAAAGATTTTAAATTTATTTATACTTTTTAATTTCATTTTCAGAAATCTTCACTAGTTTGTTTTAAACTATTCTGCCACTTGTATCATTACAGTATTTTGGATTATGTCTGATATGAAAAAAGACTATAATGAGGGAAGAAGATTTTGAAATTGCAATCAAGGTAGAATATTTACTAATTTTTAAACCTGTGACTGCTGTACTAATGTTATTGGGTACTACTTCATTATCCCGTTGACAATTTTTGCCAAGTTATACAAATGGAAGAATGTTGCCATTCTAAAATTTTAAGATAGGAAAATTAATGAATTTAAATTTAAAAAAATCACTAAAGAATAGGGGTACTTTAATGATGACGTTCACTTATGGTGAGCGACCTTCCAAATATAAAATTTGATTTATTTAGATGATTTCAGACAAAAAAATACTAATTAATAGTTTACATATTTAAATGCAGAATTATTAAATTAAACCATAAACAAACAGATACTTTTAAGATATTGTACCAGTGAATAAAATATAAGTATTTTAAATGTAATACAGTATAGGATCTGTTATTCAGAATGCTTGGGACCTGAGATATTCTTGATAAGGGTTTTTTCCGTAATTTGAAACACTTTACTATAAGTATTATGAAATGCACAAATTATCGGTATGATATGTATAAAATATTAATAATATATGTACAATTTAAAAAAAATTGCATTAACAGATAAAACTTTAGTTTCAAGACGAGAGCAGAATCCTTTGATTTGTATTTTTGGAACATTTTTATTAAGATTGATTGCTTATAGCATATCTCTTGCACTAATTGCTCTTGTTTCCTGTATATTGACATGATTTGCTGTTCATGGAAGTAGCTTGTTTGCTACATTATAAAAATCAATTCTTCAGTTGGAAGATATCAGTAACTTATTTGAAATTTTTTCACCCACCTCATTTCTGCTGGTCATCATCATCGCCTCCATTAGACATGCCACTTGTCATTATGTCACACATCTTAGTGCCAGTCATCTGATATGACTTCATATGATAGGAGTTTCACCATCAGCAATTAGACAACCATCCACTGAGTCTTGATCCAGCAATTGAGCTTCTGAACGTGAAATTCCTTTAGTTTAGTCCAGCAGATGTGTAATAATTTTCTAGCCTTTAACTTCAGGCTCATTCGCACCGTTAAAAAAAAACATTGCAGATGACTTTGTCTGCTGTATTCCACGCGTGACGTAAAATACATCTTTAGTTTTTACATTTTTAAAATCAAACAAATTATTTTTCAATTATCATTTTGCATTCTGGTTTTCCGAGCATTCTGGATGCGGGGTTTCCAGATAACGGATCCCATACTGTAATCGAATTTACTAAGGGGCACAGTAAATATCAATGATAACAGAAAATTGTAAGGAACCTAATGCTCTAACTATAAGATGTATATAAACATTAGATATTAGGCTTGAAAAAAATAAATAATAATGAAAAAAATCAAAATTCACAGTAATTTTAAATAACGAAAGAACAAATAAATTAGTAAAACATTAATACTAATAAAACGTCAAATTAAAAAGACTTGATGACATAATAAACACGTGTAACATGCTTAACATAAAGAAAATGTGACATTTACAATCATCCATTATTGTCATTTAATATTACAGTTTTTTGGTCGGCAGGATTATCAAGTAGTACCTCTTATTGTGATAGAACTAGATTTTGTCATGGATTTTCCTTATATTTTATTAATGTATTGATATTCTGGAAGATTTGTTTTTAGAATTAGATTTCAGAATTTTTTTAAAACTAAATTTAGAAAATATAATTTCAAATAACTAAACATATATCTGAATCAGAATTTAAAATCAAACATTTTATAAACTAAAGAACACTTTAATATTAGAAAAGGAAATAAATTACAGCCTCAGATGTTTCAAGCTTTGCAAATTTTTCATCAGTAGAACTATCAATTGAAAACCAAATCTATTGTTTACATATGTTCACGTTCAAAATATGTATTTGAAATAATAAATTACCATGGAGTAGGAGAGAGTAGAAAGGAATGGGGCATTTTTTTTTACAAAAATAAGGAAATTAACTTTGACACTAAAACAAAAATTTCAGTTTATAGAATACAAAATGAAACACTTTCTAATTCCCTTGAACTGTATAGAAACATAATTTGTAGAAACAATTTTATAATTAAAGAAATTGTAAGTTTCAAAATGTATCCCATACCTTCTTACTTAACAGGGAGGTATGGGACAGCTGTAAAACAAAGTATGATAAAGCACAAATAGTCTAGTGTCGGCTGCATAAACTGTCTAACAAAGATTATAGGTTGATAATGTCTGTGCCACAATATTAAATTCCAGTATCTTCATCACTGGAAAGAAAATTCAGGATTATCAGTCACAGGTGACATTAAAAAATCATCAGTTCAATTTATTTACATTTTGAAGTAAATGAATATATTATCAATGTTATAATTAATATATTACTCTCTAAAAATATTTGCAAATTAACAATTTACATTCAACTTATTAAAAAGAAGGAATTTGTTTCGTTCCATTCCTCCCTTTGCTGGCATGTCCCATTCCTCCGACTACCTTCTTTTATGTTAAACTTCTTGTATAAACAAAAATGCTGCTTTTAGGACTAGTTTAAATTAGGGATAATATACAGTATAATGTTCCATAAATAGGGAAACTATTACATCTACGCATAAACAAGTATTTAATGTACAGAAAGAATAAAAAGTATATGAAGCAAATCCACTTTTGATTCTTGAAATAATCTTTCTCTTTATACAATTGCAAGCTTGTGCAGATCAGCAACTTTTTTCAACTGAAGGTTAGGCTACCATTGGTTCATCTCAGGATTGCTAAAAAGCCGGCTAAAATTATAAAAAGCCACGTCAATGGCTTTTATTGGTTTTACCGGCTTTTTTTGGCCAAAATTGGCTTTTATACAGTGAAGCCATTTAATTATAAATGACACATTTTTATGTGTTTTTTAATTAGTTTTAAAGACATTTAATTGAGGTAGAAATCAATATAACCCAATTTTTCAATTATGAAGACATTAATATTAGAATAAAAGGTCATACCAATTGCTTTCTCTGGTTTACACTGACCCTAACACCCTTTTATTCATTTTTACTGGTTTATATAATTAAAAAGGACAATGGTTGCTTAGTTATATATTTTATTAACTAATTTTAAGGGATATTAATATACAAGTATTTTATTTCTCGTAAACATTTATTTAAAATCACACAAAAGTCATTTAATAAAAACATTTCTGTCCATTAAAACAGTATTATGAATAACATATGCATTAATTTATGCATGAATATGCACTATTTTAAACGGCAACTAGCTTTTCAAAATTCTAATTCTACAAGTTTTATTTGGAGAACTTTTTTTTAATTGTCCTGTTTATTTTATGCACTTACATGTACTAAAATTTCCTCAAATGTTATATCCATCCTAATTTCCCTTTCAACATTGTTCATTCTACGATTTTAACTATCTACTACTGTCCGTATGGACATGTCTGGAATAAGTTACATAACAGCTCAGTAGCAGAAAAACTTTTTACATATATCTTTTTTATAATTTAAAATATCAATTGCTTATTACTGGGTATTCTCAAGTACAGTAGAGCGCCAATTATCCGAACAAGTCGGAACCGACCCTAGTTCGGATAAATGGGCCAACAATTTAAGGGGTGTTCCTGATTATACTAAACCTTCACATTTTATCCAGGCTTAGGACTGGCAGCACCAGTTAGTGATAACGTGTTTAAAAACTGTTTTTTATTTATTTTTTATCATTTAAAATTTACTTTTTCATTTTTTATCATTTTCTGAGCTCCAGAGGCTATAATTTAAGCGAAAAAGCTTCCGATTGTTGCTTGCTTCAAATAAGACGTTCTTTCCAATGCTGCCATATCTCGAATTCTTCTTAAATACGTTAATTGAATAGGATCAGAGTTCTGCCGTTCAAGCTATTTCATAGCTGTTTCCAAACATTCAAAGGCTTTGTTATGTGATGGACCCAGGTCATTTTCGGGGCATTCGTTTTCATTTCTTCAATTTCTTTTTCATCTTAAATCTCATCCTCAATCTCATCATCATTAAAAAATTTTTTGAGAGAAATAGGCTGTTCAGATAAATGGAAGTTCGGTTAAATTTTTTTGAGAGAAATAGGCTGTTTGGATAATTGGAGTTCGGATAATCGGCGCTCTACTGTATTATGTAAGATAATTTCAGTTATTAAATAATATGCTATTTAGTTTTAATCAATTTTAAAAGTAAATATCAGTATGTAAGAATGTTTCTATTTTGATGTGTGACATTTTCTTATTCTTTCATATAATCTTTGAAATGTGTGATATGTGTAGAGCTATAATAAAGAATTCCAAACCAATATGATTTGTTTACCAATTAGAATAATTGTGTTAAAATAATCTAGTGCAATACTTTAGAGTCTAATTTAATGTATTTTTCTGAATATTTATAATTTTTTTTTTCTTTCTGACATAATGCCTTCATAGTTGCATTCTAGCAGTTATAAGAACTTATTTATTTGACAAAATGTAATAGAAGTTTATATTTTTTTAGTAGAAAATATTTATAAGTGTATTAAAAATAAATTAATCCAAATTTTATATGAATTATCTGTAAACCACATTTTTGAAAAATAAAAGCTGGCTTTTTTTAAGTGGTTAAAACCAAAAAAAGCCGGCCAGCTTTTTTTGGCCTGGCTAAAAGCCGGCAACCCTGGTTCATCTAGTGTATGATTAATGAAGTGTTTAGAATGATACATAAAGAGAAAAATCTACTGTCCCATTCCACCCCACTGTGTCCTTTATATTATAATAAGACCACATTTTGTGGTCAGTGGCTTAGCCAGGATTTCGTTTCGGGAGGGGTCCAGAATTTTTCCTTTAGGTTATATACATAATATGTATATAGTAAAACCTGTTAAGATGATATCGCAAATGTTGGTGAAAAATTCCGTTTTAGACAGGTTTTCGTGTTAGTAGATTTAATTGCATGGTATCCTTTTCGATAGCGCTGTCGAATATTTCCATTTATGGAAGAATTCCGTTATAGGCAGGCTCCATTTTTAGGGAACCTGCCTTCCAGTTTTGTGTAGCTATTTAAATATACTTATGTATGTTATATGAATAGTAAAACCTGCCAAAATAGTAATTACAATCTATAACATAATCCTGCTTTAAACGGAAGCTTTACATGGTCTTAATATGAATCGCCAGACAATTACATTTGTTGAAAATTCACCGCTCTTTAGTGAAGCACAGTTAAACCTGTGAAAGCAGAATCTTGTCTCAAACAGAGTTTCAGGATCCCGACGAAATGAATAATAGATCTTATTGAGGTAGTGTATCTTAGAAGTATAATTAATTACACTTCTTTAAATGAAGCCTTCCTACAAATTATGGTGGTTTCTGTTATTGTACAGGGTGAGTACAAATGATGGACCCAATGTAAAAAAATCATATTTTTGAATCTACTGTACACATATTACAATAAGTGATACATTAATATAAAGAGAAATATACCAAGTTTTTATCAGGACATGTAAATCGTCATAATGTCAGTGTGGGGAAGTGAAAATCCTCATGAGATTGTGCAGTTTCATAGAGATTCACCAAAAGTGAATGATTTTTGTGCGATGTCACGGAAAAAATTGTATGGGCAGTTTTTCTTTGCTGAAACTTAACTGCCAGAGCTTAAAGAACGCATTTGTGCAGCATTTAGAATCATTGACAAAGTGATGCTACAAAATGTTTGGAACGAACTGGATTACAGATTGGACGTATACTGTGTAACAAAAGGGTCACACATTGAACATTTGTAACCTAAAAAAACTGGGTATATTTCTCTTTAAATTCATGTATCACTTATTGTAATATGTGCAGTGGTTTTGAAAATGATTTTTTAAAATCAGGTCCATCATTTGTACTCACACTGTACTTCCCAACCAGTTTATTTTAGATGGTTCGAAGCAGTTTTAGAGCATTCTCCAAGTTCAACAGTACATTCCGGACTATAGTACGTGGATTAGCTTCAATTTATGCTTTAGATTTCTCACTGTTAAAGACAAAATGTCACACAAGATCATCTCCATACACAAAACTCGTATTGCCATTATGAAAATTCTTGAAGCAATGTTAAACTGGACATTCACAAGCCGTAATTGGGGTCAAAGGTAATAGTATTGAATCCAAACATTTTTTTCCAGGTGGGATTTCTGTAGCTCTGGAAGTGGCACTTTGGTGTTTCGTGAAGATGGGAGTGGGGGAGGGTTAGCACTTCTATGCCATTAACAAGCATAAAATCCCAAATATTCCGATTGCACCCTAAAACAATTTGACATGAGGATCGATTACTTCATCTCTGTATATTTGAACATTCACAGTTGCACTGGTAAAAATGTGTAGGTCAGTGCTTCGCTACGCCACTGTTTATGGTGAAATTGTACATGCTTCTTTTAGGGAGGTCTGCAGTCTTATGAACCAAGCTTCTAAAAAAAAAAATTTATAATTATTGCAGTTCGATTTAATTATTTTAATATTTTTGAAATCTTGGATGTGATTGTATATTAACAAGTTTTGATTGTAAATTTCTGAATTTGTAAGTGCATTTAGGCTCTTTTAAGTGGGTTTTGCATGATTGTCCAGTTTCACCAAGATCTAAACAAAGTCACAATCTTTATAAAAGGATATTGTAAACTATACTAGTATTCTGTAAGGAGAGGATTTTAGGCTTAAATTTGTATAACATATTCATAATTTCTGACATGTTTTGCTGGGAACCCTGCACTTCCTATATGTTTTAAAAATATGCTTTTCTTTGTAATATCTTTTTATAAGATTGAATTTTCCTTAATATTTTTCTAAGGCTCTTACCAAGATTTATATTTGATGTTTTTCATTCCCAAAGGACTCATTCTCAATATAATGTTGAGAGCTGAAGATTCCTTATGTACTGATATTTTGAAATCAACAATTAAGAGAAAACCAATAGACTACTATAATTGTTGAATTTTTGCATTACAATCATTTACCATTTCTTATGCCAGATGAGTTAAAAAATTCTAACATTAATTTTATTTGTAGATAGGACAAAATTTTTATGATTTCTTTGAACACTCTTATTATGCATTAGTGTTGACTCTTAAAAAAAAAAGATCTGCCAGGCAGGAATTTTTCAGCACTTTTGTACCTTTTTCACAAGAAATATTTTGCTTTGTTTAGAGTCGCCTAATAGAATTTGCGATATTTTCCTGCGATCAATTAAATTTCGTGATTCTCTCTACCGTGATTCAAACCAGGGATCTCCTGGCTGAATCCTGGTCCGGACATTATTCACCCAGTTGGAAATTTACATCGAATATGATTTATTTACCAATTAGAATAATTGTTTAAATATAGCAAATAAAGCCTTTGTGCAACAATATTAAAAAGCAGAAAAACCAACGTTTAAAATGCACAAATAATACATGAAAAGCAGCAAATGTGTTTCATGTATTATTTGTGCATTTTAAACGTTGGTTTTTTGCTTTTTAATAGAATAATTGTGTTAAAATTAATATAGTGTACCATGTTTACTCGCGTAATAGTCTAACTCTTTTTTGATGCAGATAAAATCGTCAAAATATTTTTTTCGCATAAATTGGATGGATGAAAAAATTATGATAGATTGGGTTCGCAATGTTTGGAAGAAAAGATCTGGAGCATTGCTGAAAAAACTAGCCATGCTGGTACTCGATAGCTTCCGAGGACATCTTGTTGCGAAGGAACTTTCAGAAGGCAAAACAGATCTTGTGATAATTCCTGGAGGATTCTCATTGATTCTGCAACCATTAGACGTATCGGTTAACAAACCGTTTAAAGATAATGTAAGACAAGCATATAGAGATTGGATGGTCAATGGGAACAAAGAAAAAACTCCCAGCAGAAAAGTAGGTGTCCGTCCCTGGAACTAATGTGTAGTTGGATATTACAAAGCTGGGCTTTAATAACAAGTAATATAATTTCAAAAAGTTTTATGAAGACAGGTATCTCCTATGCTTTGAACGGAAATGAAGATGACATTTTATGAAATGACGGAGATTCTTCAGACACCGATTCACATTACAATAGTTATACTGATAACTTCAGTGAAAGTGATATATTATGAGAATTTTTTGTCAAAATTTTCACATATTTGTTAGTTTTATGTCTATAAAAATATTACCATAAAAAGAAAAATGGTGTTTAATAAACAGCACATAATCTGGAAACATTTGGCAAGTTACTAATTTTATTATAGTGTTTTTTTTTTAATACCAGTAATGTTTTTGCATTAGAGTATACAATATTGTGTAGTAGATTTCCCCGCATAATAGTCGCACCTAGACTTTCACAGCGAAAAATTGTCAAAAAAAGTGCGACTATTACGCGAGTAAA
Organism: Maratus speciosus; assembly: GCA_963932465.1. Classification (NCBI taxonomy): domain Eukaryota; kingdom Metazoa; phylum Arthropoda; class Arachnida; order Araneae; family Salticidae; genus Maratus; species Maratus speciosus. The sequence goes on from OZ010798.1 coordinate 416,884,859, forward strand.
CACGGTAATTACGTATCCAGCGGTTTCTGGAGTTCCATTAACTGAGATTTATTCTGTTGAGCTGAACCAAGTTTCAGACCAGATGCTATAATCATTAAGGTTAGTTGGGTGAGAAAGTTCCACCAGATTCATCCGGGATAGCTCAGATGGTAGAGCACTGGCGGCTTCAGCCAAGAGATCCCTGGTTCGAATCCTGGTCCGGTCATTTTTCACCCAGTTGGAAATTTACATCTAATAGTCATTAATTTGAAGTAGTGTTAACTATTTAATATTAAATACAGTTAATAATTTTAATGTTAAATATCACTAGTATTTAATAAAGTTTTACATAATTATTACAATATTAATGTATATAACATTATTGTATGATATTATCTAATGAAACTACTAATTTGCAGTTTTTATAATTTCTGTAATTACTAACTAATAATTATAATTTTATTAATTAAAGTGTAAAAACATAGATTATGTTAGCAATTAGTGGTTTAATTGTTTTGGAAACCTAAAACTCTTGGTAGCTATTCAGTATTTGAACGCTGGGGAAAAAAAAATCATAAAAATCGGATTTAAAAAAAAATATTTTTTTAATTTAATTTAGGGGATCCTGTCAGGATTTTCATTTTAACTCATTTGAAGATACACACACAATATATATATATATTACATCATTTCAAAATGCCAAAACACCATAACTCCAAAAGGAAGGTGTATATCTGCAGAAATTTTTTAACTATAAAATACTTACAAGAACAAGAAAGACAGGTAAAAAACAAAAACAGTCTGTTCTTCATCAGTGGGAGGACAGACAAAAAACTAACTCCACCCCCACTTTTAAAATTTGCAGGTTTCTGAATACACGCTCACCCCATATTCAATATTGAAAAACTATTGTCATTTTATTAACCAAATTCCATAAAAAACTAAAATAACTCAAAACTAACAAACATAATGTCAACTATACAAAAATTATCATACAAAAACAAAAAAGCTTTAATTAAAGGTCTTTTAGAGAAATACTTAAAAAATTGCCATTAAAATAAAAACAAAAGAAATTAACATGCATGAATGCAGAATAAACATGCGCCTCTATTCTGCATTCATGCATGTTAAGTTAATTACTTTTGTTTTTATTTTAATGGCAATTTTTTAAGTATTTCTCTAAAAGACCTTTTATTAAAGCTTTTTTGTTTTTGTATGATAATTTTTGTATTGTTAACATTATGTTTGTTAGTTTTAATTTGAGTTATTTTAGTTTTTTATGGAATTTGGTTAATAAAATGACAATAGTTTTTCAATATTGAATGCGGGGTGAGCGTGTGTTCAGAAACCTGCAAATTTTAAAAGTGGGGGTGGAGTTAGTTTTTTGTCTGTCCTCCCACTGATGAAGAACAGACTGTTTTTGTTTTTTACCTGTCTTTCTTGTTCTTTTAAGTTCTTTTAAGTATTTTATAGTTAAAAAAATTTCTGCAGATATACACCTTCCTTTTGGAGTTATGGTGTTTTGGTATTTTCAAATGATGTAATATGTTTTATTGCATTTGATATGTGCTGCTGTAGTGCCATTCATGTGGTAATTTTTCATTAATTTTGAAATAAAAATATATATATATATATATATATATATATATATATATATTAAGGCTTACAGAGATGCTTCTAATTTTTGTAAAATGACTATTCATGATCATGCTTTTATTGAAATTAAACCTTTAATAATATTCTGCATTTTACATTTTTTGAATTTTTATTTTGATGATAATTTGATTTTTACAGGTTGTTGTTGTTGGTAATGGTGCTGTTGGAAAATCTAGTATGATTCAGCGTTATTGTAAAGGTATTTTCACTCATGCTTATAAAAAGACCATTGGAGTAGATTTCTTAGAAAGACAAATTGAGTAAGTGTTTTTAAAATCTTCAGAAAGTTTTAACTTCTGTAATTTTTTATTGGGTACTTACCAGTTAACATTCCAATATATATATATATATATATATTTTTTTTTTTTTTTTTTTTCAAGAAAGGAGATATCCTCAGTGCAATTTGTATTTGAACTCTTCGCTTTAAATCATTTTGAATTTAAAAATAAATAAATTATTAATTAAGAACGTTATGTAATAATTATTAATTTTACTGTCAAAAAATTCTAACAGTCAATAAAAGTGAATATTTTATTAGATTATTGACAAAATAGTCAGATTACTAATGGTCAATGAGTATCTGTGACAATAAGTATGTGTGACAAACTGTCACTAGTTTCCATATCGAAAAATTTCAGGGTTTTGAGGGAATGAAAAATCAACTGATGTAATTATCACTCTACAGTAGAGTCCTGCATCAGTTTGGGTTATCCGCTTTTACCTAAACCTGACCCACAGTTTGGGTCGGGTTGGGACTATATTTTCTCAATGTGGGTTGGGGTTGACTTCAACTTTTTTTGTTGTGAGTCGGGCTGAATTTCATTGTTTCAGGTTCGGGTCGTTTTAGGGTTGGCAGTTTGACTCTAGCGGGTCAAATTCAGGTTGACCTGATTTTTTAAAACAATGTCCAAAATATTGTTTCACGTTAAAAGTCTATATAAACCGTAGATGAAAGTTTCACAAAAGCAAACTGCATGTTATCTGTTTTGTCTACTTTTAGAATTTGTTTCTGGCAGTTAATATAAACATACTTTTTCATCTACTGGTACTATAATGAAAGCTCTGCACTGCTATGGTTTTTTTGCTGAATAGTTACTGTTCTAATGTTCTAGTCTTGATTCTTCTAACATTGTTATAACTAAAAACTACTGTTTTATAGACAGGATGGATTATTTAGTATTTTGTTGCGTTAAAAAAAAATACAATATAAATATAATGCAATTTCTTATTTCGAAGACTCGTGAAATGATGACTAATACTTCTAGAGCTCCTATTGAAAATGTATCAAGTGAATAATTTAATATTGATGATACAGGATGCGCTACATTAGACAGGAAAATTTTCAAAATAACAACTGTTGATAATGATGATAAACTAAAGGCAGAATGCCACTTGTGTAAAACAAGCTGTACCGTTATAAGTGAACTTTTGAAACCGCAACTAATTTTAAAGCATATTTAAAGGGGCTCTGCCTCCTGACACCTGCTGTCTTATTGAATTCATATTTGCAGTTGCTAATATTTGTGCTAATTCAAGCTTCTAGTATAAAATGAATGCGTTTTAAACTGTATTTTATTACTATAAGTATTGCACAAGAGATTTTATCCTATCCTAATAAAGTACTGACATATCTGTTGTGCGTGTATGTACTTTGATTATGGACTGTAACTAGTTCAATTAAATGGAAAATATATACGATGATAGTCAAATAATACGAAGAGAGTTAGAACAAAAACAAACAGTTCTTTTATATATACATATATACAGGAAATTGTACGGACTGACACCATAGTCAGTTATGGAACACTGCGATGTTGTTTTCGTGGACCATACCACTTGAATCAAAACATAATCTGTATAATTATGCTACAACTATACTATAATAGTCATTATTATAAACAAATAAGACCCCATGGTCATTTTTTGCTAACGAAATAGCTCAGTAATGTGTTTTTTCTACATAAAAACATTTGACGTGCGAACATCAACAAAAAAACGATAAGACTGCCGTTGCCAAACGGCAAACACAAAAGTCATGTGGAATGCACAAGGGTGTGTTCAAAACAGTGTCAAGGCAAGCCGTAACATACCGGCTCCCATTGACATGTGCCAACATTCAATAAAACAATATAAAGTGTATATATTATGCACCACATTCAAATATTACAATATAAACTTCAATACTATGCATATAACACTAAATAAGAAATAGATAAATGATAATACAAAATACAATAAGGATGAGTTTCAATGACAATACAATAATAAGGAAAATTGAAGGATAAAAAAAATTAAGGTATTTCTTAAAACAAATGGGTCATCAATCAACGGGTAAGACACATAATTTAGAGATCGACCTAACGAAAACGTTAGAGGCAGTTTTTACTTTCGCTACTCTGATATTACCATCCTTCCCTGGCATAACCTCTAGAATTCGTCCCAGCATCCATTTACAAGGAGGTAAATTGTCCTCTTTTATTACTACCATTGCTCCTGGTTTGATGTTATCGCTCTTTACCTGCCATTTTGAACGATTTTGGAGATGACTTAGGTAATTTAATTGCCAATTTCTCCAAATTAATTGAACAAATTTAGTTACTCTTTGCCATCGAGATAATCTGGATTCGCTAATATCAATTAATTGAGGTTCTGGAATAGCGTCTATTGGCCGACCAATTAGGAAATGGCCTGGTGTCAATACGTTAAAATCATTTATGTCGGTCCATAATGGGGTTAAGGGACGTAAATTTAGTGCCTCTTCGATTTGGGTGGTGACTGTTTGGAATTCTTCCATAGTCAATCTAGCACCTTTTAATGTCCGTTTAAGATAATACTTCAAAGATTTTACACCAGCCTCCCATAAACCACCGAAGTTGGGCGATCTAGGAGGAATGAACTTCCATTCAATAGCTTCTGAAGTAAGGTAATTAGCTAATTTTTCATCCGGTCTACGAACTAACTCATGAAGTTTGCGTAATTCTAAATTAGCACCCTTAAAATTTGTAGCATTGTTTGTAATAATCGAAGAGCATTTTCCTCGCCTAGAAAAAAACCGTTTAAGTGCTGCGATAAACGCGTCCGATGTTAGGTCCGTGACTATTTCTAAATGAATAGCCTTTGTCACTAAGCAAATAAAGATCGCGACATAAATCCTATGAAAAATCCCCTTTCTCTGATTTTTATATTTAACCTCAAAAGGACTGCAAAAATCGGCTCCTATATGGTTGAAAGTAAAATTTGGAGTTACCCTTTCTGATGGGAGAACACCCATAATTGGTTTGGCAGTAACTGGGTTGCTCCTGAAGTAGACAACGCAGTCATGCACTACTTTTCGTGTTAAATTTTTCCCACTTACAGGCCAAAACCTCATACGTACGTAATGTATCAAACTTTGGGGACCAATATGAAAATATTTCCTATGAAAATACTCAAATATGAGTTTTGTAATCTTATGGCCTTTCGGCAAAATGATTTGGTGCTTATTATCAAAGTTTAAATCTGAATTTTCCAATCTGCCTCCAACTCTTAAGATATTATTTTGATCCAAAAAGGGGGATAAACATTTAATTTTGCTGGAAGGAGGAACCCTTGACTTCCGTTTTAAACTGCTAATCTCTTCCTGAAATTCTGCATTTTGTACTAACTTGATTAAAGAACTTTCTGAAGCCCTTATTTCTGAGGTAGTGAGGCTGCCTCGGCGCCGGTCTACTGACTTACACTTACAATTGTAAAAAAACCTATAAATATAAGCCAATATGCGAAGAATACTGAAATAATTGCTCTTCAAACTTAGAAAAAAATCTACTGCTTCAGGATTCCTGAAAAGAGAAAGAGAAATATTAGAATCAATGTCATTTTTACATTTTGATTTAGTCTCTTCTAAATAGTCCTTTTCTGGAACAGAAATAAGTTCGTTGAGAATTGACAAGTCGTCAGCTGCTAGAAATTGTGGTCCCTTAAACCACATGGGATTCTCTATAATAGAATTAACAGTCGCACCTCGCGTAAAGGATCAGCGGGGTTGTCCTTGCTGGAGCAGTGATGCCATGAGTTAGAATCAGTCAGTGCATTGATCTCTATAACACGGTTTGCCACAAACCGTTTCCATCGCCTTGATGAGCCTTTGATCCAGTGTAATGTTATTTTGGAATCGGTCCAATAATACTCTATCGATGTGATTTTTTGATCTAGGATGGGTTTTACTTTATTGGTCAGTCTTGCACTTAGTAAGGCTCCGAGAAGTTCCAACCGAGGCAGAGTTATCTCCTTTATCGGGGCAACACGACTCGTTGAAGTCACGAGATTGACTTCCACACTACTCTCTCTTTTTATTCTCAGATAAATTGCAGAGCCATATGCTATTTTACTAGCATCAGAAAAGGCATGTATTTCTACAGCTATTACTTGATTCAAGCAACCAAGAATTTTCCTCGGAATTTTTAATTCTGCTAAATTTGGAAGTTCTTCGAATCACTTTAACCATTTTTCGTGCACATTAGCTGGTAACTGTTCATCCCATGCTGTCTTCTTTAGCCATAGTTCTTGGAACAGGCATTTTATTCTAATGGTGAATGGCGTCAGCATGCCTAACAGATCGAAGATTTTACCAACTGCTTGCAATAGTAGACGTTTTGAGCTTTTTTGCGATGACAAGCATTCTATTAGACTCGTGACTTCGAATGTCAGACAATCCTCTTCTGTTTTCCAAGACATACCCAATACTTTAGTCAGATTACTACCTAGGCTTATAGTAGCATGTTCCGCCTGAATATCTAAACCTTCTTTCTGCCAGCACTTTACTAACGTTTCATCATTTGTTATCCATTTTCGTAGAGTCATTCCTGCTTCAGACATTATTTTCTTAGCATTAAGGGAAACATCAAGAGCTTCTTGCAGAGTATCTTCGCCCGATATGAAATCATCTACATAAATATATTTATCAAGTAAATTAACAGTTCTTGGATATACGTTTTTAAACTGCTTGATGTGCTCCTTAATGGTCGCAGATAGAAGAAATGGAGAAGCATTGATTCCAAAAATAACTCGTTTGAATCTAAAAATCTTTATATTTTTGAAAGATCTGAAATCATTATCGAACCACATAAAGCGTACAGCATCACGATCCTTTTCAACGAGTGAAATTTGAAGGAACGCTGGCGTTGAAAACTATACGAACTTTGGTAGTGAGCTTATCTTCCTTACAGACCGCATGATGGGGCAAATAGTAGACAGCCTTGTCTAAAACAGGTTCATTTCCTTCAACCTGCTCAATAATTCCTTGATTTAGGTAATCATTGATTATCTCAGAATACTGACGAAAAAGTTCAGGATTTCTATAAAATTTTCTTTTTAAACCTTCCAAACGCTGTTTCGCAATATTAAAGTTGTCGTTTAATTCCTTCCAGTCCCTTTTCCAGGGCAACTGAACTTCATATCGACCGTCTACAAATTTTACAGTTTTGTCGAAAATTTGTTGCGCTTGATCAGTTTCTGATATTTTCGAATCATGCGTTATGCCAATAGATTCCAATTCCCAAAATTGTCTTAAATTATCATTAATTTCATCGAAATCTCTAATAAAATGACACATAGCGGAATTATTTGTAGTTTCCCTGTCATCTAGTGTACCGGTTGGAATCCATCCAAAAACTGAGTCTTGCAAAATTAACTTATCACTAATCTTAACTGAATTATGTTTTAAAATTCTATAAAATAATTCAGCTCCAATCAAACCATGAACCTTTCCCGGTTTGAAAAACGTTGGGTCAGCAAATTCCACAAGATTTGGTAAATTAATGTTCGATATATTTAATTGCTTTGATGGAATTACATCTGTGATTTTAGGAACAATTAAGAAATCTATATTCTCCTTGAAACTTTCATTCACATTGGAAATAACACTGGAAATTTTATTTTTTATATTATGTAAATAACCATTCAAACCGCTTAGTGGAACATTAATTAACATTTTGTTTAATTTCAAAGCATCTGCGCATTCTGTAGTCAAAATATTGACATTGCTCGCTGAATCGAGCATCATTCTGAATTTCCTTCTATTTCCAAATTTATCTTCAATAAAAACAAAACAAGTACTTAATAAAATTGATCTATTTTTCATATTTACATTATTTAAAGCTTTTCAACGATTCATTATTTACCGAATTGCATTCGTTCGTTTCTGCGGAAGTGAGGGGCGGAAATTCCAAGGTTACTTCATCTTTTGATTTGTTTTCCTTTTTATTTATTTTTTGAGTGGCAGGTGGATAATTTTTCTCATTAGAAGAAGCATGCTTGCGACATAGTAAACTGTGGTGCAAATCTGAACAAAAAGAAACGTGATTTTGATAAACATTTCTTAAGCAAATGCGTTTGAGATAAACAATTAATGCAGAGATTAAATCTTTTTGCTACTGAATATCTGTCATATTCATTCATTTTTAAGAACATATTACATTTCAAAATAGAATGATTGATAGAATGGCAAAGAAGGCATTTATTTTTTGTACGGGAATCGTTGTTTATGTGCAAACTTTTTGCCTTTTGATTTCTTTCATTTGAAAATTGTTTAGGTTTCGTATTTGAATTACCCTGCAAATTCTCTAATACTAAGCAGCGCTTTTGCAGAAAGGCAATAAATTCATTCCATTCGGGTAATTCACTGGTGGTTAACGATAACTCATTGTTTTTTCGATTCTTTGTCTAGTTTAAGAATAATATTTATCAACATGTTTTCTGAAAATTGATTAAGTTCTAAACCAATAGTTTTAAGAGCACGAATGTGTTTTTGACATCCATCAACAACAGCCCTTAAACCTTTAGCTGAATCTTGCGATAAACTTTCCATTGATAATGTTTCATTCAGATGAGAATTTACAATAAAACGTTTATTTTGAAAACGATCTTGTAATGCTTTAAAAAGCGATTCATAGGAATCGTCATCTGTAATTACATCTAAAGCACTATGACTAAGGATTGATTTCAAATAACACAGTTTCTGTGTACTACTTAATTTATTATTCGAATCAATTAAAGTCATAAACTGATCTTTAAATGTGTATCAATCTTGATAATTTCCCGAAAACTTTGGTAATGGTATATCAGGCAATTTATAATTTGTACTTGAATTTTCAAAATTTGAATTACTAAATGAGGTGCATTTTCACTATTATTACTATTAGAGAGTAAGAATTTTCTAAGCCTTACCTCTAATTGTTCTGCTTCATCTTCTATTTCTGTAAAGGCTGCCAGATGATCATTAAGCTCTGTATCCTCTTCTACAGTTTCAAAATATTTCACCTTTAAGTCGTCTAGATTCAAGACAATTTTTCGAATATTGTCAAATTTAACTTGATATTCCCAAATGTCCTTTTTATCTTCATCATCAAGAAATGTTTGTATTCTAGTCAATTGACCCTTATAGGCTCCCCTCTGACGATTTAAAGTTGTTAGCTTCTTTTTATCAGTCATCTTTTAACTGATTATCTATGACTAATACTCCGAGAATAATACCAGTTCCTAACTCCAAACGACTGGACCACTTGTGTGCGTGTATGTACTTTGATTAGGGACTGTAACTAGTTCAATTAAATGGAAAATATATACGAAGATAGCCAAATAATACGAAGAGAGTTAGAACAACAACAAACAGTTCTTTTATATATACATATATACAGGAAATTGTACGGACTGACACCATAGTCAGTTATGGAACACTGCGATGTTGTTTTCGTGGACCATACCACTTGAATCAAAACATAATCTGTATAATTATGCTACAACTATACTATAATAGTCGTTATTATAAACAAATAAGACCCCATGGCCATTTTTTGCTAACGAAATAGCTCAGTAATGCGTTTTTTCTACATAAAAACATTCGACGCGCGACACATCAACAAAAAAACGATAAGACTGCCGTTGCCAAACGGCAAACACAAAAGTCAGGTGGAACGCACAAGGGTGTGTTCAAAACAGTGTCAAGGCAAGCTGTAACATCTGTTAACCAAGAAACATCAGCATTTATATTCCAAAAGTTGGAAAAAATATCATGTCACAAAATACATATAAAAATGTAATTTCTTCTTACGAGATTTATATCTAATTTAGAAATCCAATGATTTATAATTTTTGTTTGGGAAAAAAAAAATATTTGGTGGTTAATATAGAATATTTAAAAAAAGAGGTCTCTTCTAAATAAATTCAAATCTCAGTATAAGAAGCATGCCAAAATTACTTCCAAAAAATGTATTTTAAAAATTTTAGTTAGATGTTCCAAAATTTTCATTAGCAATTTAGTTCAAAACATTCACTTAATGTGTTGATATTTAAATTTATTGCATAATCTTCCGATATGAGGTCCACTGCCAAATGGCATTTTTTAGCAACTGTGAATTGCATTTTTTGTGACATTTCTTTAATAGTATCTACTTTCATTGTATTCTATATTGTTGCTAGTATCATCCAGGTTTGACATTAACCTTGTCTATTGATTCAATTATGGAAGATTAAGCAATTTTTTCTCAAATCTTTCATTATCGGGAAAGTCACAATGATTGCAATATTTTAATAAATTTTCTTTTTCTGACATATTATAAAAGAAAGTTGCTAGGCAACTGGTAGATTAAAAGAGAAAAAAATAATTATTTATTATTACAAAACTGTAAAATTGGACAGTCAAAAAATGCTCTATATTTTTCAAACAGCTGCTCAAAATTTCATAAAAAAATACATTGATAATTTAGAATATCTGACTTTATATATCGATAAAATTTCAAACTAATTGTCTGTAATTTATCCCCCTCGCATTGAGAAATTTTAGCATCTAAAATGTAACATTTAAATCAATTATCCCATTGTGCCATTTTCTTTTCAATGAATGGTAAAATTTGTCTGAATATACTCAAACAAACAGATGGACACCAAAAGCTTTTCGGGTCTCTACAGTAAGTCTTAACCGACAAATATACTTTTTTTTATTGATTTGTTAAAAACTGACTCATGGTTTTTTTCACAATTGACTCAGTTTCTTGTTGACTGACTCTGTTTTATAATTAGTGAGTCATCCTGACTTCCAAATTTTAAGTGAAATGCAAACTCTGACTTTACTTCTGGCTAATTTTATATGAACTGAAAATTTTCAGAAGAAATGTAACATCTTATCTATCAAAGTTTCTTTCATGATTGACAATATAACATGAAAATTTCAGCTATATGAAAAGGTGGACTGAATTTTTTTTTTTCTCTCTCCTGGACTCTGCAATTGCTTTTGCTGTTTTAACACAAAAACTATTTAATTATACGTATATGGTATGTTTAATTAATCTATACTTGTTTTGTCAGAAAATATATCTCAGATAACAGCTAATTTCTGCAGTTACAATGCTTTAAAATGTTTTTAATATTTTATTTTTTAGTTATTTTCACTTGAGAAATTATAGGATTTTCCTTTCTTCAGCGTATTAAAGCACTTTTTTAATTTATCTTCCCAGATGCTTTTATTTAATTTTGTTAGTTTTCCCTTCAAATTTTTCAACTCATATTTTACCAATTTTCGTTGAACTTAAACCTGAGAAATTGCCTTATCTAGCATATTAAAGCTGCATTTTAACTTTACATTTTTTTGCATATATTTCACAATCTTCCATGCTATTCTCCCCAACAGCTTTTTTTTTTAAAATTATTATAGCATAAATTTTAAAATGCTTTTATTTAATATTTCTCTTTGCTGAAATTTTGCAAAATTTTTCCTCTCATAACAAAAGCTCAGTTTATTTTGCTCTTTCATGTGTATTTGGCAAATATATACCTTTCTTCCTCAACTTTATGATATTTTCAGTTTCTTTAGTTATTATAATCTTCTGATTCAAATGCTTTTATTTAGCTTTGTTTCTTTCTCATTTTTAAATCTTAAGATTTTTTCACTATGTAATACACCTAGTGACATAATACCTTGACACATGGAAAGTTGGAGATCTCTTACAAGCATTTTTGCAGGTGGCTTTGTTTTTTGCTGTGCTAATATCCCCCCTCCCCCCCCAAAAAGGGGGAGTTAGAAACAAAATATATTTTACCCTTGTGCACAAATGAGTCTTTTTTTTGTTTTTTTAAAATTGAAATGAGCCACCTTCTGATTACAAAGTACAGTGAAACCTCCCTGTGCAACCACCTCCTTGAATGACCATTTTTTCATGGAACGAAATTTATTCCCATAGGCTCAATTAGAGGTCAACATGGGCCGACATTTCTAGGCCCGGGCCCGGCCCAAGTGAATTTTTACAAAACATTGATTTTTACGTTGATTTGGTTAAAAGTTTGTCTCGTATGAGGAATTCAAGCCAAAAATATGTATCTTAACTTTTCTTTTCATGTTTATAATCTTCAATTTTATAGAAGCGCCGCAGAGTGCGATATTTATTTTTTTAATGAATGTCTATTTCTTGTATGTAAATGTTTCAGTAATCATTAATATTGTTAATCCATATTCCATCTATTGAAGTGTTAAAAATCTGAAAAATGCTATACAGTAAAATCTAAGACTAAATTGCATAGAAAAGAAAAAAAAAAATGCGTTATAGACAAGGTCCCTTCTTAGCAAGTGTAAATGTATTATATATTCTTTTCTTACGTAGTAGTATATTAATTTTGCATGGATCAACACGTTTTCTAGTTTAAAACAAGATTCCGTCATAGACAGGTTCTTTTTCACACGTTTTACTATATTTTAATTTAACTACATTTTAATAAGTATAGAAATCTACTATAATCTACTATTTAAAAAGAATGAATTTGAATGTTTAATTGTAGAATAATAGCAATTTAAAAATGTATGCATTTTTTTAAACAAATTTGTGCCCAGCCTAATTTTACTGACCTTTGAACGGACTGGGCCACGCCGAGACAATGATTTTCATACGGGCTGGGTCAAAACTAAGAATGAAATTTTTGGGGCATGAAGATTAGGAATGAAACCAGTACCCGGGTCTGTGCAGAAAAAATAAGCTAGTCCCGGCCCAGCCCGAACCTTCAGGAAAAATGTAAGACCCAAGCCCGACCCGTAAAGAGTAGTGACTAGGCCTGTCCTAGTCCGAGCCTTCAGAAAAAAGTTGGGCTCAGGCTTCGGACCAGGGGCCGGCCCATGCAGATCTCTAGGCTCAATACTAATTTTATCTCAATTCAGAGACCATTTCAGTTGAACTTCCTCCATGAGCGACCCATTTCTTTCAACAAAATAAAACGAATTCCATTTTTTCCTGGTCGCTTGAAGAAGATTGTATTAGAAAAATAATTCTGGAGAGCGCATTATTCATCAAACTTCTAAACTAAGTTTAGATTTTTTTTTAATTCCTAACTTCTAAGTGTTTAAACTCCTTTGTGTCTTTTTAGGCAATGAATTTAACTCTGATGACAAATTAAGAATGACAGTCAATAAACCCCCTGCCCTATTCTGTCAGGAAACTCTCAAAGAAATAGATAAATTAATAAAATCGTCATTATTTGTTCCCGTTCAAAAAAAAAATTGCATTTTTTTACTGAACTTCGAAAGGACTTGGAAATAAAAATTATTAAAGATAAAACGTCAAATCAAAGCAAACGTCAATATAAACTTTGCAGTAATTAATTTATGTAATTAAATTTTTGTTTTGATGCTTTAATTTTCATATTTTTCCTAATGTAAAAAATCAATTTTAGTAACATTAATTGTTACCCTTTTTTAACAATTAAAATCTAGGTTTAAACAAGACCTCCATTAAGAGACCACCTCTTGGAGTGACTACTTTTTATTGGAACCGAACATGGTCGCATTAGGGAGGTTTTACTGTACCAGAATGTTTTTTTTTAAAGCAGCTTTATGTTTGAGTGTATTCTATTTATTCCACCCATTTTAGAAATCATACAAGTGGTTTTATTAAGACCAGTGAACTCGTTTTGAGGCTTTCACACTGCAGTCTCTGAGATTATTTGCTGATGCATTTTTTTCATAATTTTTAACTAAACATATTTTAATGAAATGTAAGTGTATTATATCAAAAACCTGTTCCAATATCTCATTCATTGTTGTGTGTTTTGTATGAGCATGGAAAAAGGGATGTTGATACAGTATGGGACCTGTTATCCGGAAACCCCATATCCAGAATGCTTCGAAAACCAGAATGCAAAATGATAATTGAAAAAAAATTTGTTTCATTTAAAAAATGTAAAAACTAAACTATAGTGTGCATGAGCCTGAAGTTGAAGACTTTCAAATTTTCAAGGAGAAGGAAATTGTTATAGTTCTGCCAGACTAAGCTAACAGAATTTCATGTTTCGAAGTTCCAATTGCTAGATCAAGAGTCAGTGGAAGGTTGTCTAATTGTTGATGGCGAGACTCTTATAAATAAGTCATCAGATGACTGGTAGTAAGATTCGTGACATAATGACAAGTGATATGTCTAATGGAAGTGATGATGATGACCATCTGAATGAAGTGTGTGAAAAAAATTTCAAAGGAGTTACTGATATTTTTCAACTGAACAAATGATTTGTTTTCCATAAACAGCAAATCATGTCAGTATACAGGAGCAATTAGTGGTAGAGACATGCTATAAGCAATCAGTCTTAATAAAAATGTTCCAAATATCCAAATTAAAGGATTCCCAAGTCTTAAAACTAAGTTTTATATGTTATTGTAATTTTTTAAAATTTGAATTGTAAGAATGTTTTTTATTTTGTTTAAATAAGTTATTAAATTAACGAATTTGTAATTTTGTATTTACAGATATTTTTCATATTTTATATATTTCCGTTATTTTGTACAATTCTTAATACTTATAACAAAGTGTTTTAGAATATCTCAGGTCCCAAACATTCTGATAACAGATTCTATACTGTATATGTTTATGTTTATGTGAGGGAATCATAAGAATAATTTCACAGCTTCAGATAAATACTTTCAAAGAAAAAAAATCTCCTTCCAGGAGGAAAATGGTTATAATTTCATGGCCCTGACAAAAGAATACCATAGAATTAATTATATTTGTAAGACAGAAACATGCCTGAATTGGAATTTTCCCCCTGTTTCTAGTGATTCTGGTTTCACAGGATTTTTTGTACAAAATAAATACCACTTGCTAAAGAAATCACATTAAACTGCTAGACACACTTTTTAAAAAAAATTTATTTATCATTAAGATATATATTTTTTCTTAGTTCTCAATTAAAAAAGTGTGACTAATTATTTGTTCCTTCATATTAATGATGAAATTACAGTTCTTTATAATTGAAATTCCGTTTAGGTATAATGGTGAAGATGTTAGACTAATGATATGGGATACAGCTGGTCAAGAGGAATTTGATGCCATAACTAAAGCTTATTATAGAGGTAATATATTATTTGTATATTTTTCAGTAATTTAATTTGTTCATTTTGTATTTCTTTCTAAGATTGAGATTTTAGTAATTTACCATTATTTGAGTACAAATGATAAATGATCGTCAAATATTGTTTAGTTGCCATGGGCGAACTTCATTTCCACGAGTGGGGGAAAAGTAGCTAACGAAACTAAGGGCAAGAAGACATCTAGGGCAGTGTTCCACGTGTCAGTAGAAATAGCCTCCTAGCCAGTAGAAATTGAGAGTGGGATTTGGTGGGTCGTTGTGAAGGGCAGCGCAAAAAATTAAGTTGTTTGACCTTGAATCAGGGGGTGAGGGGGTCTTGCATTTTAAAGATGCACGTGTGTAGTCCATGCAATCTTTTTTCCTGTGGCTATTTCCTGGAAAAAATTACGTTTATCTCTATAATGAGCACTTCTTCCTGTCCGAAGCACAAAGGTCACCTCAATTTTCGATCACTTTTTATTAGAAAAACAAGATTAATTCCTAATGCATTTTAGAGAAGAAAAAAGTTTTGACAGAAAATATTATTAGTTTTAACTGTATTTTTATAATTGTTATTTATAATTATTATTCATTATTTTATTAATTAAAGAATTATAGATAGAAAATTAAACATAGAATTACACATAAACATTAAACATAGAATATTTCAGTGGTCAGGGAGATAATTGTTTTAGAAATTTCAAATTTCAAACTCTTAATTGCTATTCAGTATTTTAAAACGGGAAAAATCAGAATTAAATTGAGAATTAAATTAAAACAATCTAATTTTAATAAAAAATACGATATATTCTTTAGGCTATTTATTCAAAGGCTTTAATAATCTAAATCTGTCGAAAATAGAAAATAAAACAAGAAAGAAAAATCATGCATCAAGCCTAGATTATGAAACAGTTTTCAATGCATCCGGCCTTGTTTAACAAAATGCCTCAGTAACATGCTAAGTCTTAATTATTTCTTTTGCTTGTTCGTTTTATATTATTCTGAATATTTATCATTCAAAACAATTTGCAGTTTTCGATATCTTTTTAATTGTGTTGGAAAATGTTTAAAAAGCGTAAACAAAAATTAATACATCAAATTTTCATGGAATTTATATTATACTTTGCACTTTCATTTAAAATTGAGATTAAAAGTCTAATTGCATAAAGTAAATTGCAATCTGTTTAAAAGAAAACCTAATTAATAAAAAAAAAAAAAAAAAAAAAAAGAGAGAGAGAGAAGAAAAACTCTTTCCATTAACGAACAAATTATTGTTGAGGAACTTTATCTTTTGACGCATGAAAAGTAAAGAGTAAAATAACCATACCATAAATTAAGAGAGTAAATAAAAGAAGTCTTCACCGATACACTATAATTATTATTCATAGATGCTTGGGAAACTTCTATTACAATGACAATAATAATGTATGAGAAAGCCATTTTTAGAATTTTTTATGTTTTATTAGTATATAGAATTATTTTATTAAAATATAAAATTTAAAAAAATTATGTTTATAAACGTATAACATAGCTGAAATGTACATAACAAGCAATTACTCATTGATGTTACTATACTTCAACTGTTGTCGATGACCTTGTACAGTTACATAGAACACTGTCAATATCATACCATATACCATACTGAAAGTTCAACTAGAAAACGTTAAAAAAATAATAAAAATTCTCCTCAATCGGTAATTTATTCGAATTCTTTAGATCATCTTTGTTTATGATTTGCTGATTTTCCACAAAATTCATTTTTCTATAATTCAACTGGAAAATACAATTGGTTGACTGTATCAGCATTACACAATTGAAAATGGAATTTACCATACATTATGCAAATTCGTTTGTTTTAGGGTATCAACTATTTTAATCAAATGACTCAAATCAGTTATTAAAACTTGATTTTTTTTTCTAAAAAAATCATTGATAAAAATCATAAATTTCCTAAATGTTTAAAATGAAATAAAAATGTATTAAAATCTAAGATGAACAAATTTGGAAAGTTTATATAAGTATTTTGCCTTATAAATAAACGAACAAACAAACAACAAGTTGGAAATTGGCTGTCAAACGTGGCAAATGAGGTGCGTTTGTACTATAACTAGTTTTATAAGTATTTTTTGCACCCTATATTGTACTGAATGTATATTTTTTGCACTTCATAAGTGCATAGTCTGTAACATCATTAAAATACACTTGAAATAATTTTTTCCCATTGGCTGTAATATAACGGGAAACTTTTGACTGTCTCTGTAATTAAACTATACATCCGATTTTCATAAAATTTGGAATGGCTGGACAAAATTTTGCAACAATTATATATTTAAAATTTCAGACCATTCGGTTGGGTAGTTTGGGTGGACAGACAGACGGACTCAACGACGACTATAGGTGCTATGCATTTATATAATTACGAACGCACCGAAAAAAGCATTAAATAATTATTTCTAAGCTTAACTATTCATCAGACTTGTAAAAGAATAAGTACAGTAATTTTATAAAAAGCAAATTTTTTTCTGCCATAAAAAGTATTTTATTTTAAAATGATATTTAAATCTAATATAATTTGCAATGTCATAATTTTCATTAACTAATCAAGTTATTCATTCTTTTGTATGAAATGAACATTGCAATCTTTGCAAGTAAAAGAATAAGTAGCCAGTATGTTCTTTTATCATTCTACTTTTGTAATAATACATTTATAGCAAATTGGGGCTAAAGAAGAATAAAACAATGACACTTGGTTATTATAAAAGAAAAAGAACTAATTGGTAAAATGAGAGAAAAAGCACTAATTGTAATTCACAGAAAGAGCTTTTTCGGTAGAACTTGAATAAATGTTTTTTTTTTTTTTTTTTTTTTTTTTTTTTTCCCCCTACCAAAAATATTGTATATGTGTGTAAGTTTACATTTAGGTAATTAACATTAATTTTTCTAAATACAAATACAAAACGTGCTGCAAATGATATTTGCTTGTTTTGTTATTTGTGCTACTGACTAATAAAATTATACTTATTTGTAGTTTTTAATTCTGTAATTATTTATTGTTTCCTGTAGGCCATTTTTTTTAAGTCTTATCATCCTGTTCTTTTTTTTTTTTAAATAGTGAAATTCACCTTCAGTTATACCCGGAGATTTCTTGTAAAGGAATTCCCCATACCACGGTATTTCTAAATTTGTGTGCCCAAGATTTTAATTGTCTTTTTCAATTTGCAACTCGTAAAATCATTAAACATTAATAGCACTTTATTTATCATATTAAAAAGTTATATACTTTTTTTTAGCTCAAAAGCTATCAAAGCCAGAGAGCTAATGTGCCCGTCGGTTCTGTATGTACATACGTAACGCGATAACTCTTGATAGAAACATCCGATTTTCTTCAAAACTTTTTTCTAGGTTCATTCTGATAATGCGCTTCCCTGATTAGTTTTGTTGGTTCATTGGTTAAGTATAAAGGGGGCAAGCCCCCCCCCCCCTTTAATTTAGATAAATGGGTTTTCATGCAGAATTATCCAATTTACTTTAATTTTTTTTCTTGGTTCATTCTGATAAGGAGCTTTCTTGATTAGATTTAAGGTTCATTGGTTCAGCATAAAGGGGGAAATGGGGGGAGCTAATACCCCTTTAATTTAGTGAAATGATTTTTCACGCAGAATTAGCTGATTTGCTTCAAATTTGGTATACCGGTTTATTATGTTAAGGAGCTTCCCTGATTAGGTTTGGAGGTTCATTGTTTAAGTATAAAGGGGGAGGAAACGGGGCTAATCTTTTTCATTTATTTTTTGAGGGGTTTATTCTTTGAAATAAGAATATAATATACAATTAGTGTGAATAGCCTGTGAGCTCAATGCCATCAGTTTAACTGGGCTCTTTTCTTTTTATTTATTTCTTATTCCATTACTAAACAGATCACTTATATATTTCCTCATGAAATATTTTTTTTCACTGAACTTTTTGGTGAACTAGCACCTTGCCCCTTTTCTAGAATGGATACTAAATTATTAATTATCATTTTAGTAATTAAAGCACAAACTGTACCTTTTTTCCCTCATTAGATAGTTAATTATTTAATAATTATTAATTTTAAGCAGTGTTAGTAATTTAATATTAAATACAGTTATTAATAATTTTAATAAATCTAAATATGAGTATTATTTAATATGATCTTACTTAATTATTATAAAATATTAATGTATATAACATTATTGTATACTACTAACTAATGAAAGAGAATGCAGTTTTTATTAATTACTGTAATTACTAACTAATAACTATAATAAATTAAAGCTTAAAAACATAGATTATGTTAGCAATTAGAGGTTTAATTGTTTTGGAAACGTAAAATTATTGGTATTGATTGCATATATTAACGGATGGAAAAAATAATCATAAATACACCCTAGTTTGTGTACGTATACATTGAAATGTATTTATATTTTACACATACTACATAAGACAACAACTTGTTATTTTTTAACTTACTGAATTTAATTTTTTACAAGCCTAATGAATTAGCTTAGAAGCAATTTTTTACATTAGGCAAAACACCTAAGCTTTTCAAATAATATCTTATATTTTAATAGTTCTTTACTTAATTTTTTTAATGTAGAAAATTTGCTTACAAACACCCTCCTAACTGCCATTCTAATTGAAGTTTGACCTTGTTGTGCAGTAGGGGGGGGGGGGGACAAATATATATCTAGATATATATCTACATGTATATACGTATATATTAAAAACTGCCGTCGTACAACAATCCTCGTAATTCAAGAAATGCATTTATCGAAGATGAAAAAAAAAAAAAAAAAAAAAAAAAATTCTATGATAAATCATTTCAATAATCCTGCTTGAAAATTTTATGCATTACGTTTATAAAAGAGTCAGAAAGCTTCCACATTTTGAGTGGGGGGAAAAATACTTTGAGAATCGCCTGAATCACCTTTAGAAGCGATACTTGAAAGCCAACTTAAATTATATCGATTAAAAAGAGAAAATTATTTGTCAGTAAAATAAATTATGTCATCACACAAAAATATTTTATTGTAATTAGCAAGTAAAGTATAATAACTAACATTTTTGTAGACAGGGCCCGATTAACCTCTAAAGCTATGGGAAGGACAATGTCATTTCGGGACCCCCTTTCTTTCGAAAAGAGTTTTCTAAATTCGACATATCCAGAAACTCACCAATGCTACAAATATTATTCCAAACAGCTCAATTGAGTTCACATATATTTCATTAAACAACTTTTTGATGTTCTCTTATACATATACACAAAAATATGACACAAACAAGAAAAATATGCAAAAAGGATTTTGCATAGTATTAGCGTAAAAAATGTAAGTTGGATAAAAAGGTTGAATTCAGCATGTATGCACAACATAAAATATCAATATTTTGAAATACTTGTTTCAACTTCAATAATATTCAAATGCAATATGTAAAATAATTTTAATAATTTTAAAAAATATGTAAGATAATTTAGTACATATATCTAAAATAATGGGCAACCTGAAGAATTGTGATCATATGTTTGAAAGTGAACATGTAAAATTAATTTTTTATGAAAGGTATTTTTACGAAAGACTTTGATATATATATATGTGTATATGTATGTATATGTGTGAGCTATTAATTTGAAAAAAAAAATTAGAATCTTGAGATAAATAGGTATCCCCCCTCTCCTTTGCTCTTTCTTTTTATAATTGTTGCTTGCAACCTTCTTCCCACCCTTGAAGCATTTTTTGGTGAGCAAATTTTATTGAAATTGGACCTATTTCTTTTAATTAAAAGGATTATTTTTAATTTTATGTAATAATGCTATTAATACTTTAATAAATAATTTTTTAACTGACGAAACTAAGCTTTTATTGCATTTGTCTTTTATTATTTTCTTTTAATTATCCTTAAATAAGTTTAATAATTTTTTATCTTAGTTTTATTATTAATTATATTAATAGTTTTAAATCTCAGTAACTTTAAATATAAAATAAATAAGCAGATAAAGGATAAATTTCAGCTTATAGCTAATATTAAATATAATGATGAACCGAATATATAATATATTATGTATTGAGTTTATTTTAAAGTAGAAAATTGTAATTTATATTAACGTTAATAAATTAATAAATTAAGAATAAATTGAATTAAAAATATATTTAATAAAATATTAATTTAATTTTTATACTAAAATTACTGACTATTTTAATAATTAATTAATAGCAATTATTCATCAATTAAAGTTTTTATTCAAAATTTTTGATTTATCATCCCCCCCCCGCCCCAAAAAAAAAAAACAATAAATAAAAAAAATGAAAAATCAGTCAAAAATTTAAGTCTAAGTAATTGTTATGTTTTTGACTGATGGTATTATTATTAATTAATAATAGTAATAATGTAACATTGTACAAATACGTAAAAATATTTTTAACGATGTTAGGTGATATTATTGTCCAGATGTAGATTTAGATTTTTATATTTTTAGCACAGTTATAGTTTGCAATTAAAAAAGAACTATATATTATTAATTAATTATATTTAAATAGCAAGAAAATACTATAAACTAACTAATAAATAAATAAACAACGTATTTATCCTCAGAATGATTATCATTTTTATATAATCTAATGACATTATAGTAACCGAAAAATTAAAAAAAATTATATTTGCATTACCCTGTAATAACTATTATGTGGCTCATGTAATATTTTTTAAACCAGTAATTGATAAATTAATTATATAAACAATTAATAATTGAAATAATTTGAAATTGTTACTAATAAATACATTAATAAAAACAATTTAATTTTTGAGATTTTTTTTTAATTAACAATATAGCTGCTTCCAAATACAACTGCAAGGGACCGAAACGGTTAGGAATCGAAATGGCATCAGGACCAAAACGGCGGGACTAAAATATCCTGTTTCCCAATTTGCATATATCAAAAATCAAGTAGTGATGTAAATATGCATTTTCATATGCGAATATGCGGGACTTTTCTCAATATTTGCATTCTTAAGTCTGTTCTTAACTGCTGTGCTCAACAAACCCAAAACGTTTTGACACATTTACAAATTCATTTTTGATCAATGAATTACCTATTGAGTTATAAGCTTTTTTGATCACGTGACAAACACGTTTTTCGCCCACCCTTAAACATCGACGGAAAATATTCGTATTCCCGTTCGTGAATGTCAAAAATCAAGTAGAGCTGTAAAGCATTCTCGTATGCGAATATTCTCTCCATTTTTCAAAATTTCCATTTGTAGACATTGGCTTAAAATATTTGTATTCGCCTGGCAGTGTTATAACGGCTCCATACCGGACAAAGTACAAGCAGCACTAAACGGTCCCGTTTTTTCCTTGTCCCCTTTTTTCCGGTCACGTATTTTCCTTGTCACGTTTTTTCTGCTCTTGTTTATTTTGTCCCCTTTTCTCCTGTCTTGTTTTTTCCGGTCACTTTTTTTCCGGTAAGAATGGCACGTATATTAATAGAGGTATAGTGGTTTTTGTTTTTAAATAAAAAAATTCTTGCATGTTTTTTTATTATAACACGCAGGATTTTCAACCATATGCATTAATCTTTGTTCATGCTTTCTTGTTTTGAAAAAATTTAGATTGTGACTGCTTAAAAATAAATAAATTATGCGCTTAAACATATAAAGAAAAAAAAAAGAATTATTTAGAAATTAATTTATTGATTTTTATATTTTAAAATATATTCTCAATAGCAGTTTGCATTATAACACGCAGAACCTGTGGTTCATGTTTCTGCATTGTATTTCGCAGTCTTCTATAAATAGCCTAACAAAGAAAAAATATATACTATTTTTATTAAAATCAGATTTTTTAATTTAACTATGATTTTTTTATTATTTTTCCCTGCATTAAAATACTGAATAGCTATTAAAAATTGCTGGTTTCTATAACAATTAACACTCTATTTACTAACATGAGCTAGTAATTAGAAAAATAATAAAAACTACAAATTAGTAATTTCATTAGTTAGTCACATACAATAGAGTTAGTACATTAATATTTTCTAACATAAATATTTTTAACTGTTTTGTACTATATTTAGTTATGTGTAATTTGGGACATTAATTAATAAAAAACCCGTTTTCAATGATAAATATTCAGTGTAAATTAAAATGACAATTACAACACATAAAAAATAAAGAAAAATAGCTATTATTTGTGTTTAGTTACTTCCAAAAAAATTCTACTTTTCTAAGGGCATTTTACGGGACCTTTTCCAGGAAATCCTTTCCCTGGTCAGCAGGAGGAGAGGAGGAACCAGCTTATCTTCGTCTCTGTCAAATGGGGAAAGTAAGCTTCTCCCCCTGAAGGGTTCGGTGGTTGACTACTGCGTTCCTCCCAATTTTGACCCTCCCATATTCGTTAGTTCGTTAACTATCACCCACTTTGGTGGAATTGAAAAACACCCGTTGCCATCATTGACATTGCTATTATTTCCCATCTTATTCTGTGCAAGATTTCTAACAGTGAACGCTTATTTTAGCAGGATTCCATACTTGACTGCCAATAAGAGGGTGTAGGGGAGGGTCATTGTCCTTTGTTGGATTTCAAAATTTATTTTTCTTTATCTCTGAGGATTTTTTAAAAGTAATAAAATTTATTCTTTTCAAATGGCTTAAAATAATTAAATGCTAAGAGAAATGGGAACTAAGATTCTTTCATCAAGGAGTTTCTGCTTTCTCTTAAAGCCAAGGCTCAAAATGGAAAAATCCACGAACCAGAATGCTATTTCAAAATTATTGCTAACTTTTTTTTTTTTTAAAGTACAGTAAAGTCCCAAACCGAGTTATTTTCTTCTGATGGACTGATGGCTTCCATTATAATGAAACAGCCATTATAAATGAAGTGTTAGGTGAAGATGAAAGAGCAGTCATAGAAAGTTAGAACTTTGATTTTCTGGTCAGAAAAAAAAAAAAAAAAATGGATATATAATTTTTTTTGAAAAAAAACTTATGGCCATTTTTTTTCCCATTCTGACCAGAAAATCAGAGTTCTTACTTTTTACGACTACTCTTTCATCTTCACCTAACACTTCATATAATGGCTGTTTCATAATAATGGAAGCCATCAGTCCATCAGAAGAAAATGATCCATTCCAAAGGTATAAAGTTTGATTGAAAAAAAAAAAAACTATTTAATACTTTGAGCAGAAAGAAGAAGCTACACCTGTAATTTTCATGACGCTAATAGAATCATATAGCTGCCAATTTGTACGGTTTTGTTACCTCTAAAATTGAATACAAATTTTCGTCATATTTAATCGTTGACAATTGTTAGATTTCGGCGATTGAATTAAGCAAAATTTACTAGTAAGTTTTAGTGGTAAGAAAAAAATCTTAAAAATTGGTAGCTATGCAGTAGCGTAATGCTGCAGCAAGGAAAAAAAAAAAAAAAAAACTGCTGCAAAATTGCAATTTAACAAACAAAAATCTATCAAGGGCTTTTTTAAATAAACAATTTCATTCTCCATTTTTCTTAAAAGTAACGGAAATTTACATCAAGGGAATATTGCTAGTACCATAAAAATGAATGAATGAGGTGAAAATTTATATTTCATCTCCTTAGTTGGTGACGATTTGTGTAAATCTGATTTATACGAGTTTTTTGCTTATCCGAGGTGAGCGTGGTCCATATTAAATCGGGACTGTACTACATAGAAAATGTATATTTAACCTGTAGAAAAACCAATTAAAAAAAATGCATTCGAGATTCTAAATAATTAGAAGAAAAAAAGTTACAGAGAGCATAGCAAGCTATATGTATGAAACTGTAATAATATTTTTTAATAATTCCATGAACCGGAACAATATTTTCCATACTTTCATGAACCGGAACAATATTTGTTACAATTTCACGAACCGGAACATCATTCTGGTTTGCTCCTGTACATTTCAAGCCCTGCTTAAAACCCAATGTTCAACATCATTTTTAAACATGTGAACATGAAAATAGAGAATTAAAAATTGTGTTGTACAGATATTTTAGGGAGGCAAAGCTCCTCTAAGTTGAAAAAAAGTCTGTATAAACTCATTTCTGAATATTTAAAATTTCTTAAATGTTAAATTTCTATATTAGCTTTGTATGTTGATATGTTTAAAAAATCTTCTTGCAAAGGGGTTTCTGACAGAAGACTTTTAATTAGCAATTAGCATATTTAATGATTTTTAGATTTCTTCCTGTGCATGTGCTATTAGCCCTTAAGGCCAAAATTCAAGATTCTGGATCAATAGGGAAGTAATCTATAGGTTTTAAGAGTAAGTTTGTAGCATTGTTTGTTTGTCTGCCAAAAGTTTATTTTTTCTTTCAGAAACAGCTGAAGATATCAATTTGAAATTAATATCAAATTCAATAAGTTCTACGGCTCTGTTGTTTTGCAAAAATTTCAAGCTTCTAACTCAATGCAATAAAAAATTACTTTCAATCCAAACAATCTACCCTATATATATAAAATCCTAATGAAACGAATTTATGAAACGGCTGAAATGAAACGAATTTATGAAATGATTCTTTGAAATGACTGATTAAACAACTGATTATGTTTTGCGGTGATTTCTCCTAAAATATGGAATACTTTGCTATGAAATTAACACCAAAAATCCGTATTGATCCGCAGATCTCAAAACTGGTATTAGAATTTTTAAATTTGCATTAGTTTTCAAAATATTAATTTTTTTCTAATTTTTAATACATTTTTCTTAATGATGGCAACTCAAATTTTAATAATAATAGATACTTTTTTTCATATTTCAGAAATAGTTATTATTTTAAACTAATTTGGCGAACAGTTTGGCCTCCCTTAAATGTATGCTAAGTAATGTATCACGTTACTTTTATTCATAATTCAATTTACTTGAACTATCTTTCGTCAAATCGAAAGATTCTGACACAGAAATCAAGAACTCTGTATTTTTATGTTAGCGAGATGTAGGTGATAAATCGCCAAACATTTTTCCCGCCGCATTTTTTTATATTTCATTAATTTCATTTAAAATATAATTCTTTCATTCATTTTATTTAAAATACAAAACTTTCATTTAAAACTGAAACGTTTAAAATTGATGGCTTTCACTTCTTTTCTTTTTAAACAAAACAAAAAGAAAAGTATTATGCATATGGATGTCATATACGCACCGGGGTACCTAATTGGCGCCAAAATGGCATTATTTTGATTGACATGGTAACCCGGCTATTGTTATTTATTTAATAAGGAATGTTTATTTACTTTTATTTCTTTTTTAAAATTATATAAATTATTTTGTTCTAAAGTTATCAATTATTTTTTTTTTGTTATTTCCTTTTGAAAATAAGGGAAAATAATTAAATACGGTACTGCTTAGTTATTCCGTCGATCAATTTCGCCAAATTATATAAATCGCCAAACCACTCACCAAATTATACAAATTGACATAATTTTTATTTTAAATAACGAAAGAACAAATAAATTAGTATAACATTAATAAATATACAAATAAAACGTTGAAATAAAAATCACTTGATGACGTAAATACGTGTAACTTGCTTAAAGTCAAGTGAATGTGACATTTACAATCAACCATTATTGCCATTTAACTTATAGTTTGGCGGTAGATTTTTGGTCGATGGGATAACTAAGTAGTACCAAAAATACATATGTAACTGGTATTCGAAAATGAGGTTTTCGCCAAATTTTCGTTTTTAAAAAAAATCATGCCAAACCTGCGGTGCACATATGACATCTGGCCAAATATTAAATAATGCAACAAACCTTGACATTTGATTTCAACTTCAAAGCAATGTTTTAATTTACCACTCGAAAAATAAAAAAAATGCTAACTGGCGAGTTGAAAAAAAGCTATTAGCGAGATTTGCACCCGGCTAACGTAACAGTACCAAGAATTCTTTGCGACCATGACAACTTTTATGTAGTTTTATTCGAAAAAAAAAAAAAAAAAAAAAAAATTCGATTTTTTAATCAAAGTGGAAAACTTTCATCACAGATGTCATATACGGCCCCATATTGGCACGATTTTTTTCTGACGCCAATGTCATATACGCAACGGGTACTTAGCTGGCACCAAAGTATCGTTATTTTGCTTGATATGGTAAGCCGGATGTTGTTGTTTATGCTGTTGATGCTTTCTCCAAATTGGCGTCGGAAAAAAATACTGCCAATATTGGGCGTATATGACATCTGTGCCATACTTTCATATGAAAGGCGAAGGGATCAGACCATATTTATTTATGGCAGTTGATGACTTGAACTATTATAATATAGATGAAATGATGGCGATAGAATAATATTTGGCGACTTATCACCTGTACCTGGCTAATATTAAAGTACCAAAATGGCACCTAGAGTATAAAAAGCGAAATGGTCTGCCTGGAACTGTTTATGAAAGTCACATGACTTAGGCTATTGTTATAGAGATTTGTTTTAAAATACCGGGAGACAGAGACTCTGTATACCCAACAAACACCGAACTTATGGGCCACTGATGGGTTCGTTAGCCTTGGCCGAAGGTGTTCGATGGTGGCCCGCTATCAGTGAAAGTTACGGCTCCGTAAAAAAAGTGTCACGCCGGACAGAATAAGGCCACAAGATAATTGGCCGTAAATACAAGAAGTTGCCCACAATCATGCCACTAACTTTTCGCTGAAAATGTTAGATAGCCTTAAACTGCCACAATTATTCTTTTAATGGCTACTAAAAATAAAAGCTAACCAGAAGCTTGCCTTTGTTCTGCCATTTGTGGTTGTCATAAATTAAATTTATCCCAAAGCTGCCCACAAAAAAGCCTATTAGGGTTATTTAAAATGTAATCACTTGCCACTGTTGTGCCATAACGATTGTTTAGGAATAAATCAAAATTTATTCTATAAAAAAAAAAAAATACTTTTTATCAGCCTAATTAAATGATAAAATATTTTTGCAGGATTAAAAAAATCTTATAATTATTTAGATATACTTTTGTAAAAAATGAAATTCTTTCACTTTGAACTTTTTCAAAAAATTTCCAAAACACAATATTTCACATAGTGCATTAATTTATTTGTTCATTTATTCACTTACATATTTACAAAATTTATATGCAATGCATTTTTAAATAGTTGCATTTCATAAAAATTTATAAAGTGTATAATTGAAAAAATAAACTAATCAATCAATTCATTATCAAATATTGTATTTTGAATATTTTTGAAAAAGTTCAAGTTAAATGAACTTGATTTTCTTGAAAAGTATGTCTAAATAATTATATTTTTTTTTTTTTTTTTTTTTTTTTTTTTTTTTTTTACCTGCCAAAGCATTTTACCATTCAATTAACCTTCTAAAAAGTATTTTCTTTTGAAGAATAAATTTCGAATTTATGCTTAAATAATATACGTGATTTTAATATAGTTTATTATATATTTTATATAAAAATGTGTGTGTTTGTGATATTCTTTTTACTTAAATTTCCACTATATTTTACACAGCTTCGTTGGTAAATCTGTTAAATTATGCTTATTCATCAAAGCTTTATTAAATCATTATTATCTAAATTTTTGCATCATTTCTGATCATTTTATAAAATATTACATAAAAATAAGTTTAATCTTTATGTAGTTAACGAATGACAGTATAATATTACTCATATATTTTAAAATTTTGCTTTTATCAGATAATATTTAACTATTTCTCTTGCAGTTTAATAGCCAAACATTTGAAAAAATATATTATTTCAACTTTTTCAAAATTCTTGAGAATTATTTATAATTATTAGACATGTAAATAATAGAATCATAAGACGAAACGCAATTTTTTCACCTTGATTCAACATAAAATATATGATGTGAACATTAAAAAGGTCCACAATCTTACTTAAAAGGCGACTAAAGTAATGAAGAAGATGTTACAAGTTTAAAATATACATTTTATTAAAAATTTCTTAGTACTTTCAAGCCTTCCAAGCTCATCCTTAGAGAATATCTTAATAACTAAATGTTGTTTATTTATACAAATACGTCACTTTGTTTTGAAAATGAGAGGGTCAATAATTACTGAGTAAACGTAGCAGTTTCTTGGATTTAATTTAAGTAAAGAAAATATATATTATTATTATTAATTGCAGTTCCATTTCTTTTACACAAAAATAATTATATCATAAAATAATAATTTAATTATATCCATGGAAAGTGACCTATGAGAAACAGAGTGATGTCATAAATAAATGGAACTGTAATTAATAATAATAATATATATTTCCTCTAATTAAATTCAATCCAAGAAACTGCTACTGCTACTGCTACTTCTACTTTCAACTCTAGTAATTATTGGCTCTCACATTTTAAAAACAATAAACAACATTTAGTTATTAAGATATTCTCTGATGATGAGCTAGGAAGGCTTGAAAGTACTAAGAAATTTTAAATAAAATGTATATTTTAAACTTGTAACATCTTTTTCATTACTTTAGTCGCCTTTTAAATAATATTGTGGACTATTTAATGTTCACATTATATATTTTATGTAAATAATAGTTTAATAGTGATTTAAAAATATATATTAAATTAATCTTGATACTTCTAAATTTCAATTAAATTCAATTGTTTTAGTCACTCAAATTTTCTCGAGTATAAACTCACATTTTTATAATTAAACTAAAATAAATTGTTTTAAGGGGTCTTGTACCTTTTAAACGCGTCGAAAATTAACGAAAAACTTCAACGTTTTAATTAGTTTATCTTCAAAACCTTTTTATGTATATACGTGAAATTTTGGATATTGATTAAACAGATTATGCTTTGTAATATACTACCAACAGAAATTTATTAACCCTTTACAGAATTTGTGTATTGTTGAAATCAAAATAGCTCTTTTTTTACCCCATAAGTCATTGCGCGCATGATATCTTAAGAAAGGATGTATGGATTGTCATGAAATTTGGTAAATATATTAAACAAATATGTGTGTTTAAAATGATCTACTTTTAAGTATTTACAATGGTAATATTTTTAGTTATGACTATTTATATTCATTAAAAATACATATGTTTTTATTTTTTTTTTACGAAAATATTTTTTTTATATAGTTAATGAAATAATTTTAGACTAAGAGTAGATCATTTTAAACACATATATATGTTTAGTATCTTTACCGAATTTCATGCTAATCCATACATACTTTCTCAAGATATGCGCGCAATGACTTATGGGGTAAAAAAAAGAGCTATTTTGATTTAAACAATACACAAATTCTGTAAAGGGTTGATAAATTTCTGCTGGTAGTATATCACAAAGCACACTCTGTTTAATCAATATCCAAAATTTCATGTTTATACATAAAAAAGTTTTGAAGATAGACTAATTCAAACTTTGAAGCTTTTCGTTAATTTTCGACGCGTTTAAAAGGTACAAGACCCTTAAAGAACAATATCATCCGATATTTATAATGTTTAAAAATAAACTCGATAACTTCGAAAAACTAAAAATAAACTATTGAAGGGAATTTTACTAAAAATGAAAATATCTTTTACATTTTCTTTTGCAATTATAAAAACTAAAATATAAATATTCTTTAAGATAAAATGATGCAAAAAAAAAAAAACAGATAGAATGAAATTAATAAATTTGTAATGAATCAACATGAACTAACAAACTTACCGATATACATTTTGAAACCATGTCCACTAGTATTCAGACGAAGTAAATACCGCGAATGACAAAGCAGAAATGAAAACGCAGAGCTAAAGAAAAATTCTGAGAATTTCTCCCTCTCCCCTCTTATCGTACCAGACCAGAACTTTCAAAACTGCTTAACCTTGAGCCATTTGAAGGTCCCATCATCTATTTGATTTTTCTGGAGAGGGAGGGAGGGAGAGTAGTTTTATGAGCCAATACCTTATTATAATAAATAAAAGTCATTTTTTCATAAATCATATATTTTTTTTGTTAATATTATTTTTAGTCATTTGGAAAAAGAGCTTTGTTTTCCTTTTCTTTCTTTTTTTCGTTCTTTTTTTTTCTTTTTTTTAGAGAAATAAAGATTTAAGATACATTGTTTGAATTTTTAAACTCTCCATACAGTTTTCAGATAACACAAAAACACTTTTTTTTTCCCTCCGATTTATCTTTTAAATGGGCATTTTATCTCTTTTCTGTAAATTTTTACCCATTTATCTTCGCAATTAAAAATTATAAGATTTAAAAATAACATGCATTCCATTTTATTCTGATATGCTCATAAAAAATATCTTGTTTATCTATATATATATCAAGGCTTATTTTTGACTCAAGACGATTTTACTGAAATGCCTAAAAATTAATAGAACCTTTTCATGTTTATTTTAGGGCATAAAATATACATATCGCATTTTATTTAATACTTTCATATAATGTCAGATTTTAATGCGTATTCTAAATTTTGCCAGAAATAATTTTTCCAACTGGGTGAAAATGTATCCAGGTCGGGACTCGAAACCAAATAATAATGAACAAAAATTCTTTATTTATTCTGCAATTCTTTACTTAATTCTGCGAAAATTCTTGATTTATTGTGCAATTTTTCACTTAATTATTTTTATAAATATGCAAGTCTTATTTGTATTTCTAAAGAGTAAAATAATGGTAGTAAAATCATTAAATATATCTAAATTGTTAGGAATTTAATACAGGCAAGAAATTTTATTTATATTTTCCGTTACAGTGGATTCAGAAACAAAAATTTCTTTTCCAGTATTTTCTTTTACATGGAAATATGTTTCAAATGATATTAAAAATTCATGTTTTAGTAACAGCTTTTAAGTTACCTTTTCTCCCCCCCCCCCTCTCCTCGCTCAAGAATAACTGCTTATTGAAACATTTTCTCCTTTTCATTATAACAAATATTTTTTCATGAATGCTGAAAAAAAAAGAGCATAAATAAATTGACATTTATCAATAAATTTTTAAACATGTTTAAGTAGTATATATGTCCGAAGATTGCAGTATTTTGCTATTAATATATTATTCAAATCAGCGTATATTTTATATTATGCTATCTGATTATCTTTGCAATCAAAAACAATATAAAATAACCATTAAATATAATCTTTTTTATTCCAGTGTGTTCAAAATATATTTATTTAAAGATATATAATATAGATATATAAAGATATTTATATAAAGGCAAGAACGTTAAACGCTTTTATGTTGTTGTTTTTTTCCATATTTAAAAAAATATATAAACAGGGAATTTATGTACATTTTGGGGACAATTTTTGATTTTTGTAAAATATTTTCAAACTAAATAAAAATATGTAATCTATTTTACTGCTTTAAATATAAATCTCACGACATATTTATATTTTTACTAAAACCCAGATTTAAAATAATTAAACTTACTTAGAAAGAAATGAAGAGAAAAATATATTTCCTCTCTTTAATTAAATATTCGGGTTATGTGATATTAGCCCTCTACTTTCTGAACGATGACGATCCATTACATTTTTGCCAGAAACCGCCCCTTAAGAGTTGCCGGGCAAAGTAAATGCAACAGTTCTCTTACCGCCGAAACATTACCGTTCCGGCAGTAGCTGCCGGAACTAGCGACGGGTCATTTACGGCACAACATTGTTTGGTTACAAATGGCCTTAACTCCTTTTGGCCGCGACATATACGCCTTTCGGCCATAAGTTGAGTGTTTGTTGGGTACTTAATTCATTTTATTTTAGCTTCTTTTCAAATGTTTAACTGATCCTCTTTAATCAAAAACGAAAACAAGCGTTGGATGTCTTAACAGCAACTGATTCAGCTTTAAATTTTTGCAATCAAAGGTAACTGAATGGAAACCCGTTTACAGGGAGATCTGCACAGCTTTTTTCAGTATGATTCAATCTTCTCTAATATTTTTAAAACCGATCAGATTAGCGTGTTTTTAGATGTTGTGGTGTCTGAACGGGGGTTGGCGAGCGTAGCTTGCAGAGGGCAGAGCCTCCTAGTATATATATATTTTTGTATAAACTAACTCGAACCTGTAGACTACTTTGCGCTGACGTAGAATCTTGAAATTTTACACTAAGGAAGGTGTTATAGCACATGCAAAAGAAAAACTCCGAAAATCTTTAATTTATAATTTTATGTTGATTTATTGCAAGACAAACTTATCTGACCATATGTCTGTGAAAACTTTTTTTTTTTTGGCATGGTTGAAGGTATCAAGTTGAAATTAATATAAAATAATATGCTCCATGGGCCCATTGTTTTGTAAAACTATCGATCTTCTGGCTCAATGTACTAAGAAGTTACAACCTTGAAACACTGTTTTTCAATATTTGAATTTTGCATAATTTGGACCCATGTCAAGTTACCCTAATTTGTTTATACAGTAAACTCTGTCTAAGGTGGAATCAATCGGGACCGAGGAAATTTTCCGTAGTAGACAATATTTTGCATTAGACAAATTTTACTCTATGTCTATGGATTTGCAGAGACTTGAAAATCTTTCCGAGTTAGACAGATTTCCGTGTTACAGAGAGTTTACTGTATTTTTCTTCGATAGACAGCCAGCCATTAATAAACGAAAGTACTACAGTAAACTCCCGACTATCCGGCCTAATGTGGCAGAAGAGTAGGCTGGATAACAAAAAAGCCGGATAGGCCGGAGTTCCATAAATGTTTACTCTTTCCTTCCCTCCCTCTGCCATGATATATTAGAAAAACATATTACACATTTAAGATAAATTTCATACTATGCATTACATACAGTTTCAGAATAAGCAAAACATTAACGTAAAATGTAAACCTAATTCGTAAGAAATGAGTAAATCTGAATTTACTGTTTATCATTAAATGATTGCACAAATATGAAAAGTTATGCATAAGATAAGAGTCAAAATTTACAGTTTTTAGTTTTTGAAAAAGCTTTTAGTTTTTTGTTTCTTTCTGTTATCCCTCTTTTTTGATATAATGTTCCTCCGTTTAGGCAAGCAAATAATATCAGCTGGCGTCACTTACTCCTGCTGACTAATGTACTGCAGTGCTGCCTGAATCGTCTTGAACCCTTCCGAACGTGGGATGAGATTTTTCCTGCAATCCTCCTCCTGTTTTTTTTCTGTTCCTCTGTAACCATTTCTACTATATTATTGTCAGTCGATTCTTTAACTTCATTGTTTTTTATCTATTCTGTAATGTCCTCTGCATGGACATCGTCAGATCCCGGTCTATTTTTCAGCAACAAAAGAAGCTTATCGTTCTCACCTTCCACTTCAGTTTCCCACACAGGTTTATGTCCACCTTTATTATCCAAAAGAATGTTCCAATACCTTGCAATTACTATGTTTCGAATTCTCTGCTATTGCCTTTTGCAATCCCTTCTTGCTGCTTCTTGTGGTGAGTCAGCATTTTCAAACAGACGGGAACCTGCCTCTCTCTCGGCCACTAGCAGTTAGTTGCTAGTAGTACTTTCAACTTTTTCTTAAGCCGGATAGACGGGAGTTTACTGTACTAAGAGCATCTTAAGACAATGTTTTTTCTAATTTTAACATGAATTGTGGTATAATTGATTCTTTCTTCAGTCATCACAAACAAATCTGGTTATGATTTAATAGATAATTAAATAAATTACAGCTTTATGGTATCATTTAATCAATGTTAATTCTTTTGATCAACTGTAAATAAACCTTAATAATGCAATTAGGAATGCAGTTTTGGAGCCATTGAATCAGGTTCCTTTTTAATAGGTAATCTTGCCATAATTCCTTACATTTCATCACCATTTTCTATTTGTTTTTAGGCAGAGTTAGATCCATTCATATTAGATCCATTAATTCGCACATTTTTTATGGCAGAATCCTGTAATTTTGAAAATACTTTAATGTATCCTTTTTTGTGGATGGAAAGTCCCCAGTCTTCCTCCTTTTTTTTTTTTTTTTTTTTTTTTTTTTAAGTACAAGATAAAAACAGAGAAGTAGCTTTTAATTTATATCATTCATTACAAAAATTAAACTTGCTTATGCACTAAATAAATAAAAATAGAATGTGCACATCGCTGTAGTTGACGGCAGCAAATGTGAAATCATGCTTATCCATTATTTATCAGCGTTAAATCATATTGTTTAGCAACACTATAAATGGTCAATGGAAAAGTAAATAAGTACCTATTTTTTATTTAAATTCTAAAATTTTAGGTTTGTCAGTTCTTTAAAAAAGCTTTTATTTTTTTTCTAGCTTTTTCACTAGGATATTTTTAAAAAGATTCTTTTATTTGATTTGTATAATTGTCTTTTTAAGCTTATCAGAATAATCAGTTATGAATTTAAAAAATATAAATTTCTTTATTAACAATCTTTTTCTTTTTCAGGTGCTCAGGCTTGTATTTTAGTATTTTCAACTGTAGATAGGGATTCATTTAAAGCAATAGAATCTTGGAAAAGAAAGGTTTGTTTATCATCTGTTATTACCAAATTTTTGTTGTAGACAAGGATTGTCAATTCGCTATTCCTCCATTATCAGATTGTTGGAAATATTACATAAAAACTTCTGTCTCTTAATTTTTTTTCCTCACTATTTCGGTTCCATTTCCCATCTATTTTCCTATTGGCTGTTACCTGCAATCCTCTGTTTTCCTATTGGTCAATAAACCTTTAACTTGAATCCCCATCTCTCCTATATATGTGAGCAAATTTCCGCCATCCTTAGCACTGAGGAAGGTATGCTATATGCTACCGAAACCGGTATGCTTAAAATTGAAAATTTTTGGTGCTTTTAATGTTATATTTTTTACGCTTCTATTATATTGCACCAAGCTCCTTCTTTATAATTATTGATCATGATGTAATCAGTAATTTGATTTAGTGTGTTTTATGCTATAATTTTTTTTCGGGCATTTATTCTTTATTAAACATTTAATTGTTAGGTAATCATGATCTTTTCTTTGTAAAAGTTTTGTTTCTTCATATAACTTGATATATTTATAAAAAATTTCATAACATTATAAGTGTACAATACAACCCCACTCCCAAATCTAAAAAAACTTCCATATTTTTTAATTGCTAAATTATCACAAAAAAAACGTAAAGTAGCATTTGGTTTGAGAAAATGGCCTTGGCAAGAAAAAAAAAAAAAAAAAAAAAAAAAAAATCACATTATCTGGCAACCTATTCACTGTTATATACACATAAGCAATTTGTTCATTATTTACACAATTTATTTAATATTTACAGACAGAAACTTTTTATCTATTATTAGAAACAAACAAAAGTAATTTATCTAATACTACATGTAATTAGAAGTAATTATTTTACTATTTACATAAACAACCATAATAATTGTCAGTTTTGTTTTCATAGCTGTTTATGTAATTTCATAAATTTCAACTTTCTTAAGCCTGAATTTTGCCAACACTAGTTTAAAGAGTGTCAGAGTTCCTATAAAATGTAAGTACAGAAAAAAAGTGTAGATGTTTGTTCCTATATTGAAAGACAAACAAACCTTAAAACGTTTTATAGTAATATCTAATTTTGACACAAAAAAATCATTCCAGGACCTTTAATTAACCAAAGAAGAAAAAAATTTGCTTTTCATGCAACTAGCCTCACTAGTTACTTTTTTTCTTCTGCAGGATGATACAGTACTTTTCGGTTAGCCGGGCACCAGTGTTATATTTACATACATATATGTACATATATATATACATATGTATGTATATATTTATGTGTGTGTGTGTGTGTGTACATATATATATGTACATATATATGTATATATGTATGTAAATATAACACTGGCGCCCGGCTAACCGAAAAGTACCGATGATACTTTTAATAATAAAAATAGGTAACTCATTTACAAATAACATGGGCATTTAATGATGAAAATATCAATAATATAATTAATATTCTTTAGAATTCTTAGATAATGGATACTGTTTTCTGCTTTCATCAAAATAATGAACATTTAAAAATTATATGTATGTTGAAAATGAAAATACACTAAAATCTTTCTGTCCTTCCTGCAATTATGTACTGTGATTCTAGCACTGGATTTACATCTAAAAAATATAAAGGAAATCACTGATAGCTTTAAAAACTGTCTTATCTAACATTGTTTAGAGGAAGAGATATACTTGAAATAATTAAACTATGTTCTGTAAAAAAGAAAGATTTTCCCATTACTGTAAATACTTGATTTGTTTTTTAAGAAATAATAATTTTTATTTTATCAGTAAATTATTTTTAACATATTGAATGCCAAGTCTATTTTGTCTTGTCTTTCCGTTTGGGCCACGAAATAAGATTCCCGTTACACAATCTGTAACTGTCAGTCACCGATGACTGACGCAGCCTAAACCGAAAGTTCAGTGTCAGACGTGGCACTCAGCGGGTTAAGTACATTATATTTAACATAGCAAATATGTCTGTGTTCATCAAATTATTTCATTTTATTCTTCAAGAATGTGGTATGAAATCTTATCAATTTTAATACTTTAACCCTCCGAGCGTCTTACAAAAGGGTAAAATTGTAATGTTGTTTTCTTTGCATTTCTTTTTAAATGCTAAGAAAATATGATTCTTTCAACATTATAAAAAAAACTCAATTACAAATATGAATGTAATCTTTGAGAGTATTAATCATTCTTCAATGTATTTAAAATTCCTTAAATCTATAGAATTATATTATCTTAAATATTGCTTGTATTGCTGTGAAACCTGGAGCTTAGTGAACGGAATATTACGCCCCAAACACTTAGAGGGTTAAAAAACAAAGTTTTAAAGTCCTCTGCATAACAACTACAACACTATGGCAAAAAAAGACTGATGGAGCATTAAAACAAATAGCACATCATTTCAAATCATAATGTAAATACAATCATAACACAACATACTACTTCATAAATTTTTTCCCACATTTCTATTTTGAATGAATGTTGAAAATTGAAGCAACATGAAAACAAAATATATTGTATATTTATAATATCCTGTCTTTGTATTTTCATTTTAACGGCAGTAATTTGTTTGTAATATGCTAGCATTAAAGCTAAAATGCTATAATTGTAAAATCAATTGCCAATTCTTTACTTTTAAGTATGAAGTCCTATGCTAAAGTCTTTGATTACATTGATGGGGGAGGGAGACAATGATTTCTATTTGTCTATTCGCTTATCCGATAGTTCCATGATTGATGCATAACCAAAGTTTTATTGTTTATTGATATACAAAAGATGTAGTATGTATTTAGATATGTGCATTTATAACATAATTGTTAAATACAATTCTTTTATATTACTTTGTATCGATTTGTAGGTTGAAAATGAATGTGGTGAAATTCCGACTGTTATTGTTCAGAACAAAATTGATTTAATAGATCAAGCTACAGTAGCTAAGTAAGTTTTTGTTAATTCCTTTATTATTAGATAGTTTTTATAATTCTGAAGCAAATTTGAGAATGCAAAAAGCCTCATTTTATAACTTTTTTGTAGTATGGATATAGTTTCATGGGACAGGCAGAATTAAGTGTAGTTTAGTAGTTAAGTTTTAGTCCACCTACAAACAATAAAAAATGTAGATAACATATAACATAACAGCAGAGAAACTTTTTTTCCATTGCTGCATTTATTATAAAAAGTGAAGTTAAATGTTTGTCATATAGTAAAACTTTTTATTGTAATAGATATGCTGTCTGGAAGATAAGAAATATTTCTGTATAATGATCTGATAATATCTCACAGACATGAACTTTTTTTTTTCATTCTAACATTAAAAGTATTGAATAAATAAAAGAAATTTAGTTTTTAATTGAAAACTGTAACAGAAGTCGCAAAATAATATAGAAATCTGGAATAAAGACAGCTGGGGTAAAGATTATAAACATTATTTAAATTATTTTATTTTGATTGCTTGTCCTATTTATATCTTATAATTGATTTTTTAAAGCTATTTTAAAATATTAACTCATTCATTTATTTATGATCTGATTCATTATTAACTTGAAGCTGAAGTGAAGATTGAACTAGAAGTCAAATCATATTCAGTGATAAAACAAAACAGTTCAGCTCTTAATTTTGATGTTGGTCTTATTCTCTGATCCATGATTTTAAAATAATTAAATTTTATACTTTAAACATCATACAGCTCCAAAAATGTAAAAAAAATATTTAAAAAAATAATTATTTGAAAGCAGTAATTTAATGATTCTTTATTAAGCAGAGCTTCTGATCCTCATTATGAACAAATTTGTGACCAACAGATTTTCTTAATGTATTGAAAAAATAAGATTAGCTAAAATTAATAAAATACATATGAGAAAAAATTGACTTTTTAAAACTAAGTAGCCCATAAAAAAAGCTTTAAAGTGAAACATAAAAGTTTTTTTTTAGCATGATAGATTACGGAAGTATTAAAGTAGTATAATAACCGAAATATTAAACTGCATGGCAGTAGTAGGGAATTTAGCAGTTTTTGCTGTTTTTAAATTCTGTTTTAAAAAAAGGTCAAAAATTAGATTTTTTATAAATTTTATTAGTATAAATTATAAACCCAAAATTATTTTAATCTAAACTATCAAGCTACAGACCCCTCGTTGATTTGAAATGAAATGTCTCAAATTCAAGAGAATTATATTGTATATGCACTGTTATTCAATTATGTTTCAATAAATAAAATTAATTTTTATATATTTTTTCTTGCTAAAAATTAATAGTAGTTTAAACTGAATATCATTATATTCTTGATTTAATTCTGTAATTAACATGAACAAAATGCATCGAAATAAATAAAATTTGGCTACATAATTGTCCTGTCAAACTTTATGAAACATCACAAAAACACACTTTGCTAGCATTATATAATAATAATTATTATAATTAATTATTATAATTATAATTTATTATTATAATTAATTATTATTATAATTAGTATTATTATTATTTTGTGGTCTTTCATTTTATCCTGCAATTAGCCACAATTGTTAATAAAAAATATTTTTTGTGTGAATTGTTTTAATGTATATTTTTTCTCTTTATCAACAGAGATGAAGCTGAGCAGCTAGCTAGGAGACTTAAATTAGACTTCTTTAGAATATCTGTGAAGGAAGATTATAATGTGTCTGAAGGTAAAATTTTCACTACTTTATTAAATTATTTAAAAATTAATATTTTCCCTGCTGTGTAGTAAGACGTGAACCCCCCCCCCCCCCCAAAAAAAAAGTAATATTTATACATTATAAACAAATTTAATGTTTCATCAAACAATATCTCATGGTATGTTCATACTTAAAAATGATAAAGTAGTAAATAAATAAGAATATAGTGTCTAGTGTTCTTTAAGTTAAATAAAATATTCCATATTATAGCATTTTATTTATAAGAAAATTATTTTGTAAAAAAACAAACATAAGGCTTATTTTTTTATATGGTTCCCAGACCCTATAGTTATGCCCTCATAAAAGTGTATACAAGTACTATGTAAAGCTAATAGGTTTCATTGCTTTTTTATGTGTATTTTTTTCATGGCCAGAAAGTTTTTTATTTTTTTGCCTTTCTTGATGTGTTTTATTAAAAAAACTAATTGGAATAATTATTTGTTTATTTTCCCCAACTTTAAAATTAAACATCTTGATCAATTTTCATTGTATGATGATAAAATTGTTTTATTTGGACAAACACTTACTAAATATAACTGTAGTGTTTGTGTTATTATATAAAGCAATTAGATTTCAGAATTTTAAAATTTTCTGAAAAACAATTTGGTATAAAAGTGTTACAACATGAATATTTACTACATTTTTAAAACATTTTTGACATTGAAAGTATATTATGCCTATGAAC
This sequence comes from Maratus speciosus, assembly GCA_963932465.1. NCBI lineage: Eukaryota > Metazoa > Arthropoda > Arachnida > Araneae > Salticidae > Maratus > Maratus speciosus. Next base: position 416,925,646 of record OZ010798.1, read on the forward strand.
AATAGTTTAGAAAATAAAGGCGGAGCACAGACTTTTACAAATTATACTGTATAAGTTTCTTTTAATCAGTTCACTTAATTTGTAAGCATGATGTCAATAGTCATTTTATTGATTAGAGATTAAAATTTAAGCCTGGAAATGTTTTTCTGGCCAATCAGAATAATAGCATGTAGAGACAGTAAAAACTGTCGATCAGGGAAGAATAGTTGTCCAGCAAAAAACTTCATTTTTCTGCATTAAAATTGGTGACATTTTGACCATGTGATGTTTTTGTAATGTTATAGTACAGCAGTTCTTAAACTATGATCCACAAGCCCTTTTAATTAGTTTATTATAAGAGATCTGCAACACATTTTCAGAGGGTCTGTGAAAATCTTGTGTTTGATGTAAATTTTCTTACTTATCTAGAACTTGAGAAAAATCTTGCAGATAAAATAAAAACTAATAATACAGTTAAAAATTGCAGTATCACTAATTTTTATGATAAAACGTATGAAAACTAAATTGCTAAGCAATTACTTTAGACAAATTTTCCTCTCATCAGGTATAATTTTATGGTATTTTTTTTTCTCAGTACAATGAGCTTTTTCCGTTTAAAACAAAGTTCCATTACAGACAGGTTCAGTTTTCATAGGTTTTACTGTATATTTTTATCAGTGTGCATATCATGTATTCATTATTTTTAAGAATTTCAATCTTAAATCTGATATATAGAAAATTCGAAAAGCAGTTAGTTCACAGTAACTAAGAGTTTAAGAAATGCTGTTGTAGTATAATAAATGTTATTTATTTGGAATTATTTTCCTGCATATAGACTTATTTCACTTTCTGATTTGTAGTATAGAGCTTTTGAAATAGTTATTTTTACCACTATATTGTAACTTTGTTATTTCTTCATTAAAAAAAATTATTCCTGCTTAAATATCTTTTATTCTCTTTCTGGTTTTCCAAATAATTTATAAGATGTCATTAATATGTTTATAACAGTTCAGTTTTAAATATTAATATTATTATTTATTATATCAGGATGCTAAATATTAAAAAATAATTTAATTTGTACAGTTACTTGAATTAATGTTTATTTATTGTAGTGTTTCGACATTTGGTCAAAAAATATTTGGAGCTAACTAGTGAACCTTTAGAAGATATTATCCCTAATATACATTCTCTTGGCAACCGTAAGTTGATTTTTAAAGTTTTTAACATAAGTTGTTTTAGATTTTTAATATTACATGGTTGGTAACCTTTTCATAATGTTGAAGTTACAAATAAATGGTTATTTTTATTAAAGTTTGTATAGAGTAGAAGATTTTTATAATGCAAACTTAAAAATACATAGTTTTGCGTTATACATTTGATACATCATTAAAACTTACCTTGTATACATGGCAAAATATCTCTGGAACATATTTATATACAGTAGGTCTTTTATGTTGTGTTCCTTGGGACCAAAAGTTGTGTAGATTATAAATTTTTGCATAACATTTCACATATTATATTATTTTATAAACATGATTCAAATAAGCCTGGACAAAATTTATTTCCAAAATTGTTTAATTTTATTATTAATAGCAATATTTTCATTAAACTCTTAGTTAAGGCGATAAAGATAGTATAAAGTCTGAAACTTCGTCCTCTAGAGGATGGCAATATTTCTTTTATGATGTGGATTGTGATCGCTTCTTAACTGCAAAATTCATTGTTAACATCTCAGAAGTTGTGTGTTATATAGAGAGTTGCATTATAAAAATATTCAACTGTAGAAGTGTAAAAATAACAACGTTAAAAGCACCAAAAATTTAAAACTTCAAGCATACCGGTTTTGGTACCATATAGCATACCTTCTTCAGTGCTTGCTGAGTTGCTCAGTGTGAATTCGCTACTCCCCCATTATCAGATTGTTGGAAATATTACATAAAAACTTCTTTCTCTTAATTTTTTTTTTCTTTTTTTAAAGCAATTTCTCACTACTTCGTTTCCATTTCCCATTTATTTTACTATTGGCTGTTCCTGCAATCCTCTGTTTTCCTATTGGTCAATAAACCTTTAATTTGAATCCCCATCTGTCCTATATATGTGAGCAAATTTCCACCATCCATAGCACCGAGGAAGGTATGCTATATGCTACCGAAACCAGTATGCTTGAAATTAAAAAATTTTGGTGCTTTTAACATTGTTATTTTTACACTTCTATTATATTGCAGCAAGCTCCTTCTTTATAATTAATATTCTACTGTATTTATTTTTGTACATAAAAATTTTTATAACCATCCATATGGATGCCAGCAGATTGAAGTCCAGGAAAGGGCAAGATTTTAGAATAAATGCACCTGTTGAAAAAAGAAAAAAGAAAAAAAAAACACTTAAAAAACCACCTTTTTTTTCCAATTAAACTACTAATTTCTTCTCAAGATCCCTCTTGTAAGACAATTTTAAAACATATCAACATAAAAGAAATAGAGAAATATAACAATTAAGAAATATTTAAAAAAAAAAGTTTCTGCTGGCATATTTTTTAAAATTGAATATATGAACAGAAAATTGTCAAAAATGCTTATTTTTGCCTCTTCTCCCTTTCCCAGTTTAAGATAATTTTTAAACATAAAAAGCAATACAGAAATGTAACAAATGAGAAATATTAAAAAAAAATTAAGCTTTCCCCAGCTTTTTTCATAAGAATTAAAACAGTTCTTTTTCTCATAATAAGAATAGTGCTTTCTCACCACTAAACTCCCAATTTAAAATTAATATTTAAAACATGGCTATAAGGGAAAAAAAAAAAAAAAAAAAAACCCTCTCACAGAAGAGCAAAAACTTTAGTTCTTAGTATCTTGGGAAAACTTATCCTAGTTTTTTTTTTCATTGTTGTTAATAATCATCAGACATTAGGGTGAGGAAAAAATAGAAAATTGTATTTTAAAATTCAGGGAGTTTCAATACTTCTCTTCCCCCCCCTCCCCCCCAAACATCTTTCTTTGCTGATACCCATGAGCATTTATCAGTATACAGTCGGCTCTCGTTAATTCGAAATCGGATAAATCGAATCTTCGCTTAATTCGAACTAAACATGAAGTCCCGAAATTTTCAATGGCAGAATAACGTTAAAACTTTTCCTTTATTCTAACTCATTTTCTCTTGACTTCGTTTAATTCGAACTAATGACAATTCCATTTTTCATTTTTCCTTACTTTCTCACGGACTTCAGATCCTTGAAATAACTTTATTTCTTTCATTTTTGTCAGAATTGTTCTGAACTAGTATAATAATTCCATGCATTTGAAATCCGCTTTCTTAGTGCGCACTGTCTGTCCATCAATGACACATCTGCCCCTTCTTCCATTGTGCTTTTCCTAATCCCTTTTGTAGCATTTGACCCAGTGACATTCCAAGAAATTCACTGAGTGGACATCTGTTAAAGATAGGGGAAACCTGTTTTATCACTACATTCTACTTTCACTCTGGGGATCGAATTTTTCAGTCAATAATTTTACTTACTGCTAAATTGTTTTTTGAGAAAGTAAAAGGTCTTGTTTCTTTAAAATATGGCTCCACGTGGAAGTTATAAATCGTTAACTCTAGAAGCCAAAGTGGAAATTATTAAAAAGGTAGGATGTGGCCAATCTAAGACAGAAATTGCTGCAGAATATGGAATAAAAAGAATACGCTGTCTACTTACTTGAAAAATAAAGAATTCATCCTGAAATCATGGGAAAAGGAAAGATTTGCTAAAGGACGAAAACGTATGAGAACAGCAGCCCATGAGGATTTAGAGGAAGCTTTACTGTTATGGACAAAAGATGCATTGGCAAGAAATGTACCTTTGAGTGGACCTATATTGGCAGCTAAAGCGAAAGAACTTGCACTACTCATGGGTATTAAAAATTTCAATTGCAGCGAAGGATGGCTGACATGTTTTAAGCAGCAAAATAATATCGTACACAAAACTGTGTGTGGTGAAAGTGGTGCTGTAGACCTCGCTGCTTGCAATGAATTCTGCGAAAAGCTACCCGAACTTATTTCTACTTATGCAATGAAAGACGTGTTTAATGCCGATGAAACAGGGTTGTTTTATAAACTTCTTCCTAATAAGACTTTAACATTTAAAGGTGAAATGTGCACAAGTGATGAACTTAGAAAAGACAGGATAACTGTGATGGTAGGTGCCAATATGGATGGAAGTGAGAAGTTAAAATTGTTAGTTATTGGTAAATCAACTAATCCACGTTGCTTTAAAGGAGTTTAAACACTGCCTGTTGATTATGTGGCAAATGCCAAAGCCTGGATGATGCGTGAGATCTGCATCAGTTGGTTAAAAGAACTGGATAAAAAATTTTCTCGTGAAAACAGAAAAATTCTATTGCTGTTAGATAATGTGCAGAGTCATTGTAAACTACCAACACTGAGCTCTATAAAGATTGAATATTTACCCCCTAATACTACAGCACAACTGCAACCGATGGACCAAGGAATAATTCAAAATTTAAAAACTCATTATCGTAAAAGGATTCTAGAACAAATTTTATTTTCGATTGACCTTAAAGAAAGCTACGACATAACATTACTCACGGCCATCAACGATTTATATGCGGCGTGGGATGCCGTACAACCTGAATCAATAGAAAAATGCTTTCGACATGCCGGATTTATCCATCCATCTAAAAAGAGTGGTTATAATGCAAATGACGAAAACGACAGACCTTTTTGAAGAAATAGAATTTCCAAACTTTTCTGAAAAATTCCAATGCGATATTATGTTCGCAGAGTATGTAGCAGCCGACAATAGTTTAGAAGTATCTGGACCCTTAACTGTGGAAGAAATTGTTGAAACAATTCATGAAAAATGCAATGAGGAGATGGAATCGGATTCTGGTGATTCTGCTACTATGTCCCAAGTGCTTTCCTGACTCACAGAAAAGTCAATTGCACAATCAATTGAGTGTTTGTGTACATTTATCCTGATGCAGCCGTCATCAGACAAAGAACTTAAACTGTTTGTTACAAATAGAAAAACTGGCTAAAAAGTCAAAAATGAATAGGACTAAGCAAACAACAATTGATAATTTTTTTCATAGAGATGATAAATAAGTGTAAATAATTTCTTAAATGTTCATCTAATTTCAGGTAAGAAAATTATAGTACAATTAAAATGTAATTTTAAATGCCGTTGTTCTACAGTGTATTATTAATTTTTGTTTTATTTATATTATTTTAATATTATTAATTATTTTATGTATTTATATCTTTTAATTTAGTATTAAGTCATTCTAACGATAACATCCGAAATTTAAAAAAAAAAATACTATAACATTAATTCCTTTGTAATAGTACCCCTTTAAACATGTTTTCTCTCATACTTTCCATAATTCGAACACTGGATAATTCGAACATTTCTTGTGGTCCCGACGAGTTCGAATTAACGAGAGCCGACTGTATCTGAAAATTGGTACTAGATCGTAAATTGTTTTGTTCATCATGTCCTTTCACTTTTTCACCCCTTGTAGGGGATTTATATTTGGCTGAGGGTCTGGCACATGATATTGTAAGATATCTATAGGGGGAGAGGGGATTTGTCTTTTGATATCGATATCATTTTCCACCCAAACAAAATTTTCTTTTTTTATTTGTAACCTGATCTTTACAGGAAAATTGTATTGTCTTTTTTTAGTTTATCTATTTTTATGAGAATACAAAGTTATTATTAAAATCTTTAAATGATTATAAAATTATATTAATAATGGAAATTATTCCAGAGAGAAACATTCGCCTTGCATACAATATTTCAAATGAAAATCAAATTTCAAGTTTCTTTTTCATTTGAAAGATTATAAAATTATTTAATTCCAAAATATGTAATACCCCAACGTTTGGCATTCCTATTCTTTTGTCATACGTGTATGCATATATAATCCACTGTTCGAGAAACCATATGCAAAGTACGTTTGAAATGTTACTTTGTGTTTACCCCCTGTGTGTTACTATGTGTTTTGAAATGTTACCCCCCCCCCCCCCCCCATGCGGGGTCAAGTGCAAGAAGACATTATTAATGTTGAAAGCATTATGTAAAAAAAAAAGGCTTATTAAATTCTTTTAAATAGTGACTATTTCTTTTAAGTATGATTTAATTTAATATAAAGTTATTTTATATATGAAATGGTATTTTATTGACTTCACTTCATTTCGAATAAAAAAGTATGCGAAAAATAATTAATATTAATCAAAGAATAATTATTTTAATTTAAAAATAATAACGCAAAAATCAATGATAGGAAGATTAATTCTTTTCCATTATTTTGTCAATGCATTTATAAACAACCCAATCCTTAAGATTGTGATCTCTTCACACAAAATGCCAGTAACTCTTACAACACTATGAAATTATTCGATTTACCAGCCGTTGCCAGGCTAAATTGTCACTGCAGCCGCCAACAGAAAAGCGATTGGCGACAAGTTTTAGTCTGCGGAAAATAGAAATAAAAAAAATCTTGCCCTTTTTTAATAACGTTCAGTTTAAATTCTGCAGTGTAACTAACACATTTTCTCTTAGACATTATTATAACAATAGACGATGTTTCAAAATTGTTTGTTTCATTCAGCTAAGAGATTGAGATTGCAATTTTTGAAAAAGATGAGTTCAGAAACGCTTTGTTCTTCATAGAAGCAAGTTGCCAAAAGGCTAAAAAAGTATAACTTAAAAATTGGAAGCCACTCCCACTAGCACATACACATCATATGTGAACCAGTCACGAGCAACCGCGAACGGTCGATACCAGACAATCGTGTGATAGCTGTTTACATTTTTATTTTATGACTGCTGGTAGAAACTAAATATCTGATGTGAACTTCTGCTTAAAAAGAATTTTAGCAGGTAATCCGCACCGGTAGATAATCCACACTTAAAACTTTTGAGATTTTTTAACAGACAATCTGTAGATTATACGCAGAAAAATACGGTACATAAATCATAGTTTTAAAATAAAAGAAAGTTTCAACGCTTTTATGTATGATAATCATTTTTACATTAATTTCTAGTATGCTAAGTTTAAAATTCATCTAAAGTTTTTTAATATTTTTGTTTATCATAGATGATTATGATGGTTATCCTCCTCACAGTGTATATAGAAGATCATCTTTCTCTACCAATACGAATGGAACAATATCATTACACAAACCTAAAAGGAGTAAAAGTGGAAAAAAACACTTTTTGCGTAGCTGTCGCCTCCTTTAATTGTTTGATAGAAAATTGTGTATTTTTAATTAGTATTGTTATGTAAAATATTATTTATTTCTGCTAAATCCACATGATGGACATTATTGTGGAAGCAAAACTGTATTTAATAGATCGAAAATGGTTCAGAAAAATTTACAAAAAAAAAAAATTCTAAAGACTAACTTGGTAACATTGATGTCATAAAAGAAGAAAAATTAATACAGTTGACTCCCTCAAATCCACACAGCTTGGGACCAGAAGCTGTGCATATTTTAGAAATTTGCGGATTTCTGGTCATTGCTTTGTTTACATTTTTTAAACAGTAATATGAATGTAATAATGCAATCAAAATTATAATGAATGCTTGCGATATAGTGAAATATTAAAATAATTAAGTACTAAACTAAAATGATAAAAAGTAAGATATTTAAAAAGTGATTAAATTATTAAAAGTAAAGATCAAGTAAATAATTAATTATGTATAATTAAATATGCTGAAAATGAGATACCTTTTTCTTGAATTATTCAGTGAAACTTTCCTCATAAAGGTATAATATTAATTCACATCAAAATGATAAAGTAAGGAAGTTTTATTTCAGCTTTAGACATTCTTAATAACAAAAAAAAAAAAGCTTAATATATATATTAATAATATAATAATAATATAATAAAAGCTTAATATAATAATTAATAATGTATAATTAAATATGCTAAAAATGAGATACCTTTTCCTTGACTTATTCAGTGAAACTTTCCTCATAAAGGTACACTATTAATTCACATCAAAATGATAAAATAAGGAATTTTTATTTCAGCTTTAGCCATTCTTAATAACAAAAAAAAAAAAAAAAAAAAAAAAAAGCTTAATATATATATTTGGTAAAAAGATTGGGATTACTAGTGCTATCAGCAATATCTTGATTTTTTTTTTTTTTAGAAATAAATTTATACTTCCTTCATGCAAAACTATGAGTTGAATCATATTATCGAGAATTACATATTAAAATACATATGAAATGATATAAAACTAAAAAATTCTGTAATTTTGCTTTTATATCGGAACTGAAAGTTTCATTGTTTACATCTGTGATGATGTGCAGATTTTAGGCATTTGCAGATTTGAGGGAGTCTACTATAACCATAAAAAAAAGACTTTTTTTTTTTTAACTACAAGCAGCAATACAATGGTAGTTTTTTTTTTTTTTTTTTCCCCTTCTCTGTGAAAATGTTGATATTCTAAAAATATGAATAAAATATATTGGTATGAGCTATGCTTTTTGGAGAAGTTCCTAATATTAATTATTTCTAAAAAAAAAAAAAAAACGCAACAATTTTGCTCTGAATTCTTTTACATTAGGGAACTTGCATTATGTGAGAAAACAAATATAATTTTTAATTACATTGTAGCTTTTGTAATATGTATTATGATGCCTATTTTGTATGTTTAAAATACCTTTCAAAAACAAGATTTTTTCCCTTTCATAATTAAAAATTTCATATGCCTCTTTAAGTGTCAATTATATAAGCCATTGTGAACTAGAACTTAAGTTGTTACCATAGCTATTTTTTTTTCCTCCCTGCAGTTTTGTAAGTACAAATTAGCTCTCTGTACTTGTATTCATAAATCCTCTAAAATGTCTGAAATTACTAAAATTTAGTTTATATTAAAGGAACAAATGGGAAAACGTCATTTTTGTGTATTTTATTCCTTAACCCTTTGAATGTTGGCAATAATTTTGCATGTCTGTTTAATGCTTCATAAAATGATAGTTAGGTATAGTATGAGTATGTAGGAATGCAGCTGAGTAAAAATGGCTGGACCCGCAGTTGAACTTGAGACTTCTTGCTTAATGTACAATTGCTCTACCAACTGAGCAATTCCGAACAACCCTGATTGGTATAATTCACTGAAATAATTCAGTTGGCAACAACATCCAGTATGCAGTATTATGCAGCTTAAAAAACAAAACCTCAGGCTGAGCTACTGATATAACCATGGATATGCAATTAATTTTATCTCAATCATATGTGGGTGAAATCATATAAGTAGTGTTGACTCTAGAAAAAAAGAGCCGCCGGGCGGGAATTTTTCAAAAAGGGAAACACTATTCTAAAAAAAGGGTACATTTTTTCAAAAAGGGAGCACTATTTTAAAAAAAGGGCACTTTTTTCAAAAAGGGGGCACTTGTACCTTGTTCGCAAAAAATATTTTGAACTGGTTTGTTTAGAGTCCCTAGAATTTGCGATATTTTCCCGGGATCAATTGAATTGCCACAGGGCGCATAGGAAATGTTAAAAAGAGCAGCCGGGCACATAGGCAGGCTTTAAAAGGTCCACCGGGTGCAAAAAATAATTAAAAAGGGCCGCCGGGTGCTGCGCCCTGCTAAAGCGGCTTAGAGTCAATACTAATAAGCGAGAATTTTCTAATTCCAACTGAGTGAAAAATCTTCACACCAAGAGAAGTAGATTGATATGAGTATGTAGATTGCTATTTGAAAGCCTTGTGTATTTATTTAATCTTATGCAATAGAAAAATATCAACTTAAATTTAAAAAAAATCCTGTATCAGCCTTTTTTGTCAATTATATGATGGCAAAAGATAATCAAACTCTTGAGGGTTGAGGAAGAATGCCATTTTATTTCCCAAATTTTTTTTGATGTTCATTAAAATTTCATCCTGTATATTGATGTTACCTAGTTAGGATTTATAAATTATTATTTATTGGTTGTGTTTGTTTTCTTAGCCTCTGCTAGTATACATAGCGGAATAATTTAGTTGCTTACTATTTTAAATTTATTAATTTACACAATAGAAAAGTTTGACTACATCCAGAAAAGATCTACATCTACACCCCCATTAGCAATAACTTTGCTAACCCTTAAATGAGCAAATTTAAGAAAGATAAATTTTAATATAATATATATATATTAGGAACTAAAAAAACAAAACTTGTACTATGAAAATATACTATATTATTATCATTATTATATAACATTACAATTCACAGTTAGTGTTTCCTTCTGATACAAGTTTAGCTATGTTTGGAATAAATACTGTATCACTGAATGTATGATACCATGTTTAGTGCATTACATTTATGGCTGAGAAGGAAACACGTGGGACATTTAAGGGTTAACACTAAAAGAATCTGTGGGGTCTTATAACTTATCCAGCAATATGATTTATGTAACATTTTCTAAGCACACGGAAATAAGTCAAATGTAGTATGTTTTTGAATAGCTTTTTATATTGTTGTTTTATAAAAAATTCTCTTTATATTGATTTATTTTTCAAAATTATATTATTTTGCAATTGAGCTTAACTAAAAGAATAATCTATATTTAACTACTCTTCTATTCCTTTCACTTGTTTATTAATTCAATGTCAAAAGTATTTGGTTTTAGAATCTATTTTTGTAATGAAACACTTCTTATGTTATTGTAAACCAAGTTTAATATTTTAGAGATTAATGGGAAACCATATATGACATAAATTAATATCTTATTCGTGTTTGAATCTTTTAAACATTTGACCTTCAAATTTATATTTCTCATCCTTCTTCATGTAAGAGTTTCCTACCCACCAACAAAAAACCTTTTTGATTCATATAATTTTTTAAATAATTTCTAGTAAAGCATCCTGTGTGCTTTTTTAAGGATTTTGACCTTTTTTTAAAGATAAATATTTTGTTGTATCATTTTCATAAATCAGTATTAGCATTTATTAGCAAGACATGTGACTTTGCACACATAGAAATAGCACAAACTTGTTGAAAGCATTCTTAAAATGTAATTTGTGCACTCATTAAAATAAAGTGAAAATTACATTGCTACTAATAATAAATATAAATACAACTAATTAAGAAAGAAAAATCTTAATGTGAACTTATTTATAGCCCTCCCCTGCCTCTCCTAGCAAAAATTACTTAAAATATAGCCTATTTGGGAATTCTGCCCACCACCTAAATAGCCTATGTTTAATTAAGCATAGTCACTAATATAATGCTTAACGAATTTTTGAAATTGGTTTGGTAGTTTCAAGTAACTGTGTTTTTAAGAATGTTTTCTGCCCATTTCAACCTTTTGAATTTCTTAAAGGCGTTCTCGGCAAGAATTTATATCTTAAAAGTAACTACCATGTGAATTTTCAAGCATCTAGCTCTAATAATTGCAAACTCTTCACTTCTTTACATAAAAAAACAATTTAAGAACGAACTAAGTGATAAATCGAACTTGCGGTTAAAATTAGAAACATTGAACCAGACATGAAGAAGCTAGGAATATAAACAGATAACTTAAAATTATAGCATTATTTTGTTACCTGGTGATATGACAAAAGTATGAATTTAAATCTAGCGATACATCTGTTTAAAGTTTGGGAACTTTGGGAAAGTTTTATTATCTGTTCTAACCTCCTCATATTTTATCCTAAGCATGAAGAGTAGTCAATATATTTGCATAAAATTCAATTCAGGAATTCCGTCCACAACACATCACAAGTGCTTTGCATGTTTTTTTTCACTACAAATACAAGACTGATATTTTTATTCATTGTATGTTTTACTAGATAATGTACATTTTTGTAAATTATTTTTAAAAGTGTTTTGTGTGTTTTTAACACATTTTTATGAGAAAAAAAAATTGTCATTTTAAAATTGTTGGATTTTGTGATTTCCCTTCAAAGTATATGTAATTGTTCTTTGTAAAATATTTTCATATTTTTGTCACTGCTTTAAGTGTGCCATTTATGAAAACGGTATTGTTTGTGATATCTTGTAGCTATCTTTTCTTAATACTGAAAAAAATATTTAGAAAAACATACTTTATGTAAAACACAGCAAATCACCTAAAATCAAAACAAATGCTTAGTAAAATTGAGCCTAAGCATTTAAAAAGCTACTCTTGTCTCAACTTATATTATGAACTGGTCTCTAAATGTACAGAGAAAAGAATTCCAAATGATTTTATGAGTGTATTTTGTAAATACATTTCATATAAAGCTAAATTTGTTTTATCTTGCCACTTAGCAAATATGTTTTCTTTTGTGTTTTTTCTATGTAGCTTATCATTATTTTAAAGGAAGATTGGGAGGTTATTCCAAGTTATTTTTTACTAATTCATAGAACTTTTGTTTTTAGTGTAATGCCATTATTTAACAGAAAATTTTATATATTTAGATGTAGCATTAATATATTTTCTTTGATTTTAACAATTATTTTATCAATTTCTCCTCATAACCAGGGTTTATACTCATCAGGGGAATATGGGATTCCTGGGAAAATTAGGGGATGAAATTTGGGTCTTAAAAATCAGGGGAATCTCAGGGGATAATCCATAAAATACCAAAAACCTGGGGAAACTTGGCGAAATGATCGTCTACTCTGGGAAATAAGGGCTCTGTTATTCACATGCTTTGTGATGTCATAATGCAATCGAACTAAGACCCACCTTCAAACCTCATGAGACATCGAATTGGACATGCCTTCAATACCACCAAGCACTCCGGGTGAAAGATTTTTTTCTCCATGGTTAACTTATTCTTCATTCATGAAGTCTAAATTTGACAACAACTTCAAATTTATTTTGAAAACGATATGATCCATAGAGGAAAGAGATTAGAGATGCAGTAAGGTGGCTGGGGGTAACGCCAAAAAAGTAACCCTAAAATCTGTTACAGTAGGCCCAAACACGAGCACGTTCTTTCACGAAGAAAACTTTTAGTAATACAGTTTTTAATTCATAATACAATGGAACGCTGCTTTAGAAATCTTAAAAATAAGCAGATCGCTTTCATTTAGAGAAAAAAATGCACTGGTGATGTCAAAGAATTCGGTCCTTGTTCCAGGTACTTGTTTTGTTTGGGTCTGCTGTGGACATTTAAATTTGAGCGATAAATGGTTTCATATTGCAAGCCTTTTTTACGGCATACTGCATCTCCATCTATCTCTTTCCTCCATGGATATGATTGCATGATTGTCAAGCATACGGATCATGGATGTAAATAGAGAATATTATGTGTATTATTTCGCGATTGTTTGTAGAAATATAGTTTCAAATGAATTATATCTTGAAGTAGACAGAAAGTCAAATATCGATCAACTCAAACACATTATTTAATGGATGTAAAAGGATAAGCGTTCATTTATGAATTCGTCAGTATTAGATTTTTGATATTTGTTTTCAAATTCTGAAAATATTTTTTTGTAAAATTTTTTTTTCATATCAAAATGAACTCAGCCAAAACTGTTTTCAATGTAGACTGGACAGATAAAAATGTGAATCCTGAATTTGCATTTTGGGTTGAATGTGCTAAAACTGATCCTTACATGTTTCACTGTCGTTTCTGCCGGAAAAGAAGGTTTTCTTTAATCTCAAAGGGTCTGGGAGTCAATTTTTTTATTCCTGTAAAGATTAATTTTCAGAAAAAAGGGTATTGAAAACTTTGAAATTTAAAAATAATCTATTAAACTTATTTAATTTTTTATATTAAAAACTTGAAACGCTTGCCAGATTTCATTTTTTTCCCTATTGTGTGCAGAAAAGGTTTCTTGTTGTCTTCAGCTTTATACTTTTACAAAATTTATAATAAATTAAAAAGTATAAAAAAGAAAATTTTTGAGAAGGATTTTTAATTGATTAAGGTTAGTTTTAGTTATGGACTAGGAAAGTCAGTAAAACATAAAAATCATTATGTGTAATCTGTTAATGTAATCATCAGAAATATGCAGTTTGCTTTAACTTTGTAGCATTTTATTAAAAGAGGAAAACAGCATTCTAAAAATTTTGACTTATCATTACTAAAAACATTTTACTTGATGAAAACCAATTTTCCCATTTATAAAGGATTTTCTTAAATGACAATATCTTATTAAATTAAGCATTTGTTTGATTTTGAAGTATTTTATTATTAGTGTACATAACGCAAGAAGTTTATAAAATTTTCATTTTTGAGACATGTTAGTGTGCTTGTGATTCAGCAGATTTGTGGATCAATTTTGACAGATAATACATAATACAACTTAGGTAATTAGAAAAAATATAAAAATTGTATTTTATATTTGATGTATAATCTTTACTTTTACTGATTGCCTCTTTATTTATTATTTTTATGGGTAGGTTGGGACATGATACTGATTTTTAAAAATGTTGTTAATTGTCGACATGGAGAAATAAGATATATCAGGGGATTGTCAGGGAATTTTTTGGTGGAAAATGAGTATGAACCCTGTAAACATATAATAGTGTTTGTACCTGGACCTGGTATTTTATTAAGTTTTATATATATATACATATATATTTAGAATATTAAAAAAGATATGAAATTGATGTTTTCTGTATTAACCTCTTCAAATATTCCATTAACAATGGAAAATGAAATAATGTGAAAAGGTTTTTCTGATAATTGAGACTCATTTCTTAAACAGTAAAATTTGTTTTGATGATGAATATACCTTTTGATTAAGTCTATGTGTAGAAATATTTCAACCATACAGTTTAAACTAAATGTTTACATATTATATGAATAAGGACCTGAAGAGGTTAATAAATTTTTTAATGCAGCAGGCAGGCAAGGAAATCATATTTTCTCTGTGTAAATTAAAAAAATTTCTGAAATATTTAAGATTTTGAGTCTTAATAAAAGAAAAATGAAGATATCTGTCAAGATTTGATCTTTCAGGAATAATTGTCTATAACTGATATTTAAGATGCACTACTATATGTTATTTATATTGACTTACTATAACTCACAGCCATATACAACACAGCAGCATTGTATCAAATGGAACTGCAAAATAAATTTCTTTTATTGTTTGTTTTAATTTTTTCATTTTTCCTCACCAGTTGAGTCTCTCTCTCTCTTTATTTATATATATATACTAGAAAGATAGCCCATCAAAAAGGACGGAAAATGAAATATAACGATATATACAACACATGAGCAATAATGTGTTTTTCTCGCTTGTTTCGCAGTGATAGATGAAAATAACACATTTTAAAAAAGAAACACATTTATAAAAAACTATATGTAATGAATATATTAAAAATGCAATTTAAGGATAAATTAAAATTTGACCATAAAACTATTTAAAAAAAGAAAAACATTTATAAAAAAACTATGTATATAATGAATACATTAAAAATGTAATTTAAGGATAAATTAATATTTGACCATTAAACTTCAGGATATGCGATGGTTTTTTTGTAAAAAAGATGCTCTACTCGCACGAGACCATCTGCTCGCGTATCTATGTATTTTGTAGCGCTGAATTTGAAAATGACCTTCATTTTTTATCATCATGTAAGGATTTTTTGCAAATCGTAAATTTCAAAGTTAAAAAAAAATAGCAAAAATCTGATATTATAAAATAGATGTGATTGTTGTGTTTAACTTTTGATGATTGATTTTTATGTATTTTTTATCTCTGAATCTGAAAATGACCTTCATTTTTAACCATCACGTCAGAATTTTTCACAAATCGTAATTTTCGCAGTTAGAAAGTTCAAAGTTAAAACTGACCCCCTTCCCCTCTTTGTACTCCTGAGCTGTTTATCTGTAAGAATCCCCAGTATAAGGCAAAAAATTGAATAAATTATTGAATTAAATAAAATTAATGTTTTACATCTATTTTATTACATCAGATTTTCACTATTTTTTTTTTTTACTTTTTAACTTTGAAATTTACGATTTGCAAAAAATTCTGATGTGATAGTTAAAAATGGTCATTTTCAGATTCAGTGCTAAAAAGCACAAAAATAAATTATCAAAAAAAAAAAAAAAAAAAAAAACAACCATCACATATATTTTTTTCAGTATCAGATTTTTGCTATTTTTTTTAAACTTTTTAACAGAAATTTATGATAAATCTTGACATGATGGTTAAAAATGAAGGTCATTTTCGGATTCAGTGCTAAAAAATACATAAAAATATCGAAAGTTAAAAAAAAAAACAACCATCTTTTCTATTTTTTAGTATCAGCTTTTCTCTATTTTTTGACTTTTTACCTTTAAAATTTACGATTTTCAGAAAATCCTGACGTGATGATTAAAAATGAGGGTCATTTTCGGATTCAGTGATATATAAATATATAACACAAATTCTCATTTCAAACCTATCATTTATAATATTTTGGTAGAAGTTATACTGTTAGTTACATAATTGTTTTGGGAAGGTTTTAGTGTATAACACATTGTTCTAAGTTGCTTAGTTATAAAGCTACCTGGGAAATTCTTAAATTAAGTGAACCCGATTAAAAAATAAAGTTATACTAAACGAATTTATATGGAAGTGGCACTGGTAGATAATTTTTCAGTAATGGTTTTAGTATATAACATAACATATTCTACATTGCTTAGTTATAGAGCTATTGGGAAAGCTCAACTCAGTTATGACAGCTATATCTACTATATTTATAAAATCCAAATTCATATTTTATTCCATCCGTTTATTATGTTAGAGTTTTGTTGAAAGGATTTTAACAGGACTTTCATTGTTAGTTAGGCAATTTTTTTGGGAATGGTTGGTATTACTCTGTAGCGGATTTGTACTGTGTTGTTTTTCCTGAAACGAATCCGATTACAGAAAATCCCACCCTCGTGTACTGTATATATGAAACGCAAATATACGTGTTTCATTCCAATCAATTATAACTTGGGTTCTAATGAACAGATTTTTATGGGTTAAGTAATGCCACTGTTAGGTAATTTATTCTTTATTTAAAAAGTCTTAATGTTTAACACATCGTTCTATCTTGCTTAGTTATAGAGTTATGGGAGAAAGTTCTAAAAATAGGTGATTTCAAGGAATTAAAATTATATATATATATATATACATACACTACTTTGCTTAGTTATGGAGGAAAATTCTATAATCAGGTGAATGTAATTATGAATTATATGTGGATGTGGTTTGCGCTTCCCAAAACATCCCGGCCAAGCCCCCATGTTAGAAAATAAATCTATAGTTTAGGTTAAATAATATTTTAATGAATCTGGATTACATAAAATAAATACAATATTTACACTTTTAAAGTTAAGGAGGATTTGGGGAAATAACAGACACGGGACGACACTGCGGCCGTAATTGTCGAGAGAGACTAACGGGCATCTTTCCCATTCAAAAGCCAAAGCCTTTCTCTACTCTGTCATCTCAAATCATTCCCAGACCAGATTTATAAAAGTTATAACTCAGCAAATACTTGCACTTGAGTTGGGCTTTACATCACCAGATCTTCTGTGAGAACCCGCTGATGTATCTTGCTAGCATGAGTGTTTTGAGAACTCCCAAAACCACAACTCATATATATATATATGAGGACGTGAGTTTCAAACTCACCTTGCTCCTTGAGTTTCCTCTATCAGTCTATTCTATTTGAGAACCTGCACTGAAAAAAGACTACAAATTGCAAAAAAATTATTAGTTTTATCCTGTATTTTTGGCAGTGTAAAATCTTTATTTCCAACGGATGCAGTCGGAGGTTTTTCGTGATTTCCTAAAATTTGAATTTCTAGATAAGGCGAGTTTTGAAACTCGCATCTCCATATATAAAATGCACATTTATATTTGATTCTGGTCATTTATAACTTGAGTTTTGTTGAGAGAATTTTTATAGGTCTTACAGTGTTAGAAATTTTTTTGTGGACGGGTGCAGGTAATCTATCGATTCAATTAGAGTCAAGAAAATTACTGGACCGATCTGCACGTTTTACATCTTAGTAGAATGAGAGTTTAGATAAAGCTTAGTAGAATGCCCTTACTTTACTTAATAATTTAAAAAAAAGGTTTCATATTTATTTATTTTTTTAATCGATACTTGAAAGCCTGTTCCATACAGAGGTATCTATATAAGATTGGATGGATAAGGTATTAAAATATATTGGTTGATAAAAAACAAACTTCTCGGCAAAATGGCTACATTTTTTTTTCAAATTCCAAGTAAACTTCATGAAAAGAGGGCAAAATTTACTATATTGGGCTAAAAGATTGAATTAGGATTGCTTCTGCGAGTGGGTCACAATCATCAGCACATGGGTGCAAGAAGTATATCCAAGCCGACTGAAAACTTTTCTCAGTATTAGAAATAATCAAATAAAAATGGGCTTGAAGATTTATGCCTTGCATTATGGCTAAAAATTGACCTCTTACAATAAAAGAAAGTGATTAACAGTTCTTGATATTAAAATTGCTATTATTTAAGCATCTATCTATCTATATATATTACGTAGTGCGAAAAAAGAGCTGTATTTGTAGCACCTATTTGCAACAACCACAGCGACGATTCTCAGTGGTTAATTTATGGTCACATGACCCGACCCATTCAGCAAATCAAAATCTGGACAGAAGTTCTCTTTTAATACAAACCGTTTGAGCAATGCACGAAAACAATTGCGATTGGTCCGCTTTACGGTGACCTGTTGAATTCGGCGAATCAGCTGTTTGTTCAAGGTTGTATTTAGAAACAGCCGAAAACCTTTTGTTTACAGTTTGTTAACATGAAACGTAGCATCTTTTATAGCGTCTTATTATGATTTTAAATGAATTTAAACCGTGCTGTTCAATAATACAGTACAGGACCCATTATCTGGAATTCCAATATCCGGAAGAAAAAAAATTGGAAATTTTCTATAAATTTGTAAATTTTTACTAAAATTTTGCAATTTCTGAAATTTGTCGAAAATTTTACAGATTTCTAATTTTCTTTTTGGTCTATTGTGTTGCAATGTGTAACCACTAAAATATGTTACATCAGTGATGAGGGAACACTGTGCCCCCTCTCTCCCCCCCCCAAAAAAAATTGGGAAAAAAATCATTTTTCTGTCAAATTTTAGTTTAAAATTAATTTATATTACGATTCGTTAAAAAAAAAAAAAAAAAGATATTTCATACCCTCCCTCTCACTTCGATAAAATATTATGACTACACAATTATGTTACTTGAATCAGGAGTGATTCTGAGTAAAAAAAAAAAAATCTGAAATTAGCAGCAAATTTTTTGAAAGTTTACAGAAGAGGGGGGGGGGGGGGGGGGCCTCTCGGCACTAATTGTGTTTTTTCCGCGATTCTTTATCGAAAGTCGCGCTTTTTACGCGATCTTTTAACTCAGAATTTTTTTTTTTTTTTTTTTTTGCTATCTTTTGACGAAATTTGCGTTTTTTTCCCCGCGAGATTTTGACGAAATTTGCATTTTTCTTCCGCAATCCTTTAACTAAATTTGCGTGTTTTTCGCAATCCTTTTACGAAATTTCGTTTTTTTTGCGATCTTTTGACGAAATTGCAGGAGGATTTTTCGATCCTTTGAAGAAATTTGTTTTTTTTTTTTTGCTATATTTTGACGCAATTTGTGGTGCTTAGAAGAAATTTGTGTTTTTTTACGATTCTTTGATGAAATTTGAGTTTTTCCCGCGATTTTTTTTGACGGAATTCGGGAGGACACGAAATCCGGAAAGCCTTTGGTCTGGAGGATTCCGGATAATAGGTCCTGTACTGTATAGGCAAAATGAAAGGATAAGGACCTCATCTGACACTAACATGCCACTTAAGCTGACTGGAAATTGACGTAATTTAACTTTATCAATGACGATCAACAAGTCACACTGCCAAACTTTTAATTAAATATGTTTAGTATAACCACCTAAATGCAATTTTATTTACATTTTCAACAAAGTTTTCCATTATTGTTTTATACGTTAAAAATATTTGTGGATTTCATATGTTATAATGATTTATGGGTGCTATTTAGTTATCCCTTCGACCAATTTCGCCAAATTATACAAATTGACATAATTTTTATTTTAAATAACGAAAGAACAAATAAATTAGTATAACATTAATAAAAATACAAATAAAACGTTGAAATAAAAATCACTTTATGACATAAACACATATAACTTGCTTAATGTCAAGTGAATGTGACATTTACGATCAACCATTATTGCCATTTAATTTTGCAGTTTGGCGGTAGATTTTTGGTCTGGGATAACCAAGTAGTCACGATTTATAATAGCACTCTTATTCTAGCTAAAGTGGATGCAAATAGTGACGAGCGAGCAAAGCGAAATGGGGTTGCATAGCGGTCCAACTAAAAATATTTTTGTGTTTTCACTGAGGTTTTAAATTAATTCTATTTCCAAGGTACTTTTTTCAGCTTATTATTTTGCATTTCAAAATTTTTTTAATTGCATAATGTTGCAGTGATTTAAAACCATTAGCAGCACAATCTAAATACATTTTTAACAAAGTTTTCCATTACTGTTTTATACATTAACAATATTTGTAAATTTAATATGTTATAATGATTTATGATAGCATTCATTCTGGTTAGAATTGACACAAACAGTGGTGAGTGAGTGAAGCGAGCTGGAATCGCCTAGCGGTCCCAGTTTTATTTGTGTAGCAATTCACGGGTGTTGGCGAGCGTTAGCGAACAGGGGGCTGTGCCCCCCAGTATAAAGTAGAATTTACTATCAGCCAAAAATATCTTCAAGACTGAAAT
The DNA here is from genome assembly GCA_963932465.1 of Maratus speciosus. Taxonomy (NCBI): domain Eukaryota; kingdom Metazoa; phylum Arthropoda; class Arachnida; order Araneae; family Salticidae; genus Maratus; species Maratus speciosus. The sequence goes on from OZ010798.1 coordinate 416,946,343, forward strand.
CAGTCCTGAGACAAAGTCTTGCACCCATGCATCAGCATAGTCCTCTAAAAAAAATGCAAATTGTTCAATTCAACAACAAAAAAAAAAAAAATGCAAAATCTGAGTTTAGATGCATTCAGACTTGTCTAGTCTTTGTCTATCTAGAACAAAATTTGCAGACTTCTACATGCGATAGGTATCCATAGCCACCATGCGCAGACATCTTTCTTTTATTAGCATAGATATACAATACAGAACCATTTATCCAGAATGGTTAGGGTCAGATGTATTCCAGATATCTGGTTGGGCATTAAAGCAACATCCATTTGATAAGTTTTGTGGAATATATGTGGTTGTGGCATTATTTTTGATTTCAAATTATTAGATTACTCAGATTAAGAATCAGATGCAAGTAAGATCAAAAGTTAATCCGAGTTTGAAAGAAGATAATTTATGGGAATCCCTTGGAAACAAAAATTCTTCCATTTCCTCTGCATAAAAATCAAAATGTCTAAAATATAACTAAATATTTTTCCATTTCAAATCCTAGATGCTGGCATCAAGTTATACCATGCGTCTTTAATTGTTTCAAGCAATGCATGTGTCAAACTGGCAGTGTATGGCACTTTTTCCTGCAAAGATTTTGAAATCAGCCTATTAGAAATATGATTCTGGATAACTGGTTTTCCAGATAAATGGTTCCATACTGTAGTTAGTTTTTATCTACAGACTGCAAAATCTTGCTTTTAATCTGTTCTAAGGCTTTTTAAAATTAAATAATCCAAAGAATTTTATTTTAGTATAGCTAAACTATACCTATTTGTGGCAGAAACTTCAGTAATACTTAAGGTTTATAAATTTTACAAGTAAAAACTTTGTTTCTCTGGTGAGTTCAATGAAAAGAACTTGATGGTAGTGATTTGGCATATTTATTTTAGGATAAATACTATTCTTTTTTATGCAGCAAGATGAACGTAAAATTTGTACATAAAATTGAAAGGAAACATACGTTTCTTTCAGTCACATAATAATAAGAAAAACCTTGAAAATATTTTTTGTTTATGTTTAATAGCTTTTCGTCAGTTTTGTACCCCTATTCATCTACGCATTTTGTAAGGTCTATTAGAAAAGTAAAGAGATTATGTTTGGAACAGCTGTATATTAGAAATTGGTAAGGGAATGAAGTACAGAAGAGAAAATAGTTCCTTTGAAAATCACACTGTCTTAAATCTATCTGCCAGTCTTTCTAGCACACTTCAAATCATTACATGCAAGTGCGCTCAAGTGGGATTTCATGGCTTAATGAATAATCTAGAAGATTTATCTTATCAAAACAAAGGGCATATGGCATTATCCAGAATATCTAATGAATGATGAATTACCATTTAAAAAAACAGAAATATCTTTTAACAGCCCAACTAACTCTAGCAGACATGTTTATGATGTCTACTTTTCAAAAGAAATATAAAGTTAATGTAAATTTGTGAATATTTGGCAGAGGGTAACAGCAAGTTCATGAGAAAATACCTGACATATTTGAGGCAAGACAATTGGGCAGAAGAAAAGTTTTGCCTCCTTAAGTCATTTGCACCAGGTGGGACCATATGAATATGGTAAAGTGAAGAAAAAAAAACTAAAGTAAAGGGCTCTAAAACGTAACTTGTACTGTCGGATAAAAATATAATTAAAAATAGAGTTTTATAAATAAAAATGCATGAAAGGTAAATCCCATTTTAAATATATTTAAATTCATTTCTTTTAAAATATTTCCCAATTCTTGATATCTGATTCTAAGCCCCTTTTAAGTTGTTTCCTTGGCCTAACAAATATTACTCTTGGATATTAGATTAAGATGCTATTTGCAAGTGTGTCCAGTTTTACTGCACCCAGGGTTCGCTTGTGGTTTGAGTACCATATATCAATCAAAAGCTATTAAAGCAATTTAAGTTTCCACCCAGTTGACACCTTCTATACTTGAAGGGAAAAAATTAAGTTTTCTAACCAAAGTTGAGATCACAGGCTAAGAATGCAGAATTTGAGATACTCGGCTTTTTATCTAGGAGGCGTGACATGATTTTAAATGTGTGATTTTAAATATTTACAGATCTCTGGGGCTTCCTACAAAAATGATCAAACTCCCATAAACTATGGCTGTATCATTTAACTACTAAATAAAATAGTTTGATCTACAACATCCAGAGTCAAATTATTCCCACCTGCCAATCCTTTACATTATATACCTAATTTGCAGGGTTGCCAGCTTTTAGCCAGGCCAAAAAAAAATCCGGCCGGCTTTTTTTGTTTTTAACCACTTAAAAAAAGCCGGCTTTTATTAAAAAAGCTGGCTCTTATTTTTTTAAATTGGTTTACAGTTAATTTGTTTTAAATTTGGATCAATTAATTTTTAATACATTTATAAATATTTTCTACTAAAAAAATTATAGATTTCTATTAAATTTTGTCAAATAAATAAGTCTAACTTCTAGAAGGCAAATGTGAAGGCATTATGTCTGAAAAAAAAAAAAATATATGTATATATATATATAAACACTGAAAATAATATAAGTTAGGTTCCAAACTGGTATTTTGAAATTCTATATTACATAGCTCCACATACACCGCACATTTTAAAGATTATATTTAATTAATGACAAAATGTAGCACATCAAAATGGAAACATTCTTGTGTGTCCATATGGAGAGATTAAATTATAAATGTTAAAAGAGAAATTAGAAAGGATATAATATTTGAGGAGAGTGGTACATAAGTGTATAAAAAATAGAGCATTTAAACAAGAGTGAAAAATTCTCTAAATAAAATTTTGAAAAGCTTGTTAAGCATATTCATGCATATGTTGTTCGCAATGTTTTTAATGGTGAGAAATGGTGTTTTTATTAATATGACTATGTATAATTTTAAATGTTTACTAGAAATAAAATAAGACTTGTATATTAATAGCTCTTAAAATTAAGTAATAAAACATGATGCTAATTAACCATTGTCCTCTTTAATTTTATAAAGCAGTAAAAATGAAAAAATTGGCAGTTGGTATGGCCCTTTTAAAATTTAGCTGGCATATTTGCAATTCTGACTACAAATCACTAGCAAAACCATCTAAGTTTTATTCCAGTATTAATGTCCTGATTATTGAGAAATTGTGTTACTTATTAAACTCTAAATCAATAAAATGTCATTAAAACTAATTAAAAACACTTTAAAATGCGTAGTTTATAATTACAATGCTTCATTGTATAAAAGCCAATTATGGCAAAAAAAAAAAAACCGGTTAAAACCAATAAAAGCCACCGGCCTGGCTTTTTTTAATTTTAGCCGGCTTTTTTACAACCCTGCTAATTTGGGAATATTTTGAAGGTTTTAATAGAACAGGGACAGTGAACCTTTTCACATCCACATGCCAAATGTTTCCAAAAATATGTTTTACGTGATCATGACGTGCCAACAACAAAAAAAAAATTCATGTATCAAATAATGACTCAAAATTTTGTTTTTAGCATAAAAAAAATTATGGGTAATATTTGATGCTCTACTTTAGAAATTTATTTTTTAAATATTATTTCTATTTCCTCATCTTAAATGCCAAATAATTTATATCAGCTTCGTACTTCAGTTATTTTCAAGAGAATGCAAGTTGGACTCATTTGACAAGATGTTTTTACTTGAATTTTTCATATTATTTATTTCTGAAAAGAATGTTTCGCAGAAAAAATTGTTCAAATAGATCACCTGAGTCTTACAGCTTTTAGTGTCTGGAATTGAATTACAAATTGTTATAATTTTACTATCGGCATTTAAGCTTATTAATGCCTTTTAATCTTTCTTTTGACCAGCATTGAGTTAAATTGGGATAAATTAAATTATATTTCAGTTTCTTCCATCAGTATGACAATGACAACCAACTGAACTCATCGAATAAGATAAACAGAGACACTATTTAGATTAATTAAATACATTTTGTGAAATTATACTATATTTTAATGTAGAACCTGAATCTATGGCATGACAAAAATAATCTGCAGCATCATACCATAGGTTCGTCGTCCCTGTAATAGAGGGTACATTTTCTGAATATACAGTGTGCCCACTAAAGTCCGTTGTCACCCCAATAATTTCTGAACAGCAAGAGCTATAGTCATAAAAGTGAGGTCTAGTTATAGTAAAGTTGCCACACGTTACTGAATGAAACTGCCTACGGCGCCACTTGGTGGAAGACTGCAGAGTTAGCATCCCTATTTTGAAAACAGAAAGAGATAGGGGAAAATAGTGATTTACAAAGTTGTAGAGCATCATCGATTTAGTACAAAATGACACCTCATGGACATTAATGTGAGAATAAAACGATTAAACTACACATTTGTTTTTTCATGATTTTTTTACAATGTGACATCATGAAACTTGAACAGAAGGAGAAATTATTATCTTTCAGACAAATGTGCATCCAAATGTACATTGCAGCTGACGGGGAGAAGTTTGAACATCTCAAATAAAGGTATATTGTTATAACTAGTTGTTTTTTCTTTCTAAGATCATTTTGTCACGTCACAGTGTAGAAAATCATGAAAAAACAAGTACACGTTTTAACCGTTCTATTCTTCGCATTAATATCCACAAGGTGTCTTTTCATACTAAATCGATGATGCTCTACAACTTTGTAAATCACTTTTTTCCCTATTTCTCTCCCTTTTAAGAATGATAGATAGATGAAGATAGGAATGCTAACTCGGCAGTTTTCCACCAAGTGCCATCATAGGCAGTTTCATTCAATAGTGCATGGCAACTTTACAATACCTAGATCCCACTTTTATGACTATAACTCTTGCCATTCAGAAATTATTGGGGTGACAACGGGCTTGTATACTCGATATATATACTCGATATGGTATATACTCGATATGGTGTATACTCGATACTTCAGAAATTTTCTTTGCTATTAGCCGTATAAAAATTGTGATGGGCATATATAAACTCTGTTTAACTCCATAAAGGATTTTAGTATTTAAAAAATGTAAATCTAGTTCATTCATGTTCAAAATTCAAATCAGGCATATGTATATTTCTTCTAAGACAACACCAAATTATAAATCTTAATTTACATAAAGACTGATCTCAATTTTGAAGATTCAAACTTACAAATGTAAATAAGAAAAAAAAAAAAAAAATAGAATTCTTGTATATAACTAAAACACAATTAATTACCCCTAATTTAGTGTATGGTTTTTCTAGGCAAAATTGAATTATTTTCCCATCTAATCTTGTATTATGTTGAATTCTAAGATATATAAAACAAACAGCAACAATGAAAATCTGGTTGACTTAAAATTTCTTTATTTTGATATAAAACAGAAGTATCTTACATCGTAATAAACTATTTTTGTTTTTAAATTAGCTATTTTTCTTTTGTCCTCAAAATAATAGCAATAACACTTTGCTATTAAAATGAAAATAAAAACCATCATAAATATTAATTACTTTTTGTTACAAATTATCAAACTAGATTCTAAAAATACTGCATTATCCACTGAATGTTAAGAATTGAACTAAAATTAGGCAGCTCTTCAAAAGATAGTTTAACTTTTTTGTAAATAACTCTTTTTTGTATTTAGTTTGTAAAAATACTTTATACAACTATTCTGTAAATAAAACTTGCACTGGAACATGTTGAGCTTATTAACTAACAAGTAAAAAGTTTCTATAAAGACACACACTAATAAAAATGGAGACATGAAGATATAAATGTTCCTTTTTTTTAATGTTAAAAATCATCTTTAATTATTATCCATATTACAGAAGTTACAAGAAACATTTAAAAGTAATTAATATTTTGCAAAATTATCCATTATAATTCATAGAATCTTGTAATAGAATGATAATGCTCATTTCATTATGCTAATAGAAAATCGCAAAAGCCTAATGAACTTTATATAACTCACTAACTACTTAGTAGAGCTTTCAATAATTAATATAAAATAGTACATTTTACAGGCATAAAAAATAACAGACAATTATCTGTTATTTTGAGCCATTCTTATATAAGAAGGCAATCGAAAACCTAATGGGCTTTGTAAGATTCTATAAATCTGCTTTCAGGCACATTTTTTTAATAGCAAACATAAAACAGCTTTACAGTCTTCTTATCTAAAGTTAGTGAATGAAGAATGTTATACCTGAACGAAGTCTGAATTTTCCGGTCGAAGCGAACCTGTAAACCTGACAAAATAATTTTTGTTGATCTGAAATCAGACTTAAAGGCTCATTATCAGTCAGACTGCAAATTCTCTTATAAATGTTAATCCTTCGCTTGGTATAAATTAGTATTTTCAAATTCATCGTTAAAAAAAGAAAAACTTTCTCCTGTATACTTTTTGTTTTAAATATTTCCTTCTTTTTTTTCGGTTTGTGAAATATATCTAAAACATATACTTTATTTTACAGTTAAAGTGTAAAAATCTTATTGAAGCTGTTGAACAGTAAATAAGATTTTAACACTTACATAAAATTAAATATATATTTAAAAAATATTTTGCCAAAGAAAGAGAAACATCCTTTAAGGCTGTTCTCAAATCCAAAAAGGCAATTTCCTGATATAAGTTTTAATTTATTTTTGTTCGAAAATGCATGAAACTAGCTGGTGTTGTTGTTCATAAACTATGTCATCGAGCTGTTTTTTCCAATTTTTTGCAAACGCAATAGATCTTTCAGAAAATAATGTCAAAGTGGACCTTTTGAACTGAATTTCCACGTGAAAGTAGAAAAATCACTCAAGAGCGGGCAAAAAACGGGTTTGTCGCGTGATCGATATCGCTTATAACTCAATGGGTAATTGATTGATCAAAAAATGGAAAAAACAGTTCAATTCCAAATCGCTTCCATGGCCAGGCTTTCCAATTTTATATATTTCCGTTAAAAAATGAATTTGTAGATGTGTCAGAACGTTTTGCGCTTGTTCAGCGAAGCAGTTAAGAACAGCCTTAAGGACAGTATATGCAGTGGCATAGCTAGAATTTGGCTCTAGGGAGGAGGAGGGGGTTTAAATTGTGGATAGTAGTTCAGTGGTTGCCAGTTATTTGAATAACTCGTTAATCAAATCAGTCTTTTTAATGAATGAAATCATAATGCTATTTTTCCTGGATATTAGAATCAGCAGCTATGTGGGACATGATTAATTTGAACAACATTTACTGTATTAGAATTGCAAAATGTAAAAAGCATTAATAAAATAATTTAAAATTTTGTTAGACTTGTACAACAGGGTGTCTACAGAAACTGTAAAAAAAAAGTTCCCTGATTTTTCCCTTACTATTTTTATCAGACTTCCCTGGTTTCCATTATTATAACAATACACAAACGGTATTTTTTTATGTATGCTACTTCCTCATATAACATACTTATCCAGCTTGCTAAATATCTCATTTGGGAGAAAAAATATAAAAATTTCTTAACAATCATAAAGTACTGATAGACAGTTTTATAAATCCAAACTCAAAATTTAGTCCAACAACTTCATATCATGGATGTATGGTGACCAGAAGATTTTCTCATTTTCTGAAGAATGTTCAATTCTAAGACAGATCTACATCTGACAGGATAGCTAATTGAATATCCATAGAAAATTGAGGACATCTGATCACATTAATTTGTGTTAAATATAAAAAATTCAAATTAAGTGCATCTTTTAAAAAATATTGTGAAAGACTAATCAAATCAGCATGTGAAAAAATATAGTTTATAAAATGTACTAATCAGTCATGTTGGCAAGGCGAAAATGTAAATATTTTCGCATATAGACAAATTTCCCTGATTTTTCCATGATTCCCTGATTTTCAGATTCTGTAAACATTCTGTTTTTGCGTTTCTTGGAAAAAATTTGCGATTTTAAAAATATTGGGAAAGACTAATCAGCATGTGAAAAAAAATATGGTATATAACACAAATCAGTCTCATTGGCAAGGTGAAAATACAAAAATTTTCGTATGTAGGCAAATTTCCCTGATTTTCATGTATTTTTACAAAATTCCCTGATTTTTCAAGATTGATAAAACTCTCTGATTTTTCCAGGATTCTCTGATTTCCAGATTCTGTAGACACCCTGTACAGTATTTTAAAAATATGAGACAAATTTTAAGAGATGGAAGAGCACACTACTACAAGCAATTTTTGATAGGAAACCACGACTGCAGTCTATTTAATCAGTCGAAAGTACAGGGTGTTTCCAAGCCAAACCCAATTCTTATTTCAAACATTAACAATAATAAAACTATTTTAATGAAATTTTCAATAGATTTACCTCGCTTTTTATTAAATGGAACAATGTTACAATGACAGTTAGAAGTTATCATAGGTGCTCCATATTTCAGAATGTAGTTGATGCTACATACAGTGTCACTGACTGAATTACTGTGCACTTTCAGAACTTTTCATAATTTCTTATTTCCATAAAACAAGATAACTTGTTAGAAATTTCGTTAAAACAACTTCATTATTATAACTTTTGAATAAAGATCTGATTTTGTCTTCAAGTCTATATCTTATTTTTTTTTTTTGGCTGAGTAAATGGATTAAAACCTGGTTTCTTGTACAAGAAAAGATAATTTGTAGTGTGCTTTACTGTCTTTTAAAGTGCTTGTTCCATCTCTTTTAAAACACCCTGTATATCCCTATTAATTTTTTTTTTTTTTAAAGAGGTGGCATGCTTTTCATTTTTATTGATTTGTTAGAACATTTAGATATATTTTGTTTCCTGTTAACCTTAATTTAAAATTTTAAAACTCACCTCAAAATTAAAGTATAATTCTGAAGTTTTAACCTAGTACATCACATTATACATATAAGGCAAAAAATCTGAATTTTAATAAACTTTTTTAATACAATTAAATTACTTATTCTCAGATTTCTATATTTGAGGTGCAATTTTTGAAGAAAATGTTGAATAAATTAACTTAGGAATTAACACAGAATTTTTTTTTTAAGGTGGGGGAATGAAAAATAGTTGGTAACCTGCAAATGAGGCAAATGCTTAATGTTTTCAACTGCCAATAAATAAACCTGGATTAAAAAATTCCATAAATGAATGCAAACTTAAAATGAAACCGCAAAAAGATTTACCAGAAATTTTAAAATGCAACTTCATTCTCAGATCACCTCCCCCCCTCCCTCTCCTTTTACTTGCTCTTTATTTGTTGTCAATATTAGAATAGTTAACAAATCTAACGGTATTAATCTCCAAGAAAGAACATTTAGGCTACAACTATATTGGAGAAAAAGAAAATAAATCATGAGTAATCACACATATTTATTTTATTTTTTTAAATAGAAGTTTTTCCCAATTCATAAATCTCTCAGATGCGGTATAAATTTCAACTAGAAAAATGTCAAAATCTTTTATAAATACCCCCAAAATACAGTTGAGATAACATACTTCATAAATAAAACACTAACAATATCAATTACATCTTGAAAAAGTTCATTATTCATAAATTTTTACTTGACCAATGTAAATACAAATAACATCACACACAAATAAGAAAATTAAAAACACCATGTTCAAATTATTTTTAAAAGATATTTTAAAATTTATTTTAATTAACAGTAACTGCATAATCTTTTAAAAACAGCACAAACTTTTCTAAAAGGATAAAAATATCCTTTTTCATATTCTCCATTTATCTAAAAATAATACAGAAATGTCAACAATTAAGGCACCAAAATGTTAAAAATACTTTGTAAATATATATATCAGCTTTTTGTACTTAGTATATTATAAAACAGTGGTATTCAAATTATGTTTTACAACAAAATCATTAATTAGGAAACAATGTGGTTTTCATTTACAGCATTCTCTTAAAAATCCACACAGCTTGGGAGTAAGGACTTTGCAGATTTGAGATCATTGCTTTGTTTACATTTTAGTACCTTACCAGAATAGTTTCATCTTTATGAAATAACTATGATATCATACTGAAATAACTAGAGATTGACCGGAAATTCGGTTTTGTTCCAAAATCTGCGTTTCACTGAAGATTTGGCCAGACCGAAACTATCTGTATTCCAAAAATCTTGTTTCTTCTTTCGGCAATTTTCAACATTACTCTTTGATTTAAGTAGTGTTGGCTCAAATGAAACATTATTTATTTATTGCTATTGAACTTCACTGTTTACAATTATCAGTAATCACTGACTATAAACATGAGTGCAAATTATAAAGCAAGCAATGCATATATGACTAAACTTTGAAGACGCTTTTCATGTGCTCATTAAAGGCTACAGACGTAATAGCAATAGAAAATTTTTAGTTTGAAACCGCAAAAGTGTTTTGAATACTTTTTGAGAAAGTTCTAGTATAACAGATGATCATTTACAAAAATCATTATAAAAGATAAATTGAGGTATGTATACATAGAACATTTTTTAATTAGATGAAATTAGTACACCTAGAAAATCATTCTGTGTCATTGATGAATTAATTGCATTTTATTTTATATGAAATAAAGAGTTTTGGTCAGAGGCAAAGTGGGCCACATGTATAATTAATAATTATATATATTTATAAACACATATAATTAATTAATAATTATGTATATTTATGTATGTATTAATTACTTAAATTCTTTTTTGACATTTTCGTTTTTGTCCGAAAATAAGAAGATTACTGAAATTCAGTTTCGGTTTTAAAAACCTGTTTCGGTCTATCCTTAGAAATAACTATGTTATAAAAAAAAAAGCTAATACAAATCAATATAATTAAAGAAAATACAAATAAATTATTTTAAAACTTTATGGCTAATTTTGACTAGGTTCTAATTACAAACTATAATTTAAATTTGTTAAATCCATTAATCAATAGTCATTTTAGAACATCCATTATATTTTCTTGCAATCTAAGAACAGTTAGCCATTCTTGTTCAGTTGCAAAAATCTGTGTCATTAGAAAATTCAACCATTTACCTCCATGAGGAATAAGTTTTTCATCTTCTTCTAATTCAGTAATCAATGAGTGTTCTGAAGTCTGCATTATATATACAGTTAAAATACAAAGAGGATCCGTTAAGGAGGGTTCATACAGACTTGAGGAGAAAAGAAATCCTAGGAGTCAAGAAAAATTTTAAGGAATATAAGAATTTTAAAAGGCTTATCGTATTTTCTCATATATGCCGTGCCCTTGTGTAACAAGCATACCCACCCCAATTTTTAATACCACATTTAGAGAAAAAACGGATTTTATTGTATTAAAATCTAATAGCTAGTGTTAAAATTTCAAAGTATTCACAATGCACTGCTAACTGGTTTCTTAAATTTGAATACAAAATTGTGCGACAACTATTTTAGGCAGTGACCAATACAGAGGTCAGTCAAATCCCAAATACTCAGCATGTATCACGTGCATTCAGATTTTAAAAGTAAATTTTGAAGGCGAAAATCATGCAGCACATACAAAAAATATAGTAACTTTTTTTTTGAAGGGCAGTAATCCCCGAACTTTACTTTTGTAACATGAGAAGATTTTTAGCCCCCGATATGATATATCTTTTGGGCAACAATTACAGTGTAATCTCTAAAAAATAACGTTCTGTTATTTAAACCAGACGTAAAACAAAGCAGATGAATCATTATACAGTTAAATACAGATAATCTCTACTACAATTTTTATAACTTCTAAGCATCGCACATTTTCAATTTTTATGCTGTCATAAAGAGAGAAAAAAAAAGGTATTTTTAAATGCAATTTGTTTGAAAACTGCATCAATTTATTTTTTATATTAATTTTTTTTTGTAGTTTTTAACACTATTTTTTTAATGTTGGCAACAGAAGTACTCCATTTCTGTAGAAAGTAAAGAAAAATAGTTGGAAAATAGTAGATTATTATATCTTTTTGTTGCTATTTTCCCATAATAACTGAAAGAAAAAATGTAATTAAAATTCATGCTATTTTGAAATATTATAAATAAATGATTTCTGATAAAACATGGAGCTATTATAAACTATTTTTAATTTTAAGTACCTATATTAATGTTACAAACGAATGAAGGCACATGAATCACTAAATAGCCAATTTTCTTGAATGCCAGCATCGCTTTTTGCTGGATTTGTGTATTATTCTGTGACAGTGGCGTCATATGCATATTTTTCTGCAGACATTCTTTAAAGAGTGGATCGTAAATGTTGAATTCTTCAGCAGATGCGAATGATGTCATTTTATATAAAATAAAAGTGTGTGTTTTAAGTCTTAAAATTTAAATATGTTTCGTACTATCTACATTTATATATGTATATATATTTCATCGGAGGCCACACTAAATTCTGCAAAAGCAGAATTCCTGTTTTCTAGTATTTATTTATTATTTTATTTCCTTTAAAAGTTAATCTCTTCCAAGCTATACATGCTTAAGGGTCCTGTCCCTGCCGGCGAAGACATTCACGAGCTAATGCTAATCCTATGGGGAGGGATTTTTCTAATATCTCGTTTGCATTTCGACATTTTTAAATAATTTTTTTTGCATTGGATAGCCGAGGTCCATCTCTACAGCGCACCTTGGTTACTTTTTCGATTTTGGTTTCAGATATTTTTTAGAATGACACTTTCAGAACCGGTTTTGAAAATGAAAGTAACTTTATTAAAAATATCTGCGACCAAAATCGAAAAAGTAACCAAGGTGGTGCTGAAGAGACTGACCATGGCTATCCAATGCAAAAAAAATTATTTAAAAATGTCGAAATGCAAATGAGATATTAGAAAAATCCCTCCCCATAGGATTAGCATTAGCTCGTGAGTGTCTTCGCCGGCAGGGACAGGACCCTTGCAGTATTATTCAATGTGTAACACATGTTTCTATCTTCTATTCTTGTATACTTCAATTAAATCATTATTCAATGCTAAATTATAATTCACTATAATTTAAGGAGTATCTTGTGCATTTAATACAGCGGTCACCAACCTGGGGTACATTGCGGGCCTGCTAGGAGTACATGAAAATAATATCGGTAATGGCGAAAATCACAAAAATGGTTCAGCTAAAAAGACAAAGAATATTGGTAGTTTTAGATGACAAAGTTAGTCTCATGTGTAAATCCAATATGTTACACTCAAAGTGAGAGAAGAGCAGGGCTGTAGTGGGTAGCTACCCGGGTACCCACCCAGGCTGGGCTTTTTATAAAAAAACCCAGGTTTTTTACAACTATAAGGGTTGTATTGGGTAGCTGCCTGGGTACTCATCCAGCTACCCACATGGGCTGGGTTTTTTTTATAAAAAACCCGGGTTTTTTACAACCCTGGCAGAAAAAGCCTACTATACTTAATCGATAATGCAATGTCAATAGCTCCACCCACTGATAAAAGCATGCATGAGTAGTTATATATTTTCCCCCATCTTTCTGAAAACTTCAATGAATCATTATGGAATATTCTTTTGTCACCACTTTTTTTTTTTAATTCTTCCATGTTTAATAATAATTACAGAACAGCTAAATTATGCCAGATCCTAAATTATGAGAGACCTCTAGATTTTAATGTTTTTTCTTAAAACGAGTTGATCAATAACCATCGTATGATTGTTAAAATTTCTTTTAATGCTACATTGATTTTCCTTAATGTTTGGCTAATGTTATAAAAAGCGATATTAACTTTAAAATGCAAGGAAATGTCAATGTAATTTGTATCAATTTATTATATGGTTGTGATAAGATTACTAATGAAAAAAAAACAGCATGGAGGGGAAGGTGGTGTTTATAAAAAAGGGGATACTCTGAAATGAAAATCCTATAAAAGGGGTATGTCAAAGGAAAAAGGTTGGGAAGTGCTGATTTAAGGGGTTCTAAGCACTCCTTGGAAACTTTTTCATTTCTAAGGGGTCTGTATGAACCCTGGTTAAGACCAATTTGATGATCTGAACATGTGCAATGAACACTTTAGGGTGCTTTTCTGTCACTTAACAGACAGTTTTGAACTGGTTTCATAGGGACCTTGAGCTAAGCCGAGATGGTTGAGTTGTTTAAGGCACACGTTTCTCAGATATTGTTAGTGTTCTGATATGTTCAACAATGTAAATTATATTTTATTTCAGGAGAAAAAAGTTATAGAATTTAATTTTCTTCTTCATTATTAAGGGAAATTTACTATTCCCAATATTTTTTTAATTAATGATTTTGTATTTTAAATGAAAAGCTTTCGGCGTAAAATTATCAGTTAAATAAATTGAAGGGATTTACAAGTTTTGGTATAATTTTTATCACAATAGATCAATTTTTAAATGAAAAGCTTTCTGCGTAAAATTATCAATTAAATAAATTGAAGGGATTTACAAGTTTTGGTATAATTTTTATCACAATAGATCAATAAGGAATATACTAAAAAAAGTAATGATTATTTTCTGTAAAAAAGGAATAAAAGAAGCCAAAACAGAAAGAAGTAAAAATATTTATATAAAAAAATTATTGTACCATCTCTTGGTATTGCAATGCAGTTTTATTTGAGAAAACTAATAAGATTTCAACTTAAAAAAATTATTTACAGACATCCCTGACCGACATTACCGACTTACGTAGGTAATGCGTTCCGTAAAGTTTTACGTAAGTTGAATATGTAAGTTGCTTAGGTAAAATTTTGTAAGAAACTTCAATAGTTATTATGTGTATATGTATATATATATATATATATATATAAGTATATATAGTTATATACATATATATATTATTTACACCATATTGTTTTATAAATAAAGCATCATGTGGCAGTATTTACTCGTATATAAACTATAAATGTATGAAAAAATATAAAAACAAACTTTAAGGAAACTTTTCAAATATCTTGTGGAATACGGGATTTATAAATCTAACATTGAGGAATTAATTTATAACAATTTTGAATCTACATCAAACGACTATAAGAATAAGAAATAATTAAAGAGGACTAATTTAACCTATTCTCCATGAATTTCTGATGGCAAGACAAATGAATAGCATTCACAAAATAAAATAATACTTGATAAGCATAAACTGTATTTATTATGAATTAGATTATTACTATGAATAACTAACAATAAAGATTAAGTTGTTTTGTTATAGATTTGACTGTATATACCAATAAAAATATAAATCTAATATATAAACTATATTATGGTTGCGGTTTATATCTTTATATATTTTATTTATAAAATAAATATCAAATGCAACTGTGTATTAAACGTGGCTAGTATATTCACAAAATGTAATTTTCGAGATTTATTAAGTAACTGTGAATTTATGTAAGTCGGGGGATGCCTGTATTTGTAAAATTTTTAAGGGGGGGGAGGAAATAAGTTTTTTTTTCCTTCTGAAAACTGAATTCTTTGAAAAAAATTCTGTTGTGTGTAACCATGTAAAAACCGTTAATTTGCAGCCAGTCTCCAACCCGGTCTTAAAAGGAAAAGTTATTTCTTTTAACTATTGCTAAGAAATACTCTGTAATAATTTCTGACATTTTAATGATGTTATGGATGTTTTTTATGTGCAACCTTTAAGCTATTTACCTTCAAGTTTTGACAGACACTGTCTAGTCACAATTTCTTAACCTGTGAGATGCCAAGTGAAGAGCTTCACTAGCACCAGTTCATAATCAACAAATCAAATGCGGCCATCTTGATTTTATTTTACCAAATTGTACTAAAAAATCTTATTCATATTGTATTTGCAGATTTTAAAGTTGTGGATTTCTGAGAGATGACTGTATATTATAATTGAGCAAATATAATAATATTCGAATAAGTTTTATGGTTAGTAAAGATTGTGAACCACCGTCATTAAAAATAAAACATAATAATACTCATTATCAACATTAAATACAAGCACCAGATAAAATCAAGTTAACTATGTTCATCACTATATGCATTTGTATTTACTTTCAAACTTTCAAAGAATCCATCAATGATTCTAGTCTTTTTCTTGTTTGTTTTTGATCATATGCAGTGCACTCTAAAATAGCAGCTTGAAATTTCTGATGAACAGGTCCTGCATAATCAGATAAACAAGCATTTATATAACATTGAAGAGTTTCTTTAGCAGTATCACCACCAGTTTTAATATCTAAGAGCAACTGATCCAGGAACCTATTAACATTATCCAATGCTTGCTGCTGCATTTCACTTCTGGGAGTAGTTACAGAAATTTCAACAGTCAAAGTACGATTAAGAAGTCTGTCAGCTGTTAGTTCTATTTCTTCTTTTTCACCTGTAATTAATAAAAGCATGTATGATCAATGTTATAAAAAATGTTGACGTATTTTTTTCATTATTTAAGTGCAAATGTTGCCTTTTTTTTTTTTTTTTTGTTTAGTGTTAGTCCATCATGTCACGCTTGAATATTAGTTTTCAGACTTGAAAAAAATATGGTACTTTTCCAGTATGGGGATCTTGGAAAGAAAAGAAATTTTGGCAACATATTTTCTGGTAAACAATTTATTGTTTTATACACACTAGCAATTTTTTCAACATTTATATAATGTAATCTGCTGTAAAGAAACTATTTTTTATAAACAAACAAAAGTAAATTGTACATAAAAAACAATAACGATATATATATATAATTTATATGTATAAAGTAAAACCCCAGTTATATTCGAAAAGCATAGGACCAAAGCTAGATGCTGCATCCAGTTTTACAAAATAGCACCCTTCTTGACCCTCATATAAAAAATTAGCACCTTTCTTGCCCTCCAGTGAAAAACAAGTACCCTTACTCTTTTTTGTATTAAAAAATTGACTTGTATAGTAAAAACTGCCTCATTTGTTTCCTTGAAAAGAATGCCCTGACCTTTAAATATCAAAAGTGGCCTTAAGAATATAAAAAGTGCCCTTACAAAACACAACCTTAATAATTTTAAAAGTGTCCTTTTCCATCCTGCCCTTTTTTTAAACCTGAAGGAAGCTTCTTATTTTTGATACTTTTCTTTTCTATGAACACTACTTCTTTGCAAAGTGTGAAAACAAAGAAAGTATTGGTAAATAATAAAAAATACTTAATATTTCATTAAACAGACAATATAATGTAATGATTTCATTTAAGATTGCTAAAAAAATATTTGATTTTTTTTAAATACCAGAATTAAGTAATGATTTACAGAATATTCAAAGAAATAGATGAATATACATAAGAGCAATTAAAAAAAACTATAATCTTATTAGGTATAAGTGTGTATATTTTTTCTTTTACCACACCATCATTTTAATGATTTGAAATCAAGAATACATTAATTTATCATATACGTAGATCAGTGGTTCCCAACTTTTTTTGGGCAGCGCCCCACCTAAGCATCTCTAAAATCATGATATCATCCCCCCTTCTACATCATATAAATGCTATTACATAAAAAAAACTTCTATTTTCCAGGAAGGATCCGAAAATAGCATTAACTATTCACATTCTTTAATTTATCAAAATCATATATATTTTTTAATTACAAGTATGTTTTTAACATAACTTTATGAATGCAACAAGGTCATGGATGTTCGCATTGTTATTGTTTTGTTTTTAGGCATGTTTGTTGTTTTTTGGAATCTGATCTTACCTTAAATTTTAAAGTGATAAATAGTTCACATTTTTATCTTCGTAAAATTTCTTGAAATCTCTCTCACATTTTGTGTAACATCTCATAGAATTGATACATTTTATAATGAATTTTAGTACTTCATTAAGAACGAATGATATTTGTTTATCATCGAGACTGTATGAATAACATAATTCACAAGTAATATTTCTGGATTCGCACTTTTATCCATTTTAAGTAACTATTTTTCTTTCCCCTCATGACATAACTTCTTTGATAACAGGCATCTTATTCACATTATTATTATTTGGCCACCATGTTTTTTCCGATTTTAAATTAAAAAATGCATATGTCATGAAGTATTTTTATATATTTTGTATGTGGCCTGCAGAAGGGCCATAAGAATATTACTTTCTACCCGTTTCCTACAGTGATTCACATGGGGATTTATATTAATTTCATAAAAGTAGTACCCCATTTAGATAATTCAAAACATTTTTTAGTTTAAACATGTCCAAATATTCAATTTTAGATATACCCTACAAAATTTCACAGGTAAAAGTTCCTTCTGGTGGCATATTGCACTATGAGTAGTCGTACAATTTTTAAAAAATAAATAGTAAAAAAAAGAGGTGTGGTTTATTAAAATAATATTAAAACCAGAAAAATTAAAATGATTGTTTAATAAAATGCATCAAAATATCTAAATTCACATAATTATTCCAGTGTCAGTGTATTTTGAACTTTTAAATGGGACAGTTTCAAAAATTAATTTTATTCAGTTATTTTTAAATTTTCTTCATCTATTATTTCTATTTTTAGACTACAACACTACTTTCGTTAGAAAAAAAAAGATGAAAGAAAGATAGAAAATTTCTGAAGAAATCTGAAATTGCCCCCCTGTGGGGCGTATGCCCCATGTTGAGAAACACTGACGTAGATGAATAAATATCAGGGTATGAATATGAATTATGCTTTTTCTCATGAAAAACTTGCACTGTGTTTATCATTTGGCAATTGCAAATTGTGTAAGCTATAAAAAAAGTAATTTTATAAAAATATGATATATTTATTGAAAAAGAAAATCTTATATGACGATTTATAATCAAGTGACTATACTTGTAAACAAGAAATAAAGCAGTTTATCACATTTAGAACATAACTGCGACTGATGTTCTTCTAACAAAAAAGGACCCGTAACAGAAAAACTTCTGTTACGGGCTTGTCTAGTTTTCCGGTTAGATTTCCTTAATACTCATACAATATAAAAACAATAATTTTAAGAAGTTGACAAATAATAATAAGATACTGAGTCTTTTTGAACAAATAACTAAATGTAAATTTGAATTTAATTACATGAATTTTTATTCACATTGCTAACAAGGAATAAAACCAACAGGTTGGTTGGTTGTATGAGGTTTTATGGCACAAAATCCCTTAAGAGATGCGCTGCATCAAAATAAAGGTTAAAAACACCAAAAGTGAGACAAATAACAATGTAAGTAAGATTAAAAGAGCTATCTGGATGGGGTATCCTATCCAGATGTAGTCAGAGAAGTGTAGGAAAACCTAAAAACAATAGAGTAAAAAGGTAAAAGTATTAAAAAAAAAAAAAAAAGGTGCAGTGTGGATGGGGTTCCCATCCAGATGTCACAAAAGTGTAAAAGATAATTTTAGTAAAACCAATAGAGTAAAAAAGTATCCTTATATAGCCTTCTTCTTATCCTTATCACCCCTTAGTTTCAGAATCGTTACAGGGCTTCTTTCGCTGGTAGGTGACACAAATACCCACTGTAAATAATGCTCAGTAAATGTTACTTTTATACATAAAAATACAAAAGAATTCGCACCATAAGTGTTATAAAATGTACATATAATAATACATGTATATTTTTACGGAACAGATGTTATATATTCCCGCGGCCGCCATCTTAGATTTTTTGCTGGCATGAAAACTCCTTTTTCACTAAGTAAATTTCGCCAAGCAGATTTACGCTCATGTTACGATTAATGGGGTTGCCAGAAAACGTCACTCGTCGGGGTTGCCTTATCGATAAATGGCAACAAAACATCGCCGAGAAATCCAAGATAGTGGCCACGGGAATATATAACATCTTAGCACGTTAATATATATCAATGGTTATATATTATCATGATATATATCCAATATTTATTTTTAAAATATCGAGATTTTTTATATTTTTAAATTCTTGATATTTATTTTCAAGATATCACTGTGCAAGATCATTTTGATATTTTCTACAGTCAAAACAAGTGTAAATGAAATTTTCAACTGTTATTGACTGTGTCAGTGTCATTCTGTAAATAATCAACTTTTGTTTCTGGTAGTGACTTTTTTAGGCAAAGAAAAAAAATATCTTTTCCAAGCTCTATGTTTGAAACTTTTATTTTTAAATGTATAACTAATAAATATTTCAGACAATTAATTCAGAACAGCCATTTGAAGTTAAACTGTAATTTAGATATTCCTTTTATACAGCTTCTTTAGAAAAAAAAAAAATCTTATCTGATTTTAATTTAGTTGAGTAAATTGTACAACATGTCAGGAAATGAAAAAATAAGACAAACTTACATTGATGTTAAAAAAATTCATCAATTTAAAAAAAACTATTTTGTATTTAATATTCTGCTTTATAAACTACAAAACTTTCTTCAAACTTGATACAAATCCTATAGTTTATATAAGCATATAAAGCAAACTGTATCTGTTTTCAATTAGTTGGTTTCAATTTTGTTCATAGTGAAAAAAAAAAAAAAAAAAAAAAAAAAAAAAAATGCATTTTTAGAACGTTGTTTGATTTAAATTTTCATACTAAGTGCAATATGTTTTAGCTTCTAATTTATATTATGTTATTTATTATCAGCAGTAAATTGACTAATTTGAAAATATCAGGTATATGTAAAAAATATCAGATATATATATCAAAATATCAGATATTTTTGAGCCCTGTAGGTACATAAAGCACACTGTGAACAACTTTCGATAATTTTAAACATTAGGCAGTTTATTTGTAGGCAGTATATTTTAAAAACTCCATGACAAAAGATATGACAAAAACTTTATTTTTTTTACTAGTTAGCTATATTTTACAACTTTCCAAATTACTGCAATGTAAACTCAGTACTAAGTTCTATTCTTTATTAAACTTTTCTCTCTTGTGTATATTTTTCTTAATTTTACAGGGGAAAAAATACATATGTGAAAATGTATTGTAGCAATAGTAACCAACTATTTTTGCAATCGCCTAAGTTTTATTATAACAATTTCCTACTGTACATTGCATTTTGCTGACGGGTAAAATAAATCCTTGGCTGGTAAGATTTTCTGAAAATTCCCCACCCCTATATATAACATAAATGCATGGTACTTCTTAGTTATCCCATCGACCAAATTACTGCCGCCATATTGTAAGATTAAATGCCAATAAAACCATTAATTTCACGTTTTATTTGTATTTTTATTAATGTTTTACTAATTTATTTGTTCTTTCGTTATTTAAAATAAAGATTATGTCAATGTGTATAATTTGGCGAGTGGTTTGACAATTTATAGATTTTGGCGAAATTGGTCGACAGGATAACTAAGAAGTACCAAATGTATACATATGTATATATACATTCACATATATGTATAATCTTGTTCATCCTTAGAATTTTATCAATTTGTTCATATATTTGTGATTTCATCTTTATTATATACATATATATAACTATAACACTTGCGCCTGGCTAACCGAAAAGTACCAATTTTAATGTTGCAAATGCTCTGCTGCAATTTCACATACACATTGACAGGGGAGGAAAAAACTTACCTTCACTAGCCAATGATAAATCCTTATTAGATTTAATGGACGAAAGCATAGAGATCAGAGTTTCTCTTTCTGTTTCCATTGCAGAAGCATGTTCCCTTAATAATTCAACACGCTGTTCTATCAAATCAAGCATTTCGACTATTCTTTGTGTAACATGTGGAACAGATTCAGATCTATGGAAAAGTTTTTCTTTGTAATCAGCTGTTGTGTCATAATTATGGTTCATACCATTCGCCATCAAATCTTCACAAATGTAGATAATTGATAGTTATAATCTAAAAAAAATATTAAAATTAATAAAATAAAGATAAAATTACGTTACTTTCTATAGATAATTTAATCAGCAGTATTACATAGAGGTTGCCAATCATCTCAAGCATTGTGTCAGTTCAGTTTGAATAAACATGCTTTGAACCAAAAATTTTAATTAATATTATTGAAACGGAGATTAACTATAGAAAAAAGACAATATAAATGAAAAGAAAATTAAACAAATTGAACACCTGTCACTTTTATAATATAAAAATAATTTTGCACGGATATCTCAGACACAGTGGGTCAGGGCCGAAACTAGGGGGGGCAGAGGGGGCACGTGCCCCGGGCGGCGGTTTAACAGAAGGTGAAGGGGCGCCAAAATGAAGATTTTGCTTTACGTTTGATACAAGAATGTACATATACACACAAAATTTGTATAAAAATGTCTCACAGCCGAAAAATTTAAAGGAAAATTGAACCAAATGGATTAAACTTTACAAACAGATACAAAATTGCAAATGAATAAGAAATAAGGCTTTTTTTATCCTCCCATTCCAAAAGTATCATGTCTGTACCTTTGCCTTCTAATCTTTTAAATCACTTCCTGTGAGGGAGAATCCACCCTACCATTTTTCAAGGTCAATCTCTATTGTGGGACACTGACCACAACGGATAACTACAAAGTGCGAAGCGACCCCAGTCTGACTTTTCTATTAGTTAAAATAATTCCATGAAAGTTGTTTGTTTATTTTCCACTGAAAAGCGTTGAGCTTTCTTTCTTTTTTTTTCGTCTTGCCATGGGCGATGGCCGCCCGGGACAACAAAATCAAATGAGAGAGGGAATGGACAAAGTAAAATTCTTAGTAAAACCTTTTATTTTTTATTGTAGCAGTACAGTAAAATTTTGGACGGGGAGTCATGGCTAGTAAAGCAAAGCCGCCCCCGTCTTTAGTGCCCAAAAAGGGTTTTTTTTCCTCGTCTTTCTGCCATTTCTAGGCCTTTTTCCACCCTGCAGTGGCGTATCTAGACTCATCATTTCAGAGGGGGCTAAGTTATAGTAAAAGTTTCTAAGAGGGAGTCACAAGAATCGGGAAAAATTCCGCTTTAAAAATTTTTTATCATAGCAGGTAACGCACCTATTACACAATAAACCTGCTAAGATGAAAAAATACAAATGCACAGCAATAGATATCGACCTCATTTAGCCAACACACACACAAAAAAAAAGATTAAAATGCAATTCGGTTCTTTTTTATTCCGGTTTCAAGATTTTAATGAACCAATATTTGACAAAGCTGATTACGTAGTTCAGTTTTATATATTTTAAATTTAAAAATAAGTTGTCCATTAGATACTTAGCAAAATTCTTTTTGTAAATTTACTTTGTAGTGGAGAGGGAGGGGGAGGGGCGCCAAAAAGACTAGTTTCGGCCCTGCAGTGGGTTATCTTTTTGGAGCCAAAACTGCAATTTTATGTCTGGTCAACTAGGCAAAATATTTCTTCGTATGGCAACGCAATAGAACAGATTGTGTGTGTTTAGAATGAAAATTGCAGGAAGCTATATACTAATCTATTCTAATACCATGGAAAATTGTATGCATCTTAATAATGAAATTGTATTTTTTATATAAAATAAACTGCTTCAAACTAAAATAAAACTAATGTGCTATTTTCACAAGCTACGCCTAACAGATACCCGAAAATAGGGTTTTCTCGCCAAAGTAGCACAAAAAAAAAAAAAAAAAAAAAAAAAAAAAACATTGTGCCAACCCTCGTTTGAGACATCTGTGCCAATAATTTTTATTGATAATTACTTCGATTACTTGCGACTTTAAAAAGTTCGCTGCGCTGCAGTGAAATAAAGTAGCTAAAATGATATAGGGTAGATGTGCCAGTAATGGACACCCTTCCAGTAATGGACACCCCTTGATGTTTTTGGTTCATAAAAAAATAACTAATAAATATTTAGCTTTAATTATTTTTTTTATAATTCCCCCTTGTATGTTTTATAAAACTATGTTATTGTTGACACTTTTAATCAAACCAATCAGGTAGCAGAAAATAATGTTTCAAAGTTTTGCTGTGAAAATCTTAATGAAGAGGTTAAGAGCTGGCTTTGTTTAATTTATATATTATTTATTTTCTCGCAAAATTTGAATGTTTTTGTTTGAGTAGCAATAGAAAACTTTGAATTTTATATACTAATGGCTATTTACAAAATTTCATTTATTTTTAAGGTTTTAAGAGGGGGTGTCCATTACTGGGATGGTTAATTAGTCATTTTCCAGTAATGGACACCCCATGTAGACATTGCTAAAAATGCAATTTTAGTAATGTTTATAGTGCATAAAATACTTTGGCTTAACTGCAAACCTAAATAATCAAATTTATTTTTTAAATTATACTTACCAAAATGTAATAACACCAAAATTTTTATAAATAGCTGCTTTTAAGTTATTTTATGTGATTAATAAAATTTCGATATTTTATTTTATTTATTATTATTATTATTATTATTTTTTGTAGTACATATGTATACCTCACATATTTTAATATCTGGTAATCAAACCAGCCAAAAAGCAGAAAATATTGTTTAAGAGCACAGTCAAAGAGGGCTCATAGGGCTTAATCCCTCTCCGTTTAAATAAAAACAAGTTACAGAAGCTATTAAAAATACATTTTCTGTCTTAAATGTTTCCTTATTTAAAAAAAAAGTAATACTATTAATGAAAGTTATAGGTAATATTCATGAAACTAGTAAATCTGCAGATCAGTGGCCTCAAACATCAGTTCGACAGTTTTATTTTGAAATTATTTTATTTAGTATTTAAAATATTCAACTCACAGTATCATTTCCTTTATATTTGTAATATTAATTATTATAAATGATATATCAAGTAATCTATGGAAGATTGTTAAAAATAGTGACACAAAACTAAACATTAATATTCCAAAACCTTTTTTTATTACCTTTTAAATCCACCACTGTTTCAATAATTTGATAGCTGTAATTGTCTGATATTTAGTATTTTAAACTATTCATCTAAAATAATTAAAACATCAATCTTCTGATAATTACAATAATTGATGTAAACAGTAAATGGTTATCACAAATATTTTATTAATTACTGGTATCATAATTGTTAAGTTTATTCAAAAATAACCATTTTGTTTCATTAGTATGTATTCATTAAATTCTGATTCTAAATACAGCCATAAAAACAATTATATTTATTACTTTTTATGGGGTGTCCATTACTGGAACAGAGGGTGTCCACAACTGGGCCAGAGGGTGTCCATTACTGGGCTTTTGGGTGTTTTGATATATTTCTGTTATTTAAAATTAAATTTCTATTCACATGGGGAAATGAGGCTATAAGAATGGTTAAATATTGTTGATAGATTAATATAATATTGAAAAAACTGGAATATAATAATTATAACTATTAATAAAAAAATAATTTTTAAAGAAATTCCTTAAGGGTGTCCATTACTGGCACATCTACCCTAGGTTATGAAGAAAGGGCTTTATTTAATAAAATAAAGTTCCTCAGTAACAGCATTTTTGGGGTCCATCTGCAGCAAATCAAAATTGATCTGCGATCCAAGAATGCTGAACCAAGCTAAAATCATAAATATTTATAGTAACCCATAAGATAAGACAAAATTGCATTTTACAAAGAAAATGTAATGAGAAACACAATAACTCATAAAACAAAGTAAATTGACATTACACATTTGTAATAATTAAAGTTTTAATACAAAAAATAAAACAGGACTTATTATTCTGAAATAAATTACCGTTGACAAGCTAACCTTACCTAAACTATAAAAATTGTAACTTGCAAAAGACACGACTCAAACTTTTGGAGTTTCGGGATAAAAACAGAAACAACTAATTGATGTTGCCAATTTTGTGAGACAAAAATAAAGACATGCTTCCATAAATTTTTCAAACAAGCACAATGCAATTCATTAAATTTTAAATATGCTTCATGAAATGAAAGGTTTCAAATATTCATTTCGAAGTGGCAAAAGACGGCTTTAAAAAGTTTATTTTGTTTTTTTAATATTTTACCACTTATAAAATGAAAGTGGCATCACAGATATTTTAAAGGATATTGAAATACTAAATGGCATCACTTGTACTACAGCGCGGCCAAACTATCGTTCATCAGCCGGCAGAATAGAACATTAGATATATTACAATAGAATTGACTTTGAGGTCCATTTTTCTATTTGTACAAGTATTAATCTTACAATTTTCTAGGCAACATGGCGATGAGAGAGAAAGCTCTTAGTACTAAGACTCTAGTTTGTCTTATACAAGGATTAGAAGGCAAAACAGTCACTGTTGACTTCCGGGATGAAGCTAGTGTAACCGGCAAAATAGATTCCGTTGATGGGTATGAACCTTTTTTTATATTAAAAAAACATTAGCTATTAATAGTGATAATTCGTTATTGGTCTCTTTCTAATTGACCTTTTGCACTTTCTTGTGGGAGAAAATAGTAAATGATAAGCATGTTCTCATTTTCCTTTGTCTGGTTTGCAGTTCTAGTGACCTTTACTGAAGAATATAAAATATAATTTTCTTTTTCACTGCCAAATTTTTAATATTTCTTTACTGTATAATGCGGTATAGCGGGTTATAATTATTTACTACGAACTTTGTAAACTAAGAATTTTCAGCGCCATTTTCCGATTTTGGAAATAAGCCTTTCTTGAGTGTAATCTTTGTATAATATTCAATTGAGATTTAACAATAATTTGTAAAAGTTTTGGAAAGTGATTGATAAAGTTACAAAAAATTTGAAAAAAGTAATTATGCAATTGAATCAAAATTCTAAGCTGTGCAAACATTCTAAATTTTATCTTCCTAATTTACCTTTTTCGTGTCTGTATGCAAGAAAAGGAGTGATAAGCATGTTCATATTTGTCAGGCTTTTTAGAACTTTTGCTCTAGTAATCTTTACCTGATGAAAAATATTAAAAATAATTTTGTTTCTTGCTGTTGAATTCATCATTGAAGTAGGTATAATCAGTCTTGTATAAAACCAAACACTTTCTGTGCACGTAAATATTTTGTAAAAAATTTTCTGCAAATTTAATGCTTAATAAAATAATTACCATTTAAATTAAAAATTAATTACAGAGGTGATTGTGTTCCAGGTTTAGCCCAGATTTCCGGGTTTGAGATATTACGTTTAGTGGAAAATTCGGGCATTAAAAAATGTCGCAAATTTCAACAAATGGTCGCCGGAAAAAAAATTAATTCCTCAATCATTCGCTGAAAAAAATCGACAATTTCGTCAAAGGATTGCGGAAAGACGCGAATTTCGTCAAAGGATCGCAAAAAAAAGATTTTTGTAAAAACATTGTTGGAAAAGTGCGATTTTTGTCAAAAGATTGTGGGAAAAGTGCGATTTTTGTCAAAAGATTGTGGGAAAAGTGCGATTTTTGTCAAAAGATTGTGGGAAAAGTGCGATTTTTGTCAAAAGATTGTGGGAAAAGTGCGATTTTTGTCAAAAGATTGTGGGAAAAGTGCGATTTTTGTCAAAAGATTGTGGGAAAGGTGCGATTTTTGTCAAAAGATTGTGGGAAAGGTGCGATTTTTGTCAAAAGATTGTGGGAAAAGTGCGATTTTTGTCAAAAGATTGTGGGAAAAATGCGCTTTTCGGCAAAAGATCGCGGGAAAAAGACACATCGTCAAAAGATCGCAGGAAAAACGCAAATTTCTTTAAAGGATCGCGAAAAAAAAACGATGAATTTCTTTAAAGAATCGCGGAAAGTGCGAATTCCGTCAAAGGACCGCAGAAAAAACATAATTAGAACTGGGAAATTTCTCCCTTCCCGGAATCACGGGAAAAATGAGATTTTCGTCAGAAGATTGTGGAAAAAACGGGATTTTCGTCAAAGGATCGTGGAAAAAGAGCAAATTTCGTTAAAGAATTGCGGAAAAAACACGAATTTCTTTAAATTGCGAAAAAACTCTAATTTTGTAGAAATAACACATAATTAAAACCGGGAGCGTTCCCCCCCCCCCCCCCGGGATCGCAGGAAAAATGGAAATATCGTCAAAGGATTGCTTAGAAAAACGGAAATATCGTCAAAGAATCTCAGAAAAAAATATAAATTTTGTTAAAGAAACACAGGGGAAAAAACATGAATTTCTTTAAAGAATTGCGAAAAAAATCTCAAATTTCGCCGAAAGATCGTGGGAAAATAAGTGAATTTCGTGAAAAGATAATAGAAAAAACACATAATTAGAACCAGGAGTGAATCTCTTTCCGCCCCCTCTGCAGCCTCTCTCCTTTCAGAGAAGTTGCTGTGAATTGTTACCCATCTCAATCTCAGTACAAAAATGTCCAGAATTGCATATCCAGGAAGAAAGCAGGAAAAAGAAATTTACCTTGTGTAACAGCAAAGTTGGAAAACAAGCAAAATTGCTATTTCTTTTTTTTTATACTTAGCCACTTAGAAGTAAAATTGGATTGGTTTTGACATTTTTTTACTGTTTTCTTATACTAATCTACTGACTAATAACTAGGTATGACTTGCATTAAATCTATTAACAGATTCCACTCTTAACACATAATTTGTACTTGTTTCATGAGTACTTGGAATAAATTTATTTACTGATTATAGAATTCGAACTTTGCATATCTAGCGAGATAAATTGCACTCTCCATTTGATGAAGTCATTTAGCTTTCAGTGAAATTAATGTAAGTTTATCAAATTATGTTTTTCTGCAATTGTATATTTCAAACAATAGCGGAAATATGTCATTTGATTGTCATGCTGTTGCAGAATCAGTTATGTAAATTGATATTGGTATATTTTGCATCAATAATTTTCAGGGTTTTTCACTCTAAGTCACAATCACCCCTATAATTAATATTAATTACAGAATAATTAGGTTGGTTATAAAAATAATAAAGCTAAAACTGCATGATAAGTGTAAATTCTTATCAATGCAAAAACCCTTGACGGGTTAAAAGTTTCTGACGCAGCAATTTATCTTATGCTCTAAGAATTTTAAATATGGAACTTAAAAATACTGATATCAAATTTTGAGTGACGTTATGCTATTTCTTAAAAAATATATTTGTATTTATTTCATCATTTTATTTTTGTTTTATTTATAATCGCATGTGCAAAAGTTATGTTCAACATGAAAAGCTGCATAAAATTTTATTCGCTGTTGCTTTATCATTTACATCTCTCATAAATTCAAAATATGAGTTTTAAAAGATATGATATAAAATTTAAGTGACGCCTTGATGTGACTTTAAAAGGTTTGTTTTAAAATTCAATTTAAATTATTTTTGACTTGGTTAAAATATTTTTTTACATCTATACAATACTTTTAATTTTCCAATTCACTGTTAAATATATCACTTTCATTGAATCTATACTATGCATTGAAATGTATTTATTTCAATAAATTGATTTATCTTTTGTGTCACGCTATTCAAAATTGTGAGTAAGATTTATGTAAATGGTTTCTTTGCGTCATTGTGTCCAAACTACATGAAATGTATGAAAAAGGATAGTTTGACGCAAATAAACCATTTACATAAATCTTACTCACAATTTTGAATAGCGTGACACAAAAGATAAATCAATTTATTGAAATAAATACATTTCAATGCATAGTATAGATTCAATGAAAGTGATATATTTAACAGTGAATTGGAAAATTAAAAGTATTGTATAGATGTAAAAAAATATTTTAACCAAGTCAAAAATAATTTAAATTGAATTTTAAAACAAACCTTTTAAAGTCACATCAAGGCGTCACTTAAATTTTATATCATATCTTTTAAAACTCATATTTTGAATTTATGAGAGATGTAAATGATAAAGCAACAGCGAATAAAATTTTATGCAGCTTTTCATGTTGAACATAACTTTTGCACATGCGATTATAAATAAAACAAAAATAAAATGATGAAATAAATACAAATATATTTTTTAAGAAATAGCATAACGTCACTCAAAATTTGATATCAGTATTTTTAAGTTCCATATTTAAAATTCTTAGAGCATAAGATAAATTGCTGCGTCAGAAACTTTTAACCCGTCAAGGGTTTTTGCATTGATATCATTACTTTTTTGAGGTTAGTGATAAAATTATTAAAAAAAAGATACTTATGGAATTTAATGCAGATTTAATTTTTACTATTTTATTACAATTTTCCTTATATCAGTTTGTATATAAAAACAAGTGGGTAAGTATAATCGCAGATCGCACAGAGGGTTTCATTTGATATTCCTTTAAAAACACTTTATCCTTAAATTAATAAATCCAAAATGTTAATTTATAATTATTAAATCCTTACATAGATGGTGCACCAATAGTTCCAATTTTCATGGGGCAGGGAACGCATTCTTTTAAACAAACCACCTTCCAATTGAAGTCACCAAAAACCAAGTTGAATAAGCCAGACCCCGTTGTGTTGTTTCACAAACAGCAGTCTCATGTCCCCTCCTTCCCCCCTTTTTCAAAATTTTTCAGACCAGTACCTAAGAATGGAACCGAAATAATTTTTTCTCTTCAGAAATTACGATAAAAAAATAGTATGCAGTACTCATAAATTTACTTTAGTGCTATATAGGGTGATTATTAAGTTACTTATAACGTTTGGAATCTGTTGCATTGATGTCCGAAAGGTGGTTTCTGAGTTATGGAAGCTGGACCCATAAGGCGCCATGGAGGGGTGAAGCAAACTAGTGTCTATCATAATTATATCTGCCATGTGGACTAATTGCGATATTTAATCAAAATAGTCCCCCCCCCCCCCTCCTCATTCCCGGAAATATAACAAATACAAAATGTGTCTTTATAAACCTATCGTCAAATAGGTTTCTATTTCTTTTTCCCTAAAAAAAAAAAAAAAAAAAAAAAAAAAAAAAAAAAAAAAAAACATGATTTTTATATCTGTAACGTAAATAGCGGACGAAGCCCGCTAGTTCCTATCATAATATATATTTTTAATAATTTTATATAGTCTATAATAAAAATCAGACTTAAAATAGTCTAGTTCCATGAGTACTTGTAGTGTCAGTTACATGCTACGATATTTGGATACCAGTATTTTAGAACGGGAAAATGTGACTTATTTTATCGGAGATATCTCATTAATTGAATAAGGTGAAGCAAACTTTTTGAAAAAAAGGTGGCCAACAAGCATGGCAGTTATCAGCTATGTGACTTTGTGCTAAAGTCCATTAATTTGATCTGCTTTAAAAAGATTACGGAAGATTGAATTATAGTAGAACCTGGATTAACCGAGCTTCGATTAATCGAGGTTTCTGTTAACCGAGCCGATAAGAAAGTCTGATTTTTTTTTCCCCTTTTGAATGAGCCTTAAAAATAACCACACTCTTTAGCTCACTGTCCGTGCTATACAGGCCCTTCTGCCCCCAAAAGCACTCAACTCCAAAGAAACACTGGACCCAGAGAAGTCAATAGCGAACAATGCTTTGTTTCCAGTGGCTGTGTGAACTTTCGTAAATTTTTCAATTTGCATTTTAAAATTTACTACTGGTAGTTGATTTTCTTTTTAAATTTGTTAAGCTGTGAAACAGAACTTTACATATATTTATTTTTATTATTTAAAAAACGTTCTATATATTTTTTTAAAAGAGATGTTAAATTCGCAAGCACGGCGAGTTTTTACACACAGTTTCTATTAACCGAGATTTCCGATTCCGATTTACTAACAGTCCCAATTAGCTCGGATAATCGAGGCTGCTCTGTATAATTAAAAAATCAATGGCGATCTTACTGTAAACGGGTTTCCCTTTTATTGAGGGATTTCAAGACCGAATCAGCTGATGTTAGTTGCTGTTTCCGTGCTTGATTAAATAAGATTAGTTAAACATTTGAAAATTACCAAATATAAAAGGAACTAAGTCAACAGAGTGTTTGCTTTATGGTATTTTTTAACAACGCTATAAGAAAATTATTTTAAATAAGAGATTTTAAATGTAACGTTTTAAATCTGACATAATTTTCACCAAACTTTCCTTTCTCTTTGTAACATTCAACTGAAAATATTTTTATTATTAGAAAGATAATATTATTATTTGCGCTACCTTAAAATTGGCAACTATAGTTAAAAATATCATCTCGAAATTTGAAATAAATCTCTCATATAAATATATTTTTTAATTTAAACTGTTTTGCAATATTATTATTTGGCCACTTTGGCCAATATGACGTAATTTCCTTCATTTATGACTTTTAACACATATCAATGAATTTATTATTTAAAAATTTTCTTTTTCTTTTAATATTCACGTGTAAATATAATTTTTATGACGTAATTTTCAATGTTTTCCTGCTTTTAATGCGTAATCATTTAATTCTAATTTGAAAATAACAGGGTTCACACAGACTCCTTAGACTCTTTGGAAACTCCTTAGAAATGAAAACATTCCCAAGTAGTACTTAGAACTACTTAGATAAGCAAACCACTACTTAGAAACTCCTTATATTCTATTGCGGCTTCGGACGCAAGTGATATTGCTGCCGAGGGAAAAAAATCGTGATTGAAAAACGCACGGTAAATCCTTTATGCACGTCATTCATCTGAAGCACAACATTGATTGGGTAGGGTAATTAATCTTAATAGCAGGGCTCCCACTAGGTCCGTAAAGTCTGTTTTTCGACACTGTTAGCCGACCTTTATTTTAAATGTTATCGATGTTTGACATTTAGCGAAGAATCTCGGAAAAATCGCGTTTTTCGCAAATATGTTCCAAAAAAATACCGTCAAATTTCGTCAATCGATCGCGGAAAAAATTCGAAAAATTTGTCAAAGGATCGTGAAAAAAATGCGAATTTCTCTAACAGATCGCGGGAAAACTCTGATTTCTTAAAAAGGCGCGAATTTCTTAAAAGACAGCGAAAAAACGCGAATTTACTTAAAAGATCACGAAAAAAATGCGAAAAACACACGGTGTCCATCAAAAGATCCATAAAAAAAAACGTTAGTATCGTCAAACGATCGAAATAAACGCGAAATCCATCAGAAGATTGCGAAAAGACGCGAATTTTCCCAGAAGATAGTGAAAAACATGTGAATTTCCTCAAAAGATCGTGAAAAATACGTGAATTTCGTCAAAGGATCGCGAAAAACACACGTTTTCCATCCAAAGGTCGCGAAAAAAACGCCAGATTCGTTCAACAATCGAAATAAAACCTGAATAAATAATCAAAATAAAAAATCCATTAAAAGATCGCGAAAAAAGCGAATTTTCCCAGAAGGTTGTTAAAAAAAAAAAAAAAAAAAAACGCGAATTTCTCCCAGAAGATTACGAAAAAAAAAATGCGAATACGTCAAAATTTCACCTTCAAAGAAAGCGATTACCGCTGTTCTAAAATAATAAATGTAAAACTTGTTATATTTTTTCTTGTATGTTGCATTTAGCATTCTTTTTTTTTTTTTTTTTTTTTGCCTTTTAAAATTTTCTTTAAGATTTATCATGTATGTGATAACATAATAAGTGTTTGGGGTTTGACTAATCTCTATTTATATGGCCTAGCGGTGATTCTAGTCCGAATTTTCCGAAAATGTAAGGCATTCATTTCCGAAAATTTTAAAAAATTGGTCGCCAATCCGAAAATTCGGACATATGGTCGCCGAAAAAAATAAATTTTGTCAATCGTTTGCAGAAAAATCGCCATTTTCATCAAAGGATCGCGGGGGAAATGCAAATTTCATTAGAGAATCGTGAAAAAAAAAAAACGCAAATTTCGTCAAATAATCGCGAAAACCCCTGCAAATTTCGTCAAATGATAGCGGAAAAAACCCGCAAATTTCGTCAAATGATCCCGAAAAACCCCACAAATTTCGTCAAAAGATCGGGAAAAAACCCCACAAATTTCGTCAAAAGATCGCGAAATCCCCAAAATTTCGTCAAAAGATCGCGAAAAAACGGCAAATTTCGTCAAAAGATCTCGAACAAAACACAAATTTCGTCAAAAGATCGCGTAAAAACACACAAATTTCGTCAAAAATCGCGTAAAAACCCACAAATTTCGTCAAAAGATCGCTAAAAATTACCACAAATTTCGTCAAAAGCTCACGAAAACCCCACAAATTTCGTCAAAGAGCCACGGAGAAAACGCATAGCTAGTGTCGGGCGTGGATTTTCCCCCTCCCCCCCCCTCTCTGGTGTAACTTTTTAGAAGATGTGCTGTGAATTTCAGAATTTTTTTTATTTTTTACTCAGAATCATCCCTGACCATTTCTCACTGCATAAAAAAGTAGATTGTCAATTTTGTATTTAACCTTATGAAATCAATAAGCAATATATTGTGAATACTGTGCAATTTCAGTACTAACAATTAGATTCTAATAGAGTAAAATTTGTTTTTGAAATATTTTTCTCTCCAAATTGGACATTAAAAATTGGAGTGTGCATACCACATAACCATGCAGCACATAAAAACATCGACAACAAAAAAAAATTGTCAAATCCTTAAAATTTTTTAGACTCCTTGGATTTTTTTGGTACTGCTTGGATTTTTTCTTCCTAACTCTGTATGAACCCTGAAATAATTGATTATTTTATAATTTTCTTTCATTTTAAGTAAGCATGTGTAAAAACAATTTTTATGACGTAATGTTTAATATTTTCCTGCTTTTAACACGCTATCATTTAATTCTAATTTAAAAGGATTTTTTCTGTTTATAATAGTCACGTGTGAATAAATTTTTAATTTAAAGGATATATTATTCTTTGCGCTGTATTAACAATTGGCAACAATTTAAAATAACCTTTTCTAAAATATGTAAAAAATATCTCTGGAAATTCTGAAAATTTTAATTTAAAATTGAAATAAACCGTCAAAAAATTAGGCAAGTTAAAAATAATAAATGCACTCTGCAAACTTCGAGTTTCTATTGAATGATTAAATTGAATGAAAATGATTAAATTCCCATGTATATATTTTTTTTCCTATGAGACTTTTTTAATGAGACAATTTTATCCAGATTTAACATTAAATATCTCTTAAAATAATTCTTCGATTTAAAAACTGTCTACTTCAACGTTTTTATCAAACATTTCTCTATAATACTACCCATTTTAATATTTTTGTATGCAGTAATTTTCTTAATATTTGCGAAATAGACCTCTAGTCACAAGAGATTCTTTCAAAGTGGTGAAAAGCGTTAGTTTTTTCTTTTTTTTTCCGAATAAGAGACAAAATGTAGTAAGCAATGGAGAATTTGCACGTTTTCTAACTTTATCACGAAACAATAGTACATGAAAAAATAAGAAGGATACCCTGCATATGTTTTTTATTTTGAGCTTTTATTACTGATTTATGATTGTTTTAATATCGCACTATTTACCGTATCCCGAAAACGTTCCATAATACTAATACATCTGACGTCACAGTTCATGACAACAAACGACTGTTATTCTTTACGTGTGTCGCTTTTCAACTTGTTCATTTTAAATATTGCTGTTTCTAAAATTATTATGACTGAGAGCACAAAGTCATATTATAAATACAGTGAAACCTCTCTGTGCGACCACCTACATTAAGCGATCACCTCCATTAAGCGACCACCTCCCTGAACGATCAGTTTTTCACTGAACGAAATTTATCCCCATAGGCTCAATACTAATTTTACTTCCGTTCAGAGACCATCCCAGCTGACCTCTCTCCATGAGCGACCAATTTCTTTGAAGAAAAGGAAACAAATTCCTTTTTTTCCTGTCACTTGAAGAAGGTTTTATTAGAAAAATAATTCCGAGGGGCTTTAAACTTCTAAATAAGTTTAGATTTTTTTTTTATTATTATTATTCCGGTAACTTTTAAGTGCTTAAACCCCTTTATGCCTTTTTAGACAATGAAGTTAACTCTGATGACGAATTAAGAATGACGATCAATAAACTCCC
This sequence comes from Maratus speciosus, assembly GCA_963932465.1. Classification (NCBI taxonomy): domain Eukaryota; kingdom Metazoa; phylum Arthropoda; class Arachnida; order Araneae; family Salticidae; genus Maratus; species Maratus speciosus. Next base: position 416,981,865 of record OZ010798.1, read on the forward strand.
CTACCCTATTCAGTTAGGAAACTCTCAAAGAAATAGATAAATTAATGAAAATATCTTTATTTGTTCCCGTCCAAAAAAAAAAAAAAAAATTGTATTTATTTACTGAATTTTGAAAGGACTTGGAAATAAATGTTATGAAAGATAAAACCGTAAAACCAAAGCAATCGTCAATATATTCATTTTTAAACACTGCAGTAATTAACTTATATAATTAACTTTTATTTTGATACTTCTAGGTTTAAAAAATAAAGGATTTATTTCGAAACAATATTTTGTCATGTCTTAATAGATATTATAAAACGTAAAAATATTGAAACTACTCAAAAAAATTTTAATATTAAATTTTTACTTTTCAACATAAAAATACTTTAGGTCCCGCTGCCTATGACACCGTGTAGCAGGCGTGCTTCGACAGTACTGCATAATCTTAAAAAAAAAAAAAAAAAAAAAAAAAAAAAAATCATCTGGAAAAAAAACCGCGAACCACATCCCCGCTGTCTGCGGCATCGTATAGCACCACGTGCTGCGCATGCACTGCAAATTCTTGTAAAAAACCTAAAAATTTACAAAAGTGCCCCCAGGGGACGAAGTGTGGGGGGGGGGGGCACCGGATGTGCATAATATGAATAAGTTTTCATACACCTTTCTAACGATATGTCACATGAGGCGCGTACTCAAAATTTAGAAAATAGCTCCTCCCCGGATGACCCTTCCCTCCCTCTGCATTTCCCACTCTTTCAAATATCTAATGTTAAAAAATAATATTTATTTGAGTGTTAAATGAAAAATTGCATTTAAAACGCAATAAATAGTTGATCTGAAGGAAAAAAGAGAAAACGCCCCCCCCCCACACACACACACACACACCACCACCACCAAAAATCAACTCATCTTAAATTTATAAAATCTTTATTATGCGTTAAAACAACTTCAAAGTTTAAAAGCGATCAGTTCTTTATTTTTCCTAATTTTAACAATATCCCGTCAATTTTCTCTATGTGAAAAGACTTTTAATGAGTTAAAAATCGATTTTTTCATAAACTTAGCGTTCATTTTTTTTTCAAATAGACATTTTATAAATCAACGTACAAAATAACATCCAGATGCGAAAGAACCAAATTTGTAAAATCAGTAGTTTAAAAATTTCGAACCTTTATTTCCAAAGCTTAGTAACTCTTTTCTTTCCGTTCCGCTTGCCTGTCGTGAACTGTGACGTCATAGTAAGTCATGCCCCGATTTGAAGCAACGTGATTTTAGCTTACTTTTAGGACTAATTATTTAATAGTATAGATATTTTTTTCGCGTTTTCGAGAACATTTTTGAAAACTGAGGATGTGGAACTATCAGAAAAATATATAAATGATCAAATCCCCCATGTGTGCAAATTCCTCATTGCGTCAAAAGATGGCGACACCAAAATTCTGGTATGCTTATTATGTAAAACTTCATTGTTATTTATAAATAAAACATTTCAACTAAATTATTTATTATAAAATAATTATTACATCACAATAGTTTTTATGCAAGGAAAATAATAATTATAATAATAATAATATTATGGATGTCAGTGATTATATATTGATTGACCGTCATAATAATAAAAAATGATATTATAAAAAGAAGAGCTGAAATGAATTATTTTTTTACGTTTCTGATCGTGTGATTTATATTCAAATAATAATTATTAATGTATATTTTTTGTAAAGTGATTGAAATTAAATATATTTATAAAATTTATGGTAATATTTTTATTGTTGAAAAATTGCCAAGAAATAATCATCATCAAATTGGCGTCATTATAATTGTAATTTTATTTAACTTAATAGCAATTAAAAAATTACAAAGGAACTGAGAATAATGGTCAACTAACAGACTTAAAAAAAAAAAAAAAACTTCACACGCACTAGAGAGTATCGAACTGCCTCTGTTAAGATCAGTAGACGATGGCCCTCAACCACTCAGCCGTGGGAAGACAAAATTTTTCTCCCCAAAAATGGTTAAAAAGAAAGCATGTGTATGAATACAGTGTCATGCATTTTCGGTGAAATTTCCATAGAATGGCGAAGAAATATAGTCCGATTTTTCATGCGCATTATAAAACGAACAAGAGTCTTGCTGGAAACAAGTAAATTATTATTTGGTTCATCTGAAACATATTTATTTGATTTTTAAAAAATCGCCCGTGTCATTTTCGAGAGAAAAAAAAATCGAATTATTTAACGAACGAGAGTTTTCCCAGAAAAAAGAAAAGTGTTATTCACCTCGCCTTAATCACATTTATATTATGTATCAATTTAAAAATAATCGTTAGAACAGTTTTTGAGATTTTCAAATTAGGAACTTCCTCGATATTATACCAACGTTTTCACTTTAAAAATGACTATTTAGATCTCAAAATATACTGCACGTAGAAATGTAAAAATTTCAGTATACGATTAGACTGCAGATATAAGACTGTTCTAGAAAATTCAGAACAATAAGACGTATATCTGCTGAGTTATTAAAAGGCGGCTTTTCGCATTTTCTTTGATGTCGAGTTAGCTGTATATATGAGTTCCGCCATCTACGAATTCTATGATACGATACGATACGATTTTAACGATACGATACGATTCTAGGCTTAAGGCTGCGTCACTCGAAATACTACCGTCTTCCATGATTTTTGTCAATGCATTTAGAAACAGCCCAATTCTTAATATTGTGACCTTTTCGCAGAAAATGCCAGTCACTCTGTTCACAGAAATAATGTGACATTGCTTCTGAAACAACTGAATCATATTTTGTAAGGAGAGGTCCATTCATATGTATCATCATTAAAGACTGATGAGTTTTTACTGCGGACCTTTGACGAAATTCCCATTTTTTTTTCGCAGTTCTTTGACGAAATTTGTGGGGTTTTTTTTTTTTTTTTTTCGCAATCCTTTAGCGAAATTCACGTATTTCGCGATCCTTTGACGAAATTCGCTTTTTTCTGCTATCCTTTGACAAAATCTGTTTTTCCCTGCAATCCTTTGACGAAATTTGCATTTTTTCATGATTCTTTGACGAAATTATTTTTTTCACGATTCTTTGACGAAATTAGTTTTTTCACGATTCTTTGACGAAATTAGTTTTTTCACGATTCTTTGACGAAATTAGTTTTTTCACGATTCTTTGACGAAATTAGTTTTTTCACGATTCTTTGACGAAATTAGTTTTTTCACGATTCTTTGACGAAATTAGTTTTTTCACGATTCTTTGACGAAATTAGTTTTTTCACGATTCTTTGACGAAATTAGTTTTTTCACGATTCTTTGACGAAATTAGTTTTTTCACGATTCTTTGACGAAATTTACATTTTTGTCGCGATCTTTTGACAAAATTTCACTTTTTCCGCTATGCTTTTACAAAATTCGATTTTTCCCTACGCTCCTTGGACAAAATTTGCTTTTTCTGCAATTCTTTGACGAATTCTTCGTGTTTATTCTGTGATCTTTTGATGAAATTCGCACTTTTTCGGTGGCCCTTTGACGAAATTCATGTTTGTTTCGCGATCCTTTGACAAAATTAGCTTTTCCCGCGATATTTTGACAAATTTCGTGCTTTTTCCACTATGCTTTTACGAAATTTGTTTTTTCCGGCTCCTTTAATGAAATTTGCGATTCTTTGCGAAAATGATCTTTTTTCTCGTAACTTTGAAGAAATTCGCATTTTTCAGCAGTCCTTTGACAAAATTCGCGCTTTTTCTGCGATGTTTTGAAAAAAATTGGTGATTTTTTTCTACGAACAATTGGCGAAATTGGTTTATTTTCGGCCACCATTTTTCCTGCGCCCTTTGGCGAAATTTGCATTTTTCCCACGACCTTTTGGCGAAATTTGTACTTTTCCCGCGACCTTTTAACGATATTTGCGGGTTTTTTTCAGACCTGCCAACTGCTACGAAAAAATCATAGTTGCTACGATTTGGACCTATGATCTACGATGCTACGAAAATCGATCTTAAACTAAGATTTTTTTGCAAAAAACACAAAAGCATTTTTTGTTTCTAGTTGAAATTTTTATCCCGCGCAGCATATTTTTCAGGAGTGATTCTGTTCAGAAATTTCCAAGTATTCATTTCCGAAAATTTTAAAAAATTGGCCATTAGTCTGAAAATTTGGACATTAAAAAATGCTCATGAGAAAAAAGCATTCTGGGCTGCAAAAAAAACTTCTTAACATAAAATTGTCTAATCGTGTTTTTGTAAATATTTATCCAGGAATTCCGTTCCTTAGAAACAAGGGTGCCATTTTAAGAATTCTGGAGGGGGTTCCTTGAGGGGCAAGGTTTGAAATAGTGTGCACAATTTGCGATAAACTATCGTGAATTTCGAGAAATGACCGTGTAAAAAAAAATTTCGTTTAAGGATCGCGGTAAAAACGTGAATTTTGTCAAAATATCTCAGAAAGAAAACTCAAATTTCGCAGAAAGAAAACATTAAATTAGTCAAAGGATCGTGTAAAAAATGCGAATTTCGTCAAAAGTTCGGATTTCAACAAAGAATCGTGATAGGAAAATATGAATTAAGATTGTGAAAAAAAAATCACGAATTCTGTCAAAATTTACTGCACTGGGCTTAAAAAAATTGAAACCAGGCTCCTTTTACAAATGTAAAAAAAAAAAAAAAAAAGCTGCGAAACGAAAAAAAAAAGCTGCGAAACGAAAATAAACTCTAAAAATCGTATAAAAATTCTCAGAGGAAAAAATTTACTATATTGTTGAAAGACGAAAACCTTATTCCTTTTACTAATGTCAAAAGATGGCTGTGAAACACGAAAAACCAACCTCCAGATTAATTTAAGTTTTGTGTGCTAAGATTTCTCATTTTCAAAGGTTGGCAGGTCTGTTTTCCCGCGACCTTTTGGCGAAATTTGCGTTTTTTTTTTCCCCCCGCGACCTTTGTGCAAAGTTTGCGTTTTTTTTTTCCTGCGACCTTTTGGCAAAGTTTGCGTTTTTTTTTCCTGCGACATTTTGGCAAAATTTGCATTTTTTTTTTCCTGCGACCTTTTGGCAAAATTTGCTTTTTTTTTCCTGCGACCTTTTGGCAAAATTTGCATTTTTTTTTCCTGCGACCTTTTGGCAAAATTTGCATTTTTTTTTTCCTGCGACCTTTTGGCAAAATTTGCATTTTTTTTTTCCTGCGACCTTTTGGCAAAATTTGCATTTTTTTTTTTTCCTGCGACCTTTTGGCAAAATTTGCTTTTTTTTTCCTGCGACCTTTTGGCAAAATTCGCTTTTTTTTTCCTGCGACCTTTTGGCAAAATTTGCATTTTTTTTTCCCTGCGACCTTTTGGCAAAATTTGCATTTTTTTTCCTGCGACCTTTTGGCAAAATTTGCATTTTTTTTTTCCTGCGACCTTTTGGCAAAATTTGCGTTTTTTCCCCGCGACCTTTTGGCGAAATCTGCATTGTTTTCAAGCACTTTGACAAAAATTGTGCTTGTGCAAAATAGGATTTCGCATGCGGTAAAGATGAAAATAAGCAGTCACCACTCGGCGACTAAATGTGAAAAACTGGTGACTAAAAATATGGAAAGTACCAGCCAAATGCAGGATTTTCCAAAGGGATTTCGTCAAAGAATCGCGGGGGAAAAACCCCGCGAATTTTACCAGATGATTGCGAAAATATCCAAATATTGTCAATAGATCGCAAAAAAAAAAGTGAATTTCGTCGAAGAATCGCTCGGAAACCCATATTTTCCCAAGTAATCGCAGAAATCGTAAATGGATCGTGGAAAAAATGCAAATATGGTCAATAGATCACGAAAAACAGATGCAAATTTTGTCAAATAATCGCAAAAAAAACCGCACATTTCGTCAAAGGATCGTAGAAAAACCTGTATTTCGTCAAAGGATCGCTAAAACCCGAATTTCGTGAAAGAATTCTGAAAAAAAGTAGAATATCGTCAATAAATCGCGGAAAAATGCAAAATATCGTCAATGGATCGCGGAAGAAACTCACAATATCGTTAATGGATCGCGAAAAAATGCGAATTTCGTCAATAGATCTCAGAAAAAACCTGAATTTTGTCAAAGAATCGCGTAAAAAAGATAATTTCGTGAAATCGAGAAACCGAACGCGAATTTCATCAAAAAATTACGGAAAAGTGTGAATTTTGTCAAAGGATCGTGAAAAATGCAAATTTTGTCAAAAGATCAAGGAAAAAAACACACATTTTGTCAAAGGATCGTGGGAGAAACAAAAACACGCGAATTTTGTTAAAGTATCATGTAAAAAATGCATAATTAGTCCCCAGTGTTTTCACGACTATTTCGCGATTGTTTACCATGATCATTTGTCGAAATTCACGTTTTTTCCCAGCGTTCCTTTGATGAAATTAGTGCTTTTTGTTTCGCTTGATTAGAGACTGATTGATCAAATTGGCGATATTTTTTCGCAGCCGTTCAACAAAATTAGCGATGTTTGTTGTGTGTATAAAGGCTGTAGATGTTATACAGGTCCAAGGTTATTAGACATATAAGGTTGGCTCGTAATTTTTCACCCAATCGGAGAGATCTCGCTCTGCTACGTCAGGCTACGTCACAAGAATCCACAATCAGAATCCATCCCGTGCTAATAGCGTTATGTACAGTTGAATTGTTATGTAATTTTAAGTGGAAAAAATTATTAATACTTTTTTTACACGTGTAAAGAAATAGTAGACCTTAGTTTTAAAGAAAATTAATAAGTTTTAAAATCTGTACAGTGACACGAGGGGAAAAAAAAAAGAGAAAATACAGTTATAGCTGAACTATAATTCTTATTCTCTCTCTCTCTCTCTGTTATTTTGTTATTAATGTATATATTTTTTACTTATCAGTTGTCTATTTTTTATTTTTTTATATATATATTTATTAAATTAGTAAAATAGTGGGTTGCAACTTGAATTCATTTTTATTAAAATGTACGTTTTAATATGGAATTTCTACAAATTAGAAAAACAAAATAATAGTTTCTCAGAATTACGTTTATAAAAACTAATAAGTTTAAAAATCCTTTTTAGTTGTAAAAAACATTAAAAATACTTACAACATATGCAATTATTATTCTTTTAAAGCAGATTAGTAAAGTACAAAGTCAAAAATTCGGAATCCTCCGGAACTTGTCGATTGGACTTTTCCGAATTTTGAATCATTTGCATAATTAAAAAAAAAAAATGAAAATTTTATCCATTTTTACCGGCGAATTATTTACGTATTACAAAGCATTTGAATACTAAAAAGAAAACAATTAATTAATAATTAAAAGAAAATAAATTAAAATAATGCTAAAGCAGATATTTTAATTGGGGAATATATCTTTTTTAAAAGGTAAAAAAACTTCATCACAATTATAGATTTTTTTTATGTAGTTTTTAATGTTTTTATGAATTTTGCCAAACATTTTTTACATTACTAATAGGAATATGATTACAATATTCTAATTCAGTATAATAAATGTTGACCTCTTTTCAGTGAAGTTTATTTTGAAATCATACATCGACTTTTCAATGTTTCGCATTTTTTAAAGCGATTTTAAGAGGTTTTTTTTTTTTTTTAATTTCACGGCGACTTTTTGACTTTCGTAAAGCTAATTCGATTTCAAAGTTTTAGCCTAATTAATATATGGTAAACTTCTTACCCCATGATTAGTGATTTTTTAGGGATTTTCAATGCGATATTTTGCGATTCGGGAAAGCATTCTGGTTGCAATGTTTTAGACAATACATTTAGCTACAATAAATTTTGTTATTTGCGATTTTTAAATTTTTAGCCTTCCCCCCCCCCCCCCCCCCCCCCCCCCCCCCTCGTGCGGCACTTTTCCCACATCATTAAAAGGAATCCCGTTTTAGACTTACAGCTTAATATGGTAAATGTTGTTCTCTTTTTAATAATGTTTATTCGGAATTCGTACAGCGTTTCTTGAAAGTTTCGCGAATTTTTTATGCAGATTTTAGATTTTTGCGGCAATTTTTTGACATTCGTAAAATGAATTCATTTTCAATCTTTTAGCCCAATATAATACATTTTGTCTTACACATTTTTTGAAATTTGGGAGATTTGCAATGCGATTTTTGGCGTTTCGAGGCAATTTTTGGGGCATTCGTGAAAGAATTCCAGTTACAATATTGTCCACTGTAGTAAATTATGTTCTCTTCAAACTTTAGACGCTTAGTTTTTTTCCTTCTTTCTTTCTTCACGTTTCGCGGCGATTTTTTCGCATTAGTAAAAGGAATTCGGTTTTAATCGTTTAGTTCCGTATTATAAATGGCCTCTTTTTAATAAAGTTTATTCAGAATTCATATAGCGATTTTTAATTTTTTAAGATTCTTTTTTTCGTGTTAGAGATTTTTTTGACATTCGTAAAATAAATTCGGTTTCAAACTTTTAGCTTAATATAATAAATTTTAACCTCTGCGATTTTCGCAGTTTTAGCAGTTGTTTTATGCGATTATTTAACGGTTTATTTTTCGATTCGCTAAAATAAAAACGACAGTTAACGGAAACGTCCAAATTTTGGAGAATTCGGGATTTCGGAAGTCCGGATTTGAGACTTTGTACTGTATATAAAACACATAGTACCTTCCTACAGGTCCGCCCCCCACCAAATATTGGCTGTTTCCAGAGGCTGATACAAAGGAGGGGGCGGGGGGGTGTTAGAGGAGAAATTAGCCTTTCACAATAATTATTAACACAATCAATTTCTTGTTAAACATTTACTATATCAATAATTAAAAAATGATAATATTTACAACATTTCAACTGTTCACATATTATTTACAATTATTTAAAGCATTCGATTTTATGTAATAAAGAAAATACTATTGAAAAAGGAAACAACTAGTTATTAAAAAGGAAAATAGTTTTTGACTCTCTCTTTTTTTTTTTTTTTTTTTTTTTTTTTGACTACACAATCCTTACTGCTAAATTTTAATTTTCTTTTTATTGATTTCATCTCTTTTGACTTAGCATTTAAATATTTTACGCGGATAAAAATTCGTAATTTAGGAAAAGAAGATAACTTATTGTCGATATTTAGATTGCATGTTTTTGATGATATATATTCAACAGGTTTTTTTTTTTAATATCTTTCTTTTCATTGAATGTATCTTCATGAAATGAAATAAAATAATTTTCCATAATAGAAATGTTTAGCTGATATTATTGAAGACCACATCATTCACGTTAATAGAGAGCTTTAAATTCAAGTCTTTGTGTATTTGTCTTCAAATCTAAAAAAAATGTTTCGTACGAACAAGCAAAAACAAAGCAAACATGGGTTACGGCAGGGGTTCCTGGATTCTTGTGACGTCTGATCCTACATAGCAACGGCAGTGGGCGGGACGGCGTCCTTAGTGACGAGCCAACCTTATATGTTTAATAACCTTGATACAGGTCCACGCAAAGAATTAGATACATGGCCGTCTATGGATGATAATCTCTGGAAGTGTGATTTCACTGGTTTTAAGGATGTTTTAATCTTAATTAAATATTAGCTAAATAGAGTGGCATGTATATAAAGATAGTAGGTAAAATACAGGGTTGTATGAAAGTATTCAAATATGCTTCCGTCTATTGACACAAATTCCGACCTATTTATGTGTTTTTAACAATTTCCAACATAGTTGAAAGTCTTTATGGATTTGATTTGTTTGCCCATCTGTCTGAACTCTAACTTGTATTAACATAATTTGTATTGCTGTGTAATTGATGTTATTGAGATTGTTTTACTATGTTCGGTATTGAAAATAAAGTATGTATCACTTCAAATGCTATGAAAATCAAATTAAAACATAAAAGACATTAATAAAAGTTTTCTTCATTCTATTTAATAATCCTATAATACATAATTGATTCAATGATATACCATGATAGGTAATGATTCTAGGTTGCCATGGCGATTAAGTCCTTTTAAGATGAATTCATATTACTTCCGTATTACTGAATTTAAGATGTAGAATCATAATAAATTTTCTATTCAAGCCTTTTTTGCCCAAGAGTGTAACACTTATTGCACCAAGATCTGAATATTTATAAAACTAGTTATAGTACGCACGCACCTCATTTGCCACATTTGATATTGCAATTTCTAACTTGTTTAGGATATATAGTAGGCTTATCCTTACAAATATACAAATAAGCAAAAATTCAGTGACTTTTACTGGAACTGTATATGTACAGTTCCTGTAAACTTCTCTGAATTTTTTAAATGTTTCTAAAATTTGTTAAACTCAAAAGTGGAAGTTCTCCTTTACAGTGAAGGTAGTTCCCAATGGTATTGATCAACAGCAAAAAAATCAAAATTTTTGGGATTGGCATTTTTGAAAAAAAAATTTTTTTTTCAAAAGGTTGCCACAAGAAAAGTTGAATACATTTTTAAAAATTGGGTATGGGTCATTCCATGTCAAATCACCCAGAATTTTCTAAAAATGACACCCACCACCTTCTATTTTGATAAACTTTGGTGTATTTGTAGAATTTTTAATGCTGATTCCAAAAATGTCAATCATATTGAAATTGATCAAATGGTTTGTGATTTATGAGCTTTTAAATGTCTTCCAAGATGGCCGATTTGCTGCCATTTTGAATAGCACATGTGACAATGTAAAGGTCTATAACTTCTTTCAGGCTTAAGCTAGAACTATCAAATTTTTTTTGTTCTGTTCAGAATAAAGTATACTTTCATTTAAACTGATTTTTGTGCAGCTTATTCCATTAAAATGCTGTCAGAAAATCACTTTTTGTCATTTTTTAAATTAAAAAAAGGCATAACTTTAATGGCTAATTTCCCCCATTGTGTTCCCCCTTCAATTTTCATCTAATTACATAAATAGGCAGCTCAAAGTGTGCTTTTGATGACTGATAAGAAAATTTTAATGGACAGTTCGCAGGTGTTTTGTTTAAAGAATTTCAATTTTACTGACCTTCCATAAGTAACGGAAAGTACAAGATAATGTTGATATTTCTTTTATTACCAGAAATATCATACATATTTACATCTAAAAGTTTGATAAGGCTTTATCTTACATAAACATATACACATTTTTTAATGTGGCTATAAAGAAGGGGAATCCTACAGGAATAAATAGGAATGCTAATAATGAATTCCTGCAAGACATAGAAGTATTTTCCTAACAAATTGAAATCTATTGCAAAGTTTCAGTAAATTATAAGTAAAAGAAATAATTGGAAAAATTCTACAAATAGTCACATTTTATAGCAAAATTATACTTGTATATAATACAAAATATAATTTAAAAAAATACATTAAGTAAATATTATCGTACTTTAAAATTATACAAAATAACATTTAGCACATTCACAGTAAAAATGCTATTGAAAATATATCTACATCAATAACAATTAAAAATAAAGATAATTATTAAAATTTGTTCTCTTTATATTTCGATTTTATTTCCTTCTAATTTTAAGTTTTGCCCACTTGGTGCTTATTAAAGTTTTCTGTAGATCGATAATGATGCGTACTGCATGTTCCAGGAATTGTCGTAGCAAGTTGCATCCAATGAGACATGTTGTTGCGCAGTTTTAACATGTCACTTTTTGTGATGATAAAAATGTTATACCATCAATGTTTTGTCTGCAATATTCATACATCATAGTAGTGATGCAACGAATAGTGGTTTGGCCGAATAACCGAATACCGAATATTCGGCCAAGATACAGCCGAATATTCGGCCGCCGAATAATGAACTTATTTTTGCCTAAAAACAAAATATAGTATGCACTATATGCACAATTCTTGTATATTTCACAGTTAAAATGTATAGTTTTCTTTTACAAAGTTATTTATACACAAATTTTTGATTTTTGAAAGCATTATTTTACTCTGAAAAAATATTCGGCTATGTTCGGCCTAAAAATTGCCTCAATAATATAATTCAGCCAAAAAAAGAAATTCTTAGCAAAAGTTCCTCATCAGGTACTGTCTAGTTACATTTTAATAGATATTATGTGCGTTGTTACATTTTAAAATAATGACAAAATTTTAAAAGCACAAGTTTCAGCTTTCGGATGAAATAAAATAAAAAATAGGAAATCTTAATATCTTAAGAAAAACCACTGATAAAAAGGATGAAAGGAATATCCTCTAAAATGGGAGAAAGACATTGTAGACTTTATAAAGCTCACATTTAACAAAAAATTTTTTATCATTATTATTATCATTATTTTTTTTTCTTTGCTGTCAGCAGATAGCACCATTAAGAAGTGTATAGTGAATGTTTTCAGATTCAGAGGAAGGAAATATCTGCAAGAAAAAGCAAATAACATTCATTGCATTTAACAGTATCTGATGCTCTAACATACCAAAGATCAATAAATGATTTAATTGTTGTAGATAAAAATCGTTTACACATTTTAATCATTCGCCATTAGATTAACTGATATACAAATTAATGAGTTAAAAATTCCTAAGAAGAAATTAGTTCAAAGTGTGGTAACATGCTTGAATAGCACCTATTATATGTTGGAGAGATTACTGCAACAAAAAAATGCACTTTCTGTATATGCAACTAAATTTGGAGAAATAAATAATCTGACAGCAAACTTGTGGACTGTTTTAGAAAAATTGCTGAATCCATTACAACCATTTGAAGAAATAACAAACCAAATTGCCTCGTCGAGATCATTAATTTCTGAAGTCATCTCAATAGGTTGTAGCATTAAAATCATATTTATTTAAATCTGGAGATTTTTTTGGTGTAGGGCACCATGAAAGACACTCTTCTACAAAATTTGGAGAAGCGTTTTGTATCAATTTAAGACAATGAACACTATTCCATTGCAACGGTTTTGGACCCCAGATTTAAAGTGTTCTTTTTCAACAAAGATGAAGCAAAGGATGTAGGAGTAAAGTCCAAATTAACTGCTTTAGTAAGACTAAGAAAGGCTAGTATGAAACCAGTAACAGAATGTGAACAAAATATTTCCAACGTAACCATTCCATCTTCACAAGCTCCAAATTCTTTGTGGGCATGCTTTAATGAAATTGCAAGCCAATCGCAGAGTGAAGCTCTATAGAAAGCTCCTTTCAATGTGAAGAAGTAAAAGAAATTAGTAATTTTCTTTCCCAGCCACTACTAGAAAGACAACAGTGCCGTTTGGAGTGGTGGCAAAAAATTCAGAAGACTTTCCAAACCTTTCACAATTAGCCAAAAAGTACCTTTCTGCACCAGGAAGTACCATATATAGTGAGAGATTATTTTCAGAAGCAGGTAGCATTTACGAAAAAAAAAAGGAAATAGACTATCACCTGAGAATGCTGAATTATAATTATTTCTGCATCACAATCTGCATCACGTTTATTGAAAACATTTTAACTGTTTTTTAAGGCAAATATAAACAGTACAATGCTATTCTTGAAAAAAGAAAAATACATAAAACGTAAATGCATACTAATTAAAAGAATTTAGTACTTACATTTCTTTCATTATTTAATAAGAAATAGTAACACACTAAAAAAAAAAAATCACTTAAATTATATTTAACTTTTAAGCGTATTTTACAAAAAAAAAAAAAAACCCTTAAGTATTGCAACATATATAACTTAAATATCTTATACATATAATACATCTATATCTAATCAATCATATATTTATGTTCTTTATAGGTATAATTCAAAATATTATTGAAAGAAATATTTTTCTATATAACAAGGGATAAATGTTAAACTTCCCATTATGATAAAAAAAAATTTGAATTTGCTTGTACAACTGTATTCAAACAATTTTGAATAGATTAATTTTAAATTTAACAGATTATGTTAGCTTATTACACATACTTTTTGTACTTACTGATACAGCATAAATTTTTTTAAACATGATTCCTAAATTAGTCTCTTATATAAAAATGGGTAGATAAAACCCATTCGGGGTATGAAAGTTAATGGAAAAAAAAAAGTATTAGTTAATTTCAAATAAAATTTTCATTATACATGATGAATATAAATTGTCAAATTAAAAAGTTATACTGTGTAAATATAAAAACATTTATTACAGTATTATTCGGCCAAGGCCGAATAATGGACTTGATATTCGGCCGAAGCCGAATATTCGGCAGACAGGCCGAATATTCGGCTTCGGCCGAATATTCGTTGCATCTCTACATCATAGCTACATTTGCAATTTGATCATGCAATGGCCTTTGCAGACTTGCTTTTGTCACAAGTCTTTTAACAGTCCCCTCACCCCATCACAAACAGATTTCCCATGACTTGTAGCAAAAAAGATTCATTTTGCTTTTATTTCACCAAAATCATGTTCATGGGTTCAAAAATATTTTTCAATTTTAATATTGGGTAGCGGAGCCACCAGTAAAATATTCTACATTTGTAGTTAAGATATACTTATTATTTAACCACTTCACCGGCTGCCCGGAGATAAGTCGGGGGTAAAAGCACTGTTTCCCTATACCTGTCGCCGGTGAAGTGGTTAAATGCTGCATGATTAACTTTTTAATCTGATAAACCATTGGTACATCATGGTCCATATCATCTGAAAGCATGCAAAGGCTTTCACTTCTTAAGCTGCTTCCATTTTTTTGCTTTACATAGAATGCAACTGTATGTAAAGTACAGCAACCAGGCGTCCAGTGGTAGCTGTTGCGCTTTGTCTTGCAATACAAAAGAAAAGTTCTCACTAAAATCCATTTGTATGAGAGCCTCATGACTAGTAAGATCTTTTTTTTTTTTTCAAATAAATGCTTTGAGACTTGGATATGTGTGTATGGGGTACGAGCTTTTCAATCTTTTTAAGAATAAGATCTATGAAATCGTACAGAGTAGATGTATGTGATGTTAATCATACTCTGTCAGTTGATACCCACTGTTTATGTGCAATTGCGTCTTCAGGATCAGAATCCATAAATTTTAACTTAAAAAAAATCTTCAAGAACATCTTTCTTGGGACATTTGCTGCATATATGTAACATACAATTTGTATTGTTAGAACTGCAAACCAATTTCTGGATTAAATCTTCATATTTTTCTTCAATCCCTGTTGTTGCAATAAGCAACTGAACTTTCTGATGTATTGTATACATGCAGACAGAATGTGTGCCAGAACTTCCAACTAAGACTCAGTACTTAGGTCGCAGGTCAGCAAATTTTGAAAAAACAATTTTATTATTGGTAGGTAATTTCAATCGAAATTAGATATACAGTTAATTCAGATTACAAAGAAGAAACCTTTTTTGAACATGGGCGGACATTTTTTTATGCTTACCGTATCGCCCTGACCAGGAATAAGACATGAAAATTCATTATCTTCATGAAATTCTTTCACAGATTTTATAGTGTCTTCCCAAGTATAAAGTCTATACTTGGTACTCAGTTACACTAAAGGTTTCAATTATTTTCTTTCTTGACCATCATGACTCAGGAATCAAAGTTAGCAACTGAATTTTTTCTCTGGGACTAATTTGTGGAAACTTTCTTTCACCACCTCCATTAATTTTTTGAATTCTGAAGGTTTTTTTTTTATTCACATTATCTTCATCAGAGCTACTGTTTTCACTCTGAAGAACGTTCTCTTCCAAATCAAGGGTGCAAGCAACCTTCTTTTGCAAAGCAATTTTCATTTGCTGTCATTTTCTTTCTCCAGCAGACACTTTCCTGCGTGCAGAAATTGCATGTAACCTTAATGGTGAACTTCCATTAAGCTTTACATGATATTTTTCTTTCTGATCCATGTTTAATGTTATTTCTTCAGAAAAATCAGTGGACTGACACAAGTCTTTTTGTTCTTTCACATATACTTCCAGCAAAGCTCTTGCTTTTTACCTTACAGGTTGAACATAGTTTCTTACCAGGAATGGCATCATTATGTAGCCTATACCTGTAATTCTTAGCTTGATCTACACTTATCACATGTAAGGATACTTTTCTTGGTCTTGTTAGGATGAAGATTAAATAAATGAAAACATTTCTTTTGCTGAATTTACATATGCAGAAAGTGTTCTCTGTGAGCAAAGCATATTGTTGAGTTTTCGCTATCTTCTAAATTGCATCTTAATGCAAGAAGTTCTTTATTTTTGGTGGATAACTCATTGCGATGGTGGATAGCTTGAGGATTATTTAAATCACAATTTGGATTATTAATATTTAGACTAAGAAAAAAACTTCCATAAGAAAACATCTAACTTAATACAACAAAGCAACATCATTTATAGTTATAAGATCAAAAGAGAAACTTTAATCTTTTTTAACAGATTGGCATAACAAGTTGTAAAATTCTGTTTAATCTGGTTGGTTGAAAAAATCTTCTGGGAAGTAATTTTAGTCCGATTCGTTGAAAATCTCTTTCTGGTAAGTACATCTATCTGGTTGGTTGAAAAAACCCCTTCTGGAAAACCAAAGTGATATTATTGGTTAAAATTGTGTCTCCTGGAAAGTTCTGGTAATAAATTAACCCAATCAGATAATTTTAGCAATTAATTAGAAATTTCATATTTTGGACAGCAATTTTAGATTTATAATTCAGCAATAAATACAGCTTTAATGTTATTTACATTTAAAAAATGAACCAAATGAAATAAAGTATAATTTTTTTTATTTTGAACTAAATTTAAAATTTTTAAATCGCCCATTAAAAATTAACAGGTATCAAAACACACTTTGAGCTGCAATATTAATACAACAGAGTTAATTTTTTAACTAATTATATTTATTTTGAATGTAGATATATTTTTAATAGTATTTTTACCGTGTATGTGCTAAATGTTATTTTGTATAATTTTGAAGTACGATAATTTTTACTAATTGTATTTAGTTAACAATTGTAATTTTATCATTTTGTATAATATACAAGTATGATTTTGCTATAAAATGTGACAATTTCTAGAATTTTTTCCATCATTTCTTTTTTATTTAAAATTTAATGAAACTTTGCAATAGATTTCAATTTTTCATGAAAATACTTCTATGTCTTGTAGGAATTCATTATTAGCATTCCTAATTATAATTCCTGAGGGATTCCCCTTCTTTTTAGCCACATTAAAATATATATATATATATATGTTTATGAAAGATAAAACCTTACCAAACTTTTAGATGTAAATATGTATGATACTTCTAGTAATAAAAGAAATATCAACATTATCTTGTACTTTCCATTACTTATGGCAGTCGGTAAAATTGAAATTCTTCTTTTAACAAAAAACTTACTAACTGCCCATTAAAATGTTTTTATCAGGCATCAAAACTAGAGATTGACCGAATACCGAATAGTTGATTCGGTATTCGGTGGTTCGGCATGTAAACCGAATATTCGGCTTCGGCCGAATACTTTTAAGTATTCGGCCGAATAATTGCAGATAAGTATTTTGTTAGAAGTAGAAGAATTCTCTTTTACTTAGCAGTAGAATAGGCTAAACAGTGAGTTTCAATATTATGTGCATGAGTTCAGAGTTCAGCTGCACTACAAAAAACAAGTCAGAGGCCATTTTTAATTTAAAAACAAACTTTTTTCGTCTTAAAATAGTCTACGTAGGTGTGAAATCAGAACAACTGTCTACAACAGAGAAAAAAAAAGTAACGAAGATGCGCATTTTTCCCTTATCATTTAATTTTATTTAATTTTACATTAGTTTTTTTTTTAAATTTAAATTTATTTAATGTGTATTTTCTTTAATGTACACATCAAATAAGTATATCAGAGTTCATATCTGTATATCTAAGGTGTATATTAAAGAAAATACACACATCAAATAAGTATACCCATAGCTTTTATAACCACTATATCAAAATCGCTCAAATTTCTTTTCTTCATCACCACAATGTTAAAATATTAATCAAAATAAAAATATTCTATCAATAATTTCACAAAAAATAGTTAAATGTACAAATTGATATACCTTTTTGTATTTTGAAAACATACCTATTCAATATGTTTATAATTAGACTTAGACAATCAGTAAATCAGCTTAATGACAACATTGTTTCTTTGTATTTGAATGAACTTTTGTTTTTTTGACAATCCTTATCCTTAATAATACCCTGTATAGTTTAATACTTTCATAGGTTATTTTTGGGTATTGACTAGTGATAAAATAATAAAAAATAAGTGATGGGTTAATGAATTTGTGAGTGGAAAGAAGTCATTAAATTTTTTTGTGTAATTATATTTAAGAATAAAAATGTAACTGAATAAAATTATTGAGAATTTAATTTCAATTGAAGCTTATTAAAAAAGCTAATATATGCAAAAAATGCATATTAAAAAGTTTCAAGTATTCGGTTGCCGAATACCGAATACACCAGTATACACTTCGCCCGAAGCTTCGGTATTCGGCAAAATTGCTGCTTCGGTCAATCCCTAATCTTCATCACCACAATGTTAAACCATTAATCAAAATATAAATATGTACCTGTACCAATAATTTGACAGAAAATAGTTAAATGTATAAATTGATATACCTTTTGTATTTGGGAACATTCCTATTCAATACGTTTATAATAAGACAATCAGTAAATCAGCTTAATGGCAACATTGTTTCTTTTTATTTGAATGAACTTTATTTTTTCTAACAATCCTTACCCATAATAATAGCCTGTATAGTTTAATACTTTCATAGGTTATTTTGGCTATTGACTAGTGATAAAATAATAAAAAATAAGTGATGGGTTAATGAATTTGAGTGGAAAGTGGTCATAAAATTTTTTTGGTGTAATTAGATTTAAGAATAAAAATGTAACTGAATTGAATTACTAAGAATTTAATTTTAATTAAAGTTAACTAAAAAAGCTAATATATGAAAAAATGTATGTTAAAAAATTTTAAGTATTCGGTTGCCGAATACCGAATATTCGGTGTACACTTTGACCGAAGCTTCGGTATTCAGCAAAATTGCTGCTTCGGTCAATCCCTAATCAAAACACACTTTGAGCTGTCTATTTATGCAATTAGATGAAAATTGAAGGGGGAACAATGGGGGAAATCGGCCATTGAAGTTATACCTTTTTTTAATTAAAAAAATGGCAAAAAGTCATTTTCTGACAGCATTTTAATGGAATAAATTGCACAAAAATCTGTTTAGATGAAAGTTTACTTTATTCTGAACAGAACAAAAAAAATGTGAAAGTTCTAGCTTAAACCTGAAAGAAGTTATAGACCTTTATGTTGTCACATGTGCCATTCAAAATGGTGGCAAATCGGCCATCTTGGAAGACATTTAAAAGCTCATATCTGACAAACCATTTGATCAATTTCAATATGATTGACATTTTTGGAATCAGCATTAAAAACTCTGCAAATTCACTGAATTTTATCAAAATTGGTGATGGTGGGTGCCATGCCCTGGGTGATGTGACATGGAATGACCCGTATATCATTTTAAACAGAAGAATATTATCTTTAAAATAAAAAAACTGCAACAAAATATCTTGCACCGTTCTAGAGATATAGAGCACTATAAAATTTTTATCAAAAATGGCGAATTGGAAACGATGCCTGGGATGCCATCTTTGGCAGCCTGTATCTCGGGCCATGAATTTTTTTGGGCAAAACGAAAATATACAAGTATCTTATTTTTTCCTGAATTTTAACATATGTTCAATTCAAAAACTTCTGAGACTATGAAGGTAAGATTTTTTTCTTTGGCTGCCTGAATTGACATGGACCATACCATATATATTGGTATGGAAGAGTCAGGGGAAATTGTCACTGAGCTTGGGTAGACACCCTGATAGTATACTGCCCATGTTTTTAAAGGTTTGTAATCTATCACTTATGATTTATTCAAAAATGTCTTAGACCTTGCAGTGTGGGGATTATTTTCTTAACTGCTCCGCTAAACAAGCGCAAAATGTTTTGACACATTTACAAATTCATTTTTTTTTAACGGAAAGGTATAAAATTGGAAAGCCTGATCAATGAAGCGATTTGAAATTGAACTGCTTTTTCCATTTGATCAATCAATTACCTATTGAGTTATAAGCAATTTCGATCATGTGACAAACATGATTTTTGCATGCTCTTGAGTGCTCTTTCTTCCTTCGTGTGTAAATTCGGTTCAAGATGTCCATTTTCATGCTATTTTCTGAAAGATATATTGCGTTTGCAAAAAAATCGAAAACCGTTTTTTTTTTTTTTTTTTTTTTTTTTAAATATAATTTCCTATTGCGTACAGATGCATATCTGTTGATAAAATAAACATTTTTGGATATTATGTAAGTAATATAACTTCAGAAAATATTTAAATTAAATAATTACAGTCCATTATATAGAAAATTGAAATCATTTCTAATTTAAACATTATTAGTAACACCTATGTCTTATGTTCAAAGTAAACTGCTCTACACAGTGAAACATTGATACCTTGAAAATCGTATGAAGAATCCTTTGATTAATAATATAATAATCAATCAATAAACATTTGATGAAGTTTCATGAATATAATATATTATTCTGTGGTTATTGTTATTATTTTTTTTAATATCCAAATACTTCTGGTTATTTTGTTTTCTGAGTGATAACTCAGTGTCCAAGTCAACATTTTTGGCCATTAGATTCAGCAACTAACAGAAAAGATTGATTGGTATTACTGAAATGCTATAAATAGCATTCAATTTTTGCAAGCTGTGTTATTCAATTTGATATCTAAGTTACTCTTTAAAATTCTTTAAGGATAATCTTCCTCAATCCCAATCCAGAGAATTTTCTTTTACAACTTAACCAAAATCTTAAAGATCATTGTATTTTGTTATTAACTGCTGTAAATAATCTGCATTTTTTAAATGAAAATATTTTATGCTAAATATTGAATAATATTTATCTATTTTATCTTTTCTAATTTCACATGTTTTAAGGAAAATCTTTAGAGTACCAGATATGTTCATCAGCACATGCTAATTTTCATTCTACATGCATAGAAACATGACCTAGGCTTATTATGTCTCATGTTGACTGCTGAGATGAAGTGTTAAAAGTAGAAATTACTTCTATCTAATTTAAAACAAATTAGAAAAAAGAGAAAATATTAGACTTTTTCTAAAAAAAACCAAATGGTTTTTTTGACAAAAAAACCAATTGGTTTAAACCGTGCCAACCCTGGTAATAACTTTTGAAAATATTTATATTAAATAATTACAGTCAATTATATAGAAAATTGAAATCATTTTTAATTTAAACAGTAACAGCTATGTCTTATGTTCAAAGTAAACTGCAGAACACACAGTGAAACATTGATACCTTGAAATTCATATGAAGAATCCTTTGATTAATAATATACTAATCAATCAATAAACATATGATGAAGTTTCACGAATTTAACATATTATTCTGTGGTTGTTATTATTATTTTTTTAAATATACAAATACTTCTGGTTAT
Source organism: Maratus speciosus (assembly GCA_963932465.1). Taxonomy (NCBI): domain Eukaryota; kingdom Metazoa; phylum Arthropoda; class Arachnida; order Araneae; family Salticidae; genus Maratus; species Maratus speciosus. The sequence continues at coordinate 417,003,206 of OZ010798.1, forward strand.
TTTGTCATAGCTGCCAACTTGTACGGATTGGCCGTACAATGTACGGATTTTGTTCTAATTGTACGGATGAACTGTACGGTTTTGCGCGCGGGAAAAACAATCGCTGAAAACTGCGAATTTTGCCAAAGATTGCGTGAAAAAACGCTAATTTCATCAAAGATCCGTTCAAAAACACTACTTTTGTCAAAGGATCGCGAAAAAACGCCAATTTTCTCAAAGAATCTTGAAAAAAGCCCTAATTTTCGGGGGGGGGGGGGACTAATTTCGTCAAAGATCGCGGGGGAAAAACACTAATTTCGACAAGGGATTGTGAAAAGTACGTGAATTTCGTCAAAAATCGTGGGGATAAAACGCGAATTTGTTCAAAGGATCGAGAAATGAACGTGAATTTCTTCAAAGTTCGCGAGAAAAAGCGCGAATATCGTCAAAGATCGCGGGGGAAAAAAAGAATTTTATCAAAGATATTTGAAAAAAAGCAAATTTTGTCAAAGAATCTCAAAAAAATGCGCATTTTGTTAAAAATCGCGCAGAAAAACACTATTTTTGTCGAAAGATCGTGAAAAGAACGCGAATTTTGTCACAAATCGCAGGAGAAACACTAATTTCGGCAAAGAACCGTGAAAAGAACGCGAATTTCGTCTAAGATCGCGGGGAAAGGACACTAATTTCGTCAAGGGATCGTGAAAGAACGCGAATATTGTCAAGGTTCACGTAAAAAACACGCGAATTTTGTCAAAGATCTCCTTAAAAAAAAAAATGCGAATTTCGTCAAAAGATCGCGAGAAAAATGCTAATTTTGTCAAAAGATTGCGAGGAAAATGTTTATTTCGTCAAAGATAGCAGAAAAAACACTTTTATCAAAAAAGTGCGAAAAAAACGCTAATTTTATCAAAAGATCGCGGAAAAAACGCAAATTTCATCAAAAGATCGCGAAAAAACGGCAAATTTCGTCAAAAGATCGCGAAAAAACGGCGAATTTCGTCAAAAGATCGCGAAAAAACGGCGAATTTCGTCAAAAGATCGCGAAAAACGGCGAATTTCGTCAAAAGATCGCGAAAAAACGGCGAATTTCGTCAAACGATCACGAAAAAAACAGTAATTTCGTCAAAGTATCGTGAAAAAAAACGTGAATTTTTCACAGGATCATGGAAAAAATGCAAATTTCATCAAAGGGCCTCGAAAAAACTCATAATTAGACCGGAAGGGAATCCCCCCCCCCCTTTCCTCCCCAATCCTTTGGCTGTGTAACCTTTCAGAAAATTTGCTGTGAATTTCAGAATTTTTTTTCTTAGAATTTCCCATGCAAAAAAAATTTCTTTTGATATCTCACGTTTTTATTTTGGAAAAAAAAAGACTATACATGAATATAGCATAGAAAATGTTATGAAGTATTACTTTTTTCATTGCATGTGCATATGTTATGCATTTTTAAGCACCCAAGAATACGTCATAAAAATTGTAAGGATTTCAAAATTGACATATTGGCAGGTATGTTTTGTTTTCTGAGTGATAACGCCAAGTGTCCAAGTCAACATTTTTGGCTATTAGATTCAGCAACTAACCGAAAAGATTGATTGGTATTATTGAAATGCTATAACTAACACTCAATTTTTGCAAGCTGTGTTATTCAATTTGATATCTTAAGTTACTCTTTTAAATTCTTTAAGGAAAATCTTCCCCAATCCAAAAAATTTTCTTTTACAACTTAACCAAAATCTTAAAGATCATTGTATTGTGTTATTAACTGCTGTAAATAATCTGAATTTTTAAATGAAAATATTTTATGCTAAATATTGAATATTATTTATCTGTTTTATCTTTTCTAATTTCACATGTTTTAAGAAAAATCTTTAGGGTACCAAATATGTTCATCAGCACATGCTAATTTTCATTCTACATGCATACAAATACAAACATGACCTAGGCTCAGTATGTCTCATGTTGACTGCTGAGATGAAGTGATAAAAGTAGAAATTACTTCTATCTATAATTTAAAACAATTAAATTACAAAAACGAGAAAATATATTAGATTTTTTCTAAAAAAATCAAATGGTTTTTTTAACAAACCAATTGGTTTAAACCATGGTTAAAAACACTTGGTTTAAACCGTGCCAACCCTGGTTTTTGAGCACCAGCTTGTTTCATTCATTTTCGAACAAAAATAAATTATGTCAGAAAGTTACCCTTTTGGATTTGAGAACAAAACACCCTTAAGAGAGCAATTCTTTTTATTCCCATCTACTCTTATGCTTTTATGTACTTTCATATATTATCTATACTATTAATATATTATACAATATGTCTTTAAAATGATTCTCTCCTCCACCCCCTAGATATATGAATATTGAAATGAAGAATGCAAATTATGTTGCAGCCTCTGGTGCATCCCAAAACTTTGAGAAGTACTGTTGTCAGGGGAAATTCATCCGGTATGTATTTTGATTAATATATTTTGTCTTTTCTGTTGATGGCAAGTGAGACTAATGTATTTATTAAAACTTTAAGTTAACTAAATGGGGGGAGGTGGGATAATGAATTTTATTAAAAACCTGTAGTCATTAGTGGCCACTTCCCGAATACCATACATCAATTTCAGACATAAAAAAAACTTCTAGTTTCAACAAATGACTATTGGGGGGGGGGGGGGGGGATCAACAATTCTGTGAAAGGACTGTGGAAAAAAATACTAATTCCGTGAAAAGATCGTGGAACCCCCCACCTTCCCATCCCACCCCAATATCATCAAAGGATCGAGGAAAAAAAAAACCAATTGTGTCAAACCATTGCAAAAAACCTTCCCTATCCGTAGGAGTTAACCTAAATTGACTCTTTAAGTAGAAATTTGTTTCAGCAACTGGATCGCTTCTAGGACAATCTAATTCTAGACATGTCTATCTAATCTAATTCTAGGACAATCTCTAGACCTTTTCCATCCATTACATGAATTTCAGCTTATTTTAAACTAATCCTTATTTTATTAACAATTTAAAATCTACAAAAGAAAAAAAAACTCATTTCTTGCATATCCTTTTTTTTTTGGGGGGGGGGGGGTCTTTTCATCAGCAATTCTTTGAGTGTGCTGTGACACATCATTTAAGCAAAAAATTGGATAAAGGATGCATTAAAAAAATTATAGTTCAAGTTCACCCCTCAGAATGCATATTTCCCTCCCTTGAAACAGGGTTCATGGTTCATACAGTCCTTAAAAGTGCTTGCATTTTTCAAACAGAATTTTTGGGCTTAAAAGTACTGATTTTCATGCAAAATCTGCAAAAAGTCATTTAAAAGGCATAATTTTATATTATATCTTAACAAGGGGTGAAACTCTTCTGCATTTCTTTGAATTTCTGATTTAAAAATAAATCTTAACGTTCTGCCTGCCTTTCTTTCCAAATTTCACTTCCTTTTGTTCATTCCTCAACGATACCAAAGTTTCCCTTTAATTTAAATAACAAATTTTAAATTGCAAAGCTAACAGTTGTGTGTTATTTAATATTAAAATGTAAATTTAACTTTTCAAAAAAACTTGTTCCTTTTGAAATTATAAGATTAGTAAATGTTGATAAAAAATATCTTGCAACAAAAATTTTTCTTATGTATATACTGGGTTTGTGGAAAAAGAAAATATTTTTGGGGAAAAGAGTTACTGGACAGGTATAACCGATGGGGTCAAAAATTTTATGAACTTCTGACAATATTTTCCTTTTAGTGATGGGTTCGTCATCTTTATTAATTTCCCTTACATCTATGGAAAGAACATCTGAGGGTAATAGCCATCGTAGGCCTAAAACTATGACAATTTTGTTTTCTAAGGAAAAATCTGGTTTCATTGAGTAGTTAGAGTAACTGTGTTCCCAACCTCTGAGGTCAAATTTAGCTTGGCTGAGAATGTATTTTGACTCTGTTATAAAATTACCGAGTTTTTCTTCATTGTCAACACTAGTGACACAATTGTCAATATAAAAAGATTCGGAAAGTTTAGAAGCTGTTTCCTGCATAGAGGGAGGTGACTTTTTTAAGTAAAGTTGCTCCCAATAAATAGGGACTGCATGTAAGCCCGAAAACAACTCTTCGATGTTGGAAAATTTTCGTTTCTTCAGAATTTCCCTCCTTCCACCAGAAAAATCTTAAAAATGCTGTCATTTTCATTTAGGCTAATCTGTAAAAATGCTTTTCTTATGTCTGATATCACACCAATTTTCTTCAATCGGAACTGATTTATCAATGAAAGGATAAGTTCTACTAAATTGGGGTCTTTCAACAAACAATCGTTAATAGAGGGTGAGCCTTTTTCCCTAGCGGACCCATCAAAAACAGGGCGTATTTGGGTTGTGGAATTTTATTACTGCTCTGTGTGGCAGAAAAAGATTCAGCTTCCGTTCCTGGAGTTGATTAGACTTCCTCGATAATGCCCTCTTGAAGCCACTCCTTAAATTCCGCTTCATAGGCAGCTAAATTGCCGAATTTCTTTAATGAATCTACGCAGTTTTTTAATCTACATTCTGCAATTTTCCGAGCACTGGGGAGAGCAGGGTGATCTAACCTGATAACGTCCTTCATTGTTTATATGAATATTTTTATTGAAATGTTCTTTTACGGCTTGTTCGAGTTCTAAACTAGACCCTTTGTCACCTGGATCAAGAATTCCTAAAGTGTCTAATCGCCATAAATCAGAGTTTTGCTTCATTTACATGTAAGGATAAAACAACTTTTGTGGAATCGTTTGTATCTTTTTCATTAGTTTTACCCATCAATGTCCACCCCAATTTGGTCTGTATAGCAGTTAAATTACTATCCAAGGATTTAATTTTCCCCGTTAATAACTTTCCATAAATATCTGCTCCGATAAGTAAACTTATCTCTTGTTCATTTGTAATTTTTTGCTACCCTGTATATGCATCGAAATCTGAGAATTTTATCCCATATTTTTTAGCTTCCTTTATCCAAGGTCCATTTATTAATTTTAGAACCTCAGTACATATTTTGTCTTGATCATAGATATCAAAATTACATTTAAAAGTATCTTCTAAATTACTTAAATATATTTTATATCGCTTATGAAAGTGTTTCTTGAATACCACAAAAAAGACCATGAATCATTTTCTCTTCTCCTATTGCTTCGTATCCCATTCGATTAATATCTTTACTCAGATATGAACGTTGACTACCTGTGTCTATCAAACAGCGTACTAACAAGTGTTTATTTTGATCCTTCGATTCTAAACTGACAGTCTGCATTAATACTGCGCGATTACAAGTTTTATTTGATAATGTCGTGCTTTCATTATTTTCTTGTGATCTGGCATTTTCTTTTTTGGGACATAAAATTTTATAATGCCGTTTTTAAACAATTGCTGCATTTAACAAATTTTTACTTTCTATCTCCAATAGAAGAAAGTATTGTAATCGAAATTTTTTTCGACTTCCGGTTTTCGACGGATTTGCATGTTTTAGGGGTCAGAGATTCCAAAAAACATGTTTATAGAAAATGTCTGTCTGTGTGTCCGTCGCCATTGTACCATCAAAAAGTGTATGAAGTTATGTATAGAATTAAACCAAAATTTTATTATAAGTTTTTGGATATGACAAGCAGGTCCTCTCTGAATTTGGAAAAAATTCGCCGGTAGGGGGCGCTGTAAATGCGTTTTTTGTGCAATTTTGAATATTGTACCATCGAAATGTGTATGAAGTTATGCATAGAATTGAACCAAATTTTTATTTTAAGTTTTTGGCTATGGCTAATTTGTAAAAAAATCGCTCGTAGAGGGCGCTATAATAGCGATTTTTGTGCCATTTTGAATATTGTACCGTCGAAAAGTGTATGAAGTTATGCATAGAATTGAACCAAATTTTATGTGTTTATTTTTGGTCATATCACGAAGGTCCTCCCTGAATTTGGAAAAATTCTGCCGGAAGGGGGCACTATAATTGCGATGTCTGTACCATTTTCATTATTGTACCATCGAAAAGTGTATGAAGTTATCCATATAATTGAACCAAATTTTTTGTGCATGTTTCTGGCTATGGCAAACAAGTCCTCCCTGAACTTGAAAAAATTCCGAAAGAAGGGGGCGCTATAATTCAGATCTCTCTGCCATTTTCATTATTGTACCATCGAACAGCGTATAAAATTATGCATACAATTGAACCGAAATGTTTGTGCTTGTTTTTGGCTTTGGCCAACAGGTTATCCTTGAATTTGGAAATATTGCGCGGTAAAGGGGCTCCGTGCTAGCGATTTTTGTATACTTTTCTTGATTTTTCGTAGTTCTATTGTGCAGCGGCGGGAACTCGCTTCCTGCTATGCCGGCTATTCGCAAACAGCTGATAACGACAGAATAAGGAAAAATTAATAATTTTAACAAATATGATATAGATTAACTCGTTTTTAGTCCGTTTAATTGACTTGAGCAGAAATTTAAGATGAAAATCAAAGTTGGTATAGTATTGAACTAATAATATTGAAGTATTAACATGTGTAACTAGGTTTTGAAATATTAAGATGTATAAGATAGAAGAAAGTTTTGGGATTGGCACATCCAACTAGTTTGCAATATTTTGCTATTGTGCCCTGCATTTTTGAGACAAACAAAACAATAACCATACTGCTATAAAGTTTCCTTTTTATCCTGTAATGATTTATTTTTAAATAACTCTCATTCGATCAAAAAATGTTTTTCTTTACATTCCGGGCATTTCATTTGTTTAGAAAATGATAGTTTCATTTATTAAGCCAGATGCTGAAGGAATCATTTTCGGCGACTGCTTGTCGCGCACTGGCCTCCCAGACGTAATGTCTGCGTTCGAAGAATCTTGATTAGAGATTAAAAAGGTAGTTCTCTCTCGGGAAATAACTTCCATTTTCAAATAATCAATTATTTCCGTAACTTTTAATTCTTCATCATTACCACATTTTTTTGTTATTTGCAACACTGTCAGAAGGTAATAACTTAATTAGGATGGGCGAGAGTAACACTGAATGATTTTCAATATCTAATCACAGAGATTTCTGATTTCGGTCTAGCAAGTGTCCAGCAATTTGAGGAGTGCATAAACATCACTGGATTTCTTTACTGAATTAAATGATAAAAGTTTATGAAGGTGTGAGGTAATTATCAATTGTTTCTTACCGAAACGTTCTTTTAGAGTTTCTATTGCAGATAAATAGTTACTATTAGTTAAACTATAACCTTTTATAGAGTTAGCAGCATTTCAAGTCAGATATGACTTTAAATAATTGAATTTTTCTACTTCAAACAATTCTGCATTTTTATGAATTGTAGATTCGAATTGGTCTCAAAATCTGCCAATCCGATGGATCGCCGTCAAAGTTTTCAATTACTAGCTTGGGTAAATTTATGCGAATGGATTCCAACCCTCGAATTACAACTCTTTCGTCGGATTTGTTTATTGTTGTAGTAGAAACATTCGAATTAGATTGTTTCAATTTAGCCTTTTTTACTTTCGTTTTCCAAATTACCAAATTTGAATTATACTCATCACATTTCAAAACTTCAGCTTCTAATTCATCTAATTTACTAGATTTTTGAATTTCAGTATCTAGATAATTAAGCTCTTTTTCTTTCAAATCTAACTCAGCGAGAAACTGTTCTGATGTATCTTCATCGGCACTATTTTCTGAAATTGCCGCTTCTATTCTATTCAGGATTGTAGTGGGTAGCTGCCCGGGTACCCGCCCAGCTGCCTGCCCGGGCTGGGTTTTTTATAAAAAACCCAGTTATAAAACCCGGGTTTTTTAAAATATATTTCTGGAACAGAACAGATGTATTTTTTAATAGTTTATGGTTTTTTTGTTTTATTTATTCACTTCTTTGAATCTTATAAAATATATTTGTACTAATTTACTTGCATTTTTAGATTGGAAACAATTGAAAAACATACAATTGATAGCTTTGCAATTTGAAATTTGTTTGTTATTTAAATTAAAGGGATCATATCTATATATACAGGTATAAGCACAGAGAAAAATAGTGAGATCATTATTAAGACTATGAAGTCATTCCCATCTGTTAGACTATGAAGTGTTCACAAAGATTGTATTTGAGATCAGGATTGCCACTTATTTTGGCAATCAAATTCCTTTTCTTTCCTAAGCAAAAAATTAAATTTTCCCAGAGTAATTCCTCTGAGAATTTTCAAAATTTCAACAGATAAATTTTGCAAAGTACCAAAGTTTAGTAAAATTCCTTGTTTTTAATATTCATTTTTAAACTCCCTCAGATTTTCTTGTTTTCTCTATATAGTGGCAACTGTGAAGATTATTAAGTACTTTTCGGTTAGCCAGGTGCCAGTATTATGTATACATAAATATATATATGAATATATGTGTACATATACAATATATACAGTACAGAACCATTTATCCGGAATGCTTGGGGTCAGATGTATTCCGGATAACTGGTTGTGTATGAAAGCAGCATCCATATGATAAGTTTTGTGGAATATATGTGGTTGTGGCATTATTTCTGATATTAAATTATTAGATTACTTGGATTAAAAATCAATGCAAGAAAGATCAAAATTTAACCAGAGTTTAAAAAAGGTAAATTATGGGAATCCCTTAGGAACAAAAATTCTTCTGTTTCCTCTGCATGAAAATTAAAACATTTAAAATACAATAAATATGTTTTCATTTCAAATACTAGATGTTGTCACCAAATTATACAATTGTTTAAGCAAAGTCTATGTCAAACTGGCAGTGTGTGATACCTTTTTCTGCAAAGATTCTGAAATCTAGTCTATCAGAAATATCATTCCGGATAACTGGTTTCCGGATAAATGGTTCCCTACTGTATATACATATACAATATAAATGTATATGTATATATATTTATTACATATGTGTATGCATATAAATATGTATATAAACACTGGCGCCTGGCTAACCAAAAAGTACCGATTATTATTTGTGAAGAAGGTGGAATCATCGTCCACATGCTGGCATTTTAATTTACCCGGGGAAAATTGCCCATTTAACCCGGGCTTTTTAATAAAACCTGCCCGGGCTGGGTTTTTTACAACCCTGATTCTATTAATTTCGTAGTTTGAGACCTAACAGTAGTGCGTTTTGTTTTATTAACTGCTTCCATTCTCTTAAATCAATATTATAACTAATAAAATTTATCAAAAACAAAAATGGTTGCAATTATCGTATATAACAAAGCACTTCAATAAAGATTCTAATTCAACGAAATTCTTATTCTGACTCAAATACTTTAGGCAGTCGCTGTTACGGGCGCCAGAAAATATCAGATAACACAATAAAACATGTGATACAAATCTATAAAGGTAAGTAAAAAATGCTTACCGATTCAAGGTAGGCCGCCTTCTTTAGAATCAGAACTTATTCATTCCAGGATAGATTCGGCAATTTGAATAATTCACACGAAACCGTCGGAAATGAATAAAAAGATCTTTCATTTTAGATTATTTATATGGCTAACTTATACAAATTATATTTACATATGTACATAAGATGAATTAATATCGAATTCGGTTTGATTGGGGGGGGGGGGGTGGAAACCCCACATCTCAAAATCATTCTTCTTTCATTCAAAAAAACAAAGTTTCTGTTACCAAATGGCAAAAATAAAGTCCTCATTCGAAGGGAAAACGTCCATGGAGGTCATGTTTTATGATACACGGTGTCCAATGGCTGATTCCTAAACCATTAGTCATAGACATATAGTTCCAATTACAAAAATGTTTTAATTTGAGGCAAAGAAATACCGTATGTACTCGCGTATAAGTCGACCCCTTAACTTTCGAATGCCAATTCTGGAAAAAATCAAAAACCCGAGTATAAGTCGACCCCCTAACTTTTTGCTTCAATTTTGCACAAAATCAAACCAAAGATTTCACTTGCCAATGCAAAAAGGTAGTAAGTTAACAAAAACAAATCATTGAAAATTTTTTAAATAAATTATTTGTATATTTTATATATTTTACTATTCATACACATAAAATGCCATGTTTTTGCTTTAACTGACTCGCGTATAAGTCCACCCTCCAAATTTACTTACCGAAAATTGTCAGAAGTTCCTCGACTTATATGCGAGTATATACGGTATTTTAAAAGCGATTTGGGTCAATAAAAACATTTCTTAAAAAATTAAGAAATTTAAGTTTTTATACGGCCGCCGGTCTTATAAGTTATATTTAGTAAAATTTTCCTACTACACTGACAAGACAGACAAAAAAAATCCCATTCATATATAACACCAAAATTGACTGAGTTATGAAACTTTAAAAATTGCATGACTTATACCACTTTTCTGCATCTGAACACAAATGAGTTTGGCCATGCTTTGAGGGGTCATATCCTAAGTGGTAGTATTCGAAGAACTTTTCATGTGTACCTGCGCTTTGAAAAAAATAGTACAACTGTTATGATTGAGTTAACTTTTATTAAGTTTCAGATTGGCTAAAGTTATTGTACTTTAACATATGTTTTATTTTGTAAGGATTTGAGACTATTTCTTTTCATGATTTCTTTTAACAAATATTATGTTATTTTATTTAACTTCAACGATTGTATATATGTTTTCCCAGTTCAAAATTTGTACTCGAAATTTAACTCTTTCAAATATCCAATCGAGATTAAATTCTACATGTATACTGACGTAAATTCGATGACAATCTAATATTATGATTTTCGGTGGTTACCACTCATACTTATTTTACAGGATAACACAAATTTCGGATAGATTACTGCCAAGAAGTTTAAGAAAGTTTTAGATTAGATAACACAAGACTTCGATGGTTGTGTTTTTTAACTTTTATGTATTTTTTAGCACTGAATCAGAGAATTACCTTAATTTTTAACTATTATCTCAGGATGTTTTGCAAATCATAAATTGTCAGTTAAAAAATAACAAAAATCAAATCCTATAAAATAGAGGAGACGGCTGAGTTTTTTAACTTTTGATAACTGATTTTTATGTACTTTTTAGCACTGAATCTGAAAATGATCTTTATTTTTAACCATCACGTTATAATTTTTTTGCAAATCGTAAATGTCAGTTAAAATATAGCAAGAATCTGATACTATAAAACAGATGTAAAACTTTTTTATTTAATTTTCCTAACGTGATGGTTAAAACTGAAGGTCATTTTCGGATTCAGCGGTAAAAAATACTAATAAAACAGATGTAAAACTTTTTTAGTTTTCCTTGCATGATGGTTAAAAATGAAGGTCATTTTTGTATTCAGCAGTAAAAAGTACACAAAATAATTTAATAAATATAATAAGTTTAGTAAATATAATACTCTTGAAGCTAACTGAAAAGCTTAAATTTATGTTTTAAATTAAAGGCTAAAACGTTTCAAAATTATAGGGTTCCAAATCTAAAAGTGCAAGTAAATTAGTACAAATATATTTTCTAAGATTCAAAGAAGTGAATAAATAAAACAAAATAACCATAAACAACAAATACATCATTTGTTCCTTTCCAGAAATATATTTTAAAAAAAACCCAGGCTTTTTAAACTGGTTTTTTATTTAAAAAAAAAAAAAAAAACAGCCCGGGCAGCTACCCACTACAACCCTGCTTCTCCCACAATACTCAAAGTTTAAAAACTCTTAAAACTGTTTAATTGAAATAAATAAATCTGCCCTATTTGTTATTTTGTCACAATAATCTATCATGAAGATTTTCTCTTCTCACCCGAAATTGGCATTTTCGTTTTGCTCCAGCTCCCTACCTCACTAATGGAGTACTTGCTTCCCCCCCCCCCCCCCCCCCCCCCACCTTCCCCACCTTTTCCCAATTTCTGCATAAATTTTCATCGAACTTCAGATTTAGGTATACCTTGATAATTATTGGTCCAAGAGAAATACTTTGGCCAAGATGTCACTTTTCTTGCGTATGAACGATATATATATATATATATATATATATATATATAGAGGGGAGAAAGATGTACCTTTGAACTGGGGGGCACCTTTGAACACTGTAAATATTTTCGTTTAAATAAATTACATTTTTTAAATATGCGGCAGCACAGTACTACTGCTTCAATGTAACACGAATACAGAGCTTTACTATTTTGCATGCACACTACTGCCTAAGCAAGATATGTATATTTTGCTTTCTTGAATCTAAACTTAACAAAATAAAGTTGTAAAATTTTTGTTGATAATCTTGTAACTCTAAAAAAATTATAATTTACTAATTAATACCTAAAGATGCTAGCTTTAATTTATAAGGTTTGTTTTATTCAAATTCTCAAACCTAATTGAGTAAATAGTTGTAATGCTGAGTTCCGTGTGATGGGGCACCATTGAACAGTTACAACTACGCAGTAAAGAGTTATAGATTTATCTCAATATTATTGTTGAATTTTTTTTTAAATAATGAAATATATGAATTAATAATTAAGAGATTAATTGTTATTATACTTAATATGAAAGTTGTACTGATGCAGGGTGTTACTGATCGTAGCGATAGAAAAAATGAATTTATTTCAAAACCCGAGGTCAGTGATTGCAATATCCAAAACCAGAATCAAATCATAGCGCATTCAAATCTAGACCCGAATGCTGCAACATTTCAAAATTCGCCAGATGACTATTCTGATGAACTAAAGAAAACAGTTAAATGTGAAAATGATAACTCTTTAGTTACTCTAGCTATTTATGATCAAAATTATTTATTAGATTATATTATTAGTGTTAGTAATAATTATATAACTATCATTCGTATTTTATGTTATGTGCTTAGATTTATTCATATAGTTTGATTCACACCACAGGGCTTCAACTACAGGCAAATTCAGCAGGGTTGTCAGATTTGCTGCCCGGGTAGATACCCATTTATCCCACTGGGCTGGGTTTTTTGGGGAAAATGGGTTTTTACCAAATAAAACAACATTTTGTAATGTTAAGTACTTTTTGAAGAAAAAAATACAACAGTGTAATGTTTCTTTTACATATAAACATACTTGCACAAAATCTTCGCTATCAACTATCATACAATATTTATTAGATTCATTTTCATATGCAGTGAGTATTCTTTAACTTGAAACTGATGGAGCAAGGAAAAAAATGGTCATATAATTGTAAAAAGAAAATAACTGTGCAAAGTAATAAAGAAAAGTATATTTAACATCTACGAAAACATATTTCTTGAAATTAAATATGAAAAAATAAGATACTTTTATAAGCAGATGCCCAAAAAGAAGCACTTCAATAAAGGAGAATAATAAAAAACTTTAATGATATTGACTTTTTATAATAGCACAAGAAATTTTTACACAGTACAAAAATTCAAACTGCAAATTTTATGTTTACTAATCTTTTTCATTTGGACTTTTCAATAATTGGTGACACTTAACTAGTTTTTCTGTTTTATTATCTAATCTATTATGAAGTTTATTTTGAACAAGGCCAAAAGTTGAAGAAAGATGCTCAACTGATGCAGAACTGGCAGGCAATAAATTTAACAATGCCATATAGTAACAAAAATTTTGCTTCAGAAGACCAATTGAATTTTCAGTTTTTGCCGTTATTTTCCACCATTTAGATGGGGTAAATACAACTGTGACACTAGGGTGTAACATTGATTTTTGAATAATATTCATTATCTGTTATTTGTAGTGACATTAACAGTATTACATAATCACTGTTAATGTTCCTTAGCCATTCTAAAGCTATTCTTCGGTGCTTGACAATTTTCTTCCTTTATATTTGGGGCAGGGTTAGAAATTGGGATTTTTAAGTAAGGCGTCAAATGACGCCTACAATTTATTTTCTAGGCGCCAAACTGCATTTCATGGTTGCAATTTTACGTTGTATCGTATTTTCTCATTTCTTTTCACAACCGTGTTAACATTAATATTGTTCCTATTTTTATGTGTTAAGGGTAAGGGGGTATATATTAAAAACACTATCATTGTTAATCTCTAAAACAAAGTAAAAACTGGTTTTCTATAAAACAGTAAAATTTGATTAAACTACAACATATGGATGCTAGAAAAATGTTTAACTAATTATTTTTATATAGCTTATATGAATACAAAAGTTGAAAATACAAAAATCACAAACAAAGAATACAAAAATTAAAATAATATCTTGAATTAAAATCAGGCCTCCTAACTCGTTAAATTTTTAAAATCAGGCCTCCTAACTCGACCGAGTGTTACATCAGAGTACCATAAATTAATGGCTTTTTGTGGATTGAAATTATCTAATGTTGGTCCATACAGTTTTATTAAAAGAATGTCATTGATCAAATTCAGTGACAAACGATTCCTTGTGTTTGTCTTAATAAGATTAAGTTGGCTGAAACCCCTTTCACATTCAGCAATGCTCAAGGGAAGAACCATAACAAATTCCAAAATTTTCCTGATGTTATAAAAACTCGTATTAGATTTGGATTCTGCGATTAATCGCTGCCAAGCAGCTTTGCATGGAATATTTAACTTATCTTTAGTCCACATTTTATAGTCAGAGAATTCCTCGATTAATGCATCTTTATTAATGTTTTTTCTTACATTGTGTGGAAGATTATTTATGAGTTCTTCTAATTGATTATTAACTTTGTTCTCATCATCTTCTTTCAATTCATAAAGGGAGCATGGGTCAAATATTTTTAAATTTGCAAAGATGGTTTCATTTGTCATATTATAGAACCGTTTATTTAAAGATTCTATTATTTCAGTTATAAGCTTTCTCCGGTCTTCTTCAAACAAACGTAAATTCGAATCATTCCGAGACAGTGTTATATCTTTATACTTTACTTCAGTACCTTGAAAACTCTGGGCATTTTTAAACTCCTGAAGGCTTTTTGCATCTTCAGAAATCATTTTTGAAAGTCTTTCTTTACTAGATTCAAACTTTACAAAAAAATCGCTCAGAAGCAAGAACTTTTGCTGAAAAGTTTCAGAAAGTCTTGCAAGAATGTGAGAAATATCTTCATATAAATGAAGGAAATTCAAAAATCTTTCACATTTCAAGGTTTTTAAATATCCTCTTAATTTTGCACATTCTGTCTTTTCTTTTTCAGCAGCAACAACCTGTTCCATATGAATTATAACTGCGTGCCAGTTCTTAATAAGAACCTGAACAGCTCGATGCCGTGATTGCAACCATCGAATGCCATGCAAACCAACAGGCCGCAAAACTTTTTCATCAAGGATTTCGGAGAGCGATTTAAGTTCCCTTGTACGTTTGGCACTGTTGTGGTAAAAGGAATAAATTCCTTTAATTGTGTCTTCAACATTAGTAACATACCTCACACATTTTAGTGCATCAGCTAAAGCTAGCTCTAATCTGTGTGCTACACAGTGAACTGTTGCTAAATCTCCACAGTCGTCCTCCATTAATTTGACAATACCAGAAACAGGTCCCATGTTTACGCTAGCACTATCAAAACTGACTGCAACCAGTTTTTCCTTCCAATCTGGTATAAATTCTTGTACAGCAGTTTCTATTGTGGATTTTATTCCAGAAGCACATTCATTTTCGCATTCTTTCAAACCAATAAAAGTACATCTTACATCTCCTTCATACAAATAATAAACATATATTATTTCTGATGATATTGTTGCCCTGTCAGTGGATCCATCAGCCATCATAGAAAAAAAATCAATTGAAGAAAACTGTTCTTTAATTTCTGATCTCATGCTTTCTGCAATATATTTAACGAATTGTTTAGCTGCTTTATCATTCACATATGTGTTGCCAAACTTTATTCCATTTTTTTGTTGGAGTGCACATAAACTGGGAAAGTCATCAAAAGCATAATCCTCTTTAGCAATTAGATATGCTGTATTGAAGAGCTTTTCCATATTCGAAAGTAATTGGGAATCCATTTTCTTAACTGCAGACATCAGTGGTGCTTTAGATGGATTATCTTTGGCTAATTTTGCTTTGCAAGAATTATAATGCGTAGCAGACATACTATGCTTTTTTACCTGAAAAAAAATATTTTAATACAAACTCAAAATAAAATTCATTAATTTTTTAAAAAAGGCCAGAACTTTTTAATTAAATATTTTTTATGTGCTGTAAAAATGATGAAAAATTTAAAAATGACTTAATTTTTCTTATTAATTTTAAGTTATTTATTCACCTACATAGAGATGTTGCAAAACAAAATAAAATTACAGTATGCTACTTATCCCTCTCTCCCCCCTAAAAAAGTAAATCTTTTATTAAATTATACATTAATATATATATATATATATATATATATATATATTCCTCTTGGTAGAATTTTAATCCAAAACTAATGAGGATATAAAATTTGTACTATTGATTATTCAATTACTGGAAATATTATCAATTTTTTGGTAGTATATTATTCTAGGCCGAATGTTCTGACACAATAATAATTAGAAATCGACCGACCGAAACTTTCATTTCATTTTCGGCCTAAAATCCAAGTTTTGCCGAAAATGAAATCGGACCAAAACTCGACAGAGATTGTGTATTCCAAATCTTCTTTCGAATATTTTCAACTTTACTCACGGCTGAAATGAGACTATTACTATGAATTCCATTGTTTATAATTATCAGTCATGACTGACTCAGACGTGAATGCAAATTATAAAGCAAGCAACACATATTTGCCTAAACTGTTTTACGCGCTCATTAAAAGCTGCAGCCTTAAAAAAAATAGAGAATTTTTAGTTTGAAACTACAGAACTGTTTTGAATATTCTTTGAGAAAGTTCTAGTATAACATATAATCATTTACAAACAGTATTATAAAAAATAAACCTACATTGTATGTATACCTAAAATCAAAATATTTTAAAAGTATAAATAAAATTCTTGTAATTAGAAAATATTTCTGTATTCGTTGATAAATTAATTACGTTTTATTTTATATGGAATTATAATTTTTTTATTTATATCCCAAAATAAAAAATTTTGGGACTAAGGCACTCAGAGCCAATTTTGGCCACACTTATAATTAATAGTTATAAATATTTAATAAGCATGTATAATTAATAATTATATAAATTTAATAAAAACATATAATTAATAATTATGTATGTATTGATTACTGATTACTTTCAAAAAAGTTCCAATGTTTTTGTTTTCGGCCGAAAAGAGAAAGAACGCCGAAATTCCGTTTCCATCAATTCAATCCTTAATAATTACGGCTATTGCCAATTATCCTGCATGCTTACCAGATAACGGATGTTTTTAAAATAGAATACGAAAAAAAAAAAAAAAATCTCCACACAGTTTCTTTCTGCATAACAAAATGTTATCCATCCAAAGCAGATCATCTTATTTTGATAACGTTTCCAACCTCACGGTTTTTAAGTAAACAAAACAAACCGCAATGGTTCTTCTTTAGAATTGTTCTATAGTGAGTGATTTTTGTAGAGGCTCTAATTTTCTAATCACTTATTACATTATAATAAAAATTTGTTTCACTGCGTAATTTACTATGTTTGCAACTTGCTGAAAATTTCAAGAAAATCCCTCCATTAACAACGAAGATATCTTTTTTTTTTTTTTTTTTTTTTTTTTTTTTTAATAGTAAGGAAAAGCACAAGCAGAGCTGGCTTTTCATTTATTTTTCTTTTGTATACTTATTCTGTTTGCTTGCAGCGCAATAATTTCTTTTTTCCGCTGAAACATTTGCAGAGTTCTTTTTATATGTGAGGTTGAATATGAATAGAATTTGAATAGTTGCTCTCGCTTTAAAGAGGGAAAAAGAAATTATAATGAGGCTACTTGTGCATGGCTGTTCTAAGATCCAAAGTTACTTTCTAAATTAAATTAGTTTTTGTTTAAGAATGCATGAAATTGGGAGTTGATTTCTTACCAAGAAACTAATGTAATCGAATAGCGTTTTCCATATTTGGTAAATACATCTTTTAGAAATTATTTTCAAATTTAATTATTTTTTTATTTATTTTAAAATATTTAAAAATTTTTTAGGGCATTTTATTTTAAATATTTACGAACATATCGCGTAAAGTAACAATTTATTTCTGATAGGTGGTTCTGATGAGTTTTTCGTTTTTGGGAAATAAATTATTTATCGCGATTCGTGTCACATGACGACACTTTTCGACTTTCCCGAATTGCGACGTCGGAAATTAGGTTCAAAATGCCGCATTTTGATAGTATTTCTGAATAATCAACTTAGGAAAAAAAATATGCAAAGTAGATAATATTGTGAGTGAAATTTGAAATTAATTTCAATTCGCATTATCGGCGATAAAGCTAAGTAATAGGTTCAAGTAATTGATAGTTCCCGATTTTGCAATTTACTCAGTGGAGAGATGAGTGACAGTGAATATTATTTTATAAAAGAAAAATAATAACAGAACAAATTATTCTTAGAATGAAATTACTTACCGTTTCATATCTCAATGCTGGACATCCATTAACAAAGTTTGTCTCTTCCGGTTTAGCATATTCTTTACATAGGGTACATAGCATCAAATTTTCTTGAATGAGCCATGGGTGCTCTTTTTTCCATTTTAGGAATGTTGAATTGCTGACTTCTTAGCGAATTAATTTAGAATTCTCATTGTTAGAATCTAGCGGTTCTTTATTTTCGATTTTTAAACGTTTATTTGGAAATGGTAAGGAAAAAAACGAAGTTATATCGCGTTTCGCCATTTTTAAACACTCGTGTCATCTAGAAGCTATACTGAACTCAAATATCAATTTTAAACCATGCTTTCAAACAAGTAGTGCAATAATTTTAAGGGTGTGGTTTTTAAGGTAAGTTTTATTAGTTATTGGTTAAAATCAAGTTAGCTTAGAGGTGATTGACAGGTGCATAGCAGTTTTAAACCAGGCTTTTGAACTAAGTGCGCAAGCTTTTTAGAGACAGGTGCCTCTCTGGTCAGTATTATCAGTTATTGGTTAAAAAGAAGTCAGCTAGGAGGTGATTGACAAATCCTATTGAACGATCCCCCCCCCCCCCCACCCCCCACTGCACGCACGTGAAGAACACCTGTTTTCCATAAAAGAATGGACAGTAGCAAGTGTTTGAAAAAGAAGGAAAAAAAAGAATAACAAAGAAAGAAACAGGCTATTTCAGACGTGACAAAACGACTATGTAAAAAAAAAAAAAAAAAAAAAAAAAACCTTGCGCTAAAGAATGAGAGCGTTTTTTAAACAAAAATTAAAGTGGGAAAAAGCTAGTCGTCAAATTTGACGACTAGGTATAATTGTCTAGTCGTCAAATGCAATAATTTAGTTGCATTTGGCGACTAACGACCGCTAATTTCTAACCCTGATTTGGGGTGACTAGATAAGCTGTCATATGAGCATGTGTTATACGTTGATTATATCGTTTCTGGATGGAATCTTTAAATGGAGCAAGTACTTCATCTTCCAGTAAAGTTGACTAAATACGTACGACTTCTCCTAGACAAAAATTATCCAGTGCAGTAGATACTAAGCGCAGTTGCTGTTGAAGATTTATAGTTTCCATGTAAAGTGCTGCATTCAGAGCTGCCAACCATTACGGATTCTGCGGAATTATTCCGCATTTTAACTTTAGATTACGGGATTACGGACGTCTCTACAAAAATTACGGAAATAATAAAAAAATACGGAAATTAAAGTTTTGTGATTATTTGAGATTATGTGATAATTTTAACTACTGAAACAGTTGTTTATCCATATTTCGATAGCATATTAAAGCAGAAAGTCAAATTCAAGCTGTAAGTGACGCGTTCGCAAGCCGAATTCGCTACGTAGAAAGCAGAAAATGAAAGTGCAGAACATAAACAAGCTGATTTCTTCCTGTATTTGGCGCAGTCACTGAGCTAACAGCTCATTGGGCAGAGCTAACTGCAGAAGGCGTGGCTTATGACGCTGCTTATCTGACGGAAGAAAGCAAAGCAAGCAAAGGGTAGGTACAATCCATGGGCAACGCTGCTTCAAGCCAATTCAAAATTTGCTTTTCTAAATTGGCAACAGCTTCACATTTCGCACACGCATCGCCTATTATGATAGTTGTTGCACGTGCACGTTGTATTTTGTTAAAGTTTTGCGACTGATCGTAGAATTTCAGTGATGGAGCCGAAGCCAAAGAAAATGAAGGTTTTGTAACGATACCGTGTTGAATATACTAAGGAGTGGCCGTGTATCCAAAAATCAGAAATATCTGAACATTATGTGTTTTGCACGGTTTGCTCCAGTGATTGAATCAAAGAAGCATGAGAAAAATGGACTCTCAAAAAATATAAGCCTGTTACTAAATTTTTTGCTGAACAGAGTGACGAAAATGCCATCATAAAAGCAGAAATGTTGTTTACACGTTTTGTGATTGAACATAACGTGCAGATTGCTAGTACCGACCATGCTGGCGGAATTTCCGGATTCTAAGATCGCCAAAAAGTACGGCTGTGCACAGACTAAAACATCTGCAATCATTCAAGACATGGCGAAATCAACGCAATCCGAAATTGTGAACGATTTGAAAAATCGCCCCTATTCCATTGCTACCGATGGCAGTAATGACAATGATGATAATAAACTGTATCCTATCATAGTATCGTATTTCGACGAATCTGCCGGTAAAATCGATACCGTATTATTGTCCTTGTGCCAGACGAGTATTAACACTGGGGAAAGGCATTTTTAATATTTTAAATGCTCAACTAACAAGAAACAAATCCCATGGACTAATTGTTTATCATTTTCGTTAGATAATGCATACACGATGACAGGTCAGTACAAGGGTGTTATTGCCTTCCTTCTGAAAGTGCAGCCTTCTATTATTCAGCTAAAAAAGGTATTAAGTTAGCCCTTATGGGTAGTGGAAGTTAGTCTTAATAAAAATATTTTGGAAAGAAATTTATTTTTATTGTCATATATTGTGTTTTATTTTATTAAAAAGAATTCATGTACAAGTCAGTATTTTTATGGTAAGTTAAAAATTTTTGTGATATGTTGAGGAATTTTGATTAGGTGAGCGAAAGAGTTTTTCTCAGTTTCAATTATTGTTTCTTAAATTTCAAATATGTTTAATTCATTAATTGCTTTATTATTTTTAATTATTAGACTAATAATTATCTATAATTGTTTCAGTTTTGATTACGTTATGTTTGTATGTTATCTTGGTAAGGGTGTAGGACGGTCCACGAGTGGGTACGGCTGATTACTGATGGCTTCGGTTAAAAGTTGGCACCTCTGTGCATTATTCATTATCTGGATGATACCTTTATCGATGTCAATTTTGTGTTCATTGCATATTTCATGTATTATTGTATAGTTCTTTAAAAAGCAATGCAATCATTTTGACTGTTCCATCGTGTAGAATTTGGCAGTTGTGGCTTTATACTTTTTTTTTTTTTTTCTAAAAGCCATCCTGAAGGCTGATGATGATTCCTTAAGTACCGCTGAATTTCAACTATTTGTTTTAATATTACTCTTGGTGAAACAATTTTCTACTAGACCTAAATAATGGGCAGCATAACCATAATAAACAATAAAGTTTTTTTTTTTTTTCCCAATGACTTTCACTCCTTCGTTCCTCAAATCTGTTTTCTAAGTTTTTTTTTTTGTGTTAAGACCATTCTCTTTTCATTATCAGAGCAAATTTTTGTAGTATGTTTTAAAAATACCTATTTAATTTTTCTGTCTATATAATTCTTTTTTATATCAAAAATAAACAGAATAAATTCCTCAAAGTAAAAATTTAAAAGTTTAATTTTATTGGTAACATAAGAAAGTAAGATTACCAAAAAGAAAACCTTCTCTAATAACTAAAAGATAACCAACAACAAACTTACATTTGTGTATTTTAGTAAATTACATATAATTTTATTAATGACTTTTATTTGAAGATTAAAATGATTAATAATAGTTTAATAACATTAATTTTTCTTCAAATTCATTAGTATATCCCCAAGCTGTCTTGTTTTTCTGCTTCCATACTTAAAATTTAAACACATTTGCTTTCTGGTGATATATGCAAATATTTGAAAACACTCAATTTCAAGCATAATAATTAATTTAATTAATGTTTCTAATGTTAAACAATGTATCTTCAAGCATAATAAAAGATATAAACATATATACATGTGTTTCATATTGTTACTTTGTAGAAAAGAATAAATTGTATTTTCCCCAAAAAACCCCGGGTTTTTTAATAAAACCCGCTTGGGCTGGGTTTTTTATATAAAAAAAAAACCCGGGTTTTCAACTCTGAAATTCAAGACACACAACAATAATTCATGATTTAGCAGATTTGTCTAACAAACCCTATACTGTTTCATTTATAATGGTAAACATTATTTCTGGATTTCATAAAACAGGGTTTTATCCATTTTCTATCGCAATTTGAATGAAAATTATTTCATTTGCAATTTCATGCAAAAAAACTCTTCATTACGTTAGTCAGATTAAATTGCTTAATGTCAGGTTTCTTCATAAAAAAGAACATACGATATATTTTCCATGGACATCAGATATCAATTTGGTGGATTTTAAGGATATTATATAAAAAAGTTGTCACAATTAAACATAATTGGAGGTATCCTCTGTTCTGTCTCAACAATGTGCTTTGATGAATAATAATTTGGTTAAATAGTAAAAAATTAGTAATTTCAGTTAAATGTAATTGTGTAATTTTATTCTTATTATTTTATATTTTGGAAAGATATGCAGTTTTTAATGAAAACTGTCAATATTTTTATTTGTTCAAAGGTACCCCTACATGGGGCAGGTTTGAACAGAAAACTTTCAGCTTTTTAAAATTTAAAGTCTCACAACCTATTTAATTTATCTGAAAACCTGTAATTTTTTATTTCATGTGATTCAGAATTACATTCTTTCTCTCACCAAATATTTAAAATTCAATAAATATAATTCAAGTAAGAAATATGTGGATTTAAAAAAAAAAGTTCAAAGGTCCCCTCCCCTCTCCCCTATATATTTTTTTATTGCTACCATGTTTGTGATTGTCTCATGGGTATACAACATTTATATATATATTTTTTAACTTTTCTACAATCTTATGCCTTTAAACGTGTTTTAATTTTAGGTATGTCCATGTGCCGGAAGAGACCAATGTCATAGAAACAATTAAGGATCGTCTGGAAGTTCTCAGTCGCATGAAGGTTGGCCGTGGTAGGGGTGGAAGAGGTGGTAGAGGAGGCCGCGGTAGAGGTGGTGGACGTGGAGGAGGAGGTCGAAGAGGTGGTGGTGGTGGAGGACGTGGTGGCGGAGGAGGATATGGCTCCCGTCCAAGTTCTGGCGGCTATGGTGGTGGCTCACGGGGTGGCTATGGAGGAGGTGGAGGCTACAGCAGCAGCAGCAGTGGTGGATATGGTGGTAGCAGTTATGGCAGAAGATATTAAAATGAATAAGTGTCTTTTGGAACTGTGCATTCACTTTAAATTGTACATTACTTATCTCATTGATATTCATTAAAACATATCTCATTAAATTTTTGGCTCATATTAAAAGGTGTACATTTCATTTGTTATAACTGCATAAATATTTGTAATAAAATTTTGTTCATTACTCAGCATCTTTAATTTCTAGTCATGTTTTTAATACACATTAGATGTTTGATTGAAATTTTAGCTCCAGGTGCAAAGCTGTTATTGAATTCAAGCGTTGTTTTTTTCTTTTTGAGAGGGGCATTTTGTGAAAGATGTTATTTTTGTAAAAAAGAAAAAAAAATACATTTTATAACGAGATCTGGAATCCAGTTCTTTAAATTCAAACCAAGAAATTAACTTCTTAAAATCCTGCAAAAATATTCTTTTCTGAGGAATTTTTGTTTGCAAGTTGCACATTTTAAAACCTGATAAAATAAAAATAATGAAAGATGTGTTTTTAAAGGAATGGAATTTTGTGAAGGAGCCTATTTTATTAAAAGGAATTTAAAATGCAGTAAGATACGTTTAAAAGCTAACATTCTGTGTGACTTGGATCAAACACCAAGATTATTTGTTGATTAAAATTTGAAGTATGCCAAGCTAGAATAGGTCTTCCTAATTTTTTAAATCTTATACCATATATTTTTCAAAAAGCAAAAGTTATGAATAGTCTACTGTAGATTCTGAACTTTTCGATTTTGTTTCTTTATTTAAACCAAGAAAATCACGCATAGATTATGAAACACTCCCTGGCATATTAAAAATACTGTAACAAAATTTTATCGTTTAATAAAGTGAAAGAATGTTACTGTAAAAATCTGAAATAAATTTTTAAATATTTCTACATTGAGCTTTTACCAGTAAATCTTAGCATTTACTGATGACTGTTCAAATTTGATAATGAAAAAGCAAAATTAAAATAGTATTTTTTAAGGGGTCTACATCAGCTACAAAATTACATGTAAAGACCTCATATTAATGCAGTTCTCTCTGGAATTTCTGAAATGATTTCAATTTTTTTTTTTTTTTTTTGGGGGGGGGGGTAGTCAATAACTATAGATTTGATCGTTCTGTAGAAAATAAATGCACCTGCTATGTTAAATAAAAAGTTTTAAAAATTGTGCAACTATTCCATTTTTAAGTTTTGAGAAAGTCAATTTATAGTTTAGTTGCTACCAAAACTATTGATCTTGAATGAGTAGTTTGCCAGAAAAAATTGCATCATTGTCAACTGTTTTACATGTAATTTCACTACTGTTGTCATTTCCTTAATTGATTAATCAATTCATAGTATTATGTTTGATTTAATCTAGTATATATCTGCTTAAGGGAGTGCAGTATTTTTACCACCCTCTTCCTGAACCTTATGTTAGCTTATCAGTTATTTTACCAAAAGTAATCGATAAGTTCTAGCATTTTCAGTATCTGTGCGTCGTATGAGCGTCTGGGTCTGCATATCGTTATTTCATTATCAGGGTTGCCTTTATGGTATAGGTGCAGATTCACAATCTCTATGTGGCGACTAATTGTTTGCTTTGGTGACTAACTTTCAGCATCTAAGTCGCCATGCTTCTTAAAGTTCAAAAGAATTGAAATGCATATTTGGCTATGGGCGGTAACTACTGAAATCAGATTTTTAAATTTTTACTTAGTTATCTTATTTACCTTATTTCCCTAAGTAACGAAGTTTCGTTAAAGCTTTCAGGGAGTGTTGGAAAGCAGTGGCGTAGCCAGTGGGGGGGGGGGGGGGGGGGTCCGGATCCGACCCCCCACAGTTCTTAACAGTAAAAACTGCTAAGACAGAATCACAAAAGATCTATAAAAAAATTCTGCTTTAGAAAGGTATTCATCTTAGAAGGTATAATTCAAAGGTATGTCTTTTTTCAGGACTATGAACTTTTCCGTTTTAGGCAGGTTTCCATTATAAATACTTACTTGTTTTCACAGTATCCCTTAAAACTGCCAAAACGTACTCACTTCCCAAACTTTTTTCTTTCACGTACCCCTTTCTTGGGTTTTTCATTTCGGAGTCCCCCCATTTCTCATAAACACGCCCCTTCCCCCCCTCCACTTACGGAGATAACGTAAATACATGCTTTTTTTCATTAGTAATCTTCTTATCACAACCATACAATAAATCGGTGCAAATTACATTAATATTCCTAACATTTTTGTAACTTCCGCCATTACCGATATTATTTTCACATACCCCCAGCAGACCCGCCACGTACCTCCAGTGGTACACTACCCCAGGTTGGAAACCGCTGCTATAACACTACCTCTGAAGAGCATAAATCTATTACAGGAAAATCTATGAAGATGACCTATCTCAAAGGAAAACAATCCAAGGTTCGACGAAAACACTATTTGTGCTTGCTAACATTTGAAACCTATCTGAAATGAAACTTGTTCCAATTGCGAATCCTTCTTGACAGGTTTTCTGAAAACACGGAATCCTCTCATGAACAAAAACATTTTAATGCCCCGGAACGGAAGGATAACTATGCAAGTATGCCTGCTATTCCGTTTGCACAAATTTACTGTAACTAGATTAAACGTAAAACTTCTTTATCTTGGACTTTGATGGGGTTCTGTTGTCGACACTTATGGGAAGGAACGAGTTTATACGAACGCAATAACGGTACATTGGTTGAGTTTCGTGACCCTTATCTTTGTCCACTTTATAACGGACAATATTAACAATTACTTTAAATCTGCTGCCTGCAATTAATAAAAGTAACTTTATTTTTGGACTGGTTATTTGTTACCACTTTCAAAATACACTGGCGAGAAAAATTAAAGGGACAGCCATAAAAAGGTGCTTTATGTTAATTTTATTAAGGGAACTTCCAGAAAGGTACCTCAATGTCAACGTTATCACGTAGTCCAATGGGATTAACATTCGATATAGAAATATATGCAAATTTTTCAGCCTCAGCCCGTTCTTTCGGTTCACGTGTGAAAAGGTAATGGTGGTGTACGTGGGTAATTTGAAGTCTAATTTTAAGGATTGTATGTGTAATTAGGTAAAACTCTCGCTTCTAGTAGGTGGAATATGTTGTCCAGAAGACATTTGACCGATTTTGAGAAATTGCGTGTGGTAGAGAGAATGGAAGCAGGAGAGACACTTTTAGGGGTCTGTGAAGACTTAAAAATAGCCAAAAGCGTCATGTCCAGAATCTGGAAACGGTTTAAAGACACTGGTATAATGTCCACAGACAACCAGGTCAAGGTAGAAAACACACCACAATAGGCTCTCAGGACTGTAATTTGCCAACGATTGCTAAAAGAAATAGGCAATTGGTGACAGTTCAGATTGCAGGGAGTTTGCTACAGCAACAAGAACTCGACTATCTTGGTTTACTGTGAGAGACATTCTGCATGCAAGGAAACCCATGATTTGTGTTGCACTAACTCCGGTAGCGAAATGCGCCCGGTTAAAGTGGTGCAGAGATCATCATCGTTGGAGTACCACGGACTGGAGCCGAGTTCTCTTTACCAATGAATCCCGATTTTGTTGAGAGAGTTACCATATGGAGGGAGAAAATCACACGCAATAAGGCTGCAAACATCTGTGAAAGGCATCGATACAAAGGTCGTGGAATCATGGTATGGACGGACATCATTTTGAATGGCCGCAGTGATCGACACATTTTTACCAGTGCAACTGTGAATGCTGAAATATACAGAGATGAGGTTGATCCTCCTGTCAAGTTGTTTAAGGGTGAATCGGAATTTTATGATTATTAATTATCTAGAAGGGCGCTAACCCCTTCCACGGAACTCCTAAGTGTCCCTTCTAGAGCTGCATAAATCCGACCCGTCCAAAGCTTACTACTGAACTCTGAGAATGTTCTAAAACTGTTTCGAACCATCTAAAATAAATTGGCTGAGAAGTACCAAAAACTAAAAACCACCATGAACCATTTTTTACACATTCTAATACTTCCAAAAAAGTGCCAATCCATCACAAATAAACTTATTACAAAAATTTAAATTCCTTAAAGACGACCAGATATCGGAAGCAACTATTAGATCGAATATGGTATCAAAAGTGGCGAGACATGAAACATAGAAACCCAAAAGAATTATGGCTGAATAAGTCAATTGTAAGAAAACTGCTTTTTCCAGCATGAACTATATTTGATGCGTGTGCTTCTTGCATTACTAGTTCTGTAACTGAAAATGCAAGATCTTTTTCTTAAAGTTAAAACCTTCCCACATAGCATTTTTAGTTTGCAGAAAATTTGCAACAGTCTTGCTCTGAAAACCTGCAAAGTTGCAGAAAGCTCAGCATGACAAGACTGCAGCAAGATAACGCAAATGCCGAAGTCACCACACTTTGAACTTGCACAGGGTTCCTACTCATCAGGGGATTATGGGATTCCTGGGATAATCAGGGGATAAATTTTGGCCTAAAAAATCAGGGGAATCTCAGGGGATAGTGCAAAAAATTCCCCAAACCTGGGAAAACCTGGCAAAATGATTGGTTACTCTGGGAAATTGAGGGCAATCGCTGCTGTTGGCGTGTTTTGTGTAGTCTTAATGAAATCAAACTAAGGCCTTTCTTCTAACATCGTGATATGTAGAATTGGAAATTAGCCACTCCTTCTTACAGATTAGATATAACATATGTTATATTTAATCTGTACTACTTCTAACGTCTGGCGACATCCATTCAGTCACTAGACATGCCTTTTAACATCGTGAGGTTTGAAAACTGTTAAAGAAGAACTTAAGAAAAATAAAGGACATTTTAAAATTGATATTGACACTTGAGCCTTCATATTATTCGTAATGCTTTTCAAAGAGGTAATAAAATCCCTCAGTGGAAATTAAATTCTTACAGCAATCTACCAAGTTTTTTAAGGAGAGCCCCACAAGGCTTGCAGACTTCATCTTTGTTGTACACAAATAAAGTTCTGTTCATATTGTTTATATAGGTAATATATAAACTGTATTTTTGAGATTATCTAGTTTGTATTATTTTTTTTAAAGAAGAGGGCGAGGGGTCGGGATACTGGTTTAAAAAATGTCATTAATTGTTGACATGGAAAAATTATGCATCCCTGAAAATGCATCAGGGGATTCTCAGGGGATTTTTTCTTGGAAAATGAGTATGAACCCTGTTGCAGCTAACTTGTCGTGCAAGTTAAATTCATACAATATCAAAATTATTGCAAACTAACGGCAAACAAGTAATCAAAAATACTGCAAACTTACTGCAAAGTAGTAATCTTTCCATGCCACACTATAAGTTTAACCCCTTCGAAGGGGTCCATAGACCTGATCAAGTCTATTGATGCGAAAGCGCCGTCAGAAGGTGCATACATCGGTTTTATCACCATAAAGAAGTTTAGGTAATATTTGCACTTTTCATTTCGAGCATTTTTTGGTATTTAATAAGTATAGCATTTAGAAAAAGCGGTACCTACCGAATAAAATTTCTGCGTATGTGCTGATTGTCTATTCTCTCAACAGAGGGATTTTTTGCTTTCGTCACTTTCGTGAATTAAAAGCAGTCTTGCATCAGTTTCACTACAAACTACTCATGCAAGTGGGTGATGGTATACCTTGCGGGAGATTTGCTGCGAATTTCTCAATTCAAATTTGTTACGGCAAGATAATATCAGAAAAAATCAAACTTGCTGCTAATGTTCATGCTATCTGAGTTATCTCAAAAACTCCCATGGGGAGCGCGGCGCATCGCATGAACGGCTCATGCGATCGACACTTATGTGAAATCATTATCCAATATCTAATATAGCTCAAGTTCTTAATTCAGTGGCAATAAACTAAACATGGAAATTGCTGTTTTTAAACTTAAGCACTTGATCCTATCTTTATTGTAGGCAAATGCATAGCTGCCAACTTGTACGGATGAGCAGTACGATTGTACAGTTTTGCGCATGAAAAAAACGCCGATTTCGTCAAAGAATCGCGGAACAAACGCCGATTTCGAGAAAATACCGCCGGAAAAATGCCGATTTCTTCAAAGGGGGGCGGGGGGGGGGTATAGATTTTGTAAAAGTATCGCCGGGAAAAGCGCCGATTTCGTCAAAGGATCGCAGGAAAAATGTCAATTTCCTGAATCGTAGAAAAAACGCCGATTTCGTGAAAGGATTGCGGAAAAAACGCCGCTTTCGTCAAGGGTAGGGGTGATTCTGATCCGAATTTTCCGAAAAATTAAGGCATTCATTTCTAAAAATTTCAAAAATTCGGTCACCAATCCGAAAATTCGGACATAAAAAATCGCGAATTTAAATAAACGGTTGCCAAAAAAAATTAATTTTGCCAATCGTTTTCAGGGAAAACGCAAATTTCGTCCAAGAAAAGCGAAAAAACCGCAAATTTTATCGGAAGATCCCGAAAAAACCGCAAATTGCTTTAAGAGAAAAAAGAAACGAAAAATCGTGAAAAAAAGGAAAATTTCGTCGAAAGATCGTGAACGAACGGCAAATTTCGTCGAAAGAACAAAATTTCGTCGCTAGATCGCGAAAAAACGGCAAATTTCGTCGAAAGATCACAAAAAACGCAAATTTCGTCACAAGATCACGAAAGAGCAGCAAATTTCGTCGCAAGATCGCGAAAGAACGGCGAATTTCGTCAAAGGGCCACGGAAAAAACGCATAGTTAGTGCCCGGAATGGATTTCCCCATCCCCCTTCCCCCCCTGCTATAACTTTTCAGAAAATTTGAGGTGAATTTCAGAATTTTTTTTTTTTTTACTCAGAATCGCCCTTGGTCAAGGGAATATATTATAGAAAATATTATTATGAAATGATATTCTTTTTTTCAATGCATATGCATTTGTTATGTACTGTTTTAAATACAAAAGAATACGTCGTAAAAATTGTAAGGTTTTCAAAAATGACATGTTGGCACGTATGCAAATGTTATGTAATATGAAACTTGATTTAGGGGTGATTGTGTTCCGGGTGTAGCCCGGATTTCCGGGTTTTTCGGTCGATGCTTCCGGGTTTATGAGATCGTTACGTTTAGTGGAAAATTCAAACATTAAAAAATATCGCGAATTTCGACAAATTATTGCCGAAAAAAATCAAATCCTCAATCGTTCGCTGAAAAAATCGACAATTTCGTCAAAGGATTGCGGGAAGAAAAGCTAATTTCGTCAAATCTCGAAACAAACAAAAATTTCGTCAAAAGATCGCGAAAAAAGCGCGAATTTCGCAAAGAATCGCGATAAAACTAAGAATTTCGTCAAAACATCGCGGAAAAAACGCGATTTTCGTCAAAAGATCGCGTGAAAACGTATATATCGTCAATGGAATGCGAAAAAATGGATATCGTCAACGGATCGCTGAAAAAACGCAAATTTCGTTAAAAGATCACGTAAAAAAAAAAAAACATGAATTTCTTTAAAGAATCGCGGAAAAAACTGCAATTTCATCATAAGATCGCAGAAAAAACACATAGAACCGGGAAAGATTTTCCCCATCCCGGAATCGCGGCGAAAATGCGATTTTCATCAAAAGATTGCGGGGGAAAATGCGATTTTCATCAAAGGATCGCGGGAGAAACGGAAATATCGCCAAAGGATCGCTGGAAAAACGCAAACTTCGTTAAATGATCGCGCGAATTTCTTTAAAGAATCGCGAAAAACCACGCAAATTTCACCAAACGATCGCGGAAAAAACGCGAATTTTGTCAAAAATCTTGTTACATCATAAAACAAATTTCGTTTAATGATCTCGAAATAAAACAAATTTCTTCTAATAATCGCGAAATAAACACAAATTTCGTTAAAGGATCGCAAAAAAGTACAAAATTCGCAAAGGGTCGTGTAAAAAAAACAAGATTTTCGTCAAAAGATCGCGGAAAAACGGAAATGTCGCCGAAGGATCGCGGGAAAAATACAAATTTCATTAAAGGATTGCGAAAAAAAATACAATTTCTTCAGAGAATCTCGGAAAAACGCGAATTTCATCAAAAGATCGCGGGAAAAAATGCGATTTTCGTCAAAGAATCGCTAGAAAAATGGAAATATCGCAAAAGATCGCAGAAAAAACGCAAATTTTGTTAAAGGATCATGGGGGAAAAAAACATGAATTGCTTTAAAAAATCGCGAAAAAACGCAAATTTCGCCAAAAAAACGCGAATTTCGTGAAAGGAACGCAGAAAAAACATAATTAGAACCAGGAGTGATTCTCTCCCCACCCTCTTTGCTGTAACCTTTCAGAAAAGTTGCTGTGAATTTCAGATACATTTTTTTTTACTCAGAATCACCCTTGGTTATTGTGTTATCCATCTCAATCTCAGTACAAAAATGTCCAGAATTGCATATCTATATCTGTAGTATGTAATACCCAAGAAGAAAGCAGGAAAATGAAATTGACCTTGTGTAAGAGTAAAGCTAAAAAAAAAAAATTCTATTTTTATTTTTTTTTTTCTTATACTTAGCCACTTAGAAGTAGAGGTGTTGCAAACCGCATGTATTCGTTACTGAGTAACGGGTATTCTCTCTGATACGAACTACCGAATCGTTAGTTCGGAATGTGAGTCGTTAGTCGTTACTGCAGAACTAAGAAACTAACTTCAAACGTTACTTTCATTTCGTAACGGAGCCGCATTGTCTGATGCGGAAAGATGCTAATTTGTGCTCGGTCTTTGGACTCGGAAATCAGTTGTTCCCGTATTTTAGTATCACATACGGGTATACATATACATTTATAGTCGTTTCGTTATTTCAGCACTCGTTCATTCGCCAAAAATGTCCGTGCGAATACTTTTGGAAGGAAGATTTTGAAGTCACGTGGTCAATAGCAAAACAAACTGCTTTTAGAAGAACGATTACTGTGAGATCGTTTATTCTTTCAGGGATTTTACTTTTTATTTCACAGATATGAATGTGCTTTTTTGAAACATGGAGAGAATAATTGATTTTATTTATTTATTTTTATTTTTTCGATCAGGTGGTTCTATGAATGCATTTTAAAGAAGGAAGCATGGATCCAAGAAATAAAGAGACAAGATGTGTTTATCATTTAATATTTTAGTTAGATTAATTTCGTATTAAATATGCATTTGATCCATTAAGATTGCTCATAATTTTACTGTAAAAAGAACTGAAGCTTATAATAGAATAAAATATTCCTTGTAGCTATATTTAAGGAATGATAAAGTTTTTATGAAATATATTATGAAAATTTTATGAAATATAACTTTTTAAATCATTGATTTTTACCCATACTCGCATAAAATCCGTAGGCGCTTTTTATCAGAAATTAAGAAATGGATTAGCGTCTCTCTTTTTCCTTTAAATTCAAAAGATTTGTTTGACGATACTATGAAAATGGGTGTTTCGAACCAAATTTCTGGACGCGACAGTAATTGAAGGGCAGTCATATAAAGGCATTTGATTATAGATTGAACTGCAATAAACTTATCGAAAAATGTAAAACGCTATTCGATTCCATATCATTCCCATGACTGCCAATTTTATGATTTTATGCATTAGACTGAGTATATGAATGTGTCAAAATTTTGCGATCTTGAGCGGAGGTAAATATGTTTTTGAGAACCCGTTTAATGATAGTTTCCGTTATAGACAGGTTCCATTGTCGCATGTTTTACTGGTTTCAGTAAGCAGTGGACATTTCTATTAAGATACTCAATTACTATTTTTTTTTATTTAATACATACAGTAATACTTGCAGAGACGGAATCGCGAGAAATCGCGCACAAAGGAATTCCGTTTTAGAGAGATTTTTTATATTAGCAGATGGAATTTCATTGTATTATTTTCATGGGAATCGATATTGGAATATTTCAATCCAATGTACAATTCCACTTTTACAGGTTGCATTTATTTATTCATTGTTATATTGCGAATTTTTCCACTTTTACGCTGATTTCTGTTACAGACAGGTTTCGTACAAAATTTTATTATGGGTCTATGTAACGGTAACGAATTTTTGAAAAGACCTCACGTGCGCTATATAATTATAATTACTGTAGTCTTGTGACCATATATTTCACATGCAGCATTTTGAACGCCTAGTTTTATCTATACTTTATGAAATGTTAAATTAGTGCAAGCGTCCAGATAGATTTTATCTTTTATTTTAAGGAACAGTTAAAACTAATAATAATCGAAAAAACACTCAGAAAATTAGAAAATACACCGAATATATGTGTACTAGTACTTATCATGATTTTTAATATCCGTTTTCTAAAGAGTAACGAAAGTAACGAGTAACGAATATTTTCTAACGGGTAGTGCGTTTGAAAGTAACGAATACATACGGGTGTTCATTTAGTCGTTACTTTTACAGCACTACTTAGAAGTAAAATTGGATTGGTTTTGACATTTTTTTACTCTTTTCTAATAACTAGGTATGACTTGCATTAAATCTACTAAGAGATACCACCCTTAAAACGTAATTTCTATTTGTTTCATGAGTACTTAGAATAAATTCATTTACTGAACGTATAGAATTCGAACTTGGCATATTTAACAAGATAAATTGCACTCTCCATTTGATGAAATCATTTAGCTTTCAGTGAAATTAACATAAGTTTACCAAATTATGTTTTTCTGCAATTGTATATTTCAAACAATAGCAGAAATATGTCATTTGATTGTCATGCTGTTGCAGCATCAGTTGTTATGAAATTGATATCAGTGTTGAATTCAGACACTTTTCTCCGGGAGGGATTTCTGTGGCTCCGGGGGGATATTATAGAATTCCGAGGGGGAAATTGCACTTTTTGACCATCAAAAACACAAAATCTCAAGTCTTCCGGGGGGGGGGGGGGAGAAACTCACTGCTCTGGGGGTAATGTCTCCCCCCCACCCGGGCCACCCCCTGAATATTCAACACCGATTGATATTAGTATATTTTGCATCGATAATTTTCAGGGTTTTTCACTTTGTATCGATTAATTTTCAGGGTTTTTTACTCTGAGTCACAATCACCCCTGTTGATTTATCCCATTCGCTGCCAAAACTATAAAGTAAGAACTTTCAAATTTTTTGTTAAAATTCGTTTGCTACCACAAATTCAGAAAGGTAAATTTCGTTTTACTAATACAGTGAAATTTCTGCCAATAAATGAGGCAATTTCTTTAATTCTAAAATATGACAAAGTAATTAATAAATTAAAGCCACGAGTATACTCGTGGATGACAGCGAATGGGTTTAATTAAATTTAACTCTTTAGTATGCGCTCAGCTTTTTACAGCATAGTGAATCTTTTTCATTGGTAAATATTAATGTAACTTCAATGTATTATTAGTTGCAGTTATAGAGATTGGCATATTTTTTATCCATGCTTTTTTTTTAATTAAGAAATTAAATAAGAATATACCTAAATTCTTAAAGTTACTCGAAATACTTCTATTATACATACACAGTCAGGACAAGACTGCAAGGGACTGGTAAAAAGCTCCATTTTAGACAGGCTTCGATAGAAAGAAGTGTAATTAATTATGCTTCTAAGATACACTACCTCAATAAGATCTATTGTTCGTTTCGCAGGGATTCTGAAACTCTTCTGTTTGAGACAGGATTCCGTTATAGAAAGATTCCGCTTTCACAGGTTTCCCTATGTTTCACTAAAGAACGATGAAAATCCCCTTTCAGACAGGTTTTCAGCAAATTTAATTGTATCGCAATTAATATTAAGACCATGTAACGCTTCCGTTAAAGACAGGATTCTGTTATAGACAATTACTATTTTGACAAGTTTTATTCTATTCATATAACACAAATAAGTATATTTATGTAAATACACAGAACTTAAGTAACTTAACCTAAAAGTAATTTCTACCTTCATTTCAATAAAGTTTATTCGGATTTCGTATAACAATTTTCGAATTTTCGGATATTTTGTATGTGATTTTTAGTGTATTTTAGCGATTTTCTACCATTTTTCCACATTAGTGAAAGACGTTGATAGAAGTTGAATCAACTTTCAATCTTCGAGCACAATATATAATTTTTTTTTCTCTTTTCGAAATTTGTGCAGCGATTTAAAATTTTTTCGCGATATATTATTGTGATTTTCAGAGGTTTTTCGCAATTCGTGCTGTTTTTTTACGTACCCGGGCAAGTTAGCTAGTATGACATAAATAAGTATATTTACATAAATACACAAAACTTGTAAAAATGGAACCTGCCTATAACGGAATTCTGTCTTAAACAGAAATGTTCCATAGTGCTACGGAAAAGCATGCTATACAAATATACCTGATAACACGAAAACTTGTGTAAAACGGAAATTTTCAGCAATATTTACGATTTCATCTTGACAGGTTTTATTATATATATAACCTGAAGG
This sequence comes from Maratus speciosus, assembly GCA_963932465.1. Lineage (NCBI taxonomy): Eukaryota > Metazoa > Arthropoda > Arachnida > Araneae > Salticidae > Maratus > Maratus speciosus. The sequence continues at coordinate 417,038,847 of OZ010798.1, forward strand.
AAAAATTCTGGACACCCCCCCGAAACGAAATCCTGGCTACGCCACTGTTGGAAAGTGTTTCAAAATCTATGCTTACGCATGATTTTTCTTACTTGTTTTTTTCTTTCTAGGTTCAGTGTTGAATGGCGGATTGATTTCTTGACTGCTCCGGTCGGGATGGGGGGGGGGGGGGGGGGAGATTTTAGAGTTCCGTAAGGGGGGATGCACATTTGTCCATTAAAAAGCATAAAATCTCAAAACTTTCGGGAGGGACATTCCAATGTTCCCCCGGGTCACCCCCTGAATTCAATACTAGGTTAAATCGTTATACTTTTGTTTAGAAGCCTAGTTATTTGGGTTACTAGTTTATTATGTTGTATTTTTCAAGTTCCTCCCTTCTAATCCTTTCCGCCCCCCTTCCTCGCCAATCTTAACTTACAGGGCCGTTCAAAATATGCCTGCTATTTTAAAAATGCCCAATTCTCGTTCTATTTTATTATAAATCCACATTTTGAAACCTTGACCAAAGGTACATTTGAGGTCACCCCTCCTACCGTTTGAGACTTACCTGTCCCCCGGGGGGCAATTTATTGTTTCTTCCAAACCATCTCGTGTAACATATTGTTGGAAAGCTTTTAATCTCCTCTTTTATTTTCTGTCCCCTTCTGCATTTTAATGATGTTACAGCCCTTTGAACAGCATGAAATGGATATGCACTTATGAAGTGCACTAAAATATACATTCAGTACAATATGCGGTGCAAAAAATACTTATGAAACTAGTTATAGTACGAACGCACCTCATTTGCCACGTTTGACGAGCAATTTCCAACTTGTTTTTATCTGACCGATATTTTTTTTAAAGATAAATTTAAATATAATATAAATTATTACCAAAATTACATCTTAAAAATAATAATTTTAAAAGTTAAAAAACCTTATTATTTGACTCGGAGGTCTGTAGTAGCTTACTTCTGGGCCGCTAACATTAACTAGAGCCCCTAATGGGGAGGGTGAGGGGTGGAGGTGAATGGAGGTGAGGGGTGAGAGGTAGTCGTTACGGCCCTGTTGATTCGCTACGTTTTGGAGTTACTATTTTTCAGCTTATCTGTGTGAATCTGTGAACATCGAAATATCGATTCTAGAATTTGGGAATCGATTCTTATTGCGATCGATTCGGTTTTATACGATGTCGATTTTAATCGATTCTCAAATTTTCCAGAATCGCCCATCACTACTACATAATGACTGAATGAAACTTTTTGCCACTTTTTGTTATTTAAATCATTTGACCCACATTTTAAATTGATCAGATTCTAATGGAATATTATATACTAGCCGCCCTTGGCAACCAGTTTGGTCTCCCTTAAAATTTATTTTTGGGTAAGCATGCTAAGCATTGTATCATGTTACTTTTATTCATAATTTAATTTACTTGGACTCCCTTAAATATAATTTATAATCTCTTAAGCAAATATTAGTTTTTGTTGCATTAATATATATCTCTCAATTTGTTGATTTTCTGTAAGCAAGTAAACCCTATTGGTTTACAATGGAAGTATTGGCGAAATATTAGAGATATCGCCAATTTAGCGTCACTTTTGGCGATATTTTGCCATGTTGGCGACAAACACGCCCCCCCCCCCTTATAGGTATGGGGATGCATTAAATGCTGTTCAATAATCAATGAGATGCGTTTCATCCGAGCGTTGCCATTAAAAAATTAACAAATAATCGCTATTTCTGTGCCACATACAATAATAGCGTAATATATATATATATATATATATACTAGCTAAAGTACCCGGCGTTGCCCGGAATTTTAAGAATATTTGTTTTGAAAAATTAAACATGCAGTATAAAATAAACAACGCCAAATTTGGCGATATATCGTCAAGTTGGCGACAGAGCCTCCCTCCCCCCCCCCCCTGGTAACCCCCCTTATAGCGTCAGAAAGCTCTGACCAATCATATGCGTTTCGCGGTACCTACGCAGATTTTCAGGGGTCCATTTCCAAATCGTTACTTTTTTATATATATAGAAGGATTCGTCAAACTACTTATTTCATTTTTCACGTGGAAATCTTGCAATAAAAAAGTTATGATGTAATATTTACTTTCTTTTAAATTCGTCAAACCATTTATTTCATTTTTCACGTGGAAATCTTGCAATAGAAAAGTAATTGTATTGGTAAGGATTTTATTGTGAATTTTTAATTGTTGGCAACTACTATAACGAAAAATGTCTCAATCGGATTGGAAATTGCTGTTAAATTTGTGGTTTTAAAAACTAACTATAAATTATTTGGATTCCGGATTACTTTAGTTGCCTCGGCCGTCTTTTAATACACATGTACGTAACGTTTCACAATTCTAGCTTCCAAACTGTGGATTTGTGTAGAATAACTGTCAGACAAATTTTCATTTTTATATATTAGATATATATAGATTAACTGTTATAATCTATATAAGATATATTAATATATTTAATTATAACTTATTTCAGCCACTGGCTACTAAAAATTTAGATTTGCAGGTTTACACCACATACTACATAGTATGTAAATATTTAAATTAAAAAACTCAAACTAAAGTTAAAAGCATACTTCTAGCAATTATCATTAATTGACAGTACTGTACTGTATTTTTCTTTAGAAGGGGTAAATATTTTTTAAAAATGAATTGTACCATTAGAAAAGAAAATACCATAATTAAGTGGGTACTTTTTGTCTATTCGATTTGTTAAGCAGAAGCAGACTTATATATATATATAAAATTACCGTATATACCCGCGTATAAGCCGACCCCCTAACTTTCGAATGCAAATTCTGGAAAAAATCAAAAACCCGCGTATAAGTCGACCCCCTAACTTTTTACTTCAATTTTGCACAAAATCAAACCAAAGATTTCACTTGCCAATGTGAAAAGGTAGTAAGTAAACAAAAACAAATCATTGAATTTTTTTTATGATAAATTATTATTATTTGTATATTTTATGTATTATTTTTTTATCCATACACATAAAAAGCCATAATTTTGCAGTATTCGAAGTTTATTGCTTTTCTTTTTTAACTGACCCGCGTATAAGTCGACCCCCCAAATTTGCTTACCGAAAATTGCCAGAAATTCCTCGACTTATACGCGAGTATATACGGTAATTGTGTTATGTTTTTTTTTAATTATTATTTATGTCAGCTTAATTATTAAAAAATGAAAAAATCTGTCTTTGATGTATTCAGGCCGGCCTTGGATTATCCTCAGCCAAATTTTCTGACTCTGTGTGTGGCCCTAGCCATTGCCAACACACAAACATCCTTTATTAGTATAGATTACAAAAATCATATTTATAAAATAAAAGTAAATTATGTAACGTTTATTTAAATTATGTTTGTATAGATAAGTGCAAATGTTGCTAGAAAATTGCAAAAGATTGTATGACTCATAAACTGTAAATTTTCGACTCCTGAAAAGTGTCTAAAACTCCTGAAATTTAACTAGCCTATTCCTGATATAGTCTATAGTTTGCATTTAAGGTTTAAGTAAATCTATAAGGAATGAAACACTTAAGGGGCCACTTCACTGAAGCTCCCCGGTCTCAAAATCCAATGTTAGCCTATGGGAAAACTTTGAAGCGGTATGACTCATTGCCCAATATAATTATTAAAATACGCTTTTCACCATTAGAAAGTAGACGTCAGGTGTTGACGATGTGCGTTTTTAAAAGTGGCCTCCTTAAATTTTAAGTGCAAAAATTAAGGAAAAATCACAAAATGCTAATTTTTAAATACGCGAACACTTAAAAGGAAATAATATAATTCGAGTAATTACTATCTCTACAACACAACTAGTCCATATAACATCTCATTCATGTCACACAAGTGTCATAGTCACTACGGTGAAGCAAAAAAATAGGAAACTCCATACATCTCATTATGAGTCTCAAATGATCACTATATGTGACTCCACTGAGACGTCTTTGTGACTGCTGCTTTGTGATGAGTCACCATGTGACTTTACAATATAGTTACATTGTGACTCATGTGACTATCATCTGTAGACTCAATTTCAAAGTCATCGTGAACGCTGCATTATGTTAAGTTACCAAATAATGTCACATTAAAGTCACATGATGACTTTCAGGTGACAAAGAGACTACTGTGAAGTCACCATTGTGCTTTTTTGGGAAAAGTCTCCATGTGACTATAATGTGATATTATTTGGTGACTAATCATAATGCAACGTTCATGATGACTTTGAAATTTAGTCTAAAAATGACAGTCACAATTTAACTACATTGTAAAGTCACCTGGTGACTCGTCACATTGACGTCTCAGTGGAGTCACATATAGTGATCATTTGAGACTTAAAATGAGATGTATGGAATTTCCTATTTTGTTGCTTCACCGTAGTGACTGTGACACTTGTGACCATGTGTGACATGAATGATATGTTATATGGACTAGCTGTGTTGTAGAGATAGTAATTACTCGAATTATATTATTTCCTTTTGAGTGTTCGCGTATTTGAAAATTAGCATTTTGTGACTTTTCCTTAATTTTTGCACACCAGTGTATTTTAAAGAAGGTGATAAAATTTCATCCAGTGGAACTTTCAAAATTTATAGGGATGTTTTAAATACTTAAAATTTAAAGAGACAATTTTTAAAAACTCGCATCGTCTGCATCTGACGTCTACTTTCTAATGGTGAGAACCTAATGGCGTTTAATTGTATTAGGTAATGAGTCATCACGCTTCAAAATTTTCTCATAGGTTAACATGGGATTTCGCGATCGGTCAGCTTCAGTGACACGGCCCCTTAATTCTTTATGTACTGAATTATGAATTCATGAAGAAATTATCTCTGAAGCATTTTTCATGAATTGTTTAAACTACATTAGAAAATTTACATAATCCTTTAATAATTTTTAGAAGGATTAATTAAGTTTAAATTTATAGGGATTTTGTGCAGTATTTATAACCCCACTCACATCTTTTATTTTAAATATTTTTCTTAATATTTTGTAGAATTAGGAAATGTACAAATTAAATATAATGTTCTTACAATAGAAATATTTCCGAATTGGAAAATCCCCCCCCCCCCCCCCAAGCCAAGGAAGCTGAAAAGATGCAAAGGCAAAAGCAATCATCCTTTTAAAAATATTTTTGTTTTGTGCAACCAATAATGCTTCTGGAGCAAGATAAGTAATGTATCTATAACTCATTCTAAACTGTATTGCAACTAATCGATGTATTAAATGAATTTTATAATAAGTTATTTTAATGGTACTTATAAGTACGGTTAGTAGATAAAGGGTTAAATGCATTCTCCCTTTTCTTTTTTTACACTTTCCATCTTATAGTGAGACTGGTAATCTCAAGTGTAATGGTGATGCGTGTGCTAGTCTTGTTCATATTATACAGAGGCATTATTATTAGAACAGACTTCATAGGTTTATGGAAATCTTTTCGCTATTATGAATAATTTTTATAGTGGAATAGCATTTTTAGCCCCCGGTATGCTATTTCTTTCTCCCAGCTTATTTTGTCTCCAATAAATAGCGTTACTTTGTATACGCCAGCCGTAAAACAAAAGCACTCTACAGCATTTTTTAAAACTTCTAAGCATCGCACATTTTAGGTAGCTTTCATTACAAAAAGCTACCTATTGCAGCCGTTCGGAGGAAAGCGATTTCAAAAAATTTTGGTATATTTTCATCGATCATGACCCCCAGACCCCGAAACCACCCTCCGTTCAAAATTTATATATATATATATATATATATATATATATCCATATATATATATATATATATCTGACCTTTGTCATACTGTAACTCTCGAATTTATGAACCGATTTGGATGTAATTCGGTATGTATATAGTACATACCAATGTCTCGACCGAGTTCGTTGGCCAGCTTCATCCGCCATTTTGTTTCAAAATGGCGGCCATTTAAAATTTTCTTAAAAATTTTAAATTTGAAATGTGGTACCAAAGAATTGAAAATGGAAAAATATTTTTTTCTTATGTATTTGACCTTTATACAAAGATTCCGGAGCAGTTTTTGTTTCGTCTATATCTTAAAAAATGGCTGAGTTATAGCATTTTGAATTTCTAGCGTGGCTGACATTTTGAAACGTCCTGAAATTTGTCACGCGATAAAAGGCGTATTTATGAACCGATTTGGATGTAACTTCGTTTGTACATAGTACATACCAATGTCTCGAAGGAGTTCGTTGGCCAGCTTCATCCGCTATCTTGTTTAAAAATGGCAGCCATTTAAATGTTTAAGAAAAATTTAAATTTGAAATGTGGTACCAAAAAATTGAAAATTGAAAACATATTTTTTTTATGTATTTGACCTTGATACAAAGATTCGGGAGCAGTTTTTGTTTCGTCTATATCTCAAAAAATGGCTGAGTTATAGCATTTTGAATTTCTAGCGTGGCTGACATTTTGAAACGTCCTGATATTTGTCACGTGATAACAGGTGTATTTATGAACCGATTTGGATGTACTTTGGTGTGTACATAGTACATACAAATATCTAGACCGAGTTCGTTGGCCAGCTTCATCCGCCATCTTGTTTCAAAATGGCGGCCATTTAAAAAAATTTAAAATTTAAAATGAGATACCAAAATATTGGAAAATAAAAAAGATTTTTTTTGTATGTGTTTGACCTTAATACAAAGATCCCGGAACAGTTTTTGTTTCGTCTATATCTAAAAAAATGGCTGAGTTATAGCGTTTTGAATTTCTATTGTGGCTGACATTTTAAAACGACATGATTTTTGTCACGCGATAACAAGCGTATTTATGAACCGATTTGGATGTTACTTGGTCTGTACATAGTACATACCAATGTCTCGACCGAGTTCGTTGGCCAGCTTCATTCGCCATCTTGTTTCAAAAGGGTTGCCATTTAAAAAAAATTAAATTTAAAATTTAAAATGAGGAATTAAAAATTGGAAAATGAAAAAGATTTTTCTATGTGTTTGGCCTTGATACAAAGATTCCGGAGTAGATTTTGTTTCTGAAAATTTGTTCTTTTGTTTATATCTTAAAAAATGGTTGAATTATAGCACTTTGAATTTCTAGTATGGCTAACATTTTGAAACGATCTTGTATTTGTCACGCGATAACACACGTATTCGCCTATTTCCATGTGAGAAAGCATGTGGATAGTATACATCAACATCTCAGCCAAATATAAGTTACTTTAAATAAAAGCAGCTTGGATAAAGCTAGACTAATTTCGTGAAATTCTCATTCACAATGATTTAGTATTGATAAAAATTAGTATTGAATCTCCTATATTCGGTTTCCACTAAATTGAGCTTCGTGTGTTTGAATAATATAAGTTGGCTTTTTTAAAATAAGGTATTTGAAAGCTACCTCTTCCTCCCGGCACTGGCCGGAAGGACTTTTTAATGTTTATACCGTCGTATTGGGGGAAAAAAGGTACTTTTTAATGCAATTTGTTTGAAAATTGCATCTTCATTTGTTTTTTAAATAATTTTTTTGTAGTTTTTAGCGACATTTGTTTCATTTTGGCAACTCAAGTACTCCATTTCTATAAAAAGTAAAGAAAAAATTGTTGAAAAATAGCAATTATATCTTTTTGTTGCCATTTTCTCATAAAAATTGAAAAAAAATTAATTAAAATGCGTTCTATTTTGAGAAAAATATAAATGAAGGATTTATGATAAAACATGGAGCTATTAAAAAGTATATTTAATTTTAAGTATCTATATTAATGCAAATGACGTCATTTTATATAAAATAAAAGCGTGTGCTTTAAGTCTTAAAATTGAAATATGTTTTGCACTACAGTAGAGTCCCGATTATCCGAGTCCCGCTTAACCGAGTTATTTCCTTCTGATGAACTGGCGGCTTCTATTATTATGAAACAGCCATTATAAATGAAGCGTTAGGTGAAGATGAAAGAGCAGTCGTCAAAAGTTAGAACTCTGATTTTCTGGTCAGAATGGGGAAAAAAAATATATATATGGCCATTTTTTTTTCCGTGAAAAATGCAGCATAACAGCGCCACCTAGGGCAGGGTGTCTACAGAATCTGGAAATCATGAAAAAATCAGGGAGGTTTATCACTCGGGAAATGTCAGGGAACTTTGTAAAAATACTTGAAAATCAGGGAAATTTGTCTATATTGTGAAAATATTTGCATTTACACCTTCCCAACGAGACTGATTCGTCTATTTTATGTACCATATTTTTTCACATGCTGATTAATCTTTCCCAGTATTTTTTAAAAGATACACATGGTATGAGTTTTTGATATTTAACATAAATTAAGGTGATCAGATGTCCTGATTTTCTGTACTTAGGACTTATATTGAAGGCAATTTACGCATTTTTTAAAATTTTAAATGATACAGTAGCATAAACTGACCAGGTGGCCAGCTTAATCCAAGTAGTTATCCCGTCAAATTTAGATAAATATTAGAATTGAACATTTTTCAGAAATTGAGGAAACTTTCTGGTCACCCTGCATCCATTGGTTTCTATATGATGTTGGACTAATGAAGTTGGACGCTATGAAGTTAGTTGAGTTCGGGTTTATAAAACTGTCAACCAATACTTAATGAATATTAGGCAATTTTTATGTTTTTCTCTCAAATGAGATATTAGCAAGCTAGATAAGTGTGTTATACGAGGAATCGGCATACATGCAAAAATACCGTATGTGTATTATTAATAATGGAAATCAGGGAAGTCTTTTAAAATAGTCAGAGAAATCATGGAAAAATCAGGGAACTTTTTTTTAGAATTTCTGTAGACACCCTGTAGGGATGATTCTGTTCAGAAAATTTAAGGCAAAGTTTAAAAAATCGGTCCTCAATCCGAAAATTCGGACATAAAAAAATATCGCGAATTTCGACAAATGGTCGCCGAAAGAAATCGATTTTGCAGAAAAATCGTCAATTTCATCAAAGAATCGCGGGGAAAACGCGAATTTCGTCAAAGGATCGCGAAAAAACTCGAATTTCGTGAAAGTATCCCGAAAAAACCGCAACTTTCATCAAAAGATCGCGAAAAAACGCGAATTTCGTCACAGAATCGCGAATTTCGTGAAAGTATCCCGAAAAAATCGCAACTTTCATCAAAAGATCGCGAAAAAACCCGCAAATTTCGTCTAAAGATAGCGAAAAAACGCAAATTTCATCAAAGAATCTCGAAAAGGCGGGAATTTTGTCAAACAGGTGCAGAAAAAACAAATGGTTCCCCCCTTCCCCCTCTGTAACCTTTCAGAAAATTTGTTGTGAATTTCAGATCTTTTTTTTCACTCAGAATCACCTCTGGCGCCACCTGTTAGGCGATTTACACCAAAAACTAATCAGCACCAATGTATATCAAGGAAAAACACAATCTAAAGTTTTGTGAAATTCCGTACATAACTTCTTCCCACATAGCATTTTTAGTTTGCAGAAGTTTTGCTTTGAAAACCTGCAAAGTTGCAGCATGACAAGACTGAAAGTTCATAACAAGACTGCAGCAAGATAATGGAAACGCCGAAGCCGAAGTCACCACACTTTGAACTTGCAGCTAATTTGTTGTGCAAGTTAAATTCATGCTGTATCAAATTTATTGCAAATTAACGGCAAACAAGTAATCAAAAATACTGCAAAGAAGTAATATTTCCACGCCGCATTAACTGTTTCATTATAAGTTTAACCCCTTCGAAGGGGTTCATAGACCTGATCAGGTCTATTTATGCATACGCACCGTTAAGGTACATGCATCGTTTTTACCACTATAAACAAGTTAGGGTAATATTTGTACTTTTCAATTCGAGCCTTTTTTGGTATTTGATAAGTATAGCGTTTAAAAAGAGCGGTGCCAACCGAATAAAATTTCTGCAATTTCTGTGTATCTGCTGATTCACTATTCTCTCAACAGAGGGATTTTTTGCTTTCGTCACCTTCTAGAGATGAGATGGGCTCAGCCCGAGTCCGAAAGCCCGAGCCCGAGCACGGGCTCGGGCTCTATTTTTATTCTAGCCTGCGGGCTCGGGGTCGTTCTTTCTGAAACCGGAAAACTATATTTTATTTATGTATAGAAAAGATTGAAAGAACTTTTTTCCCCGTTTAAAATTACTTTTCAAGTCTTTTCAATGTTATTTAGATCAAAATGAAGGGGTAACAAAAACCGTGTTTATTTATTTTAGTATTTGATTGCTGTTTCAAAAGAAAATTTGTGATGTTTTCAGATTTATGTGTACGGCATTTTCGACGACGATCAATTAATATGGCGCCAATCAAAACAAACACAAGCAATGAATTTGTTTTTATTAGGATTTTCGTTTGTGACAGAAGATATTTTTTAATCCGATCGTTTATTTATTTTTTATTTAGTTATCTAACACAAAGAGAATGTTTTCTTCGATTTTTAGTAGACCAGAATTAGCTTGAGGTTTGCAAATTATTTAATCTTATATTTGCGCATGAGTCATAATCATTCTTCATATGAAAATAACTTTACTGGGTATTATATCTATTTGTCATGAACTCTGCTCATGCTAAGGACTCCGTAGTAGATTTACGAGATCACTTTGCTTCGTAAGTAAATATAATTACTTTATTATTCCGATAGGAAGCAATCAGTCAGTGTTTCTTCTTTTAATATAAAGGCATCTGACCTTTAAGATAACGGTGCCAATTTTGTAATTTACGTTGATTTTCCGGTTCACGTCAATCACGGAAGGCTGTTATGAGAAAGGAATCGATTATAGTTAAAGATGTATCGGGCTCAGGCTCTGATGACAAAAAATCTTTCGGGCTCGGATTTAAAATCGTCGGGCTCGGGCGGGCCCGGGATCCAAAAAACGAGCCCGAACTCATCTCTATCACCTTCATGAATTAAAGACAGTCTTGCCATCAGTTTCACAACAAAGTACTCATGCAAGTGGGTGATGGTATACCTTGCGGGAGATTTGCTGCGAATTTCTCAATTCAAATTTGTCACGGCAAGATAATTCAGAAAAAAGCAAACTTGCTGCCAATGTTCATGCTATCTGGGTTGAGGTAGAGTGCCTACAAAATTTCTGTCACAGACTGACTTTTTCTATAAGCAGTCAAATCATGTTCAGGATCTTCTAAAACGTATAAATCCGTCGGAATTTTTTTCAGGAAAGACGGAAGAATATAATTTGGGACATTGAAATTCCGAAGAAGGACATTAAAAAAAAATTCGTTTATGGTCAAAGCATACGTAGTTATGATACTTTAAATCGTATGAATTTTCAATGTTTTCTGAAACGAAAAACGCGCCTTTCTGTGTTTATAAGTATTTAGCGAATTTTTGCAAAAGAGTTATGAAACAAATAATAAATCTGAATTTTTATTTGTTATTTTTTATAACAAAAAATCTTCCAAAGATGGCACATTTACTCTATATGAAATGAAACACTTTTGAAAATTTTAATTTTTTGTAATTTAATTTAAACTTACAAAACCATGTACTATTTTAAAGCTTTAAAATCACCTAGATTTTGTATTTTCCTTGCAATTATGATTATCTGTTGAGTTTTGGCAAAAATGTGTTATATAGGACAAATAAAGCACATTAGCATTATGACATTTTATATATTAATTTTCATTTACAAATAAAATTTCTCATAAAACAAAGGAGAAATTAAAAAATAAGAGAAATTGTACAGCGTTCCTATGCGACTAGAAAACAGGGAATTGTCGGGGAAAGTTACAATTTTTTTCTAAATCCTGGAAAAGTCAGGGATTTTTTTTTTTTTTTTTTTTTTTTTTTTTTTTTTTTATGCATAATTATGTGTCAAGATTCTCCTGAGTATTCCCAGGTCAAGTCTTCAAAAAAAGATCTCATTTTTCACCTCCAAGTAGAATTTTCGCTAAATTAACATTTTTAACATAAACATATTTTAGCTATACAAATTTGTCGCTAAATAGGCAATACCTCCTCAAAAGAAACGTTGAGCCATGTTAATGTGCCTATGATGAGATTTCATGAATATTTATATAAGAAAAAGAAAGAAAATTATGAAACAAGCGAAAAAGAAAAACTGTAGCTGAATTTAAAATGCTTAAGAGGCTTCTTCAGTCAGGCGAAAAGACTTGTTCACTAATGCTAATCCTACGGAAGAAATTTATAAAGATATCTCGGTTGCATTTCAATATTTTAAAATGATTTCTTTTGCATTGGATAGCTGAGATCGATCTGTATGCAGGCCGTTTTTTTACTTTTTCGATTTTCATTACAGATTTTTTTATGAGGATGTTTTCACTTTCGAAACCGGTTCCGAAAATGAAAGTGTCCCATAAAAAATATCTGTAAACAAAATCGGAAAAGTAAAAAACAACCTTTGTACAGATCGATCTGAGCTGTCTAATGCAAAAAAATCATTTAAAAATATTGAAATGCAACCGAGATATCTTTATAAATTTCTTCATAGGATTAGCATTAGCGAACGGGTCTTTTCGCCTGACTGAAGTAGCCACTTAAGATAAAAAATTGAAACTTACACAAGAGACTGCTTCTGAAACAACACAAATAAATGACATGTTTAATTGTTTTTAATTTTTTATTATTTAAATATCAAATGATATAGATTTTTAGTTACAATTTTGTAGGTTATTTTCCTTTTTAGAGACAAGTTTACATTTTATTCTTATTAAAGCATCAATATATTCTCTTTTGCTGTATAAGTTTAATCGTTAAGATCTAGAATTGTAATTCGTATTTCTAAAAATGTCGTGAATTGTGGTCAGGGAACTGGGAGAAACATAGTATGAAAAAGTCAGGGAATTTTGTTTTTCAAATAAAGTATGAACCCTGCAGTAGTTTTAAAAGGCACTTAATGATAAAGGTGATCAATGTAAATTAGCATACCCCCAAAGAGTAGAGACATCTATCGGCCGTTAGCGGACTTCCATTTTTGAGCCAAATGCTTTAGTCATTTAGTATTACGAGAATAGCGCTCTAGCATACAAAGTAGTTTTTTTTTCTATTTATTATTTTGTATTGACAATAAAAAGTCTTCGAAAATCACCCCCCCCCCCCCCCTCCTTTGAAATTTCCAAACTAAGAATCGTTTAAGAGTTTAAGGTTGTCAAAAAGATTTTTTTTTCATCATTTTTTACTCTCGGCCCAAGTTAAGACGTTCTATGCAATGTTTTCCTCCCTGAAATGTCTTTTTCGTTTTCTTTAATAAAAAGCATGTTTTTCTTCCCAACCTGGATGTAACCGACGGCGTTAAAAATTTAAGAAAGATAATCCATAAATATTGTTTCAAAAAAATAATTTGTACGCATATTACAATTTTCTGAGTCAATTAATAACATATAAATCCGTTTACTGATTGTTATTTACATCTGTTGTTATTTAAAAAGTGCGGTAATGTCTTTTTTTTATTATTATTACTTTTCTTCTTGATGGAAGACTCGAACGATGCAACGAAGGAATGCTGAAGTGGGATTAATGTTGTTTGGTGCTGCCATCTAATGTTTTATTTAGAAGTAAATTCGAGTTAGGAAAAAGTTCCGGAAATTGTATCGTTAGTTACGGTTCTTGTTCGATACATCTTTAAAAAATTCGTTACTGAAAATAATCGAAAAAGAATCTGAAAACAATTTGATCATGGTTTTCATACTTCAACATGTAGAATTTTTCTTTAAACAAGAATTCTACAGTGATACAGTATTATCATTAGAATTGCTTGGTGCTGCCATCTATTATCATTACTTAGAAGTTAAAATAAAGGTCTGTACTGAAATTAATCGTACTTAGTCGTAATATATAACTATTTCCCGGTGCGGTGGTATTACAGCTCCGAAAGCAGCTGGTAAAATCATAGGGTAGTGGCGTATTAAGAGGGTGGGCTGATAGGGCTCCAGCCCCCCTCTCCTCCAAAATTTGTAGAAAATATCATGCTTAATTACGAAAGTTTAGCAAAATGAAACCTGCTAAGATAAAATTAAAAAGGAACCAGAAAAATATTCCGTTTTAGACAGGTTTTCATCTTAGAAAATGTGTTATTTCGCAGAGACCACGAAATAGTCATTTCAGCCAGGTTTCCGTTATACACAGACACTCTTTACACAAGTTTTATTATCTGAAACGTGATATATTAAAGTGCATTATTAATTTTAATTAGTTTAAAAAACAATAATGAAAGGCTTACACCTACTATTTATCATTTGAAAATCTGTGATTTAAGGTAATTCATAGATTGAGACATTTTCTCAGCATGAACTGCAAAGCCTTGACCCTCTTTTTTTTTTTTTTTTTTTTTTTTTTTTTTAGCCCCCGGTATGCTATTTCTTTCTCCAAGCTTATTTTGTCTCCAATAAATAACGTTACCTTGCCGCCAGCCGTAAAACAAAAGCTGATGTTTCATTGTGTGATTAAATACTCTACAGCATTTTGTAAAACTTCTAAGCATCGCACAGTTTCAGTGTTTATACCGTCGAATTGGGAAAAAAAGTACTTTTTAATGCAATTTGTTTGAAAACTGCATCTCAATTTATTTTTGAGATATTAATTTTTTTGTAGTTTTTAGCGACATTTGTTTCATTTTGGCAACTCAAGTACTCCATTTCTGTAGAAAGTAAAGGAAAAAATGTTGAAAAATAGCAATTATATCTTTTTGTTGCCATTTTCTCATAAAAATTGAAAAAAAAATTAATTAAAATACGTGCTATTTTGCGAAAAATATAAATGAAGGATTTATGAAACATGGAGCTATTATAAACTATATTTAATTTTAAGTCTCTATATTAATGCAAATGACGTCATTTTACATAAAATAAAAGCGTGTGCTTTAAGTTTTAAAAATGAAATATGTTTTGCAGTAGGGTCCCGCTTAACCGAGTTATTTTCTTCTGGTGGACTGGTGAAAAAAAATTATGGCCATTTTTTTCCCATTCTAACCAGAAAATCAGAGTTCTAACTTTTTACTACTGCTCTTTCATCTTCACCTAACGCTTCATTTATAATGGCTGTTTCATAATAATAGAAACCACCAGTCCACCAGAAGAAAATGAAGTAATGGAAATGCCGGGGGCGACACTAAATTCTGAAAAAGCAGAATTCCTGTCCTCTAGTTTTTTTTTTTTTTTTTTTTTTTTTTTTTAATTAACGTAAATGCTTGTTACCTTATAGACTTGTTATTCAGCTCGTTACAGCACTGTGATGTGTTATTTTTATTTCCACAGCATTTACAAAATATTGACAAAAAAGTGAGTTGCTATTCCAGATGTATCCCATTTATGAGAAAATGAAAAACGCTATTCAAACGTATTGCAAATGTCATTCATGCTTGCTCCAAAATGAGTCCTAGAATGTGTTGAAGGAGGTGGTGTGTGTGGGAGGGGGGGGGGGGAGGGGGGTAGAGTGAGAACGCTCTTAAATAATTTTAAATTTACTGTTTACTTCGATTTTATTTATTATTTATTGAGATACCTTTTAGTAGATAATTTTCAGTGTCCCGTTTTAAAAAATGTGGTATAACCAATGAAATTATACTTATAAAGACAAAAACCTGCCTAAAGCGAAATTTTCCCCAGTCCCATGCGACTCCATATTAGCAGGTTTGATTGTACACTGGTTATCAAAAATTAAGGAAAAGTCACAAAATGCTAATTTTCAAATACGCGAATACTCAAAAGGATATAATTCAAGTAATTACTATCTCTACAACACAGCTTGTCCATATAACATCTCATTCATGTCACACCACACATGGTCACAAGTGTCACAGTCACTACGGTGAAGTAAAAAAATAGGAAATTCCATACATCTCATTGTGAGTCTCAAATGATCACTATATGAGACTCCACTGAGACGTCACTGTGACTGCTGCTTTGTGACGAGTCACCATGTGACTTTACTATGTAGTTACATTGTGACTCTCATGTGACTGTTATTTGTAGACTCAATTTCAAAGTCATCGTGAACGCTGCATTGTGATAAGTTACCAAATAATGTCACATTAAAGTCACATGATGACTTTCAGGTGACAGAGACTACTGTGAAGTCACCATTGTGCTCTTTTGGGAAAAGTCTCCATGTGACTATAATATGATATTATTTGGTGACTTATCATAATGCAACGTTCATGGTGACTATGAAATTGAGTCTAAAAATGACAGTCACATGAGAGTCACAGTTTAACTACATTGTAAAGTCACCTGGTGACTCGTCACAAAGCAGCAGTCACATTGACTTCTCAGTGGAGTCACATATAGTGATCATTTGAGACTCATAATGAGATGTATGGAATTTCCTATTTTTTTTGCTTCACCGTAAGTGACTGTGACACTTGTGACCATCTGTGACATGAATCAGATGTTATATGGGCTAGCTGTGTTGTAGAGATAGTAATTACTCGAATTATATTATTTCCTTTTGAGTAGTCGCGTAACTGAAAATTAGCATTTTGTGACTTTTCCTTAATTTTTGATAACCAGTGTATAATAGATGCGTTACCTGCCATAATAAACACCTGTTTAAGGGGCTATTTTAGTCACCTGGAA
Source organism: Maratus speciosus (assembly GCA_963932465.1). Taxonomy (NCBI): domain Eukaryota; kingdom Metazoa; phylum Arthropoda; class Arachnida; order Araneae; family Salticidae; genus Maratus; species Maratus speciosus. Next base: position 417,055,348 of record OZ010798.1, read on the forward strand.
AGACAAGATATCTCGTTTGCAATTTAATATTTTTAACTTCTTCGGTCCCTGGGTCCCCATACGAGGACCTCTGTTCTTTTCCTTATAAAAACTAAAATGTCTGATTTTTTTACATTTTCACATCACTTCTTAATAGCTGAATGATTTTTGCGTTCAAAGCAAACGAATAAATTGCAGCATCTACAGTGAGCAAAAAAAATATTTGCACACCAGATAAATTTGTTGTAGCATATGTATAAATAAATAAAAAGCAACTAAAAATTAAAAATACCAACGCTTTTAGAAAACAAATAAACATATTTAATATCTGACTTAATAATTATATTTAAAATATGAAAACATAAAAAAGTAGCATTTGTACTGCCAAAAAAATATTTGCACACTAGCAATAAAAATAGAACTAGAGGAATTATTTATAAGTTAAAAATAGTGCTGATATTTAGTATGCATGCCCTTTGCTTCAATTACAGCTTGTAATAGTCTGGGCATTGATTCTGTTAATTTGTGACATGTTTCACTGCTGATTTATAGCCATTCTTCCCTAAGAGTTGCTTAAGTTCTGATTTGTTAGAAATTTTCTTTTTCCTTATTTTCACATCCAAAGTATGCCATAAATTTTCAATCGGATTGAGGTCTGGTGATTGTGGTGGCGTTTTCAATTGATTTTTTACATTATAAAGCAACCATAACCTCGTAATATATGCAGTGTGTTTGTGATTGTTATCCTGTCGGAAATAATATGAATTAGGAATTCCTAATCTCAGAGCACTATTAGATAAATGATCTCGCAATATATTAATATATTGTTTAGCATACATATTGCCTTCAATAAAGGTCATTTCGCCAACTCCGTTAAAAGACATGCATCCCCAAATCATTACATGACCACCGCCATGTTTTACAGTTGGTTTCAAGTTTTTAATTTGAAGAGAAATATTTGGCTTTCGCCTTACAGTTTTCTTACCATCTGAGCCAAAAATATTGAACTTGCTTTCATCGGAAAAAATAACAGTTTTCCAAAACTCTAGTGGTTTGTTGGCATAAGCTTTTGCAAATTCAAGTCTTTTCACCCTATTTGTTTCACTAATAAATGGTTTTTTTCGAGGGGCTCTTCCTCGAATATTTGCATCATGAAGAATATTTCTAATTGATTGTGATGTAACTATTGTTCCCGACGTTGAAGCGACATCAACAGCCCATTCTCGAGCACTTAGAAAAGGGTTTTTTGAAGATTCTTTTATGATGGCTCTCCTTTGCCTGGTATTCAGCTTTCTTGGGCGCCCAGTTCGCGGCTTATTTATTGTCGAACCAGTTTCTTTTTTCTTCTTAATTACATAACGAACACTAGAAAAGTTTAGATTTATTTTTTTACCTATTCCTCGGTAACTTAATCCAGAATTATGAAGAAATATAATCTTCTCACGGGTAGCAACAAGTCTATGGTTACTTATGCAAAAAATCGTCTGCGTGCAAATACTTTTTTTGCTCACTGTAAGTTGATTCCTACATAAAATAAATGTTATTTTCATCTGAGTTTGCAAAGTGTCTAAATATGCCCTGAAGACAGTATGACCAAGAAAGTGAGAAATTGGCATAAGTATTTAATTTAAATATTTTTCAATAAAAAATTTTGAGGATTTGCAGATTACTTACTTGTTTAAAGATCTTAAATTTGTGATTGCGTTAATTTAGGTTAATGGTTATTAAATTGATGTTTTTAAGGGGGTTTGTAGTTTTAGATCCATATTTTTTAACCTAAATTACTAACGCCTAAAGGATCAATTTCAGAAAAGATATTTTTTCTGTCATGTACGATGTCATTTTGTTTGCAAAAAACCAATGAATAAGCATTTGTATTATTATTTTAGCATCGGAACTGAAGAGTTTAAATAATTTTTTCAATTGTATAGCTGAGATTTATCTTTATATCTGCCCTTTTTTACCCGTCTGCCAAGAAGGGTTATGTGTTTCACGCGTATATGGGTATGTGGATTTCTTTATACCTTCGAAACATCCCAACGGCTGGATGGATTTTATTGAATGAGGTCTCTATCGATTCGTCTTAACCTTCCGATGGTTATAGGCTAGGTTTTGTTTTTATAAATTCAAAATGGCGGCCGTAAAATACAAAATGGCGGTAGAGACGAAAAAATTTTTTTACGCACCGTATTGAATGGCATATTATTGGATAGGTCTTTCAAAATGAAGACGATGATTCGTTGACTATTTTACAGTCAGAAGCCCCGTTTAAATATTACACAACCTGGAAGTTGTGTAGGTAAGAACTCTAGCTTTACTGCAACTCTAACCTTGATAGACATCTATAGGCCTCACCAAAACAGTGTTTATAGATAGGAACTAACAATTAAACACAACTTAAAAGTCATCAATACAAGTAAATAAAATAAATAGGTAAGTAATATAAAAAATAGTTTCACATTGATGAGACATACTTAATTAGTTCGCTTTTCTACACAGTCGGGTTTTTTGATTTTTTTAAATTTTATTACTTTTTCGATTTTGTTTGCAGATTTTTGTTCAAGAGGATGCTTTCACTTTCGAAACCGGTTCCGAAAATAAAAGTGTCCTGATTAAAAAAAATCTGTAAACAAAATCGATAAAGTAAAAAACGCCCTTTGTACAGATCGATCTCAGCTAGTCAATGCAAAAAGAATGCAATGCAAACGAGATATCTTTAAAAATGTCTTTCATAGGATTAGCATTAGTGAACGGGTAATTTCAGTTGACTGAGGTAGCCTCTTAAATTGGAATTTTTACCGTTTCTTGTGATTTCCTCTTAAAAAATTTTACTATATCTCAGCCTCTTCCGAAATGATAAGTCTAGATACGCCACTGTCAGAGGGGACTTCGAAAATGAAATTTTTTGGTTGACCTAATTCACGTCTAATCTCCACCCCCCCCCCCCCAAAAAAAAAAAAAAAAATAAAAAAAAATAAATACACTTTATTTTTAATGATAAACCAGTAGAGGGCAAGTCCTAGTGGATTTTTTATAGCCCATAGAACACACTGTGCATGGATGTTTCCATTTTTCTCAACCTGGTTTTTATACGTAAAGATGAAATTTTGTAATTGATTTTTAAACCCCTGCTGATAGACTAGAATTATAAATATTGAGTTCAAAGGTGTGTTTCCGACGGCAATACAACCTTTAAATATTTTTAGAACGTAAGGCGGTCGTCAAATTCCCTGCGCAGCAAACGCAAAATTTTCTGACTCATTTTTAAACGCAAATTCACGAAATTCGAGAGGCGTGGCTATTGAAGCGATCTGATTTTTTTTATTTTTTGATTGGTAAATTATTTATCGAGTTGTAAACGAATTTTGCATTGTGATGACACATTTTTCTTTTTTCTCTCGCCGTCACATCCGGAAATTCGGTACAAAACGTCAACTTGGGCAGAATTTTCTGAAAGGTCTGTTGCGTTTATCAAATTAAATTTAAAAAATCAAAAAACCCGACTCGTAAAAAGCGAACTAATTTATTATTCCTCATCAATGTGAAACTATTTTTTTAATTCCTACTATTAGCTCACACTCTCGCTTTATGTATCTTGTTCAAATTTTCAATCGTTAATAAAATACTTATTATTCATCCAATCAAGCTCAAATAAATTTTTTAAAACTTTTAGAGGATGACACTTGATGTTTATCCAGTTTTTTTCAAATATTAATTCATTTTCAATAATCGAGAGAGCCTTCTTCTTGATCAAGGTATTTTAAGACCGAGAGAGCCCTCTTCTTGATCAAGGCATTTTAAGCGCCACTCAAGAGGAAAGAAGAATGGACGAAAAAAAATTCTCTTATTGATCTAAGTAGGAATTGACTTAATTTTTTTTTTATATTACTTGTTTATATTACTTACCTATTTTTTTTATTTACTTGTATTGGTGACTTTTAAGTTGTGTTTAATTGTTAGTTCCTGTTCCTATCTATAAACACTGTTTTGATGAGGTCTATAGATGTCCATGATGGTTAGAGTTGCAGTAAAGCTAGAGATCCTACATACACAACTTCCAGGTTATATAATATTTCAACGCAGCTTCTGACTGTAAAATAGTCAATGAAACATCGTCTTCATTTTGAAAGACCTATCCAATGATATGCCACTCAATAGGGTGCGTAAATTTTTTTTTCGTCTCTACCACCATTTTGTATTTTACGGCCACCATTTTGAATTTATAAAAACAAAATCTAGCCTATAACCATCGGGTCGTTAAGACGAATTGACAGAGACCTCATTCATTAAAATCCATCCAGCCGTTGGGATGTTTCTAGGGTATAAAGAAATCCATCTACACAGATACGCGTGTAACACATAACCCTTCTTTTCAGTCGGGTAAAAAAGGAAAAGTCTTTCGATTACATAGTTTCTCAATAACAACACCTGCAAATTTCATACGTTTCAGAAGAAAAATACATTAAAATATGTGTCAGAAAGTAGCCCATTTAGATATGAGAGCAGCCTAAAATATAAATTAAAATGTTAATTTGGTGGCATTTTTCCGTTAGCCCGGCACAAGCGACCAATCGCCTAATATTCTCTGTAACTCGCACAGTTGTATACCAGTTGAAATAACAATGGATTTAATGATGCTCCAATCAATGCTCGCCAAAATAGGTCAAATAACTATGAAACTGCAACAATGAAACATTTTGAAAGCTGAAAAGTAGAAAATAAATTATAAATAAATAAGCGGTCAGGTGCGTGTATTACCCGCGTTCAGAGGGTTCCGTAAAATAAATATATGAATTATTAACTGTATTATTTAAAAAAAAAAAAATCGTTGCTAAAAGAAAAATAAGGACTTTGTAAAAAACTATGCAACGTAGGGTTGGGTACAGCTGTATATACTAGAAAAATATGAATGGGTATACTATATAAGTTCAAAAAGGTATGAAGCCTAAATAATATCAAATGTTGCTATTCTGTATAACTCTCTCTCTCTCCCTTTTTTTTTTTTTTATTTTTTTTATTTTATTTTTTTTTTTTACTTATGTTAATGTGTTTATGATGAACTTAATTCGGTGCCGGCAATAAAAGTAATGCATATTTAAATTTTATTTGGCATTTCATAAAACTAAGTTCAGCGTAGTAATAATCTTTTCTTTTTGCAGTGTTGCTAAAACAAAATCCTTGTTAAAAGTTTAAATTTGGCATTGTGCTAAGTGCGCTTTGAAAGGAGGTCGCAAAGTTGCAACGCCGCCTTTGTCCGTGCCACGTTTTTCCAGATAGGTTTTTAATTAACTTTTAAAGACACGGGAGGCGTGAGAGAGCCACTCAATTCAAACTAGTCGCGAATCCCATAGTATTTATGTGATTAATTCTAATAAACTTAGTCTGTTTTTAACAATTTGACGTTTATTGCTTTTATACTGCTATTGGGCATTGCATTACACAAATATATCATTAAAAGTTGTTATCTAGGCTTTAAAAGCCGAAGGTACATAGAGTACGTCGCCCCTGTCATTATGTATGTCTAAACCGTCCTTGTCTATAAGGGTTAATATCATGGCTAATTACCGACGATTTTTTTCGAAAATCATTATGTCACAGATGCAAATCGAGAACGTACTGATGAATTGAATCGAGGAGACAGGCGCACGGTGGGTGATTTAACGACTCTAGTTGGCCAAAATTGTTTTTGGCGTCAATATAGTCGCATCGCCATGAAATTGAAAAATGTTATTGATATTCACTGTTGAATGTTAAGTATTGCAAAATGTAGCGTGTAGCCGTCATAATTTCGTTACATGGACATTCAAAAGTATTTCATTACATTACGGCCTATCGGGAAAAATCGTTTGCGGTGGTTTTTAATGATGTTTCATAATTTCAAACACTTTGAAATTTATATACATATCTATGAAGGGCACTACAAGATGATTGCTATAGAATATGGTATGGATAGCACTTTTCGATCATTTACAGGAACACTAAAAAGAATTATGTTACATTATGGTCTATGGAGAAAAATTGCTTGTGGTGTATTTGTTTATGTTACACTATTTAAAAAGTATTTAAATTAATATATATCTCCGAGGTGCTCTATAAGATGCTCACTATTGAGTATGATGTGCCATTCATCTTTCATATACAGGGACACACAAAATAAATGAGTTATATTTTTCTCTGTATCAACAATAATTGATGGAAGTGCGTTTTCAGTTGTGGAACACTTTTTTAAATTATAAAAATTACATACTATTTAGTGCGTATAAATTCTATAAATCATATACAGGGCTGCACAAAACATCTGAAGTGCATTTCCGTTTATTGACAGAAATTGCTAACGAGGAATTTTCAACTGTGCTATGCGTTCACTAACTGTTCTAAATTTTAGCATATTGTGAATTATATGATAAACCTATAGTTCATATACAGGGATGTACCAAATTTTCAGCTATTTTTTCGACTTTGGTTGAAATTGAGTTTTCAAACGTGTTATATGTTTTACAAATTATTACTTAGACATCGTTTTTCACGTTATTAAGCTATGAAATTTTATTATAGTAGTCCGAATGCGTTGAAAAATGTTTCATAATCTGATTGACGCATGATTTTACGTTCTTCTTGATAATTTTAATGATACTTTCTTAACAATATGGAAGCTAAAGTGATAAAACTATTTTTATATTATGATAACAAATCCTTATAATTTCTTTTTCTAAAATTTAAGATAAGAGGCAAACATTCGACAGCTTTAATGAAAATTGCTGTGTTTTATATTCTGTTGTATCTTTATATTTATCTCTGCACAGAGGAACCTTATGTAAAGAATGGGAATCATAAGATATGAGAAAATGCCTATATTATGTTTTGCGTGGTATCAAATCTGAATTTGGAGAATTTGTCTGTATCAATTTTGTAACCACTCGAAATTTGCAGCCAAGTAATATATTTTAAATCATTTTGTCCGGAGATATCTATCTGCATACAACTGGCAGTTTTTGTCCACATTTGGTCATAAATTTAAAGATTTCGCGCTTGCAAAATTTCATGTGCTCTTCATTGTAATTTTCAGCTATAAACAAAATATTTTCAACCAAATTCACATTTTCGTTAAATTTTAAATTTTGATCTTGTTGCCGTTGCATAATGGTGCAAAAGTTTATTATGTGACTAACTTAAATTCTGCTGTCTTTGATAAAAAGAAAATGGTACTTGAACTAAAATTTGAAAAAAAAAAAAATTATTTAGACTTAACAAGCTAAAAGCAATTCTGAAAACTGGGAGGGCACCTACGAGCAGGCAAATTAAATTGGAACGAAAAGGTAATAATCTAAACTATTTAATCATACAAAAAATTGAGCTTAATCGTGCTTAATCATATAACTTTTTCTATATTAAACCTGACAAATTGTAAAAAATTACAGAGTTTTTTGCGACATTAAATATGAAATAACATCTGATATGTGCAAACTTTATGCACATAAATCCGATAAAATAACGTCCCTATTTTGTTTGGAAGCGTCCATAATCGAGCAGTATATTTTATTCCGCTTCAAGTAACAGATTAAAGAACTATACTAAAATTGATTGATTCATTCCCAACTACGAAGCACCAAATTTGTGCTAGTCTATGGGCCATACAATTATATTTATATCAAAACCAATAGCAGGGTACAACACCTTAACTATTGAGCTATAATAGGCAAAAAATAAATTACCTTAGGAAAAACTTTTAAAAATCGACTTCTGGCCAGCTAGAATCGGCAAATCACCCAACGTGAGACGCGTTACAGTTCAGAATGTTGCTGATGCATTGAACGTCTCGTATAGCTCTGTCCAAGGAATAATTGCAAAACCCTGAAAAAAAAGCAAATCCCTGCTAAAAGCAAAACATTCGATTTTTTCAAAATGATTTTGATGCCTAACCGATGGCGCAAATGCATGGTGACTGCGTTCAGGGCCGAAACTAAGGGGGGGGGGGGGGTGGGCGGCAGAGGGGCGTGTGCCCCGGCGCCAGAACAAAGGGGCGCCACATGAAGATTATACCTTTGGAAAGGATAATTTTCTTCTGATGGACTGATGGCTTCCATTATTATGAAACAGCCATTATAAATGAAGTGTTGGGTGAAGATGAAAGAGCAGCCGTAAAAAAAATGGCCATAATTCTTTTTGAAAAAAAAAAAAAATATATGGCCATTTTTTCCCCCATTCGGACCAGAAAATCAGAGTTCTAACTTTTTACGGCTGTTCTTTCATCTTCACCCAACACTTCATTTATAATGGCTGTTTCATAATAATGGAAGCCATCAGTCCATCAGAAGAAAATAACTCGGTGAAAGCGGAAACTCGGTTAGGCGGGACTCGGATAATCAGAACTGTACTGAATATGTGATTTTAAATATGATCTTTAGAATATTTTTATTGATGTTCAGAGGGACCTCCCCCTTGGATCCGCCACTGTAGATTACGTAGTTCAGTATTACATATTTTAAATTTTAAAATAAGTCGTCTATTATAAAATTAGTAAAATTCTCTTCGTAAATATATTTTGTGGAAGGGGGTGGGGGGCGCCAAAATCCATGTTTGCCCCGGGTGCAAAAAAGGCTAGTTTCGGCCCTGACTACGTTGAACGGTAGTTTTGTGTAGAGGACAGTCCAGGTTATGATCTATAATAACTTGTGTTGTTATATGTTTATTAATATATTTTTTAAAACATACGAGGCATTACTTATGACCCACTCTCCTATATTAAATTATTTTTTTTCCTGATTACGACCTCGCAAATCTATTTAAAATGCCAGCTTTGACTGCATTATATGAAAGATCGCTTGCCTTTATAGAACAATGGAAAACACTATTCGATTTCTTGATAACATTTGAATAAGGAAATAAGCAAATTCTATGCACTTACGAATAAAAATTCTTCTGTGAATGTGTTGTAAAATAGTCAGGCAGAATTTGGAAAAGCCTTAGCTTCGCAAAAATTACTTTTATGAGTAGTCCTATACATCAATCAAATGCTAATCAATTTTGACATACAGCTGATCAAAAATGAATAGTCAATAAATTTACTAATCAATTAAAAAAGTAAAAAATATCGTCTGCGTTTCAAAACGTGTGGTTTCTTCACGTTTCTTTTGCGTAACTACCTTGGAAGGCTATATATTATTCGCCGAACCTTTTTGAACTTTGAACCTCACAAGCACGGTAGCATCTGTCGTGATGTATATTTCCAGACCTCCGCCCACCTCCGAACAAACTCGTACAGCGAGAAATCTACCTCACTTTACTCGTTCTAACAAGTGACCTCGGAACCTATACAAAAGGATAGGGAAGAGGAGATGTGGGTGATCTTATTAAAATTCTGTTCCATGGAGTTAGTCTCGTTTACGATATTTCCATCTGGGTGTTGTCGCAAAAGAGATTGGATGAAATCACGGATTTAAAAATGGCGATGAGTTCGTAAATGCCAATTGCTGTACCGGATTAATTCCATTATAGAGATTTGTTATACGAAACTGGAATTAAAAAAGTCTGTATCTATAAATTCAGCGAAAATAAGCCATCGTTAAATGATCTGGATTATCTCGTGCATGGTTTAGCTGCAGATTATGTTCGTTTTAGTTTGAACTTTTTGAAAATATGAATTAGGAAAAAAAAAAAAAAAAGAGAAAACAGTTATTGGAAATGCTGTTTCATTTCAGGGAAATTCACTAAAATCAAGCAGGAGAATTTGGGGACATCTCTACTTTGATTAGAGAATTTTCTGTGATTTGAAAAAAATTCCCAAATAAGAAATTCCCTCCGAAAAATTAGTGGAATCACAGTTGCCGGAAATCCTGCTTGATTGTACAAAACTTCGGTGAGACCAAACAGCTTAGATTGGAGCAATGGCAGATCCAAGAGGGAGGTCACGGGGGTCAGACCCCCCCCCCCCTCTGAATACCAACAAAAAGATTCTAAAGATCATTTTAAAAATGAAATATACAGAAGAGTCCCGCTTAACCGAGTTTCCGCATTAACCGAGTTATTTTCTTCTGATGGACTGATGGCTTCCATTATTATGAAACAGCCATTATAAATGAAGTGTTAAGTGAAGATGAAAGAGCAGCCGTAAAAAGGTTAGAACTCTGATTTTATGATCAGAATGGGGGAAAAAAATGACCATAATTTTTTTTGAAAAAAAAATTATAGCCATTTTATCCCCCATTCTGACCAGAAAATCAGATTCATAATAATGGAAGCCATCAGTCCATCAGAAGAATAGGATCCATTCCAATGGTATAAGTTCGATTGAAAAAAAACTATTTAATATTTTGAGCAGAAAGAAGAGGCTGCACCTGCAACTTTCATGGCAGTAATAAAATCACATAGCTGCCAATGTGTACGGTTTTGTTACCTCTAAAATGTAATACAAATTTTTGCCATATTTAATCGTTGACAATTGTTAGACTTTTTTAACTGAATTTCCGGAAGTGACAGCCAATTGTTCCCTTGTGACGACATTTCTGTGGCTGTCAACTCGTAAAACTTGGCTAAAAATGCTAACTTTGACTACATTTTCTGAATGAATCTTTACCTTTAAAAGAAAATGGAAACTCTTTAATTTCTTGGTATCTGAACAAAATCGGTAAATTTTATATTTTTACGCATATTAATGCAATTTTTTTGTATTTACGAATGAAAATGATTTCGCGAGAGTTATCAGAAAAGTAGTTAATTTGGATTTGTGAACAGCTTTCAATATAAGAAATTCTCATAAAGAGATGTGATCCCCTCCCACCCCCCAAAAAAGGAAATCCATGACCCCTCGCTAAATGGTGAGCTGGATCTACCCTTGAATTGCAGAATTTTCTGAGATTTGAGAAAGAAAGAACAAATCAGAAATTTCGTCCAAGAAACGCAAAAACAGAGTGTCTACAGAATCTGAAAATAAGATAATCATGAAAAAAATCAGGGAGGTTTATCAATCTGGAAAAAATCAGGGAAAAGTCAAGGAATCTTGTAAAAATACTCTAAAATCAGGAAAATTTGTCTATATGCGAAAATATTTAGATTTTCGCCTTGCCAGCGAGACTGATTAGTACTTTTTATAATACTATATTTTTTCACATGCTGATTAGTCTTTCACAATATTTTCAAAAAGATACACATGAATTTTTGATATCTAATACAAATTAAGGTGATCCGATGTCTTCGATTTTCTGTGGATAGCGCTTATATTGAAGGCAATTTACCCATTTTGGAAAATTTTAAATGATACTTTAGCACAGGGACGGCGAACCTATGGCACGCGTGCCACTTTTGGCACGCGAAAGAATAATTTTGGCACGGCATTGCTTGTGGCTGTAAATCAAAATAAAGTAAAATTTCACAAAATCTCAACTGATTTTTTCTAAATTCGATTAAATGGAAATTGAAAAATTTTAATTGCGGCATATTATATTCCAATCTAATTAATTATGGTCTCAAAAATTTTTCAAGCAAAAACGATATTTGAAAAATATCGGCAAGAATTGGTTATTAGACATTACTAAATTCCGAAGGTAAAGTTATAGCAACTTTGAATTTATTTCAGAGCTATTCAGAGAAACTGGCGTTTGACATTTTAACTGTTTTTTGTGTGTTTGTTTGTTTTTTTGTCTATGTGTGCTTTCGAGTGGCTGTTTTAACAAATTAATAATATCAAAACTCAAACTAAAAGCATTTGTCAGATAAATCCGGATCAGTTTGCTTTAAAATTAACCTGATATTAAGATGCAACAACATAATTAAACGCACTCATTTTTTTAAATTAATTTCTAAAATATTCCATAATTATTATAGTGTAGCACCTACATGTATGTAATTTTTTAAATCTTAATAGAAAATTTAAAATAATTTTAATCCATTATTTTTCCATCTACTATTTTTTTTTTTAGTTGGCACGTCATGGTCACGTAAAATATTTTTTGACCAGATTTGGCACGCGGCAACCAAGGGCGAAACTAGGGGGGGGGGGGGGGGGGGGGGGGGGGGGGGGAGAGGGGGCATGTGCCCCGGGCGCCAGTACGAAGGAGCGCCAAATGAAGGATTATACCTTTGGAATGGATCATTTTCTTCTGATGGACTGATGCCTTCTATTATTATGAAACAGCCATTATAAATAAAGTGTTAGGTGAAGATGAAAGAGAAGTCGTAAAAAGTTAGAACTCTGATCTTCTGGTCAGAATGGGGAAAAAAAAATGGCCATAATTTTTTAAAAAAATTCTGGCCACTGTATCCATTGGCTATAACACTCCGACATTGGTTGGCTCCAACACTATATGAAGTTGTTGGACTAAATTTTGAGTTCCGATTTATAAAACTGTCAACCAATACTTTATGAATATTTGGCATTTTTTATGTTTTTCTCTTGTTTTCTCTCCCAAATGAGATATTAGTAAGCTGGATAAGTGTGTTATATGAGGAAGCAGCATACATGAAAAAAATACCTTATGTGTATTGTTAATAACGGAAATCGGGAAAATCTTATAAAGATAATCAGGAGAAAATCAGGGAACTTTTTTTTTAGCAATTTCTGTAGATAGCCTGAAAAACTGCTGGCAGAAAAATTGCTCCGAAATTCTGCGTGGTTTCACAGAAACACAATCAAGATTGGAGAATTTTGGATAATCTATAGTTTAGATTGGAGAATTTTCTGTCATTTGATGAAGATTGGATAAATCAGAAACAAGAAAAAAAATCATGCGTTAAGCATAGATTATGAAACACTTTCCAACACATCCTGAAATCTTTAACAAAACTTCGTTATTTAGGGAAATAAAGTAAATAAGATAATCAAGTAAACATTTTAGTAAACAAATAAAACATTTGAAAATCTGATTTCAGCAAGCCAAATATGTATTCCAGTTCTTTTGAACAGCCTTGTATTTGATCTGTAGGCTGATATATATACTATATAATGGGAAAATTTAGTTTAGCAAGAAAACGCATAACAGGTTGAAATTTCTCTTTCAGCAATTTATACTAATAGATGGAAACATACTTGAATACTTTTGTTCAACCCTGTAGTTTACCTAGTACCTTTATTACCCGCCTCTATTTAGCTAAAATTTAATTCAAACTAAATCACTCTTAAAACTACTGAAATCACATTTCCAGAATTTATCATCTATAGACGGTCATGTATCCAATTCTTTGCGTGGCCCTGTATATCATTTTATCTGTATTCTACAAACATTTCTTAGTAAACTAAATGCAGTTCAGCGAAAAAATGCATAACGCATTTAAAAACCACCTTTCAGCAATTTACGCTCATGCTCAGAAACCTTTACGAATTGTTTTGTGTATCCCTGTATATCAGCTATAGCATTCATACACACCATATAGTATGCATAAATATAGTGAAAGTTAAAAGCGCATATCATAATTAAAAATGCATTTCCTACCATCATCGCTAATATACAGTACTTCGGATAGAATATACTTGTCTGAAATCTTTTGTGTGTCCCTGTAAATGCTATGCACTTCATATTATATATGAAATAATTTACAGTAAGCCTCACCGACGTATATCAATTTAATTATATATGAAATTGCATAATTAAAATACGCCGCAAACAATTTCCCCCTATACCAGGGTCGGCGAACCTTTTTTACAATCGCGTGCCAGATTTTTTTCAAAAAAGGTTTTACGTGATCATGACGTGCCGACAACATAAAGATGGATCATATATTAAATCAAAATTACCGTTACTTTTTGTTTATTAAGATTAAAAAGTGTCGGAGTAACATATACATGTAACAATCACAGTAACATATTTTTGAATTTAATAAAATAGTAAACGCGTTTTCTGTGAGTGCATCTTAAATACCGAATAATTAATATGGCGTTCATACCTACTTACTTTTAACGGAATTCAAGCCGAAATCGAGTGCATTCGCAAGTGGTTTATATTTAAGATTGTCGTATCATTCATTTCCGAAAATAATGATTCGCAGTAATAGTTAGCGGGGACAATTGTCAAAACTACAAATTACAAACTAGGTCATTATAATTCCATCATTTGCATTTTTACTTATAATGCCTGATATTCTCAAAATATTCTCTTAATTTGATAAATTATTGAGTCTGTATTCAAGAAATTTGGGATTCAATAAGTTCCTTTCCATTTTTTTTTTAATTCAGAGAATTAGATAAAAGTTCAGAAAAGCCCAGTTTGTATATGTTCGTGTGTTTTTATAAAAATTTTTATATTTTATTTTATATTCTGAATCAACACCTTGCCGAAAATATTCCCTCGCGTGCCAGTAATGGCACGCGTGCCATAGGTTCGCCATCCCTTCCCTATACCATTATGTAATGGAATTATTTTGCGCGACCCTGTAAACGAATAGTAACTATTCGTTGCACCGCATATTCTACAGAATGCATATTTTAGTGCACTTCGTAAATGCATATCAATTTTATTATGTTTGAAAGGGTAACATCTTTAAAATTCATTTGAAACAATTTTTTCCCATTGACCGTAATGTAACGGAATACTTTTGACTGTCCCTGTAAATAAACTAAAGAGGGTTCGTGCTAGACTAAACCTCAATAACATCCAAACATTTCAGGTCAATCAGAGTATGTTTACGAGAGTTAGAGTTACACTTTTCAACTTTGTTGGAAAGTGTTAAAAAGGAAACGGAAAAATGCCCAAGAAACGGAAAAATTGCTCAGAAATCGTGTGTGATTTAACAGAAACGCAATTTAGGTTCGTGAATTTTAGATAATATTTTAGTTTAGATTGGAGAATTTTCAGTGTTTTGAGAGAGAATGGGCAAAGCAGGCATTTAGTCTAAGAAACAGGAAAATTAACGAAAATGCCAGCTTAGATTGGAGAATTTTGGATAATCTTTAAATATTTTGGTTAAACCTTTAAATCTCATAAAATTTTCCTTTTGGAGAATTTTCTCTAATTTAAGGGAAAATGGACGAATGAAAATGGAAAATGTTTTATAATAATTAAAAAAATATATCGATTAATCATTGGGGACGTTATAACAAGGAATTACCAAATATTTTTTTTAAAATCATATTAATACGATGACCTCGGATACGACTTTCTGAGAGTCATATGACTTTTTACTTCGGTACCTTGCAAGTCGTATAAGTAAGATATTACCCTATTTCAAACTTTAAAACATTAAAAAAAAAAAAAATCATAGAAAATAGTATGAAAAGAAAAGAAAATCATAAAAGGAAGGAAGAAAGAAAACTGCTGCTAATTTTATATCTCCAGCTACTGGAGTCAAAATAATTTCTATAGAGAGCCGCAGAGTTACGTGTAATGTGCCCCTCGAGTGTCATATCTACCATTTATTATTTTTATTGACAATCCAGAGCTAAAAATGACATAAGCGTCATAAGTGTCGTTGGGGATCAAAAAGAAAAAGTGCCGCTAGCAGTGATTCATCGAGATGCGTTTTTAAGTGTCTCTGTCCTGAGAAATGACTATTCCATATGTGACATTATGCTATACTTTGATGTGGCGCCGAAAATTATCTCATATGGACACTTACATTGTCTTTTCGCCTGAGAAAACAAAAATGCGAATGGGTAGATAGTGTGCCGTTATTTCATGTAAGGCATAAAAATATATACTTTATATACTGTACTTATATTAGCAAACCAGGGCTTAATTTCTAACAAAAAAAGTACCGGAGCCCTATATTCTGCGATACCGGTACTAACAACTGTACCTCCCCCCCCCCCCCCCTATATTTTGTACATTATTTGCCAAATGTAAAGCATTTTTTTCTTTCTTCTGCAAAAAAAAAAAATAAAATAAAATAAAATAAATAAAAAAATAAATATGCATGTACTTAGCTGTCAACTGTTCCACTTTTTAGTTATCATTCCTTCCGAATAGTAATATTTGCCTAATTATAACGTTAACTGCAATTTTTTGTTAATTCTACGATAAAATATGGTAAGAATTATGATTCGGAAATAGGGTTAACACAAAAAAGGATAGTTCGCAGCTATGCATTTTTATGAAAAAAATGAACGAACAGGAGTCAAACCAGGAAAAATTTGGGGCCTATACTTTAGATGAAGGATTTAAAGAAGTTATTACTAAAAACGTTTGGTTCGAATTTGAGAAACTGTATTTCACCTTTTGTGAGAAAATGTTATTTTTCACAAAAAAATTAAATTTCACAAAACTAACTTTTATTTTTCACAAAATGGGCTCCAAGAAAAAAACCCTGTATCGATCCCTGATGAAATTTACAGAAATTAATATTTATATGCTGAAGAATGGAACAATGTTTTCCAATTTCTTATAAAAGGTGCATATCTTAAACTATAATCGATTACTTCCGCATAACAATCTTTTACGATGAGCCCTGAAAATCAGATTAAATGAAAAAATTTGACACCGTTATCGGAAAGATTCGATGCTTTTATAGAAAAAGGGGAAACACTTCTCGATTGCTTTCTATCAGAATAACAATACATGGCAATTATATGTACTTACAAATGAAAGTGACTTCGTAAATGTGCAGAGCAGAGCCTTAGCATGGGCAGCGTTCAGGATACAAAATAAATAGAGAAATTGCTAATGTGATTTTTATACTCGTACGCAATAGAAGACAAAGAACCTCTAGCTGATGCTCGTTGGCTAAAAACAGAAAATATTCTTTTCAAGTTAGATATCTAAAAAAAAAAAAAAAAAACAATTAAAAATTATCCTACTGTCACAAAAAGAAATTGAACTGAAAGCAAATTCATTGTTCAGTCTCTTGAGTGGCACTGTATCAATGCGTCGCCGACATAAATTGACAAATATCACTAGAATAGAAAAATACGATTTCTGTTTTTCCTTCATTCTGATCAAAATAGCAATAAAATGATTAATGAATAAAAGGATTTGAAATAGAATATAATACGTAATTTTGAAGGAGGAATTTTTTTCTTCTATACATGAATAAATAAAATTTTGAATATAAGACAGATTGGGCTCGAGTCAGTCCAAACCCAAAAACTGATATAAAAATTTAGTCCGTTTTATCTCCATCTCCTATGCGTGCGACACATTACGTCATATTACACACATAAGTGTTTTGATAAAAAAGAATGCAAAAACTTAGAAATGGAAAGGAAAGGAAAAGGTAATTTAGGCTTCGGTTTTTCGGAAGCGTTATTGCACTGGGCTCCGGCGCAAATTAAGCCCTGTAAGCAAACCGATATTGGTTTCACATCAGAAATATTAACAATAAAATGCCAACATTACAGAAATAGTGAATAAAAACGTGTGTGGAAATCTAAATCATCAAAAATCAACGTTTAAACACACAATAAATACATTAGGTAATATGAATAAAACCAGAAGTATACGTTTCGTGAGTTCCAGGACTCATATCATCAGTGTATGAAATCTATGTATAAAAACAGTATCCCCCCCCCCCCAACACCATCCAAACTACATGCAAGGCGAAAACCAAAATGTCAGTAAACACAGCATCGAAAGACCATCAAATTCCAGCAACCAATGAAATCAAAGCAGAAGTGAAGCGTCGTGGCACAAGACACGCACACGGGTCTACTGGTAAAATACATTCTTATTCTAAAATATCCTTCTTGCTGAAAACCTTTTTTGGGTCTTCAGAATCTTGATTCTATGAATTAAAAAAAAAAATCCTACGAACTTTATTATTTTTTTAAATCGAACTCGATACTTCTTGAACACGAAATTTTCTTTTATTATTGACTATTCCTCCTAAAAACCGATCATTCTTCTCCTCGCCAAAAGATCTTTTCTTGAAAAAGAACAAGGTTCTGGGAATCGAAATAAATTACCATTTACCCTTAATATCATTTCTCCAAACTCTTATTTAATTCTAGTGCATACTTTTGCTTCTTCTTTTAAGTGATTTGATTTTAGATGAAGAAAAAAATATGTTGATTGCATCGATTATTTTAAAGAAAAAAAAAACTGTACTCTTTAAGGGTGTTTTGATCTTCTTATTTATTTAATTTTTTAAATATACAGGGTGCCCACTCTCAACAGTGTCCAATGGCTAATTCTTAAACCGTTAGTCATAGACATATAGTTCCAATTACAAAAATGTTTTAAATGAGATAAAGAATTATTTCAAAAGCGATTTGGGTCAATAAAAACATTTCTTAAAAAATTACGAAATTATAATTTTTATACGGTCCCCCGGTCCTAGTTATATTTAGTAAAATTTTCCTATTACACTGACAAATAAGACAAAAAAAAGTCCCGTTCATATAACACTAAAATTGACCGAGTTACGAAACTTTAAAAATGCATGACTTATACCACTTCTCTGCATCAGAACACCTATGAGTTCGGCCATGCTTACGATTGAGTTAATTTTTATTAAGTTTCAGATTGGCCAAAATAATTGTATTTTAACATAGTTTTATTTTGTAAGGATTTGAGACTGTTTCTTTTCAAGATTTCTTTTAACAAAAAATATGTTATTTTATGTTTTATTTAACTTCAACGATCGTAAGTATGTTTTTCGAGTTCAAAATTTGCACTCTTTCACTCACTTTCAAATATCCGATAGAGATTAAATTTTTGATACTGACGTAAATATGATGGCAATCTAATATTGTTATGATTTTCGGTGGTTACCATTTATACTTATTTTCAGGATAACACAAAAAATTTCGGATAGATTACCGCCAAGAAGTTTAAGAGAAAATTTTAAATTAGATAACTCAAGACTGCGATGATTGTGT
Organism: Maratus speciosus; assembly: GCA_963932465.1. Classification (NCBI taxonomy): domain Eukaryota; kingdom Metazoa; phylum Arthropoda; class Arachnida; order Araneae; family Salticidae; genus Maratus; species Maratus speciosus. Next base: position 417,074,066 of record OZ010798.1, read on the forward strand.
TTTTTAACTTTTATGTATTTTTTAGCACTGAATCTGAAAATATCCTTAATTTTTAACCATCATGTTAGGATATTTCGCAAATCGTAAATTATTAAAGTTAAAAAATAACAAAAATCGGATGCTATAAAATAGAGGAGATGGCTGTGTTTTTTAACTTGTGATAATTGATTTCCATGTACTTTTTAGCACTGAATCTGAAAATGACCTTCATTTTTAACCAACACATTAGAATTTTTTTGCTAATTGTAAATGTCAAAGTTAAAATATAGCGAAAGTCTGATACTATAAAATAGATGTAAAACTTTCTTTATTGAACTTAATTTAATTTAATTTAATAATTTATTCAATTTTTTTGGCTTATACTGGAATTCTTACAGCTAAACAGCTGAGGGGGCTGGTGAGAAGGGAGAGGAGGTTCAATTTTAACTTTGAAATTCACATTTTGCGAAAACTCGTGACGGAATGGTTAAAAATGGAGGTCATTTTCGGATTCAGCGGTAAAAAATACATAAAAATCAATTATCAAAAGTTAAAAACACAATAATCACATCTATTTTATAGCATCAAATTTTTGCTTTTTTTTTTTTTTTTTTTTTTTTTTTTTTTTTTTTTTTTGCGATTTCCAAAAAGTCTTTACCTGATGGTAAAAAAGAAGGCCAATTTCGGCTTCAACGAATACACAAGAATCAATTATCAAAAACTTAAAAACATGACATAACCCAACTTTTGCAGGTTAGTGTAATCTAATAACATTTTAAAATATGTACCATTTTGTAATGAATTGAGGCTGTTAATTTGCATCATTTTATTTAACAAAAGTTCTGTATTTTTTCTTCTTTTTATATGTTTATTACAAATTGTATATTTTGCATTAATATGTCAGAATGATTAAATATTTCAAATTTATATTGCAATGTTAATTTTACTATCAACCCTTTTTTTTATTATATCTGACGAAATTATATTTCTACTAAATTTGTGAATGACCCCTAATTTGCAGCAAAAAATATGCTTCAACTTTAAACAGCTATTACTCGGTCAATTTTAATCGTAGAATAACGGGACTTTTTTTTTTTTTTGTCTTACTTGTCAGTGTAACAGGAAAATTTTACTAAATGTAACTTATATAGGACCGAGGGACCGTATTAAAATTTAAGTTACGTAATTTTTAAAGAAATGTTTTTAATCACCCAAATCGATTTTAATATACAGTAGAGCGCCGATTATCCGAACAAGTCGGACTGACCCTAGTTCGGATAAATGGATAGAGAATTTAAGAGATGTTTCTGACTATACTAAAACCTTCAAACGTTATCTAAGCTTAGGACTGGCAGCACCAGTGTTAGTGCTGGCATGATTAAAAATTGCTTTTTTCTTCTTCTCTTTAAAAAAAAAAAAAAAAAAAATGCTGTTGTTTACATTTTTATCATTAATTTTTTTTTCTCTTTTTATCATTTTTTGAACTACAGAGATTATAATTTCAGGAAAAAGCTTTTGATTGTTGCTTGGTTCAACGAAGACATTTTTTTCAATGATGCCATATCTCTAATTCTTCTCAAATACCGTTACTAGTAGTTGAATAGGAGCAGCGTTCTTCTTCCGTTTGAGCCATTTCATAGCTGTTTCCAAACATTCAAAGGCTTCGTTATGTGATACACCTGGGTTATTTTCAGAGCATTCGTTTTCATTTTCTTCAATTTCTTTTTCATCATGAATCTCATCCACAATCTCATCATCATTTAAAATCTGATATCCAGGGTCATGTATACTTCACTGTTTAACCACTCGATAATTTCATTTTGCTAATAGCTTAGAATTCTTTCCATCTCCTTTATTGTTTTTACATTCCTTATTTTCTGATCCACAGTTCAGTTTTTCTTTATTTAAAACTTTATTCCAAGCCAGTGGATAATTGGGAGTTCAGTTAAAATAATTTTTGGGAGAAATAAGCTGTTCGGAAAACTGGAAGTTTGATTAAAAAAATTTTTTTGAGAGAAATAGGCTGTTCGGATAATTGGAAGTTCGGTTAATTGGAGTTCGGATAATCGGCGCTCTACTATACTTCTTTACCTCATTCAAAACATTTTTGTAACTGGAACTATATGTCTATGAGAAACGGTTTAGGAAATAGCCATTGGACACCGTTGAGAAGTGTTGATTTCAGGGGGTGGCCCGGGGGGGGACATTCCCCCCGGAGCACTGAGATGTCCCACCCGGAAGATTTGAGATTTTGTGTTTTCAATGGTCAAAAAGTGCAATTTCCCCCCCGGAACTCTCTAATGTCCCCCCCCCCCCCGGAGCCACAGAAATCCTTCCCGGAGAAAAGTGTCTGAATTCAACACTGCCGTTGAGAGTGGAAACCCTGTATAGGAACACTGAATTTTTACTTTCTTCTATCTTTACAAGAAGAAAGTGTTGGATTCGTGAAAAATTTCGACTTCCGTGAAAAATTTCGATGGATTTGCACGTTTTAGAAGGTCCTGAGCACGATTTGATGGTTTAAAAAAAAAGTCTGTCTGTGAGTTTGTTTGTATGTGACAAAAATTTTGTGGGCGCACTATCGCAAGAGCATGCACGGAATTTCACAAAATTTTAGATTCAGTTAGACTTTGATATAAATTGATGCTGATTAAGTTTTGGTGTATATCTCCCAACAGGTGGCGCTGCTATGCAGAATTTTTCACGATTTCCGCAATAGCTATGTCTCGAGAATTAATACACGGATTTTCCTAAAACTCAGATTGAGTTAGTCCTTGATATGAGTTGGTGCTGATTACGTTTTGGTGTGAATCACCCAACAGGTGGCGCTGCTATGCTGCATTTTTCCCGATTTTCTCAATAGCTCTATCTCAAGAACTAATGCACGGAATTTCATCCAACTTCAAATTCAGTTAGACGTTGACATAAGTTGTTGCTGATTAGGTTTTGTTTGGTGTAAATCACCTAACAGGTGTCGCTGCTATGCTGCATTTTTCATGATTTACTCGATTTTAGCGATAGTCATATCTCAAGAACTTAATGCACGGAATTTCATACCTTTCGAATCCTCATGATGGGCATAGATTGCCATTTAATTTTGGCATTGTTGTAGAAGAGAATTTTGAAGTATTAACATGTATGAGATAGAAGAAAGTTTTGGGAACATACGACTAGTTTATTTCTGAAATTAAAAATTCGTGAATGCGAGTTATTACTATCATATTGGCTATTCCTCCTCCCACAAATTTATCATTCTTCTCCGTGTCCTCGTCAAAAGTCTTTTTCCTAAAAAAGAAAAAAAATCATTAATAACAATAATAAAAACAAGTGGCTCAGAACAAACACAGATGGCTACTTTGCCTTCGTATCATTTCTTCAAAATGTCCTGATTAAGAAAAAGAAATATTGTGATTGATTCCATTGATTATTTTGAATAAAGAAAATGTTTTACTCTTTAACGATGTTTCTTTATTTTTTTTTTTTTTCGTTAAAAAAAGAAATATTGAAGTTTTTTTTTTCTTCTGAAGTATTCCTTGTACATAGGCAATTCCTTTCACAGATCGATCGTTCACATCGTCGAAAGACTTTTTCCTAAAAAAAAAAATGAATTAATTAAACAAGGTTCTCGGAACAAACACAAATGACCATTTACCCTTAATATCATTTCTTCATGTTCCAGTTTTATTCCAGTAGAAAATTTTACAGAATGACACGGCTTGATTGAAAAGAAAAAGAAAAAGAAAAGAATTTTGATTACATTGCTTATTCTGTAAAGACGTTCTTTAAAAAAAAAAAAAAAAAAAAAAAAAAAAAAAATAAGTAAAATAAATTGAAATTGTATAATCAACTTCATTTGAAGTCGGTGAAAAGTTCATGTGAAATGCCAAATGTTAGATTTAAAACTTTTCATCTTACAAGTTATTAACCCATTTGTGCCTGAATGTTTGTTTTCTCAAATGTGTTGGTAAAATCCCTTTAAAATGTCGCAAAATAAACTAGAAAATACTAAAAAAAAAATTAAGCTAAAATATTTTTGTATTTATTTGATAAAATGTTAAGCGTACTAAATATGGGAATATGCATAATATATATAATAGTATAATATGCATAATTATATGTTTTCTAAATTGTATGTCTAAATTTATATAAAATAAGCTTCTAAATTGTACATTATATAGATAATTAGTATTTTTATGAACTTCTAAAAAATTATTTTTATTTCTTTGCATCGACTAATAACATTATAAGTATTATTAATAATAAACTAAAAATAATCGTATTTGAGGCTTAAAAACAATTTATTTCATAATCATCTTGAAAAGGAACATAAATAACTGTCCCCTAAATGGCTAATAAAAATATGTAGCCATTTTGTGCTTAACGCCCTTTATTTTGTAAGTTACGAAAATGCATAAAAAATAGGCTTGAACATGCAGGGTGTTTATAAAGTCCCGGTCTCCCAATTTGATGTTTAATAACTCATAAAATAATAAAGATAGATTAAAATTAATAACATAAATGGTTAGATAGACTCAAAAAGTTTTATGACCCTTGTCTATGAACTTCCACGTGTGCCCCCTTCGTCGCACGGAGAATATCAAGTCGATAGTCAATTTCATGTCAGGTAGCGGCAAGCATGTCGGCATCCACAGAGGCTATTGCGGTTGTAATTCTGGCTTTTAAGTCATCAATGTTCGACACTCTCCTCCTGTAAACATTGTCCTTTACAAATCCCCAAAGGAGAAAGTCCAGCGGCGTTATATCAGGTGATCTGGGTGGCCAAGGAATTGGACCTTTGTGGAAATACGAAGTTTTCCAACATGTCTAAGTATACGACTGATGAGACCGTCTCTTCTGTAAAAAAGAAAGGCCCAATGACTTGGTCGTGCATTAGTCCACACCACACATTAATCTTTGGGGAATCCCTTACTGCTTCACACAGCTTCAGCCACATGTCATTTTGCAACAAGATGCACTGCAAATAGAAGCGTCTTAAATTTAGACACATATGTGACTGAAAAAGAATTTTAGACACTTAAGTGTCTTAATCTGAAAATTAAGACACTATAGATGTCTTAATTTAAGATACATAAGCGTCTTACTATGACCACGGTGTAAACGAACTGAGAATAATGTCTAAAATATCCGCAAACGTCTTATTTTAAGACACTTCATTGCTTTAAACGTGTCTTAATTTAAGACGTTTTGATTCTTCCGACGCAATAACCACCAGGGGGCACTAGCACTCCCAGTTGCGCATGCGTTTTAGATGTCTTCGTTCGAAGTGGTATACGTTGTAATTCAAACAAAGTTTGTTTTTATGTACGCGTGTATTTTAATTCGTTTTTTGCGAAATGTGAAGTACTGTGACTTTAATTCGTATTAACGTGGATTATTTATTTATTGAATACATACATCTGACGTGTGTGCTCGACATCAAATGTCTCTTAGAAGCTGTCGTCGATACAAGGGCAGGATAGACACAGAACAGAATTAGACGACGGTTGAAGATTACACCCGGAAATTCTACAAAGCGTGTGCAATGGGCTTAGTGTTAACTCGTATCAATTTATATCAATAATATTGTGTTATTCATCTTCGTCCTGTCGAAGCTGGCAAAAAAAAAGAGAAACTTTTGTCTGGCGGGTCCTGTTTTTAGATGAAACATCTCATTCTTTAAATATGGCTAGTCGGATGTATTATGGGATTACCTTTTAAACTGATGAAAGTCTTTCTCCCTCACTGTGGTTGCGGTAGTTTTTAAAATTTCAAATCGAGAAATATTTCTTACCTCTTGCAGCAACTCAAGTAAGTTTCTTTATAGTAGTAAAATTAGTGTATTTTATGATTTTATTTATTGTACTAAACAAAATCCTGCATGAAATTTAATTAGTTTTGAATCTGTTCGCAAAAAACCCCACTAATTCTAGAAGTATATATTTTTAAACTTATGACGTTCTTTTTTATTACGAATTATATATTCAATGTCAGTTCTTAGTTTCAATGGATAATTTTTATCTCGCAGTAAATGACGGCCACAAGGAAGTAAAGAAAAAAAACTTTGAAAGATGACCTAATGCTTTCTTACTTCCTGGCATAAAACCGCAGATTAAAAAAGATAAATAAAGTAAATGAGACTGGTCTATTATATGAAGCTGCCTGTAAAAATATACATATGTATTTGATTTGCAATCAACTCTAATACTGATTTTTTTATTATTTTTAATAAAAAAGTAATTTGAAATTTATAATGGGAAAAAGTAAAAACCTCTAACTAGATTTCGTATTTAAAATTGTGGTAACTTTATTTATATGCACTTATACGAAAAATACAAAAATGACAGATGTTACTGTATATATTTAAGACGAAAGAAGTTTGGAAATCATAAGTTATTTTTTCCTCATGTTTTTAATATAGAATATGTACTTATTTGTTTTTATTGATAGTTGAATAGCTTTTGTGAGTACCCTCTGATCTACATAAAAACTTGCCCATGTGGAAATATAAATTTTTTAAAAACATAATTTTTAAATAAGTATTTTCATTTTTTTGGGGGGGGGGGGGGGGATTTTGCATGAATTTTTCTAAAGCTGATATCTTAAATCTTGCACTGATTATAATGAAAGTTTTGAACTTTTAGAGTAGGACAAGTTTAAAAACGCAAATATATTTAACAAAATACCAAAGTCATTTTTCCCCAATGTTATTAAAGTAGAATATTTATTTATTTATTTTCATTATTCATAGTTAAATGGCTGTTGTGATTATCAAGTGATGTATATGTAAAATTGCCTATGTGGCAATATATATTTTTATATTTTCATTTTTTTGGGGGGGGGGGGGGATTTTTGCAATTTTCGTACATCTGATATTTTAAATCTTTTTCCACATTCAACCGAGTATAATAAATATTTTGAACTTTTAGAGTAGGACAAGATTATAAAATATATATATATATTTATCTATGTACCTTAAAAGCCCTTAATAGCGAACACTTCGGGACCGCGGAATTTGTCCGATAATTGGAGATGTCTACTTTTTTGGGGTAAAAATATTCAAATATGTATGTCTGCTGATTAAAAAAGTATTCGTTAAATAGAGGTGTTCGCTATTCGAGAATGTCCATTAACCTCCACAACGGATACTCCCGAATACCGGACATCTCAATTTAGACAACTATAATGCAGGGTTGCGTTTTTTGCAAAAGTACTTCTTGATTAAAGGAAGGGCAAACTGGGAAGTGCCCCGTCCCCCTACGACTGTAGTGCCCCCAAATTTGATGTGCAATATTTGTAAAGCTTATATTTTAAATCTGTTTCGAAATTGTACTGATTATAATCAATATTTTGAACTTTTAAAGTAAAATAAGGTTAAAAACAAAATAAATTTAAAAAAATCTAATATTTAGATAAATATTTTTTGTTTTTTAATCTTGTTCTACTCCTGAAGTTCAAGATATTGATTATAATCAGTACAATGTCGTAAAAGATTTAAATTATCAACGTAACGAAAATTGTATACCAAAACTGAGAGCACCAAAAAAATCAGGCTGTATTGGGGGGGGGGGGGAGGGGCAGGACCACAGCCAAATATTTTTCCAGGATTCAACGTGGTCAAACATGGCTACGTATGATGCTTACAAAAAAATGGATGCGATTCAGACGTTTGAAGTGTCTGAAATTCAGACGCAAAAAGTGTCTGAAAAAATTCAGACATTTTAAAATGTCTGAAAATTGAACACCCCATTTCAGACACTTAAGTGTCTGAATTTCAGACATTTTAATTTAGAGTGTGGTGCACCACCTCATTGGGGTACCATCGTTCGTACTTCTTTGAATGACCATTTTCCAGGAAGATGGATTGGGCGAGGAGGTCCAATTCCTTGGCCCCCCAGATCACCTGATATAACTCCGCTGGACTTTCTCCTTTGGGGATTTGTAAAGGACAATGTTTACAGGAGGAGAGTGTCGAACATTGATGACTTAAAAGCCAGAATTACAACCGCAATAGCCTCTGTGGATGCCGACATGCTTGCCGCTACCTGGCGTGAAATTGGCTATCGACTTGATATTCTCCGTGCGACGAAGGGGGCACATGTGGAAGTTCATTGACAAGGGTCATGAAACTTTTTGAGTCTATCTAACCAATTATGTTATTAATTTTAATCTATCTTTATTATTTTATGAGTTATTAAACATCAAATTGGGACCGGGACTTTATAAACACCCTGTATAATTTCACAATTTTAAAAAATACGTATTTCAAAGAAGTCTACAAGTTAAGATTATGACTTATTTATTTGGATCCTTGATAGAAAAAATACAAATAAACTCCCTTCTAACATTTCTCCATCTTGAAAAATGGAAAATCCATATCACCGAAAAAAGCCTTCATTTAACCCTTTATGTACTGAATTATGAATTCATGAAAATTTTATCTTCTAAAGCATTTTTCGTGAATTTTTTAAACTAGATTAGAAGATTTACATAATCATTTAATAAATTATAGAAGGATTGAAGAATTTAGAAGGATTCATTAAGTTTGAATTTGTAGGGATTTTCTGCAATATTTATAACCTCACTCAAATCTTTTATTTTAAATATTTTTCTTAGTACTTTGTAAAATTAGGAAATCTGCAAATATAATGTTCTTACAATATAAATATAAAAATATTTCCCAACTGAAAAATCCCCCCCCCCCCCTCCCAACGCCAAGAAAGCTGAAAAGATGCAAAGTCAAAAGAAATCATCCTCTTAAAAATATTTTTGTTTTGTGTAACCCATAATGCTTTTGGAACAGGATAAAGTAATGTATCTATAACTCCTTCTAAACTGTATTACTACTAATCGATGTATTTAAGGAATTTTACAATAAATTATTTTAATGGTACTTATAAGTACCGCCAGTAGATAAAGGTTAAGCAAATAAATATCCATCTTATGGTGTCATCTCTCGGTAACAGATAAAGACATTTATAGATAATTATTTCATACAATTTTTATGTTATAAAGAAGAAGAAAATCATACAAATTTATTAAAATTCGAAGCGTCCCAAAAATGGGACGCTAGACATAAATATGTTAAACTCACTTGCCCGAAACGTTTTAGGATATTTAAACAGCCTGGTTCATTCTTCCAAAAACTTACATTCTCGGTATAAAATTTTCCGAAATAATAAAAATATATATATGGAATTAAGGGGTCAGGTACCTGTGACAATCTCCAGAAATCAATTTTTTATTTTATAGCTTATATTAAAATCTGATTATCAAGAAAAAATTTCAAGCAACCCGAATGAAAAATTTTGCTTTAGAAGGGAAGTTATATCAAAAACAGCTTGAACTAGCTCTCTTTATATTATCAAGGGGTAGTTCAACCTTTAGCCCTTTATCTACTGACGGTACCTATAAGTATACCATTAAAGTAACTTATTATAAAATTCATTTAATACATCGATTAGTTGTAATACAGTTTAGAATGAGTTATAGATACATTACTTTATCTTGTTCAAAAGCATTATGGGTTACACAAAACAAAAATATTTTTAAAAAGATGATTTATTTTGCCTTTGCATCTTTTCAGCTTTCTTGGCGTTGTGTGTGTGTGTGTGGGGGGGGGGGGGGGAGAGATTTTTCAATTCGGAAATATTTCTATATTTCTATTGTAAGAACATTATATTTGTACCTTTCCTAATTCTACAAATTACTAAGAAAAATGTGTAAAATAAAAGATTTGAGTGGGGTTATAACTATTGAACAAAATCCCTATAAATTCAAATTTAACTAATCCTTCTAAATCCTTCAATCCTTCTAAAATCCTTCCAAAATTTATTAAATGATTATGTAAATCTTCTAATGTAGTTTAAACAATTCACGAAAAATGCTTTAATCGATAAAATTTTCATGAATTCATAATTCAGTACATAAAGGGTTAAAGTCAATTTTCTCAAAACTGTGATTTGGGTCATTTCGTATATGATTTCTAAGAAATGGCTGGCTAGAATTTTGTGAAATTTTTATTGGAGATATAAACCTTATATAGATGCACAAAATGTCTTACCGTTAAATTCATCAAGTAAGAAATTTAGAAATCGTGGCTATTTTTATTAAAAAAAAAAGAGAGAGATTTTTGATTTTACATTGCCCCCTCTTTTAGAACTAATCATTATATTTTCACCACTGTAGGCCCTTTTAAGGGGTCTCAGGACTCTCAAAGTTTCAAAATTTTCGAAATTTTAATTTTTTTAGATGTTAAACTCCTATCTTTTCTGAACATTTTTATAATTATTAAATTCCCATTAGAACAGAAGTTATGGCTTTCAGAATTATACCCGCTCAATAACTGAAGCGGTGTTTCTAAAACTTTGAAGTCATTTTTCTGCAAATGATGTTTTTGGGCATAACGCGCAGAGTATCTAAAAAACTTCTGAATATTTTTTTCACGAAATTTTCAAAACATATGTTTCATATTAGTCTGTATAAGCTGAACCTAAAATCTCCTTTTTATTGTTCAGAAAAATATTTTTTGTAGGTTATTATACTGTTGAAATTTTCAAAATTTTGTATTAACTAAATACAACTTTGTATTAAAAATAAAAAAATGCTTTAAATTCAAATTTATTTAGGTTCACAGTAATTATTACAATCTGAAGTATAGGCATCAAAATTTTCATTCTAGTGGCAAAATTTATTTTGTAATCCTGCGCATAAGCTGTTATACCAATTTTCTGCTCGAAAAATGTCTGACAGTTTAGAGCTCCCTATAAATGCTAATTCTGCTTCTTGCAATTTTTGAAATACATTAAATGAAAGAACGTACTTATATCTTTCATCCCAGTAAAAATCGTGTTTTTAAATCACATATGGGGCATTCTCACAATCTTTTGACTTTCGGGAATAAAATTCTAGTGAAATTAAACTTGCTAAAATAACATTTTTATCTGATAGACAAATGCCTTAATGATTCAAAATAAAGAAAAAATGAGCGAAATTTTTTTAATTTAACTGAGGTTTAAGTTAAACTTGCGAGTTTAAATTTCCTTACCATTTTACCACTATAACTTTCTATTTTCTTCTAAATTTTTACTTATAATGAATTTGCATAGCACCCACAGGTCATTCAAATAAGAAATAATAAAAATGTAGTACTTTTAATATGGAATATTTGTATAACATTGTCTTAAAGGGGTGTTAAAGAAAGGACGGTAAGGTAAAAAAAGGGGACGGTATAGGAAAAAAGGGACGAAATGGGAAAAAAAGGGACGGTAAGGATGGAGCGGTAAGGAAAATTACCACCTATTTTTAGCAAAATCATGTTAAGACTAAGTGATAGCCACAATGTTCATTCATTTTTAGAAACAGCTGTTAACATTGGATTAAATTCAATTTTTTTTTTTTTAAATTTACCTCGAAAAGTGCAGGAATAAACCTTGGGGACGGTAAGACGACCCATAAAGCCACGATCTTGAAATTGATATTTAAATGCTGATTTAAATTCTGCAGTAAATTTCCTGTCAAAGAATTTTAGACATTCTTTCTCTAGCATACTTCTGCATGAGAAAAAACTTGAAAAAAATTCTGTGGCTGCATCTGAAGTGATTTTCTGTATAAGTTTTGTAAGAGGGACGGTAAGGTTGTAAAACCCAGGGACAGGGTTCAAAAAATAATGTCAACCGTAAAAATGTGTGCAGGTTAATTTTTTGCTGCATATTTATATAAAATAATTGCCCCAGTTTCGGAATAAAATTACATCGAATTACTTTTATAGAAACAATTTTATACAGAAAGCTCCAAACTTAAAAATCAGCATCAAGGACACGGGACGGTAGATGAGTTTTCCTGGCATTTGGACCCCCAACATCGTCCAAAACTTATTTATCTCGTTCATATTGTTATGCAATCATGCAATGGGATGTTTCCCAGTATATAAATAAAAAAAAACCGCAAAAAAAGTATTAAAATAAAAATTATTATTCAGGGACATAAAAGTCAAAAGATTGTGAGAATGCCCAATATATTTTAAGAAATTAAATGTTGAAAATAATCTCTTTTTCTTTTCATTTTTTCCAATTTTAAGAGTCCTGAGACCCCTTAAACACACATTATATCTCTACTCAATAAAACATTTTGGGCTTACAAGGACAATTCAATTATGAGAAATCCTGCGCGCAAGGCATATATATATAAGGTAAACTCGTTTATTGAAAAAAAAAAAAAAAAAAAAAAAAAAAAAAAAAAACGACATTAAATTTCAAATTGAATTAAAAAGCTTTGTGTGCATCTAGACTTTTTTTTTTTAGAAAATTAACTGTCAACATATATTTCCTTTAATGCCTGTTTCAAATTTCATATCCAAAAATTAATTGGATGTGGAGTTATTGTAATCCATATTAAGGAACCATTTTTTAAGTAAAATATTCTTATAAAGAAATAAGTAGACAACATTTATTCTCTTTTATTTATTAGTAAACACTGGTATCATTTCAAACAAACTTCGCATATGGTTTTTCGAACAATGGATTATATATGCATAAACATACGACAGAAAAAATAGAAATACCAAACGTTGGGGTATTCCAGATTTTGGAATTAAATCATTTTATAATCATTTAATGATTTTAATAATAACTTTGTATTTTCATAAAAATAGATAACAGGCTAAATAAAGATAACATACTAGTATTTTGATGTAAAGACCAAGTTACAAATAAAAGAGAAAATTTTGGTTGGATCAAAAATGATAACGATATCAAAAGGCAAACCCCCTTCCCCCTAGAGATATCTAACGATATCATGTGCCAGACCCCCCTTCCCCCCCTAAAATGATAACTTTATATATGCACAACCCCCAAAGTCTTTTTTCGCGCTCAAACTTCGCATATGTTTGCAACATTTCGTCAAATATTTCCAAATTTGGCGAAATGTTGCCAACTTTGCGATTCCGTTTACTACCCACTGTTCAACAATTCAATAACTGTTTCAACCTTTATTCCCATTGAAATGCATTGGCCAGTTGTGATCCCAAAATGATCCATTAGTAAAATTTTCTCGAACATGGGATCCAGTCCCAAATAGTAGGATATAAAATTTAGTCAAAATCGTTAAAACCGTTTTTTAGATAAAATTAGCTTGACCTTGAGCATTAGTGACCCAAAATGGCCCACTAATCGAATTTTCTAGAACATGAGCCCAACAGTCTTTTCGTGTCCGAAAACGGTAAGATACAAAATTTAGTAAAAATCGTTAGAGCAGTTTTTAAAATAAAATTTGCATGCACACATAGACACACACAAGATTCTCTGGTATTATAATATAGGATTAAAAACTGCTATTTAAATAAATTTTATTATGAAATATTTATTTAACTAAAAGAGTTAAAAAAGACATTAAAAAATTATTCATTAAATAAATAAATAAATATATAAATAATAAAGCTGTGTTGATATTGCTTCAAAACGTTCTGGTGGTTATGTTGGCAAACCCATTGTAAAATGAAATTTTGCTGTTTCAAAAACCCAGTTGAAAAAAAAAATAGTGAAAAAGTACTTGAGGATTAAATTTGATTTTTTTTTTTTTTTTTTTTTTTTTAAATATAGAAATGTAAGAAGTTTTAGGGGTAGTAAAAATAGTAAAATCTCGAGGTATTCCGTAGTTCTCACACATCGATCGCTGTCTTCCTTTGCACTCATTATAATAGAGAAAAAGAAAAAGAAGAAGGAACGAGAGTCTCAGATAAGACATAATTGCCCCTTCGAATCCATTTTTCCAAGTCCCCTCTATTAAAAACCTAATTCCGCTAGAACGGTTTACATCGTACTTGAAAATCAATCCGTGATTTTCAAGATTTTTTCTTTTTCTTTCGTAGTTTGGCAATACTTGTTAGAGAAGAGACATTATAAAGAAGAGTTGGAAATTTGCGTGGCATTATAGATAGGCTTTGTTTTTAAAATTAAGAATTTACTGACCTAATTGTCGCCGGTGGCGTGGTCAGTAAGCGGAGACTGCTGTCACGCTGAGGGTCCGGGTTCGAGTCCCTGGGTAACACATGGATGTAATTGTGTTTGTGTTTTCAAAGTAATATATATATAATGTAGAGAAATGAAATTATTATGTCTGGTTTGTGTTGCGATTTCTGTGTATAAATAAGGATCATTCGAGGCGACAGCCATTGTTGCTATAGGCCTCAAAGCAATTCTCCACTACGGTGGATTTCAAATTAACTGACCTAATTTTATATATTGATTTTGAAATACAAGTTGAAAGGATGGTGTTCAATTTCTTAAAATTGTTTTAAAAAATTCATCTTCTTCCATTTTAAAGTTTTCGCCATAAATACGATGCAAATTTAGTTTAAAATGATTTTTGCATTTTTGTCAATAAGTTCCTTCATCACACACAGACACTCACATACTCGTGTATTTACCTTCTGTTCATGAAATTTTTCTCCTAAGAATTTAATTTGTACATTTTACGATGTTGGATATACCGGGTGTCCTAAAAAGGATTGACTGATTTTAAAATTCAATAACTTGCAAACGGTGACAGATCTTTAAAAAATTCTTGCAGGAGGGTTGTGCATGAGGTCAAAAGTTTTTTTACAGTGATTTTCGATTTTAGTTCGAATTGCAAACAATAGATGGCGCTGCCATCAATAGGCACTAAATTCAGGCTCGATATTTGGTCCTTTGGGACCCACTCAATACATTTTTAATCTCCTTTTTCCCCCATGGAAGAAGAGATCGGCCAAAAAAATCGAGCCTGTATTTAGCGCCTATTGCTTACACCACCATCTATTGTTTGTAATTCGAACTAAAATTGAAAATCACTGTAAAGAAACTTTTGGCCTTATGCATAACCCTCCTGCAAGAATTTTTAAAATATCTGTCACCGTTTGCAAGTTATTCAATTTTAAAATCAGTCAGTCCTTTTTAGGACACCCGGTATATACATTTTAATGTTGTTCATGATTATTGGTTCATTTATATATATTGTCGATTTTCCTGTGATTTAATAATTAATAATAGCAAAAAGTTTTATTATTTGTATCTACATATAATTTAATTTATGCATTTCTTTCTTTTTTTTTTTTCATTGATACATTAATATTCAAGAAGTACAATAAACAAAATTCATACTTTGAGTAAACATGGATATCGACTAAAAAATGTAAATAATTTCCGAATTTTTGTCAATAAGTAAGTTTAATAAAAGAAAAGTTTTTTTTTTCTTTTTTTTTAATCAGGGGAAAAAAGATTGTTAATTGAGAAACTTCTTTTTAAATAAATTTTATTCTGAAATATTTATTTATTTAATTGTTTTTTAAAAAATTAAGTAAGTTGTTTCTAAAAATCAATAATTTATCAGGTAAAAAGTTCCAGGTAATTATATTGGTAAGCTTATTATGAATTTAAATTTTTGTTTCTTACAAGGAAGGTCTCCTTACTGGGCATACTCAGAATATGTTGAAAAAAAAATACTGATTAAACTACTTATGTATGTAATAAAGGATCAGTCAAATTTAGCGGCGGAATTACAGTAAAAAGGTCTGTAAAAAAATAAAATACTTTCGAATATTTGGCATGAAAAGACGAAAGCGTCACGCGATTTGGCGAGCAGCACTTTACTCGCCAAAAGCAAACGATTTTAATGCATCTGAAAATTGTTTTGTTTAATGGATTTTTAGCAGGGACCCGGAGCTGGAGCTGGAGCCCGGAGCCGGAGCGCCCCGGAGCTGTGTTTTCCCTGGAGCTGGAGCTGGAGCCGGAGCTCTAAATTTTCCCCAGCTCCAGGGCTCCTTTAGTTTTTAATATTCTTTTAAATCTTTTTTTTTTTCAGCCTTTGAAATTTCTAGGCTTAAAATATTTTAATTACATCATTATTCAGTATTTTAATTACAGTAGAAGATCTTTATAACGCAAACCTAAAAACAGAAGGTTGTGCGTTATATAGAATTTTGCGTTATATGGATCACATCATTAAATTCACCTTGTAAACATGGCCAAATATGTCTGAAACACATCAAAATACATTAGAATATCTTTATACTGCATTCCTTGTTACCAAGAGTTATCAAATTATAAATTTTTTCATAATATAGGTCAGACATTGTTAAATTTACTTTATAAACATGATCCAAATATAACTGACCAAACCATCCCTTATATTAGACATTTTCAAAAATGTTTATTGTAATAATAGCATTTTTTCAGTAAAAAGGTCTTAAATTAGAAGATAAAGTTGAACTAATGTATCAAATTTAGTTCTCTAGAGAGTAGCAATATTTTACAATGTGAAAGTGCAGGTGCTTTTCAACTACAAAAATCATTGTTTACATCTGAGAAGTTGTGCGTTATATGGAGAATTGCGTTGTATAGAATTGCGTTATAAAGATCTTCTACTGTATATCATTTTTTAGGTTTTTATTATTATTATTAGAGAAGGAAACCTTCTCAAAACATGGTAACACTACTTTACTTCTACTTTCTACTTGAATTAAGTGACATCACTATTCGAAAACAAATATGGCCGCCTGTTGTTTACATGTGTAGTTGTACAATTTTGACTGTTTGAAAAGTGTAGAAGAAATTTAAGATTTTTGTGTTTAAAATCCACCAAACTTTCTATTTTAAAAGCAAAAGCTAAAAGATGTCATACTTTCTGAACAAGCATTTGAAGTTTGATGAGAAGAAAAAAGCATTTTGTCAGATCTTTAATGAAGGTAGAAAGTATTTGTGAGCAAAAAATTAAACTTGTAAATTAAAATCTGCAACTCAAAAGCGCGAAGTCGGAGCTGAGTTGGAGCCGGAGCCGGAGCTGGAGCCACAGTATTTTCTCTAGGAGCGGAGCTGGAGCTGGAGCATCAAAAATTCTTCGGCTCCGGGTCACTGATTTTTAGAATGCGTGTAAAGGGTATTTAATGAATTTAAACTTAAACAATGAGAGAGTTTAATATATATATATTACTTGTTGCTGCAGTTATTTAAATTATCACTGAAAAAATATTTTCATTAAAAAAAATCGTATTGAAAAAAATATTTTCATGCATTTAAATGTATTCAAAAATAAAAGCCAGATGAAGAATGCTGCAGTTATACATTTCAATATCTGAAGTCGTTTCCATAGCAACAAAACTGAATCGACAATGCTCAATCGGATTTAATTTTGAGCTTGAAACAATTTTAATTAATTTAAATTTTGGATTTCATTACACATAGAATGACACAAAATGTATAACGCTTCCGGGGTTGAACTCATCCGTTTCCTGATAATCCAAACGCGGCCACGTTAGGCTTAAGTATTCCGATGCCGTATTTGCCGACTGCCTTATTTAATCTGTCTATCTATTTGTTGTGTAACATATTCTTCTTCAATTTTTCTCAAACCTTCAAAAAGTATACAATTATAACGCTTTAAGATCTAATTTAAAAATAACCAGATACCAACAACAGGGTTCCGATGTATACAAGCAATTACCGTTGCCATTCATAAGCACAAATTACAAATCCAAAAACAAATGAATGACTCTTTCAGCTATTCATTAAATGCTCTTACAATATTTTGCAAAAGCATATTAATATTTTGAAATACGTTTTTCACTTTTGTTTACATTTATTTACAGTTTGAATTCAGTATACACGGTTAAAAATATCGCGAAAAATTACCTCTGTTTTTCAAGGCTATCTATTTTCTGACCAATGAGAACACTTTATGGTGTTCAGTGAATATAGCTATATTCGGTGATTCATTCCCGTGAATTATTTTGTACCGGATTAACGTTTCCTTTCTAAAAACAAATGTATTTCAAATTATTTAAAAGCTTTATTATGGTTTTACAAATATTTTAAGAGCAAAATCGGATGTCGACCGTATTTTTTAATGATTCGCTCAAAGAGTCATTCAACTGCTTCTGGATTTGGAATTTGTGTTGTACATGTGGCATCACGACACACGAGTGAATGTTGATTTGATTTTCAATCTTAAAACGTTGAGTAAAACGTGCTTTCTTTTCCACTATTCGCAAAAGTTACATTTTTAGACAGATTATTCAGAATAAATTAATATTTATAAGAGATTACATTCAATTATCTAATATTCAGCTGCGATAACTTGAGTTAAAATTAGATTGGTAGCTTTATCTATCCCTATATGAAAGTAAACAAACAATTGATTCATTCGTCTTGAGCTTTTAAAATATTAAAACAAACGTTTATATGCTCTGTTGCGCCATCTGTCGATACTTAAAAAAAAGAAATTCTCTTTTTAAAATGTTTTTTTGAATTCTGAAGACATTGGGGGGAAAAATGAATATTTCTTATAAAATGAAATTAGAATATCAGAAATATGTAATGCCGTGTATTACACACATATATATATATATGTATATATATATCAATGCATTATTATAATAAATAAAATTTTGTATTTTGTAGGGAAAATAAATTTGTAATTTAATAACAGAATTTGGGAAAATAAATTGTTAATGTAATTAACAGTTGCGATTTACTTATGTGATAAAAGATGATTTTTAATTATCAAAATTTATTACAGGTTTCTTTTATGCATGTTTAAAAAAATCGGGATTTTCTCTGTTCAACTTTTTAAAATTTAAGTTATATAATTATTTTGGCAATTAATAAAAACAAATAAACCTTCTGTTGGAATTGTCTTTTATTTTACCACATACCATCAGATAAAATAGTTAATTGACAATATGTTTTAAAATAACATTATTAGTACTAATTTGAATGTTTTTGTGAAATATTTCTTCAAATTTTGTGAGTGAAGTTCATTTGCATACTTTATATCAGTATTTTACCAATTCAATTAATAATTTTCTTGCCAATTAAATTTCAATGAAAAATGGGCTGTTTTTACTTTACTCCACCTGACCCTATTAATCAGACAAGACAAAATTTATTACTTCACAATTCTTTTTATAATGCAATGCTATATAATTTTTTTGAAAATGCAAACACGTCATTCTGACGGGCTATATTCTAGTTTTAAATAGTAATTTATGATAGTTAAATTTCAGTATAAATACATATAAATATCGATATGACAAAATTATCGTTAAAACAAACTAAAACTGACAAAACTAAAGTTATTTAAATTAAATTTATTTAAACAAGTTCAACATGAAACATTTTTTTTTCTTAGAGTGCATTTGACGTAAAAAAGTATTTTTTGAAATTGTATTCCATTGCCAACAGATGAAATAACGCCAAATAACGAAATGTTCATTATTTTTTTACGGACGCTCTATCGAGGTTCTGCCGAAATTTTTTATGAACATATATATACTCATGAGAAGAGCATTCTGTATTTTTTACCAGATTTTCGGAGTATGCCCGTATGGAGACCTTCCTTGTTAGTTTTTTGCTATTTTTTTTTAACTTCAGCCGGAAAAAATGTACAAAATGGATTAAATGAAATAAAATCACATAATTTTTTTTAAAAGTGTATTAAGAAATGGACTAAAAAATGTAAATTATTTTGGAATTTTCGTTAATAAGTAAATCTACAAAAAGTAAAGTTTTCGTTTTCTTTCAATCGGGTGAAAAAAAAGATTTTTAATTAAGAAACGTCTTTTTAAATAAATTTTATTCTGAAATATTTATTTAATTTAAACTTCAGCTGGAAATTTTGTTTTACAAAAGTACTTGAGGATTAAATAAAATAAAACCACATCAAAAAGTTTTGAGTACACTGTAAAAAAAAATCTGTGAAGTTCCTAAAGTTTTTCTAGGAAACTGGGATTCCTAGAACTTTTCATGTAACGTCAACAACAAAATTTCATGTAACAGACACACTTTTGCGCCGAAAATCAAAAAATCTGTAAGGTTACTAAGAATTTTTTTGGAAACTGGGATTCCGAGAACTTTTCATGTAACTGCAGCCAGGGTTACAAATAAAAGTTTAGTAATATTACTGAAATTTTAGCAGATTCATTTGTAAAGTTACAGATTTTTGTAGCTTTACAAAAACTAGTTTTGTAGATTTGCAGCTTTTTTCGTACAGTTACAGGTGAAAGTTTAGTAAGCATGTATTTTTACATCTGTAGAACTACAGATTTTTTTTTACAGTGTATATTAAGAAATGGAATAAAAAATGTTAAATTATTTTGGAATTTTCGTCAATAAGTAAGTCAACAGAAAGTAATTTTTAGGTAGCTTTCATTACAAAAAGCTACCTATTGCAGCCGTTCGGAGGAAAGCGATTTCAAAAAAATTTGGTATATTTCCATCGATCATGACGCCCAGACCCCAAAACCACCCTCCGTTCAAAAGTTGATATATATATATATATATATATATATATATATATATATATATATATATATAGATAGATAGATTCTGTGAGTCATTCATAGTTTCTTATTTTACATACTGGTTTCATATGTTCATTTCTAAATCATAATCATCTTTAGAACTTTATCAATTTCTTCATATATTTGTGATTTCAAATTTATTATATACAGTCGAACCCGGTTAAGACGCGTTTCAAGGGAGTAGACAAAAGTCGCGTATTAAGCGGGATCGCGTATTAAACGTGATTTGAATAATGTTGCAGAAACTGTGCTTATTTACACATCTAATCGTCTAAATGAACTTTAGAATTTTCGGTTATATGTTTACGGTCGAAAATTGTATCTTTAGGTATATTTAGATTGAAATTTAATTGTATTCAACTTTAACTCATTATTGTGTTTTTAGGAACGACTAGAATAATTGCTGAAAATAAAAAAATGAATTTAAACGACTTTATTGTAGATTAATACGTTACAACCAAAAATAAAAAAAATAATTTCAAGCTTGACAATTTTTTTTTTTTTTTTTTAACGGAGATAAAAAATTAAAAATATTAAACTTTTGAAAGCACAATCCAGTTGTTAAAATCATATTTAGTACTTGTAATAATGAGTGCCATTATAATCTATTCTTTTCATTATAAAAGAAAATTATCCTTATTAATCTTTTTGTAAAAAATATTGTTAGCATAGCAAAAAGAAAAAAACGTAAAAGAATTAAACAACCTCAGTCGTATTTATTTAATCTTTACGAGTTTCTTTCTTTTTTTTTTTTTTTTTTTTTTTTTTTTTTTTTTTGCCTTTAATATGCATTATAAAACATATTAGGTGTATAACTTACATTTAAAACCTCACTAACAATAGGTATAATCATTTTCAATCATGATTTTATGACATATCTGAGTATCCTGAATTCGTCTTTCTCTACAGTGAAAACATACACGAAGCAAGAAATGCAGACTGTAGGACGCGGGATCAAAGAATTCCAGTGTTGCTAATTTAGCGGGTTTTTTAAAATTCAAATATCTACCGCTATTTCCGATTAGTAATGTTTGCCTTAATTAATCTGTTATTAAATAAAGTAAATATTACTAATTGAAGTCGCTGTTTTTTATTTTAATATAAAAAATCCGATTACTTGGCAATACAGGAAAGGAGACAAGAAATTCGCATCTTGATCAATGAATTCGCGTCTTAAGCGTGATTTTTTGACTTAAAGAACCGGAAATCTCTCGCGTATTAAGCGGGATCGCGTATTAACCGTTCGCGTATTAAACGTGATATTTTTACATTAGTCTTATAGGCGATGTTCAAGGGATCGGAAAAAATCCGCGTATTAAGCGGGATCGCGTATTAACCGTGAGCGTCTTAACCGGGTTCCACTGTATATATATATATATATATATATATATCTGATCTTTGTCATACTGTAACTCTCGTATTTATGAACCGATTTGGATAAAATTTCGTGTGTATACAGTACATACCAATGTCTCGACCGAGTTCGTTCGCCAGCTTCAATCGCCATTTTGTTTCAAAATGGCGGCCATTTAAAATTTTTTTTAAATTTAAAATTTAAAATGAGGCACAAAAAAAAATTAGAAATTGAAAAATATTTTTTTCTTATATGTTTGAGCTTGATACAAAGATTCCGAAGCATTTTTTGTTTCGTCTTTATCTTAAAAAATGGCTGAGTTATAGCACTTTGAATTTCTAGCATGGCTGACATTTTGAAACGATCTGATTTTTGTCACGCAATAATACGCGTATTTATGAACCTATTTGGATGTGACAAGGCATTTGCATAGTACATAGCAATGTCTCGACCGTGTTCGTGGGCCAGCTTCATACGCCATCTTGTTTCAAAATGGCGGCCATTTAAAAATTAAAAAAAAATTTAAATTTTAAAATGAGGTATAAAAAACTAGAAATTGAAAAAGATTTTTTCATTATGTGTTTGAGCTTGATACAAAGATTCCGGAGGATTTTTTGTTTCGTTTATATTTTAAAAAACGGCCAAGTTATAGCACTTTGAAATTCTTGTGTGGCTGACATTTTGAAACGATCTGAATTTTGTCACGCGATTACACGCGTATTTATGAACGGATTTGAATATAACTTGTTGTGTACATAGTACATACCAATGTCTCGACCGGGTACGTTGGCCAACTTCATCCGCCTTCTTGTTTCAAAATGGCGGCCATTTAAAATTTTTAAAATTTTAATTTAAAATGAGGTACAAAAAAATTAGAAATTGAAAAAGATTTTTTTCTTATGTGTTTGACCTTGATACAAAGATTTCGGAGCATTTTTCGTTTCGTCTATATCTTAAAAAATGACTGAGTTATAGCACTTTGAATTTCTAGCACGGCTGACATTTTGAAACAATCTGATTTTTGTCACGTGATAACACGCGTATTTATGAATCGATTAGGTTGTGACAAAGCATGTGCATAGTACATAGCAATCTCTCGACCGGGTTCGTTTGCCAACTTCATCCGTGATCTTGTTTCAAAATGGCGGCCATTTAAAAATTTAAAAAAAAATTGTATTTAAAATTAGGTACAAAAAAATTAGAAATTGATTTTTTTTTTCTTATGTGTTTCAGCTTGATACAAAGATTCCGGAGCATTTTTTGTTTTGTCTTATCTTAAAAAATGGCTGAGATATAACAGTTTGAATTTCTAATGTGGGTGACATTTTGAAAAATCTGATTTTTTGCCTGCTACAGCACTCGTATTTATCAACCGATTTAGATGTGACTGAGAGCATGTGCACAGGAATTACTAAAGTCTCGACTAAGTTCATTGGTTAACTTTGTTGCACCCATTATGTTGCTTTAAAATGGCGGGCACTTCAAGATATCGCCGAATTTGGCGACCAAATATAAATCACTTTAAATAAAACCAGCTTTGATAACGCGACTAATTTCGCGAAATTCTCATTCATATTCAGTATTGACAAAAGTTAGTATTTAATCTTCTATAATCGGGTTCCACTAATTTGAGCTCCGTGTGTTTGAATAATATAAGCTGGCTTTTAAAAATTAAGGAATATGAAAGCTACCTCTTTCTCCCGGCACTGGCCGGAAGGACTTTTTTTAATCAGGTGAAAAAAAGATTTTTAATTAAAAAAAACTTCTTTTTAAATAAATTTTATTCTGCAATATTTATTTAATTAAATGTTTTTAAACCAAATAAGTCATTTGCAAAAAACAATAATTTATTATGTAAAAAAATCCAGGTAGCTATATTAGTAAGCTTATTATGAATTAAAATTTTCCTTTCTTTCTTTATTATTATTATTATTTTTTAAACTTCAGCTGGTTTTTTTTAACAAAAGTATTTGATTAAATAAAATAAAATTACATAAAAAAGATTTGAAGGTATTGAGAAATGAAGTAAAAAATGCAAATTACCATTATAAAAAAAAATTGTTAATTAAATTTTTTTTAAATAAATTTTATTCTGAAATATTTGTTTGATTTTTATTTAAAAAATAAATAAGTCATTTCTAAAAATCAATAATTTATTACGTAAAAAGATTCAGGCATATTAGTAAGCTTACTGTGAATTAAAATCCCCCCCCCCTTTTTTTTTTACTTCAGGTGGGAATTTTTTTTTTTTTTTTTTTTTTTTTTTTTTTAACAAAGGTACTTGAGTAACTTGAGGATTAAATAAAATAAAATCACATAAAAAAAGGTTTGATTATATTAAGAAATGGAGTAAGAAATGTAAATTATTTTGGAATTTCGTCAATAAGTAAGTCTACTAAAAGTAAAAGTTTATTTTTAATCAGGTGAAAAAAAAATTTAATTAAAAAAAAACTTGTTTTTAAACAAATTTTATTCTGAAATATTTGTTTAATTATTATTTTTTAAACTAAATAAGTCATTTTGAAAAACCAATAGTTTATTAGGTAAAAAGATTCAAGTAGATACATTAGTAAGCTTATTATGAATTTAAATTTTCTTTTCTTTATTTTTTTCTTAATTTTTTTTTTTTTTTTTTTTTTTTTTTTTTTTTTTTTTTTTTTTAAACTTCATCTGCTTTTTTTTTTTTTTACAAAAGTACTTGAGGATTAAATAAAATAAAATCACATAAAATTTTTTGAGTGTATTAAGAAATGGAATACAAAAAAATTAAATTATTTTGGAATTTTCGTCAATAAGTAAGCCTACTAAAAGTAAAGTTTTTTTAATCAGGTGAAAAAAGATTGTTAATTAAAAAAAAACTTCTTTTTAAATAAATTTTATTCTGAAATATTTATTAAATTAATTGTTTTTAAAAAACTAAATAAGTCATTTCTAAAAATCAATAATTTATTAGGTAAAAAGATACAGGTAATTATATTAGTAAGCTTATTATGAATTAAAATTTTTGTTTTGTACTATTTTGTAATTTTTTTAAAACTTCAGTTGGAAAAAATGTACAAAAATATTTCAGGATTAAATAAAATAAAATCATATAAGAAAGTTTTAAGTGTATTAAGAAATGGAGTAAAGAATGTAAATTATTTCGGAATTTTCGTCCTACTAAAAGTAAAGTTTTTTTTTTTTTTTTTTTTGATCGGGTGAAAAAAGATTTTTAATTAAAAAAACTTCTTTTTAAATAAATTTTATTCTGCAATATTTATTGAATAAAATGTTTTCAAACCAAATAAGTCATTTGGAAAAAACAATAATTTATTAGGCAAAAAAAATCCAGGTAGCTATATTACTAAGATTATTATGAATTAAAGAAATGAAGTAAAAAATGTAAATTATCATTAGGAAAAAGATTATTAATTAAAAAAACTTCTTTTTAAATAAATTTCATTCTGTAATATTTGTTTAATTATTTTTTTAAAACTGAGTAATCCATTTCTAAAAATCAATAATTTATTAGGTAAAAAGAATCAGGTAGTTATATTTGTAAGCTTATTGTGAATTCAAATTTTCCTTTTTTATTTTTTTAACTTCAGTTTTTTTTTTTTTTTTTATTTTTTTTTTTATAAAAGTACTTGAGCATTAAATAAAATAAAATCACATAAAAAATGTTTTGAGTATATTAAGAAATGGAGTAAGAAATGTGAATTATTTTGAAATTTCGTCAATAAGTAACTCTACTAAACGTAAAGTTTATTTTTAATCAGGTGAAAAAAATATTTTTAATTAAAAAACTTCTTTTTAAACAAATTTTATTCTGAAATATTTGTTTAATTATTATTTTTTAAACAAAATAAATCATTTTGAAAAAAAAAAAACAATAATTTAGTAGGCAAAAAGATCCAGGTAGTAGTAACCTTATAAATGAAAATTTTTCTTCATTATTATTATTTTTTAAATAATTTTTTTTAAACAAAAGTACTTGGGGAATAAATAACATAAAAAAAGTTTTCAGTGTATTTGAAATGGAGTTGTTCTTGTGCGAGAGGTAATCCGTAGGTATCGACTATTGCTCCTGCACGCTGGCATCTAATGCGCTCGTTACCGATTTTGCTTTAAAAAAAGAGAGAGAGAGAGAGAGCCTCAAATCAAACATAATTGACCCTTCACCCACAATCTCATTTCTTCACGTCCCCTTATTTAAAATCTAATTCCATTACAGCTATTTACATCGTACTTGAAAATCCCTGCTACTGTGGGATTACTAATTTTTTTTTATTTCGACATTTGGCAAAATTTGTTAGAGATTAGCTTCTAGAAAATGAATGAATCACTCTTTTTGGCGATTTTCGTCGAATTTTAAAATTAATTTTAGAATTTATATACAATGAAACCTCTCTGTGCGACCACCTCCCTGAACGACCATTTTTTCATGGAACGAAATTTATTCCCATAGGCTCAATACTAATTTTACCTCCATTCAGAGACCATCTCAGTTGAACTCCCTCCATAATCATCAGCAATTTCTTTGAAGAAAATGAAACAAATTCCGTTTTTTCCTGGTCGCTTGAAGAATGTTTTATTAGAAAAATAATTCCGGAGAGCGCATTATTCATAAAACTTCTAAATTAGGTTTGATTTTTTTTTTCATTATTCCGGTAACTTTTAAGTGTTTAAATCCTTTTGTGTCTATTTAGGCAATGAATTTAACTCTGGTGGCAAATTAAAAACGACCGTCAATAAACTCTCCTGTCTATTCTGTCAGGAAACGCAAGAAATAGATAAATTAATGAAATCGTCATTATTTGTTCCCGTCCAAAAAAAAAAAAAAAAAAAAAAAAAATGGCATTTATTTAGTGAACTTCGAAAGGACTTGGAAATAAAAGTTATAAAAGATAAAACCGTAAAACCAAAGAAAATGTCAATGTATTCATTTTTTAAACTCTGCAGTAATTAACTTATGTAACTAACTTTTATTTTGATACTTAAATTTTTATATTTTTTCCTAATGTGAAAAATAAATTTTAGTAACACTAATTGTTACCTTTTTTCAACAATTAAAATCTTGATTTAAACATGACTCCATTAAGAGACCACCTCTCGGAGCGACCATTTTTTATTGGAACGGAACGTGATAGCTTTAGGGAGGTTTTACTGTACTGTATGTGCTCTTACTAGGGCATCCAAACCGAGCTTCTCGGATTACAGGACATAGATGAAAAAGATTTTTTTTCTTTCTCTGATAGATTTTTTACGTTTAATATAATTTTTTTGGATTGCCCACTAACAACATTAAAAAGCATTTTTGCATGAAAAATATACATTATGTATTTAAATAAAGTTATGAAATTTTATTTAAAGCTATACTTTCTCATTACTGCATTCCAGGATTTATTAGCTGAAGAACTAGCCAAATATTTCGCTTACGTGTCTGTTCAGTTTGTGTTTCATTTATATTATATTGTGTATTTATTGGTGAAGTTTTAATTTAGTTATGGAATACTAACCGGAAACAAATCCTGATCAATTTATATTGTTTTAAGTGCAAACGGGTTAATGTTTCGCATGGATGTATAGTGGAGGGCCGGCTTGATAAATGCGGTCGCCTGAATTTTTTTTTTTTTTTTGGCGATCAAGTTATTTAATTTAACTTTTTTTTTCTTTTCTTGGTACAAAAATTGACCTAAGAAGCAAGCGCAAACTGAATTTTATTCTCACCCCCATCCCCCTACTCATGCACAGCAAGCAGTGATTTTCCGCTTCTCTCGTATTGTAAGTGCAAAAACAAAGTTTAAAAGACATTTTTCATCTCAAGCACAGGACACACCATTCTTTTCCGCTCTAGACAGCTAGCACGTCGATTAGAATGTGTTGGGAGGTTTAAATAAGACAATCGGAAATAGTGTCAATCCAGCCTCTATGGCATCTAAAATTTGATGCAATAATAATAAAAAAAAATGCTCAAGTTTTTGTAGTGGTTAGAATTAAAACTGTTTTATCTATCACATTCGTTTAAAGAATAACATATAAGTGATTATGAGTAATTCATATGAAGTAAATCTATAAAACTTAATTAAAATTAAAAGAATAATTAATTTTAATAAAATTAATGAATAATATTTATTTCTTAAATATTTCTTCCTTGCTTAAAATGTTTGGCGCTTTTGCATTTTTTTTTCAATAAATTCATTAATCATAATATTTTTTTTTGTTTTATTTTTAGTGTTAGTGTGTGTGTGTGGGGGGGGGGGGGATGTTTAATTAAAAAAATATTTAATTTATACATTTTTTTTCTAAATGAATAAATAATAATAATAATAGTGTAAATAATTTTGAAATTTTTGTCAATATGTAAACTCACTAAAAGTAAAGATTTTTTATTTTTTTATCGCTTAGGAAAAAGTCTGTTATATAAAAAATATCTTTATGAATAAATTTCATCCTGAAATATTTATTTAATTAAAATAGTTTTTTTTTTTTAAATACTGGATAAGTCATTTGCAAAAATAAATAACTTATTAGATAAAGTGAAATAAACTCTGATCGTTATGCTAATAAGATTAGTAGGAATTAAAATTTTCGTTCCGTTCCTTTTTCTTTCCTTTCTCTTTTCTATTCTTAAGCTTCCGCTTAATTTTTTAAATTTTCGTTTCGTTCCCTTTTCTTTCCTTTTCTTATTCTTAAGCTTCCGCTTATTTTTAAAATTTCCATTTCGTTCCTTTTTCTTTTCTTTCTCTTTTCTATTCTCATTTTTAAGCTTCCGCTTATTTTTAAAATTTTCATTTCGTTCCTTTTTCTTTCCTTTCTCTTTTCTATTACATTTCAAACCATCAGCTTATTTTTAAATTTTTCATTTCGTCCCTTTTTATTTTTTTTCCTCTTCACTTACCTTTTTTATGCTTCCACTTATTTTTAAATTTTTCATTTCGTCCCTTTTCCTTTTCTTTCCCTTTTCTATTCTCATTTTTAAGCTCCCGCTTCTTTTAAAATTTTTCATTTCGTGCCTTTTCCTTTTCTTGCTCTTTTCTATTCTTATTTTTAAGCTTCCAATTATTATTTTTTTTTAATTTTCGTCCCTTTGCCTTTACTTTTCTGTTCTAGTTTTTAAGCTTCTGCTTACTTTAAAAATTTTCATTTCATTCTTTTTTCTATTCTTATTTTTAAGCTTCCGCTTATTTTTAAAATTTTCGTTTCGTTCCTTTCTCTTTTCTTACTCTTTTCTGTTCTCATTTTTAAACTTCCGCTTATTTTTAAATTTTTCATTTTGTTCCTTTTTCTTTTCTATTCTTATTTTTCATCTTCTGCTTATTTTTAAAATTTTATTTCGTCCTTTTTTCTTTTCTATTCTTATTTTTAAACTTCCGCCTATTTTTAAAATTTTCATTTCGTTCCTTTTTCTTTTTAATTCTTATTTTTTAGCTCCTGCTTATTTTTAAAATTTTCATTTTGTTCCTTTTTCTTTTCTTTCTCTTTTCTGTTCTCATTTTTAAACTTCCGCTTATTTTTAAATTTTTCATTTCGTTCCTTTTTCTTTTCTATTTTTATTTTTCACCTTCCGCTTATTTTAAAAATTTTCATTTCGTCCCTTTTTCTTTTCTATTCTTATTTTTAAACTCCCTCTTATTTTTAAATTTTTTATTTCGTTCCTTTTTCTTTTCTATTCTTATTTTTCAGCTTCTGCTTATTTTTAAAATTTTATTTCGTCCCTTTTTCTTTTCTATTCTTATTTTTAAACTTCCGCCTATTTTTAAAATTTTCATTTCGTCCCTTTTTCTTTTTAATTCTTATTTTTTAGCTCCTGCTTATTTTTAAATTTTTCATTTTGTTCCTTTTTCTTTTCTTTCTCTTTTCTGTTCTCATTTTTAAACTTCCGCATATTTTTAAATTTTTCATTTCGTTCCTTTTTCTTTTCTATTCTTATTTTTCAGCTTCCACTTATTTTTAAAATTTTCATTTCGTCCCTTTTTCTTTCCTATTCTTATTTTTAAACTCCCTCTTATTTTTACATTTTTTATTTCGTTCCTTTTTCTTTTCTATTCTTATTTTTCAGCTTCTGCTTATTTTTAAAATTTTATTTCGTCCCTTTTTCTTTTCTATTCTTATTTTTAAACTTCCGCCTATTTTTAAAATTTTCATTTCGTTCATTTTTCTTTTTAATTCTTATTTTTTAGCTCCTGCTTATTTTTAAAATTTTCATTTTGTTCCTTTTTCTTTTCTTTCTCTTTTCTGTTCTCATTTTTAAACTTCCGCTTATTTTTAAATTTTTCATTTCGTTCCTTTTTCTTTTCTATTCTTATTTTTCAGCTTCCGCTTATTTTTAAAATTTTCATTTCGTCCCTTTTTCTTTTCTATTCTTATTTTTAAACTCCCTCTTATTTTTAAATTTTTTATTTCGTTCCTTTTTCTTTTCTATTCTTATTTTTCAGCTTCCGCTTATTTTTAAATTTTTCATTTCGTCCCTTTTTCTTTTCTTTTCTATTCTTATTTTTAAGGTCCCACTTATTTAAAAAATTTCCATTTCGTTCCTTTTTCTTTTCTTTCTCTTTTCAATTCTCATTTTTAAACTTTCGCTTATTTTTAAAATTTTTATTTCGTTCTTTTTTCTTTTCTATTTTTAAGCTTCCGCTTATTTTTAAAATTTTCATTTCGTCCCTTTTTATTTTCTATTCTTATTTTTAAAATTCCGCTTATTTTTAAAATTTTCGTTTCGTTCCTTTTTCTTTTCTATTTGTATTTTTTCAGCTTTCACTTATTTTAAAAATTTCCATTTCGTCCTTTTATTTCTTTCCTTTTTTTTTCCTATTCTTATTTTTAAGCTCCCACTTATTTTTAAAATTTTCATTTCACTCCTTTTTCCTTTCTTTTTCTTTTCTATTCTTATTTTTAAGCTTCCGCTTATTTTTAAAATTTTCATTTTGTTCCTTTTTCTTTTCTTTTTTCTTTCTATTCTCATTTTTAAGCATTCGCGTATTTTTAAAATTTTCGTTTCATTCCTTTTTCTTTTCTTTCTCTCTTCTATTCTTATTTTTCAGCTTCTGATTATTTTTAAAATTTTCATTTTGTCCCCCTTTTTTTTCCTTCCTCTTTTCTCATTTTATTTTTTAGCTTCCACTTATGTTTAAAATTTTCATTTCGTTCCTTTTTTCTTTCTTTTCTTTTTCTTTTCCATTCTTATTTTTAAACTTCCGCTTATTTTTAAAATTTTCATTTCGTCCATTTTTCTTTTCTTTCTCTTTTCATTTTTATGTTTCCATTTATTTTTATTTTTTTTTATTTCGTTCCTTTTGCTTTTTTTTTTCTCTTTTCTTTCTCATTTTTAAGCTCCCGCTTATTTTTAAAATTTTCATTTCGTTCCCTTTTCTTTTATTTCTCTTTTATATTCTCATTTTTAAGCTTCCACTTATTTTTAAAATAAAATCAACTAAAGTTTTGTGCATATGTTATGTATGGGCTATTCCTCTTACAGATTGATCACTTGCTTCCTCTGCACTCATCAAAAATATTGCTTAAAAAAAAAAAAAAAAAAAAAAAAAAAAAAAAAAAAAACGAGGAGAATAAAGCAAACATGTTTGATCCTCATACGCTCAGAATCTTATTTCTTGGTGTTCTCCTATAAAAAACCTAATTTCATTAGTAGAGGATATTTTACATCGCTTATTACTTGTTTTCGCTGCCAAAACTTTATTTAAAAATGTTTTTTTTTTAATAAATTCATTTTCTCGAACTTTTCACCAAGCGTAAAAAAAAATAATGAATTTTTCCTAATCGAGTTCGTGGCTTACGCCAAATTATTTTGTTGTAACGAGAATTTTTGGGAATAAACATGGATTACAGTAAAAAAAAATAGGTGATATTTTCAAGATAACCCTTAAATAAAAGAGTGATTTGAAAAAAAAAAAAAAACTTTTTTTACTTTAATTTTATTGAACTTGTGTCCAAAGAGTCTTCATTATTAAAATTCACATCTAAAATTGATTATTATGGTTTATATTAAGTAAAAAATTAACCTTGTACTTTTAAAAGGTTGTTAGGGCCCCAGTTAAACAATTTTAGACTGTTAAAAATAAAGTTCAACAATTCACCAAAAAATTGGTTTCAACTACCAACATATCGGAAAATTTGATGATAAGTTTCACCAGTTTAGTGGGGATTTCACAATTCCTATTATATCAGTGAAATTTTGAACCAAGGTTAAGGCTTTTCTTCAAACCAATTTTATGGCGAACGGTTGAACTAACTTCTAGGTTTTTTTTTCTAAACCAAATTTATGGTGAAAGACTGGATCAAGTTTTAGATTTTTCTCTAATGCAGTTTTAAGATGAAAGGTTAAACCAAGTTTCACCATTTTCTCTAAGCCAAATTTACAGCGAAAGGTTAAAACATGTTTCAGTTTTTCCTCTAAACCTCTTCTTGGTGTTTGGTTTTTTTTTGTCCCCTCACTTTACAATGAAATTATGTACCAAGATTAGGTTTTTAATTTATCCAGGATTCTGGTTTTGTCTTTTTTCTCACTTTGCACTGAAATGTAGAACAAGGAATACGGTTTTGAATTTAGTTTATATTGCAGTACTGAACAAAGAATCAGTAGAACCAAGAAAAGGTTTTTAATTTATTTTATGGAGCAGTATATTGAATAAAGAATTAGATTTTCTCTGTCCATGATATATTGCTTCAGGGGAGCACACGCTTTTTACAGTAATAATAAAATGAAAAAAAAAAGAAAGGAAAAACATTAAATAGATTTCTTTCTTTTACCCCTACCCTCACCCAACTGGTTAAGTGAGATTATTATTATTATGCTGCACGTGTATAGTAACAATATGATAAGTTTAATTTTTACTCAACAATTCAATGGCCAACTTGTTTTGAATCATAAAAAGTAGAAAGTTAGCTGAGTTTGTTAAATTTTAGATAAAACAGTAAAAACAATGTATTTTACCGTGCTGTCCAAAACTAGATTTTTCGACAAAATTTTATTTTACGAGAAGAATGGCAAACTATTCAAAAACATGAATAATAATAAAAAAATAAATAAATAAAAAAAATAAAAAATCAAACATTCCAGCTACCATGTTTTACACTCATACCTTACATTTATTTAATTATTTTTATATTAATTCTTTTAATACAACTTTAAAGAAGGCGCAGTTCTGTTTCTTGCGGTTCTCAAATTCTCTGTTCAACAACGCGAAACTTTCTTACACATTTTCTAACTTAATAAAATTGGCAGGCCTGACTATTGAAGAAATTTGGAATCGAATAGCCATTTTTTGGTAAATAAATTATTTATCGAATTATAAGCGATTCTTGTCACTAGACAACAGGTTTTTTCCTTTCTCGCCCTATCGCGTCGGAAATTCGGTTTAAAACAATCACTTTGACAGTATTTCCTATTTTCTGCTCTTACTAAAAAAATGGAAAACGCCATTCGGTTGCGTAGTTCCTGAATAAGAATCTATCAATTTCATGTTTTTCCACACAAAAATGAATTTATAGAAATGTGTCAGAAAGTACCTCCTTTGGATTTGAGAACAGCCTTAATGATCTTCTGGTCTAAAATTTTCGACTGCTTTCACTTTAAGCAAATGATCTCACTTTCGGGAGGGGGTGTATGAAAAGGTGCGGGAATAATGTTTAAAAAAAGTTAAGTGGATTATTTTTTTTTTATATGTAAAAACAGATCTTCGTTTGATTAGTACAATTCATTTTTTTTTTAAAATCTTATTCCATTTTAAACTTTTCTATACAATTTCGAGAAAATTGTAGTGAAAAATTTTAAAGTTATTATTAAAGTTTAATTGATTTGAATTTAAAGTAACAATGTAACGTGAGAAGACCACATTTTTCAAGATTTTAATGCTTTTTGTAATTTTAAATACAGAGAACGATAAAGTTTTTCTAAATATAACTTATAGGTCCCCGTGACCGTATAAAAATTTCAATTTCTAAACTTTTACTTACTTACTTAAAGATGTTTTTATTACCATACATGCATCTAAAACCAAGTACTTTCGAGCATCTGACGTGCTCATCATCTGGGTTAAAATCGTAAAAACAGAGGTCGAGTTCATACATTAATAATTTCCCTACACAAAATACCATTTTTAATTACTTAAAGGTGTTTTTATTAACGTACATACATCTAAAACCAAGCAGTTTCGATCATCTGACGTGCTCATCATCTGCATATAAATAATTTCGTAGAAACCAATGAACTCAATCTCTGTTTTTTAATGATTTCAACCGATCTATGAGCACGTCAGATGCTCGAAAGTACTTGGTTTTAGATGTATGTATGCTAATAAAAATATCTTTAACTAATTTTGTTTTGCGATGTTTTTTTTTTTGTTTTTATGAAACTATTTATATGAATTATCATAATAAGGGGAATAAACGGTTCAAGAAACTTGATATAACTGATATCATTTTCACTAGTATTTTACTTAATTTTCGTACCTTTAATAGTGCATAAATTTTGACGTGTAAAAACTCATTGCTTAATTTTATTTTCTACTTTAACAACCACAGTTAAGGGGCTACTTCAGTCGTTTGGAACAACTCGCTCGCTAATGCTAATCCTATGGAAGAAATTTTTAAAGATATATCGTTTGCATTTTAGTGTTTTAATTTTTTTTTTCGCATTGGATAGCTGAGATGGATTTCTA
Source organism: Maratus speciosus (assembly GCA_963932465.1). NCBI lineage: Eukaryota > Metazoa > Arthropoda > Arachnida > Araneae > Salticidae > Maratus > Maratus speciosus. The sequence continues at coordinate 417,108,384 of OZ010798.1, forward strand.
CATCTGCCCTTTTTTACTTTTTCGATTTTGTTTGCAGATTTTTTTTAAGAGGATGCTTCGAATGCACTTTCGAAACCGGTTCCGAAAATGAAAGTGTCCTAATTAAAAATATCTATAAACAAAATCGAAAAAGTAAAAAATGCTCTTTGTACAAGTTGATCTCAGCTAGCCAATGCAAAAAGAATTTTTTTTAAAATACTGAAATGCAAACGAGATATCTTAAAAAATTTCTTCCATAGGATTAGCATTAGTGAGCGGGTCTTTTCGGGTGACTGAAGTAGCCTCTTAAACAAAAATAAACTAATAATTTCGAGAAAATAGTGGTGTAAAGAAATGCTGAAGATTGCATCTTCACAAAAAATTATGAAAATATTCAGAAAATTCACTGTATTTTTAAACACAACTTATTTTTTAACCTTATTTTTTCTTTAAATATCCATTTTTTGCTTTAAAAAATAAATTATCATGTTTTCTTCGTGCGTTAAAAATAACATATTATAAAAAAATTTTAAAATCATGCCCGGAAAAATGTCATTTAATTATTATACTTATTTTCTTAATGAATGTATATTTTCTTTGTTCGATAAAAATTACAAGATATTCATAAGACTTTCCATGTGAAAACTCTATTTAACATTGAAAAGAATTAAGTCCAAAGCAACATATATATTGCAAATATGTCATCGGATGTTTTTAATTAAAAAATAAATAGCTCGAAACCAACAGAATAAGTAAATAAATAATTGTAAAAATTTTTTTTGATAGGACGAATATATATATATATTGAAAATTATTAGAATAATTGTGGAATTTACATAAAATCTTGTTATATTAAAGAAATAATACATTTAAAAAATATTGATAAAGTTAATATTTAGTGTGCATCCCCTTGTTTTTTATTAAAGATTCGATACGCCTTGGCATACATTGTATGAGTTTTTGGCAATTAATTTGTATTTCGTTGTCATGATGCCAAATTTGGATGAGTTTTTCTATCAGAACATTCTTGTTTGTGATGTTGCATTTCTGTAATTTAATTAAAAGAAAACACTTCCATGGCCTGGAAACAGTCCAGATATGAACCCCATAGGGAACCTTTGGGCCATTGTAAAGATAAAATAAAAGAAATACAACATCACAAACAAGACTGGTCTGATAGAAAGACTCATACAAATTTGGCATCATGACAACGAAATACAAATTAATTGCTAAAAACTCATACAAAGTATGCCAACATTTCTTTAATAAAAAACAAGGGGATGCACACTAAATATTAAATGTTTCAATAATTTTTAAATATTTCTTTAATATAATAAGTTTTTTATGTAAATTTCACAATTATTCTAATAATTTTCACACGTCTGTATATAACCATTATATAATTACAAATCGTCATCGATTTCCTATTACTAAAATTAAATAATAAATTCAGCTACAATTCATAACACTGACATTATACAAAATGTATATTTTAATTCTACAAAAATTTCAAAACTAGGGCTAGTTCCTTTCCAGTGTTGTAGTCGTAAATAAACCAGAGAGTATACGCAGAAGGTATATGCTAGAGTCAGTAATGCCCAAGCTAGAGCATATGCTGTAGCTTTATGTGAGAAACAGAGGGTATCGGTATACGGAGCTTTTTTAAAAATTACAGAAGGTATATGGGGTATACCTCCATATACACTCCCTGTTCCTTTCAAAAATCACCGATTCAACTGATCTCGACAGACAACGCTCTTGACTCCCGGTAGCAAATTCAGATCATACGTTTTGGCGACTGTTCTGTTATCTTGGCGTAATTCTCCACTGAACAACCCTAACCACTTGGAAAACAAGATGAGTTGGTACATCATTTGAGTTTCTCTTCCTTTTAATTTTGTTCTCTTGTATACGCCGGAAATCTTAGGTAAACACGTGAGTTTGGAGTAAGGCTGTGTCACATGGATTCTCATTAATATAAGTTTGGAATATTCCATGGATTAAATTTTGTTTTCGGTAAGTTATTAAGTCATCTTCTTCTTCTTGTTCTTCTTTTTTTTTAATCATGAAAATAAATATTTTTTCCCCTCATAAGATAATAATGGTAATAACCAAATGTATTGATTTTAAATTTATTTTTAGCGCATGAATAAATTATTCAATTAATTTTAATTTTACAAATATTACTTTCTTGTTTGCATGTAATCTTATTAAAAATTGTTTGTCTTAACAGATAAACGGGGGAAGAAAACTTAGTTAATAAACTTTTAAATATTTTTTGCATTTTCGACTACAAGTGAATTAATAAAAAAATTAAATTTCGAAAAATGTTTTGTATTCATTGGGGGGGGGGGGGGGGATATTAATAATATACGGAAATACTTAATTTAATTGATATTTTTTTTTCTCTTTTCTCTTTAAAAAAATTACTAAACACTTTACTAGTCATATTATAAATTTCAGTCTTTTCATAATGTGATAAAAATATTTCATGTTTCAAACATTTTCCACGTTTTCGTCTACAAGTTGATTGATTATAAAAACTTGTAATAATATTTTAGTTTGATTTGAGAAAAAAATTACTAAATTTTACTGCAGTAATTAAGCATTCAGTAAGTTACTCTCGATATCATAAAATTAGCATACACTCTTTTGTTTTTCTCACCAAGTAATGAAAAATAACCAATTTACATTTATTTTCTAAATTATTTTCAAATAAGCTGTTGAATTATTTAATATCAAACTTTACAGACATTTTCTTGTTTTTATATATTTTTAAATTTAAATGTTATTTCCCTAATTAAAAGAACATCTATTCTTTATTAAAATAACTAAACAATTTAATAGTGTATAAAATATATACAGTGAAACCTGTGCGACCACCTCCCTGAACGACCATTTTTTCATTGAACGAAATTTATTCCCATAGGCTCAATACTAATTTTACCTCCATTCAGAGATCATCCCCGTTGAACTCCCTCCATGAGCGACCCATTTCATTGAAGAAAATGAAACAAATTCCACTTTTTCCTGGCCGCTTGAAGAAGATTTTATCAGAAAAATAATTCCGGAAAGCGCATTATCCATCAAACTTCTAAACTAAGTTTATATAGATTTTTTTTATCCCGCTAACTTTTAAGTGTTTAAACCCCTTTGTGCCTTTCTAGGCAATGGATTTAACTCTGATGACAAATTAAGAATGACGGCCAATAAACTTTCCTGCCCTATTCTGTCAGGAAACTCTCAAAGAAATGTATAACTTAATGAAATTGTCGTTATTTGTTACCATTCAAAAAAAAAAAAAAAAAATGCATTTATTTACTAAACTTTGAAAGGACTTGGAAATAAAAGTTATAAAAGATAAAATCGTAAAATCAAAGCAAACGTCAATGTATTCATTTTTTAAACTCTGCAGTAATTAACTTACGTAATTAATTAATTTTTGTTTTGATACTTATTTTTTTGCTTAATTTTTTGAGTTAATTTTTGTTTTTTATATTTTTTCCTAATTTGAAAAATATATTTTAGTAACATTAATTGTTATCTTTTTTTTAACAATTAAAATCTAGATTTAAACATGACCTACATTAAGAGACTACCTCTCGGAGCGACCAATTTTTATTGGAACGGAACGTGGTTGCTTTAGGGAGGTTTTACTGTAATATGAACTTTAAAAAGTTCACTGTTTTACTTAAAAGGCGATTAAAATAATGAAAGAGATGTTACAAGTAAAATATATACATTTTATTTAAAACTTCTTAATACTTTCAAAGTTTTTCAAGCTCTTCGTCAGAGAATATTTTAATAACCTTTTTTTCTATTATTATATTAGGTTGTTAAAATATTTTCTGATGAAGAGCTTGGAAAAGCTTGAAAGTACTAAGAAGTTTTAAATAAAATGTATATTTTTAACTTGTAACATCTCTTTCATTATTTTAATCGCCTTTTGAATATTATTAAAATAGTCTCTGATGAAGGGCTTGTAAAAGCTTGAAAGTACTAAGAAGTTTTAAATAAAATGATGTACTTTTTTTTTAAGTTGTAACATCTCTTCCATTATTTTAATCGTCTTTTAAAAGTAAAACAGTAAACTTTTTTTTTAAAGTTCATATTAGTATATGTTTTATGTTTGAATCAAGGTGAAAAACTGCGTTTCGCCTTATGATTTTAATTTTATAGTGATTTGTCAACTTCCAGTCTTTCATAATGCATAATGTGATGAAAAATGTCTCAAGTTTTAAATATTTTCAAGTAGTCGTCTACAAGTTGATCGATTGTTAAAACTTTCGAAAATATTTTAGTTTGATTTGAGAAAAACATTTACTTAATTTTAAGTTGAAGTATTGCATTCAGTAAGTTACTCTCGATATCATAAAGTTTGCAATTTTTTTCCCCGCCTTGAATTAAAAAAAAAAAATCTTATTTTTTCTAAATTGGTTTCAAATGTACGGTCAATTTAATAATTTCAAACTTTGCAGATATTGTCTTGCTTTTGTAGGGGTTATTTTAATACAACAAATAGTTACCTAATTAAAAATGTATTTATTCTTTTTTTAATGCAGTATTACTTCAGAAATCTGGCATCATCGGCCTCGAGACTATGCCGGATTTTTGAAGAAATGTCAAAAGTAGTAGCTAGGAATATCAAAAGTAGTTCTATGTTCTTAATGGTACCTTTAGCCATAATTTAATTCATTATTAAGTGATAATTATGAAAGAAAAAGAGAAAATTAAATATAAAAATAAACTTACATTAATTGATATTTTGTGTGTTACAGAAAAAAATCTAATAAAGAGTGAAATTTGTTCTTCTCCTGTAATTTCGGAAACATCGATGTCAATTTTGTTTGCTTCATTTTTTTTTTGGCCGTTCTTTAACAATATTTTCTTGTATTTTATGCAAATGAAGAATATCTGTTTCAGAAATACAGTCTTGTTCTCTAAAGCAGATATTAATTCTTCAGTCAAATTTATGCTTTTTTCTAGTGACACCTTTTTTTCTGCCTGTTTTCATCCTCGCCTTGGGAGCTGTTACTACCGTTATCGGCGGTTCTATTTAGCACAGCGTCAGAACAGAGACTACAAAGAACTTGTGTACTAGTCTCCACGCCGTTCCTTAGTAACGGTGCAGCTCCCAGGAAATGTTTTTAGAAAATAATCACCTCTGACAAATGAAAAAAATGTCAAATATTACTTTTTTGCATTTTTACTTCGATCTTTAAGTTTTTAATTCATAAACAATTGCTATTTTTCTTCTACCATATCTCGAAAACGTAAAAGAAAAAGGAAGGGAAAGATGGTTTTGCTGCCGGATTTTTGAAGTTGTCGGATTTCTGAATGCCGGATTTTTGAAGTCAAACTGTATTACTAAATAACTTATTAATTATTTGACAAATTTCAGTCGTTTATAAAATCATGAAAATATCTTACGTTTTAAATATTTCCTAAGTATTCGTCTACAAATTGATTAATCATGAAAATTTGTAAAAATATTTTAGTTAATGTTTTAGTAAAAACATTTACTTATTTGCAATATACTTTATGATTTGCAATATTGCATTCAATGAATTACTCTCGATATAACAAAGTTTGCAAACATTCCTGTTTTTTTTTTCTTTTTGCCCCCGGTATGCTATTTCTTTCTCCCAGCTTATTTTGTCTCCAATAAATAACATTACCTTGTATACGCCAGCCGTAAAACAAAAGCCGATGTTTCATTGTGCGATTAAATACTCTACAGCATTTTTTAAAACTTCTAAGCATCGCACATTTTCAATGTTTATACCGTCGTATTGGGAAAAAAAAGTACTTTTTAATGCAATTTGTTTGAAAACTGCATCTCAATTTATTTTTGAGATATTACTTTTTTGTAGTTTTTAGCGACATTTGTTTCATTTTGGCAACTCAAGTACTCCATTTCCGTAGAAAGTAAAGAAAAAATTAGCAATTATATCTTTCTGTTGCCATATTCTCATAAAAATTGAAAAAAAAAAAAGAAATTAATTAAATGCGTGTTATTTTGAGAAAAATATAAATGAAGGATTTGTGATAAAACATGGAGCTATTATAAACTATATTTAATTTTAAGTATCTATATTAATGCAAATGGCGTCATTTTACATAAAATAAAAGCGTGTGCTTTAATTCTTAAAATTGAAATATGTTTTGCAGTAAGAGTTCCGATTATCCGAGTCCCGCGTAACCGAGTTATTTTCTTCTGATGGACTGATGGCTTCTGTTATTATGCAACAGCCATTATAAATGAAGCGTTAGGTGAAGATAAAAGAGTAGCCGTAAAAATTTAGAACTCTGATTTTCCATTCTGACCAGAAAATCAGTGTTCTAACTTTTTACGACTGCTCTTTCATCTTCGCCTATAACGCTTCATTTATAATGGCTGTTTCCTAATAATAGAAGCCATCAGTCCATCAGAAGAAAATGAAGTAATGAAAATGCCGGGGGCGACACTAAATTCTGAAAAAGCAGAATTCCTGTTCTCTAGTACTTTTTTTTTTCAAATGAAGTAATAACGAAAACAAAAAACAATTTATTTTTATTTTCTAAATTGTTTTCAAATGTACGGTCAAATTATTTATACTTAAGTTTATGCTGCAGTATTAGAAAACATTGTCCTCCCCCTCCCCCCCCCCACACACACACCTCATGAAGTAGTAAAAAAGAATGTATTTTCTAAACTGTTTTCAAATGTACGGTCAAATTATTTAGTAATTTAAAATTTTATAATTTTCTTGCTTTTATAGATTATTTTAACAAAAAATATTTATCTAATTAAAAATGTATTTAATATTAAAAAATACTGAAAAATTTACTAATTATTTAATAAATCTAAAAATCAAGCCGCATCGGGATTCCCCACCCCCATCTTAATTGTTAGTGAATGTTAGTTTTCATTAAAAGGAAGAGGTAGTTCTCGTATGTTTGCAGTTTTTTTACATGCTATCTGTTGTGAAAATAATATTGACACCAAATTAACATCATTAACATCATTATTAAAATTAATATTATTCTGTTACTTTTGCATGTACACATTGCATCAGCTGAAAATGTTTACTTGAGAAATGTTAGCATAGAAAAACCCACTATTTCGTGTTGAAAAAATCAATCGATACACTTTAAGAGCTATTCAAAACGTTTCTTTCTTTCTTTCTTTCTTTCTTTTTCTTTTTTTTTTTTTCGGGGGGGGGGGGGGGGGGCAACGAGCAGCAAAAGAAGCTTTCATGTAAGAAACGCTTCTTTAAATCTCGGAAATGTTTTATTTCTGAAAATAAAGGACAGGGCCGAAACTAGCCTTTTTTGCACCCGGGGCAAGCATGGATTTTGCCCCCCCCCCCTCCTCTTCCGCAAAGTATTTTACAAAGAGAATTTTACTAATTTTCTAATAGTCGACTTATTTTAAAATTTAGAATATGTAATAGTGAACTGCGTAATCTACAATGGCGGATCCAAGAGGGCGGTCACGGGTATCATGACTCCCCTCTGAACACCAGCAAAAATATTCTAAAGATCATTTTTAAAATGAAATATACAGTAAAGTCCCGATTATACGAGTCCTGCTTAACCGAGTTTCCACTTTAACGGAGTTATTTTCTTCTGATGGACTGATGGCTTCTATTATTGTGAAACAGTCATTATAAATGAAGTATTAGGTGAAGATGAAAGAGCAGCCGTAAAAAGTTAGAACTCTGATTTTCTGGTCAGAATGGGAAGAAAAAAAATGGCCATAATTTTTTTTTCAAAATAAATTATGGCCATTTTTTTTTCTTCCCATTCTAACCAGAAAATCAGAGTTCTAACTTTTTACGACTTCTCTTTCATCTTCACCTAACACTTCATTTATAATGGCTGTTTCATAATAATAGAAGCCGTCAGTCCATCAGAAGAAAATTATTTATTCCAAATGTATAATCCTTCATTTGGCGCCCCTTCTGCCCCCCCCCCCCCCTTAGTTTCGGCCCTGATAAAGGAACACTTTTCGAAACCGTGGATAAAATATCCCATTATATATTCGTAAAATTTTAATAGATACAGAAACATTTCTCTTTTCTTATAGTGTAAAGTGGAATAAACATACCAAGTAAAATCTTAAATTAATTATTTATATATTTTAAAAGAGATCTAATTCGTCTTTGGCGGAAAGAGTAGCTAGATTGACTTCTCTATTACCTTCTCTACTAACTTTTTTACCTTAAAATCGGCTCGAGGGGGGGGGGGGAAATGGGGAGGATTAAAAAATTTGAGTACCGCCTTAACATGATTCTGATAAAACTTGCTCTTACAGAAAAATGAAATTAAAAACTCGTCGAAAGCGGCCAGATAAAGTTGTTAAACTGTGTGTATCTCTAATCTTGATTTACTAATACAGTAGAGCGTCGATTATCGGAACTCCAATTAATCGAACTTCCAATTTTCCGAACATCCAATTTCTCTCAAAAGTTTTTTTTAACCGAACTTCTAATTATCCGAACAGCCAATTTCTCCCAATTTTTTTTAACGAACTTTTAATTATCCAAACACTCTATTAGACCTGGATATCAGATTTTAAATGATGATGAGATTCTGGGCGAGATTCAACTCGAAAAAGAAATTGAAGAAAATGAAAACAAATGCTCTGAAAATGACCCAGGTCCATCACATAACGAAGCCTTTGAATGTTTGGAAACAGCTATGAAATGGCTCGAACGGCAGAAGAATGCTGATCCTATTCTACTAACGTATTTAAGAAGAATTCGAGACATGGCAGCATTAGAAAGAATATGTCTTCTTTGAAGCAAGCAACAGTCGAAAGCTTTTTTGCGTAATTTATAATCTCTGGAGTTCAGAAAATGATATAAAAAAGTAAACAAAACAAATTTAAAAAGACAAAAATGAATTTTTAAACATGCCAGCATTAACTAGTGCTGTCAGTCCGAAGCGTGGATAAAGTGTGAAGATTTTAGTATAGTCAGGAACATCCCTTAAATGGTCTGTCCATTTATCCGAACTTTTGCTTATCTGAACTAGGGTCGGTCCCGACTTGTTCGGATAATCGGCGCTCTACTGTACTTCATAGTACTAATTTCACCAACAAAAAAAATTGTTCGTGAAATTAGTACCTAACTTCGAAATTTACCTCCGCCTGTACGCCGAGCTGGCAGGGATTTTTTTTTTTTTTTTTTTTTTTTTACAATGTGATAGTCTAAACTTTGATAACTCCTTGGCTTAGACTATTGAAAAGATTATAAACTTTCAAAATGAAAATTGTGTTTAAATGAAACTACTGATATTTTACAAAGTATTTTTATTTTCCGTACGCGTTATTTTATTTTATTTTTTCTATCTTTCTTTTAAACTTACCGTTCTCAACATTATATTTGTGAGAAATTAACTTTTTTCCAGTTTAAAAGAAATTCTCGGCTAGATCAAAGAAGAAAGATTTGAAAGTATTCCGATTCAAAAATGCTATAGATTGAAAACTAAATATTCTCTTATTATTATTTGTTGTTATTATAATTTTTTTAAGTCAAGCTCGGATATCCCATTAAATGTTAAGATATAAAAGTAGAAGTAATGAAAAGAGAAAAAAAAAAGTTAAGAATTTTGATTGTTTTTTATTTTATTAAAAATTATAATAAATTATTTTGTTTATTTTTGGCTCTGACGGAACATTTTGTTTGTGTAATAATAAAAATGATATATTCCTTTCTATGTTTTTTTTTTTTCATCATCAGAAAATTAATGTACCGCGGAAGTCTAATATATTTGAATTTTTGTTAATAATTTCTTTAAAAATAAATATTTCAAAAAACTGCTTAGCTTCTATTGGGATTACGATTTATTTTTACGCTAAATTTTTATTTAATTCACATATTTTTTCCTTTTTTTTAAAAAAAATAATAAATAAACCATTTGAAAACTAAATAATTCACTATGCAATAAATAATATTATCTAAAAAAGTTCAAGGCATTTTGATTTTTTTCCCGACAAATTATTTAAAAATTAAAAAAAATCTGAATTTTTTCTCAAAAACAGTTAAAAAGAAATAAATAAAAAGGAGAAAAGTATTATTTGATTTTATGCTACCAATCTTGTTTAATTGTCTTGTTTAACTATTTTAAACACTACCTACGACTGTTAATGGACAAAATCAATAAGTCATTAAGTGAAAAGAAAATTAAGCTAATAAAATTTCGAAAAGAAAATGATGTTTTTATTTGTAAATATTTTCAATAGAAATATAATTAATGCTAAAGGAGCCTTTGAGAAAAGAAAGAAAACTAATAAATTCTCAAGTGAAAAAAAAAAAAAAAAAGAATTGATAAAATTTTAATATTTTTTGATATTTTCAGCTATTATTTCTGTTAAGAGGGAAAAAACTCTTTTATTTTTAAAACAATCTTGTTTAATTTCCCGCCACCGCAGTAATTAATGTTGGATTGATAATTGAAGACAAACAAGCCATTAGATAAAGTTAATAAATTCTCAAAAAAAAAAAAAGGAATATATTTATATATTCCTTTTTTTTTTTTTTTTTTTTAAACATAGAACTTGTTAAACAGCTAGTGACTCTATAAGCCTTTCCGTCCTTTTTTTTTTTAATTGTCTTGCCACTTCTTATCATAAGTCATCATACATAAAATAAAACAAAGATAAACCTTAGTATCAAACAAATTACGATTGTCATCTTAACCATCATAATGGTATCTTTCACGCAATGCAAAATGTCTAGCCAGCTCAATGCACTGACGTTATTAGCTAGTTCCCAGCTTATAAAATCATATCAGGGTGGGATAACTCATTTGAAGCATATTTAACGATTTAAGTATTGAGCACGCAGAGTACCCTTTTGAATAAAAACTTCGGTTAAAGGATAATTGGCAATTGAACGTCAGCACTAAACCTGTTTTACTTGCACTTTTAATTAAACTTACATCCGGCTATTTTATGAAAAGAATGGTTCACAAAAGTTCATTAACTACAGATAATGAGGCGTACTAAAATTAAAGGAGAAATTAATTGCACAGCTAAAGCAAGATTGATGTACGTCTTTTGACGGATGAAAGCTTACGGAACAGTTCAAATATTTATGATTTAAAACTGGGGAACTGTACATTGTAGTCTTATTTAGAGGTTGCATATATATTTTTTTTTATGTTATTTAATATTTACGCATATATAGGTTTAGTAACATAATATTGCCGCTACTTTATATAGGGGAGAGTAGTACACAGTGAGACAGCAGCCACTTTGACATATAGTTATAACTTTTTCTCTAACCTGGCACACATACATAACGATCTCATCTTATGCAACACGTGGATGTAGTTTCGGCCCTTCAGTTACTCGTCCGACAAAATAGCAAATAATATTTTATTTTATAGTGGTTAAAGTTACATAAACGTCTATTTTAGAGTTTATTTCCTTCAATATGACATATATTTACTTAACCAAACCTAGCTGTATGTAATAATAGACTATTTCAACAAAATGACATAAACTTTTTAAAGCGATGAAATTGATGTAACAGATGTGGCATCCATTTTGTTACAACGTAACGAAAGTACACAGTGAGACGTGTCTCATTGCGTACCTACTATGTGGTTCTGATGTTAAAAAAAGTTATTTATTAATAAAAGAAGGTTTTCCTCTCTCTCTCTCTTTCTCTCTGTGTGTGTAGGGGGGGGGGGGGAGGGGTGCGATGGCTAGGAAAATCTACTAAACTTAAGAGGCTGAAAATTTGCATGAAGGTAGCCCAAGGTCTGCCATTGTCCACCTGAGGCTCATATCTATACTAAAATTATAAAGAGGTAAAAATTGTTTATTTATAGGAAGTAAGATCTAGAACTACCGAGCCGATTCCAAAAGTAATGGTATCAAAATGATGGTGTTCGTCCAACTTAGAACATAGGCTATATCTTATGTCCGTGCCACTGGCCAAAAGGGGGTCCCGGAGCAAAAAACGTTCTAAAAATGCGATTTTTGTGTTACTGAAGGGCCTAGAAACATGAAAATTGGAATGGTAGTTACTTATAAGATACTAATGATCTCTAAGGACATTTCTTTAAAAAAAAAAATCGAAATTAATAAGGGGTGAAAATGCGCGAAAAGCGTTCTAAAAAACGTTCTAAATGGCGATTTTTACGCAATTTCAGGAAGTACCAAACCGATTTTAAAAAAATGAGTGTCAAAGTGATGGTGACAACCCTTGCTCTAACATTGGCTACATTTTATGTCGGTGCCACTACCCCTAAATGGGGTGCAGGCGCAAAAAATCGTTCGAAAATGCGATTTTTGTGTTACTGAAGGGTCCAGATACATGGAATTTTGCATTGTAGTTACTTATTAGATATAAATGATCTGTAAGAACATTTCTTCAAAAATTCGAAATTTAAAAGGGGTGAAAATGTGCGAAAAGATTTCTAAAAAACATTCTAAATGGCGATTTTTACGCAATCTCAAGAAGTACCAAACCGATTTAAAAAATAATGGTGTCAAAATTATTGTGACAGCCCTTGCTCCAACATAGGCTACATTTTATGTTGGTGCCACTACCCCCAAAGGGGTGCAGGAGCAAAAAAACGTTCGAAAATTGGATTTTTGTGTTACTGAAGGGCCTAGAAACATGAAATTTGGAATGGTAGTTATAAGATATAAATGATATCGAAGAACATTTCTTAAAAAATTCGAAATTTAATAGGGATCAAAATGCGCGAAAAGATTTCTAAAAAACATTCTAAATGGCGATTTCTACGCAATCTCAGAAAGTACCCAACCTATTTCAAAGGTAATGGTTGGAAATTGATGATGACAGACCTTGCTCCAACATAGGCTCTATTTCATGTCGGTTTCACAACTACATAGGGCAGGGTCGGCGGACCTTTTTAGATCCGCGTGCCAATATTTAAAAAAAAAAATCAACTAAACATGGCGTGCCAACAAGCCCCCCCCCCCCCCCTGACGTCCCATTCCCGCAAAAAAAAGCGAATTAATTTAATAGTGAATTATAAGTTTTAATAATAATAAATAATAGTGTCAAAATTATATATCTTTATTAGATTATTATAAATATAGTTAACATACATGCGGGTAATACCAACATACGCATTGTAGAAATAATTATAGAAAAATATAATTATAGTTTTTATTTCATTTTACAATTATTTTTCATTTTTCTTTAGCAATCAAATTATTTTTTTCATAACTTATGAAAAAAGTCATGCTTTTTTAGTTTTAATAATACTATTGCCATTTTAATGAATTAAAGATCAATTATCAAATTCTAGTAAAAGTTAAATAAAGCCTCCTGTGCAGGTCAAAACGCGTTAAATTATGCAGAAATATTGCAGCAAAGAATAATTTGATTTGCTAGATTTCTTTCTTTCTATGCGAATCATAGGTGCAATTATAACGAAAGCGAGGAAATGGGGAAGGGTTAAATATTTCTAAGCGGGAAGTTCATTGATATAACAAGTACACAAGTACCTATTATAGAAAATAAAAGCTATTTTCAATGAAGCTCGTGTATTAATAAAAAAAGAATAAAGAGGTAATGTTAGGAATTTTACTGAATTTTGATTTAAAACTTCAATAAACGGCGTGCCAAAAGTATTTTCCCGCGTGCCAGTTACGGCACGCGTGCCATAGGTTCGCCAACCCTGACCTAGGGGTTGCAGAAGTAAAAAACCTTCTAAAGTGCGTTTTTTGTGTTACTGAGGGGTCTAACATTTTAAATTTTGAATGGTAATTACTTCAAAGATGCAAATGCATTCTAAGAATTGTTGAAAGAAAATTCCAAATTTAAAAGGATGAAGTGAGCGAAAAGCGTTCTATAAGCGTTCTAAATTACGATTTTTATGCAATCGTATGAAATACGAAACTAATTTCAAACATAATGGTTGCAAGTTGATGGTGATAGAACCTGCTCAAACATAAGCTATATTTTATGACGAGGATTACAGGAGCAAAAAACCTTCCAAATTGCGATTTCTGCGGTACCGAAGAGGCTAGAAACTTTAAATTTAGCACGGTAGTTATATAAATGTCCTCCAAGACCAGTCGAAAATAAATTCGAAATTAAAAAGGGAAGGAGCGAAAAGCATTCTAAAAGAGTCCTAAATTACGATTTCTATGTAATCTCAGGAAATAATAAACCGATTACAGAAGATATTGGTTGCGAATCAAGAGTGATAGTCCATTATCCTATACGGGCTATATTTCGTGCCGGTGTCACTACCACCTGGTTGGCAGGAACAACAAGAAAGCCTTTAAAAACATCTAAACTCCGTTTTCTATCGAATATTAGGGAATACCAACCGATTTCAAGGTTAATGTTGGCAAATTAATGGTGACAGTCTCTTTTCAACATTTTTCGAGATCCTATTTCAACTCTGTTTCGGCATTTTATGTTGGTGCCACTAACACAAGAGAGGTGGTAGACTGTTAGACAAGAAGCTTGGAATTTGACATGATGGTTAATTTAAAGATGTAAATGAGTTAAGGTGGTTTCTAAAAAATTCAAAATTTCAAATGAATACTGAAATGAGCATAAAAGTCTCAAAATAGTTTCTAAATTATCATTAATTGGAATTAGTTTTAGTTCTTCTTATTAGCTAAAATTTCATTTCTGTCTATTGCACTTTTATAATGAAGTTTAGTCAAACTGTGGCTTAATTTGTAATTTTTGAATTATTTCAAAAAGTGTTCTTCTAATAAAAAATAGTCATGCAAATATCACTTGGCATATTCCAGCTATTACGCGAGCAAAGCCGCGGGGTTTGCTGGTTTTTACTAATTTGAGAATATAGAAATATTAATTAGGAATCGTAAACTGCAGAAAATTATTGATAGAGTGTAAAAATGTATGATTTATGAAAATATATACATTGTCTCACTGTGTACCACAAGTGGTACACAGTGAGACAATTTCCGATACTCCATTATGCTGCTTCTTTGCTTTTATAAATAACTTTTTTTAAACCATTTATACATTAATGTGTAGCGTATTTGTGTAGCTTAACGATGTAGCATTTTTTTTTTCAAAAGAATAAAAATCGTCGCCATTCGTTAAGTAATAATAATTTTCGTCTCACTGTGTACTACCCTCCCCTACACATAATATATCTGATACTTACCGTTTTCTAGCTACCTAAAATCAGAAAAATTAACAAAGCCTTAACCTCACTTATTTTATATCCTTTAAGGGGTATGTCCAAACTTTTTTTTCAGGGTCCTGTTTTTGTGAAATTGTGAACAGCTTCTTACCTTTGTGAAAAATCTAGTCACAATTTTGTGAATTTGAAATGACCGTTATATTTATATCCTTGTTTATACTTTTTTAAGAATATATATATATATTATATATATGTGTGTAAAATACATATCTTTTTTTTATATATGTAAAAGTGACAGGTCAGATTTTACTTTTAAATGATTAAATTTGTGAAAACTTCAGTTTAAAGATGGAAAAGTTTTGTGAAAGATCTCCCTTTAAGACAAAGAATTTTGTGAAGAGTCCTGTTTTAAGGTGAAAAGTTTTGCGAAAGGCCCTGTTTTGAGATGAAACATTTTGTGAAGAGTCCTGTTTTAAGGTGAAAAGTTTTGTGAAAGGCCCTGTTTTGAGATTAAGCATTTTGTGAAGGGTCCTGTTTTGAGATGAAATATTTTGTGAATCTCCCTAAAAAGATCCCTGTTTTTTTGTGATTAATAGAATTACTTACTTTCATACTCATAAGAAGAAAGTACAGGATTCATGAAAATTTTCAAATTCAGATTTTTAATAGATTTATAGATATTGGGATGTCGCGAGTACGAGTTGATTATTTTTGGGCAGATGTCTGTCTGTCATACTAATTTTGTGGCTGCTGTAACTCAAGAACTAACGTATGGAATTCCATTAAATTTCGTATTTAGTTGTATCTTGATATAAACTGGTGCGGATTAGATTTTCTCAAAAAGTGACACCGCTAATGCTGTGATTTTCGTGATGTTTGCGTTGTGCGACACATCGGATGGAGTAGTGAAACTCAATTTTTAAGATGCTTATTTGAAACACTATGCTGATTCAATTTTGGTTTTGATCGATTAACAGGAAGAGCTCCTATTTTACCTTTTGATCAATATTATAGCTGTTTCTTTTGTGTAGAAATGCATCCAAATTTTATACTTTAGGTTATTACTACAAATATATATGTTGCCAAATATAATGTATATTTCAATTCTAAAAAAAGTGCTGCTGCCATAATTGAATTTTTCTGTTACCTTTTTCTTTTTTCGTGTTATCCTGCAAAAACTTTTGCATATAAAACCATGGAAACTGGTAATTTTACAGAGAAATGTATGATAAACATGCTGTAACATATATCGAAGAATTATCTTAAGCGCTATTTAATGATGAAATCCCTCAAGATTGTTCAGTTAATAAGTTTTATGCGACCGGAAACGATGCATAGCAATTTAACCATCTTTTGCAGGCATATATACTTGACTAGATTGTAGTCTGCTGTGTCCAACCATTCTTTTAACTCGGGATTACACGCGCAGGGTATGACATACCCACGGTGTGCACGATTATTACGTTTCTCACCACTAATTTTCGAAAAGTAATGTTAAAATTATTTTAGCACAGAATTTATGAGCAATGTCGATGATTAAATAAAAAGACGATTTTTGTTTAAATTTATTGGTGGCAAATTATAAATCGTACATATCCTGGATATGCGCGATCATTCTCGGGTTAATTTATCTAATTCTTTAAGTTTTGTTTCAATTTTTTATTCAAAATTTCATTATCTGAATAGAGATTAAGTTCATAGTTTGAAGTAGTCGTTTTTATCTACTGTTGTAAAAAAGACCAAGTAATAATACATAATTTTTTTTAAAAGACCAAGTAATAATACATAAAATTTTTAAAAAGACCAAGTAATAATACATAACCCTTTTCAATTGAAAAATATGTTTACACTTGAATATTAAAAAAGAAAGAAAAGTTTAAAATATGTAAAGCACTTTCTGAGTACATTTTTGAAACAAACATGAAAAAAAAAAAATCCATATAATGTCCTAAATATCAAGCCGTATCGGAAGAACTTCCCCTCAATATATATGCATTGTTCATAAAAAATATGTTATAATAACTTTTTAATTATGAAGAACATAAATATATGAAATGCATTTATCAGCGATATTTTAAAATACGAGTGAAAATAAAATTAGACATAAATTATGTTTTTTTAAAGACTTTGATTTTTTCCTACCAAATTGAATAGTAAATTGAAAACATGAACTTTAAGAAATATTAAACTTTAATTAAGCATAACATTTTCAAAAACATCGAAATCAAACCAACATCCCCCTTCTTTACTAATTACCTATCTGTTAGCTCATTTTTGTTTTTCCTCGGATATTTCTTGTCTCTGAAAAAAGAAACCTTCCTACCTAATATCACTTGGTGGAGTATGTATATTTTGTTAATCCCTTCAAGGGCGGTGATGCCGCTATGGCATCACATAATTTTAGTACCTGATTGCTCCATTGGCACCCGGATTTTTTTTATGAAAATTTCACTTAAGTATGCGAAAATATGCTTTTACTACTTTACAAATAAATTTTCTTGTAAATACTGGTGTCATTTCAATTATTTTATCATTTTACGAACACAAGTACCTTGCCCCTGAAAGGGTTAGACTGCCAACGCTTTGAAAAACCTACACAGTTCTACAATCTCTGTTTGTCTGTTTCATTATTTACATTTGTATATGATAGAAATTTATCTGCTTACACAATTACAGATGATACCTGATTAAAGTAATTAGTAATTCCATACTGAATCGTCTGTGTATAATTTATTCTGAATGTGTCTAACTTCTGTTTCTTTCCTGTTTTGTTTCAGAAGTTTCACGAAATAATGAACTAATCTTACGAAACAAAATATTGTCTCAAAAGTTTATATATTAATCTTATTCTAAAGCAATTTTACTGAGGAAAAGCTCCCTCTTTGGTTTTTTTCCTATTTTGTTTCAGAAGTTTCACGAAATAATGAATTATCGTATGAAGCAAATATTATCTCAAAAGTCTATAATCTTATTCCAAAGAAATTTTACTGAGGAAAAGTTCCCTATTTTGTTACAAAAGTTTCACGAAAATATGTATTCAAGAAGTCTGACGAATCAAGTTTCACGAATAATCGTATGAAGCAAAATATTATCTCGAAAGTTTATATAATCTAAGTAAATTTTACTAAGGAAAAGTTATCTTTATTATTGAGGAAAAGCTTCTTTTTTTCTTTTTTTTCCTATTTTGTTTCAGAAGTTTTATGAAATATCGAATAAATCTCATGAAATCAAAATATTATCTCAAAAGTTCATGTAATGATCTTATTCTAAAGAAGTTTTACTGAGGAATAACTTCCTCTTTTGTTTCGGAAGTTTCATGAAATGATAAATGAATTTTATAAAACAAAATATTATCTTAAAAGTTTATGTAAAGGATCTTATTCTAAAGACATTTTACTGACGAAAAGCTTCCTCTTTTGTTTCTTTCATATTTTGTTTCAGAAGTTTCACGAAATGATGAACGAATTTTATAAAACAAAATATATCTTAAAAGTTTATGTAATGATCTTATTCTAAAGACATTTTACTGAGGAAAAGATTCCTCTTTTGTTTCTTTCATATTTTGTTTCAGAGATTTCGCGAAATAATGAATGAATCTTTATGAAACAAAATATTATCTTAAAGAGTTTTATATAATATTCTTATCCTAATGAAATTTTACAGAGGAAAAGCTCCTTTTCATGCTAAAGAAAATCTCTTTCGTTTCTTTTTTTCCTATTTTGTTTCAGAAGTTTCACGAAATAAGGAATTAATCGTATTAAGCAAAATATTATCTCAAAAGTTTATATACTAATCTAATTCTAAGGAAATTTTACTAACGAAAAGTCAACTTTTTTTTATCGAGGAAAAGTTTCCTCTTTTTTTTTTTTTTTTTTTTTTGATTCAGAAGCAGGGGTGGGGAATTTCTAGAAAATCTTTACCAGCCAAGGATTTATTTCACCAGCCAGTAAAATGCAACGTACAGTTGAAAATTTTTATGACAAAATTTACGCAACTCAAAAATAGTTGGTTACTATTACTGTAATGCATTTTCATTTTTTTTTTTTTTTGTAAAATTAAGAAATATAAACAAGAGATGAAAGTTTAATATAAAATAGAACTTAGTACCATGTTTACATCGCAGTAATTAGGACAGTTGAAAAATACAGCTAACTATTAAAAAAAAAATCGCATATCTCTATAGTTTGCAGTTTTCAAAGACTACCTAAAAATGCACTCGCCCTGTCAGAAAATTCACTCGCCAGTGGCGAGTAAAGTGGTGCATTTCCCCAGCCCTGTTCAGAAGTATCACGAAATATTGAACGAATCTCATGAAACAAAATATTATCTCAAAAGTTTATGTAATATTTATTCTAAAGAAATTTTACCGAGGAAAAGCTTCTTCTTTTCTTTCTTTCCTATTTTGATTCAGAAGTTTCACGAAATAATGAATTAATCGTATGAAGCAAAATATTATCTCAAAAGTTTATGTAAAGGATCTTATTCTAAAGAAATTTTACTGAGGAAAAGCTTCCTCTTTTGTTTCTTTCATATTTTGTTTCTGAAGTTTCCCGAAATGTTGAATGAATTTTATAAAACAAAATATTATCTTAAAAGTTTATGTAATGATCTTATTCTAAAGACATTTTACTGAGGAAAAGCTTCCTCTTTTGTTTCTTGCATATTTCGTTTCAGAAGTTTCACGAAATAATGAATGAATCTTATAAAACAAAATTTTATCTCAAAAGTTTGTATAATAATCTGATTCTAAGGAAATTTTACTGAGAAAAAGCTCCCTCTTTTGTTTATTTCCTATTTTGATTCAGAAGTTTCACGAAATAATGAATGAATTTTTATGAAACGAAATAGTATCTTAAAGGTTTTTATATAATATTCTTATCCAAATGAAATTTTAACTAAGGAAAAGTGCCCTTTCTGACAATTTTTTGGTCGAATATAAGCGAATATTTTTGTTGGCAGCATATTTCTAAGTTCATTTTTGCTCGGAAATGCATGTAATTGGCAGCTTATTTAAAAAACTATATAATCGCACGGTGTTTCCATTTTTCGATAAAGGCAGAAGAATGCTGTAAAATTTGCCATTCTAAACTGAATTTCCGGACGCGACAGCGCAGGAATTGAGAAAAATCTGCCTTCACGTGACATCAATCACTTATAATCCCATAAGTAATTCATTTATATATTAAAAAAAAAAAAAAAATGGAAAACACCATCCAATCCCAAATGGCTTCAATATTCAGGTCTGCCAATTTTATGCTTTTACATTTGAAAATAATTACGTACGAATTTTGTGTTTAAAAATGTGTCAGAAAATTTCGAGTTACTGTGCAAGGACATTTTTTTCCTTGAGAACCGAATTAAAGCTGTTCTCAAATCCAAACTGATTACTTTTTACCCGACTGAAAAGAAGGGTTATGCGTTTCACGCGTATCTGTGTATGTGGATTTCTTTATACCCTCGAAACATCCCAACGGCTGGATGGATTTTTATGAATGAAATCTCTATCGATTCGTCTTAATCTTCCGATGGTTATAGGATAGGTTTTGTTTATATAAATTCAAAATGGCGGCCGTAAAATAAAAAATGGTGGTAGAGACGAAAAAAAAAATTTACTCACCCTATTGAGTGGCATATCATTGGATAGGTCTTTCAAAATGAAGATGATGTTTCATTGACCATTTTGTAGTCAGAAGCTCCGTTTAAATATTACACAACCTGGAAGTTGTGTACTTTGGATCGCTACCTTTACTGTAACTCTAACCTTCATAATAGACATCTATAGGCCTCATTAAAAGAGTGTTTGTAGATAGGAACTAACAATTAAACACAACTTAAAAGTCATCAATACAAGTAAATAAATAAAAAAAAAAGGTAAGTAATATAAAAGAAAGTTTCATATTGATGAGAAATAATTAATTAGTTCCCTTTTTACGCAGTCAGGTTTTTTGATTTTTTAAATTTAATATATTATTATTGACACATTTTTAATTCATTTTTGTTCGCAAACGTATCAAATTGGCAGGTGCTCGTATTAAGGGAAGACATAGGTGAATTTTTTTGAAAAAATTTATTTTTTTTTTAATTATTATTATTGGTTTAAAAGATTCTTTGAACCTTCCTGAATCCATTGGTTGCCCATTTTTTCCCCTGACCATTAGAAATAATTGTAAAAATTCAAGGGAAGACAAGACTGGGACGCCACGCCCAATCACATTTAGGGAAGACACGACTGGGACGACGCGCTCACTCACGCAAATTTTATTCTAACATTTTATACTCGTTTATTATATGTAACTAAATTTTATCCAAGTTTTTATATATACTTTAATTCATGTGTTTGATAAAACTGTGCAAGAACTTCACATAAGTTAGAAGTATCTTAAGATTTTTAGCGCTCCGAAAAATTGTACTTTTCAGCCCGTTAACTCCTAAAGTACTCGAGCGATTTCTATAAAAATTTTTTTTGGTTATAGAGTATAAATATAAGATCATATGTGGCAGACAGTTTTTTAAAAAAATTAATTAGTTTCAGAAAAAAAACCTTTCTGAAATTAGAAAATTTCTGAAAAAATGCCATTGCTCTAAAATAGAAAGTTTTAGTAACAGAAAGAAAACTGTTTGCCGTAGATCTTAAAACTAGCATATTTCCCCTACGATTGTACTCAGTCTTGTCTTCCCTCAAAAATACATTTCGACTTTGTCATTTTGTAACACAAAGTACAAGTTCAAAAAATACAAGTCACAGTTCAACACAAAACAAACTACAAAAAGTTGGCGTCATTTGATTGAACAATAAGAAGATTTTAAGGGGGTCCGGGACACATTTTCAAATAATTTTTATTTATTGAGTAAAAATTCTGAATTTTTTTTGTGATGGTTAACCATATCATTTGTAAGCAAAATCACATGATAAAACCTCTCATATTATTTTTTTTAATTTAAAATTTAAAATTTAGTCGGGTAATTTAAAATCGTTATAAACTCGAAATATTATCAATGGAATTTCAATTTGTTTTCATTTAAATAAACAGAAATATGTAAGTTTTAATTTGGATTCAGCATTTTTAAAAACATTAATTTAAAAAAATTAAAAATACTTAACGAAAAAAAAAAAAAAAAAAAAAAAGGTGCAACTTTAAAAAAAAAATCATATTTTCAAAAGTAAATATTTTTTTTTTCAAATATGCTGAATCAAAATTAAAGTAAAACAATTGAAAAGGACACTTCCAAGTTTAACCCTTTATCTTTAACGGTTCTTGACTTATAAGAATTTAAATACGAGAAATGTTGAAAAAATTCGTCATGAAGAAAAACGCATTTTTACAAGAAGTCGTTTCCATGACAGCCATTGCTTGACAGCTAGATTTTGAAAACAAACCAAAACGAAAATATTAATATTTCTTGTTCTAATTAAGATAGAAACACGATTTAAAAGTCATTTTAAGCAGGAAAAAACAGAGAAAGTTTTAATGAAATGAAATTTTTTTTACAAAATTTGAAGATTTTTATGTCGCGGACCACCTTAAAAAGGTTTAGGGGAAAGTAGGGTAATGACGCTCAGAAGGGTAATCCCGCTCACCCAATATCTCTAAACAGAATAGAATTGAAAACTTACGATCGGTACCGGCACCTAGCGAACTTCATTGTAAGTTCTTAGTATAAGGATATAGTGACCGTCGGAAGGAAAGTATTTTTGTGTCTTTACGTTATTAGTTTGCAGTTGTTTTATTATAAAATTCTACAACATCTAACTTGAAGATAAGTGTACACTCTTATTTTCAAATATTAATTTACTCATTAAGACTACAAAATATATACATTTAGCTGTACTTTCATGCTTTTATTTATTTTTGTAGTGCGTTGTTACGCCAATTATAATGCATTAAAACCCAACATGGCGATAACGGGTAATGGCGCTCGGTGGAATTCCAGAAGAAGTGTTGCCAGTGGGCAACTTTTTTTAAATTCAAATTTATTGATTACCACCACTTTTTTGAAATGGCAAAATTCCCATGTTTTCGCCTTAATTAATATGTCATTAAACAAGAAGAATTTTACGATTTCAAAAAGGTGGTGAAAATCAAAAAACCTAAATTTAAAAAAAGTAGCTTAATAATGTGTACATATGTGTAACACAATATGTGTAAAGTGGTCGCAAAAAGTCTGCAGTGGTGTGAACAGCCCGCACAACTACATATGTGACTTTTGTCTTACTTAAATGTTGCATTCAAACTCTGAGCGCAATGACCCTACCATGCCGGGCATTACCGCTCAATCGATGGTCATTTAAATAAAACGATAAAATAAATTCTTTAAACTTTTATGCAAATTAGTTGATAGGAAACTGTTCCTTATGCTTTCGAGTTACACTTCGTTAATAAAATATGGATTTTTTTGTCTAAATTTGACTAGCTATTCATGTTTTCCCTTAAGTGAGCGCCTTTCCCCTACTTTCCGCTACAAACATTTGAGCGACTATCGTCACTCCCAACGTCTTTTCTGTCGATACGTAACCAGAAAACTTGATTTGTCATTCGCAAAGAGCAGGAATTGTGAATATCTAAGTGTTTTGGCTCTCCTGAAAAATCGTACTTTTCAGGTAAAAATCCCAATAGCTCATCAGGTATTATCTTATAAAGATAATAAATATAAAGATTGTTAATCTTATAAAGCGATTTTGATAGCTTTCTTTTTATTTTATATATATATTTTTTTGTAGTAGGGTATAAATATAAGATCATATGTGACAGACAGTTAAAAAAAAAATTACTTTCAGGGGGAAGAAAAAATACAATTTAACAAATTACAACGACCATTTGGAAAATGATTTTTTCAAAGACTAAAATTTAAGACACAAAAAATCGCACGGAGTTGATCATACATTACGTACGTCATGGATTAAACATTAATATTCCTGGACCAATTTTAAATGAAATTTCATTCTTAAACTTCTAAACATCCCACAATATTACTTTTTACACCGTCATATAGAGAAAAAAATGTACTTTTAAATGCAATTTGTTTGAAAGCTGTATCTCAATTTGTTTCTGAGTTATTAAAATTTTTTTTGTAGTTTTTATTACTTTTTTGTCATAGTGGCAACAGAAGTATCCATCTCTGTTGAAAGTAAAGGGAAAATACAGATTACTGTATAGACCAATCAGAAAACGAATAAAATGAGGATTCAACCAATAAAACGCTTCAGATATGTTTTTGATTTTCTACCCTGACGGAGGACAATAACCATTTTTCCAAATGGTTAAAAAAAAAAATCGGAAAAATGGAAAATTTCTGAAAAAATTGCTATTGCTCGAAAAAAAAAAGTTTTAGTCGCAGAAAAAAGCTGCCATATCCATAAGTGTTGAGAATGATCCAGTGAATATGGATTCCAAATTTCATCAAAATCGGTCGGGTAGTTTCCGAGGAAGCGGGTCTTAAAGCTCGCATATTTCAGCAAACAACTGCAGTTACAACAAAGAAGGCAGAGGGACATGGGGAGAATTTAATAACACAATGAAGGACCACAAACTTCTCCACAAGTTGTTCCTCACACATTGTTTCACCTATCAACCTGTAAGGGTTGGGTTGGAGGGGAAACTTGGCCCTTTATTGTGGGCACATAAATGATAACAGGTTACCTAGAAAAACTGATTCCACATTTACTAAAACTGTGAATGCATATTGAAGCACAATTTTTACACCTTTCAGGAAATGCTAACAGAAATAAGTAGATTAATATCTCATTCTAAGGTACTAATAAATGATGCAAATTTAAGTAATTTGTTCCATAAAGTAAAAGAATCATTAGAAACCAAAATTGTCTGTGAAAAAATTATGAAAACTTCAATTTCAAAATTTTTCAATCATATATAGAGTTTGAAAATGTTAATAAACAGTTTTTTCACCTATGTAGGTTTTGATTTCCTCATTTTAGTTGGGGTTTTTTTGTCACCCCTATTCAAGGGCCACCCCTCATAAGGGCCATTTTTCAAAGGAACGGTAGGTGGCCCTTACAGAGAGGTTTCACTGTATATATAAATATTCAGAAGAATACATTAAATTAGACTCTAAAGTACTGATTTGGAATTCTTTATTATAACTCTACACATACCACACATTTTAAAGATTATATGAAAGAATAAGAAAATGACACATCAAAATAGAAACATTCTTACATACTGATAAATACTTTTAAAATTGATTAAAACTAAATAGGATATATGTATTTTTAACTGAAATTATCTTTTATAATACTTGAGAACACCCAGTAATAAGCAATTGATATTCTAACTTATAAAAATGATATGCGTAAAAAGTTTTCTGCTACTAAGCTGTTATGTAACTTATTCCAGATATGTCCATACGGATAGATTAAAATCGTAGAATGAACAATGCTGAAAGAGAAATTAGGAAGGACATAACATTTGAGGAAATTTTAGTACATGTAAGTGCATAAAATAAAGAGAACAATTTAAAAAAAAAATTCTCCAAATAAAACTTGTTGAATTAGAATTTTGAAAAGCTAGTTGCTATTTAAAATAGTGCATATTCATGCATAAATTAATCCATATGTTATTCACAATACTGTTTTAATAGAGAGAAATGATGTTTTTATTAAATGACTTTATGTGTGATTTTAAATAAATGTTTATCAGAAATAAAATAATACTTGTATATTAATATCCCTTAAAATTAGTTAATAAAATATATAACTAAGCAACCATTGTCCTTTTTAATTATATAAAGCAGTAAAAATGAAAAAAAGGTTTGTTAAGGTCAGTGTAAAACAGAGAAAGCAATTGGTATGGCTTTTTATTCCAATATTAATGTCTTCATTACTGAAAAAATTGGGTTATATTGATTTCTACCTCAGTTGAATGTCTTTAAAAGAGATTAAAAAACACATAAAAATGTGTCATTTATAATTAAAATGCTTCACTGTATAAAAGCCAATTTTGGCCAAAAAAGGCCAATTTTGGCCAAAAAAAGCCGGTTAAAACCAATAAAAGCCAGCGGCGTGGCTTTTTTAAAATTTTAGCCGGCTTTTTTGCAATTCTGCGGAAAATGGAAAAACACTGTTCGATCACAAATCTCTTCACGAATCGTGGCTGCAAGTATCATGCTTTTTTTGTTTAAAAATGACTCAGAAAATGTGTCAAAAAGTTTACGTTGGTGAGCGGGGGGAAATATTTTTTTGAGAACAGCTTGACGTGTAAATTATAGCCTTTAAAAAATTATAATTTGCTCAAATATAGTTTTCTTTAATGAAAATAATACATTTTAGCTGAGAATTACATTAGAATTATGTGTAAAATGTTTATTATAATCTTGTTTTTAGACAAAAATGAATTCATTACTTGGCCAAATGACAAATCGTTGCATCCTAGCCGATAGCTCAATCGACAGACAGATAGTGGATTTCAACAATTTTCAAATGTGTTAAAATTTAAATAATTCGCAACATAATATATTCCCGTTTCTAAGCATTTCAAAATTATACTATCTGAAGCAGTGTTGAATTCAGGGGGTGGCCCGGCGGGGGATACTGCCCCCGGGAACAATGAAATGTCCCTCCCCCCCCCGCGCCGGAAAATTTTAGATTTTGTGTTTTTAATGGTCAAAAAGTGCAATTTTTCCCACGGGACTCTATAATCCCCTCCCCCCCCTCCCGGAGCCACAGAAGTCATTCCCAGAGAAAAGTGTCTGAATTCAACACTGATTCTGAAGTATGCGTTCACGGAACTTTCATTTATCATAATCTGAAATTACAATGGCCAGATTATGAACAAAATAGCTCGTACGCTCACGAAGCTGAATGAGGAACACGTTAAAGAAAAAGAAAAAAAAAACTGAAATGCTTTTAGTATAAAAAATAAACAGAAAGTTAATAAAAGTTTGTAAAATCCTAACATAGTAAACAATTTACAGGATGTTTCAGTATTCAATTTTGGAATTCCCTTCGCTAATGTTAAGTCGATGGGCGTAGAATGCAGGACAACAAGAACTATTTTTTTCTTTTTTTTAAACTACACTGGTGTGCAAAAATTACGGAAAATCACAAAATGCTAATTTTCAAATACGCAAACACTCAAAAGGAAATAATATAATTCGAGTAATTACTATCCCTACAACACAGCTAGTCCATATAACATCTCATTTCATGTCACACATGGTCACAAGTGTCACAGTCACTACGGTGAAGCAAAAAAATAAGAAATTCCCTACATCTCATTATGAGTCTCAAATGACCACTATATGTGACTCCACTCAGACGTCAATGTGACTGCTGCTTTGTGATGAGTCACCAGGTGACTTTATAATTTAGTTAAATTGTGACTCTCGTGTGACTGTCATTTTTAGACTCGATTTCAAAGTCATCATGAACGTTGCATTATGATAAGTCACCAAATAATATCACATTATAGTCACATTGAGACTTTTCCCAAAAGAGCACAATGGCGACTTCACAGTAGTCTCTCTGTCACCTGAAAGTCATCATGTGACTTCAATGTGACATTATTTGGTAACTTATCACAATATGACTTTGAAATTGAGTCTACAGATGACAGTCACATGAGAGTCACAATGTAACTACATTGTAAAGTCACATGGTGACTCGTCATAAAGCAGCAGTCACAGTGCCATCTCAGTGGAGTCACATATAGTGATCATTTGAGACTCATAATGAGATGTAGGGAATTTCCTTTTTTTTTTTTGCTTCACCGTAGTGACTATGACACTTGTGACTATGTGTGACATGAATGAGATGTTATATGGACTAGCTGTGTTGTAGAGATAGTAATTACTCGACTTATATTATTTCCTTTTGAGTGTTCACGTATTTGAAAATTAGCATTTTGTGATTTTCCTTAATTTTTGCACATCAGTGTAAGAAACGACCCTCCGTGAAAATAAAAGAAGAAAGTGTCTTCTTATCAGCACTTTTACCACTAAATATAAACATTTTTCTCTCGAATTTTTGATTTAGAAATATAAATTCATACAAAATCGGGTTAAAGATATAAAATAATATAAATTTGAAGCTTATTATATGATCATTTCTCATTATAAGTGACAAAAGGAACAGAGAACACGAACCACGCCGCTCTTTAGTCATGTGCAAATGAACAAAATTGTAAAAACTAAACGACGATGGATGTACAATGCATACAAATCTTTTCCTTACATCACCATGGCTCATGTCTTTATTAGGTTGTTTGGAAAATGCGTTAAACAGATTGATTGAAACTGGTTCTCTTAAAAACTTCGCTTGAGTGTGGCAAAACAAGTTATTTGTACTCTTTCGTTAAACTGGAAATGTATAAGATGATTTTAGTGTTCTATTTAATTGATCGTGTTCACACCTTGATTTTTTTTTATCAGTAGCGTTTATAGTTTGCGCAGAAGTGTAACCAGTGGCGCGTTAAACTATTTTATTTTTGTAGCGAGCAGCAACTATAGTTAAAGAGGTTAGTTCACCCGATCGCTAATGTTAATCCTATGGGAGATTTTTTTTTTTTCTTTTAATATCTCGTTTGCATTTCAAATTTCAATATATTTTCAGTTTTTTCTTTCTTTTTTTGCATTAAATAGCTGAGGTCGATCTTAGCAAAAGCCGTTTTTTACTTTTTCGAATTTGTTTGCAGGCTGTTTTTTTATGAGAATACTATCACTTGCGAAACCACTTCCCAAAGTGAAAGTATCCTAATAAATAAAAACCTGTAAACAAAACTGAAAAATTAAAAAACAGCCTTTGGAGAGATCAACTTTAGCTATCCAGTGTAAAAAGAATCATTTACAAATATTGAAAAGCAAACGAGATACATAAAAAAAAATCTCCCATTAGCAAGTATATGTTTTCGCGTGTGTGAAGTAGCTTCTTTACTACAACTACAACTACCAGGTTTAAAAAGTAGCGATAACAACTTCTTTTCAGAAGTAACCACTACTTCGCTACTTTCAGATTTTGTCAAAGGATTCAAACTACGCTCTAAATTTAGAACATGGATTAAGCACAATACAAGACCTCTCGTTATATCGCGTTTGCCGAGATACATTCTAATAAGTGCGGTTAAACCGGTTGCGATAAAAAATTAAGAACAATAACATACAAGAAAATGTTTTGTATTCTTCTGTAAAATGTTAGTTTAACCGCATATCACTCGGCTGACCAGGGCAATTCAATATTACTTTTCTTTCATAATGTCAAAAAATAATTAATCTGTATATGAAGCAATTGCTAAAGAAGGAACGTGGCATCAAAACAGGAAGATCTAATAACGAGTTAGTCGACAAAAATGTTTTCGCAAGAATGTTAATTTCTTTGAGTTAGATTTTGGTACTTGGATTTAGCAGCAAGTGTCGATGGAAAAATCCTTGCCGTTATACCATGCATTGTTAAACACTGCATCTGAGTTGCTGACATTCACAAATTTTTGGGCAGAGCACATGTTGCACAAAAGAAGCAGATTGTTGTGACATGATTAGAAAACCCCCGACCCCTGAAGTAACGTTAAAAGTAGCGTCAGTGTTCGCTACACACTACTCATTTTTTGCTACTCGCTACACTACATTTTTCAAAATGCAACGAGCTACACTACAAACTGCCGGAAAACGCAGCGACTACTATTGTTTGTCTACTTGTAACACGCCACTTCTTTACAACTGTGTATAACAAGCGGAAAACACCGCCACTAATGGAGAGAAATAGTATAGGCGAAAGAGATTAAAAAGCGCAGTGACAAATTCAGAGAAAAGAGCTAATTTTAGAATTAAGCTTTACTCCCAAAAATCTATTTTATAGGCAAAATTTCCCATATTTTGTCACTATTTTATCACTGGAATAAATTAATTAAATTTAAAAAATCAAAAAACCCGACTGCGTAAAAAGCGAACTAATTAATTATTTCTTATCAATGTGAAACTATTTTTTATATTACTTACCTATTTTTTTTTTTTTTTTTTTTTTTTTTTTACTTGTACTGATGACTTTTAAGTTGTGTTTAATTGCTAGTTCCTTATCTATAAACACTGTTTTGATGAGGCCTATAGATATCTATGATAGATGTTGCAGTAAAGCTAGAGACCCTACCTACACAAATTCCAGGTTGTGTAATACTTAAACGGAGCTTCTGACTGTAAAATAGTCAATGAAACATCGTCTTCATTTTGAAAGACCTATTCAATGATATGCCACTCAATAGGGTGCGTGCAAATTTTTTTTGTCTCTACGGCCATTTTGTATTTTACGGCCACCATTTTGAATTTATAAAAACAAAACCTAGCCTATAACCATCAGACGGTTAAGACGAATCGATAGAGACTTCATTCATTAAAATCTATCTAGCCGTTGGGATGTTTCGAGGGTATAAAGAAATCCACATGCCCATATACGCGTGAAACACATAACCCTTCTTGTCACTCGGGTAATAAAATACATCTTTACTTTGTCGCTGCTTATTTTCTCTATTTAAGAGGGCAGTTTATCTCAAAATTGGTCAAAAAATCAATTAAAAAAAAAAACAGTTTAATTGTGACTATTTTGACACCTCATTTTTATCCATATGGCAATTATATAGTGAGATATTGTAAATTTTGTTAATACGCTCTGCGCAATTACCCACACAAATTAAAATTTTAAATGGCTTTTATCTCCATGTTCCTATTTTCTTCACTTTCATGTTTTCAAAATGCTAAGACTTTTTTTGTATTTGAGATAGAGATTTAAACTTTTTCGCACATGTTCTTTATTATATACGTGATAAATCTGCTCATGGAATTAGCCTTCAGTTTTTTTTTTATTATTTATTAAAAAAAAAAAAAAAAAAAAAAAAATGCAATTTAACAAATTGCAACGATCATTTGGAAAATGATTTTTTAAAGACTAAAATTTAAGATATAAAAAATCGCACGGAGTTGATCATACATTACGTACGCCATGAATTAAACATTAATAGTGTTATTACACGTAAAAATTGACCACACACACTGGGCGGAGCTTGCAATGTTTCCCACAAGCATTTTGATATTTAATTGGCTTTTGGTGAGCGCTTGTGGGAAAAATCAAAAAGCTGATCAGCTATAATCCATCGTGACGTTGTATGACGTCAGTAATGCTTGTGGTCCATTGCAAGCAACAAAAATCGCCTCCGACTCGTCAGATTTCCTGAAACTTACGTATTATCCCCCTGAAACTTACGTATTATCCAAGCATTTCATTGGCTGTTCGGGAAAAGGCTTTTCCATCGTCAGATTTCCAAGAAATCTGACGACCCATTTTAAATGAAATTTCATTCTTAAACTTATAAACATCCCACAATATTATTTTTTACACCGTCATATAGAGAAAAAAATGTACTTTTAAATGCAATTTGTTTGAAAGCTGTATCTCAATTTGTTTCTGAGTTATTAATTTTTTTTTTGTAGTTTTTATTACTTTTTTGTCATAGTGGCAACAGAAGTATCCATCTCTGTTGAAAGTAAAAAGAAATACAGATTACTGTATAGACCAATCAGAAAACGAATAAAATGCGGATTCAACCAATAAAAACCTTCAGTATGTTTTTAATTTCCTACCCTGAATAGAACAATAACCATTTTTCCAAATGGTTAAAAAAAAAAAAAAAAGTATATGAAGATATGTTAGATTTCACCGTTTTACACTATATACTGGGTGAGCTAAAAGTTCGTTACAACTTTAAAAACTCATAAAAAAGGAAGACATTATGATAAAGGAGTGCGGTTTGCAAGAAAGGGCTCACAAGGTAGTCGGATTTTTTTTAGCACCAAAAAAATTTTTAGTTAAGAAATCACATGTAGAGGGCGCTGACGATCCGAAACACAATGAACAGGACGACAGTTGTATCGTAGAATGTTCTGGAGGTCATGTTGAACATTTGTTATTGGAAGAACAAATGAATGGAGCGTATTGTTGTCCTGTTCATTGTGTTTCGGGTCGTCAGCGCTCTCTACATGTGATTTTTTAACTTTTTTTTCTGCTAAAAAACCCCTTTATCATAATTTCTTTCTTTTTTATGAGTTTTTAAAGTTGTAACAAACTTTTGGCTCACCCGGTATATCAGTAAAAAAAATTACATTAAATGTAGTATAAGATGTATCTAAAAATCCAATACACACATTTGAAAATCTTTTAAAAAATGATCAAAAATATCAATATTTAAAAAAGTAGTACTTATTTAAAAAAAAAAAAAATCAAATTTTGTTTACGTTTTTAAAATTTTAATTAAATATGCAGTTAAATTTTTTTTCAAAATGTACTTTTAGTTGAACATTGTAATGCAGTGAGTTCCCCATTTGAACCGTATTTTTTAAAATAAACAAAATTGTTGAAAAGGTAATCTGCCCCCTTAACCCTTTAGTGTGCAGCTTTGCATATGTGCAAACAAATGTAAGTATACGTAAGAGTCTTAATTGCGTCTACTAATAACTATATCACAATATATATGCCAAACGGAAAAGTTAAAACATATATTAACATATTTATTTGCTTAAAAGACGTTACTGAAAACACATTAAAAGTATATTAAAAAACATAATTGACATGTTTCAACTCCTTCACTGAATCGTCATCAGAATGTATAACAGAAATTTCAAATACAATGCATATGAAAACTGGAAAAATATAAACAAGTAAATACGAAGTATATGACAAGTATACGAATACAAACAAGTAAACATAAAACGCCCCCTACATTTTCGTTACCGCACGTGTTCCCTCTATGTCGCGATTCCGCAAGTTGTCCAACCATTCAATCCGTATATTCGGGATACGAAAAGATAACGTATCGTTACAAACCCCTGAACCTCTTAAATAAATTTCAATGGACTCTCTTATAAATAATTGTAAATAAAAATTAGACCTGTAGATTAATCTACTCTCGTTAAAAAGTATGTTAATGCTCTCTATTTGATTCAGCCGGGATAAAGCAGCATTACCTTTGTTATATTTTAGTCCGACATATGTTCTTTACATCTGATATTGAATTTATGTTGGGTCATACCTATATAATGATTTCTTTAACTTTTTCGTTTGGAATATATATTGTGATATATGCAAACAACAGTGTTTTGAATTTAATAGATTTTTTTTTAATTCGTATATACCTAATTCACAACAGAAAATTGAAATAGCAATATTTGCTTTCATTAATAACAACAGACATTCCGTATTTAAATAAAGCGAAATTAACCAATGAAACTTTATGGTGCAAAGTCAGATTCTCTGAACTACGTAATTTCTAGAACGTATTTTATCATGGGAATTAAAGGGTTAATCCTTAGTTGCTATTATACTGTATTATGGATACAGTATATTATTGCTACGGTGTGTTATTTCTACTATACTGTATGGGAAATCTTCTCCGATTCGTTATTGAAAAAAAAAAAATACCCCGAAAGTCAACAAAAATACAAACGAAAATATAGAGTATTAAAAGAGAAATACAGGGGAAAACAACAACTTTATTGTAGATGATGATTCAAAAAAGGAGTCAGAAAGTGACACAGTAAGATGAAAGTGGAAAGCCGAAATATCTCCATCCCCTCGAAGAACACAATAGCTAGTTTTACCTAAATTACACGAAAGTTGAAGCTTCACATTCCTTACCATTTCTGTCACATTTTAAGGTTCTGCTTCTCAACTTTAGTTACTTCTCATTCTCCTCAGTGCACCTCAAGTTGCTTCAAGAGTGATCCATATTTAACCGTGCATCAGTGTTTTCCTTTTGGTGACATCACTTGAACAGACGTTGCTTCAAGAATTTCTTTCCGCCTCGGTGATGACATCCCGAAAATCTGCATCATTTAAAACATAAAACAATATTTTTTTTCTCGTGAAAGGTCCGCAAAATTTGAGTTAGAGAAGATAGTTATAAAAGTAAGAGAAATTATGCATTAGGCACAGATTAGGGCACTACTTTCAATATTTTGCACGTTGCCAGACCCTCCTGTCCCAAAAATGAGACAGGGAGATGAAAAAGCGGGACAGAGGCTTTTAAATCGGGACATAAAAATGTAAACGAAACCTGTCTATAAAGAATACTGTCTTCACAAAAAAATGCATTAGTCTCTACGGAAGACATACCGTACAGTTACACCTGTTAATACAAAAACCTGTAGAAAACGGAATATTTATCCTGTTAGATGACTTTCCGTCTTAGCAGATTTAATGTACTAAACTAATACAATTAACTTGTCAGTAAAATCCTTGAAGATGAATCTCTAGGTATCGAAATAAAATTCCGTTTTGGAGCGGTTTTCAATTCAGCAGTTGTAATTAATTGTATGATATTTCTTCCGTAGGGTCTATGAAATTTTTTACGTTTAAGACAGCATTCCGCTGTAAAAAGGTTCCGTGTCCCCAAATTTTACAAAACAAAGTACAGTAAATCCTGTAAAAATAAGAACAGGTGGGGATCAGAAAATCTATTTTAGGCAGTTTTTGTCTTAGCAGGATGTAGGCTATTCCTTTTGTCGGAATCATAAAAATTTTCAGTTTTAGAAAAGTTATGTTTTCACAGATTTTGACTGTATGGAGTTACACTCGATGCAGGCCAGCAAACAGAATGGTAGTAAAAGAAGTTTAGACGAACTTGTGTTTCGTTTCATGAAAAGTCTGGTCTTTTGGCATCTTCGGCAAAATTTTCAGTGGGACGACTCTTGAAACCCATGAAAATCCGGACACTTGGTACCTCTTTTATGCACACATAAATGAGCTGTTCAGTGCGCAAATCGATTAATTCCACATTTGAAAAATCTTAAATTTTAAGTGTCAAAGCACTTGGTATAGTCATAATGTTTTATATTTGTAATAACTTTCCTGAATAATAAAGATTAACACAATTAAATGACAAAATTGTTTTGACCATCTATATAATAAAAGCGTAAAGCATTTGACTGTCATCAACAGTTCCGGGATGACCGCTTCACTTTTTATGTGTCAAGCGGCCATTTCGGGGGACCAATTAGGGGGGGGGGGACCCTGTTCTGTCGCCAAATGCTTACTGTCCCTTATTCTAATATACGTAGTAGTTTTTTTTTATTCTTTTATTTAGTGTCATTGTACGTAAAAATATAAACATTTATTTCTCTGTTTTTTTTTTTTTTACTTTTTTTTTTACTGATAAATCTAGTTTATTTATGATTACTAAACATCCTATTGAAGTAGCTTCTTATTTTCTTACATATATATTATTACTTACTTTCCCTATGAGAAATGTCTTCTAACAGAATTCAAATAGAGAAGCTCATTATTGCAAGTATCTTGTTTTGTAGAACAGAGGAGACAGTGAACTTTTCAAGTGGTACAATTATTTTCATATTCAGTATTATTTTAATTCCATCCATAAACAAAATAGTGAATCAAGAAAAAATTAAATTTAAAAAATCAAAGAACCCGATTGCATAAAAAGCGAACTAATTAATTATTTCTCATCAATGTGAAACTATTTTTTATATTACTTACCTATTTTTTTTTTATTTACTTGTATTGATGACTTTGAAGTTGTGTTTAATTGTTAGTTCCTATCTATAAACGCTGTTTTGATGAGGCCTACAGATGTCTATGAAGGTTAGAGTTGCCGTAAAGTTAGAGATCCTACCTACACAACTTCCAGGTTGTGTAATATTTAAACGGAGCTTCTGACTGTAAAATAGTCAATGGAACATCGTCTTCATTTTGAAAGACCTATCCAACGATATGTCACTCAAAATTTCTTTTCGTCTCTATCGCCATTTTGTATTTTACGACCGCCACTTTTAATTTATAAAACAAAACCTAGCCTATAACCATCGGACGGTTAAGATGAATCGATAGAAGCCTCATTCATTAAAATCCGTCCAGCCGTTGGGATGTTTCAAGGGTATAAAGAAATCCACATACCCAGATATGCGTGAAACACATAACCCGTCTTGAAACTCGGGTAAAAAGATTCAATGAAATCCTTTTTACTTTATAAATGTTAAAAATACAAGAAAAATAGACCACCAGAGGAGTGAACGCTTATTCTTAGAAACAGGAAATATTTGTGATAAAAAACGTAACAACAGCCTGACAATACTGAGCGCACTGTAATCATAACTTGCCTTTAATAAAACGTAATTGTAAATACTTAGCTGTCATATTTTAAATATTATATTTTCATTTATATATAACCCTATAATTTCCTTTTTGTGAAAACATGAGTATTTTTTTTTATTATTATTAGCATTGCATTTCTATTTATGTATTAAAATATGTAGTTGTATTAAAATATATGTACACTCGGACTTCTATTTAACGAACCTCTATTTTGCGAACTTTTCCTTGGAACCAAGAACGTTTTGCGAATTTCTTCGTAAAATAACCTCCAAATAGCGAAGTGCATTCTCTATTTAACAAACTTTTTCCTGTGATCTAATTTTTTTTTTCTCCCCATTTCTCAAAATATTTCTGGACATTTCAAACTTATTCTTTCTTTAAACACATTTTATGATGTTCAATGGCCTTGAACTGGTTTTACAAGGCGCTTTCTTTGTCAGCAGTTAGAATTCGGTAAGTACTGAGGACGAAGACGAACCCTTAAAGTAACTTTTAAAAAATTGGATACAGATGAGAAAAAAAGAAGAAATTAACCATGATGTGCTGATTGATGATTGTATTTCATTTAATTCTGCAATTGAGACCTCGGAAACACTATCCGAATTGGATATTTTCGACAGTGTGAAAAATAAAAACACTACAGCAATGAATTGCGTTGAAGACGAATATGATGATGATGGAAATGATCATGATGCAGGAATTAACAAAACCTCGTATGATGAAATGCTAAAATAATTTGAAACAATCCAAAGCGGATTATAGTTAGAAGAAAATACGCATAAAGGGGTTTTTGGTGCATTGCAAAGATGCGAGACGTATTATGAGAGATAGCACTTTTTTAAATAAAAAAACTCAGGCAAAATTAACAGAGTTTTTCAGAAATTAAATTTAAGGACGCATATGTTAATGTATGGTTAAAATTATTTGTTATAATAATAATAAATACGATAATGCCATTAAAATTCGTTAATTTTAATGCATATTTACTTTAAACAGAAAATACAGTGTATTCCCGGACAATGTTTTGTTTTCCTTGCAGATTTCAAAGATTTAAACACATAGAAAAAATGAATTGGTGATGGATATTGGTGGGTAAAATAAATAAAACAAATCGATATAATTTATTTTAAAAATGTGATTAATTACTTCTAGTAAAAATATTTAGTGTTTATGAATTTAAAATCTGTTTTATGTAGTTTAAAGTATTTTAAAAGTTGAATCTCTATTTAGCGAATTTTCCATATAACGAACTTTTTTCCGGAATTTAGCGACTTCGTTAAATAGAGGTTCGACTGTATAAGTTTTCGTTCACTTGGGTGCGGGTTTTATATAGGCGCAGATTCCCAAAATTTCTTAGGAGCCAGTGGCTCCTAAACCCAAATAATCCAGTCGCCACATTCTGAAAGAAAGGCATAAAAGCAATAGCGTTTATATGGGGAAAAAATTCAGGAATTCAAAGTGAAAAATAACCTACACAACCTACAAAAGAAACACAGACTACATCAAATGTGTAAATCTCATTTAATCACCCAATTTTTTTTAATTGGATATAAATTAAGTATAATATAAATCTTTAGTTATGTGCAGTCAGAAGATAAAATTGGCCAAGATAGAGGTTAAAAAATGAATAAGCTAAGCAATCGTGGTAGTGGGGAATATTAGGAAAACAATACTTCTTGAATATTAAAGACGTGAATTATCGCTTTGCTAACTAAGCGTAAACCAACAGGGTGAAAATGTCCAAGCTGGGAATCAAACCCGAGCCCTTGGAATAGCGCTCCAGTGCTCTACCACTAATCCACGAGGACGATGCGCAGCTTGGCATCTCTCACTCACATAAGTCATTAAGACTGCTACAGCAACTATTAGATGGAAAGTTTTCATGAGCACACAATCTTGAGGCGTAACATGAGACGCAAATGAACCCAGCATCGGTGAATATACAATTTTAATTAATTTTCAACTACTTTTCAGCAGGAAAATAATTAATAATTAATTATAATAATTATATTAATAATTAATAATTAGTTAATAATAATTAACAGTTAAGTCAAAAGTTAATAAATAATTAATTATAATAATTATATTAATAATTAATAATTAGTTAATAATTTCACTGCTGAAAAGTAGTTGAAAAATTAATTAAAATTGCATATTCACCGATGCTGGGTTCATTTGCGTCTCGTGTTCCGCCTCAAGATTGTGTGCTCATGAAAACTTTCCTTTTAATAGCTGCTGTAGCAGTCTGAACGACTTATGTGAGTGAGAGATGCCAAGCTGGGCATCGTCCTCGTGGCTTAGTGGTAGAGCACTGGAGCGGGTTCGATTCCCGGCTTGGACATTTTTCACTCTGTTGGTTTACGCTTAGTTAGCAAAGGGATAATTCACGTCTTTAATATTCAATAATTTCAAGCGTATTTTCACTGTTGAAAAGTAGTTGAAAAATTAATTAAAACAATATTTCTTATTTTCATTTTGTCATACAAGAGTAACAGTACATATTAAAAAAAAGTGTGAATGTGTTACATTATTTGCTCTATAAAAATCACGATACAATTCAAACATTTGTTTTTCAAGAACACACAAGAAAAATTATCTTAAAATAAATATTATCACAGACTATTACAGGGGTGTGAGTCTGTTCAGAATTTTCCGAAAATGTAAGGCATTCCGTCTCAAAAGTTCAAAAAAAAAAAAAAAAAAAAAAAAAATCACGAAAAAACATCGAGAATTTCGACAAATAGTCGCCGAAAAAAATCACTTTTGTCAATCGGCAACTGAAAAAAGCGCGAAATTTCGCCAAAGGATCACCAAAAAACTAGCAAGTTCCGTCAAAACACGCGAATTACGCCAACTGATTGCGGAAAATGCAAATTTCGCCAATTTTCTTAGAAACGTCGCCCATTTCGTCAAAGGATCAGGGGGGGGGGGGGAATGCGAATTTCGTCAAAGAATCCCGAAAAAACCGCGAAATTCGTCAAACAATCGCGAAAAACCGCGTTTTTCGTTTAAGAATAGCGGGAAAAATGCGAATTTCGCCAATCTTCGCAGAAAAATCGTCAACTTCGTCGAAGAATTGCGGAAAAGAATACTAATTTTATCAAAGGATCGCAGAAAAAATGCAAATTTCGCCAGTGGATTGCAGAAAAAACACGAATTTAGTCAGCAGATTGCAGCAAAAAAGGCGTATTTCGTCAGCAGACTGCAGAAAAAACGTGAATTTCGTAAATAGAAAAAAAGCAAATTTATCAAAGGATCGCAAAAAAACCCTCAGATTTAGTCAAAGGATCGCGAAAAACACCGCGAATTTCATAAAAGGATGGCTATAAAAACCTGAATTTCGTCAAAGGATCGCGGAAAAAAACGCGATTTTCGTCAGAGGATCGCAAAAAAAAAGAAAAAAAAATCGCCAAAGGTTGGCGACTTGGACGCCAGAAATTAGCCGCCAAAGCAAAACACTTAGTCACCACGTGGCGACTGGCAATCGTAAACCTGCACCTATAGTTTTAATATTTCGGTTCTGATAAATCCAGGCAGAATTCTGTCTCACCGCTAGGTTCGTTTGGAAAACCCGAATGTCTAGTTTTGAATAATTTACATTCTGTAAATCGTATATGAAATTGTACGCATCCTGTTCAATTTGTGTTTTTTGCTTACCTACACGAAAATAAAAAAACAAAAACATCACTGAAGAGGAGACGATTTTATTAACGTTCTTAGATTGAATTGAAAATTGCCAAGGCAAATTCATTACTGAAGACAGAACGAGTTTGCTGCAAAGCATTCTAAAAATTCTTCGTATGGAATTTTTTCATTTTTTCACGCATCATCCTAATTATGAGTTGGAATTCGAAAATAAAAACATTATCAAATTTACATAATGATAACACACTCTCTTATTCCACTAAAAATGTTCTGCGGTTTCTTTCTTGGGTAATAACAATCAAGAAAGAGGTTTCGTTCTCACCGCAGAAGCAGTGGAGACAGCCTATAATAACAGGTTGTAGAAGCAATCCATCTTCTAAGTTCTAGCAAGCAAAATTACAGGTTGCAAGACATCGTCGGGACTGCTTGTTTTACAAGTAAGAGCGATACAGACAGAAAGGGTCGTGAACTAAGGCCAATTGTAATTAGAGCAAGACGTTTGACGACCTTCACAAAGAGTTCTAAAAAAAGTGAGGGGAGGGGGAGGAGGTGCAAAATAATAAGCGTTAATGATGGAAATGGAAAGAGTGAGAATTAGGGTGGCAAACTAATTATTTCTTTATGTGTGAATCAGGCTTAGCCTATTGAAAGTGTTTTTTTTTTTTTTATGTATAATAACTAACAAATTTTATAATATTACATTATATATATTTATAATATTTATAGACATATATATATATATATTTATAATGTGGGGCTGTTCAAATATTACGTAAGCATGTTTTTGACAATTTTTGACCCCCCCTCCCCCCTTGTCAGCAAAAATAAGCAAATCGCGAACCCCCCTTAATAATTACGTAAGCAAATTGGACCCCCCCCCCCTACTTAAAAAAAATTAGGACACAATACAAATTAAAAAACTCTACTCGACTAATATAACTACTAAATAATAATAAACGCTTGTTTTATTTCTTTACAATTCTATTTAAGAAAATTTCTTAGATCAAAATTTTAGAAGAACTTAGCCATTTTAAAAATTTTAATTTGAACATGACAATATCTATTCCGATGCTGACCACGGCTGCTCAAGCCATTTTTCCATATCTGTTATGATATTGGTTTCCAGTTTTACTTGATTATCTTCATCGCTTACTTTTCGGATGCAATCTTTATCAACTTCATCTTCATTGATCCACTTAACATCTTCCATATCTTCCACGAATTTTACGAAGCGCATAAGTTCATTTGCTCGACGAGCAGCAATTCTCAATGGTCGTATAAGGCAGTCCTTCTCGCTTTTTTCACTCTGTTGAATTTTTTTGTGTCTGTTTGCTGACTTCTGAGATGCGTGATATTGGCCACAACTTCCACAAGTTCTTTCGGATAATTGCGTGAACTTTATGGAAGAGCAAAAATAATCATACAGCATCTTTAAAAATCCCTTTTCTGTAATATTCAGATTTAAGGCCAGACGGAGACTTAAATTTATAAATTCCCCCTCTTCACTTGTAATGATGTCATTTGACGATTGTATCATTTTAATTGGAGGAGGAATGAATCGTCCTTTTAATATACGAAATAATCCACTACGTGCAGGAGAGCAACAATTCTCTGTTTCGCAATTTGCAGCAAGTATTGACTTTCTTGTACGAGCTTCGAATACCAATCCAAGTCATAACCAAGAGACTCTGGTTCGCCTGAATCAACATATGTGGCAGTAACAGGATAACTGTCAATGTTTAATGAGTTCCAGATATCTGCGAGAGTTTTACCAGCATATGCTAAGTTATTTTGCTCTATTTCTTCATCAGTAGTGCGACCGTTCTCATCGAGATGGGAACCACAATGGTTATGAGGGTGTATAAGACAAGACAGTTCTCGACTGAGTGGTGTCATTCGCCTTTCTACTCAATTATATGCACTTCTTCCAGGAGCATTGCACGCTATGAAAATTCCATCCAAATCATGCTTTTTGAAATGGTTAATAGCAAACGTTATAACTTTCTGGTAGCGGGGATTCTCGTCTGGACCTCCATCAACCATAACTATGATTACAGGTTTGATGAAACCCTCTTCTGTTTTCACTAATTTTTCAAAATCTTTGAGTATTAATAGAGTTTCAAAATCCTGAGCATGAGTATTTGCTGTGGAAGAACTGTGTTTCCCACTTCTTATAGCTATTAACGTTGGACCAGAATAAACTATGTATGGCTTTACTTTGACCTGCTATGCCAGGAGCAGTCACAATACCAGCGTAAACACATGGGATAAGTTTGCAGCGTTCAGCGATGACCCAGTCGTGATCTCTTAAGGATACACGATACTCCATATGCACCAGTATCGGAGCCTGTTTATTGGCTGCTGTAATTCCCAAAGGTACGTGCGCTTTATCATCCTGTGAAAGAAGAAACACTTGCATGGGTCCAAGAATTGAAGCTAAAGTTTCTAAATAATGGATGGATATTACTGCAAATTGGGTATCAATGTGAGATCGGTGATAATCAGCCAGAATCCAAGAAAGTTTTATCGGCACTGTGGTGACATGTCTTCGACACTCGATGGTTGAGGAATTTTTTGGAAGCAAACGAAGATATATGTTCTACTCCTGCTTATTGTAAAACCAACCTTTTTCAGTTTTGCAGTCAAGTCATCGAGAATTTTGACACTTGCTTCTTCTTTTTGCATCTGCAGCGCTTCCAATAATAGCTATGTCTGCTATTGCTCTAAGTAATAATGGTAACTTGGTCTTCCTACTGATTCCCTCAAAGATTTTTTTTTCTTAATGTCTGGATTATCATGGCAGATTTCTCCAAGCTTTATTCGTTTGGTGGTTAGATGTTTTCTTTGGTATTCAGCATTTTGTCGTTTCCTTTTTAAGGATTGTTTTTCCTTTTTTGAGATCACTGGAAATCTTATTTATCTGTTTTTGAATTTGAGATACATTGGTTTCAATTCAATTGGGTTACATTTCATTTTTAGTAAGGTTCAAAATTTGAAAACAATTAGAAGATTATCTGCTACAAAACTAACATATTTTTTAATTTTTTTCCCCCATGGATGCATTAATTTTTGAGTTATTTAAAAAGAAAAAATAAGGCTTAGCTTGGCTACGCCATATTTAAAAAGTAATAACTCGTTTTTTGACGTTTTTTTTGTCTTTATTTATTCCCATACTGGCCATGTTTTGCCAAGGCTACACGGTCATTTTACCTTATCTATCTTTTTCCAATTTTTACAAGTAATTATGTAAACTTAAAGTTATGATAAAATATATTTAAAATTTTAAGAATAAATTGATTATAATTACCTTTATAAAATAATCAAGGAAGACTGATTTCTTTTTGGTTGCCTTACGCAGTTCGTCCTCAATTCTTTTTAGCACCAATACCTCTAACTCTTTGTCAGTTTTAGAAGACTTTTTGTACTGCCGCCACACATCATTATTTTTACATTGGATATCCTTCAAAGGTTTATCTGATGCAGACTTTTTGAAACTTTCAAAAAGTTTTTTATACAAGATTTCTCGAAATGAAGACATATTTCTGATTTTATTTATTTTAAACACCACTACACTGCAGTACTGAGAGGTAGAGGTCTGCACGGGCCGAAATTTCCAGGCCCCGGCCCGGCCCGACTCATAGAGAAAAAAATTCGGCCCGGCCCGTACAAAAAAATTATTGGCCCGGCCCGGCCCGATAAAAAAGTTAAAAGTTCGGCCCGAGCTGGCAGGACCCGGAAAAAAAGTTAAAATCTCGGACCGGCCCGGCCCG
This sequence comes from Maratus speciosus, assembly GCA_963932465.1. Taxonomy (NCBI): domain Eukaryota; kingdom Metazoa; phylum Arthropoda; class Arachnida; order Araneae; family Salticidae; genus Maratus; species Maratus speciosus. The sequence goes on from OZ010798.1 coordinate 417,151,983, forward strand.
ATTAAATTTCTACAAAACATTGATTTTTATGTCGATTTGGTTAAAGATTTGTCTCGTACGAGGAGTTCTGGCCAAAAATATGTCTTAACTATTTTTTTATGTTTATAATCTTCATTTTTATAGAAGTGGCGACATTTACTGCGACATTTATTTTTTTAATCAATCTCTATTTCTTGTATGTAAATGAATCCGTTATCATTAATATCGTTAATCCATATTCCATGTATTGAAGTGCTAAAAATCTGAAAAATGCTATACAGTAAAATCTTCTAAAACGGAATTGCATAAAAAAGAAAAAAAAAAATCCGTTATAGACAAGTGCCCTTCTTAGCAAGTTGTAAATGTATTATATATCCTATTCTTACGTATTAGTATATTAATTTTGTATGGATCAACGCGTTTTTCAGTTTATAACAGGATTTCGTTATAGACAGGTTCCTTCTCACATGTTTTCTTATATTTTCATTTAGCTATATTTTAATAAGCGTAGAAATCTACTATTCTTTAAAAAGAATAAATTTGAATGTTTAATTGTAGAATAATAGCGATTTTAAAATGTGTACATTTTTTTCAAAATTTTTTGAGCCTGGCCTAATTTTACTGACCTTTGAACGGATCAGGCCACGCCGAGACAACGATTTTCATACGGGCTGCGTCAAAACCAGGATTTAAAATTTTGGACCTTGAAGACTTGGAATGAAACCAGTCCCGACTCTGTACAGAAAAAAATGGGCCCGGCCCGATCCCCCAGGAAAAAAGTAAGGCCCGAACCCGGCCCGGCCCGTAAAGAGTAGTAACTAAGGCCGTCCCGGCCCGAGCCTTCAGAAAAATGTATGGCCCAGGCCCGGCCCGTACAGATCACTACTGAGAGGTTTTCAAAACTCACGAGACACCAGACAGTAGAGCAGTCGATCACTATGTTTATGGGGTTCAACCGCTTGACAGAGGAGGGATGGAAACAAAAATGATGGAATTTTACTTACGTTTTGGAAGCTTTCCCGGAAAACTCATATTGTCACAATACATCATATCGCATCGGTCCATTCAATTCTATACTATTCTATTCTCACAATTGGAAATAGTAGTAAGTTCTCAGAGATAGTAAGCCCTCATGCATGAAACATGAACAGTCACCTCTAGATAAAAGAAATCGTTTATGTTTTCCTTGTGCGGCCAAAATAGCTGATATCAGAACTTCAAGTTTAATATTCTTTTGCTATTTCTTTCTTTCAATTTAAAATTTTATATATATATATATATTACAAGTTAGAGATTCTGAAAATGTCTTACGTAAGCATCATTCAAACCCCCCCTCCCCCCTTGTCAGCAAAAATAAGCAAATCGCTAACCCCCTCCCCCCCCCCCCTTAGGTGCTTACGTAATATTTGAACGGCCCCTGTATACTAATAAAAAAAAGTAAAAAACATATGTAACGTTAACTTTAATAGCAGCCTTGCTGCTTCCATTTTATTGAGTAACTGAATCGATATAACTAGAATTACGTTACACTAATGTGTAATATTACACCAGTTACGTGAGTTTAAATTACACCGTTATTTACCAGTTTTATGGAGTAACATTACATAAATTGTTTACAGTGTGTGTGTGTGTGTGTCTTTTGGCGAAAACTAGCAAAGTCTAGCCCACGTAGAAGTTGGAAAATTTAGGTGAAGATAGTCCAAGGCAAGCCTTGATACAAGTGAGGCTCTGACTTTTAATGAATTAATAATTAATCTACATATTAATTAAAAACTCATAAAAAGCTATATTTTATTGCAAAAATCGGCAGATGCGCGAATATAGTCAATCCCTGCTTATCAGAGCGCTTAGAAGGGAAAAACTAAATGCTGATATATTTTTTTTTTGGCCGTTTGCCTTAGCGTTTATCGGCCGAACTGTTTGAACTTCGTACTTTTACGTCTTTACAGCCGCAATCAGTGTAATTTTTGTTGTTAACTCTTTGAATTTTTTTATTAAAAAGGGTCGTTTTTGTGGTTGACTCTTTCTCTCTTTCGCCAATGCTCCCCGACGGTTAGATCATTGAGGTACGACGGTAGTCTGAAAAGAAATGCACACATGTTTGTAGAACACGAATGAAAACAAAAATCGGACAAAAAGTCCGTTAAAGTACAATTGTTAAATTTCAAAACCATATATTTACTTTTCAACATAGTCACCGTTAAGACTAACAAATTTCTTCCAACGTATCACAAGATTTTTTATTGATAGTTTAGTCACTCAAAAAGACCCGGATGATAATGTTAATCCTATGGGGAAGTTATTTTCAAATATCTCGCTTAAATTTTGATATTTTTGAATGATTCTTTTTTGCACAGGATAGCTGAGGACGATCTACATCCGGGCTAGTTTTTACTTTTTAAATAATGGTTTAATATATTTTAAAAAAAAAATACTTTTACTTTCGGAACCGGTTTGTACGGGTCTGAAACTGAAACTATCCTAATATAAAAAAAACTATAATCAAAATGAAAAAAGTAAAAACTAGCCCGGTTGTAGATCTTCCTCAGCTATCCTATGAAAAAAAAATCACCCAAAAATATTAAAATCAAAGCAAGAAATTTGAAAATAACGCCTCTATAGACTTTACATTAGCGTTTTCCTTTCTTGCCATGACTGAAGTGCGCTCTTAAGAGGCTACTTCAGTCAGGCGAAAAGACCCGTTCGCTAATGCTAATCCTATGAAAGGAATTTATAAAGATATCTCGGTTGCATTTCAATATTTTTAAATTATTTCTTTTGCATTGGATAGCTGAGATCGATCTGTATGCGGGCCGTTTTTTACTTTTTCGATTTTAATTACAGATTTTTTATGAGGATGTTTTCACTTTCGAAACCGGTTCCGAAAATGAAAGTGTCCCCATAAAAAATATCTGTACACAAAATCGAAAAAGTAAAAAACAACCTTTGTGCAGATCGATCTCAGCTGTCTAATGCAAAAGAAATCATTTAAAAATATTGAAATACAACCCAGATATCTTTATAAATTTCTTCCATAGGATTAGCATTAGCGAACGGATCTTTTCGCCTGACTGAAGTAGCCTCTTAACAGCTGCGTTCACCTCATCGTCCGAGGTGTAATGATTAGCCTTGAGGTCTCTCTTGAGTAGAGGGAAAAAATAAAAATCGCAAGGCGCAAGATCGGGGAAGTAAGGAGGGTTGTGGAATCGGTTCAAACTTCAAGTTTCGCAGAGCCTCTGCAGTTGCGGATTTTAAAATATCCCAATTGCTCGCTAATGAAAACGACACGTTCCTTGGATATTCCAATATAGTCTGCGATACACTTTTGAGTCATTCGCCGGTCATTTTGAATCAAATCGTCGACGAGTTTGCGATGTTCATCATCTGGTCAGTGATCGGACGTCCGCTGTATTTTTCATGAACAATTATAGCTTTTCTAGACTCGCAATCATAAAATTTTACTGCCGATCGATTTACAGTAGACTTATTGTTGGAATTTTATTCCATATGGAAGGCATGAATACGAAATCCCTCAATAGGTAAACAATAAAAAGATAAAAGTTTTACCTTTATGTTTTGATGCATTGCAATAGAAATATATTCTTCTTAGGATGAACAAAAAACATTTATTTGAAGATTAAATACACTAGAATAATATATATGCTGGACAATATACTGATCACACTTCACAATAAAACAAAACATCAGATGAATAAGACTATTTGCAAAAACAAAGAAATACTTTGAATTATGGTTTGTTGCAGTTTTTTTTAACATATTATATTTCTTTGGAATATTATTGGATTTTTAATCCACCAGTATTTTGCTGCCAACTGCTATAAGGGAAGGAGAAAAACACTGACTGTTCTGAGAGTCTGTCACAGTAGATAAAAAAAGGATTGTCTGATGCTGCCATCTGGTGGAATGTTCTTGAAACAAAAGAGCCTTTTCTAACACTTATCAACAGCATCGTCATCTTTAAACGACGATGAATCTCAGAATGAGTCCTTTTTTCAGCAGTTAAGAATTCGATAACAGCCCACTGTTTAATTCGCTTTCACAAAGTACTAGAACACGTTTCCATACTCCCGCTTCCCAAAACACACTGGATGAATTCAGCGACTTCAAATCTACACATGCGTATAGAAGGGGAATGTTACTTCCACGTGCCACCAGGCGCGCTTCTGAAGGTCATTTCTTAAGGTTCCTAACTATTAATAACTAAGATTGCAAGTACCACTAATATCCGTTCAGTAAAAGTTATGTCCCTTTTCCATGATCAAGGATCACTACATAAAGTGGATAAATAGATCATCTTGATAATGGTCATTCAAAATATAGCAAAAATTGTAGATAAATTCAATTGATTTAATTGATAATTAATTACATGCAAAATATTTTAGCTTAAATATTTTAATGTAAAAATAGTATTAAAAAAGGTCCTTCCGGCCAGTGCCGGGAGGAAGAGGTAGCTTTCATAATCCTTATTTAAAAAAAGCCAACTTATATCATGCAAACACACGAAGCTCAATTTAGTGGAAACCGAATATAGGAGTTTCAATACTAATTTTTATCAATATAATGAATGAGAATTTCGCGAAATTAGTCAGCTTTATCCAAGCTGCTTTTCTTTAAAGTAACTTATATTTGGCTGCCAAATTCGGCAATTTCTTAAAGTGCCTGTCATTTTAAGACAACATGGTGGATGAGGCTAAGCAGTGAACTTGGTCCAGACCTTAGTAATTGCTGTGCACATGCTCACTCACATCGGAATCCGTTAATATATAGGAGTGCTGTCGCATGCAAAAAATCAGATTTTTCAAAATGTCACCCACAATAGAAATTGAAACTGCTATATCTGAGCCATTTTTTAAGGTAAAGACAAACAAAAAATGCTCCTGAATCCTTATATCAAGATCAAATACTTAAGAAAGAAACCTTTTTCAATTTCTAATTTTTTTGCACCTCACTTTAAATATATATATTTTTTTGAATTTAATGGCCGCCATTTTGAAACAAGATGGCTGATGAATCTGGCCAGCGAACTTGGTCGAGGTGTTGATGTATACTATCCACATGCCTTCTTACATAGAAATAGGCGAATACGTGTGTTATCGCGTGACAAATACAAGATCGTTTCAAAATGTTAGCCATGCTAGAAATTCAAAGTGCTATAAATCAACCACCTTTTAAGATATCAACAAAAGAACAAATTTTCAGAAACAAAAACTGCTCCGGAATCTTTGTATCAAGGCCAAACACATAAAAAAAAATCTTTTTCATTTTCCAATTTTTTAATACCTCATTTTGAATTTTAAATTTAATTTTTTTTAAATGGCAACCCTTTTGAAACAAGATGGCGAATGAAGCTGGCCAACGAACTCGGTCGAGACATTGGTATGTACTATGTACAGACCAAGTTACATCCAAATAGGTTCATAAATACGCCTGTTATCGCGTGACAAAAATCAGGTCGTTTTAAAATGTCAGCCACAAGAGAAATTCAAAATGCTATTACTCAGCCATTTTTTTTTAGATATAGACGAAAGAAAAACAGTTCCGGAATCTTTGTATTAAGGTCAAACACATACAAAAAAAAAATCTTTTTCATTTTCCAATTTTTTGGTATCTCATTTAAATTTTTTTATTTTTTAATTTTTTTAAATGGCCGCCATTTTGAAACAAGATGGCGGATGAAGCTGGCCAACGAACTCGGTCGAGATATTTGTATGTACTATGTACACACCAAGGTACATCCAAGTCGGTTCATAAATACGCCTGTTATTACGTGAGAAAAATCAGGACGTTTCAAAATGTCAGCCACGCTAGAAATTCAAAATGCTATAACTCAGCCATTTCTTAAGATATAGACGAAACAAAAACTGCTCCTGAATCTTTTTATCAAGGTCAAACACATAAGAAGAAAATATTTTTTCAATTTTCAATTTTTGGTACCACATTTCAAATTTAAATTTTTCTTAAAAATTTAAATGGCCGCCATTTTTAAACAAGATGGCGGGTGAAGCTGGCCAACGAACCCGGTCGAGACATTGGTATGTACTATGTATAAACGAAGTTACATCCAAATCGGTTCATAAATACGCCTTTTATCGCGTGACAAAATTCAGGACGTTTCAAAATGTCAGCCACGCTAGAAATTCAAAATGCTATAACTCAGCCATTTTTTAAGATATAGACGAAACAAAAACTGCTCCGAAATCTTTGTATAAAGGTCAAATACATAAAAAAAAATATTTTTCCATTTTCAATTTTTTGGTACCACATTTGAAATTTTAAATTTTTAAAAATTTTTTAAATGGCCGCCATTTTGAAACAAAATGGCGGATGAAGCTGGCCAACGAACTCGGTCGAGAGATTGGTATGTACTATGTACACACCGAATTACATCCAAATCGGTTCATAAATACGCCTTTTATCGCGTGACAAAATTCAGGACGTTTCAAAATGTCAGCCACGCTAGAAATTCAAAATGCTATAACTCAGCCATTTTTTAAGATATAGACGAAACAAAAACTGCTCCGGAATCTTTGTATAAAGGTCAAATACATAAAAAAAAATATTTTTCCATTTTTAATTTTTTGGTACCACATTTCAAGTTTTAGATTTTTTTTTAAATTTTAAATGGCCGCCATTTTGAAACAAAACGGCGGATGAAGCTGGCCAACGAACTCGGTCGAGACATTGGTATGTACTATGTACACACCGAATTACATCGAAATCGGTTCATAATTACGGGAGTTACAGTGTGACATAGGTCAGATATATATATATAGCTATCAACTTGTTAATATTTTAAAAAATCTTCATTCTGTTTGTAATATAACGACATATGACTTCAAAGATCTTTTTAATAATATAGATCTATTAGATTTACATAAAATTATAAATGCATTATTTAAAAAGTATTATAAAAAACTGGAATTACCATCTAATATAGATATTGCATATTTTAAATCTTTAACTAACTTCATTATCTATAATAATTATATATTGCAAGATAATACTTTATATTTACAGCATGTCGGTATACCACAAGGCGGTTGTACTTCCAGTTTACTCTCAGACTTATACTTATCTCATTATGAACGTAATTTTACTAATAATAATCTACATTTATATCGTTATATTGATGACATCATTTTAATTGAAACTGATCAATCTGCAATTACTCGATTTCCAGTTGATTATCCCACTAATTTGGAATTATCGGAAAACCTTTTATCTAACAATACAATTAACTTCTTAGATCTTAAAATTACAATAAAAGACAATAAAACAATCACAGATTTATATGACAAACGTAAAGAATTTAAATTCACAGTTAATACATTTACAAATTTTAAATCTTGTCTACATCATTCTGTATTTCGTAATATAATACTTAATCATTTATATAGAATAAAATGTTTATGTTCTTCTCCTCTAATTAACAATAATATTAAAAAACTAATTTATGATGCATTAAATCATGGTTTTCCAAAAAAATTCATATATTCATTAATATACAATTAGTACTTTTCTTACATGATCTATAAACACAAATTAACACATGCGTAAACAAAATTACAAAAAAATTATAAAAAAAAAATATCTATAAAAAATTAAAAATTGTAAAATAATATAAAAAAAATATTATAGGTTGGTTGGGTGGGTAGATGTTAGAGTACGGAGGAGGGTGGTGTTGTCTGGATAATACGCAATGGTTAATTATTTATTAAAAAAAAAAAAAAAAAAAAAAAAAAAAAAAGGGGGGGGCTCTTGTATTATTACTATATTAGGTAGCTTTCATTACAAAAAGCTACCTATTGCAGCCGTTCGGAGGAAAGCGATTTCAAAAAATTTTGGTATATTTTCATCGATCATGACCCCCAGACCCCGAAACCACCCTCCGTTCAAAAGTTGATATATATATATATATATATATATATCCATATATATATATATATATATATATATCTGACATTTGTCATACTGTAACTCTCGAATTTATGAACCGATTTGGATGTAATTCGGTATGTACATAGTACATACAAATGTCTCGACCGAGTTCGTTGGCCAGCTTCATCCGCCATTTTGTTTCAAAATGGCGGCCATTTAAAATTTTCTTTAAAATTTTAAATTTGAAATGTGGTACCAAAGAATTGAAAATGGAAAAATATTTTTTTCTTATGTATTTGACCTTTATACAAAGATTCCGGAGCAGTTTTTGTTTCGTCTATATCTTAAAAAATGGCTGAGTTATAGCATTTTGAATTTCTAGCGTGGTTGACATTTTGAAACGTCCTGAATTTTGTCACGCGATAAAAGGCGTATTTATGAACCGATTTGGAAGTAACTTCGTTTGTACATAGTTCATACCAATGTCTCGACCGAGTTCGTTGGCCAGCTTCATCCGCCATCTTGTTTAAAAATGGCAGCCATTTAAATTTTTCAGAAAAATTTAAATTTGAAATGTGGTACCAAAAAATTGAAAACTGAAAACATATTTTTTTTATGTATTTGACCTTGATACAAAGATTCGGGAGCAGTTTTTGTTTCGTCTATATCTCAAAAAATGGCTGAGTTATAGCATTTTGAATTTCTAGCGTGGCTGACATTTTGAAACGTCCTGATATTTGTCACGTGATAACAGGCGTATTTATGAACCGATTTGGATGTACTTTGGTGTGTACATAGTACATACAAATATATCGACCGAGTTCGTTGGCCAGCTTCATCCGCCATCTTGTTTCAAAATGGCGGCCATTTAAAAAAATTCAAAAAATTCAAAATTTAAAATGAGATACCAAAATACTAGAAAATGAAAAAGATTTTTTTTTGTATGTGTTTGACCTTAATACAAAGATCTCGGAACAGTTTTTGTTTCGTCTATATCTAAAAAAATGTCTGAGTATAGCGTTTTGAATTTCTATTGTGGCTGACATTTTAAAACGACCTGATTTTTGTCACGCGATAACAAGCGTATTTATGAACCGATTTGGATGTTACTTGGTCTGTACATAGTACATACCAATGTCTCGACCGAGTTCGTTGGCCAGCTTTATTCGCCATCTTGTTTCAAAAGGGTTGCCATTTAAAAAAAATTAAATTTAAAATTTAAAATGAGGTATTAAAAAATTGGAAAATGAAAAAGATTTTTTTATGTGTTTGGCGTTGATACAAGGATTCCGGAGCAGATTTTGTTTCTGCAAATTTGTTCCTTTGTTTATATCTTAAAAAATGGTTGAATTATAGCACTTTGAATTTCTAGTAAGGCTAACATTTTGAAACGATCTTGTATTTGTCACGCGATAACACACGTATTCGCCTATTTCCATGTGAGAAAGCATGTGGATAGTATACATCAACATCTCAGCCAAATATAAGTTACTTTAAATAAAAGCAACTTGGATAAAGCTGACTAATTTCGTGAAATTCTCATTCATAATGATTTAGTATTGATAAAAATTAGTATTGAATCTCCTATATTCGGTTTCCACTAAATTGAGCTTCGTGTGTTTGAATAATATAAGTTGGCTTTTTTAAAATAAGGTATTTGAAAGCTACCTCTTCCTCCCGGCACTGGCCGGAAGGACTTTTTTTGTTATGTATTTTATGCGGATGTTGATTTGATATTTTATATGTAAATTGGAGATTTTCATTAATATTATAATTAGCTTAATTATTCATTAATCTAATTTACAATTATTTGTTATTAAATTTTAATTTCTTAAGGACAATATCATATTAATTACTAATAGTATGCCAGTCTTAGTTTAATGTTTTTGAATTTCCCACATTCATACTTTATGGATTTTTATGGATGTCTGAAAATAATCCTCATTCTATATTTGTACTTTTTAAGTAATGGGATTTTAAGTATTATTTAACCTTCTATATACTTCCACATGTTTTTTATTTCCTGTTCTTTTTATAAATATCTTATATATAATTCATTAAAAAATAATTTTTAAATAATTTTTAATAATTATTTATATTAATTATTACTGAATTTATTTTGTTTTATAGCATATAGCTATATGCTATATATTATCAATGTTCTAGCATTATTTAAACTCTTAGTTTAGTTTAAATCAGTTAGCTACTAGAATATATTGTATGCTTTTAAATTTTATTAACAATAGTTTTAAATACATTGTGTGATTTATATTAGGTTTATAATTCTCTATATATAAGGATTTGTTTGGTTTTGCTGTTTAAACAGTTATTTACATTCAAAAGCTTACAAATTTTTATCTTGCGATAAATGTTTAATATAATTAATAACAGATGGCAGCACCAACTCTCTTGTCTCTTTCAGATTGCTCTAATTTTTATTTTTTCTAGCTCCATTTCAGTTATAATTTATACACCAGGGTGTATTTTTAGCTAAATTTTGACGATATTGTTAAACTGTTATCTATTAATTTAATTGTGCATTTTAAATAATGTAATTAATATCTATTTATTTTATATTAGATTAAATTTGTTTTACAAGGTATTTCAAATTTTATTTCAAAATGTATTAACTGCATCCTTTGGTATCATTTACTGTGATTTCTTAACTGTTTTATTCACCTTAATCTTTTTGATATACTGGTTGACATGTGCACATGGTTTTTTGTAAAATACTGAAATATTAATCGGTATGGTGTTTATTATTTATATTTTATATCCTATAAATATTTAAATACGTTTTATTGATTCTTCCATTTCATATTATTTGTTTCTATTCTGCTTTCATTTTTAATCAATTCACTTGATTTTTGTGGTTGTTTGGGCACAGGGGAAAATTAATTTTAGCTTTAGCTTATTTTTCCCACAGAAAACAACCATTTTGCTTATATCATTGAATTCTGTGCCCTTGATAACGTAATTCAATGTATAAGCTTTTCAATTTTTGTCGGTGTCCACTTTTTTCTTTTTTCTTCCATAATAATTCTTATAATATTTTTTTTTTTTTTTTAATACTTACAGCTTTAATTCATAATAATTGACGGTGCTAGGTTATGTTTAATTAATGTAATATATATATATATATATATATATATATATATATCAATTTTGAACGGAGGGTGGTTTCGGGGTCTGGGGGTCATGATCGATGAAAATATACCAAAATTTTTGAAATCGCTTTCCTCCGAACGGCTGCAATAGGTAGCTTTTTTGTAAAGAAAGCTACCTAAAATATTGTGAGATGTTAAATTAAACTTACGACAGTCACAACGTTTAAAAAAAAAGAAGAAAAAAACAGTAGTTAGCATTTTTTGCTTTATTTTATTTTATTTAATTATTTATTTTATCTACGCTATCTTTATTATTTTTCATTATTTTTTTTTTTTTCATCAGTCTGATTCTAAAACTCTGAACTTGAAATTTGGTGTTTACAGTTAGTAATTTATAATATATATATTTTAATTACATTAACTTTATTTTGCATTCCATTCATTATGTAATTATTAAACCTTGTTTATCAAGGTGATTTCTTTTATAGTTCCTATCCTATAGGGATATTTTCTTTGTTTTCTTTTTCTTTTATAGTTCCTATAGGGATATTTCCTTTCCTTTTTTTTACTGGAAATAATGACATTTTCTTAGTTCATGAATATATATATATCTTCTTGATAATGTCACAAAATATAGTAAAAATTGTTCAATATAAAATTTTTATTACAAAATTATTATCAATTTTAAATATTGTTGTGTGTTAAATATTACTGAATTTAATTATAAAACACTTGGATAGGGAAAAAAAATAGAAATCATATTTCTCCACCTGAAATAAAATGTCACATTAATTGGGATACATTATCGCCAAACAAAACTACCAAAATCATTCTGCGGGGCATTGGAATCGAACTCGCGTTCTCTACAGATATTCCCTGCTATGAATCTGATGCTTAGAATACTGGACTAATCTGATCGCCTTTTGCTTTCTCTAAAATTGAACAGGTTCATATTTTAATTTTACTCAGGCGCATTTATGTCCATTTTGGTCTTTACAGAATTAGCTTAACGGTTTAATTGGAGATCGACCAATAATTTTGTTTCGTTTTTGACCCAAAATTTGAGTTTCGCCGAAAATTCGCTTTCGCGAAAACGCTGTCGGAAATTCGGTCGAACCGAAACTATATGTATCCAAAAAATATCTTTTCTTCCTTCGGAAATTTTCAACATGACTCATTTAATTTGAGCTGTATCGACTCAGGTGAGATGCTTTCTATGGATTGTTAAACTTCACTGTTTATAATGATTAGTCATGACTGACTCAAGACGTGAGTGTAAATTATAAAGCAAGTAATGCCTAATATTTCTAAACTTTTGAAGACGCTTTTCACGTGTTCATTAAAAGCTGTTGGCAGACTTAATAGTAGTAGAAAATTTTAATTTGAAACCACAGAAATGCTTCGAATACTCTTTGAGAAAGTTGTGCAACAGATAATCCTTTACAAAAAATCATTATGAAAGATAAATCGAGGTATGTATACCAAAAACATTTTTTAATGAGATGAAATTCGTATCATTAAAAAATCATTTTGTGTCATTAATAAATGAATTACGTTTTATTTTATATGAAAATAAAAAGTTTTGGCCAGAAGCACACAGAGCCAAATTGGACCACGCTTATAATTAATAATTATGTATATTTAATAAATACGTGTAATTCATTACTAATTATGAATATTTATGTATGCATTAATCACTTAAAAAATTTTTTTGGTCATTTTCGTTTTTGTTTTTGGCCGAAATTAGGAAGATTACCGAAATTCGATTTCGTTTGCGGTCTTAAAAACCTGTTTAGGTCGATCCTTAGTTTTAATATACACTGCTCAAAACAATTAAAGGATATTTGAAGTTTTATATAAAATAAAGATATAAACGAAATTTTTTTTGCCGAAAATAGAAGAAGAGAATCACAAATGCAAATTTTTCTGGTTTTCAAACTGTGGAGTATGCAAATTTTGAGTTCGACGTCAAAAACGTCGCTTCAGCGGCAGCGAATGAAATTTGACTTTCAACTGGATAAAAGAGAATGAAGACAAGGATGATCGGCATTCAGTGATTGCTTTGTTTCGATGAGTACGATGTCTCAGCGAAGTCATTTGACAGATTCAGAAGCTTTGAGAATTGTTGGTAGGTTAGAAGGGGGCCAAACTCAAGCCGAAGTAGCGCAAGCCATTGGAGTGTCACAAAGTGTCATTTCCAGGATCTGGAACCGTTTTTTGGAGAGTGGATGTGCAGGCCGAAGACCAGGGCAAGGTCGTAGACGGGCAACAACGCCCAATGAAGATCGGTATTTAGCGTTAACAGCTCGGAGACACCGAACTATGAACGCTACTCTTCTCCAACAACACCTTCGCTCGGCTACAGGCACCACGATTTCAACTCAGACTGTCCGAAACCGGCTCCATGCTGTAGGTCTGTATGCTCGCCGACCGATGGTATGTGTTAGATTAACATCAAGGCATCGTCGCGACCGCAGGGAGTGGGCAACCGAGCATGTCAACTGGAGGAGAAATGAATGGAGCAATATTCTGTTTTCTGACGAGTCCCGTTTTTCTGTGCATCCGGATAATAGGCGTATTTTCATCTGGAGGTACCGTGGCAGTAGGAATAATCCTGCGTTCGTGCACGAAAGTGTCAGATTTGGCGGTGGAGGAGTGTTGGTGTATGGTGGCATCTCCATTGACGGGCGCACTGACCTCTACATCATTCGAGATGGAGCTCTGACTGGTCGTCGATATAGGGATGAGATCCTCAGACCTATTGTAGTCCCTTACGCTGCAGCAATCGGATATAACTTCATTTTAATGGACGATAACTGCAGGCCACATCGTGCAAACCTGGTGGAGGATTTCCTTTTCGAGGAAGGAATCGTTCGAATGGAATGGCCAGCGTGTTCTCCAGACATGAATCCAATCGAGCACGTTTGGGACGCTCTAGGAAGACGAGTTTCTGGCCGCAACAACCCCCACAAACTCTCCAAGAACTGGAAAGAGCTCTTCTGGAAGAGTGGGGCAGAATACCCCAACTCGTCATTAATAGCCTCATTGAGTCCATGCCTCAAAGGTGTTCAACGTTGCTGGCCGCCCGTGGAAACCATACCCCCTACTGAAAATGATTTTCTTTGAAGAAAACACCTTTTCTTATTCTTTTTTTCTCATATGCACAAATTGTGTTTTTTCCTTTAGTACACAAATGCGCAATAAAATGCATTTTTTTCTGCCAAACATGTGTAATTTATTCTCATATAACCTACTATGTCTGTCGACCATGTATCAATCAGCTAAACAGTTTACCAGATACAAAATCCACCTAAAACTGCAATATCCTTTAATTGTTTTCGAGCAGTGTATATGATGTTTGACGACGAATTCTTAAAGAGTGAGAATTAGGATTAAAAAAATAGTAATATTTGGATTTGGATGTTTTCACATGAAGTCGATTTTCTTAAGGTATGATTTTAAAAACATTTCAAGTGTAATGTTGTTAAAGTTACTAACTAACAGTTAAGGTACGTTTAAAATCCGTTCAGTATAAGTTATAAGTTATGTTCCTTTTTCATGATCGGCGTTCAGTAAATACAATATAATATCAATCTTTTATTCCCAAGAAAAAGAAATTGATAGTGAATAATGAGGAAAATTCCACAATCCTGAAACGTCTAATACAGTGGAACCCGGTTAAGACACGTTTCAAGGGAGTGGTCAAAAGTCGCGTATTAAGCGGGATCGCGTATTAAACGTGATTTGTATAATGTTGCAGGAAATAGGCTTATTTACACAAATAATCATCTAAATGAACTTCAGAGCTTTCATTTATATGTTTACGGTCGAAAATTGAGTCTTTTACATATCTTCAGATTGAAATTTATTGTATTCCACTTTAATTTATTCTTAAATTCTTTAATTTATTCTAAATAATTGTTTCTTTTTATAGGACAAACTGGAGTAATAACGGAAAATAAATATTGATTCCAACATGACTTTATTGTAGATTAATACGTTGCAACCAAAAATAATTTTCCTACTGGACTCATTTTTTAACAGAAAGAAAACAAAATATAAGAACAACTCAGTTTTTAAAATCCTATTTAGTATTTGTAATAATGAGTACCATTATAATCTGTCATTATCAATATAATAAGAAAAACTATCTTTATAAAATAGCGTTATGGCAAAAAGTAAAATAATCATAAAAGAATTATCCAATCGCAGTCGTATTTAATCTTTATAAAATCTTTATATTTTTTGTTGCCTATAATATGCATTATAAAACATAGTAGCGATGAAAAGTAAATTTAAAATCTCTCTAACAATAGGTATGAACATCTCTAATCAGTCGCACATTTTATGACGTATCTGAGTAACCTGAATTCGTCGATATCTGTCTAGTATAGTTAAAGGCATAACGAAGCGAGAGACAAAGAATTTTAGGAGGTGGGATCAAAGAAGAATGACAGTTTGCTAATTTAGCGGGTCTTTTTTTTTTTTAATTCATATGTCTACCACTATTTCCGCTTAGTAATTTCCGCCTTAATTAATCTGTTGTTAAATAAATTAAATACTATTCGGAAACAGTGTTTTTATCTGAATAATAAAAATCTGCTAAATTGGTAACACTCGAGAAGAGAGAAGGAATTCACATCTTGATTAATGAATTCGCGTCTTAAGCGTGATTTTTTTTCTTGGAGAACCGAAAATTCATCCCGTATTAAGCGGGATCGCGTCACAACCGTTCGCATATTAAACGTGATCTTTTTACATTAGTCTTATGGGTGATGTTCAAGGGATCGGACAAAATCCACGTATTAACCGTGAGCGTCTTAACCGGGTTCGACTGTACTTAATAAATCTAATCGTGTATCCTGTAAAACCACTTTTACTGCAGCTAGAGAATCAACGCGGGAAAAGAAATTTCTATCACTCTGGAAAAACTCTGTGAGGATGAATTGTTCATTAACATTAGAGAGCCGGTGTTTTCGCTTGGGTGAAGTAATTACTCACTTGAAAACACTCGTTCGCTATTGTTAAACCTATGGGCAGGTTGTTTTCGAATTTCTTTCTCGTTTAAATTCGAATATTTTTAAACGATTTTTGCATAGGATAGCTAAGGTCGATATGGCTATTTTTTACTTTTTCAATTTCGGTTGCAGATTTTTTTAATAAAGGTACTTTCACTTTCGGAACCGGTTTCGAACACTTCACAAACCCGAAAAGATCCACTCGGTATACTGTTAACCCTATGGAAGATAATTTTAAAGATATCTCATTTGCATTTCAATATTTTTAAATGCTTTTTTTTTTTTTTTTTTTTTTTTTTTTTTTTTTTTTGTGTGTGTGTGTGTGTGTGTGTGTGTATGGAATAGCTGAGGTCGATCTCAGCAAACACCTTTTTTTATTTTTTCGATTTTGTTTACAGATTTTTTCTTATTCGGATACTTTTACTTTCGGAACCGATTTCAAAAGTGAAAGTATCATCATTCGCGTGAGTGAAGTAGACCTTTGTTCCAAAGGAGCGACTTTCTGACACATTTCTGAATTCATCTTTATTCAGAAACGCATGAAATCGGCAGGTGTCATAATTCAAAAACTATGCAATCGAATGGCGTTTTCCATTTTTTGGTAAAAACAGAAGTTTTTCAAAAAATACTGTCAAATTGGTCGTTTTGAAACGAATTTAAAACCTGGCAACGTGAAAAAGGTGAAAAACTTGTCTTCAAGTGACAAGAATTGCTAATAACTCGATAAGTGATGCATTAAAAAAAAATGGAAAACGCTATTCGATTTCACATTGCTTCAACAGTCAAATCTCCCAATTTTATGCCTTTACTCTTAGATGAGTCAGTGTGTCAGAAAAAGCTGTTGAGTAGGGAACTTGGGAGATGCCTTAACCTTCATGGACATGGATGACGTATTGTGTACGCCAAAGGTATAGAATCTTCGTGCCAGCAGTCCAATTGTCGCCACTGCCACCATTTCCAAATAGTAATCTTCGATTTATTTAAGTCTGTTCTCAAATCCAAAAGGGCAATTTTATGACGTAAGTTTTAATTTATTTTTGTTCGGAAATGCATGAAACTAGCAGGTGTTGTTGTTCATACACTATGTAATTAGAGCTGTTTTTTTTTCTTTTTTTCTGGCAAATGCAATAGATTTTCCAGAAAATAATGTCAAAGTGGGAGTTTTGAACCGAATTTCCGCGCGAAAGAAGAATAACCGCTCAAGAAAGGGTGAAAAACGTGTTTGTCACATGATCAAAATCGCTTATAACTCAATAGGTAATTGATTTATCAAAAAATGGAAAACACATCAGTTCCGATTTCAAATCGCTTCCATGGTCAGGCTTTCCACTATTATATATCTTTCCGTTAAATAATGAATTTGTAAATATGTCAAAACGTTTTGCGTTTGTTGAACAGAGCAGTTGAGAACAGCCTTCGACTTAAATTCGGCAGAAATTTTGCGATTACATAAGGCAAAGATTGCTATTCAGAAATAGTAGTGACAAATTAGCCTTTTGGCAGACGGGTTTGCCATCTCTGGCGTACGCAATACGCCATCCATGTTCTGACTGTATAAGTCTATTTTCAAATATATTCTAATATCATCTTTTGAAATTCAGCTCGAATGTTTGCGATAAACCAATAAGTATGAATTGATAAGTCTTATGAATTTATAACACATGATAAATTTACTGTTTTCCTTTTTATTTTCTGGGTAAAAAAAGACCATATTGCTGTATCAAATAAAACTACGTTGCTCTTTGCTGTAAAGAAGTTGCATAATTTGGTGAGTTAATTAATACTTGATCACAGAGCGTCTTTCTTTAGTGAAATTCTTCAGAGATAGAATTACATTTTCATGTTTACTAGAGCCTATAATTAGATAGCTTCTTGTCTTCATAAAAAAAATAGATACTATTGGAATTGATTGAAAAAATAACCTTGTTTGCTGTGTATTAATTAACAACCCTATCAATTGACGATACTTTTTTTCGAGAGAAATTTTATTTTTGTAACATTAATGCGTTGCATTCATGTTGTTTATATCTTGTAGTAAGTAATTTGAACATTCAGAGGTGTCCCATTATAAATTTAGTATTATAATATCTAACTTTCTTGTTGCACACCAATGTTTTAAGTATAATTCCAACAGGTTTAACTTAATTTGATTTCATCTTATTTCATTTTAATTAAGATTTATTTTTAACCGCATATATCTTAATCTACTTTTTGTGAAACAAATTCTCAGAGGTATTTGTTACAAACATTTTTCAAAGATTGAATTACAGTTATTTAATTACTGGAACTTATAATTAGATGTGTTCTTTTTTAGGGTTCCGTACTTAAAAAGTAAAAACAGAACCATTATAAGATCACCCATGTGTCTATCTGTCTGTCCGTCTGTCACAGCCGTTTTTCTCATAAACTATGGAGTGTGGAAAGCTCATATTTGGCAAAAGTAATAAAGGCTATTGACCCACATATTTATAGATTATTAATCATTCACAACTATATTTAGGGAAAATGTAGGGGGCGGAGCTAGTTAAGTTACTTGAAAATAAAAATCTTTTTTATATATATCGTGTGAAAGCTCCCGTAACTCCGAACTCAAAAATATATTTGTTTTATAAAAATAGCAAATAAAGCCTTTGTGCAACAATATTAAAAAGCAGAAGAACCAACGTTTAAAAATGCACAAATAATACATGAAAAGCAGCAAACAGCTGTTTCGAATCTATTAGCGAGATTCTTCTTCAGTGCAAGATAGGAAAAAAGGAACAGCGTGCTAGCTCAGTCTTGCTTTTTCTAGCACGCCTGCTTTTTTTTCTTTTTCCCTATCATGCACTAAAGAAGAATCTCGCTAGTAGATTCGAAACAGCTTTTTGCTGCTTTTCATGTGTTATTTGTGCATTTTTAAACGTTGGTTTTTCTGCTTTTTAATACATTTGTTTTATTCTTAGGTATTATATTTTCAGAGATATCGTCGAAAATGTAATGCAAAAATATGCCCCCTCCCCTGTATTACGGAATCTACTGAAACTAAAATTATAAAAAAATTAGTGGTAGGGTAAGTTTATTTAAACCTTACAGGAAAACTATAGCGATTACCCTAGTTCACATAATTTATGAGAAACTCGCATTTTTCCGTTACACAGAAATTTCATTTTGCGGGCATTCAGCAAAGGTGTTGCAAGGGAAACAAGGGAGTTGAGGGGCGCTTGAGGCACCCATCGTCGCGGAAGTCCTGGTCAGCCAAAAGTTCGTTAAAACTTTAAAAACTCATAAAAAAGGAAGAAATTATGATAAAGGAGTGCGGTTTGCAAGAAAGGACTCACAAGGTAGTCGGATTTTTTTAGCAGCAAAAAAAAAAAAAAAAAAAAAAGTTAAAAAAAAATTATAAAAAGAGTGCGCTGACGACCCGAAACACAATGAACAGGTACGTCCGTAGAATGTTCTGGAGGTCATGTTAAACATTTGTTATTGGAAGAAAAAATGAATGGAGCGTATTTTTGTCCTGTTCGTTGTGTCTCGTGTCATCTCAGCCCTCTACGTGTGATTTTTTATCTTTTTTTTTTTTTTTTTTCCTTGCTGCTAAAAATATCCGACTACCTTAAGCCTTTTCTTGCAAAGCGTACTCTTTTATCATTTCTTCCCTTTTTATGAGTTTTTAAAGTTTTAACGTACTTTTGGCTGATTCGGTATAAAAGGATTGTTGATCATGATGATGATTTTCGAAAATAATTGTCGGTAATTAGCCGCGATATTAACCTTTAAAGACAAGTCGGTTTTGACATACATAAAGACACGGGAGGCGTACTCTATACGCCATCGGCTTTTAAAGCCTAGATAACAACTTATTATTCTTTTAGCAACATTTTTTTTTAAAATAATATTACAGTTACTAATTAATGTATTAATGTACGAACCCTCTGTGAGCGAGTAATACTCGCACTTGACGGATTATTTCATGAATATTACTACTAATAAGAAATTTAGTATAAGTTTTTGAAAAAAAAAATAGCCTTCTTTGTTGTATATGTTAATTAATCAGTTGTATATATATTAGTTAATGACCATCTTCTTAACTTATGGTACTTTTTTTTATAGAACCAGGGGGCTCTGCTTCTTACGAGCTAAGCCTACCAACCCCCCGTCCAGACCCTGGAGGCTCCAAAAACAGGCTACTTTGTTCTGCTCTAAAACGATTGTTCTATTATGGAAGATTGAATTATATTATCACGACCAGTGAGGGCCTTCTATAATCGGATTACCAATCATTTCCCTTTGACAGGGGGATTTTCCGGTTCTCAAGGCCGAGCCCAGCGCTGTCGCGACAGCTGATGGCTGGTTTCGTGATTGATTAAGGCGGTTCTCAAGTTCACTACTCAAAAGGGCGAAACTTTCTGACACATTTATTAACTCATTTTTAAAAGTAAAGGCAAAAAATTGGCTGGGTTGACTATTGAAAACGATTTGGAATCGAAATAAGTTTTCCGTTTTTTGATAAATAAATTTCTTATCGAGTTATAAGCGATTTTGGGTCACGTGACAGCCAATTTTTTCTCCTTTCTTTGGCTGATTTTTCTCCTTTTGTCCGGAAATTCGGTTCAAAACAGCAACTTTGACTGTATTTTCTGAAAGATCTTTTATGTTTACTAAAAAATGGAAAACGTCTTTCGATTACAAAGTTTCTGAATAACAACACCTGCTAATTTCATGCGTTTTCGAACAAAAATGAATTAAAACTTGCGTCATAAAGTTGCCACTTTGGATTTGGGAACAGCCTTATGTAAGATAAATTACATATTTAAAAATCAGGTTGTACAGAATCGTTAAGAAATGTCGCTGTTTTACAGAAATTTATAACGTCTAGAAGAAACATTTTCTTTTAAACGGTATGAGAAAATCGTTATATGAATATGAAGTTTTAAATATGTGGCTTTAATTGTGACATGTAATTTTTACCCTTAAATGCTCTTCGCATTTAATAATTTAATTATTTTAAAGTTTTATTATTTTTGTAATATTCACGTGTAAATATATTTTTAATAAGTGTTTGTAAATTTTATTATTTAGGCTTTTTAAAACCTGGCAACAGTAGGTTAAAAAAGGGGTTATTTCAAATTATAAATTAAATCTTTATTCAGACACTGAAATTTGTAATAAAAAATTGAAAAGAAAACTTAAAAAACTAGGCAAATAAGAAAATTATTGAATATAGAACACCACAATCTAGTCAAGTATATGCCAGAAAAAAAAATGGTTAAATGGCTATGCGTAGCTTTCGGTCCTATAAAACTTATGTAATTGAACTGTCTTGACTGATTCCTACATTAAATAGTGCTTAAAATAATTATTCGGTTTAAAAACTGACTGCTTCAACATGTTTATCATATCACGCATTTCTCTCTAAAACTACCAGTTTTCATATTTTTTATGATATAGTTTTTGCAGTATAAAGGGGAAAGGGAAAACGTCACAATAAATTTAATTACAATAGCAGCGGCATTAGTAACTCTTTAGCATAGAGGTAAATTGTTTTTTCTGTATTAATGCGCAACGTTCATGTTTTTGATATTTTAAAGTCGTAATTTGAACGTTCAGAGATGTTCTATTATATAAAGGTAATATTACATATTTTGACTTTGTTACATAGGGACTGTGCATATGTAACGTTATCACTTTAGGGGGTAGGGGGTCTGGCGCATGATATCGTAAGATATATCTAGGGGAAGGGGGTTGTCTTTTGATATCGTAATCATTTTT
Source organism: Maratus speciosus (assembly GCA_963932465.1). Taxonomy (NCBI): domain Eukaryota; kingdom Metazoa; phylum Arthropoda; class Arachnida; order Araneae; family Salticidae; genus Maratus; species Maratus speciosus. The sequence goes on from OZ010798.1 coordinate 417,173,734, forward strand.
GATCCAACCAAAATTTCTCTTTTTATTTGTAATTTGTTTTTTAGATCAAAATTTTCTCTTTTTATTTATAACTTGGTCTTTAAATCAAAAAAGTCTGAAATCTTTTTTAGTCTATTATCTATATTTATGAAAATACTAAGTTATTATTAAAATCATTAAAATATTATAAAATTATTTAATTCCAAAATGGGGAATAACACAATGTTTGGTATTACTACTATTTTGTTATATGTGTATGCATATATAATCCGCTGTTCGAGAAATCAGGTGCGAAGTATGTTTGAAATTATGCTTGTGTTTACTGGTAAAGAAAAGAGGGAAGAATGTTGTGCACCTGTTTTGTTGATAAAAGTTCTGCTTGCCCCCCCCCCCCTCCCCTTGCGGTGGCAAGTGCAAGAAGTCATTAATGTAACAGAAATGTATTATTAAATATTTTTAAATAGTAGCTATTTCTTAAGGCTGTTCTCAAATCCAAAGGGTCAACTTTCTGGCATAAGTTTTAATTCATTTTTGTTCGGAAACGCAAGAAACTAGAAGGTGTTGTTATTCAGAAACTATGTCATTGAATTGTTTTTCCGTTTTCTTGTAAACGCAATAGATCTTTCAAAAAATATTGTCAAAGTTGCCATTTTGAACCGAACTTCCGAACGAAAGAAGAAAATCCAGTCAATAAGGGGAGACAAATGTCAAGTCACGTGATCAAAATCGCTTATAACTCAATAGGTAATTGATTGATCAAAAAATGGAAAACACAGCTCGATTCCAAATCGCTTCCATGGTCAGACTTTCAAATTTTATATCTTTCCGTTAAAAAATGAATTTGTAAATGTGTCAAAACGTTTTTCGCTTGTTGAGCAGAGCAGTTGAGAACAGCCTTAAGATTTTTTTATATACATGGTTCGTACGCCTCCTTGAATTTTGCAGACCAGAAATTTTTTTGGCACCAGTATTATCTTATAGAAAATCTCTTCTTCAAAGAAAGCGAAATTTTGCGCGTTTAACCTAGATTTCTTTCTCTATAAAAAGATACTGGTAGTTTTCCCGGAGAAATAACGGTATCCGTACGAACCATGATATAAAATTATTTCACATATAATAGTGATATTTTATGAATTTCTCTTCATTTGAACCAATAAAGTACGCAAAAAATAAATGTATATCTGCATATCACTGCAAACAAAAGAAAAATATTGCAACAATCAAAAGAATTTTTAGACATTGATAACGATATGATTAGAGGGGGGGGGGGTCTAATATTACCAAAAAAGTTGATATATTTATATATGTATAGCCCCATGTCAGCGTTTTAAATACAATTCCAGTTATTATTGTTATTATTAGCCCCCCGGTATGCTATTTCTTTTTCCCAGTTTATTTTATATCGTCTCCAAAAAACAACGTTGCGTTGTATAAGCCAGCCGTAACACAAAGCAGATGTTCATTCTATGATTAAATACTATACAGCAATTTTTTAAACTTCTAAGTATCGCACATTTTCAATTTTTATACCGTCGTATTGAGAAAGAAAAGTACTTTTTAATGCAATTTGTTTGAAAACTGCATCTCTATTTATTTTTGAAATATTAATTTATTTGTAGTTTTTAGAACCATTTGCTTGATATTGGCAACGGAAGTACTCCATTTCTGTAGAAAGTAAAGGAAAAATAGTTGTAAACTAGTAATTATATCTCTTTGTTGCCATTTTCTCATAACAACCGAAAAAAATGTAATTAAAATACGTGCTATTTTGAAAAAATATAAGCGAGTGATTTCTGTGTTAAAACATGGAGTTATTATGAACTATATTTAATTTTAAGTACAGTACAGCCCCGATTATCCGCGAAATTGGGTGGCAAGGGCACCGCGGATAATAAAAATCGCGGATAACCCGAAAAAGACTGAAAATGGGGATGCAAACACGAAAAAAAAAAAGAAAATTCAACATAAAAACTATGTTTTAGTGTACAAAAAAACGTATTAAAACGTTTAAAATACATACATATGCACAGTACATCAGAAACAATTGCTTTACGTCTAAATCACTAAAATAAAGAACAGTAAACAAGAAACAATGTCATACATACTGTACAAAAAGAGCCGAGTTACACCTTAAAAAAAAAATCAGTCACTTGTTTTTGCTTCTTGCTTTGGAAACGACTTTTCTTTATTCTAAATTGTAAACTATTGTTTTTCTTTTAGTATGAAATAATTTATCTGGAAAATGAAGTTATTCTTGATGTGCTCTCTCCCGGAATTTATCATAATAGTATTATATTATTGTTAAATATTTTAATTACTGTGTTTACGTTTGTTTAATAAAATCAAGAAAAGACATCAAGACTTTATATCTGATATTTCAAACATGGCAACCAAATCTAGAAATATTCTTCTATTAATTTCGAATGCATGGATTTCTCTGTTTATATTTATTAGTAAGGCTTATTGTACTTTCCTTGCTATTGGCTTGAATTAAAAAAAATAATAATAATTTCGCTTCGCGGATAAACCGCACCGCGGATAATCGAGGCTTTACTGTATCAATATTAATGTTGCAAACAAATGAAGGCATATGAATCATTAGATAGTCGTTTCTTTTGTCGAGTTTCTTCAATGACGGCATCTTTTTGCTTCATTTGTGTATTATTTCGCAATAGTAACGTCCTACGCATACTTTACCGTATCTGTTTAAGAGTGGATCGTAAATGTGTCTTAGGCGCATCCCACACTAAGGCGACACATAAGACATGTCGCTTGAATTCGCTGGAAAAACTGGTTTAAAACAGGCTTAAAACAGGTTTGAAACAACTTCGTTCTTTGTTTCGACCGGTTTTTGCGCTACATGTTGCGGCTACATGTCGCTTGTTGTCTCAGTGTGGGATGCGCCTTAAGCGGATGCTAATGACGTCATTTTACATAAAATAAAAACGTGTGCTTTAAGTCTTAAAATTGAAATATGTTTTGTACTATTTATATATACATATATTTTTTTTCTTCATCGGGGACGACACTAAATTCTGAAACAGCAGAATTCCTGTTTTCCAGTTAGCCTCCGGTACGGTATGCTATTTCTTTCTCCCAGCTTATTTTGTGTCCAAAAAATAACATTACCTTACAGAAGCTAGCCGTAAAACAAAGCATTACGATTAAATGCTCTTTAGCAATTTTTTAACTTCTAAGCATCGCACATTTTCTATTTTTATACCGTCGTATTGGGAAAAAAAGTTCTTTTAAATGCATTTTGTTTGAAAACTGTATCTCCATTTATTTTTGAAATATTAATTTTTTTGTAGTTTTTGGAGCCATTTGCTTAATATTGGCAACGGAAGTACTTCATTTCTGTAGAAAGTAAAGGAAAAATAGTTTTAAAATAGTAATTATATATTTTTGTTGCCATTTTCTCGTAACAACCGAAAGAAAATGTAATTAAAATACGTGCTTTTTTGAAACAAATATAAACGAATGATTTCTGTTAAAACAATGGAGCTATTATATCAGGGTTGGAAAAAAACCAGGTTTTTTGTAAAAAAACAAAAAAAACGGTTTAGTTGGTTTAAACCAGGTTTTTTTGGTTTAAACCGGTTTTTTTTAAATATAATTTCCTATTGCATACAGATGCATATCTGTTGATAAAATAAGCATTTTTGGATATTATGTTATATTACTTAATTAGTTATATTACTTAATATAACTTTTGAAAATATTTAAATTAAATAATTACAGTTAATTATGTAGAAAATTGAAATCATTTCTAATTTAAACATTAATAGTAACAGCTATGTCTTATGTTCACAGTAAACTGTTCTACACAGTGAACATTGATACCTTGAAAATCGTATGAAGAATCCTTTGATTAATAATATAATAATCAATCAATCAAACATTTGATACAGTTTCATGAATATAATATTATTCTGTGGTTGTTATTATTTTTTTAATATCCAAATACTTCTGGTTATTTTGTTTTCTGAGTGATAATTCCAAGTGTCCAAGTCAACATTTTTGGCCATTAGATTCAGCAACTAACAGAAAAGGTTGATTGGTATTATTGAAATGCTATAACTAGCACTCAAATTTTGCAAGCTGTGTTATTCAATTTGATATCTAAGTTACTCTTTTAAATTCTTTAAGGATAATCTTCCCCAATCTCAATCCAGAAAATTTTCTTTTACAACTCAACCAAAATCTTAAAGATCATTGTATTTTGTTATTAACTGCTGTAAATAATCTGCATTTTTTAAATGAAAATATTTTATGCTAAATATTGAATATTATTTATCTATTTTATCTTTTTTCACATGTTTTAAGAAAAATCTTTAGGGTACCAGATATGTTCATCAGCACATGCTAATTTTCATTCTACATGCATAGAAACATGACCTAGGCTCATTATGTCTCATGTTGACTGCTGAGATGAAGTGTTAAAAGAAGAAATTACTTCTATAAATAATTTAAAACAAATAAATTACAAAAAAGAGAAAATATTACATTAGATTTTTTCTAAAAAAACCAAATGGTTTTTTTTGGCAAAAAAAAAAAAAAACAAAAACCAATTGGTTTAAACCGTGGTTTAAACCATGGTTTAAACCATGGTTTAAACCATGGTTAAAACCACTTGGTTTAAACCGTGCCAACCCTGTATTATATACTATATTTAATTGTAAGTATCTATGAATCATTAGATAGCCGGGTTTTTTTTTTCGATTTTCTTGAATGACGGAATCTTTTTGCTACATTTGTGCATTATTTCACGATAGTGATGTGCTATGCATGCTTTACTGTAGATGTTTACGAGTAGATCGTAAATGTAGAATAATTCTTAAGCGGATGCGAATGACGTCATTTTACATAAAATAAAACGTGTGCTTTAAGTCTTAAAATTGAAATATGTTTTGTACTGCAGTAGAGTCCCGCTTAATCGAGTTATTTTCTCCTGATGGACTGGTGGCTTCTATTATTATGAAACAGCCATTATAAATGAAGTGTTAGGTCAAGTTGAAAGAGCAGCAGTAAAAAAAAATTATGGCCATTTTCCCCCCCCATTCTGACCAGAAAATCAGAGTTCTAACTTTTTACGGCTGCTCTTTCTTCTTCACCTAACACTTCATTTATAATGGCTGTTTCATAATAATAGAAGCCATCAGTCCATCAGAAGAAAATTAAGTAATGGAAATGCCGGGGGCGACACTAAATTCTGAAAAAGCAGAATTCCTTTTCTCTAGTTATTATTATTGCTTTTTCCCATATACAATTAAACCCACTGACTGCGAGTGAATATTTTCAGAGGTATTTGTTAACAAAATTCTTCAGAGATAGAATTACATTTACATGTTTACTAGAGCCTATAATTAGATGACTTCCTGTTTTCACACTAAAAAAAGAGATAGTATTGGAATTGGTAGAAAAAATAACCTTGTTTGTTGTGTGTTAATTAACATCCATATCAATTGACGATATTTTTTAATGGAAACTTATCTTTCCAATGCATCACATTCATGTTATTTATACCTTGCAGTAGTAATTTGACCGCTGATAGGTAACCTATTATAAATACAGTATTGCGTATGTAGTAATTCGACTTTGTTTCACGCCAATGTTTTTATATAACTTGAATTATTTTATTTTATTTCTAACCTATACATCTGAATATGCTTATATTTCAGTGAAGCTTTTCAGAAATAGAATTAGGTTTACTAGAACTTACAGTTGCCGTAAACTCTGTCTAAGACGGAATCAATCGGGACCAAGAAAATTTTCCGTAGTAGACAATATTCCGCCTTAGACAAATTTTACTCTATGTCTATGGAATAGCAGGGACTTTAAAATCTTTCCGAGTTAGACAGATTTTCCGTCTTATACAGAATCCGTCTTACACATAGTTTACTGTAGTTGTGTTCTTTTTTCATGAAGGGGTCTCAGGATTCTTAACCTCTTCGCTCCCGTTTTGTCCCATTTTTAACACTTTCCAACAAAGTTGAAAAGTGTTTATGCATTCGGTTTGTCTGTCCGTCTGTCCACGCTTTAACTCCCGTAAATATACACGGATTTTCATGAAATTGATAAAGGTTATTTAGGGTCACCAAAGCATTTTTGGTATTGTATATGAAGTATGTAGGATTAATGGTTCATTTACAGGGGGCACTCAAAAGTATTCCACTACATTATTGTATAGGGGGGGAACTCGTTTGCAGTGTATTTTAATCAGGGATTGACCGAAGCAGCAATTTTGCCGAATACCGAATACCGGAGCTTCGGTCGAAGTGTATACTGAAGCTTCGGTATTCGGCAACCGAATACTTGAAACTTTTTAATACGCATTTTTGCATATGTAGCTTTTTTAATAAGCTTTAATTGAAATTAAATTCTCAATAATTTAATTCAGTTACATTTTTATTCTTAAATCTATTTACACAAAAATAATTTAATGACGTCTTTCCACTCACAAATTCAATAATCCATCACTTATTTTTTTATTATTTTATCACTAGTCAATACCCAAAAATAACCTATGAAAGTATTAAACTATACAGGGTATTATTAAGGATAAGGATTGTCAGAAAAACAAAAGTTCATTCAAATTCAAAGAAACAATGTTGTCATTAAGCTGATTTACTGATTGTCTAAGTCTAATTATAAACATATTGAATAGGAATGTTCTCAAAATACAAAAGGTATCATATCAATTTGTGCATTTAACTATTTTCTGTCAAATTATTGATAGAATATTTATATTTTGATTAATATTTTAACATTGTGGTGATGAAGAAAAGAAATTTGAGCGATTTTGATATAATGGTTATAAAAGCTATAGGATAATCATAGGGGTATACTTATTTGATGTGTGTATTTTCTTTAATATGCACCTTAGATATACAGAGATGAACTCTGATATACTTATTTGAGGTGTATATTAAAGAAAATACGCATTAAATAAATTTAAATTAAAAAAAAAAAACTAATGTAGAAGTAAATAATGATAAGGGAAAGATGCCCATCTTCCTTACTTTTTTTTTTCTGTTGTAGACAGTTGTTTTGATTTCACACCTATGTAGACTATTTTAGGAAGGAAAAAGTTTTTTTTTTAATTAAAAATGCATTTGACTTGTTTTTTGTAGTGCAGCTGAACTCTGAACTCATGCACATAATATTGAAACTCATTATTTAGCCTATTCTTTTGCTAAGTAAAAGAGAATTCTACTAGAAAATACTTATCTGTAATTATTCGGCCGAATACTTTCAAGTATTCGGCCGAAGCCGAATATTCGGTTTGCATGCCGAACCACCGAATACCAAATCAACTATTTGGTATTCGGTCAATCCCTAATTTTAATGACATTATGCTATTTCAAATGTATTGAAACTGATATAAATCACTGAATTTCACTACAATCACGTTAGAACAGGACATTCATAGCATTTTTTATTCACTTACATGGACACACAAAAGAAATCGGTTACAGTACAGTACTGTCTTTGAGTAATAATTGCTGGAGTGCACGGTTTAAAATTCGGTAAACGCTTTTAAATGTAATTAATTTTTGCATCTTACCCGTTTTTTATAAATTCTATACCTCAAATGCAGGGCTGCACAAAAGTATTCACGTACCGTTCTCCTTATTAGAGGAAATTGCTGAAGGTAAATTTTCAACTGAAGTATATGTAGCTCTTAAGTGAATTAAATTTTGGCTTGCATGTAGCTAATAGATTCAAATCTATAAATCATATACAGGGCTGCAATTCGCATAATTTTCCAATTGTGGATACGAAATTGCGTTCTGAAATGTATTATGCGTTTCCATATGGTTGAATGAGACGTAATATTTTAATTTTTTAAACAGTGTAGTTTTGTTACATTATTCTGAATGTGTTGGAAAGTGTTTCATAATCTATGCTTGACGCATAATTTTTTCTTACTTGTATTAATGGTACTCGAACATAATTACAATTTCGATAACAGAATGATATGTTTCGAAATCTAAGATTCTAACTAATGCAAATAAAATAAAAATCTTGCTCTAAAGTCAAATGGGAGAAGAAATAATTCAGTAATAATTAATAATGCTGCATTAATACTCAGTAGCAAAGAGGTTAGAGTTTCAAAATTTTCAAATTTTTAATTTTTTTTAGATGTTAAACTCCTATCTTTTCTGAACCTTTTGATATAATTGTTTCCTTGAAATTCCCATTAGAACAGAAGTTATGGCTTTTAGAATTATACCTGCTCAGTAGCTGAAGCGGCGTTTTCGAAACTATGTAGTCATTTTTCTCCAAATGACGTTTACGGGCATAACGCGCAATATATGTCAAAAACTTCTGACTATTTTTTCATGAAATTTTCAAAAAATACGTTTCATATTAGTCTATATAAACTGAACCTAAAATTTCATTTTTATTGTTGAATAAAATATTTTTTTTAGGTGATTATACAGTTGAAATTTTCAATATTTTGTGTTAGCTAAATGCAACTTTGTATTAAAAATATAAAAATGCTTCAAATGCAAATTTATTTAGGTTAGGGGTAATTATTACAATCTGAAGTATAAGTAGGCACAAAAAATTTCATTCTATTTTCGAAATTTATCTTGTAATCCTGCGCGTAACACGTGTCATACCAATTTTCTGCTTGACAAATGTCTGACAGTTTGGAGCACCCTGTAAATACTAATTCTGCATCTTGCAATTTTTTAAATACATGAAATGAAAGAACACACTTATATCTTTCTTCCCCCAAAAAATTGCGTTTTTAAATCGTATACATTTTTATTAAATGCACAAAATAGTCGTTTCTTTTTCATTTTTTCCAATTTTAAGAGTCCTGAAACCCCTTAATAATAATAATGATGATAATAATAATAATAATAATAATAATAATAATAATAATAATAATAATAATAACAGCAATAATAATAATAATAATAATATATTCTCGAAGGAAATTATAATTTTATTATGTTTTAAAACAGTCTTTTCAGAAGTTTATAAACATGAATGATTTAAGCTTTTCTGGAAACCTATATAAAAAAATAACAAGCCAATAACAATTGAGTTTTCAATGTTTCCCGAATTTAAATCACATTAGCTGATAATTTAAGTATTTATTTCCAGTGTCACTTCTCAATGTTAATTTAACATAGAAAAGCTTTTGGAGCTTATAACTTTTTCATTTTCCCCCCACCTTTTTGTCCCTGATGCCACAATTTTTTTATTCTTTACTAATTTTAATGATATTATAAATTTGTGTAAAAATGTTTGCCTGACGTCAGAGTCAAAACGGATGATAAAATACCTTTCCACATGGGTGAATTATAGCCCGGAGATTAACATGGGCTAACGTCCAACGTGGTTAATTTATGGCATGTTGCTAAATGCTGACACAACTCTTTCCTTGTTGGACAACTTTTGCCCTTTCAGCGCCATTAAGTGCTGATCACTGCTTGTTGCTATGCGTTTGCTGTTTCTGTATGTATCTGGATGCATCACTGCTTCCGGTCGATAACCTAACCCGTCTCTGACATACATGTCATTATGAAAAGATAAGATTTCTTTCCATTTCTATTTCCCAGAGGAATTATCTTCCGTCTTAAACAGTAACTTTTCTACATGGGACTCCAAAATGAATGTCCTGTTCAGCGTTACAGATTGTTCCCGTCTTAGACAGATTTCTCGAAAATCTCTATGTTTAAAAATGTGGTACTCTGAAAATTTTTTGCTTTAGATAGTTTTCCGCATTAGACAGATTCCGTCTTAGACAGATTTCACTATATTTATAATATAAAACTAGTTATAGTACAAACACACCTCATGTGCCACGTTTGGCCTGTAATTTCCAACTTGTTTTGCAATCTAGTTGGGTAGTATTTTTTATATATATATATGCTGAAAAATAAAAGGAAACTAGCAACTTTAACTCATGAAAATATTTTCATGAAACTCTTATCATTTATCAGCACAAATGAACGACACATCATTTATTTATATTATAAAATAGTATTCAACCAATTGAAATTTCAAAGGATGAAGAATGGAGACCCGATTAAAAGATTATTCGTGAGTTTGTACCCCAGTAAATCACCTCAAATGTGTTTTAATCTTCGTAACCTTTTAGTGTGTGGCTTACAAAAGTCTACATCACGATATAGCTTAATGACAGGGGGAAAACTCTAGATTACAGAATATTTACCATTGTTTGATAGAAATGAAATATTAATGCAATGCTTCAAATTGCCCTGAATGGCTTTCTATGAGTGTTCTCAGATTTTTCATTTTCTTTCGCACTATCACTTAAAATCTTCTGGCACAACTCATATTTGCTCATGAATCATGAAATTTGCAGCCATTATTAATAATTTCACCCTTTCTCGACGAGTGACATGTATATATACCATATAGGATGCGCAAAATTCTTGGATTTGAATACCGTATATACTCGTGTATAAATCAACCCCCCAATTATTACGCAAAAGTTTGAAAAAATTTTAATTTTCGTGTATAAGTCGAACCACATTTCTGGTAGTATGTTGAAAAAAGATTGGTAATCGGGGATTTAAAAAAAAAAAAAATTAATTTTCATTAAATTAGGAAACATTTTTTTTATTTTTTATTTATTTATTTATTTATTTATTTTACGTTTCTAATCAGACATTTTTTTTAATTCAATGTTTTAAAACTGTGTAATTATGTAAAACTGAAGAAGCTTAAACTATTTTGAAACTTATTCACATCAATTTAACGATATTTTTTAAAAAAAAAGAAATCTTTAAAAAATCTATTCAAGCCTTATTTACAAGGGTAAACAACTTCAAACAACTTCTTGGGGGGTTACTTTATAAGTCGACACCCCCAATTACTGCGCAAATGTGTGAAAAAAAATGAATTTTTGTGTATAAGTCGAATCACATTTCTAGTAGTAAGTTGAAAAAAGATTGGTAATCGAAGATTTAAAAAATAATTAATTAATTTTCATTAAATTAGCAAACATTTATTTTTTATTTATTTATTTATTTTTACGTTTCTAATCAGACATTTTTTTTTTAATTCAACGTTTTAAAACTGTATAATTATGTAAAACTGAAGAAGCTTAAACTATTTTGAAATCTATTCCCATCAATTTAATGATATTTAAAAAGAAAAAATTCTTTGAAAAATCTATTCAAGTCTTATTTACAAAGGTAAACAACTTCTTTAGACTGCTAAAATATAGGGGAGACCGGGGCTAGTAGGTGCAGTTTTTAGTTATTGATTTTTATTAATTTTTTATTTAAGTTTTTTATGAAACTTTAACTGTACTTTTAAAGAACAGGCATTGGGCTACAAATACCCGGAGTTTTGAGTTTGTAGCTTTTGTATGTTTAGCGGAAGCCTAAAGTAACAGGAAAATTGTGCGCCAACTTACCCCGTCACGGGGCAAGTTGCCTATACTTATGGGGTAAGTTGGCACACGCTTTATAAAAATTTAAATAAGACATGCAGTTAAGAGAAATCAATTTCTTTATTACCAGTAGGTTTAATCAAAGGCGTTATCGCCGTACAATGTAAATTCTAAATTATACAGACATAAAAATAATGAATAAAACATTAACATTGAGTAACTTCTATCCTACTCGATAACATCATCAGAGTTACATTTGTCACAAATAAAAAATCGAGTGTCTCCGTTTGGGCAAGCCCCGTGTGCCCAAAATCTTGCATTGCAACCATTTTTCTCTGTGTTTGCTGTTTTTCAAGCTACCAGCATACACCAGACACCGAGCCAACTTGCCCCGTGTTCAATGCGCCTACTAGCCCCATAATAAATGTCTTTACAAAAGGGACACGTAACCATCTAAGCATAAATAATCCAAGTAAATCACATATGGGATAGGTACAGTTAATCATACACTAAGAAAAATTGCACAAGTTAAATCGCAATTATTAAGATAAGTATAAATCGCAATTATTAAGATAAGCATTAGAAATTAGAAAAAGAATGAAGCAACAAAAAATTACTTATGAGCGCAAAAAACAGAAAAATCGTAATAAATGTCCACTACACGTAGGTAACGCTGCAAATCTACAATGAGGATTGCAAAACGCAAGAAGAAATGTACTCTGTGACTGGTTGCACAATCCACAGAGTATGGAGATTTAAATAAATTAGATTTAATAGATCTCCATACTCTGTGGCACAATCTATCCACAAACAGGCGATTTATGGGGACTGCGCTTACTTACCCTGTAGCCAACTAGCCCCGGTCTCCTCTAGTACTTCTTTGTATTGCAGGACTTTTAGGAGATAAATCTAGAAGCATTCTCAAGTTGAACTCCTTTTAAAAAGGGGATTAAAATGTTGAAAGGGATGCCCCTGTATTGAAGGGAATTCTATCCCAAGAGAAAATGTGTGCAGTGCGGAACAATTACTGGGACATTATCATTGAGCTTTCTTTTTTATATCAATCACAGGAAAATGACCATTGTCCGCTTTTATATCTCTCTAAAACCTAGAGACCCATATGTGATTCATTGAATACATTTCCAACTGAGCGAAAAAATACCCAGGCTGGGAATCGAACCCAGATCTTTGGCTTACAAGGCCAATGCTTTACCGTTTAAGCTAACTGGGCCGACCCTTAGGCAGCATATTTCTCGCTCATTATCTTGGACTTGCCCGCATTTGCCGATTATTTTACTTATTTATTTATTTATTTATTTTTACTAACTCGTATATAAGTCGAGCCCCCCCCCCCCCCGTTTTCAACTCCCAAATTTTATCTAAAATTCTTCGATTTACACAAGAGTATATACGGTATTTCCAAATAAAAATTTCCATCTTATTTAATCACAGAATTTCAGCGATTAAATAATCGAAAATTGCTATTCAAAAATAGTGCTGCCAAAAAAATATAATTCGTCTACGAAACGTTTGCCGCCAATGGGTTAAGTATCTAAGAATGAATTAGCGTTTTACATTTCCCCATTAATAAGATACATCCTGAGTTATACTCCCTTATTAGTACAGGCTCCCTTATTAGTACAGGCAAAATAGATCAAAAATTGAGTAATATACGACACCTGATGACCATACACCAAAATTAACTGATGGCCTACACCAAAATTTGGGAAGAACTTCTTTATGTCTCTAGAAAGGAAGATCCGATGAGTCTTCAAAAAAAAAAATAAAGTTGTTTTACTATGTTTTGGGGGCAAAAAGGTGGCATTATTAACTCAGGGAGGTTGGAAAATTTTAATTTTCTTAAGTAGGTAGTAGTTTCTTAAGTTTATTACGTATTTTTTAATTCTGAATAGAATGATACTATTCTTAAGTCTAAAAAATATCGATTTTGTATTTTTCACAGTAAAAAACTGTTTTATTGAACATATTACAGGTATTTTCTGTAAATTAAACGAATTTCCACTAGCGCCAAAATTGACAATTTTTTCCGTTAATTTGACAGTTTTTTTTTTTCTTTTTTACAGTGTATTGTTTAAGTGCAAACCAGTTATCTCTCGTAATCAGGCTGCACGTGATACAGACGTGATTTTTTTTTAAATTCATGCTTGAAAAATGTTTAAAAAAACATTAAAAATTAATAAATTGAGATACAGCTTTCAAACAAATCGCATTTGAAAAAAAACAGTTTTTTCTGTAAAAATTCAGTTTTTTTTTTTCTTTTCAATGTATATAATTCACAACTTTGCGTTTTTAGGTTTGCGTTATAAAGATCTTCTACTATATCTTTTTTCTTTGTAACCGAAAAAAATGTAAAAAATCACGTCAATTTTAGAAGTTGAACCTCCTCTTTTTACCCGACTGCCAAGAAGGGTTATGTGTTTGACGCGTGTCTGGGTATGTGTATTTCTTTATTCCATCGAAACATCCCAACGGCTGGATGAATTTTAATGAATGAGGTCTCTATCGATTCGTCTTAACCGTCTGATGGTTATAGGCTAGGTTTTGTTTTCATAAATTCAAAATGGCGGCCGTAAAATACAAAATGTTGGTAGAGACGAAAAAAATTTTACGCACCCTATTGAGTGATATATCATTGGATAGCTCTTTCAAAAGACGATGTTTCCTAGACTATTTTACAGTCAGAAGCTCCGTTTAAATATTACACAACCTGAAAGTTGTGTAGGTGGGATCTCTAGCTTAACTGCAACTCTAACCTTCATAGACATCTATAGGCCTCATCAAAACTGTGTTTATAGATAGGAACTAACAGTTAAATACAACTTAAAAGTCATCAATACAAGTAAATAAAAAAAATAGGTAAGTAATATAAAAAATAGTTTCACATTGATGAGAAATAATTAATTAGTTCGCTTTTTACGCAGTCAGTTGTTTTGATTTTTTTTTTTAATTATAGGAGCTTGCTTAACACTTGTGAACATAAGTTGAAAAGTGTTTACAAATTTGGTTTGCGTGACCGTCTGTCCCTATTCTAACTCACGTAAATATGCTTGGATCGCCCTGTAATTGATATATGTTATTGAGGTTTATTATGGGATGTTCGGTATTGAAAATAAAGTACGTAGCATTTACCGCTCGATACAGGGACACTCCAAAGAATCCTGTTACATTCTGGTCTAAGGGAAAATTGTTTCTAACGTATGCTAAAGATGAAAAGATGTTACACTATTGCAAACATTGTGTTTGTTATTTCTTAATCCTTTTTAATCATGTATTACTTTAAACTTATTTGTATTTCCAATATTTTATTTCTCTATTTATTGGGTGTGGTAGTCAGAAATTCGTATTATTTAGCATTTTTATGGCTAATACGAAGATGAAACCACACTCTTTATTTGTGGAACTCAAGGCATGGGACCTGATGAATGTGTCTTGGTTCTACAAATTTTCATTATTCCTTTTCTCCCTTTTTTACCATGTTTTTAAAATCTAAGTCGAATATGTTAAGGGGAACAGTTTTAGTGTCAAAAAAGAATTGTTTTATCACAGTATTCTGAATGTGTTGGAAAGTGTTTCATAATGTACCATACTGCACTTTATTTTAGCAAAAATCGACCCAAAAACGTAAATTTCTTTTTGTGTGTGTTATTATTCTCCAATTTGTACTGAGTCATTTGTGAAAAACCGTATACAGATGCGACGATTTTTCGCAATGTTACAAGTGTTTTAATTTTGTACACAAACAATTTTTTGACTCTTTAAAATACTTTAAAGCTCTTTTTCTCAAAACTGATTTTTCAACGTTTTTAGATTTTTGAAATTCTCCATGCGTCTTAATTTTTGATCAAAATTCATGAAATCTAAAACTAAACTAAACTCTGTGGCTATACAATCCAAGAAGGATCTAGGCCGACAGTGCCCATATCTGTTTTCTTGACCCTGGGCCCCGAGGTGCTTTGCAGCATGCGTCCCGGCCAGGTGGCCAACCTAATGCGAGACCCTCGGTGTTTAGTTCCCAAGTAAGCTTGGTACTCCTTTTATCGACCCCAAAGGGATGAAAGGCTGAGTGAACCCACAGACTTGTGAACCTTGCCCAGTCGGGAGTCGAACTCTCGACCTGCGGTGCGGCAAACGGGCGTGCTGACCACTACACCACTGGGCATTCATGAAATCGATAAGGAATAATCCAATCCTGGTCTTGCTTACAAAGAAACTGTGTATGCATTTTAAAATTCGACTTAATTAAGATAATTGAATTTGATTCTTAACTTATTTTTTGAGGAATTTTGAGCAAGAATTATTGCAAAATTTCGAGAAGAATCTATATGGAATTCAGAAAAAAATTAACTGTTCAAGGGGTTAAAAAATCGATCAGATTTGTTTTTCATAGAGTTTTAAGTGATTAAAATGTAAAATCGAGGAAATATATAAAAAATTATGACGCGTGGATCATTTTAAAATTTCGTTTTAAAATTTTCAATTTTTTTAAAAAATCTTAAAATTATAATAAGATTGTTCTTTTAAGATGTTCTATATATTTAGGGTGAAATGCATATTTGCACAAAATTTCATATCTCTATGCTGAAAATTATTTAAAAAAAATTAATGTTCAATGTCCCCTAATATATTTAAACGACAAAAAAGGAAAAGAAAACCAAAAACTGTAGTCCATGAAAATATTTCTATAAAAGTTTTATAATTTATCAGTATGAATGAACGGCATAATCATTTATTTTTGTTATTAAATGCTGTTAAATATTTGAAATTTCAAAGGATGAAGTATGGAAACCTGGTAAAGAGATTATTCGTGAGTTTGTACCTCAGTAAATCACCTCAAATGTGATTTTATCTTCCTAACCTTAAGTTCGTGACCTTTTAGTTTATGGCTTAAAATGGTCTACATCACGATATATCTTAATGGCATGGGAGGCACTCAAGTTTATAAAATGGTTGCCATTATGTTAAATACTTCGATAGAAATGAAATATTAATGCTAGTTCATTTTGCCCCAAGGGATCAGATTAGAGATAGACGTAATGAACGATTCTGGTATTAGAATGAATCCTTCAGGCATACGCAAATCCATAACTGCCAACTTTCGTATTCTTTTTAATCAGTTATAACCATAAATTTTGTATAAAAATTTTTAATTAAAAACAGCTGAACAATTCAGACATTTCTTGGGTTGCTATGTGGCTCTTAGTTAAATTCTTTTTTTTTTTTTTTTCTTTAAAGCATTTCTGGTTTTAATTTATTAAAAATAATACGAATGTTGGCAGCTACGGCTTTGCGAATGTCCGAATATCAAAATTATTTGTTATGCCTGTCAAGTTTCTAGCTTTAATGAGACGCATGTTTAATGTAAATTACTGCTTTTTTAATTTAATTTAATTTATTTATTATATTTATATGTGTATTATTATCTACGTACTTCAATTATAGACACAAATTCTATTAAAATCAACTGATTATGAACTAGATATTAATTATTTTTCATCCAAGATGCAACAACAGAAATTGAATTTAACCGATTACTTTTTTTTTAATCAGATGTTTCTAAAATATATTTCTTTATAATTATTATAGTGTAGTATCTACATGTATGTTATCCATAGTTTTTAATTTTAATAAATAACACTAGCCGGGAAAATTTGGGTTGTGTCATGTTTTTTAACTTTTGATAATTGATTCTTATGATTTTGTAGCGCTGAATCCGAAAATGACTTCAAAAAATAGCAAAACTCTGATACTATAAAATAGATGTAATGGTTGTGTTTTTTAGCTTTTGATTAATGATTCTTATGCATTTAATAGCGCTGAATTCGTAAATGACCTTCATTTTTTAACATCACGTCAGGATTTTTCGAAAATTTTTTAAAAGTCGAAATATTGAAAAAACCTGATACTATAAAATTTACAGACGTAATTTTTTTTTTCATAATAATTTATTCATCTTTTGGCTTATTCTATGTACTTTTACAGCTAAACATGTAAAATAGTGTGTGTTTAAAATCCTTACAATATTATTCCATGTGTGGAAGTTTCTTTGAACCGCTCATGCTCTAACTTGCGCTTGTCCTTTTATATTCTCTAAGACAGGGGTTCCCAAACTTTTAAACCGACGTACCACTAAATAAAAGTTCTTACTTCCGCATACCACCTGCTTACAAACTCAAAACTAATGCTGAAAAACCTGTGTAAACGGAATATGTCTAAAAACGAAATATTTTCCAGTCTTTTGTGCTTCTGAGCAGATTTTACTGTATTTAACTGCATGATTATGTTATTAAATTGGTACTAATGGTACATCTTTATACTAACATTCAAATAAAAGGTAGTATCATTATTACATTTTAATAATATGTATATTATAAAAATAGAATATTTTGATAGAAAAAAGATACAGTCCTTACGGACATATTGACGTAAATTGATACATATATACAGTAAGGTGACTCTATTTATTCTTTTGTCTTCCTAATGATAAGTGTGTGTTTGCTTTATCAGGCACAGCTTCCTCATGTCTCGTTCAGTCTTAGTTTTAGACGTAAGTTAGATTCGATGTTTAATTTATTCCTGTATTTGTTTTTCGTATAAGGAAGTGAAGATAACGCACATTCACAAAGATATGTTATGTTAAAAATAAGCAGGAATTTTAAAGTTTTTACAGATATCAGAAGGTATTATTCTTTTCTTACCAACCTTAAATTCTGTTATATTAATTTTTTTGAATGTGGATTCCAGAAATCCATCATTGTTGCTGTATTTTGTATCTCATTTTCCGTACCAGTATCGTGCTTTCACGTACCAATAAACTAATTTTCCCGTATCAGTACTGGTACGGTACGCGTACCATAGTTTAAGAATCCCTGCTCTAGGGGGTTAATCTTGATGTCCTCTTTTATTTTGGCGGTTGATAAGACTGGAAATTTGTCACACATGTATTTCAAATATTTGCCTTTGACAGATTTTCGCTATCTTTTGACTTTTCGACTTTGATACGATTCGCGAAAAATCCTGACGTGGAGGATAAAAATGAAGGTTACTTTTGAATTCAGCACTGAAAAATACATAAAAATCAATTATCAAAAGTTAAAAGACACAGCCCTCGCAGGCTTGTGTAATTTTAAAGTTATTTGAATTTATTATTTTTCAGTCCGCTGAATTTGTTTTTCAGTTGGCCACGTTATAGTACAGTACAGGACCTCAAATCCGGAATCCTAAAATCCGGAAGACCCAAAATCCGGAATGAATAAAGAAATCTAAAATTCTGCGATGATCCGGAATAAATAATTTCGGAAAACGCCCATAGATGGCACTACGTGCGTGCGTAACACAGTTTCCAACTAAGCTAGACTAAACAATTGCTCTCAACTGAATAAGTTTGTTGCAATGTTTTTATATTATAGTTTTAATCCAAATACTATTTGCTGACAGAATTAGGCGAAGTTAGTGTGTGCACACATTTTAAATTTATTTTAAAAAGAAACCTTTTTCTTCATTTAATAGAAAATACAAAAAGAACAAATAAATAACCACAAGGAAGAATTATTTTTAAAAGATGCTTAGAATATATTTACAATATTTATATGTAGAGATATTTTACTAAAATCCTTTCCCCCCTTTCCTTCAAATTTTCAACAAATTTCATTTTTCGAAAAAATTCTGTTTGTACCGTACCAAAAATACTTTTTCTTTAACTCAAAGAAAAAAAAATCTATGCAAAGTTTCTTTCTGCATAACAAAACATACTATCCATCCACAGCTGATGATCTCATTCTGATAACGTTGACTTCCCACTTCACAGAGTTAAATAAACTAGTTGAATAAACAAAACAAACCACAGATAGATATTTCATTTTTCTTTGCCATTACTCTATAGTGGCGTTTTTGTAGGGGTACCTTATATTTTAATAAAAAATTGTTACACGGGCTAATTTACTATTATTGCAACTTGCTGAAAATTTGAAAGAAATTCGTCAATTAGCAACGGAGATAATTATTTTTTTAATAGAGGAAAAAAACGGGTTTTGCTTTTTTTTCTGTTTGCTTGCAGCTCAATAATTTCTTTCTTGCGCAATCAAACAACGCGAACTCTATAACACATTTACGAAGTCCCTTTTATACGAAAAGAATAGAGTTTGAATAGATTCCCTCTTGTTTTTGTTAATTTTTAAGCTTTCTTAAAACATTTTATTTTAAAAATTTAAATGTTTCACTCTTTATTTTCACTGAGTCTAATACTGCAATTCGCGATATAGATTCCTAGACCTTACTAGGCTCTCACGAACAACGACACATTTTCAATTTCTAAAAGATGTTTTAATGTTGCTAATAATGTGCAGGATTTAAAAAAAAATTCTTATCCTTATTTTAAATTCTTTTTTTGTAATTTATGTTTTCGTCTGTTTAGTTAAGCTAAGTCCTACACAGCAATTCGCGATATAGATTCCTAGGCCTAACTCGGCTGTCGCGAACAACGACGCATTTTCTAAAAGATGTTTTAATATTCCTAAGAATATGCAGTATTAAAAAAAAATTCTTATCCTTATTTTCAATTATTTTTTGAAATTTGCATTTTTCACTGTTTATTTACTCTAAGCCAAACATGGCAATTCGCGATATAGGCGGCTTCGCAGCATGTAAAATTTTGCCACGGGCATCTACTGTATCTGTTTATTTATTGTTTTGGTTAAGGACCTGAAATCCGGAAAATTCCGAAATCCGGAACGATCGCGGCCCCGGCCAGTCCGGATTTGAGGTCCCATACTGTACTGTAAAAAAAAAATATTTTTTAAAAATGGCACAGGTTCGCAAAACTCTGTCCTAGATATTGGCCGTTATGAGTGTGAGTGACAAAGTATTAAATATGTGGTTCTACAGAACTAAAAAAATAAAAATGGGAACCTCATCCCTCTTTTTCTGTACAATCTGTAACCATCTAAAATTTCTTCATTAACGTTCTTTTGGTTAAACATATTGAAATCTTGTAAAATTGTCACTGTCTCATGCAATGTACAGTACTGTAATGTGTTTTTATAATTTACTGCATTATGCTACAGGTCTTTACGAGCTGAAATTTCCAGGAAAGGGCCTGGTCCGCTTCGCACTTCACTGCTCGAGCCGTCCCGTGGAAAAAAAAAAAAAAAAAAAAAACAGTTAAATTAGGCCCAGCCGGCCCGAAAAAAAAAACTAGTACAATCAGGACCAAGTCAATTTCCACAAAAAAGCCCGACTTTTTTTTTTTTTTTTTTTTTTTTTTTTTTTTTTTAATACATACAATTAAGGTTCTTATAAAGAATATTGCGCATTCATATTTATGCGAAAATTTTATCACATGTTTCAACTAATAGAATACAGAATTGCAACATCATTCAGATTCTTAGACATTCAAATATACACTCATTAAAAATGATAATGTAGTTTAGAATTTAAAACAAGTTGGAAATTGCTCGTCAAACGTGGCAAATGAGGTGCGTTCGTACTATAACTAGTTTTATAAATATTTTTTGCACCGCATAGTGTACTGAATGTATATTTTAATGCACTTCATAAGTGCATAGCGTCAGGTGGGGGAAAGTGGTGGGATGGGGGAAAGTGGTGGTAATCTAAAAAAAATGCACTTTTTTCACAATAAATGTACATATTTTTACTTTTTTTTTTTCAATTAATACATAATTGGAGTTTGTGACAAATATTTCTATTAAGATTTGTAAATCTGGCAACAAGTTTACTGTTGTTTATCTCCTTGTTTACATATATGTGCAGTTTGTTCTTAACACGTGGTATTGATAAACTTTGTTCTTGATCCTTTCTCACTTGAAAAAATTAGTATATTTTGATACATTTCAGTAGAAGAACTTCTTAAAAACAGATTCATGCATCAAGGTAAGAATTATTTTATTATTTCAATTTTTTATGATTTTTTTTCTGAGGTGGGGGGAAGTGGTGGTGTTAGGCTTAGCTCAATGTTGTATGATGATTCAATTTTAGACTGTAGATGTGATTAATTTTTAAAAATGGGCTGTAATAAAAGTACTAATCTAAAAAAAATAGGCTTTATTTATAAATTTTAATCTTAATATGATAATACAATTAAATTAAGAGTTATTTTTTTTACATAGGGTCAGGTGGGGGAAAGTGGGAGTATATTGAAAAAAACCTATTTTCTCTTTTAAATTAAGATATTTTGTTAATTCTTTTTTAGAGACATATATTGAGATTATGGCAACTATTCTTATTTTAGTTTTAGAAACTGGAAACAAATTTAATGTTTACAAACTATCTTGTTTATGCTCATTGCATACCGTCAAAAAGTCGATCAGGTAAAATAATCGCCCAAGTGATAAAAATTAATACATTATATCACATAAAGCATTTGAATAAGTCACCATTGGGGAACTATTAGACTTTTCTTGCTATTTGGTGATGAAGATTATATAGAGTTCAGCAATATATGCTACATACTAAGTGAACCTAATTTTGATAGCCATGGACATTATTTCTTTAATTAAATAATATCTGAAAAATATTTTTTTGTGCATTTGTACCTTTAAAAATAATTAAGATACATTTATTTCAGTGTATTTTTATTTAAAAAACAATATTTACACATTTTTATTTAAATATACACTAATTTTGAAACTACCCCCACTTTCCCCCACCATGGGGTAAAGTGGTGGTATCAAAACATGCTCTTTTAAATGTATCACTGTCAGAAAACAATCGTATAAAATTGAGTGGTTATGCTTCATGTTTAATCTATATGAATCCAGTGTATAGAAAATGCATCAAAAGTTTCATTAAAATAAATTTAATAGTTTGATTTTAAGGCCTTTTCTAAAAAAAACTTGATTTTACCACCACTTTCCCCCACCTGACCCTATCCATTTCACTCTGTTCGAAAGGCTGTAACATCCTTAAAATGCACTTGCAATAATTTTCTCCCATTGGCCGTAACGTAACGGAAAACTTTTGACTGTCCCTGTAACTCAACTATACATCCAATTTTCATAAAATTTGAAATGACTCGACAAAATTTTGCAACATTTATATATTTAAAATTTCAGACCATTCGATTGGGTAGTTGTTGTTCTGTTATATGCGGACAGACGGACTGAACGACGACTATAGGTGCTACGTATTTATATAATTACGAACGCACCTAAAAAAGATGGTTGAATACTTCATAACATTTTAAGTTGAATGTATAAAGAGTAAAATTTTAAAAATATTTCTCAGTAATTTATCAAAGTTTTTAAAAATTCCGTTAAAAAATTTCATTATCACTATTATTTTCACAAAAAAAAAGAGAAAAAAAATGCTTGCCCGAGACGTCTTGGGAACAATTAAGTCCCGGCTCGACCCGAGTATGTCGAAAAAAAAAATTGTAAGCCTGAGGCCGGCCCCAGCCTGCTGAAAAAATTAAGCCCTGTCTCAAAGATGAGGTAACTGTCCGATGCACATCTCTAAGCTGGAGATATTAAATTTTTGTACTGATGTTGTTAAACTAGCATCGGTTTCGGCAGCACATTTATAACTTATTCTCGGCTCAGCAAGTCCATTGAAAATTGTTCCTATTTTGTCGGCTTTGTCTGACCCTTTAAATTTGTTATATTATGCCAGTTACTTTTTTTACCGGTCTGGCTGGCTCAGCGCACGCACCGGGACAGGCACGGCCCCGTGCAGACCTCTACATTGTACTATACAATATACTGGTTGAAAAAAATAAATTTCAAAGTAACTTGGTAGGTAGGAACCAATAAAATTCCATTTTTATTATTGCTTATGGTAACATTTGATTCGATTCTGAGACAATTCTTTGGAGCGAATTGTGTTCGAGAACCGAGGTACCACTCTGTATTAACACCTTGAGGGGCGGTGGAATCTAATTTTAATCAAGATTTGCACTAGAAACTTTTAATTAAATTTTACTTTTATAACTTTAGCGGGAAAATATTGTGAAATTGCTTTTTCTTAGTTTGGAATACAATTTTTCAAAAAATTCTCTGTGAATGCAGCATTACAGAAACACAATTACTTGCCCCTGAAAGGGTTAAAATATTTCAGGAAATTAATACCTTTCAAGCTTTTCTCTATAAAACCAAGAAGGATGACAAAATTTAGACTAGACATTAGAAAATAGCACTATTTTAAAGAAAAAGAAAAAAAAGGAATTTAACAATATGTAAGATAACGGAATTTTTATTATATAAGGGGGAGAAAATACATGTATGATCACACGCAACCTTCAGACTTTTATCTGTATTTCATATTTCAATGATGGTCTAAAATCGAAGTTTTCCTTAATGGTGTTTCAGTAGCCAGCGTAAATACACAAACCTGTTCTGAATTTTAAGAGAACTTCTCATGTTGACCTTTCTAAAGATTAGTTGAGTTTTAAAGGCAATATATATTTTTTCCCCATGTGTAGCAGTCACCATTTCAGAAGTAAAAAGACGTCTTTAGACCCCATTCATCAATATCATGAGATATATATTCTGTTCTAGACAGAGTTCAAGGAAGAATAGTAATAATTCTAGTTAAAAAAAAGGCTTTTTTTTTTTTTTTTTTTTTTTTTTTTTTTTTTTTTAAATATATGTACATGTTTTATTTTATTAGATTTGTTGGATGGAAGTTTATGAGGTTGTGATGTTAAAGGAGAGAAGGGGGCATGGAAGTTTCTCGGTAAAAAGAAAAGAAAATCTTTCATTTTCTGAATATCTGATATTTCATAAATGTTCAATCTAAGCCATTTTTTAAAAAATAAACGCATATAGAAAATAGAGCGATTCTTGTTTCTCAGTGGCCGAGCTGCCAGACGTTGTTTCAAAAATTTTTAATGAGGCTAATTCACATCTAAACTTTTTTCTAATAGTATTCTTATTACGTAAGGGGAAAAAACATCTAAGTAAGATCACACGCAACCTTCAGACTTTTATCTTTATTTCATGTTCCAATGATGGTGTAAAAATAAAGTTTTCAATAGTCAGCGTAAATACACAAACCTGTTCTGAATTTTAAAAGAACTTGTCATGTGGCATTTGTAAAGATTAGTTGTGTTTTAAAAGCAATATATATATATATTTTTTATGTGGAACTGGCGCCATTCCAGGAGTTAAAAAATCTCTTTAGATCTCATTCATCAATATCAAGAGATATATATTGTATTCTAGACAGAGTTCGAGGAAAATAACAATAATTCTAAGTAAAGGAAAGAAATTCTTTAAATGATGTCTGAGTATGTCTTATTTTAATAAATTTGTTGAATATTTTCAATAAATGAAGTGTTGATTGTTGAATTTAGGAGGATGTGATGTTAAGGGGGAAGGGAAGATTTGACAGAAGAGTGTCGTTTAAAATATTTAGTGTCATTCGCATCCATTTTAAAAGACATTGTAGCCATGGTGGCAACGCTTGGAAGTGGTCTCAATTACAGAAGATGAATTTTAAAGAGTAAGGAAGAAAACGTTTTTTCATTTGCTTTAGGCAATGGACCACAAGCATTACTGACGTCATACAACATCACGATGAATTATAGCCAACCAGCTTCTTGATTTTTCCCACAAGCGCTCACCAAAAGCCAATCAAATACCCCAATGCTTGTGGGAAACATTGCAAGCTCCGCCCAGTGCGCGTGGTCAATTAGTTGCTAATTGTGGCAACTCTTCTATAACTGGCTACTTTTCACTGTTGTATCAAACAAATGTTCATAATTTAATAATTATCGAACCGTTAATTAACTATATTATGAAAAATGAAATGATGGAATTAGGGAAAAAAATATTACATTCTTTATTTTTTCTTTATATTTCATTTACTACCTTTTAGTGTTTAAACTATTTCTTTGTTGCATTTTCATAGCCAGTTGGCTTTTTTAGGGCACAATTAAATCCATTGTTGTAAATTGTACACAATTGCAGTCATAAAGAATATTTATCGATTTATCGACATCTGTGGCAGTCTAAGTCTACCAGGAAAATGCTTTAAAATTTCTTTCTAAAATCATTAAAATGTCGCATTGCCATTGGAAACAGACCTTCGTATTTTAAGTAATTCTTAGCATATTAGAAAGGGAGTCAAAAATCTATTACAAAATCCCATTTCTACATACAAAATGAATAAAAGAGTGTAAAAATACGTTCATATGCCCCAAATATACTGTTTTCAGAAAAAGTCGATTTTGTTTGTTTCACATGAATTTGACAAGCTGTGAGAGTGCCCTACACGATGCATGGTGATGCGCGCAGAGCATACCCATGTGCAATTGACGACATCTCCATCAATTTTAATAATTAGTGTACAGTAAAAATATTTTTCATAGTTAAAACTATGATTAATAAGTGTATAATAAAAATATTGTTACGGTAAAAAATATGATTAATAAGTGTGTAATAAAAAATATCTTTTTATAGTAAAATCTAGGAATAAAAAGTGTATAATAAAAAAAAATTATAGTAAAAACCATGACAAATAAGTGCATAATACAAAAAAGAAAAAATTGTTAGTAAAAACCATGAATAATAAATGTAACAATAAAATTATTTTTTATTGTAAAAACTATGAATAATAACTATATAATAAACATATTTTATAATAAAAACTATGACTTATAAGTGTATAATAACAATATTTTTTATAGTAAAAACTATAAATAATAAGTGAATAATAAAAATGTTTTTATAGTAAAAACCATGAAAATAAATGTAATAATAAAAATATTTTTTATAGTAAAAAATATAAATAAAAAGTGTATAATAAAAAAAATATAGTAAAAGCTATGAATAATAAATGTATAATAAAAATATTTTTATAGTAAAAAATATGACTAATAAATATATAATAAAATATTTTTTATACTAAAAATTAGGAATAATAAGTGAATAATAAAAATATGTTTTATAGTAAAAAACATGAATAATAAATGTAATAAAAAATATTTTTTATAGTAAAACCTATGAACAATAAGGGTGTAATAAAATTTCATGAATAATAAATGTAATAATAAAATATTTTTATAGTAAAAACTATGAATAATAAGTCTATAATGAAAATATTTTTTATGGCAAAAAGTATGACCAATACTTGTATGATAAAATATCCTTTTACAATAAAAACTATGACTAATAAGTATGTAATGAAAATATTTTTTATAGTAAAAGCTAGGAATAATAAGTGTATAATAAAAATATTTTTTATTGTAAAAACCATGATTAGTAATTGTAATAATAAAACAATTTTTTATGGTAAAAACTACGTATGAATGATAAGCATATAATAAAAATATTTTTACAGTAAAACTAGGAATAATAAGTGTATTAATATAAAAAGAAATAGTAAAAGCCATGAATAATAGATGTAATAATAAAAATATTTGTTATAGTGAAAACTATGAATAATAAGTGTATAATAAAAATATTTTTTATGGTAAAGAATTTCTAATAAGTGTATAATAAAAATATTTTTTAATTGTAAAAACCATGTATAGTAAAAGTAATAATAATAATATTTTTTAATGGTAAAAATTATGAATAATAAGTGTATAATAACAAAAAATTCTATATTAAAGACTATGACTAATAAGTGTATAATACAAAAAAAAAAAAAAAAAAAAAATAGTAGAAACTATGAATAATAAATGTAATAATACAAATATTTTTTATAGTAAAAACTATGAATAATAACCGTATAATAAAAATATTTTATAGTAAAAACTATGACTTATAAGTGTATAATAACAATATTTTTTATAGTAAAAACGATAAATAATAAGTGAATAATAAAAATGTTTTTTATAGTAAAAACCATGAATAATAAATGCTAAAATAAAAATATTTTTTATAGTAAAAAATATGAATAATAAATGTATAAAAAAATTATAGTAAAAACTGTGAATAATAAGTGTATAATAAAAATATTTTTATAGTAAAAAAATATGACTAATAAATATATAATAAAAATATTTTTATAGTAAAAACTAGGAATAATATGTGAATAATAAACATATTTTTATAGTAAAAACCATGAATACAAATGTAATAATAAAAATATTTTTTTATAATAAAAACTATGAAAATAAAGGGTATAATAAAATTTCATGAATAATAAATTTAATAATAAAAATATTTTTATAGTGAAAACTATGAATAATAAGTCTATAATAAAAATATTTTTTATGGCAAAAAATATGACTAATACTTGTATGATAAAATATATTTTTATAGTAAAAACTATGACTAATAAGTGTATAATAAAAATATTTTTATAATAAAAACTAGGAATAATAAGTGTATAATAAAAAAATATTTTAATAGTAAAAACCACGAATAATAAGTCTGATAATAAAAATATTTTTTATAATAAAAACTATGAATAATAAGTGTATAATGAAAATATTTTTATTGTAAAAACCATGAATAATAAATGTAATAATAAAAATATTTTTTTATTGTAAAAACTATGAATAATAAGTGTATATTAAAAATATTTTTTATAGTAAAAACTAGGAATAATAAGTGTATAATAAAAATACTCTTTATAGTAAAAAACACGAATAATAAATGTAATAATAAAAATATTTTTTATAGTAAAAACTATGAATAATAAGTGTAAAATAAACGTATTTTATGGTAAAAAATATTACTAATAAATGTATAATACAAATATTTTTTATAGTAAAAACTATGAATAATAACCGTATAATAACAATATTTTTTAATGGTAAAAACTATGAATAATAAGTGTATAATAAAAAAAATTCTATATTAAAGACTATGACTAATAAGTGTATAATACAAAAAAAAAAGTAGAAACTATGAATAATAAATGTAATAATACAAATATTTTTTATAGTAAAAACTATGAATAATAACCGTATAATAAAAATATTTTATAGTAAAAACTATGGCTTATAAGTGTATAATAACAATATTTTTTATAGTAAAAACGATAAATAATAAGTGAATAATAAAAATGTTTTTTATAGTAAAAACCATGAATAATAAATGTTAAAATAAAAATATTTTTTATAGTAAAAAATATGAATAATAAATGTATAAAAAAATTATAGTAAAAACTGTGAATAATAAGTGTATAATAAAAATATTTTTATAGTAAAAATATATGACTAATAAATATATAATAAAAATATTTTTATAGTAAAAACTAGGAATAATATGTGAATAATAAATATATTTTTTATAGTAAAAACCATGAATACAAATGTAATAATAAAAATATTTTTTATAATAAAAACTATGAAAATAAAGGGTATAATAAAATTTCATGAATAATAAATTTAATAATAAAAATATTTTTATAGTGAAAACTATGAATAATAAGTCTATAATAAAAATATTTTTTAATGGCAAAAAATATGACTAATACTAGTATGATAAAATATATTTTTATAGTAAAAACTATGACTAATAAGTGTATAATAAAAATATTTTTATAATAAAAACTAGGAATAATAAGTGTATAATAAAAAAATATTTTAATAGTAAAAACCACGAATAATAAGTCTAATAATAAAAATATTTTTTATAGTAAAAACTATGAATAATAAGTGTATAATGAAAATATTTTTATTGTAAAAACCATGAATAATAAATGTAATAATAAAAATATTTTTTATTGTAAAAACTATGAATAATAAGTGTATATTAAAAATATTTTTTTAGTAAAAACTAGGAATAATAAGTGTATAATAAAAATATTTTCTATAGTAAAAAACACGAATAATAAATGTAATAATAAAAATATTTTTTATAGTAAAAACTATGAATAATAAGTGTAAAATAAACGTATTTTTATGGTAAAAAATATTACTAATAAATGTATAATACAAATATTTGTTTAGTAAAAACTAGGAATAATAAGTGTATAATACAAATATTTTTTATAGTAAAAACTAGGAATAATAAGTGTATAATAAAAATATTTTCTATAGTAAAAAACACGAATAATAAATGTAATAATAAAAATATTTTTATAGTAAAAACTATGAATAATAAGTGTAAAATAAACGTATTTTTATGGTAAAAAATATTACTAATAAATGTATAATAAAAATATTTTTTTAGTAAAAACTAGGAATAATAAGTGTATAATACAAATATTTTTTTTTAGTAAAAATTAGGAATAATAAGTGTATAATAAAAATATTTTCTATAGTAAAAAACACGAATAATAAATGTAATAAATAAACGTATTTTTTATGGTAAAAAATATTACTAATAAATGTATAATAAAAATATTTTTTATAGTAAAAGCTAGGAATAATAAGTGTATAATAAAAATATTTTTTTTAGTATAGTAAAAACTATTATAGTAAAAACCATGAATAATAAATGTAATAATAAAAATGTTTTTAACAGTAAAAACTATGAATAATAACGCATAATAAAAATTCAATACAAAAACCCTTAACAGGTTAAAAGTTTGTGACGCAGCACTTTATCTTATTGCTATAAGAATTTTAAATATAGAACTTAAAAATAATGATAATTTTTTATGGCAAGACAAATGAATAGCATTCACAAAATGAAATAATCCTTGATAAGCACAAACTGTATTTATTATGAATTAGATGACTACTATGAATAAGTAACAGTAAAGATTAAGTTGTTTTGTTATAGATTTGGTTGTATATATCCATAAAAATATATATCTAATAGGATATGAACTATATTACGGTTGTTGTTCATATCTATATATTTTATTTATAAAATAAATATCAAAAGTATCCAACTGCGTATCAAGCGAGCTAGTATATTCACAAATGTAATTTTCGAGATTTATTACGTAACTGCGAATTTACGTAAGTCGAGTAATATGTAAGTCGGGGGATGCCTGTACTACCTATTCGACGGTATGAAAAGTGAAAATATGCTATGTTAAGCAAAATAAAAAAATGCAGTAAAAGCGAAACTTAATCGTCGTGTGTCGCCAACGTGAAAATGACATCAGCGACACACATGTGCGCGTTTTCCCTTTATAATACAGATAGTAAATAAACATTAGTTATGCGAAATAAACATTTGCGCGTTCTTAATAAAATGTTTTCCTTGGAATTCGAATACGTTTCTCGCTTCCTGTTTCTGATGTGTTTTTCCTAAGAACTGAACTGTCTATTTAATTTCAGGAGACTAGAATTATTTTAATTCTGATTCTAATGTAAAGAAATAAGAAACAAGTAATTAAAAAAATAATAATAAATAAAAACAGCACATTTTAGTAACTGATCTTCCAAAACGGTAGTATAAAAAGAAACGATTTAATACATTAGGTATTTATTTATTCATTTTCATTTCCTGTTTAATTTCAGAAAGCTAGAATTACTTTAATTCCGTTTTTGAAGAAATATAGTAAGAAACAAGTAATTAAAATTTAATAATAAAACCATTTTTTTCTCTCAACTTATTGCATTAATATAGGGGGGGGGGGGGGAGGGGGTGACACAGTGAGACGAAAATTATTATTACTTAACAAATGGCGACGATTTTTATTCTTTTGAAATTTTTTTTGCTACATCTTTAAGAGCTACACACTAATGTATAAATGGTTTTTAAAAAGTTATTTATAAAAGCACAGAAGTAGCATAACTGAGTATCGAAAATTGTCTCACTGTGTACCACAAGTAGTACACAGTGAGACAATGTATATATTTTCATAAATCATACATTTTTACACTCTATCAATAATTTTCTACAGTTTATGATTTCTAATTAATACTTCTAGATTTTCAAAATATTAAAAATATGAGCCTCGAGTGGACAATGGCAGACCTTGGGCTACCTTCATGCAAATTTTCAGCCTCTTACGTTTAGTAAATTTCCCTAGCCATCGCATGCCCACACATACATAGAGAAAGAGACAGTAAGAAAAAAAACCCTTCATTTATTAATAAATAACTTTTTAAACATCAGAACCGCATAGTAGGTACACAGCAAGACACGTCTCACTGTGTACCACAACTGTGTGCTTTCGTTACATTGTAACAAAATGGATGCCACATCTGTTACATCAATTTCATCGCTTTAAAAATTTTATGTCGTTTTGCCGAAATAGTCTATTATTAGATATAGCTAGGTTTGGTTAAGTAAATATATGTCATATTGAAGGAAATAAACTCTAAAATAGACGTTTATGTAACTTTAACCACTATAAAATAAAGTATTATTCGCTATTTTGTCGGACGAGTAACTGAAGTGCCGAAACTACATCCACGTGTTGCATAAGATGAGGTCGTTATGTGTGTGTGCCAGCTTGAAGAAAAAGTTACAACTATATATCAAAGTGGCTGCTGTCTCACTGTGTAACTCCCCTACCCTATAGTTATTATACGCCAGTTGGTACATTCTAGCAAGGGTGATTTGGCGCAACAGATCTTTTTAGCGGCAACCCTTTATTAGCCACAAAGTCCTGTTTCTTTCGTTGGTTGGTTGATTGTGGCTGGCTGATGGGGGTTGGGGTATTTAAATCCTATCATACGTAATTAATTCAATGATATCCCATGATAGATAATGATTCTAGCTTGCCATGATGGTGACGTTTTATTTAAGACTAGCGGACCCGCCCGGCGTTTGTAAATAATAACCTTAAAGAAAACTTAAGTTTGTATGATTTTATATATTTGGAAATTCTTTTAAATGAACCCAATTTCGGAGGCCCCATTGCCTTCCGCAGCGTCTAATGTGTTCCCATCAAACTTCTTTCCGAACGAATCTGTAATCTAGATCCCCACTACCTATGGCAGCATTTACCGGAAGTGTCCACACATACCGGAGACAATCGAAAACCAAGTTGAGTGAGCCAAACCTCGTAGGAATCAAGCCCACAGAAACCACAAAAAAAGAATGAACCATTAATGTTAGAAAATGTTGGTAACTAAAGTCTAAGATAAAATTTCATAATACAGAAAGTAACTGAATTGTAATCTAAGTTGAAGGAAGCAAATCCCGTTGAAATTGGGTCCTTAAACCCGAGGAAATAACGCGCCACCAAGCGGTGGAAGATGTCTCCTCACCTTGTAAATTTCATGAATTAATGTTAGCATTAACACGATATTTATACGGATGAAATTCCTTATCTAAAGTTACCTTTAAAGTAACGCGATTTTTAATGTACGGCTGTAGTGAGTAGACGTAAGTTAATGCAGAAAAAAGAGATTAATGTTCGAAAAAGGTGGTAGCTGAGGTATACAGAAAGACCGGGCCCAGAGGGCCAGGATCTTAACTAGAATGTAGTTGGATATAAGAAAATTTTTTAGGGATTTTAAAGTAGCTGAAAGACGCTAAAACTATATTAAAGGAAATTGCTTAGAATAGGATAGTTTTGAAAGAAGCTGCAACAAAAGCCCCATGAAGAGATTAATATTAAAAATTGGTGGTAGATGAAGCCTGCAAATTTTTTTGTCATTCATGTAGTAGCTGGAGAACCTAAGGAGCTTTTAGAGAAAAAAAAAGTTCGTGAATCGGACATTTTTTAAGGGAGCTGAAACAGGGGGCCCAACCGATAGTTGAGAACAGGGCCCTAACATGTAAACATGTTTAAATGTTTTTGTACTTAGCGTTTTAGATCTTCAATTAGTCAAAATTAATCATAGGGTATGAAATAATCAATAGAATAATATTTTAAAGTAATGCGCAAAAATGGGGTAAATGCTTAAAAAAGGGCCCTAGAGCTCCAATAAAAATATGAGGGTGTTGGTCTAGGTGGAAGAGTCCAGGACTCAAGTTTAAAATTATGCAATGAGAAGGTGAGAAAATTAGAGTGTAAAAAATGCATAGCACACAAAACGTTCAAGGGGTCCCGGATCGGGCCCTACAGGACCCTAAGGTGCCCCAGGATTTTAACTGGAATATAGAAACTGAAGAATAACTAAATGAAAAAATGGTTCCAAAAATGAAGATCGGATCAAGAGGGGCAATTTATTAATAATTTATGGTGCAAAAGCTTCAAGGGGCCTTGTACCGGGCCCCAAGGGGGAAGGGATTTAAGTGGCATGTAGTTTGGTATAAATACACTTTTTAGTAGTTTTTAATGTAATCTGAGGACGCTACAACTATGGTAAAATAAATTGCAAGGAATTTGGATCATTTTTAAAGAAGATGCACCAAGGCCACCTAAGAAGACGATTTATATTCAAAATTGGTGATAGTTAAAACCCATTTTTTTTTTTTTTTTTTTTTTTTTTTTTTGTTCATTTAATAGCTGAAGAACCTAAGGTGTTGTTAGAAAAAGAAAGCTAGTGAATCGGACTATTTTTAAGGGGGTTATAATAGGGGGTCCAAAAGGGGCCAACTGATATTTGAGAACAGGGCCCTAACATGAAAACATGTTACAACGTTTTAGTACTTAGCGTTTTATATCTTCGATTAGTCGAGATTAAGCATAGGGTATGAATTAATCATTAGAATATAATTTAAAAGAAATGTGCAAAAAATTGGGGAAATGATTAAAAAGGGGCCCTAGGTCCCCAATAAAAATATGTGAGTGTTGGTCTACGGAGAATAGTTCAAGACTCAACTTTAAAATTACGCATTGCGAAGGTGAGAAAATTAGTGCGTGAAAAACGCATGACACACAAAAAAAATTATGGGGCCCTACAGGACCCGAAATGGGCCCATGATCTTAACTGGAAATGTAGAAACGGGAGAAAAACTAAATGGAGAAAGTATCCCATATTTGAAGATCGGATAAAAAGGAAACAATTTATTAACAATTTAGTGCACTAAAACTTCAAGGGACCCTGTACAGGGCTCCTTGCAAGGGTGCCTGGGTCTTAACTGAAATGTAGAAATGGGGTAAAAACTGAAAGGAGAATTCACCCCAAAAACGAAGAAGATCGGATAGAAAAGAGGCATGTAATTAACAATTTAGTGCACTAAAACTCCAAGGGGCCCTGTACCGGGCTCCTTGCAGGGTGCCTGGGTCTTAATTGAAATGTAGAAATGGGATAAAAACTGAAAGGAGAATTCACCCCAAAAACCAAGAAGATTGGATAGAAAAGAGGCATGTAATTAACAATTTAGTGCAATGAAACTTCAAGGTGCGCTATACCGGGCCCCTTGCAAGGGTGGCAGGGTCTTAACTGAAATGTAGAAATGGGCCAGAAACTGAAAGGAGAATTCACCCCAAAAGCGAAGAAGATCGGATAGAAAATAGGCATGTTATTAACAATTTAGTGCACAAAAACTTCAAGGGGCCCTGCACTGGGCTCCTTGCAAGGGTGCCAGGGTCTTAACTGAAATGTAGAAATGGGGCAGAAATTGAAAGGAGAATTCACCCCAAAAACGAAGAAGATCGGATAGAAAAGAGGCATGTTATTAACGTTTTAGTGCATAAATACTGAAAGGGGCCCAGGGGCCCCGGCCCTTAAAAAATTAAAAATCTGAGCCTCAGATGCATCAAAACCTGTCTTGGACTAATCACACCTGAATTTTCAGACTTCTACGTGCGGTAGTTTTCGCTAGCCATCGCACACAGACAGACACACACACGCACAGAGCGATTTGTTCTTTTATTAGTATAGATTAGGGATGCACCGAATATTCGGTATCTATTAGACCATACCACCGAATATTCGGTTAGGCCGAATATCAAACTAGTCGGTTTGACAAATATTCGGCTTGGTCGAATATCAAACTATTCGGTATGCCGAATATTTGGTTTGGCCGAATATCAAACTATTCGGCCATTTTTTATACTGTATATAATACCATAATTTTTTAACTGTAAATTAATAAAGATATTTAGAATAATTATAAATAGAATTATTTTTAAATAAAAGAGAATGCTTTTCATTTTTTATTTGCTATTCGAAAAGTATCAGGTGAGAAAATTAACCAATAATACCAATTTTAGTCCCTTTCTGACAAATAAACACTATAACTGTAAAATGTTTCTTCCAATTCCTTCGAAATTTCACTTTGATTTTAAAATATTTGTTTTAGAATATAAAAAAACTTTTATTCATTTCTTTTAATTCAGAGAGGGATCCAAGGAATTTAAAATTTTATCAATTAAGGAAGCTTTAAAACCATCCTCTTCTTAAATTACACTTCAAAGCATAATTTTTTTTAGTGTAAAATTTAACTTGTTTATCAATATGTGTGTGTGTTAAATATTATGTAAAATTGTTTTAAAATTCAACTTTTTAATACTTTTAAACTCTGAAATTTAAAAGTATTCGGCAGGCCGAATATTCGGTATTCGGCTTGATAGTCACTATTCGGCTAGCCGAATATTCGGTATTAGGTTTACCTGTTGGTCGAATATTCGTCATTAGGTATTCGGCCAAAATCACTATTCGGTGCATCCCTATTTAAGATGGAGTCCTGTTCTTTCCATATTACTGAATTTAAAACATATAATCGTATTAAATTTTGTATTCATGCATTTTTGCATGAGAGTGCAACAGCTATTGTACCAAGATCTGGATATTTATAAAACTAGTTATAGTACGAACGCATCTCATTTGCCATGTTTGACGTACTACTTCCAGCTTGTCTTTAATTGAACTAGCTTTCGAGATTTTATTTTTTTTTCTTTTAGAATCAGAAGCTGAATCAGACTAATTTTACTTGTTTTCATCACAGAACTTTTGAATAATTTGTAGTCCAACAGACGACAACGTGAGAGTCGTAGTTTACCTAATCTATAAGGGAAAAATTTTGGCTACAAACGTTAGACCAAACTTGTCTGGTTCTGAGAAACATCTGCTATTAGAACTGGGGTTCTATATTATTTTTGTCTTAATATATTATACTAGCTGACCCGCCCGGCGTTGCCCGGGCAGAAACTGTGCCGGGACTGTCATTGAAAAATATAACACTGGAGTGGACTTCATAAACAAACGATGAATAATATTTATTTGGCACAGTTGTCCACCACGTTTGTCCATACACACCACGCCAATATAACTATAGATCCACAGTTATTCTCCGGAACGTTTAAATTAGTAATTTGGATTTCAGAAGCTACGCGTTCGCCCATGCAACGGTTATTAAGCCTATTTTGCCGATCGCTTATGCTGTGTGTTTGACGCCATTCTCGATCCAATATAGCAATTCAAGCATTCGCCGAGATCTTTTACGGGCATTTCTAACGATATTGTGACGTTCCATAACTGCAGCGAGAGAGAGAGAGAGCGTAAATAACTAAACGCGAAACGTAAATAAACTGGATTTACCTCCGCCTAAATCCTGCCAAATTACTTTACACAGTAACCAATGAGATGCGTTTCTGGGCGTTGCCATTAAACAATAACAAATAATCGCGATTTCTGTGCCACGTACGTTAGTGTAATATATATATAGATAGATAGATATTGTATGGTCTTTGTACTGCGAATTTCAAAGTAACATTCTTCCCTTATCTGAAACTCGATCTGAGCCGGTGAAAATGTGCAGTTTGGATGGAGAAGGGTTCGCCCGACCTTTTGAAATGTCTGTTGGAGATGGGGAGACAAAAGAATTCTCCGAACGAGGGAAAGAGCTAGGAATGTGGTCAGGGTGGTGGAAACCCCGGTTTTTATGTGGAGAAAAAGCAGGGGGTTGCTAGAGAGGCAGTCGCTTCTGCTGGGAGAAGGTGAGTTGGAGCCGAGAGCGCAAAGTGGACGGTAGTTCCGGTGTAGAGCTCTTAGATAGAGCGTAGGGTTGGTTGAAACTCGACGAGCTTAGAGCCCATGTGTTGGGAGATTCAGAGTAGTCTCCGGTAAAGTTAATTTAACAAGTGTAGATTGAGAGTGATATAACGTAGTTTTAACAGTACACAGTCAGCATTTACTGTATTTAATTTAATGTTGAACCGGATCATCTACATCCGAGTTTTAAGTGTAAATAGTGTTTTGTGTTTTGTAAATAGCGTGTAAATAAACTGTTAATTTAGTTAATTGAACGAGTTACTTTTCATTTAAACAATCCTCTCAGAGCGTGACCGATATCACGTAATCATATCGGTGGTGGCAGCATATAAATAGCAAAGGATTTTCTTCAAAGTTGTGCGGACTAAGAGGAAACTCCGACAAAACTGATGTTCTCAATTCTTCTATATCAAACTTTTTGTCATCACGCATCGGTGAATAGACAAAAGACAGAAAGAAAAAGCTGATAAATTTTGTAACTAAAAAAGAATTTAAAATATTTGTAATTCGCCAAAATTATATTTAAATGGAGAACTAACGAGAATCATCCAACATAGAAATAGATTATAAGTGAATCCGGACCATTTAAAATAGAATGTTAAATTGAGGCAATCGTTAAATCGGGTTATACTGTATATTTTTAATTACATTCAAATCGGATAAATTGATTTGGTTTTATTCACAATTATTAATTTGTAACTTATTTTTTTAGCATAAGCATATAAGGGGTCAAGTACCCTTTGAACTAAAAAACATATGAAAAAATTATCTCTATAAGAATTGCAGTCGCTCGTTTACTAATTTCTTTTAATGATAAAATTAACAACACATATTAAGAAACATTTATTTTATCAATTAAAGTTGTTAAAAAAAGTATGCTCATGCATAAAAATCTATTTTTTATAGATAATACAATTTTTACGAAATAATTATTCTTACATGCATTGCGCGAATGATTTTTCACATTTGAATAACTAAAACAAACCAAGATTTTCTTTTTTTTTTTTTTAATGAGTACAAATATATTGTGTTTTCAAAATGACTTACAGTGAAAAAAATATAACTTATAGATCCCAAGATTTTTTTTTCTTTTTTTTTCTTTTTTTTTTTAATAGCAAAAACAAACCAAGATTTTTTTTTTTTTTTTTTTTTTTTTTAATGAGTACAAATATATTGTGTTTTCAGAATGACCTACAGTGAAAAAAGATATAATTTATAGATCCCGAGATATATATATACAGTATAACTTCAAAAATCCGGCATCATCGGGAACGACGGATTTCTGAAAATTCCGGATTTTTGAAAGAATATCAAAAGTAGTTCTATATTCTTAATGGTGCCTTAAGCCATAATTTAATTCATTATTAAGTGATAATTATGTAAGAAGAAGAGAGAATTAAATGTAAAAGAACTAACTTTAATTGATATTTTCTATGTTACAGAAAAAAAAAAAAATCTAATAAAGAGTGAAATTATTTTTTCTCGTGTAATTTCGGAAACATCGATGTAAACTCCATTGAAATGTATGCATTCTTCTAGTGACACCTTTTCTTCTGCCGGTCGTTCATCCCCGTCTTCTGAACTGCTACTAGCATTATCAGTGGTTCTATTTAGCACAGCGTCAGCGATCTCGCTGCCCGTTAAATTGTTCTTTGTTTGTGCATTTTTGTCAATGCTTAGCTAATCATTTATATCCCTATTTTCGACACTTAATGCATTTTCAGAGTTTGCGTGTACAATCAGTTCATAAATTGCGGTCTTTTCACGGCAAATTTGAAAGCCTGAAAATTCTTCCTCATCATTGATGTCGCCGTTGCCGAAAATTCGTTCCGGCCATATATTGTCCCATGCATACGCTAAAGTTTTCTCAAAGTTGTTCCCGTTGCTAAGCAACAGGGCAGCTCCCAGAAAATTTGTTCAGAAAATAATCGCCTCTGACAAATGAAAAGAAAAATAGTCAAATATTCTTTTTTGCATTTTTACTTTCGATCTTGAAGTTTTTAATTCGTAAAGAATTGCTTTTTTTCTTCTCCCATAACTTGAAAGTGTAAAAGAAAAAGGAAGGGAAAAGATGGTTTTGATGCCGGATTTCTGAATGCCGGATTTTTGAGGTCATACTGTATATATATTTAAGAAACTCACAATATCGAGATTTTTTTGAACAAAAGTAGTCGTGAATTCTGAATTTCTTACTTGAACATAAAAATAGGCCATTTTGTGCCTCTAAACGTTTAATACATTCAGCGAAAATTTCATGAAATTTTGGGTAACTATTTTTCAGAAATCGTGCGCACAATGATCAAAATCGCTGTTTTGAAAAAATTGACTTTAAAGATTAAATCGCCTCTTGATCATATAGCTAAAGCTCAAAGTGTTTTAGACACAACTTCTCTTTTAATGCGAATTTTTGTATGGGGTGTGTTTTTAAATGTTCCTAAAGAATAATAATAATAATTAAAAAAAAAAAAAAAAAAAAAAAAAACGATTTTTGGATGCTTTGACCCTTTCCGATGCAGTATGCCCTGGTCGGGACACCTAATTTTAATTCCAAACTTACGAACGGCACCAAGAATATTTTAGTAAAATTTTGCTTTTACAATGAACATTTAAATTTAAAGTAACATGTTTTTAATTTCTAAAAAAGTCGTTTGTAAATTCCGGTGTCAGTCAATCATTTCAGCATTTTACAACAAAAATTGTCTGTGCTGGAAAGGGTTAAAGGGTATCTGACTAAATCCTATAACTGAAAATAATTTATGAAACCAATTCTGTATGTTACATATATCTCCGTAACAGTCTTCTATAAAAGATTAAGTAATCTACTTTAAAAACTACAGTAGAACCTCGATTATCCGAAGTAATTGGGACCGACCCTGTTTCAGAAAATCGAAATTTTCGGATAATCGAGAAAGCTTTAATTTTAAGATTAAGGAGAAATATATGCAATATTTCTTATTATGGTAACAAGTGCTTAATAAAAATAAAGCAATAGCAAAATAGAAACAAGAATAAATTACCTGAATTTTAATTTTGAAATTAAGTACCTTTTCCATATATCACAAAGGTTTAAAAAAATGTTTTGTTTGTCGCAGTTTCGATTGCCTTTGCTTTAAAGCTCTATCACGGAGTTTTTTAATATTACTAGTTGACCAGTATCACAGTCTTTCTGCTGCTCCAGCCATGCCAAACCTTTTGCAAAACATTCAAAAGCTTCGGAATTGCTAATTTGTTCGTTTTCTTCGTTCCATTGCGCAGCTTACGGGAGCTCAAGTTAAAATCAAAGGATCTCTAAGAAAGGGGATCGAAAATATTTATTTGTGCTCGTAGTTCGGAAAGGACCGCTTCCACACAAGAGATATGACAGTTTAAAAAAAAAAAAAAAAAAAAAAAAAAGAGCTTTCAAAATGGTTTGGTTTGGTTTGCTTTGTGTTTATGACGGCCAATTATCAACACGTGGGATATGGGCCCTACGGGGGGAGGCCCCTTCGTGGGGGGTCTTTCTAAGGGAACCTAACCCGTATTTACGCGTGGGAATCCACGGCTTCGAAGAAAACCACGAAAACTCCGAAACGGTTAGTCCGACGGGCGCGATTGGGATCGAACCCAGCACCTCCCGTCTACCAGCTTCGAGAGCAGAACCTCTCAGCCACTGGTGGGGCCTTTCAAAATGGATTTTGCACACAAGGAATATGATCGAAAAACAAACAAACAAAAAAGCTTTCAAAATGGAATTGGTTTAACCGAGAGTTTCGGTTAAAAGAATTTTGGATAAAAGAGGTTCTACTGTATTATACTTTAAAAAGAACATGAGCAACTAAAAATAATTTATATGTTTTCTTTGAGAAATTTATTGCGAAAAGATATCGCTCATTATGATTATAAATTCCTTTGTGCAAGTAACTTGCTATATTTGAGAAACTTAACTCGTGGCGTTGTGCAACAGTGTTACACGTTGGGTGTGATCTCTTGTTCCTTTCCCGCATACATTAACCTTTCGTATTATGCGTATACATAATTAATGCTCCTGAATACAATTTCCATACATATACTTTTTTGTTTTAACGCGAAAAGAAAATAAAAAATAAAAGCAAAAGAATTCTTCACTGTTTCAGGAAATGCTCTTTTTGTGTACTTAGAAAAGAGGAAAAGATGAAAAATGAATAGTAATTTTGATTGTAATCTGAATAACATAATTTAACAATAATTTGAAAATGTAACTGAAGGGTGTATAGATGCAAAATTCACATTCTCCACTTAACCTAGTTTTGAGAAAAATGCTAAAAACTGATTATTATTAATAAACATGATATATTGGTACAATTTTTTTGCGATATATGGTGAAGCTAGAATTTAAATTTAAATATGGAAACTATGAGTTTTTCAGTAAACTTTTATGAGTAATGTTAGTTATAAATTAAAATAGTTATAAATTTTAAAACAGTAATAAACAGAAAAATCAAAACGCAAAAAAACATTTATTTAAAATAATTTGGCCAAAAATTTTACTGTTAGACATGGCTCAACTTCTTAACTGTCATTAAACTAGTGAAACTTTTTTTGCACTACTTCTTACTTTTTTAAACCTTAACGCAATTTAGTTCTGTTTGGCTCACAAGTTGGTTCATCCGAGATTATCACTATTTTTTTTTCAGCCAAAATATGTTCATTATTTTAAAATCACTATTTCAGTCCGATTCAAAAAAGACGAACACGGTGATATGAGTAATTCAATACCTTAAAAAAGTGATAATGTGACCTTTGCATCGGCACCATTCAATTACAGGTTATAGGGAAAATGGTTAGTTAAAGCGCATAAAGCTGACATAAAAACGCAAAAAACAATAATGTACTAGGACTCCCCCTTAAAGGGATTAGTCTGAGCGATATTGCTGCGAAAGTAGATTGAACAATAACTTTTGACTAGTCGGATGTGACAATACCAAAACATTCTTCTATATCATACATGTTTATACTTCCTGCAAAATGCAGCATAGCAGCGCCATTGTTTAGCTGATTTACACCAAAATCTATAATCAGCAACAACTTATGTCAACTTCCAATTGAATTTGAAGTTTGATGAAAAGCTGTGCATTAGATTTTGAGATTGAACTATTGCGGAAATCGTAACAGTTCTGCATAGCAGTGGCACTTGTTGAGCAATTCACACCAAATAATTATCAAGATCAATTTATAGGGACTAACTGAATCTAAAGCTTGATGAAAACCCATGCTTTAGTTCTTGAGATTCAATGAATATGCCCACAATCATTCTATTGTAGGAATCATGAATGATTCAGCATAGCAGCGCCACCTTCTGGGCGATTTACACCAAAAAGTAATCAGCTCCAAAAAGTAATCATATGGCTCTATCTGGTTCCCTACTCTTTTTTTTTCCTAAAAGAAAAGCTCCAAAAATCTTGAAACAGGTAAAACCCAGTTACATACCAATAATACTCAATAACTATGAGGGAAAAAATTGTTACTTGTTTTGCTGAATACAAAAAACAGTAAGAGCATATTCTACTTTCTTTCTGAATATTTAATACGTGGAATTATCACATTGCTAACTAAGTGTTGAACCAACAAAGTGAAAAATGTCCAAGTCGGGAATCGAACCCGGAACCCTTGGAATAGCGCTCCAAGTGCTCTACCATTTAAGATACGAGGACGATACCCAGCACAAGATGAAAACAGTCTTCATGAGCACACAATCCTGCGGCGAAATATGAGACACAAATAAACCCAGCATGGGTGAACATATATATTTTTTAATTAATTTTTCAATTAATTTTCAGCAGTGAAATTATGCTTGAAATTATTGAATATTTAATACGTGAATTATCACATTGCTAACTAAGCGTAGAACCAAGAGAGTGAAAAATGTCAAGTCAAGGGTTCGATTCCCGGCTTGGACATTTTTCACTCTGTTGGTTCCAGACCTGCCAACTGCTACGAAAAAATCGTAGTTGCTACGATTTGGACCTATAAACTACGATGCCACGAAAATCGGTCATAAACTACGATTTTTTGCAAAAAAATAAAGATAATAAGAAAATAAATTTCGTCAAAGGATTATGGTAAAAACGTGAATTTTGTCAAAATATCGCAGAAAGAAAACGCGAATTTTGTCAAAAGATCAGTAAGAAAATGCAAATTTCACCGAAAGATCGCAGAAAGAAAACACTAATTTCGTCCAAGGATCGTGGTAAAAAACGCAAAATTCGTCAAAGGATTGCGGTAAAAAAATACGAATTTCGTCAAAAGTTCGTGGTAGAAAGTGCGGATTTCAATAAAGAATTGTGATAGAAAAATGTGAATTACGATTCTAGGAAAAAAATGTGAATATCCTGAAATGATCGCGGGAAAAAAATTGCGAATTCTGTCAAAATTTACTGCACTGGGCTAGAAAACTGAAACCAGGCTCCTTTTACAAATGGGGAAAAAAAAAAAAAAAGCTTCGAAACAAGAAGGAATCTAAAAATCGTATAAAAATTTTCAGAGGAAAAAAATTACTGTATTGAGTTCAAAGACTGAAACCTTATTCCTTTTACGAATGTCAAAAGATGGCTGCGAAACACGAAAACCAACCAACCAACCTCCAGATTAATTTTAATTTTGTGTGCTACGATTTCTCATTTTCAAAAGTTGGCAGGTCTGTTTTTCTACGCTTAGTTAGCGATGTGATAATTCACGTATTAAATATTCAATAATTTCAAACGTAATTATGTACTTACGTAATTATGTTACTTAAAAACTATGTACTTTCTTTCTTTTGAATAATTTTCTAAAAATGCAAAAATGCATTTTTTGAACGCCATGTATTTATTTATTCAAGAGAGTCGATCTCTCTTATTAACACTTTCCAGCATAGTTCAAAAGTGTTTATAAATTCGGTTTGTCTGTCTGTATGCCGTCTTTTCGTGCTCTAATTCGCGTAAATATAGTCAGATTGCTATGAAATCCATATGTGGCATTAGGGTTTATTATAGCATATTCGGTATTGAAAATGAAGTGTGTAGCTTTTAGAGTTCGTTTACAGAGATACCCAAAAGAAATCCGGGAGAGAAAAATTGGGTTGGGTTGAGTTGGGTTGATTTATGACGGCCGATTATCTGTTCAAGGGATATAGGCCTAAGGGAGAGTGCCCTCCGTGGGGGGCTTTCTAACGGAACCTAACCCATATTTACGCATGGAAAATCCAAGGTTTCGAAGACAATCACGAAAACTCCGAAACGGTTAGGCCGACGGGCGCGATTGGGTTCGAACCCAGCACCTCCCGTCTTCCAGCTTCGAAAGCACAGAAACTCTCAGCCACTGGGGGAAAAAATTGAAATCTATATATATCACTGAGGTGTACTACAAGGCAAAAACTGTAGAATATAGTGTGCATAAAATTTATGGTTCATTTATAGGGGGACACAAAAGGATTTGGCTGCAGTACTGCCTATGAACAATAATTGCTGGAAGTGCGTTTTCAGTTGTGGTACGCGTTTTAAGTTTTAAGTTTTTTTTTTTTTTCATTTTGCATATTATTTAGTGTGTGTATCAATACTATAGGTCAGGGTTGACAAACCTTTTTATAGTCGCGTGCCATTTTTTTTTTTTTTTTTTTTTTTTTTTTTTTTTTTTTTTTTTTTTGAATATTTTACATGACCTTGACGTGCCAACAATAAAACAAATTTAGTGGATTGAAAACTAATGAATCAAAACTACTTGAAAATTACTTATTAAGATTTTTTCTAATATGGGTAATATACATATAAGTATTACACTGAAATAATTATAGAAGCACTTATATTTTAGAAATTGATAAAAAAAAAAATAATGCGATTAATTGTGTTGTATCGTGGATGCAAAATAATTAATATCATTTTAATGCTCAGTTAATTTTAACAGAATGCAAACTAAAATGGA
The DNA here is from genome assembly GCA_963932465.1 of Maratus speciosus. NCBI lineage: Eukaryota > Metazoa > Arthropoda > Arachnida > Araneae > Salticidae > Maratus > Maratus speciosus. Next base: position 417,218,679 of record OZ010798.1, read on the forward strand.
TTTATTTGTCAACTGCTCTCTATTTGATTTTTATATTATTCATTTGAGAAAATAATGACTCACGGGTATAAATAGTAAGAAAAATTATTAAAATGAAAAAAGGGCAGTTTATATTTAAATTGTTCTCTAAAAAATTTTCAAGTACCAAAATTTACCATCGGTATTTTTATCTTTCCTTTTTGATAGTTTTCAAATATTTTCTTTGTTTGATAAATTACTATATTGAATAAGATTAAAATTCTTCAATTTCCAATTAATCGAATTTAGAATTAAATCAGGACGTCTGAATTTGTGTATTTTGTGTAAAATCACTGTATCCTGATTAAGAGACGTAATCAATGCCGTGCCGTGCCAAAATTATTCTTTCGCGTGCCATAGGTTCTACGACCCTGCTATAGGTCATATACAGGGATGCACAAAAATTCGGATATTTTTCAGACTATTGGCTGTAACTTCAGAAATTGGGTTTTCAAAAACGTCATGAGTTTTTTAAATTGTTTATTTAGAATTAATTATCTTTCCACTTAATAAACTGTGATTTTTTTTCAGTTATCTGAATGTGTTAAAAAATTTTCAAAATCTATGTTGGACAATTGATTTTTCGTTTTTGTTTAAGACCTTCCTTACGGTGCTGTGGAATGTAATATCGCGTGATTCATAAGAGGGAGAGCGTCCTTAATGTTCTTCCGTAATTAGTGTCATTAACTGATAATGCATCTCCATGCAACTTAAGTCTTCTACGTCGGTTCTTTTTGTTCGTTTTTGGTCAGTTTATCTAACTGCTTCCCAGAAAGAGATCTTTTTTAAAAAGAACTTTTTCCTGATGAATCACCGTCTCTTGTTTTAAACGATTCTTAAGATATATGATACGTTTTAGTTAATTGGCAGATAATGACGCAACGCTTGCATGTCCTGTGATAAAATTAAATCTCGTGGCTGATGAACTAATTCTTAAATGATGATACTTTTAACTTGCGTGGAATTCAAAGTATTTTAATTTATAGTTAGAAAATATCTATATGTAAAAAGACAAACCTCGAACTATGATAAAATTAAATCTCGTGGCTGATGAACTAATTCTTAAATGATGATACTTTTAACTTGCGTAGAATTCAAAGTTTTTTAATTTATAGTTGTAAAATATCTACATGTGAAAAGACAAACCTCAAAATATGATAAAATTAAATCTCGTGGCTGATGAACTAATTCTTAAATGATGACATTTTTAACCAGGGGTGTAGTGGAGGGTATACGGGGTTATACGCCGTATACCTTCTGGATTGTTTTAAGGTACACCGTATACCCTCTGTTTCTCAAGAAAGCTATAGTATATACATTCTAGGGTACACGCTCTGCCTTGAGCGTATACCCTCTGCTTTGAGCGTATACTCTCTGTGATTTTTACGACTACATCACTGCTTTTAACTTGCGTGGAATTCAAAATATTTTAATATATAGTTGAAAAACATCTATATGTAAAACGATAAACCTCGAAATGTGATAAAATCAAATCTCGAGGCTGATGAACTAATTCTTAAACGATGATACTTTTAATTTGCGTGGAATTCAAAATATTTTAATATATAGGTTGAAAAACGTCTATATGTAAAACGACAAACCTCGAAATGTGATAAAATCAAATGTCGAGGCTGATGAACTAATTCTTAAACAATGATACTTTTAATTTGCGTGGAATTCAAAATATTTTAATATATCATTGAAAAACATCTATATGCAAAAAGACAAACCTCGAAATATGATAAACTTAAATCTCGTGGCTGGTGAACTAATTCTTACACGATGATACTTTTAAATTACGTGAAATTCAAAGTATTTTAACTTGTCGTTGAAAAATATCCACATCTAAATAGACAAATCTCGAAATATATTTGTATTAGTTCTACACCTTTTTAAGACTGAAGAAAGAAAGTTGAAGACATCACTGTAAAAACAAGAACAAAAAATCATGCATATCTAGCATAGATTACAAAACACTTTCCAATACTTACAGAATATATTTGAGAATTTTCATTTTTCCTACAATGAAATATCATATCTAAATAAGCAACTTAAAAAAAAAAAAAAAAACCCGCATAACTCAAAATCCGATTTCAGCAACTGCTGTTCATATCCGGTAATGTATGACTATGAGAGGTCTTTCGCGTAGCCCTGTATGTGGTCTATAGAATTTCTACACAACACCTAATACGCTCAAAATTAAATCAATTTAAAAATACATACCAAAGTGGTAAACGGGCGTCCAGCAATTATCGACCTTAGTCTGTCCTTTAACCGAATTCTTTTGTGTGTCTCTGTAAATGGACAATAAATGCTAACCGCTCAAATAATCTACAGAAAACATGTAGTGTACTTCAATGATTGTGTTGTGCTTGAAGTACTATTATAACATCCTGAAATGTACGGCAAACAATTTTCCGCCATAAATCATAATGGAATGGAATCTTCTTGAGCGTTCCTGTAAATAAACTATGATTGCTACTTATTCTATACTCTTGAGTAACCATGTTGTAGTCACAGACATATAAGTAGACCCCAGTTTGGAAGCATTTTCTTGAAGCATACATCTCTGCCTTTCGTCACGTGATGGAGGGCAGAGATGCGCGCCAAACCGGTTTTACTCCCGGCAAAAGCTTCTCGGAATCTCTCTCCGGATCTTGAATTGACCGAGAATGAAATCCAAAAGTTGCCAATAAAAGGATCACTGCCAAAAAAGACATCTTTTTGGCGGTGAAAGAGCGAAAACATGTTGGATTCAAAATCTGGCTGAAAGAATGATGGGGTTTGGTCTCTACTCCTATCTTTCCTCTGAGGTTGTAGTCCTCTCAATAATGCATATTAATATCATTATGTTTGAAATAATGACGCGAAACATAACATGAATAAAATGCCCCGCAAACTACTTTTCTTTCATAGTGCCGTAATGTAACGGAATTATCTTGTGTGTCATATTTTATGGCAATCCGAGTATATTTACACGAGTTAGAACACGGACAGACAGACCGCAGATGATAGACATAGTAATTTTTTAAAAAAATGTTGATTTGAAGGTATAATACTGCAGCTGTGGGTGCCTGTATATAACCGTAAACTAATCAATAATATACCTATACCGTCTTATAAAGGAGTTAAACCCTATAATACTGCTCAGTATATTACTTGCTTATAATACGGTTTGTTACTGTTAATTTTACGGTTTTAAATTGGCTACTCAGCTGCCCAGTATTATACCGTAAAATCAACATTTTTGTTTTTGCTGAAATATAAATATAATATAGATATTTCATTGTTCATATTCGATTTTATACAAACCGAGCTTATAAACACTTTTCAACTATTTTAAAAAGTGTTAAGAATACATTCTTTATAATACATCTCCATGCAAATGTATTCTTAGAAATTAGTTTTTTTTTTTTTCAGAACCCGAGCCCAATACCAAAAATCCCTCCCGGCCCGGCCTACAGGCAGAGGTAGATTTCGAAGTCAAATATACTAATTTCACAAACAAAAACTAAATCAAGATTATAGATAAATCCACTTTAACAATTTTATCTGGCCGCTCTTGATGAGTTTTTATTTCATTTTCATATAATAGCTGGTTTTATCAGAATCATGTTAGGGCGGTATTCAAAAAAAATACTTTTCCATTCTCAACAACTCGAAATTTTCTGGCATAATTCCAGATTCATTTTTAATAAAAAAAAATATGAAACTTGCTGACGTGATTTTTGAAGAGATTTATAAGCGACCTGTGTTTTTATTTTTTGTTCAATTAATTAAAACTTGATATATAAACAATTGTTTTCTCAGAAGGACAATATTTTTCGTTTCTAACACAATCGCTTCGGGAAATTCCGTTCAAAATGTCCACTTTAACATCATTTTTTGAAATATATTCTGCCTCTATCTAAAAATCGATTATTACGGTACATTATATAGTTTCTGAATAAGCGAATCTACCAATTAAATGCGTTTGAGAGCAAAAATGAATTTAAAAACCAGTCAGAAAATAAGCAGTTTGGATTTAAGCGCATCCTTAATACAATGATTTTTCCAACACAATCCGCTTCGGTAAATTCTGTTCAAAATGCCCTTTTTAACAGCATTTAAAAAAATATATTCTGCCCCTATCAGAAAATCGACCATTACGGTACATTATATAGTTTCTGAGTAAGAAAACTTACCAATTGGAAGCCTTTGAGAGCAAAAATGAATTTTAAAATGAGTCAGAAAATAAGCAGTTTGGATTTGAATACACCCTTACTAAGATCATTTTTTACTTCAACCGGTATGTATTTTTAATTTGTTTTTGCTCTAAGAATTGGTCCTATCCAAAACTTGTCTATATAGATGTTGTAGACAATATTAAGAAGATATATGATAAATTCATGGGGATTTTATATCTTTTGAATTGACGGAGTTATACATTTTTTTCTTCTTCAAACCCCCTTTTTGTTTTCGTTTTTAATTTTTTTTTGCGGTACGAATTGGTCCTATCAAAAACTTGTGATTATAAAAGTTGTAGATAATGTTAAGGAGATTGATGTTAAAATTAATTGGATTTGATATCTTGAGAATTGACGTAGTTATGGATTTTTTTCTTCTTCAAACGCCCTTTTTGTTTTCGTTTTTAATTTTTTTTTTGCGGTACGAATTGCTCCTATCAAAAACTTGTGAATATAAAAGTTTTAGATAATGTTAAGGAGATTTATAATAAAATTAATTGAATTTGATATCTTGAGAATTGACGAAGTTATGAATTTTTTTCTCCCAAAAACCCTATTTTTTGCGCCCCTTGAGCCCATTTTTAACTTTATCAAAAATCTGTGATACATAAATTTTTGGCCCTATTTTTAGAAGTAATAAAAACTTTAAACTGATTTGATATGTAAAAAAATTAAGAAGTTATGGGGGTTTTTCTGTTTTCACAAAACCCCTCCCTATTTCCCTCCCCTTGGTCCGATTTTGCCCATTAACGAACTTGACCGAGATTTTATGCCCATTGATTTTATGTATCAGTTTGGAAGAGATTGGTGCAGAATTACGAAAGTTATCGTGTCCAGAAGAAAGTGATATATATAGATAGATAGATAGATAGATAGATAGATAGATAGATATATAAAGTTTTTTACTGAGGGTGGTTTTGGGTTCTAGGGGTCATGATCGGTGTAGATCTGCAAAAATTTTTCAGAAATTCCAACATAGGAACGATCCCAATAGGTAGTATTTCATACGAAATCTACCTAAAAGCACGCTATAGAAAATAGCGTTTTAAAATTTTCACGATTCATTTTCTCATTTAAAAATTTCTTCTTATGTAGAAATAAGTATTAATCCTAAATTCTTCTTTATGACAACGTCTTAGTTTTTCATGATTCTGAAAATCCGTTTAAAATAGCGAATTTGTTATTCATGATCCTGAAAATCAGTTTAAAATAGCGAACTTCTTATTCACAATCCTGGAAATCCGTTTAAAATAGCGAACTTGTTATTCGTGATCCTGAAAATCCGTTTAAAATAGCAAACATCATTCATAATCCTGAAAATCCGTTTAAAATAGCAAACTTGTTATTCATGTTCCTGAAAATCCGTTAATAGCAAACTTGTTTTTCATGATCCTGAAAATCCACTTAAAATAGCACACTTGTTTTTCATGATCCTGAAAATCCACTTAAAATAGCAAACTTGTTATTCATGATACTGAAAATCCTTTTAATATAGCACACTTGTTATTCATGGTCCTGAAAATCCGTTTAAAATAGCAAACTTGTTTTTCATGATCCTGAAAATCCACTTAAAATAGCAAACTTGTTTTTCATGATCCTGAAAATCCACTTAAAATAGCAAACTTGTTATTCATGATACTGAAAATCCTTTTAATATAGCACACTTGTTATTCATGATCCTGAAAATCCGTTTAAAATAGCAAACTTGTTTTTCATGATCCTGAAAATCCACTTAAAATAGCAAACTTGTTATTCATGATACTGAAAATCCTTTTAATATAGAAAACTTGTTATTCATGATCCTGAAAATCAGTTTAAAATAGCAAACTTGTTATTTATATCCAAGCACTGTCAAAAATCCGCAAAAGTCATAATTCTTATTCTTTCCTTTTAAATCCTGTACAGCTATGGCAGAAAGAGATGAGTTCTGTTTTCAAGTCATTTTGGAAAATGATTTCAAACAGCAAGGAAGCTAGGATAAATAAGGGATAAGGGATATTCCATAGCTTCTTTATGTTACAGTTATCTGTCAAGGATATTCTGAAATCCATATTCGGACGCATTCATGAAATTCCTTTCATGAAAGAACCTTTTTCGAAAAAATACCAAAATTGCACTGGCAAACAGATAAGTAAAAGTGCTAAAAATCATCTTGTTCAATTGTCATTTCATTAAAGAAACAAATTCCGTAATCATACATTGAAAAAAAAAAAAAAAATGTTGATTTTACAGTAAAATACTGGCAGCTGGGGTGCCAGTATTATACCGTAAAATTAACGATAATAAACCGTATATAAGCAATAGTATACCGTCTTATAAATATACTAGCAGTAATATACTGTATATCTTATTATTATACTTATACGGTTAAACAGTAATATACCGCTTAATGATATATTACTGCATATTTTGCAGTTTATTATTGTTGATTTAATTTATTCTACTGGCAGCTGGGGTGCCGTATTATACCGTAAAAAAAAATCTTTTTTTTTCTTTTTTTTTTTTTTTCATTGTGCAGAAATTGCTCTGCAAAATCGCTTGCCACTATATATTCCGTATTTTTACGGAATTTTTGTACCAAGTATCGTAACGAATGAAAAGAAAATTGGTGTGGTTCTCTTTATTAACATATTTATTAGCATATTTTTGCTAAGAAAAACTACTTTAATATTTCTTAACAGAAAACTTTATTAGTTTATAGTGTAGTTAGCCGGTCTCCCTTTTATCGTGGCAGACAGTATTGACTGATAAGTCTGTAACTCGTTAGTGATTATCTACCTTTCTCCCATTATTATCCTAACCGGATAACCTGATGTTATAAGTTAAGTTATTAGTAGATTTCTTTTCAATTTCTATTTTAGTCAGTGATGGTAAGCATGTCGCTGCACATATGTTATTCATATTTTGTATCTTTCTTCTATTTCATTTCAAATGCTAACACTTCATACCTTAATAGGGCTGATAGCCGGTTATATTGAATTTGAATGTAGCTTTAGATTTACAATGGTGTATCTCTTTCTGATATTATTAGCACATTCTTTTATTATTCATCTCATTTTTCTTTGTTTTTGTCTATGTTATTCAGTTTTGATAATGTCAAAATCATAAATGTACAAGAAAAAGTTTTGATATTTGAACATGAGATTAAGGTGGCTCTCAAATTTTCTGCTCGACAACGTGAAACTTTCTGACGAATTTTCCGAATCATTTTTAAACGCAAAGGCATAAAATTGGCAGGTCTGGCTATTGAAGCGGTTTGGAATCGAATAGCATTTTCCATTTTTTTAATAAACAAAGCGGTTTTTGTCACGTGACAAGTTTTCTTGTTTCTTGCACTGTCGAGTAGGGAATTCAATACAAAAAGCCCACTTTGACAGTATTTTCTGAAAGATATTCTTTTTTATCAAAAAATGGAAAACGCCATATGATTACATAGTTTCTGAATAAAAACAGCTGCTAATTTTATGCGTTTTCGAACAAAAATGAATTCAGAAATGTGTCAGAACGTAGATTTTTTGGATTTGAGAACAGCCTTAACCCTTTCAAGTTCGGTGGTATGTTTATGAAACGACTTAATTTTAATTCCCAAATGCCACAATGGCACCAAAATTTTCGTATAAAATTCCCGGTTCATTATGTATGCGAAATATAGCCTTTTTCTTATTTCCAAATAAACTCGTTCGTAAATTCCGGTGTCATTCATTTACAGTGGAACTTCCCTATAACGAAGTCTCTATTTAACGGAGATTTCTGCCGAATCTTGTTTTTGGACACCATTAACATGTAAATTAATCTCCATATTACGAAAAATATATTCTATATAACGAACTTTATTTCACTTTCGTGCGTGTATAGCATTCAAACGGAGACGTTGCTGTTGCGATGGGTGTACGAATTTATTTCCGCGGATTGTATGGAAATGAAATTATTTATTTACATAATCATTTTCATTCTTGGTGCTAAACAAAATAATTTTTTTTCGCACTAAGATAAACACTTGCTATCGCCACTCTCTCACACAAACATTCTGGCGCTGACGGTGGGGGCAAGCCCTCGATACAATAAGAAGGGGATTCCAGTTTCGCGAAAATATTACAGATTAATTGTTCGGATACGCGAAAATTTTAATGAACAGTGTATTTTTTTCCCATAATAAACCTAGACAAAGTAATATCACAGACTTTTTTAAAGTTAAGTGTCTGTAATATTCGGAAAAAAGAGAAAAGGTACGCCACTCTTCATAATTTTTGTTGATCTCTCCTTATTAGTAGGGGAGATGGGGGCACATGTGAACATCGCAATTTTTCAATAGTTATTATAAGTTTTTTTATTTGAAAAAAATTACTAAAGATGACAACACCTGTAGACGTATGGTAAAAATATTTTGAAGCTTTTTGACATTTTGTTTGTCCTCTGTAGCTAAAACACTGTTTTTAGATATCAAAAGTAAAATCTTTGTTCCAAGTTGATAAGCGTATAACTTTATTTATTTATTCATTTATTTGAATTTGAGTATTTTAACATATACTATGAATACTAATAATTATTCTTGATAAAGTTCTTTTTTCTTCTAAAATTGAGAAATGTTAATGATTTATCAATTTAACCGAAGCAGCAATGTGGGGCACTTGTGAGCAGACAAGTTGGGGCAGATATGAACAGTACATAAGTGCCCCAATAATCATTCATAATCATCAGTGTTTCTGTTCCTTTCAGTTAACTTAATGATAAATAATGTCAGTTCCATTAGCTATAATTTTCTGAAACAGATGATATTTTCCTCACGCAAAGTTGATTTTGCATTGAAACTTCATCAAACACATCTTTCAGCAAATACATAAAGAGCAACATGTTCGTTTACATTCAATTGTGCTTTAAATAAATTTAATGTTTTCTAAAATGCAATAAGTATTACATATTATTTTACTAAACGGTTTACAACAATATTTTTTATGCATTGTTATTACAAAAGTATTACCTTGAACAACTTTGCAAATTTTTCTATTACATTTGTTCTAAACTTGCAATGATGGCTTACTTCCATATCTAAAATAGTTATGTATATGATGCTTTGAATGGAGATAGATATGAGTAATATTTTAAGAAAGTAAAATTTTTAAATTGATAACTACCGTAAAATCCCTATTGTACCCCACCCCCCCTCTTTCAAAAGAAAGAAGTTAGGGGAGAGGAGGGTTTATAGTCGAGATTTTTTTTTTCAAATCATTAAAAAATCCTTCTTTATCTATAGTTTACAAGTAAATAAGGCAAATGCAACAGTGGGAATCTTTCGTAATTCGGCAGATTTGAGATAAATAGTATGTAAACGCCCCCTCCCTAAATTTTTCCCCAAGCAAAAACCCCTAAGCAAAATTTAAAAGTTTTAATTCCTTTTTTAAAATTGCTTCTTTATTTTTTTTATTTTATCTCAGCAATACTTAATGAATCATCTAAGCCTCCATTCCCAAAATCTACTTATTTTCATTTTATAATCTTTTGCTTAAACATATCACCCAGAAACTAGAGAAATGTATATATATATATATATATATATATATTTCTTTATGGTGAATTTCACAGATAATTAACTAATGATTACGATGACAAATGAATAACAGAATAAAAAGCATGTCAAAGGATATATTTTCTTTGTGTTCACATGTGCCCCACGTGTGTTCACATGTGCCTCACGTGTGTTCACATGTGCCCCACGTGTGTTCACAACTACCCCGTTGATGGGGCACATGTGAACAATTTTTCGAATTTATAAAACTATTAAAAAATGTAAGAAGAACTATACAGGAGATTTTTAAAAAATTACCATGTATAAAAGAAAGATCTATTTACTATATTGAGCAGGTTTTGTTTATAGAAATTAATCCAGTCATGAGAAAAAGCTATATTTATGCGAACTGTTCACATGTGCCCCATCTCCCCTATGTGTTTTTTAGACATTATTCTAATTAAATTAGACATTATTCTAATTAAATTTTTCTCATATGGTTACGTTGAATTAAAAAAAATGCTGCCCGAACTAAAATACATTTTCCCAATATTTACATTGCATATTAGTATTTTTCATTTTATTGTACAAACTTCATGAATTTAAGTTGATTTCTATTTAACGAATTTTCTTCATAACGAAGTGTTTAGATGTAACGGTAAGACTTCGTTAAATGTAAGTTTCACTGTATTTCAACATTTTAGCAATGTAAATGCTTTGGCACTGAAAGGGTTAAAAGAATGTGTTATACAGCGAGGCCTTCCCTTATCCCACGGACTCATCGCACTAGCCTTTGATCATCACATTGGGCCTGTACCCTAGGCCTTAAATTTCTAGGAGGATTGAAGTTTTTCATAACCTTATTTTAATATGTCAAGAAAATAATTTACATTTCCTCAAGACTTGATCAACACTCTGGTAAAGTACCGGGTGTCCTAAAAAGGACTGACTGATTTTAAAATTCAATAACTTGCAAACGGTGACAGATATTTAAAAAATTCTTGCAGGAGGGTCATGCATAAGGTCAAAAGTTTTTTTTTACAGTTATTTTCTATTTTAGTTCGAATCACAAACAATAGATGGCGCTGTAAGCAATAGGCGCTAAATTCAGGCTCGATTTTTGGTACTTTGGGATCCACTCAATACATTTTAATCTCCTTTTTCCGCATGGAAGAAGAGAAAGGCCAAAAAATCGAGCCTGTATTTAGCACCTATTGCTTACAGCGCCATCTATAGTTTGTAATTCGAAATAAATCGAAAATCACTGTAAAAAAAACTTTTGACCTTATGCATAACCCTCCTGCAAGAATTTTTTAAATATCTGTTACCGTTTGCAAGTTATTGAATTTTAAAATCAGTCAGTCCTTTTTAGGACACCCCGTATACGAAATCAAGGTGTGAGGTATGCATATCTGTCCGAGGTGACCGTACGCCATATTAAAGAAAAAAAATTCCGCAAGAGGAGACTTAATTTTTCCGTCATTTTCCAATTTCCATAAATTTGGTTTTAATTTCAATAATTTGAGAATAATTAACTGCCAAACATTGTAATTTATGTTAACTAATGCTTTTGTACAAATTGTTATTAATAATTTTTCCTTAAGAATAAAAAAAAAACTTATTTATTTCTGTCATTATCCTTTAATTTTGATGACCAGTGTATTGTTCAAGAGATGCGTATACATTAGTGTACAAAACTTAATCAACAAACACAAAATGCTATTTTCTGAATACATGAGTGCTCAAAGGGAAATTCTATAAACAGCAAGTTTAGAAAATAGTTTCTACCCTAAACAGCACAGACAGTCGATGCGAAGTTTCCTTGAAGTCACAAGTGTCACAGCCACTACAGTGAACTGAAATGTGATATTTTTCATTCGTTTCATTCTTACTTTCATTTGGTCATTCCCAGGTCCGAAACTAGCCTTTTTTGCACCCGGGGCAAACATGGATTTTGGCGCCCCCCCCCCCCTCTTCCACAAAGTATATTTACAAATAGAATTTTACTAATTTTATAATAGACGACTTATTTAAAAATTTAAAATATGTAATCATAAAATATGTAATACTGAGCTACGTAATCTACAGTGGCGGATCCAAGGGGGAGGTCCCTCTGAACATCAACAAAAATATTCTAAGGATCATTTTTAAAATGACATAGATTATCCGAGACATAGAGTCCCGATTATCTGAGTCCCGCCTAACCGAGTTTCCGCTTTCACCGAGTTATTTTCTTCTGATGGACTGATGGCTTCCCTTATTATGAAACAGTCATTATAAATGAAGTGTTAGGTGTTAGTCTTCCCCTAACACTTCATTTATAATGACTGTTTCATAATAACGGAAGCCATCAGTCCATCAGAAGAAAATGATCCTTTCCAAAGGTATAATCCTTCATTTGGCGCCCCTTCGTTCTGGCGCCCGAGGCACATGCCCCCTCTGCCCCCCCCCCCTTAGTTTCGGCCCTGGTCACTCCACTGAGAAGTCACCATGACTGATACTTTGTGATGAGTCACCAGGTGACTTTACAATGAAGCCATATTGCGAATCTCATGTGAATGTCGTTTGGAGACTCCATTGTAAAGTCGTCATAATTGCTGTTTTGTGATGAATTCCCAAGCGACAGAAAATGAAATCACTTTTTAGAAAGGAACGCGATGGTGACTTCACAGTAGAATCTCGGTCCCTTGAAAGTCATCATGCGACTTCATTGCGACATTATTTGGTGACTCATCACAATGCAAGAAGCAAGGCTCACAATGACTTCAAAATTGAATCTTCAAATGACAGTCACGTGAGAATCACAAGGTGACTTCATTGTGATGTCGCCTGGTGACCTATCCAAAGCAACAGCGTAAGTGATTTTTCAGTGGGGTTACCATATAACGATCATTTGAGAGTAATAATGAGACAAATGAAAGATCCCATATATTGATCCCGGTGTGACTGTGATACTTATGATTATGTGTGACACGAAAGTGATGCCACACAAATTAGCTGTGCTGGGATAGTACCTATTAGCTACACTTGATGTTTATATCATTTTATTTTCAGCACTCACGTGCTCGAAAATTAGCATTTTATGTTTGTAGCTTAAGTTTTGAGCACCAGTGTAGTTTGAATTCATTGTATAGGAGGGGGTGGGAGGGGGGAAGTCCAGAATTTTTCGAAAAATAAATCAGCCAATCAATTTAGATGGACACAAAAACTAGGCAGCGAACCATTTTCTTATGAACTAACTTGAATATGGATACGATCGTTTTAAATGACTAAATTTGCAGAAAATTCTTATACCCACATTCGGCAGATTTCCCAGCTTAGACTTGTCTTCACTCTTATAACACTTATGCACACACATACACATGCACATATTTAACAGAATTCTGTCTTTATTAATCAAAGTGGAATTATTTTGTATTTCAGATGAAATCTGGTGATCTTCGTGTTTTGAAATTTTGATGATGGTACTGTAACGTGTCCGGCGGTTTTGGGGGAACCGAAGGATGATCACTTGGCTATGAAATATAGTTCGATACTTGTCCAAGACTTACCTCCTACCAGAAGCTCCAAAATTGCTCCAAGGTAAGACTGATATATATTTTTCTGTTTATCTACATTTTTATGTTACTATTATTTTAAAGTTAATTTTATTTTATTACTAGCTGCCCCTTAACCCACCCCCTTAAAGTTTTGCAACAAACACCGCTCGCTCATATACACTGGGTGACAAAAATTGCTATATCTTCCATATACATGTTTAATTTAAAAAAAAAAAACTTGCTTACATTTTCACAAATTTTTAAGAATACAGTAGAACCTCGATTATCCGAATTGAGACCGACCATCTTTCGGAAAATCGAAATTTTCGGATAATCGGAAATGCTTCAATTTTAAGATTAAGAAGAAATATAGGGAATATTTCTTATTATGGTAACAAGTGCTTAATAAAAACAAAGCAATAGCAAAATACAAACAAGAATAAATTACCTGAATTTTATTTTTGAAATTAAGTACCTTTCACATGTATCACAAGGGTTTGAAAAAATGTTTTGTTTGTCGCAGTTTCGATTGCCTTTGCTTTGAAGCTCTATCACGGAGTTTTTTAATATTATTAGTTCAGCATCATAAGTCTTTTCCCTGCTCCAGCCATGACAAATCTTTTGCAAAACATTCAAAAGCTTTAGAATTGCTAATTTGTTCGTTTTCTTCGTTTCACTCCGCAGCTTACGGGAGCTCAAGTTAAATTCAAAGGAACACTAAGAAAGGAGATCGAAAATATTTATATGTACTCGTAGTTCGGAAAGGACCGCTTGCACACAAGGGATATAATAGTAAAAAAAAAAAAAAAAAAAAAAAAAAAAAAAAAAGCTTTTAAAAGGGATTTTGCACACAAAGAATGTTATTGTAACAAAAAAAAAAAGCTTTCAAAATGGATTCAGGTTAACCGAGAGTTTCGGTTAAAAGAGTTTCGAATAAAAGAGGTTCTACTGTATTAATAAAATGTCAGACATTCAGAAAATGAATTAAAAAAGAGTATTTTTTGAAGCCGAAAAAAAATCCCATAAATCCCCAAGTTAAATAAATCCCTGAAACAGAATTACCTATTGTCATAATGAATCAGAGTTGATGAAAATTTGAGAACTTCAGTACGTACAAGTCATACGTTTTGTTTGCAAGCTAAACTGAAACATCAAATGCCAATAGAATTGAAAATTGATATTTTTATCATCCCTAATGAATCACTAGGTGACGTCATAACTACCACTAAAGCTGATATGATGCAGAATACTACCTGTTAAATTGTCTTCTCATATTACTCCGGCATCTATCATCGATATTCCGAAGTAGTCGTGTAAACTGTAAATAAACCATCATCAATTACTGAATCGAATCTATAATACATGTACTCCAAGCCGTCATCTAAACGAGTTCTTACACAACGATGCGATGACAATTATGATAATATTAAATGTACGTAGGTTTTAACATGCCGTTCGATCTTTCTTATCGTATCATAAATAAACATTCCTGCTGAAAGATTGGAAATCCGTTCTCCTGCTGAAATGTTCCTTTTTTTCTGTTGATGATAGTATAGGCTAAAAACGTTTTCCTGGATTTGTCCAAATAAAGTTCATATTAGCGATTAATTAAGGTTACGTGGGGAAACTGGACCATGATTTTACAATGTGACTCTGGAGATTCTGGCAATTCAGCTTTAAAACGCTAATATTCATTTGAATTAAGGTCTGAACTTTTCAAAATGTATTCAGTTAGGTTCTCTCTATCAGACAGAAATGCTCAAATTACATTTTAATATCTAAAAGTGAAAAAATATGTATATTTCATCTTTCTTTCCTCATGGGTCCAGTTGCCCCATAAAAATGGGGCAAGTGGACCAGGAGGGTCTACGTTCCACACGCTTTTTTTTTTTTTTTTTTTTTTTTAATATTGGGTAGCAGGTCCTGTTTGAAAAGGTGTAAACAACTAAAAAAAATTAAACCAGGCAGATCATGTACATTATAAATCAACTAAAGGGCGCGTTGTAAGGGAAACCTTTACTGTCAATGTGTCTAAAAAAAAGCACTAAAAGTGAAAATATTAGATTTATTTATACAAAAAACATAAAAATTAAGTAAGTACTTATGTACTTTAGTATAGGTAATAAGTATTAAAGTTACATGGGTATTTTAAAGAAAAAAATAACAAGATAAATCTATGAACAAACGGCTACGTAAGTAAATATGTATCTCATTCTCTTTTTTATTTACCACAATGGAAGTTCGATATGTCCAATAAACCTGTGGAGAATGTAACCATATTTTTATATCGAAGTAAACTATTTTTTATTCGTTTCGATAATTTTCTAATAATCTCACTTTGCCTTATATACGCCTCTTCATCAGTACCGTAAAATTTCGAGCTATAGCTATCACACTTAAGAACTTTGGTTTCATACGCCAACATGTTTTTTTTTTAAATTTATTATGTAATTTTAATAAGGTATTATGTAATTTTCTTTATTGCAAGCAAAAAAACAATGGATAAATTAATTTCCCGTAGTAAGAGGAACTCAAAAAGATATTTATAACTGTTAGGGTAACTGGATCCCCTATGGTGCAGTTACCCCATTCTTGAAAAATTTATGGGGTAACTGGAACACTAGCCTTACATTTGAAACATGAAGTAAATATGTATAGTTACCTAATAATATTAATGTATTCATGTGTCTAATCTTTAAATAAAAAGATTGTTTAGTAAAAGTACTTACCGTATTTTAATAAAAAGCCGAGGAAGTTCAATCAAATGGATGTCGTTTTTTTTAAAAAAAAGAAACCTTAATTTTCGGCAGGGGCGTCGCGTTGGGGGGTTATGGGGGGGGGAGCCTCCCCCCTCCCCCAATATATGTGAACTTGGGAAATTCGAGCTTAGAGTTGGAAAATTATGGATTTTTGAAACAGTTTTTCTTTTCTTTAAGGAACAAGTAAAAAAAAAAAAAAAAAAAAAAAAAAAAAAGATTTTTTTATTGTTTTACTATTTTTCTGAATTCTGTAATAGTAAAATAGTTAAACTTTCAAAAGAAATACAAAAAGCAGCCAGATTCAATTTCTCATTATCTTTCTCTGTCTACGAAAATATCATACATCTACCAGACCTGAATTTCACTACTGTAGTCTAGTGATGGGCGATTCTGGAAAATTTGAGAATCGATTAAAATCGACATCGTATAAAACAGAATCGATCGCAATAAGAATCGATTCTCATAATCTAGAATCGATACTTGAATCGATATTTCGATGTTCACAGATTCACACAAATAAGCTGTAAAATAGTAATTTCAAAACGTAGGGAATCAACAGGGCCGTAACGACTATCTCTCACCCCTCACCGACATTTATGGGGGCCCTAGACAATGTTAGCTGCCCAGAAGTAAGCTAGTACAGACCTTTGAGTCAAATAATAAGGTTTTTTAACTTTTAAAATTATTATTTTTAAGATGTAATTTTGATAATAATTTATATTATATTTAAATTTATCTTTAAAAAAGATCTCGGTCATGTATAAAAAAAGAAAGAAATGATTTTTTTTTTTCATCCGGAAAAGATGTACTTTCTACTCTTATTTCCTTCAACCAAACAGATGGGGACTTACTTCCTATAAACTCCCTAAAACGTGTATAAAATTCTTAAAAATGTGCAGATGAGCAAAATTTTGAAAGCTCTAAATTTATTTAAAAAGTTAAATGGTTTTTCAATCTTTTTAGGGTCTCCTATAAGCGTGGGGGAAATGTAAATATTGCAAATCTTTTAAAATAGCTGTGATGAATGTAATTAACCAATCATCACATACTAATTATCCCCCAATTAATAATCAAAATTCTCCTTTTAATAATATATTTAACTAAAATTTCTTTCCTTTTTAAAATATATATCTCCTTATCTCATTTACAGTTTATAAATATCTTTCTTTTTAATGTTTACCAAATTTTCAGGTGTTAAGAAAAAAAAAATGTTCTCATCCTAGAGTCATTAACAATGAAATAACATACTTTTCTCTGGTTAACAAATAAATAAAAGTATATTCCTTGATTATATGTTTCTTTTTTTTTCCAGCAATAATCTAAAAACTATAAACAGTTATTGACTCATTCGCTGACATGCAGAGTGCACTCACTGAAACAATAATAAATAAAAAAAGAAAAGTATCGAGTTAAACTGATGGCATTGAGCTCACAGTCTATTCACACTAAGTGTATTTTATACTCTTACTTCAAAGAATGCCTTTAGAAAAATAAATTAAGGGGGTATCAGCCGCCCCCCCCCCGTCATATCTCTATACTTAAACAATAAGCCTCCAAATCTCATCAGGGAAGTGCTTTATCAGAATGAACTGGTTACCAAATTTGAAGCAAATCAGATAAAAAAACCCATCTGTCTAAATTAAGGGGGGTTAGCCCCTGTTGCTCCCTTTATACTTAAACAATGAACCTCCAAATTTAATCAGGGAAGCGTCTTATCAGAATTAACCGGTATACCAAAATTGAAGCAAATCTGATAATTCTGAATGAAAAGCCCATTTATCTAAGTGTGGGGGGATAGCCCCCGCACCCCCGTCCTTTATGCTTAACCAATGAACCCCCAAAACTAATCAGGGAAGCGCCTTATGAGAATGAACCTAGAAAAAAAAATTGAAGCAAATCGGATATTTCTATGGAGAGTTATCGCGTTACGTATGTACATACATACAGAAACAGCGGGTACATTAGCTCTCAGGCTTTGATAGCCTGTGAGCTAAAAAGAAAAGTGCCCAGCTAAACTGACGGCATTGAGCTCACAGGCTATTCACACTAACTGTATATTATGCTCTTATTTCAAAGAATAATGCCCCTCGAAAAATAAACTAAGGGGGGGGGGGATTGCCCCTCCCCGTTTCCCCTCTTTATACTTAACCAATGACCCTCCAAATGTCATCAGGGAAGCGCCTTATCGAAATAAATCGGTATACCAAATTTGAAGCAAATCTGATAGCAAAAACCATTTATTTAAATTAAGGGGTATTAGCCCCCTGTTCCCCCCTTCATATTTAACCAATGAACTTCCAAATCTAATTAGGGAAGCGCCTTATCAGAATAAACTGGTATACCAAATTTGAAGTAAATCGGATAGCAAACTCATCTATCTAAATTAGAAAGGGTATTATCCCCTCGTCCCCCCTCCCCCCCCTTTAGACTATAACAATGAACCTTCAAATATAATCAGAGAAACTCGTTATCAAAATTAACCAGTATACCAAAATTTGAAGAAAATCTGATAATTCTGCATGAAAAACCCATTTATCTAAGCTAAGGGGGAGGGGGGATTAGGCCCCGTTTCCCTTTTATACTTAACCAATGAGCCCCCAAAACTAAAGGGAAGCGCCTTAGCAGAATGAACATAGAAAAAAAATTGAAGCAAATGAGTTATCGCGTTACGTACGTATATACATACATACATACAAAACCGACGGGCACATTAGATCTCAAACTTTGATAGCCTGTGAGCTAAAAAGTGCCAAGAGCATGTAACTAGTGGGGGGGGGGGGGACAGAAAATAAAAGATGACATTAAAAGCTTTCCAACAATATATTACACGCGATGGTTTGGAATAAACAATAAATATGCCCCCCGGGGGACAGGTAAGTCTCAAACGGTAGGAGGGGTGACCTCAAATGTATCTTTGGTCAAGGTTTCAAAATGTGGATTTATAATAAAATAGAACGGGAATTGGGCATTTTTAAAATAGCATGCATATTTTGAACGGCCCTATAAATTAAGATTGGAGAGTAAGAGGGGGAGGGGCGAAAAGGATTAGAAGGGACGAACTTGAAAAATACAACATAATAAACTAGTAACCCAAATAACTAGGCTTCTAAACAAAAGTATAACGATTTAACCTAGTATTGAATTCAGGGGGTGACCCGGGAGAACATTGGAATGTCCCTCCCGAAAGTTTTGAGATTTTATGCTTTTTAATGGACAAATGTCCATCCCCTCTTACGGAACTCTAAAATCTCCCCTCTCCCTCATACCGACCGGAGCAGTATAGAAATCAACCCGCCATTCAACACTGAACCTAGAAAGCAAAAAAAAAAAAAAAAAGGCTCTTATACAAAATTTTACAGCAATTCTGCCACTAAAACAGTACAATTGGAGGAATCTATTCAACCCGAATCGTGGATCATACGCGATGCGATTTGAATTGAAGTAAATCAAAAAATAACAATTTCACCCGCATCTAAAAATCGGCATCGAATCTGAACTGAATCGATTCGCCCGAATCTAAAGAATTGAAGTAAATGAAAAAATAGCGATTCTGCCCACATCTAAAGATCGGCATCGAATCGAAACTGAATCGATTCGCCATTTCTGATCTTAATTTACGGTCAGAATCGATGCGTTAATTTTTTCTTGCTTTCTTTTGTCTTTAGAAAAGAAAGCGTTGGATTCGTAAAAAATTTCGACTTCCCGTTTTCGAAGGATTTATAGTTTTAGAAGATCTTGTCCGGAATACGATTTGACTATTTTTATGCATTGTCTGTCTGTCAGTCTGTCTATTTGTTTGTCTCTGAGAAAAAAATTGTGGGCAGTCTATTTCAAGAACTAATGCATGGAATCTGTTGAAACTTTAGATTCAATTAGACTTTCATATAAATTGGTGCTGATTACTTTTTGATGTAAATCTACGGGCAGGTGCAGCAGCTATGCTGCATTTTTCCCGATTTTCGCAATAGCTCTATCTCAAGAATTAATGCACGGATTTTCATCAAACTTCGCATTCACTTAGACGTTGGCATAAATTATTGCATATTGGATTTCGGTGTAAATCACCCGACAGGGGGCGTTGTTATGCAGATTTTATCAGCAGTGTTGAATTCAGACAATTTTCTCCGGGAGGGATTTCTGCGGATCCAGAGAGGGACAGTTCAGATGGGAAGGGGATTGGACTTTTGTACATTAAGCATAAAATCTAAAACCTTGGGGGGGGGGACATTTGAATGTTATACGGGGGGGGCGCATATCCCTCCGGGCTACCCCCGGAATTCAACACGTTTTTCTGGATTTAAACGATTTTAGGGATCATATCTCAAGAACTAATGAACTGAATTTCATCAAACTTAATATTCTGACATAAGTTGTTCATGATTAGGTTTTCGTGTAAATGATATAACAGGTTGTGCTGCCATGCTGCTTTTTTTTAGCAGTGTTGAATTCAGACATTTTTCTCCAGGAGGGATTTCTATGGTTCTGAAGAGAGACATTTCAATGTTCCGGGGGGGGGGGGGTGTCCACCCGTACCAGCCCCTGAATTTAACACTGTTTTTCAGAATTTACACGATATTAGCGATAATATCTCAAGAAGTAATGACCGGAATTTCATCAAACTTAATATTATGTGTCATTGACATAAGTTGTTCCTGAGTTTTTCGTGTTAATCATGTAACAGGCTATACCGTTTTTGTTTTGTTTTTCTTTTTTTTTTTTTTTTTGCATGATATTCGTGATAGCCATATCTCAAAACTAAGGCACGGAATTTAATCAAACTTCATATTCTGTTACACTTTCAGATAAATAGATCCTTATTAGGCTTGGGTGTATACTGCCCAACAGCTGCCACTTTTATGCTCTTTGAATTGGAATTTTCCGTTGCGGACATCTAGGCTAATATCAGACGAACGTCTTTTTGCACGCTTTTTTTTTCGCTCTTACACCGTCCCTACACATGATAGCGAAGGTGTAGGGATGGCGTAAGAGCGAAAAAAGCGTGCAAAAAGAGGGTGTGGGCTGAAATGAAATTCAATGATTTGTTAGGAAAATGCAATGCTTATACTTTCTTTTAAAATGCACATACTTCAACGAACCTATCCTTTTTGAATCTTCATGATGCGCATAGGTTATCGTTTAAATTTGACACTGTGATAACGAATTTTGAAGTTTTAACATTTGTGAGGCAGATGAAAGTTTTGGGTTTGGCACATCCAACTATTAGGTAGCTTTCATTACAAAAAGCTACCTATTGCAGCCGTTCGGAGGAAAGCGATTTCAAAAAATTTTGGTATATTTTCATCGATCATGACCCCCAGACCCCGAAACCACCCTCCGTTCAAAAGTTGATATATATATATATATATATCTGATCTTTGTCATACTGTAACTCTCGTGTTTATGAACCGATTTGGATGAAACTCGGTGTGTACATAGTAGACACCAATGTCTCGACCGAGTTCGTTGGCCAGCTTCATCGGCCATCTTGTTTCAAAATGGCAGCCATTTAAAATTTTTAAAAAAATTTAAAATTTGAAATGTGGTACCAAAAAATTAAGAATTGAAAAATATTTTTTCTTATGTATTTGACCTTGATACAAAGATTACGGAGCAGTTTTTGTTTTGTCTATATCTTAAAAAATGGCTGAGTTATAGCACTTTCAATTTCTAGCGTGGCTGACATTTTGAAACGACCTGATATTTGTCACGCAATAACAGGCGTATTTATGAATCGATTTAGATGAAACTCGGTGTGTACATAGTACATACCAAAGTCTCGACCGAGTTCGTTGGCCAGCTTCATCCGCCATCTTGTTTCAAAATGGCGGCCATTTAAATATTTTTTTTTTTAATTTAAATTTGAAATGTGATACCAAAAAATTGAAAATTGAAAATATTATTTTCTTATGTGTTTGACCTTGATACAAAGATTCGTGAGCAGTTTTTGTTTTGTGTATATCTTAAAAAAGGGCTGAGTTATAGCATTTTGAATTTCTATTGTGGCTGTCATTTTGAAACGACCTGATATTTGTCACGCGATAACAGGCGTATTTATGAACCGATTTAGATGAAACTCGATGTGTACATAGTAGACACCAATGTCTCGACCGAGTTCGTTGGCCAGCTTCATCGACCATCTTGTTTCAAAATGGCGGCCATTTAAAATTTTTAAAAAATTTTTAAATTTGAAATGTGGTACCAAAAAATTAAAAATTGAAAGATATTTTTTTCTTATGTATTTGACCTTGATACAAAGATTACGGAGCAGTTTTTGTTTTGTCTATATCTTAAAAAATGGCTGAGTTATAGCACTTTCAATTTCTAGCGTGGCTGACATTTTGAAACGACCTGATATTTGTCACGCGATAACAGGCGTATTTATGAACCGATTTATATGAAAGTCGGTGTGTACATAATACATACTAATGTCTCGACCGAGTTTGTTGGCCAGCTTCATCCGCCATCTTGTTTCAAAATGGCGGCCATTTACATTTAAAAAAAAATTAAAATTTGAAATGTGATACCAAAAAATTGAAGATTGAAAAATATTTTTTTTTCTTATGTGTTTGACCTTGATACAAAGATTTCGGAGCAGTTTTTGTTTCGTCTATATCCTATAAAAAGGCTGAATTATAGCACTTTGAATTTCTAGAGTGGCTGACATTTTGAAACGTCCTGATTTTTGTCACCCGATAACAGGCCTATTCATGAACCGATATGGATGTACCTTGGTGTGTACAAAGAACATACTAATGTCTCGACCGATTTCGTTGGCCAGCTTCATTAGCCATTTTGATTCAAAAGGGAACATTTAAAAAAAATTATTTAAAATTTAAAATGAGGTTTGGAAAATTAAAAAGGTTTTTTTTTATGTGTTTGACCTTGATACAAAGATTTCAGGGCAGTTTTTTTTTCGTCTACATCTTAAAAAAAGTTTGAGTTATAGCACTTTGAAATTTCTAGCATGGCTGACATTTTGAAACTATCTGATAGTTGTCACGCGATAACACACGTATTTATTAACCTATTTGGATGTAAGAAGGCATTTGGATAGTATATAGCAATGTCTCGACTAAGTTCACTGGCCAGCTTCATCCGCCATCTTGAATCAAAGTGGCGGCCATTAAATTTAAAAAAAAAAATTATATTTAAAGTGAAGTGCAAAAAATTTAGAAATCGAAAAAGGTTTCTTTCTTAAGTGTTTGACTTTGATATAAGGATTCCGGAGCATTTTTTGTTTTGTCTTTATCTTAAAAAATGGCTCAGATACAGTAGTTTGAATTTCATTATGTGGGTGACATTTTGAAAAATCTAATTTTTGCCTGCGACAGCACTCATATATATCAACCGATTCCGATGTGAGCGAGCGTGTGCTCAGGAATTACTAAGGTCTCGACCAAGTTCACTGGTTAGCCTCATCCACCATGTTCTCTTAAAATGGCAGGCACTTCACATATCGCCGAATTTGGAAACCAAATATAACTTTAAATAAAATCAGCTTGGATAAAGCTGACTAATTTCGCGAAATTCTCATTCATAAGGATTTAGTATTGATAAAAATTAGTATTGAATCTTGTATAATCGGTTTCCACTAAATTGAGCTTCGTGTGTTTGAATAACATCAGCTAGCTTTTTAAAAATAAGGAATTTGAAAGCTACCTTTTCCTCCCGGCACTGGCCGGAAGGACTTTTTTATCTTCAATTTTTGAAGGAAAATGAAAATGATATTACCTTATTTTGTCTTAGAGACATCGATTAAAAAATTCCTAGTATCGATTAAATCGAGTTGGCCATAGTATCGATTAAATCGATTAAAAAAATCGAAATCGCCCATCACTACGTAGTCCACCAACAGAGTTCTCTAATACATTTCCTCCAAAACTTTGCTCCTTTCTCAAAAATCTAAAAATATGAGGCTATTTTCATATGAAGTATGATTATGACCGACACATTTGAAGACAAAAACTTTCATTAAATGAACCAATAATTATAATTTTTACGTTTTTAGTTTCAGCATTTTTCGTCGGATTTTTTTTTTTTTTTTTTTTTTTTTTTGCGTATGAGTATCATTATCATTAAACACACATTGAAAATATCATTTTAGTTGCGAAATAGAGCAATTTGTTTCCAGTTGGGAAATTTTTGAATTATAAGTTGGGAAAATTTTGAACTCTCCCCCCCGAAAAAAATTTTGTAGCTACGCCCCTGATTTTCGGTAACAACTATCACAGCAAAAGCACACAACGTTGTTTCAAGAAGTAGAGATGGGGATGCAATGTTGATAAAAGCTAAAACTTAAAAATTCATCAACGGTATTTTATAAAATGGCCTATGACCCAGTTACCCCAGCTTACCTTACGTCTTTTGACAGCATCACAAAATGCACATAGTTTAGAATTTTGCTGCTCTAGCTCTAGTTGAATAAAATGAATATAAAATCTTTCAACGTCGATATTGAAGATTGTTAAATTTTGAGTTGTAACATTATTCTATGGGAAAAATAGCGGAAAACGTAAGAAGACCAGCACCATCCAGTACACTGATTTTCGAAAACGTTTCTGAGTAGTTTCACAGTGTATTATTCAGTTTTCTCATCCGGAATGTCGGTTTTTAGGAGGCTACCAATTATCGAATTAAACATTTTCAGTTGATTTACCGTGTTTTTATGAATGCTGTATTTTAAAACTGTTTTTTTTTTTTTAACCATTTGTGAAAAATGGTTATTGTCCTCGGTCAGGGTAGGAAATCAAAAACATATCTGAAGCGTTTTATTAGTTGAATCCCGCATTTTATTCGCTTTCTGATTGGTCTATACAGTAATCTGTATTTTCCCTTTACTTTAAACAGAGATGGATACTTATGTTGCCACTATGACAAAAAAGTAATAAAAATTACAAAAAAAATTAATAACTCAGAAACAAATTGAGATACAGCTTTCAAACAAATTGCATTTAAAAGTACATTTTTTTTCTCTATACGACGGTGTAAAAAGTAATAGTGTAGGATGTTTAGAAGTTTAAGAAGGAAATTTCATTTAAAATGGGTCCAGGAATATTAATGTTTAATCCATGGCGTACGTAATGTATGACCAGCTCCGTAGAAATTTAAAAATTTACAGTACCGAAAAATGTAATCCATGGCGTACGTAATGTATGATCAACTCCGTGCGATTTTTTATGTCTTAAATTTTAGTCTTTGAAAAAAATCTTTTTCCAAATGGTCGTTGTAATTTGTTAAATTGCATTTTTTTAAATGTAATAATTGCAATATTTCAAACAGATTTACAAATAAATCTATACTAATATTATAAAGAAGTAACGTTTGTGCGTTTGTTTGTAGACGGGGTAAAGGGATATCTCTGGAACTGTTGAGATTATTTTAAATATAATGGTGGAAAAATGCTGATGGCAATCTCTGCTCGTCGATACAACAAACCCTAAGGTGTTGTAGGAGCATAAAAATTCTGAAGTCGCGATTTTCGTAATATTGTTGGGCCTGAAACTTGAAATTTACTGTGGTAGTTTATTTTAAGATGTAAATGCTCTGTAAGGACAGTTCCTAAAAAGCTCAAAATGTAAAAGGATGAAATGAGCGGAAAACGTTCAAAAAACATTCTAAATTACGATTTACTTGGAACTGTTAAGGTTCGAAACTTGAAATTTGGCATGGCTGTTACTTTTAGGACGTAAATGCTTGCTCAGAACAGATTCTTAAGAAATTCCCAATTGTAAAAGGGTGCAGGAATATAAAACGTTCTAAAATTGCGATTTCTGTGACACTGCTGAATCTAAAAATTTTAAATTTTGCATGGTAGTTATTTTTAAGATATAAATGCTTTCTAAGAATAGTTTCTAACAAATTCGAAATTTGAAAAAGATGAAATGAGTGGAAAACCTTCCAAAAAAACCTTCTAAATTACGATTTATTTGGAATTTTTAGACTTGAAACTTGACATGTATAATAAAACTAGATTTCTTTCCTCCACAAACAATCCAAAGATATTACGCAATTTAAGTGGAACACAACGGGTTGCAACGCTGCTAGTAATTCCTAATTGTTAAATCAGGCAAAACTATAAGGTTAGTGAAGTCAAAACCTGATACCTCTAAGGTGAAGTTTGGGACCCATATATGCCTCTCTGTTCCTCAAAATATTTCTCAACTGTCAAAATCTGTCTTATAAGTTTCTACAGGGGGTGCTCCTACGTAGGCGTGTTGGAACAATAAAGTTACACGCGTGTTGCTCCTTGTCAACTACACACCCTTTTTCTGTCCGTGACGCGTGTATCAACCGCTGCTTGTTACACAACGGAAGCCATCAAGTTATTACCCATTTTTGCACATTTTTTAGAGTATAGAAAAAGTTACTTGAATTGAGATGTGCTTCTGTTCGAGTCTTGATTTTTTATTTATTTATTTATTTTTTTTCTGGAGGTTGCATTAATGGGTTTTTCTTACAGACAGGATATGAATGACTGGAATTCTTGAGTGAATTATGTGATTTATGGCCATTGTATGTTATATTTTGCAGTTAATGTTGGGCGTTATCGAAAATTTCACAGTTATTTTTTATTAATTTATTTGCATTTTTAAGAATGTGACGACCAAACCCTATTTCTTGAGATCTTGAACATTTTACATTATCATTATCTATGATTGGTTGGCTGTTTTCTTTTTCTCTCTTCCCCTTTTTTTTAATAAAAAGAAATTAAAAATCCATTGATAACCATAAAACAAAATGATTTTTATCTACAAAACTTCTCCTTCAAATATCATAAAAGTAAAATAAATAAATAAATAAATAAATAAAATAATACACGCCTCCCGAAGGAAGTAATTGGTTTTTCTTCCGTTCAAACCGTCGGCTGTAAACTACAAGATCCAGCAGTAGTAGTACTAGTCCTGCGACTAGTGCAACCGGAAGAAGATTTTCTTTTCCTTTTCAAAACTTATATTTTTTCTTTAATTTTACGATGTTTTTAACGACCGCAATTTTGCTCCTCGCCAATTACTCACCTTTTTTATTGCCCGTAACAGTAAAATCTATGAACGGATAAATTTCTGCTTGTTTCACAACAGAAGCCACCAAATTATTATTCTTTTTTGACATTTTTCAGGCTGTAGAAAGATGTTCTGTCATTTTAGAAACTCTCCAAATATGGAAACAAAAAAGGCATTTACTGCGGTTGGGATATGTTTTTTCCCTTCTTTAAAATACCCTGTCACTGTGTAAGTGTGTTATTATACATGAATTTAATATCATGTTATTTAAATGGGAAAAAGCACCTTAGACATTTTTATAAGAATTCTGAGCTTTGCCCCTTGCGCCTTTCGTGCTCCAACACCCGGCGCAATAAATGCCTCCCGGTCTTATGGCAACCTTACGTTTCGCTCTTTTTTTTTTTTTTTTTAATCGTATTTTATGTTTGACTAGCCGCCCTTGGCGACCAGTTTGGTCTCCTTTAAACATATGCTAAGCATTGCATCACGTCACCGTTATAAATAATTCAATTTATTTGCTCAGTCCTTCGCCAAATCCGAAGATTTTGATACAGAAATTCGAACTCGGTATTTTTATGTTAGCCGGGCGTAGGTGATAAATCGCCAAACATTGTTCTCGTAGTATTTTTTCGCATTTCGTTAATTTCATTTAAAATATAGTACTTTCACTCATATTATTTAAAATGCATAACTTGAATTTAAAACTGAAATATTCAAAATTTATGACTCTCAATTATTGCTTTAAAAAAAAGAAAATGAAAAAAAGAGAAAAGTAATAAATAATACCATAAACTATGACATTTAATTTCAACATCAAAGCTTTATTTTAAGTTACCACGCGAAAAATTGTTTATGACAGTCGCATGAAATGGGCTATAATACTGATGACATGATATTTAAAATATAAGGAACAATATTTGGCGATTTATCATCAGCTCCCGGCTAAGATTAAATTACTAAATTGGCCACTTGGCATACAAAAAGTGAAGCGGTCAACCCGGAACTGTTGATGACAGTCACATGACTTAGGCTTTTATTATATAAATAATACACCAACACACATTGAAACTAATACCCTTTTATTTTTAAAAACACATTTTTCAAAACATCAGTTGCAATTGCCACAAAGCACTGAATTTGTTATGCCTTTACAAATCCAGCTCCTTTTTGGTAAATATGGGACTCATTTGGGACACGTTTTAAGGCAAAATAAAATGCCAGGTTTTTTTGTTTTTTACTAAATTTCTTTTGACGCAATTTTAGTTTTTGATTTTAAAAAAATACTGCTTAATATTAAACCATTGTCTCCTGCGGTAATTTTTTTTATTTACCAATCTTCAATCTCCATGTATCACTTCAAATATATTTTACTGTGAAATAAACCCGTTTAATTGACGTCGCCCTTACGTCTGTGTCTACTGTGACGTATGTGATGACGTATTCGCATGGATACAAAGGTGTCATAATAAGTCTTACAATTTCTAATTTTAAAATGTTAAAAAAGAAATGTTATTGACATATTAATTTCTTTTAAATTTTAATGGCTTTTGTTAAATCTATTGTCCATGTTTATTTATTTGTTATTATCCTCTCATCTTTATTCTCGTGATACCTTTTATATATGATGTAACGTGAATCAGAAATTGTATTGTTTCTTTATTGTTTGAATATTTTTATGGAAGAAGGTAAAAAGCTTTACCGGTAAATAAATTATTTTTGTTTTGAGAAGTTAATTGACTTCTTTATGTACATTTTAAGTTTATAAATTCATAATTGGCGTCCGCATTATATTCTGAAAGCTGGGTTGTTAAAATAACATCCTTTTGAACGCTTTAATTAACATTGTGACGTCCGGCGCGACAGGACATTTTACAAGATTTATTTGAGGCAGAATGTTTCAAGCCATTAAAAATTTTAAAAAGGTCGACTTAAAGTTCGTGGTTGAAGAGCTTGGGGAAACAATCCCGCAAGATTATACGATTGGGACACTAAAGGAAATTATTTTGAATAGTGATGAATATAAACAGGATCCCGCTTTTGTACAGGAAATTTTATCCAACGCTGTTGCTGAGAGAAAGGAAAAAGAAAACGAGGCTAAGAAGTTAGAAAAGGAGAAGTCGGATCAAGAATTAAAGGAGAAGGGAGAAGTCGAAAAAGCTGGATCAAGAAGTAGAGTTAAAAAAGTTGGAATTTAATCATCAATTAGAATTAGCAAAAATCCAGTCACAGGGACAAATGCAAGGTGAGTACATTTCCAATGATTACGAAACTAATAATTCAATAAAGAAATTTACGTTGCCCAAGTTGGAATTTCGCCAATTTGATGGGGATTTAAAGGAATGGTTGCCATTTTGGAGTCAATTTGAACAGATTCACAATGATCAAGATTGCCAGAAAATAAATTCCAGTATTTGATCCAAGCAACTGTCACTGGATCTAGAGCGCGAGAAGTTGTTGATAGTTTTCCGCCAACTGGCGCTAACTATGCCAAAGCTATAGAGAGTCTTAAAGCTCGTTTCGGTAGGGAAGATCTTTTAGTTGAAGTGTATGTGCGAGAATTATTAAAATTAATTATATCTGTGCAATCAAAAGGAAAATTTTCTATTACATCATTGTATGATAAACTTGAGTTATATTTACGAGCTCTTGAGACGTTAGGTGTCACAACGGATAAATGTGCTTCAATATTATATCCAATGGTAGAATCTTGTTTTACTGCTGAATTTTTGAAAGCGTGGAATCGAACACATACGAATTCGGTTAGCTCTGATGCAAAAGAGCGCCTAGATAATTTAACGGCGTTTCTCAAATCTGAAGTTGAAGGAGATGAAAGAATTAATTTGGCAGTGGCAGGTTTTGGTTTGGCGAGAAAAGATGACGCGAGTTTTAGAAAAAACAAAAGTTATAACGATGTTAATAAACATTTACCAACTGCTGCTACTTTATTAACAACTTCTTCAAGACCAGATTTAAGAAAAAATTGCGTTTTTTTGCAAAGGAAGACATCTGAGTTCAGAATGCTTTTCGGCACGGAAGATGAGTTTTAATGAAAAGCAGAATATGTTGAAGGACAAAAGATGTTGTTTTTCATGTTTGGCAACAGGTCACACAACGAAGCAATGTAGAGCTATCTTGAAGTGTTTCTTTTGTGATAAAAGACATGCGTCTGTGATGTGTCAAACGCTCGATAAGAATAAGTTGAATGAAAAGAAAGAGGAAGACGCAGAAAAGTCGTCTGGAAAAGAAGTAAATATGGCCAATTTCAATAGAAATCCTAAAGTGTTTCTTCAGACGCTCAAGGCAAAAATATTTTCCGAAAACAAAAAGAAAGATGTTAGACTAATTTTGGACTCAGGTTCTCAGAGATCGTATATTTTAAAACATTTAGCCGAAGAAATGAAGTATTTACCTCTTCGAGAAGAAAAAGTTTCTCATTCCCTTTTTGGCGGAGTCATAACAAAGGATTATAATTATCGTTTCTACAAGGTGAGATTAAGCGATTTGAAAGAAAATTTTAAATGTAATTTTGAAGTTTTGGATCAAAACATTATATGTGAAAATGTTATGCCTGTAGGAAAAGGATCCTGGTTTAAAGAATTATCGAAAAAAGGCATCAGTTTGACGGATGTTGGTGAATCTCCAGAATCTATTCAAATATTGATTGGAGCTGATGTAATGGGAAAATTATTGACAGGTCGTAGAGAAATACTCTCGTCGGGATTAGTAGCACTGGAAACATTTTTAGGGTGGACCTTAATGGGAAAGGTGCCTCATGATAATGAGTCTAAAGAAAATTTAGCTTTGTCAGTTACGTCTATGTTTGTAAAGGAAGCAGAGATTGCTGATTTATGGAAATTGGATTTGCTTGGAATAAATGATCCGATTGAAAAACAATCTAAAATGGAGATTGATCGCCAGGTTAAAGAGCATTTTTTACAGACAGTAAAAATGAATGAAGATAATCGTTATGAAGTTTCTTTGCCATGGTCAGAAGATACACCACCTTTACCTGATAATTTGAGTTTAGCCAAGAAAAGATTGAGTAACGTTACAAACAAGTTGCTTTCCGATAACATTTATCAAAGGTATGAAAAAGTGCTTTTAGGGTGGCTTGATGATCAAATTATAAAGGAAATTCCACAGGCTGAAATGAACCTTTATGGAAATTATTTACCTCATCGACCAGTAATAAAAGAGAGCAGTACAACTCCCATTCGTCCAGTGTTTGACGCTTCAGCTAGAATGCAGAACCATCCATCTTTGAATCAATGTTTTCATTGTGGGCCAAATCTTATTGAATTAATTCCTGACATTCTCTTACGATTTAGAAAAAATAAATTTGGTGTTGTAGCTGATATCAAGAAAGCATTTTTACAAATAGCTATTCGTAAAGAAGATCGCGACTATTTGCGTTTCTTGTGGTGGAGTAATCCAGAAGAAAGAAATATTAGAATGTTTCGACATACTAGAGTGGTGTTTGGAGTCAAAAGCTCTCCTTTTCTTCTCGGTTCCGTCATAGAATATCACATTAAAAACGATGAAGAATACGACCCCAATCTTAAACAGCAATTGCTGAGAAGCTTTTATGTTGACAATGTCGTTGCTAGTGTCCACACACAGGAAGAATTGGAAAGGTTTATAACTGATTCTAAATCTCTTATGGCTAAAGGTGGATTTGATTTGAGAGGATGGGAACAGACAGAAGAAAGAAACAATATCGAAAATAGCGAAGAAACTGCTGTACTGGGATTACAATGGAACAGACTTCTAGGCGTTTTAAAAATTAACGTAAGCTGGACGAAAGATATAAATATAGAAAAAATAACAAAAAGAATCATGCTATCGGTTGCACATAAAGTTTTTGATCCAATTGGTTTTACTGCTCCAGTTATGATATGTCCCAAGATGATGTTACAGAAAACATGGAAAGAAGGAATCATCTGGGATGAAGAAGTTACTAGTGATATAAAAAATGAATTTATTGAATGGTTTCATGAATTAAATTGTTTACAAGAAATTCAGATTCCTAGATATATTCAGTTCACCCCAGATAATTTAAAAGGTTGTACTCTTCACACATTTTGTGATGGAGGTCAGTATGCGTATGCTGCTGTTATATTTTTGAGGATAGCAACTAAAGATCGTGTAGAGTTATTCCTTCTTGCAGCGAAATCCCGCATAGGTCCTTTAAAATGTGGAACTATACCTAGAATGGAACTTTTAGCTGCTTTGATTAGTGCTAGATTGGCTAAATCATTAACTAATGGTATGGGCTGGGAAGATATGGAAAGATATTTTTGGAGCGATTCCACAACAGTGCTTGCATGGATATCCAGGAAAGAAAACTGGTCTGTTTTTGTTAGAAACAGAGTTCAAGAAATAAAAAATTTGACTGATCCTGTTTTATGGAAACATATACCTGGTGAAATGAATCCAGAAGATCTGCCATCTAGAGGATGTAAAGCAAGACCGCTGGTATCTCTCAAATGGTGGGAGGGTCCATCTTGGCTTAAAGATTCTAAAGAGTATTATAAATATATGGATTTCAAGTGCCAAGACATAAACGAAGAAGAAATTGAAAAAGAAAAATTGAAGTCTACAAAATTACTGGTAAATGTTGATGAAAGTCCAGAGAAAAGCTGGTACTACCAGTATTTTTACAGTTATGAGAAAATCGTACGTCTTGTTGGTTGGATACTTCGTTTCAGATATAATTCTTCTAATCCAAAGGAACAGATCAAAGGAGAATTGATGAATCTTGAATTTAAGAGAGCAGAAACGAAGATAATTTGGATGATACAAAAGGAATATTTTTCCCATGAAAGTGAGGGGAGATTGAAAACTCTGGAGACGTTTAAGGATGAACAAGACATAATACGTGTAAAGACTAAGATTACGTATAGACAAGACAATATGGATTTCCTCACACCTATGGTTGTTCCTTCAAATCATGAAGTTGTCAAACGATTAATTTTACATTACCACCTCAAAAATTGTCATGCAGGTCCTCAGATTCTTCTGAATTTGCTTAGAGAAAAATACTGGATTTTGAATGGAAGAAGAACTGTGAGCTCTATTCTATCAAAATGTACCATTTGTAAAAGATTTAATTCGAAGAATTTAGAATCTTCTCCAGTTTCTCTGCCAGAAAATCGAGTGAAAGATGCAGCTGTATTTCAGATTATCGGCATTGATCTGGCTGGCCCTTTGTTTCTTAAAAATAAACGGAAGAGTTGAGTTATCTTATTTACATGTGCCATCTACAGAGCTGTGCATTTGGAGCTTGTGACTTCAGGTTCTACAGAGTCATTTTTAATGACTTTGCGAAGATTTGTATCTCGTAGAGGAAGACGTTCTGTTATATATTGCGACAACGGTTCCAATTTTGTTGGTGCATCCAATTTTTTAAAAAGATTGAACTGGAATCGCATACAGAAGTATGGAGCAATAAATTCTTTCAAATGGAAATTCAATCCTCCGACTGCTGCTTGGTGGGGCGGATGGTGGGAGAGGCTCATCAGATTGATGAAAGATCTATTAAAAAGAGTCTTGGGAAAAGCCTGTTTGAACTATGAAGAGATGATAACTGTATTAGCTGACTGCGAAAGTATTATAAATTCGCGACCACTAACTTACATGTCTGAGAAAGAGTCCATCAAACCCATATCACCGGACATGTTTCTGAAAGATATTCATGAATGTGGTTTACCAGACGTTGATGCGGTTGAGGAAGGTTCTCTCACTAGAAGACTTAAATATAGGCAAGAACTGCAAGAAGAGCTCAGAAATCGATTTAGATTAGAATATTTGGGTCTCCTTATCCAACGACCAAATGGGAGAAGATTGCAACGTTCAATTGCTGTAGGAGATATAGTCTTGGTGGGAGCAGATAACAAGAAAAGAATCAATTGGCCCTTAGGACGGGTTACAGAGCTCATTCGGGGCAAAGACGGAAAAGTTCGTCTTTTGAAGTTACAGACGTCTCATTCGCAGATGATTCGGCCTATTCAAAGAATTTACCCTCTGGAAGTGTCATCAGTGGATTTTACTGAAAACAATTTTCCTAAACCAACTTTGAAGGAAAATCAGGTTGAGCCTGCAAAAGACGAATCGCAAATTAAAAAGACGAGATCTGGTAGAATGATAAAGGTTCCAGAAAGACTCGATTTATGATGTTTATGTAAATGTTGTATTTATTTAATGTGAAGTTTTGATTATAATATATAATCAAAAGGTGGGAGGATGTTAAATCTATTGTCCATGTTTATTTATTTGTTATTATCCTCTCATCTTTATTCTCGTGATACCTTTTATATATGATGTAACGTGAATCAGAAATTGTATTGTTTATGGTTGTTGTTTGAATATTTTTATGGAAGAAGGTAAAAAGCTTTACCGGTAAATAAATTATTTTTGTTTTGAGAAGTTAATTGACTTCTTTATGTACATTTTAAGTTTATAAATTCATAATTAGTGTCCGCATTATATTCTGAAAGCTGGGTTGTTAAAATAACATCCTTTTGAACGCTTTAATTAACAGCTTTACTATAATAGAGGCAACAAAAATATTTCATTGCTGTGGATGAAAGAGAGAAATAGGTAAATGCTCTCATTTTCTCCTTATTGATGTCATTTTCTCATTGAAATTGAAAAGAAACCCAAGGAGGAAATTTTAACCTCTTTGAATTCAAAAGTTGAACAGTTATTATTTCATATTCTCATTTCATACATCCGAATTAGTAGTTACCCAAGGAGGAAATTTTAACCTCTTTGAATTCAAAAGTTGAACAGTTATTATTTCATATTTTCATTTCATACATCCGAATTAGTAGTTTCATAAAATCTTTTCAAAAGTTTGTTTCATACATTCGTTTCATTAGGATTTTATATATATTGAATAGATATTAAATAAAGTTTTATCTTTATAAGCTGTACGCGGTGATTTAGTCTTAATGTCTATGACATTAAAAATGTTAAATTATGATTACATTTAAAAGTTATATAACAGATAACCCATGAAAATTATTTCATCTTACGACATAGTACAAGCATGAGGACACGTATTAAATACGTGCCCAGAGTTATTCAAATGTTATAATCGAACATATATTATGGGAGAAAAACTGCATTAATTTTGATGCGTCATGATGGTGAATGTTTAAATTTGTACACTGCTTCTTAAAGATTTAAGTCAAAAAATATGCATATATCACGGAGATTTAAGTGAAAAACTAGGCATGTGTCATGATGATTTATGCCAGAAATGTGTATATAAATATATATCATGAAGATTAATGTTTAAAACTGCTTTACATATGTCACTAAGATAAATATCTGAAAAGCAATAAATTAACAAGAAAGATTTATATGTAAAAAGAAACATGAATGATGGAACAGGTACATTTATTGTGATTTTTCACGTCAGAAAGTACATTATATTTAAACAAGTATGAAAAACCACGTGTCATGCATAGGTAATGAAACACTTTCCAACACATCTAGAAAACTATAACGAAACTTCACGTTAAATAAGATGAAAGAAAATATATATGAAAACAGTTTGAAACAGAATTAAAAAACCAGTTTCGGCAATTACTTTTTATAGTCCAAAGAGAAGTCTAGTTATGTTGTGCAGACCTCTATATGATATATAAAAATGCATAACAGGCTAAAATTTAGTTGCGTTAGAAAATTCATTTTAACAATTTTCGCCAATACATATGTAAATGCACTCGAATTTTTTCGAACAGTATTGTATATTGTCTAAAGACTTGTACACACCATATATTAAGCTAAAATTTATTCGGGTTGAAAAAACGCATTACACAGTTTAAAACGCACTTCCAGCTATTAACAACCATAAACGACAATTTATCTTGTCGAACGATAATTAAATTATGTTCCACAAACTTCTATTAATATGTTAAATATAGTTCAGCAGATAAAACGCATACTGCAGTTTAAAACTACCTTACGCAATTTACTCCCTTAGTCAGCAATTACTTACGAATTTCTTTATATAGCCCTGTGTATGATCAACAGAATTTATACACACTACGTACGTACTGTGAAAACATCTAGTTCAACTGTAAACCGCAAACAGATATTAAAAACGCTCTTTCAGCAATTATTGCTTGAAGACTGTTACCGAATTCTTTTGTGTGTCCCTGTAAATGAACGATAAATGCAATGCATTCATATTGTACGCGATTTTGACCCATAGACTGTGACCGTATTGTAATGGAATGTTTTTACTGTCTCTGTAAACGAATTATAAATGCTACACACTTCATTTTCAATAGCGGCCGTGCTATAGTAAACGTCAATAACATAGTAAAAATTTCAGGACAGTCCTACTATATTTAAGTGAGTTAGAACTTGGACAGACGACCAGACAACCAGCA
The DNA here is from genome assembly GCA_963932465.1 of Maratus speciosus. Taxonomy (NCBI): domain Eukaryota; kingdom Metazoa; phylum Arthropoda; class Arachnida; order Araneae; family Salticidae; genus Maratus; species Maratus speciosus. Next base: position 417,255,128 of record OZ010798.1, read on the forward strand.
GATGTCATAAACACTTTTCAGGTATGTTGAAAAGTGTTAAAATTGAAGAAAAAGAAGAAGAAATACACTTAGGAAACTATTTAATATTCTTATTTCTAAAAAATTAAGAATGCATTTCAATCTCAACAGTACATCCCTCAGTAAATAACTTGTTATCATCCAGAAAGAAAGTTTCCCGACAAAAGTACTCTTTCAGATTTAGTCATTGTCATCTATACTTCTATACTTCTATACTAATATTATAAAGAGGTAAAAATTGTTTATTTGTAGGAGGTAAACTCTGGAACTACCGAACCGATTCCAAAACTAATGGTATCAAAATGATGGTGTTCGTCCAACTTAGAACATAGGCTATATTTTATGTCGGTGCCACTACCCCAAAGGGGGTGCAGGAGCTAAAAACGTTCTAAAAATGCGATTTTTGTGTTACTGAAGAGCATAGAAACATGAAATTTGGAATAGTAGTTACTTATAAGATACTACTGATCTCTAAGGACATTTCTTGAAAATATCGAAATTAAAAAGGGGTGAAAATGCGCGAAAAGCGTTCTAAAAAATGTTCTAAATTGCGATTTCTACGCAATTTCAGGAAGTACCAAACTGATTTGAAAAATAATGGTGTCAAAATGATGGTGATAACCCTTGCTCCAATATACGCTACATTTTATGTCGATGCCACTACCCCTAAAGGGGGTGCAGGAGCAAAAAAAAAACGTTCGAAATTGGGATTTTTGGTTTTACTGAAGGGCCCAGATACATGGAATTTGGCATGGTAGTTACTCATTAGATATGAATGATCTCTAAGAACATTTCTTTAAAAATTCGAAATTTAAAAGGGGCGAAAATGCCGAAAAGCGCGTTCTAAAAAACGTTCTAAATGGCGATTTTTACGCAATATCAAGAAGTACCAAACCGATTTCAAAAATAATGGTGTCAAAATGATGGTGACAACCCTTGCTCCAACATAGGCTACATTTTATGTCGGTGCCATTACCCCCGAAGGGGGTGCAGGAGCAAAAAAAAAAAAAAAACGTTCGAAAATGCGATTTTTGTGTTACTAAAGGGCCTAGAAACATGAAATTTGGAATGGTAGTTACTTATAAGATATAAATGATTTCTAAGAACATTTCTTAAAAAATTCGAAATTTAAAAAGGGTGAAAATGTGCGAAAAGAGTTCTAAAAAACGTTCTAAATGGCGATTTCTACGCAATCTCAGAAAGTACCCAACCGATTTCAAAAGTAATGGTTGTAAATTGATGATGACAGACCTTGCTCCAATATAGGATCTACTTCATGTCGGCGTCACTGCCACCTTGCGTTTGGATTTTAAAAAACGTTCTAAATTGTGATTTTTGTGATACTGAAGGGGCTAGCAACTCGAAATTTGGCATGGTAATTACTTATGAGATGCAAGTGCTCTCTGAGATGAGTTCCTTAAAAATTGAAATTTAAATGGGGTGAAAATAAACGAAAAGCATTCTAAAAACGTTCTAAATAGCGATTCTACGCAATCTCAGGAAATTTAAACCGACTTCAGAAGTAATAGTTTCAAATTGATGGTGACAGTCCCCGCTCCAACAAAGCCTATATTTTACGCTGTTGTCACTACCACCCTGGGGAAATATGGCACACAATAATACCCACAGGTTCAAAAAATGTTCTAAATTGCGTTTTTTGTGTTAAAGAGGTGGTCTAACATTTTAAATTTTGAATGGTAATTACTTCAAAGATGCAAATGCTTTCTAAGATTTGTCGAAAGAAAATTCCAAATTTAAAAGAATGAAGTGAGCGAAAAGCGTTCTATAAGCGCTCTAAATTACGATTTTAATGCAATCGTTTGAAATACGAAACCGATTTCAAACATAATGGTTGCAAATTGTTGGCGATAGAACCTGCTCAAACATAAGCTATATTTTATGTCGGTGCCACAACCCCTAGAGGGTGACAGGAGCAAAAAATTTTCTAAATTGCGATTCTGCGGTACTGAAGAGGCTAGAAACTTTAAATATAGCAAGGTAGTTACTTATAAAATATAAATGTCCACTAAGAACAGTCGAAAATAAATTTGAAATTAAAAAGGGGTGAAGCGAAGGGAAGGAGCGAAAGGCATTCTAAAAGAGTCCTAAATTACGATTTCTAAGGAATCTCGGGAAATAATAAGCCGATTACAGAAGTTATTGTTACGAATAAAGAGTGGTAGTCCCTGATCCTATACGGGCTATATTTTAAGCCGGTGTCACTACCACCTGGTTGGCAGGAACAACAAGAAAACCTTTAAAAACATCTAAATTCCGTTTTCTCTATAATATTAGGAAATACCAACCGATTCCAAGGTTAATGTTGGCAAATTGATGATGACAGTCTCGGTTTCAGCTTTTTTCGAGACATTCTATTTCAACTCTGTTTCGGCATTTATGTTGGTGCCACTAGCACCAGAGAGGTGGTAAACTGTTAGACAAGAAGCTTGGAATTTGACATGATGGTTAATTTTAAGATGTAAATGTGTTAAGATGGTGTCTAAAAAAATTCAAAATTTCAAATGAATACTGAAATGAGCATAAAAGTTTCAAAATACTTTCTAAATTATCATTTATTTGGAATTAGTTTTAGTTCTCATTGATTTAAATCTCATTTCTGTCTAAAGCAGGGTAATAAGGAAGTTTAGTCAAACTGTGGCTTAATTAGTAATTTTTGAATTATTCCTAAAAGTGTTCTTCTAATAAAAAATAGTCATGCAAATACTACTTGGAATATTTCAACTACTAAGCGAGCAAAGCCGCGGGGTTTGCTAGTCTAATCATAAATATGAGGGGCAGGATCAAAGATCCTCCAAAAATACGATGATAAATGCAGGGGTCGATCCAGACAAAATTAGAGGCCTGTGTAGGGCACCTTCCCAAAAACCCATTTGATAAAACAGGCCCCTTCACAAAAACCCATTTGATAAAATAGGCCCCTTCACAAAATTCTTTTTAATAAAACAGGCCACTTCACAAAATTCCTTTTAATAAAACAGGCCCTTCACAAAATTCTATTCAATGAAAACATATTCTTCATTAATTATTCTTGTATTGTTAGGTTTTAAAAAGTGTAATTTGCAAGAAAGAAAAAAAAAAAAGTTCACCAGATATGAAAATTTTAGCAGAAGGACTTAAAGAAATTATTAATAAATGTTTGTTTCGAATTTCAGAAACTGGATTTCATATTTCGTTACAAAATGTTACTTTTCACAAAAATATAAATTTCGCACAAATGTAATAAATTTTACAAAAATGTAATAAATTTCACAAAAATAACTTTTACTTGTCATAAAATGGGCTTCAAGAAAAAATCTCTGCATCGACCCCTGAAATGGGGTAAGCATTTTTTCCCCCACATGATAATATTTCTTATGACGCTTGCAATTTTATACTTAATTATTATCAAGAAACAAGGTTTCAAATGGAACGCAATTTCATGTTTGAGGGCTCATTTTCTTCGAAACACGTAAAAGTAACTGAAGAGTCAACAATGCTCATCAAATGTCGCGGAATGTTCCTGTGAAAGGAATCCCATATCATTCAGAAAGCAAGGTTCCTAACAATAACAACAACAAAAATTCAAATTTACTCAAAATTTATATTATCATGCATCTAGACCAGCCACTCTGAACCTTTTTTTCCTCGCGGGCCGCAAACACATGTTTGTGATGCTAGGCGGGCCGTAACACACACTCTTTTTTTACAAAAGAGTTAAAAAAAGAGTAATTAAAATAATACGATAATATAAGTAGTATAACAAAGTTAATATTATCAGTAGGTTTGAACGTTTGTCTCGGAAGAAATGTTACCAGAAAATATTAACACGATTATTTCCAAACAATAAACTTTGTGATAGATTTTTGTTCCAAGTATATGTCTGGAAGTTTGGTGTTTGGAAATAGTGGTGTTAATATTTTTTTGTCCCCTTTTTTCCACGACAAATGTTTAATCCTAAAAAACAGTAATAGCTGTACAATAAGTACCAATATTTTTCACACTCTTCGACTTTTCGATTTTTCTAAATTAATATCGGGGTTTTAACGCTTGGTAGTATTTATTACATGAAATTTAAAATTACAATTAATACATAAAATGGAAGAGAGCAACTCAAACAGTTTTACCTACAAGCTTACACGTGTTCAATGTGAGCATCTTTCGTCACACGGCACACATCAAGTCGATTGCTCAATTCTTCCCAAACGTTGATTAGTAAAGAAGTTCTGTTCAGACGCTCACCCGATCTGACGCCATGTGATTTCTACCTGCGAGGGTTCATAAAGGATCGTGTGTATGCGCCTCCACTACCAGCTGACCATTGTAGCTGTTGCAACACTGACTCCACAAACACTAATCAAAGTTTGGGAAGACCTGAGCTATCGACTTGATGTGTACCGTGTGACAAATGGTGCTCACATTGAACACTTGTAAGCTTGTAGATAAAACTGTTTGAGTCGCTCTTTCATTTTATGTATTAATTATAATTTTAAGTTTTGTGTAATAAATACTACCTAGCGTTAAAACCCCGATATTCATTCAGAAACCCCCCCGTATTATTACATGCCATCTTCATTTAGAATATTGGTTAATATTGTTATATGATCTTGTAAGATAAATTTTGATTCAAAGTATTTTATTTATATATATACTATATATAATATGCAATTTTCTACTTAGTTATTATTATCATCTAAGCATGTTTGAAGCTCCCTTGTTCTGAAGGTTGCACTTTCTCCCCAAAAGTAACACTTAAAAGTAACTGAAAAAATCAACAATGTTTCAGTGCATGTTTTTCACATCATCTAGAAAGATTCCTGACAAAAATACCCTTCCAGATTTACTCGAGATTCATATAATCATAAGTCTCCGCACAGAAAATGGCTTGTTGCTCACGATACCAAGCTAATAAGTTAGAGTTACTTAAATAATAAATTAAAAATATAACTTATTAAAGTACCTACGATAAATATTCAAAATGTTAATTATACTCAAAGTATAAATATATAATTTTCTGCTTAGTTATTATTATCATCTAATCAGGTTTGAAGCTTCCTTGTTCTGGAGGTTGCACTTTCTTCTCAAAAGTAACACTTAAAAGTAACGGAAAAAATCCACAATGTTTTAGTGCATGTTTTTCACATCATCCAGAAAGCAATATTCCTGACAAAATTACCCTTCCAGATTTACTCGAGATTCATATAATCATAAATCTGAGGAGATGGTTCGTAGATCCTCGGAAAGATGCGATGATGACAAATTGAATAAGCATCGTTTTTTTGCCCACACGTGACAATCGTTCTTATGACGCTCGGCTTGTGTCAAATCTGGAACCAATCCAATGAGGAAATACCGACTCCTCAGAAGGATGCTGGCATCTCAACAAGGATTTGCCAGACGAGGATCTTCCATTAATCCCTTCTCTTTGATTCATCGAAAACATCCTGTGGGTGAAACAGCTTAATCAATCCAGTCTCTGACTTGAGAAAGAAAGAAAAAAACAGAAGCGAGATAGAGAGAGAAAGGAATATTAAAAAAAAATAATAATAATAACAAAAAAAAGATAAAGATAATGAAAAAGAAATGACAAAACAGGAAAATACATTTGAACAGAGATAGAGGAAAAATACCTTTATATGAAAAGTTGTTGAAAATTTATCCTGATGTTGCGGGTATGATTACAAAAAGTTAATGTAATCTCGTATATTACCTACATGTCTTAGTTTTACGAAAACTTTTCTGAAATAACAGGGCCCCTTTGCTATCCTTAAATTTTATTCATGAATTAAAAACTAAAAGAAATAGATCTCTTAGAACATAGCCAAATAATCGCATAGAATATGCTTGATTTGCTCTTTCATTTTTGCCTGATATATTAGATTTACGCTGAATAAGATCATAACCTTCGTATTTGACACTTTTATGCCGCGGCAGTACTTTAAAGTACAGTCATGGGGAAAAAAAGTAAACACCCCCTTCTAACTCCTCAACAAATTGTTGTAGAAGAAAGTTACTGGTACCGAATGATTGGAAATAAAATCATTTTTTTCAATAGCAATAGCCAAATTTAACAAGATATTTCAAATATTCAGTTCAAACTATGCCTAGATACTCAATTTCAAGTCATTTGAATGATAAGCTTTTGAATTATAAACATTCAAAATTTAGTGCTTCTAATGTTAAATTACATTTTCATATTTTTATTAATATTTCCTGAAATTAGACTCCTAATGTACTAATTTTTTGTGTAGCAATAACACTAAAATACCCAAACATAAATACATTGAATTTGTAATTTTTATAATTTTATGATATGAATTATGAAATTAATATTTGAAAAAATTATGAATTGCAATCTACAATTTTTTTTGATGGATTTAGATTTATTAAGTCTTGCTTTATGGAAATCCAAAATTTCACATCTTTCTTCAAAGTAGTTTTCAAATTATGCTTAAAAAACGGAAAAATGATGGTTTAGGGGGCCGTTCAAGAAGGGGGCTCTCTCTGTCAACAATCGAGTACCGAACTTCAGTTTAGATACAGCCCCCCAAAAAAAGCTCGTTTTAAAATAATTAATTTCTCGGAAACTTATCGTACGAATTGCATAGATATTTGTTTTTAGGCTAATTGAAGTATGTAGAGTTCATTTATGCTGTCAGAACTGTGTACTGTTATGAAAAAAAAAAAAAAAAAAAGTTGTGGTTCGTTTTAATATGTAAATGGCCCCCTAAGCAAATTTTATATACATCATTTAAAATCAGGCTTTATTACCAATCGTGTGGTACCAGTAACTTTCTTCTACGATATTTTTTTGCAGAGTTAGTAATATAAGGGTTGTTTACTTTTTTTTCCCACGACTGTACCATTAAAAAAACTTGTTATAAAATTCATTTAATACATCGATTAGTAGTAATACAGTTTAAAATGTGTTATAGATATTTTGCTTTATCTTGTTCTAAAAGCATTATTGGTTCCACAAAATAAAAATATTTTAATTTTTCTTTGATTTGCATCTTTTCAGCTTTCTTGACATTTGAAGATTGCGGTTTCAGTTCTGAAATATTTCTATATTTCTATTGTAAGACCATTATATTTGTAGCTTTCCTAGTTCTATATAAAAAAAAAAATGTAATTTAAATGTTTGAGTGGAGTTATAAATATTGTTCAAAATCAATAGAAATTCAGATTTAGTTCATCAATTTTAATTGTCAAAATCCGTTTAAAATTTATTAAATGATGTGTAAATCTTCTAATGTAGTTTGAAAAATTCACGAAAAATACTTTAAAAGATGAAATTTGCATGAATTCATAATTTGGGATATAAAGAGTTAAAAGATTCAGAAATTATTATTACTTATAACAAAAGACAACGTGTTATCATAAAACTGTTTAAAAAGATATATCGGGAGCCCTCCTGATTTTATTTCCTTTTCTAAGTTTCTGTTTTATCAAAAGAATACATTTATAATTAAATCAAGGTTATAGAAATGAATTAATATGTTTAAGGCGCTATTTATTACATGATAAATTGAAATATCTATTATAAATATATTTAATAAATCATTGAACTAAAAATATGATATACTTATTTTACAATTAAAGATGATTAATTCATTTTTTGCCTAAGATTGTTTCATTCCGTCCCATATTTTAGCACAGAAAGTGGCCTGTTTCTCACGATATCAAATTAATAAGTTAGAAATACAGTTACTAGTAAAATAATAAATTAAAAATATAACTGATTAAAGTACCTACGATAAATATTTAAAGTCATTTACAAAATTTCATTATCAAAATATAAATAAATTAGTATATATATATTTATCTATTTATTTTTAAATAATTAATTAATCGATCAAAAGTATAATTTACTGAAATAATTGCAATAGGTATTTAAAATAACATATTACATTTAATTTTAATTTCAAAATATGTAAATTAGAAGTAATACATAGTATAATAGATTAAAAGTAAGTTTCAATAATTTGTTATTAAAATATATACATACATACATACATACATACACAATGGTGCTACAATCCATGTAGGATTTTGACCTCCCTCAAGATACCTCTCCAGACCTTCCGATTTCTGGCCTTTACTTTATAATTTATAATTTGATTTTGTGCAAGATCTTTCTCTACCTCTTCTATCCATCTCTTCCTGGGTCTATCAATCTTTCTTTTCTCAATTAAATTACCACTATAAATCTTCTTTGTGCTTCGCTCATCCCTCATTCTGATTAGATGGCCTTAATCATTGCATTCTTCTTATTTTTATTGAAATATATAGTTAATAAAATTAGTACGATATTTTAAATATTTATCATTTAATATCAAATTCAGAAATTATAAAAACAATTTCTAGAAATAATAAAATAATAAATTAAAAGTATAGCTTATTTAAATGGTTGCGACACTATTTAAAATCACATGATAAACATGATCATTTGATATCAAAAATAGAAATGTTGTTCATAGAAATAATAAATTGAATAATCAAAAGTAAAACTTATTGAAATATCTAAAAGAACCTATTTAAAATCGCATAAAAAGTTATTATCACAATTGGAAATTAAAATTACTGTTTATTTAAAAAAATAAAAATAAACTAATGGATAAAAGTTATCTACAATAAATATTTAAAATCGCATATAAAGTTATTGTCAGAATTGGAAATTGTCAAAATTGGAAATTTAAATTACTGTTTATTTCAAAAAATAAATAAATAATCTAATGGATAAAAGTTATCTACTATAAATATATTTAAAATAGCATAAACAGTTATTATCAGAATTGAAGAGCTAAGTGGAAGAACATGTTAAGTAGCAAAAATTACATTTGAAGAAATTTTAATTGAAAGTTTTTGCTGTAAATTTTGATGATTTATTTTCTATTTGATACCATGTGTTTAAAATATTAACAGGTATGGCACTAAACTCTCTCAGAAAAACTTATTCATATTTAATTTTCAAATATTAAAAATTATTAATATTACTGACATTATTAAATATTAAAATATTAAATATTAATGAATAACGTCTTAAATCTTCAAGACTAAATGGAATCTCAGTATTTTAGCTTCACCATGTGATAGGATACCTCATAATGCTTTCATCCAGAAGATAAAATTTTTTTTTAGAAAATGTGGCATAACATGTTCATCCACTCAGCTCTTCTATTGGAAATTAAAATTACTGTTTATTTAAAAAAATAAATAAATAAACTAATGGATAAAAATTATCTACAATAAATGTATTTAAGGTAGTATAGTAAATTTATTATTTGCTATCAAAATATCAAAAATAGAGACTAGCAATACTGTTTATTAAAGTAGTAAAGTAAGTAATTAAAAGTACAACTTATTGGAATGGCTATGCAATAATATATATATATATATTTTTTTTTTATCACTTGCTAATATATATATCAAAATTAGAAATTGAAAACTAATAAATAATTCGATCAAAAGTACAACTCTTTGAAGTTACGATAAATATGAAAATCATGTGAAATAACTAACATTAATTATCAAATTTATGATAAATTAAAAATACTGTTTATTGAAATAATAAATTGATTAAAAGTTTAATCTATTAATATACCTCAGATAAACATTTAAAAGGTTATAAAAAATTAATTATCCTAAAAATTTAACCTATTGATATACCTGGGATAAATATTTAAAATGGTAGAAAAAAATATATTAAAATTAGTTATCCAAATATTAAAATAATAAATTAGATACACTATTTATTGAAACACAAAAGTTCAATTTATTTAAATTCTTATGGTAAATAATTAAAATGAGTTACAAAATGTATTATCATTTTTAATATAAATACTAAGTGTAAATTAAAAATACTCTTTATTGAAATAAAATTACTACTTATTAAATAAATATGAAAAATATATAGTATAAAGTATTAAATTTGTTATAATTCAGTATCACAACTATAAATTAGAAATACAGTTTATTAAAGTAATAGAATATAAACAACCAAAGTACAAATTATTGAAATATGTGGGCGATTCTACGCAAATAGGCCCTTTTCATCATAGTGATGAAGAAAAAATAAATCATGTCAGAGGTTTCTAATTTTTTGTAACAAAACACTAGAAAATATACTTACTGGGGAAAAAAATAACCGTTACGCTTAATATTAGGAAATTCTATCATTATTATATTTTTATTAGAATGAGGGGTGATTACAATGTGAGAAATGACAATTTTGAGAAAAACAATTTCAAATGATATTTTAAAGAAAACTTTTGTACAGAAAAGTTAAATCTGCATTACCTGCTATCAAAAGGCTCTAGTAGAGGTTTTTTTTTTTTTTTTTTTTTTTTTTTTTTACAATATCACTTATTGGGTAGTCATAAATATTTTCTTTCGTATGCCACTTAAACTTCCCATTGTCTGTATGTTCAACAGCATTTACTTTGACTGATTTGTCATCAATTTCCAATAATTTTCCAAGATACATTTCAATTTCATGCTCCAAAATTATCCAATCCAAATGATTTAAAGGCCCTGTTATATAAAATTTATTGAGTCCCCATTGTTTGTATTCATAATAGCCGAATGGAGATCTCTTTCGAATGTACAGCCTAAATTTCTTCAGTGAATTTTCAAATAAATTTTTCGCTGAAATCTATATGCAATAAGATATAGTTTTGCGTTTAAGATGACTTTATTTTGCTTCATATTGATAAGCTATATTTCTGCTGTGTGCCAGGATTATTTTCAACTGAATGCTAAATTCTTTCACAAGTTGTTTTGATGAAATTTCTCCACGAACTTTTTTTTTTTCCTTTCTGACTTTTCTTTAACTTTTGCATAATAAATAAAATTATGTTTTAAAGGCAAAGTTAAAAATCAGAAATACAATTTATTAAAATGATAAATTAATAGATTAAAAGTATAACATACTAAAATATTTATGGTAAATTTTGAGTAAATATAATTTTACTGTCATTTATTTAAAAAAAAAAAAAAACAGAAATGAGAACTGAGAAATACCGTTTATTAAGATAATAAATTAATGGTTCGAAAAGTACAAGTTATTGAAATATTTGTGATAAATATTTTGAAAACATATTCATTTTACTGTATTTTAATATAAAAATAAGAAATATTGTTTATTAAAATAAATAATAAATTCATCCATTAAAAGTATAATTTATTGAACTACTTAGGATGCATATTTAAAATCACATATTATAATTATTATAATTTAAAATTTAAATATCAAACTTAACCTAATACTACTACTGCTGCTGCTACTACTACTACTAATAATAATAATAATCGTTAAAAGTACAACTGCTTATCTATGTACAATACATAAGGATGTACAATATATATGCACAATATATATGTACACTGTAAAAAAAAATCTGTAAAGTTACTAAAGTTTTTCTAGGAAACTGGGATTCCTAGAACTTTTTATGTAACGGCAACAACAAATATTCATGTAACAGACACACTTTTGCGCCGAAAATCAAAAAATCTGTAAGGTTACTAAGAATTTTTTAGGAAACTGGGATGCCTAGAACTTTTCATGTAACTACAGCCAGGTTTACAGATAAAATTTTAGTAAGATTACTGAAATTTTAATAGATTCATTTGTAAAGTTACAGATTTCTGTAGCTTTACAAAAACTAGTTTTGTAGATTTGCAGCTTTTTTTGTACAGTTACAGATGACAGTTTAGTAAGCATGTAATTTTACATCTGTAGAGCTACAGAATTTTTTTTACAGTGTATGATATATGTACAATAGCTATTTGAAATCGCATGCTATGTCAAAATTAGAAATACTACCTATTGAAATAATAAATTTATCGATAAAAAGTACAAAATTCTAAAGTATCTATTATAACTATGTTTTAAATCACGTACTATTTTTTTTTATTTAATACTAAAATATCAAAATTTAGAGATGACGAATACTGTTTATTAAAATTATAAAGTAGTATTTGTGGTAACTATTTAAAATCACATATCAAATTTATTATAAGTTAATAATGAAATAGTATAACGAGAGTTTATAATTACTCTTTATTAAAATAATAAATTAATAGATTAAAATTAAAATATTTTTAAAATAGTCAAATAAACATTTAAAAACACATACTAAATTTCTTATTATTTAACGTCAAAATTGTAAATTAAAAATACTGTTTGTGGAAATAATAAATTAATCAGTCAAAAGTACAAATTATTGAAATATCTATGGTAAATAATTAAAATCACATACAATTTTATTTTCATTTTCTAACAAAACTTTATGTTAGGTATTTTATTTGTTAAATTAATAAAGTAATCGATTAAAATAGCAGTGATTGAAATAGCTACGATAAATATTTAAAATAGCATGCTAAATTTATTATAATTTATTACTGAAATGTCAAAATTTAGACATTAGGATTTATTAATATTGAAATATAAAAATTTATAATTTAGTAATACTGTTCTATTAATATTGTTATGTTAAAATATAAAATCAAAAGATTAAAAGTATAACTTTATGCAGATAGATATTTAAAATTTCTTCCAAAATTTATTATAATTTAATATTAAAATCAGAAATTAGAAACTTTGTTTATTAAAATAGTAAATAAAGATATTAAAGGTACAACTTATTGAAATGTATAAATAAGTATTTAAAATCCCACATTATTTTATTTATTTTTTATCATTTAAATATTCAAATTTTTTTTTTAATATTTTAATACTGAAATATAAATATTCTTTATCAAAATAGTAAATTAAAAGTATAATTTTTTGAAATATTTTTCATAAATATCTGAAATCACAAGTCAAATTTACCATTATTTAATATTTTACAAAAGAGAAATACTGTTCATAAAAAAATAAATAATAGATTAAATTAAAACTTATTGAAATATGTAAATAAATATATAAAATAACTAAATTAATCATTTAGCATTGAATTTATCATTTAGTATTGAAATGCCAAAATTTAGATATTATGATTGTGATTTATAAAAATTATAAATTTAATTATTTTAAAAAGAAACTTATTGAAATTTAGAATGAATTATTTAAAATTATATGCTAATTTTTTTATCATTCAAATATCAAAATTTAAAAATAATAAATATTCTTTATAAAATTAATAAATAAAAAATATTACATGTACAACTTATTGAAATATTTTGATAAATAATTAAATCATATGCTAAATTTATTATTATTTAACATAAAAATCAGAAATTAGAAATACTGTTTATAAAAAACAATAAATAAATTAAATTAAAGTTAATTGAAATATGTTAATAAATATTTAAAATCACTGTCATAAAATATTTAAAATCACCTAATTTAGTATAATTTAATATTGAAATGTCAAAATTTAGAAATTTTGAATACAGTTTATTAAAATTATAAATTAAACGATTTAAAAGTGCCATTTATTGAAATTCAAAGATAAATATTTAATGTTACATGCTAAATCGAAATGTTTAATGTTACATGCTAAATCTATTATTATTTAGTGTTTAAATATCAAAATTTCGGGGGGGGGGGGGGGAGTACGATTTGCTAAAATCATAAATAACTTATTGAAATGTGTAAATAAGTAATTAAAATCACATATATATTATAGTTTAAAATCCACAATATCAAAAAATGGGTATTAGAAATACTGTTTTTTGAAATAATTAATAAATGCACGCACAACTTGTTGAAACATTAAAAAAATATATTATTATTAGCTTACTAACATTTAATATCAAAATAGGTAATAGAAATACTGTTTATTACAATAATATATGAATCGATCAAAGGTATAACTTATTAAAATGAAAAATTAATAGATTCAAAGTAAGGTTAGTTGGGGCAACTGGGCCATGATTTTACAATGTGACTCTGGAGATTCCGACAATTCAGTTTCAAAAGGCTAATATTCATTTAAATTAAAGTCTGAACTTTTGTAAATGTGTTCAGTTGGGATCCCTTTATCAGACAGAAATGTTCAAAATTACATTTTAATATCTAAAAATGAAAAAAATATGTATATTTCATCTTTCTTTCCTCATGGATCCAGTTGCACCATAAAAATGGGGCAAATGGACCACAAGGGTCTATGTTCCAAACGCGTTTTTTTTTTTTTTTTTTTTTTTTTTAATATTGGATATCACGTCCTATTTAAAAAAATGTAAACAACTAAAAAAATTTTTAACCAGGCAGATCATGTACATTATATATCAACTAAAGGGCATTGTAAAAGAAACCTTTACTGTCAATGTGTCTAAAAAAAAAAAAAAAAGCTATAAAAGTGAAAATATTAGATTTATTTATGCAAAAAACATAAAAATTAAGTAAGTACTTATGTACTTTCGTATAGGTCAGGGACGGCGAACCTATGGCACGCGTGCCATAACTGGCACGTTGCAAATTATTTTTGCCACGGAATAGATTACGTTCTACATAAAAAAAAAAAATAGTAGAATTTCATAAAATGCATTAATTAATTTAGGCGTTGTCGCTCTTTATCTGAATTCGATTAGTTCGGTTGGTTATCATTATCATACAGACGGAATGAACTGAAATATAACTTAATGTATTCCAATCTAGCTCTGTATTGGCTGAGAAAATTTTCCGAACAGGAGGGAATTAGGAGATCATCGCAAAAGAAAAATTGAAATCCATTATAAGCAAAAATCACGGTGGTAAAATTCTAACAACTTTCAATTTAATTCCGGACACTAAAAGCTGTAGATTCTGGCGCCTGCTATTTTGGCAAATTTTTCTGCGAGACATTCTTTTCGGAAATAAATAATATGAAAAATTCAAGTAAAAAATCTTGCCAAATGAGTCCAATTCAATTTGCGTTCTCTTAAAAATAACTAAATACGAAGCTGATATTAATTATTTGGCATCTAAGATGAGTCAACAGAAATAATATTTTTTAAATAAATTTCTAAAGTTTGTAATGCTAAAAACAAAATTTTAAGTAATTTTGATTTATCATTATTTGACCTATTATTTTTTTTTATTGTTGGCACGTCAAGATCACGTGAAATATATTTTTTGGGAAAATGTGGCACGTGGATGTGAAAAGGTTCGCCGTCCCTGGTATAGGTAATAAGTATAAAAGTTACATGGGTATTTTAAGGAAAAAAATAACAAGATAAATCTATGAACAAATGGCGACGTAAGTACTTAAGTATCTCATTCTCTTTTTGATTTACCACAATGGAAGTTCGATATGTCCAATAAACCTGTGGAGAATGTAACCATATTTTTATATCGAATAGGACTATTTTTTATTCGTTTCGATAATTTTCTAATAATCTCACTTTGCCTTATGTACGCCTCTTCATCTGTATCTTAAAATTTCGAGCTATAGTTATCACACTTAAAAAATTTGGTTTGATACCCCCAACATGCTATTTTTTTTATTTTATTATGTAATTTTAATAAGGTATTATGTAATTTTCTTTGTTGCAAGCAAAAAAAAAATGGAGAAATTAATTTCCTGTAATAAGAGAAACTCAAAAAGATATTTATAGCTGTTGGGGTAATTGGATCCCATATGGTCCAGTTACCCCTGATACATGTCCCAGTTACCCCATTCTTAAAAAAATTATGGGGTAACTGGAACACCGGCTTTACATTTGAAACATGAAGTAAATATGTATAGATACCTAATAATATTAATGTATTTATGCGTCTAATCTTTAAATAAAAAGTTTGTTTAATAAAAGTACTTACCGTATTTTAATAAAAAGCCGAGAAAGTTCAACCAAATCAACGTTGTTTTTTTTTTTTTTTTTTTTTTTTTTAACCGAAATTTTCGGCAACCTATCAAAGCAAAGGCAGAGTTATGATTGAGTTGACACACGTTGTTTTAAGAAGTAAAGATGGGGGTGCAATGCTGACAAAAGCTAAAACTTAAAAAACATCAACAGTTTTTTTTTATAAAATAGCCTATGGCCCAGTTACCTCGTGGGTCCAGTTACCGCAGCTTACCTTGCATTTTATTTAAATATTTATAAAAAACCGTTTATAATTACGTGCTAAATTTCTTATTATTTATAGAAATAGTGTTAATTCAAATAATAAATTAATAGATCAATGTGCAATCTATATAAATATCTACAATAAATATTTATAATAACATAGGACATTTATTGTAATTTAGAAATACCGTTCATTAAATAATAAATTAATAGATTAAATGTAAAATTTATTGAAATATGTAAATGAAAATAAATATTTAAAATCGCATACTAAATTTACTATCTATGGATTTTAAAATATAAAAAATTGAATTTATAATTAATGTTTATTGATATAATAAATTAATTGATCAAAAGTATGATTTATCATAATGATAGATTAATAGATTAAAATAATGCTTTATCTAAATAGTTACGAATATTATTTAAAATCGCATACTGTATATACATAACCAAAATCTAACAAATAAAATTTAGAAATACTATGAATTGAAATAATAGTAATGGATTAAAAGTACAACTTATTAAAATATATATGTTAAATATTTAAACTAATTTTCATACACTAGACTGACTTGACCACATTAAACAGAGAAATTAAATTAATTAAAAATATATGTAAAAACATTTAATTAAAAACAAAAATATATACAAAATTAGACGTTTCGCTGTGCAACGCACAGCCTCATCAGTACACATATCAGCAACAGCAGAATATCGAAGCATGTCCTGAACACAGTCAAAGTCAAAGTTAAAGTTACTCTTTTAAAAACACAAAATATTCCGTCGGGATCGCACCAGATTCGCAGAACATGCTTCGATATTCTGCTGTTGCTGATATGTGTACTGATGAGGCTGTGCGTTGCACAGCGAAACGTCTAATTTTGTATATATTTTTGTTTTTAATTAAATGTTTTTACATATATTTTTAATTAATTTAATTTCTCTGTTTAATGTAGTCAAGTCTGTCTAGTGTATGAAAATTAGTTTAAAGATTTTAATTCAGACGTTAAAATGTATGTGTATCTTAAGAATTAAATATTTAAATTCACATACTAAATATATTGCCATTTACAATCAAAATATTCAAAATTTAAATTAGCAATTTATATTTTTAATTTAACTAATAGAACAAGGCAGTATTTATCGTAAAATTACAGAAGCATGCATCGTAACTATACATTCTATCAAATCAAAATAATAAAATAATGATATTTGAGATGACATTCCAGTGCACGGCCTATCCTTGAAGGTGCGGAAATCGGTTTTGATAGGAAAAAGCAACCCATTCATGAATTTCATGGAATTTTCGATATTATCAATGAAGACCTGTCGTCGTGTCTGTCTGACATCATGAAGAGGGCTTTTCATTCGTGTGGTACAGCAGAGCATCGGGGAAAGTCCAAATAAAGATCCGAAAGTGTACATACTGTCTGTGGGTGAATCACAAGAAATATTTATCTTTCATTAACACGTAATAACAGAAACAGTGGCTCTTTATTTCTTAATTGTGAAAACAGAAAGTTTGTTTACTGAAACTGCATGTTTTAATTAAGGTGACGTGAATTTTTCGAATGACTTTTGGAATGAAATGTAAGTGGTGATTCAGTAATCTATATATTTAAAAGGCAAGGCTGTTGTTTTTTTAGTCATCTGGCGTGAGTTTTTTACTAATTAATTTTTTTAATGAAAGCACTTTATTTGTAGATGTGTCCGTACTCGTTATTATTTTTTTAAATCCCATTTATATACTTTAATTTTAATTTTAAAAGTCCTTTATGAAATTTCTTCTCAGTGGTGGCAATCGGGTTACATCCATTGTAAGTACGAAACAATAATTACCACATCATTACGAATACCATTTTCGTATTGCAATTTAAAATAAATTTTTAAAAACTTTTAAACAGAAAATGACGTCACGATTTAAAATAACGCATTTTTAATCATAAAGCTGTTACATTTCAATATTTTGTTCATTCCGCTGATACTGAGATTGAGACGCTAATCTCAGACCACTCCAGTGGGTGAAAATGATGTCATAGTAAAAATGAAATGAGTATTTTCTTTGATGAAACTGGATATTTTACTACGAGTGCGTCTAAGAGTAAATTTCTGGATTTCGCCTGCACTCAGATTAGAACTTCAAGTAATGAGTGCGTATGTTTGCATGCAAAATTGTAACTGAGAAACGTAACATCAAGTTTGGGAATATATTTATTACTAATCTATTGCACGCTAAAATATTTTTAAAAAGTGAATATGAATAGGAAAAGTATGCATGTAAATTTTGCGACGGTAAAAAAAGATGTTATTTTTAGATTTCGCTGAAAACAAAAATTATAATTGTGTCATGTGGCGCAATTTTCGTTGGTTTTTCATTACGTAAAACGTAATACTAAAGATCAAAGCCTAAAATTAATAACTTCCTAATTCCATTATCTTAATTGCATGTTACTGATTACGTATAGGGATAAAGTTTAAATTTTTCAATAATTTGAAAAGTACAAATTAAAACTTTAGTTGAAAATAATATTTGTTTTAAGAGTTAGGCTAGCCAATATAATATTGATTTATTATTGCAATTATTTTTGCTAATTTTTTATAAATTCAGTCAATCAGTTCTTTTAAACAGTTTCGTTCGTCAAATTCGACGATTTCGATTCGAGTCCACTCGTTACATCGTGTTATATCACAATTTCTTTGATAACGTTTTTGCCATTTTGTCTTTAATGGCTGTACTCCAATTTCTTAACAATTTAAACATCTCGAATTGACAAAACTGACAATTAAGTTAATTTCGTGACATTTTATGGGTTGTTGTTTTTTTTTTCTTTCTTGTTCATTTTATTAAAAGAAAAATTTTGATTCTCACAGATAAGCATGAAACAAACTAAGTTTTACAGCAAAAATAAATAATAAAGTAAAATAAAATCTAATACAAAACAGTCGTTTTAAAACACAAAACCTTTTTTAAATATCATAAAAGGGAAGATAAGAAAGCCTTTCAAAGGAGAAAAATTATCTTCCTTCAGTTTAACTGAAACCTATGGGAGAATTCTTTTAAAAATATCTCCTTTGCATTTCAATATTTTTCTTTCTTTATTTATTTTTGCATTGAAAGTTTAGGTCGATTTCTACGAAGACCGTTTTTTACTTTTCGGATTTTGGTTGCAATTTTTCTTTATGAAGATACTTTCAAAACCGGTCGAAACCGGTACAAAAAAAAAAAAAAAAAAAAAAAAAAAAAAAAAACTGCAATTATCGACATTATTCAATACAAAACTAATAATATCAAATAATAATAAATAAATAAAAATATCGAAATTCAAACGAGATACTTTAAAAGTACCCTCCCGTAGGTTTAACATCAGGCATAACATTAGGTTGGTTTAACATAAGGGCATGCGGGGGAGCTGCCTCGTGCCCCCTTTTTTAGAGGGTCTCCCATGGAATAATCAGGATTTTCCTTAAAAGATGCCGAAAGGTTAAAATCGGCCAAAAGTTATCAAAATTCATATATTTTCAAACGTCCCCTCTCCACCCACAAAAAAAAAAACTATATCATTAGAAAACTAATTTTTAAAATTTTATTATAGCAACTTAGTATTTTATTCTTTTCAAAAGAAATTCTTTATTGACGTTTTTCTCATAACGAGGCAAGTTAAAACCTTTAATTGTGACCAACTGCTTGCATTTTCTTTTAGACATCTTGTAACATACGTATAGATAAGCAAAGTGAAAGTTTGTAAACAAATACTCTTGTCATCCAATCCATCATTTTCCCTCTTGTTATTCTACTAGTATTTTTTCTTAAAGTTGTGACCATCTTTTTGTGATAACCTGTATACAGATATGAATAGTACCTGGTACGAAATCTATGCATACATACAATATGTATGAAGTTTAGTAGTAGCCACTTCCACATTATTCGCGAACAATTTCTATGAATAGATAGAGGAGGGGGACCTAGGATGATGCTTGCCCCGGGCCCTGGCCCTGGATAGCCTAAGTCGGGCCCTGCTTCCTCTTGCCCTTTTTTTTTTCTCCAATAGATAAAGTACATGGATAATTACATAACAAAATGGGTGCTTACGAGCCATCTCTGAATTCCTCACTGAAACAACGCGTCCACGATCTTCATGGAACATATTATCAATGAAGACTTGTCATCCTATCTACCTGAAATCGCGAAGAGAAATTTTCATTGGAGGAAAGCCCGAATAAATAAATCCAATTATGTATTCATTATCTGTGATGAAATCACACTACGAATTTAAAACATTTAGTTACAAATAATAACAGCAGAGACTGTGGAGTGATTGATTCTGTTCTGTAATTGAAAGCAGTGTTAGGGGCTATACATATATAATGTTATCAACATTTTGCTAATTTTGGATCCCCCTCTCCCCATTACGATATCATACGTTATCATTCGTCGACCCCCCCCCCCTCTCACCCCCGGTGATATCGTTATCAATGTCTAAAAATGTTTTTTTTTTTATTTTTACATTCTTTTCTTTCTTTTTATGCGTTTGCAGTGGTATATACATATGATTATTACATTTATTAGTCATATAGTTTACGGATTTAAGAAATCAATAAAATATCAATACATGAAACAAATTTATATCAAATAACATTTAAAAGAGTTAGTTAGTATTTAAAATTATATGTAACAATAGCTTATTGTTACATAATGCATTCAACAGTAATAGTGTTTTCTTGCACTTGCCCCTGCCCAGGAAGGGTAAAAGCAGAACTTATCAACAAAATAGTGGGTAATAATATTTCTCTTTTTTTACTGGTAAATTCAAGTATCATTTCCAACATATGCTCCTGGTTTCTCTAACAGCGAATTATATGCGCACATGGCTGCAGAACAGGAAAGCCAAATGTTGGGGGTATAACAAATTTTGTAATGAAATGGTTTTATAAACATTTAATGGCTTTAATAATAGCTTTGAATTTTCATAAAAACATATAAAAATAATAATAACTGAAAGGTCACACACTATTTGGATGCAAAGATTAAGGTACTCAAAAAAGAAAAATTGGATTGAATCAAAAATGATAACGATATCAAAAATCAACCCCCCCTCCCCCTAAAGATATCTTATGATATCAAATGCCAGACCCCCTTCCCTATAGTGATAACGTTATGTATCCACAGCCCCTTAAACAAATTGTGAAACCAGAAAGTTTATTTATCGAAGCCGTATGATTTAGTTACAGTTATGGGAAATTTATGAATGAATTTTGAAAAGGTAAGCAAGCAGTTCAGTAGTTCTTTATCTTCTTAAATTATCTTACTAAATTATATTCATTCTGACCATGAAAATTGTAGAATTTTACAAATATGAATTAAGAATTAATATATCATAATGTTTAACAATGTAAGCAGATTTGTTTTGCGTTTACTAGTGTCCACGCTGTAAAATGCTGTAAAAAAAAAAAAAAAAAAAAAAAAAAAAAATAATAATAATAATAATAATAATAATAATAATTCTAAGTTAATTTATTTTTATTTATTGCCGCATTTTCTCCTACCAAAACTATGACTTTTTTGTTCGTGAATTTTCAATATAAATTGTTTCCTTTTTTCTACCTTTTGTAAACCTGATACGAAAAACGCAAAGAACCTTGCTCTAATCGACTCCATGCGAGATACTATTTATTTTATAACTTATTGTTCTTTTTATCTTTTTCAGATGTGTTGCTCTGGCATTTGCTGCAGGAATTGTCTTCTACTGTTTGTACTCGGTTACGAGAATCCCCGTCAGTGAAATTACATCCGGCCATTTCGTATCTGGCAGTGCACGTGAGTGACATTTTCTTCTTTTTCCCCATCGTCACAGATATCAATCATTTAGTTCTTTTCTTTCATTTGTTGAAAATTCATCTTCATTTTTTTTTCTTTTTCTTTTCCATATACTTGTTTTGTTCCAGAGAGTTTCTTTCACATCTGGTCGTTATTTATCCATCTCATGTGCGACTCAAATCGTCTGCATTGTGCGAGTTTTTTTTTTTCTCCTTAAATCGAATTTCTATTTTCGTTTCTTATATTCTTTGAAAGCAGATCACGGCATATTAATTAAAAATTAATCAAGCTTCATTTCTGTTTAACTTTTTAATGAAACAGATGAGATCAAATAAAAATATATCATTTCCTTCTTTCTTTCATTTGGTAAAGATTCATCTTTTCTTTCTTTCTTTTTTTTTCTATATGGACTTCTTTTGTTCTAGAAAATTTCTTTCACATCTGGTCGTTATTTATCTATCGTATGTGCGTCTGAAATCGTCTGCATTCTGCCAGTTTTTTTTCTTTTCGTTTTCTTGTTAAATTGTATTTCAAGTTTCGTTTCTTATTCATTTTTAAAACACATCAGTACATATTACTTTCAAACTAACTAAACGTAATTTCTGTTTCATTCTTTAAAAATATAGACTGGTTCAGCAAAAAGAAGAAAAAATGTTATTTTTCTCATTTGTTGGAGATTTTTGTTTTCTTTTTTTCTTCATATAGTAGTTATATACTTGGCTTGCTCTGGACAGTGTATTTCACATCTGGTCGCTTTTTACTTGTTACATCTGCGACTCAAATTATCCGTGCTCCGCAAACATTTTTACTCTTTTCCTCTTAAATCAAATTGTAAATTCCTCTTGTAATATTTTTTAAATGCAGATAATTGTAAATTAATTAAAAATTCATCAAACCTCTTACCTACTTGACTCTCTAAAGAAACAGACCGGTTCAGACAAAAATATATCAATCATACCGTTCTTTTTGTCATTTGAAGAAGATTCCTCTTTTATTTTATTTTATTTTATTTGTTCCAGAAAGTTTATTTCACATCTATCTGGGCGTTTTTTTTTTATCTATTCCATGTTATATTCAAATCGTCTGTGTTCTGAGAACTATTTTTTTTTTTTTTTCCTAAATAGAATTTCAAATTCCACGTCTTATTCTTTTTGAAAGCAGATCACTGCATATTAATTAAAAAATAAGCAAGCATCATTTCCGTTTGATTCATAAAAGGAAAAAAAGTGACAGATTCAGAGAAAACATATCCATCATTTCCTTCTCCCCTTTAATTTGTTGAAAATACGTTTTTTACTTTCTCTTTCCTTTCCATATACTCGATCTGATCCAGACACTTTATATCTGATTGTTATTTATTTATTGCATGTGTGTATCAAATCATCTGTGCTTTACTAACTTCTTTCTTTTTTCTTGAATCGAAATTTAAATTGCTCTTTTTATGTTTTTTGAAAGCATATCATCTCAAACTAATTAAAATTTCAGTTTCATATCTACTTGATTCTTTGAATAAACACATTAGGTTAGATAAAATTTAAAGTTGACCATTACATAAAATACATATTACTGTAATTTATAAGTAGTAAATCTCTATTCTAAAAAAAGTAACTAATGCTGTCACCGCCGCCGCCGGTTTTGAATTTTTTGTGACCGGAGGTCTTTCTTCATTAATATTAAGAAAAATATTGCATACAAAAATATGAAAATTACTGGCATTATAGAGAAATTTTTGATAAACACGCTGATGCAGACAGTTTCCAAATGGAAGAATTATTTTAAGATATATTTAATGCTGAAGCTGGACAAAATCGTTCCATTAAAAAAGTTTTATAGGAGCAAAAACTATACATGGAAATTTAAGCATTTTTAGATCATTTTATACATTATAACTTCCCGGTGTGCAGACTGCATTTATTTTTTTAATTTGACTCATTTTTTGAGGATTTATTTCTAATTCAAATTTTCAGCATTTCGAGAGATATTTTTTGCATATTTTAGAAAATGGTATTAATTTAAACTGTTGCCAACTGTATAAACAGCGTGAACAATAATGTTTGCTTCAAATAAAAAAATTATTTACACGTGACTATTATAAACAGAAAAAAAACTTCAAATTAGAATTTAATAATTACGCATAAAAAGCAGGAACTTATTGAAAATCACGTTATAAAAACTATATTTACACGTGAATTTTAAAAGAGAAAGGATATTGTGAAATAATAAATTCATTAAAATGCGTTGTTAGAAGTCTTAAATAAGGGAAATTACGTCACATTTACGTCACATTACACTTATTACTTAAAATGAACAAAAAATAATATTGCAAAGCAGTTTAAATTTAAAAATTGCGCGAAACATTTATTTGATATTTTCAGATGATCTTTTCAACTATTTTTGTTAGCCCAGCGCAAATAATATTTCATTTCTAACAAAAGTATTTTCACGTGAATATTAAAAAGAGAAAGAAAAGTTTGGTGAAAATTGCGTCAGATTAAAAACGATACATTTAACGTCTTATTTAAAAGAACTTTCTTTTCGCTTTGTTAAAAAATACCGGGAGACAAAGACTCTGTTTACTTAATTCATTTTACATTAGCTTATTTTCAAATGTTTAACTGATTTTATTTAATCAAAGACGAATGTCTTTTAACAGCAGCTGATTTGGTCTTAAAATTCCCCAATGAAAGAGAAATGAATAGAAACCCGTTTGTCGCCACTGTTTTTTAAATTATAGTTCAATCTTCCGAAATCTTTTTAAAGCCGATCAAATTAGCGTGCTTTTAGAGTCTGCGGTGTCTGAACGAGGGTTGACGAGCGTAGCTCGTATAGGGGGCAGAACCCCCTAGTGTTGAACTAAAATAGTTTTGACTAAATTATTTTAGCGCGGATTGCAGAAATTTCCTTTAAAGATTTGTGTATCCACGAAAACCATACTTAAGTCCAGAACAATCTCTTTTTTTGGACAGTTATTAAGGTCGGAAACGATAATAACACATAGAAAAAAATATGCAGGATATATGAACTGCAAATTCTGAACTGATAGCTGAAAGAGTTTAAATTCGATGCAAAGTTTTTCTTTTTGCAAAAATTAAATTTTGTACTTGGAGCCTAACATCAACAAACATCACTTTTTTATTAAAATAGAAATGAATTTATTGACATTATAATCAAAAAGGGGGAAAAAAGGGCTCATATATTACAGGGTGTCCATAAAGGAATATCCTAACTTTACACGACTTTTATCTATAAAAAAAATTACGACTTTTATCTATGGAAAAAAAAAAGTCCAATCTTGTTGTTCATCGAAAATCAAAAATAACAGTTGAAAGTTTACGAAGATTGCGATAGATCGCCAAGCACACCAGGACCTTGCTTTTCATCAATGGTTTCCTCGCAGCCCTGACATCACTGCATGTGATTTTTTTTTGTGTGTGTTTGTATGTTTCGGGCCTCATTAAAGATCAGGTGTTTGTCCCAGGGCTGCGGAGTCGGTGAGAAAAATGGCCAACTTCGACTCCGACTCTGACTCCGGGATATTTTAACGACTCCGACTCCGGGCTGTCAACACTAGTACCCGGGCTGGGGTACTAGTGTTGCCTGTTGGTTAAAATGGTGATGGTATATAAGAAAAATAAAGCTAAAATCTCATTATTTTGGCACTGATTACCTTTTTAGGGCTTCAAAGTAAATATATATATATATATATATATATATATATATATATATATATATATTATTTTTACAGTTTCGCGCCCGAAAACCCGAAAAATCCAACTGTCGAAGTCTAAAGAACACAAAATGTAAATTTTACTACCGTATTTTATGAAAGAAACGCCGCACTCCTCAAATTGGCCTGAATAAACTTTAAAATATCGTAATCGCCGCACCCGTTGTAAACGCCGCATCCGTCGGAACGCTACTTTTGTCAACATTGTCACATTGGCATAACTTTAATCAAAGTTTTCTGAGCAGTGTAGGATGCCTCGTTAATATCTTATGATGTCTGAAGTTTAATTTAAAATATTTAAATCCTATTTTAAATATTTTTATGAATTTTTAAATTAAGGAAACTCAGTTGGTATTTAAAAAAAATCGTAAACGCCGCACATGGCATAAACGCCGCACTTGGAAAAAAATTAACTTTTAAACTCGTAAACGCCGCGGCGTTTCTTCCATAAAATACGGTATTTTGGATCTGCAGACGGAGTAGAAAAAGCGAAATCGTTGCAATTTACTTATTATTTTGCTGTGTCCTCCAGAAACGAAAAATGTCTATGTAAAGGAGGAAAAATAAAGATGAAAATTTTATTATTTTGGAAATAATTCGGATTCTGTAGATTCTAATGAAAAAATAAAAAAAATACATTTTTTGAATTAATTTTACAGTTTTGGCTTTATTTCGGGTTCTGCAGACCTGAAAAATTCGAAATTCAAAAAGTGAAAGATAACGAAATCGTTATTTTGGCTACCGCTGTTCAGAAAAAAGAATTACAATTTTATCTTATATTGACTCCTGTGCACAAAAATAAATAAATAAAGGAAGGGTATTTTAGAATTTTGACTTCTGGTCATACAGACCGGAAAAATGTGTGTGTGTGTGTGGGGGGGGGGGGGGGGGTGGAGAAGGAAACAGGCTTCTAATTACAATGCTATACCGGGTTCTTAGTTCTTTTGCCTCCAAAAATAGTACAAATTTATAATTTTCGCATTTCCTCCGGTAAGAGAGCATGAGACAAAATTTTAAAGCCAGTCCCCTAAAAAATTCGGCTGTGCCTTTGTATTAATTCTCACCCCAATGATGCCCATATTGTAAATTGTTCCTATTTTATCGGTGTAGTTTGATTCTTTCAAATTTGTTACATCGGGCTTGTCAGCCTGCTCACTTTTTTTATCTGTCTGGTCCTGCCCATAAATATAAATTGTCTTAATTCTACTTTGCACAGCTGGTTTGAAAAATTGCCTTCATTTTCCGGGCCTTGGGTCCTTACAGACCTTTGTATTTATCAGCAAACCCCAAAAATACTAGGATAAGTACTTATATACTAAATCTAAAATACATCAAAATCACAGTTATGAATTAAAACAATTTTCACTTACTTTGTACACGGGTAATACACTGTACTTATTCTATACTACCTACCCCTGTATCTACTTTGTACACCACAGTAAATCGGTCCTCTTTAACTTGAGTAGCCAGATATAGTCCATAAATAACAATAATACAGGGTGTCCAGCGAATAAGACCCTGATTTCAAAATTAAATATCTCAAAAACAAAGATCAATATAATTATGCGATAAATGGTTTGTTTATTAGCTAAGCTGTAAAAATGTTATACACAAGTTTCAAAAATTTAGATGCAAAAACCGTTAACATATGGCGCTGTAATCCCAATACTTGTAAACTGTGCTTCGAAGTCCAGAGCACTAGCGTCTCATTCCTAGATGGCTTCCTACGGAAGAACGAATATTGGGAAAGTCGACTTTTTCATTGGGGTGATGTGCAGAAGTGGAGACATCTGGTCACAGAATTATTACATCAGCTTTAATTTTGGAAAATTTCAATTAATAGAATTTTCAATAACAAGTTTAGAAATCATTATATAAGAATTTATTAAAATATTTTATTAAATTCAATTTTTAATGCCATATAATTATTTAAATCAAAATGCATATATTTAGAAAAATAATTTTGTACTTTTTATTTATTTTTAATATTTTTAAATCACGGTATAATATTTTGGTATCATTGTTTATATCTGAATTATTATAAATAAAAAAGTAATTTTGCACTTTTCATTTATTTTTAAATCACGGCATAATACTTTGGTTTTAGCACAACACACATATTTCTTTTCTTTGTAAACAAGGTTTTAGAGACAGAAATTATGCATTAAATTATTTCTTTTTTAAAGAAATTGATGATAAATCATATCATCAACGTCAAAGCAAAAGTATTTTGGATGCTGGATTCCTTTCCAACACTTCGGATCCTATCGCTAGAAGCTGCACCATATTTCTGTGCTCAATGATAAAAAAAAAAATGAAAACGAGTTTTTAAAATTAAAATTATTTTTTTAACTTAATTAAGTTTTAAAAAATAGAAAATTTGTATTTTTTCATTCAAACTATTCTCTACAATTAAAAAAAAAAATTATTTATGAATCTTTATTATAAATGCTCAATGATTTTTAAAAAAGGGGTTTCTTTTAGCTTAATTAAATTTTAAAACCAGAAACTTTGGATTTTTTTATTCAAACTTTTTTCACAGTTTAAATAAATATTAAAAAGTAAAGATTTCCATCTTTTTCAAATCCTTCTCTACTTGGATTCGATTCCACGATCTACCAATTAGGAGAGAAAAGACATACCACAGAGATACTGGTATCCGGACCGAAGTAGCTTATAACAAAATGTGAAACAAATCTCAGTTCTGTCAACACATGGCTCCGCTTTTGCACATTACCCAAATAAAATATTTTAATAATGATGATTATTAAAATATTTATATGATGATTGCTAAACTTTTTATTGAAAATTCTATTAATTGAAATTCTCTAAAATTGAAGCTGATGCAATAATTCTGGGACCAGATGTCTCCAACTCTGCACATCACCCAACGAAAAAGTGGTCTTCCCCAATTTTCGTTCTTCCGTAGGAAGCCATCTAGGAATGAGACGCTAGTGCTCTGTACTTCAAAACACAATTTATAGGCATTACGATTACAGCGCCATCTGTTAGCGGTTTTTGCAACTAATTTTTGAAACTTCTGTATAACATTTTTACAGCTTAGCTAATAAACAAACCGTTTACCGCATAATTCTATTGATCTTTGTTTTTGAGATATTTAATTTTGAAATTAAGGTCTTATTCGCTGGACACCCTGTAATTCATTTTATAGATTTAAAATTACATATAATTTGTTTAATTTCACTTTAAAGTGTCTAACAAAAAAAATCTGGAGTCGGAGTCGGCTTGTTTTTTAGACCCTGACTCTTTTGCTCAAAAATGGATCCGACTCCGACGCCGCAGCCCTGGTTTGTTCCACCGCTATACCAATTGACGTTGCTTGATATCGTGTTTCTGGAGGGGCTCACATTGAATAATTATAAATGTGCTGAATTTAAACTTTCAACTGTTATTTTTGATTCCCGATGAACAACAAGGCTTACTTTTTTTTTTCTTCTTTTAATAGCCCTGTACAGTTGGGATATTCGTTTGTATACACCCTGTATTTTAAAAATTATAGTATGCAGAAATCTGTTGCGCGTATTATGTTTAATATAAACATACGAAACGACGTGAAAATATTTTATTTAACTATGAACAAGATTAAATTGTGAATTATGTCTGTTTTTAAAGCGGCAGCTTGTGATAGTAAATATGCATTTGTCTCTGCAGTATTTTTTTCTAATATCACTGAATGCCAAACATCGCGTATTGTATTCAACATAAATTAGCCGAACATCGTAAAGAACGTTTGCAGTAAAATGAAGAAGATTAAAATTAGAAGTATGCCTGTTTCTAAAGCGGCATCGTCTGACATTAGAGAGGCATTTATCGCCCAATTTTAATAATGTTCTCTTAATTGCGCCTGTTTATGGTTTCACTCAATGGCAAGCATCGCGTATCATTTCAACATAAATAAACGACATGCTATAAAAATGTCTGCATTAAAAAGAACAAGATTAAAATTTGAATTATATCTGTTTCTAAAGCGGCAGCGGTGGTATTAGATATACATTTATCGCCTAATTTTGATAATGCACTGTTAATTGCATGTGGTTATCATTCCACCCACTCGCAAAGAAAACATGACATAAAGTAATACGATAGGATACACTCCCTGAAAAATATTTTGTAGCTTTGTCGGCTAATAGATAAGCAGCGGAAAAAAATAATAGCACATTTCTAGCAAAATTACAATATTATGATTATAGCCAGTCACAGTATTAGGATTTTAGATTATATAACACTAGAAGAAATGCATGGGTTAACATTTCTTGTCCGCCTTATATTCAACAATAAAAAAAAAAAAAAAAAAAAAAAAAAAACTTAGTGAAAACGTTTCTATTAAAATGAATAGGATTTAAATTTGCTTTATATCTGTTTTTAAAGCAGCAGTATGTGATGTGGTTTATGGTTTATTTTTGACGGCCGATTATCTACTCTATGGATATAGGCCCGAGGGGGAGTGCCTGCCATGGGGGGTTTTCTAAGAGAACCTAACTCGTATTTACGCATGGAAATCCATGACTCGAAGAAAACCACGAAAACTCCGAACGATTAGGCTAATGGGCGCGATTGGGTTCGAACCCAGCACCTCCCGTCTACCAGCTTCGAGAGCAGAACCTCTCAGCCACTGGTGGGGCCGTATGTGATTTGGATATGCAATTATTGCCTAATTTTTAGTGCAAGATGTGCTTTTAATTGCGCTTGCTTCTGAATTCACCCACTTGCAAACGAAACATGGCTAAAGTAATATGATTACGATAAGGGATTCTAAAGACTGATCCCTCTTAAGTCTATTTTTGGTAACATAACAGCCACAATATTATGATTTTAGAAATACTAGGGGATCGTACCCGGGATTCCCGGGTTAAAGAATATAGGTGAAAACATTTTTTTTTAATTGAAAACTAATATTTTTTTATATGCAATAAATTTTTTAGATTACCCACTTACATTAAAAAAGCATTTTTCATATGGAAAATACGAATTATTAAATCAAATTTTTGAAATTTATCAAAAGCGATATTTTCTTTTTAGCTGCATGCTAAGAGTTATTTGACCAAGATTTTGCTACATATGGCATTCTTTTATAATCTCATAATTTCAGAGCGCATACATGTCTGTTAAATTTGTGTTTTATTTATATTATTTTATTTATTTATTCAGAGGGAATTTTTTTTTAACGGATATTAGCCGTAAGAAAATGAACACTTTATTTTGTTTTAAGGGCAAACGGATTAATCTTTCGTAATCGAGCTCCGCGCGATATAGATAAATTAAAAAAATATTTCATGCTTTAAAATTGTTTTTAAAACCATAGACAATCAGTAAACTGAGATGAACTTTGCAAACAAATTCCATTTGGAAAAAAAAAAATCCCATTTGGTGATCTAAAAATTTAAATTGTACGATTACAAATATGTTAGATTTGTGTTTTTACAATATTTTTCTTTTATTTGTTTATAAAATAAGTATTAATTTCGTCAATTTGTCTTTCACAAATATGTTAGATTGGTGGGTTTTTTTAATATTATTCTTTTATTTGTTTATAAAGGAAGTATTAATTTCGTTATGCAAAAATAGTCAGAAACAAATGCTGAAAAATGTTTGTTGCTTTATTGCAAAATGTTTATTATTATTATTATGTATTGGCACGTGATAAGATAAACTTAAAAAAAATCATGCTAAAAATTATTTTAGAAAATATGATACATCAATTAAGATACAGTTTTTAAACAAATTGCATTTGAAAGTAATTTTTTTCCCTAAGCGATGAAAATTGAAAATGTACGATGGTCAGAAGATTAACAAATTGCAGTAGCGAAAATTTCAAGACCGAAATTTGATCGTGAAGTGTTGTCATTCGCAAAATGACGTCAGCGTTAAGCAGAGATACGTTTTTTCTTTATAATATAGATAGATACTTAATCAGTAAAATATAATAAATATCAGTTATTAGGATGTTGTTATCAATTGAGGCTCTTGTGCTTGGTATTCCGGAATGAAAAACAATTTTCACTTTCTCAAAATTTGCATATGCACTTCTTATATCCATATTCATCATTTAAAAAAAAAATTGTATTTTGTTTGATCATTTAAAAATCCTTTTAACTCAAAACTTGAAGTCACGATTGTCAGCAACATCTTTTATTTGAACAGACGCACCCTTTACTTGAGATTCAAATCTCAATTCCGGAGCCTAAAAATTTCAGTAATTTGTTTTTTTAGACGCATTTGTGTTAAAATATTTAGTTTTATCTAAGAAAATGGTCGTTTTCTTTTAAATATGACTTCATTTTCACTTAAATAAGCCTTTCGCCTAGTGTCTGAAACTTAATATCAGTACACTTGCAGAAGGAAAAACAATATAGAAAATTTATGAGGAAAAATGCGTGTTTTCAAAAGCAGTATGTCATTTTCCGTTATTATGCCCCTAATATAATATTCTGCTCCTAATGGGATTTTGCGACAATAAACCCTATACAACAATTTTTATCAACAATTTTGAATTTTTATCAGAAAATAGCATGAATAAAGATAAAAAATACCTCATTATTTCTCTCGTGTCTGCAATAATGAAAGCTATCTAATTTTCACCATTTTGAAGAAATTTCATAAAATGCTTTTAAAATTTAAATATAAAAGTGGGGATATAAAAAAAAACAAATAGTGCGATCACATCTACAAATGAAGAGCTTTCAGTTAAAAAAAAATATTAGTAAAATTGGTTCAGCAGAAAGATCAGGGCAGATGACTAAAAAACACACTTATGTTTTAAATATATAGATTATATAAAATTAGGAAAAATTAAATTAAGCAAATTATGTTATTTTGATAAAATTATAGTAGAATGTCCTAAAGAATAGCATTAAAATTTTATTATTCGAGAGAATTTTGGACAAAAACTTCAGGAACATATTATTTTGGTACTTCTTAGTTATCCCGTCGACCATTTTCGCCAAATTATATAAATCGCCAGACCACTCGCCAAATTATACCCATTGACATAATTTTTATTTTAAATAACGAAAGAACAAATAAATTAGTAAAACATCAATAAAAATACAAATAAAATGTCGAATTAATGGTTTTATTGGCCATTATTGGCATTTAATCTTACAATTAATTAATTAATGGCAACCATTATTGGCATTTAATCTTACAATTTGGCGACAGTAATTTGGCCGACGGGATAACTAAGAAGTACCATTATTTTAAACCACGAATTATTTGTTTGCTTGTCTAACTCGGTGAAGCAAATCCATCCAGGCGAGAATCGTCAATTTCTGTAATATATATCGCTATTATCTGCATGTCACCTCTCTTCTATAAAGACACCCTAAATTTTTGTAAAACAGTGCGTTTTATTAGCGTGTGATTTCGATTACATTATTTTCAAAAGTGAAGAATTTCAAAGTAGCTGGGCTGTGAAAATGACGCACTTCTACAAAACATAATTAAGGTTTAAGAATTAAAATACACGCTTTTTTATAAAATGACGTCATCTGCATCCGCCAAAGCAATTCATTTTTACAATCCCGTCTTAAACTTCGTCTATAGAAAAGTATGCATATGACGTCATTATCACGGAATAACAGACAATAGTCTTGACATTAGCCCATATTTTAATTTCCACTTTTTTTTCAGGTTTTATGAGAAAATGGCAACGAAAAGATACAGTATCTCCTATTTCAGACTATTTTCCGTTTACTTTCAATGACTTTCAATAGAAATGCGGTACTTTTGTTGCCACGATAAGAAAAATGGTATTAAAAACTACAAAAAAATTAATATCTCAAAAATAAACTGAGATACAGCTTTCAAACAAATTGCATTTAAAAGTGCATTTTTTTCTTTATACGACGGTGTAAAAATTTAAAATATGCGATGTTTAGAAGTTTAAAAATTTGCAGTAGAGAAAATTTCAAAACCAAAATTTTATTTCAAATTTCAAAGTGTTGCCATTTGCAAAATGACGTATGCGTTACGTACAGATATGTTTGTCCTTTATAATATAGATAGCGCATTTCTTGCATAACAATCACAATATTATGATTTTAGTTACATAACACATAGAAGAAACACATGTGTTAACATCTCTTGTCCGCCTCATATTCAACATAAGTAAACGAAGCGTTCTAAAAACGTTTCTATTAAAATGAACAATATTAAAGTTTGCATATATCTATTATATATATTGGATAGACATTTATAGCCTAAATTTTATAAGTTCTCTTAATTGTGTTTCTTTCTTATATCACCCCCTTGGAAAGAAAACATGCTAAAGTAATAAGATACGATAAGACATTCGCATGTCTGGTACCCCAGAAGTCTTATTTTGCAGTTCTGACAGGCAATAGCACATTTCCAGCATATAACAAACACAGAATTATGATTTTGTAACTACTCACATTTTCAGCATATAACAATCATAAAATTATGATTTTAGGAATGTAGCACATTTCCAGCATATAACAATCACGAAATTAGGATTTTAGAAATGTTCACATTTTCAGCATAACAGTCACAATGTTATGATTTTAGAAATATAACACTCGAAGAAGCTCTTATCATGTTCAACATAAATAAATGAAACGTTGTGAAAATGTTGCTATTAAAATTAATAAGATTTAAGTTTAATTATATCTGTTTTTAAAGCGGTAAAGTATAGGCATTTATCGCATAATTTTGATAATGTTCTCTTAATTGTGCGTGTTTCGGATTTCATCCACTTGCAAACAAAACGTGGCTAAATAAATACTGTTTCGGCGTAAATGCCCTCAAATTTATTTGTTTATAATTTAATTCTGTTTATCTTTCATATTGTGAAACATAATTATAAAACTGATTTCTTTTGACAGAAAAAATCTAATCTGTTTATCTAAATTGTTTATAACTCTGAATCAATATTTATGAGTAACATTATGATTTCAAGGTCATGTAATATAGATTTATTTACTTTATAACAATTTTGAATTGATGGTGATTTATTAGTTTTATAATTACTTGGATGTCATTTAAATGAATATTATAGCTATTTAGAAGATTTATAACTGCATATTGTAATTTTTATTTTGATGTTTATTTTATATAATATGTATCATTTTTAAAATGGTCAGTCTTGACTCTGTAACCAAGCAGAGAACATGTAACATGTCCTGACTCTGTAATCAGAGATGCCAATTGTTAAATCATGGCTCTGTTTAATACAGAGTGTATAATGGAAGTCCTGACTCTGCAACCAAGCAGAGAACTTTTTTTTTTGTATTGGCTCTGTTAAATACGGAGAATTACTATTATGGAACAATTATTAACTTCTAATGATGAATAGAATTTACATACTATTTCAGTTTTATTTAATAAACTATTTAATCTAATTGCTCTCCCATCTCACTTGGATTTTGAAAATTTATTTGTCAGAAGAATTTCGGCGCCATCATTTATTTTTGGTGCCGAAACCCGGGAAACATTTTTTGGAAAGAATAGTGAGCTATTGTGAAAGAGATTTGTGATTAACAACTGTGATTTATCTTTCAACATGTGATTAGTGTGTGATTTATCTTTCAACCTGTGATTAGTGTGGAATTATTATTGTGCCATTTGGATTACGACATGCCATCTACATTACCTGGAATTAACAGGTAAGAAAATATTTTTTTCATTTTCTATGAATGGTTAATGTTTTAAAATAAGAATTATTCTTTATTTAAAATGGAAAATCTTGAAAAGCTGAAAGCAAAACGTTCTGTTGAACGAACGAGTTTCACGAAATTAATTACAAAATTAGAAACATTATTAAATGATGACATTGATAATACGAAAACCGATGAATTATTAGAGCTTCAAGAAATATTCCTCTTAAAAGAAACGGCTTTCCAAAGTTTGAATCGTGATATTGAAGCTCAAATATCCGACTTAAAAGAATATGAAAAGGACATTGCTAATAGTGAAAAGTACACTGACCAATTGATCAGTGCTAAATTTAAAATTAAAAATAGATTAAGAAAATGTAAAAAGGATAATGTTTCTATGATAGCAACTAGTCGTGTAAATTCATTGAATGGTTCTGCTAGTGGAACAGAAACGAGTTCTGCCATGAAATTGCCTAAATTAAATGTTCCAAAATTTTCTGGTGAAATCGAAGAATGGGTCGAATTTTTTAACTGTTTTGAAACATCGATACACCAGAATAAATCACTATCTAAGATAGAAAAATTCGCTTATCTAAAATCCTTGTTATGTAATCGGGCCTATAATGTGGTAGAAGGGTTTCCTTTGACAGAACAAAATTATGATACTTGTATTGATTTATTAAAGGACCGTTTTGGTAAGGTTGATGTTATTATTAATTAACACATGACTAATTTATTAAATATGGAACCAGTTAAAAATTGTTCAAATTTAAATGCATTAAGAAGATTGCATGATATGTGCGAAGTTAATATTAGAAGTTTAAGAAATTTGGGGGTAACATCCAGTTCTTATGGACAATTGCTAAATCCTATTTTGCTAAAGCTATTGCCCCATGAATTAGTGATTGAATATCATAGAAAACGTGATACTAGCAAAGAGTCAGATGTAACCGATCTAATTGCCTTTCTGAAATGTGAAATAGAATGTAGAGAAAAGGCTTTGTCAATGACAAGTTCTAAAAATGATGCATCCTCTTCTTTTGTACATAAAAATAAAACTGAATTTCGTGAAAAGAAAACATCAAATAAATATCAACATGCTAATACCTTAAATGCCAATATTAAAGTTTTTTGTGTATTTTGCAAAGGTAATGATCATTTATCTTCCGAGTGTAAAAATTTAGCTGATGATAAGAAAAGATTAATGTTACGTAAGGAGGGTAGATGTTACAAATGCTTTTTGAAATCGCATTTATCTTCGCAATGCCGCATAAAATTAAAGCCATGTCTAAATTGTAAAAGCACTGAACATAACAAATTATTTTGCTTTAAGAAAAGTTTGAAACCAGAAATTAATGAAAATCAAAATCAAACAGTTGTATCTAATTCTCATTGTAATTTTAGAAATTCTAAGCATGCTGTTTTATTGCAAACATGTTGTGTAACTGCTCAAGGTAATTCTAAATCAAAGGTAGTTCGATTATTACTTGATTCTGCAAGCGAAAAAAGCTTCATAACAAAAGCATTAGCTCGTGAATTAAATTTGCCTGTTCTAAGAAAAGAACATTTAACTGTATTCGCTTTTGGCATGGATCAAGGTCGCGAAGAAGAATATGATGTTTTTAAAATTAAATTGCGAAGTAAAATGAATTATCATCGTTTTATAGATGTTGAGGTGTTAGCTACCGATTTGATAAGTGCAACAACATTGAAGGTTCCCAATTCTGACCCTCTAGTTATAAAATACATTGAAAGTAAAAGATGGAGGTTAGCCGACCCTACGCCCGAGGAATCCGAAGTACAAATTTTACTTGGAGCTGATTATTTCTGGAATGTTCAGAGAGGTGTCGTTGAAGAAATTAATGACCATTTATATGTAGCTAATACACTTTTTGGGTACACAATAGTGGGAAAAATAAACTCTAAAGGTAACGAAACAGTTAATGCTCATCTTGTATCTGTTAATGAAATAGAAAATTTTGATTTGCAAAAGTTTTGGAAGCTAGAGTCTTTGGGTATTTGTGATAGTAAAAATGAATTATTTTCACAAAAGGATTTAGATGCTCTTGATTTATTTAATGATAATTTAAATTTTGTAAATGGAAGATATGAAACTAAACTTTTGTGGAAAGTAAATAAAAATGAATTGGAATCCAATTTTGATGTAGCTAAACATAGACTTTGGGGATTAAAATCAAAATTGTGCAAAAATGAATGGTTACTTAAGGAATATGAGAAAATATTAAATGAACAATGTGGTTTGGGTATAATTGAAGAATGTGAGTTTAATAAAGATGAAATAAACACGTATTACATGCCTCACAGACCAGTAATAAGGGAAGATAAATCGACAACTAAAGTAAGAATTGTTTTTGATACGTCATCCAAAGATAAGGGGGCAAAATCTTTAAACGAGTGCTTATTTCCTGGGCCCAATTTAAATCCTAACATATTGGACATTATTTTAAAATTCCGTCTCCACAAAATTGCTTTCTCGGCAGATATAGAAAAAGCATTCTTGCAAATCCAGATACAAGAAGAAGATAGAAATTTTTTGAGGTTCCTGTGGTTTGACAATATCACTAGTAACAATCCCATTTTGAAGGTTTTTCGCATGACCCGTGTAACTTTTGGTGTAACAACTTCACCCTTTTTCCTTTCTGCAACCATCAAACATCACATTGAGGGGTATAAAGATTTGTTTGGAAAAATAGTTAATATGCTGGATACTTCCTTATACGTTGATGACCTGTTTCATGGAGCTGATTCAGTAAACGAAGCTTTTGTTTTATCAAATTGTGCAGAGAAGATATTGAGTGAGGCCAATATGAAACTCAGAAAATTTAAAACCAATTCTTCCGATTTAAAATTTTTATGGAAGGAACATGGAATAAACTTTGAGGAAGACACTCTTGAACAAAATCTTTCGAAGGTATTGGGAATTATATGGATAACAGAAAGTGACACCTTGAAAATAGACATACAACCACTTTTGGTAGAATTTGACCATAAAATTATTACCAAACGTTTTGTTTTACAAACTGTGGCAAAAATTTATGATCCTATTGGACTCATTTCCCCTTTCGTGATAAGAATTAAATTTTTAATGCAAGAACTCTGGGAACATGGAATTGACTGGGATTCTACATTACCAGATTCTTTAAGTGGAAAATTCAGAAAATGGCATAATGAAATAAAAGACTTGGTAAATTTTGAAATTCTTAGAAAATATTTTGTAACTATCCCAAAATTAAATCCTGAAACCGCTCAACTTTTCATATTTTCTTATGCTAGTTTAAAGGGGTATGGGTCAGTGGCTTATCTACGTGATTCTTCTTCTTGTGAAACTTCATTTGTAATAGCAAAGTCGAGAGTAGCGCCTCTCAAGAAAATTACATTGCCGCGCATCGAACTTCTTGGAGCACTTACGGCTGCAAGATTAGCGAATTATTTAAAGGAAATATTTAAAATTGTGAATGAAAATATATTTTGTCTAAGTGACTCCCAAATTACCTTGCACTGGATTAAAGGAAGTGCTAACAACTGGAAGCCCTTTGTGGCAAACCGCGTACGAGAAATTCAGGAACTTGTTGCTCCTGTACAATGGAAATTTTGTAAAGGAAAGGAAAATCCTGCAGATGTTCTCTCTCGTGGTTGCTCTGCATCTGAATTGATTAATAACGAGGTATGGTTACATGGTCCTAGCTGGCTGAAGGAAGAATCGTTACCAGTATTTCCCCTTGAAACTCAACCTAATCTACCTGATGAAGAGGTCTTGCAAGAACAACGTAAAACGCTTGTTTGCTCCATATCCCAAAATATTCCAGAATTTGAGCTTTTATTTAAATTTTCATCCTGGACTAAATTAAAACGAATTACGGCTTGGTGCCTCAGATTCATCAAAAATAGTACATGCCCATCTGAACGAGTCTATGGTTTTTTGACTGTTCCAGAACTTGAAAGGGCAACAAATGCTATTGTAAAATTAATTCAAAACCATGAATTCGGAGACGAACTGAAAATTCTAAAATCCAGAAAGATCCTAAATTCTAAAAGCAAACTCCTTCCTTTACATCCATTTCTTGACGAAAATGATATTCTTCGTGTTGGAGGTAGGCTAAAAAATGCAAACTTGTCTGAATATCAAAAACATCAAATCATTCTCCCTAAAAGGCATCATGTTACAGACTTGATAATAAAGTATTTTCATGAGAAACATCTTCATAGCGGGACTCAATTGACAATTTCAGCAATTCGACAAAAATTTTGGATAATTAATGCTAAAGAAGCTGTGAAAAGAGAAATAAGGAAATGTATGAAATGTTTCCGAAATTCATTACACCTTTCATCTCAGTTGATGGGAAATCTGCCATCAGCACGCGTGACACAAGCTCGAGTATTTTCAAGAGTAGGAGTCGACTTAGCCGGCCCCTTTTTGATCAAACATCGTAAGGGACGTGGTGTGAAACCCTTTAAACATTATGTTTGTCTGTATGTTTGTTTCGTAACAAAAGCTATCCATCTTGAATTAGTCACTGATCTTACAACTGAAACCTTTCTAGCCTCATTGAAAAGATTCGTGGCTCGACGTGGAAAACCTCTAGAAATATTTTCCGACAGAGGTACAAATTTTGTAGGGGCAGACCGCGAAATAAAGAGAATGATGTCTCAAATTGCTTCTGATGAAAAATTGCACAAGTATCTTACTGACGAAATGATAGTATGGAAATTCAACCCACCTTCCGCCCCTCACTTTGGAGGCCTTTGGGAAGCGGGAATAAAACAAATGAAAAATCATTTGAAGAGAACAATTGGTGATCAGATTTTAACTTATGAAGAATTTTTGACCTTAATTGCACAAATTGAGTCATGCTTAAATTCAAGACCGCTTGTCGCTGAGTCTTCTGATCCAAATGACTTTACAGGCTCTGACGCCAGGACATTTTATTATAGGAGCACCCTTGACCTCCTTACCTGAGCCTGATATCTCCTCTACCTATGTAACTCCTTTGGAACGTTGGAAATTGCTACAAAAGATTTTCCAAAGTTTTTGGAAAAGGTGGTCGTCAGACTATCTCTCACAATTGCAGCAACGTACAAAGTGGTTTAGAAGCAACCCGAACTTAAAAATCAATGACTTGGTGTTGATAAAGGAAGAAAACCAGCCCCCATTAAGGTGGAAATTGGGCAGAATAATTGAACTATTTCCTGGTGATGATAATATTGTTCGTGTTGTCAAATTAAAGACTTCTACTGGTGAACTGAAACGCCCTATCACAAAATTGTCTCCTCTACCGATGGACATTTAATATAATAGAATTTTACTTTATTTTAACTAACTTTATTATTATTTTTTTTTTCTATGTCTAATTTTTGTAACTTTCTGAACTATTTTGTATATTAATGTCTTTTTCTATTTTTAGTTGTTCCAGAAACTGTTTTTTTTTTTAGAAGTAGTAGGATTTAATTGCATTTCACTTTAGTTATACTTGACATTTAAGGTAATATTTTAATTTTGTATTTAATATTTGATTACTTAGTATGTGATAGTGGAAATTTGGTAAGTTATAATTGTTTGATGAACTTCGTTCATGGAAGCGGAGGATGTTTCGGCGTAAATGCCCTCAAATTTATTTGTTTATAATTTAACTCTGTTTATCTTTCATATTGTGAAACATAATTATAAAACTGATTTCTTTTGACAGAAAAAATCTAATCTGTTTATCTAAATTGTTTATAACTCTGAATCAATATTTATGAGTAACATTATGATTTCAAGGTCATGTAATATAGATTTATTTACTTTATAACAATTTTGAATTGATGGTGATTTATTAGTTTTATAATTACTTGGATGTCATTTAAATGAATATTATAGCTATTTAGAAGATTTATAACTGCATATGTAATTTTTATTTTGATGTTTATTTTATATAATATGTATCATTTTTAAAATGGTCAGTCTTGACTCTGTAACCAAGCAGAGAACATGTAACATGTCCTGACTCTGTAATCAGAGATGCCAATTGTTAAATCATGGCTCTGTTTAATACAGAGTGTATAATGGAAGTCCTGACTCTGCAACCAAGCAGAGAACTTTTTTTTTGTATTGGCTCTGTTAAATACGGAGAATTACTATTATGGAACAATTATTAACTTCTAATGATGAATAGAATTTACATACTATTTCAGTTTTATTTAATAAACTATTTAATCTAATTGCTCTTCCATCTCACTTGGATTTTGAAAATTTATTTGTCAGAAGAATTTCGGCGCCATCAAATACGTTAGCGGTAGGATGAGATATTCTCAATTATGGTCTCTTAGAAGTCTACTTTCGCAGTTCTGCCGGACAATAGCACATTTTCAGCATATAACAATCACAAAATTATGATTTTAGAAATGAAGTACATTTCCAGCGCATAACAATTACAAAAATGTGATTTTAGAAATTAACACATGTCCAGCGTACAACAATCGCAAAATTATGATTTTAGAAATACGAGGTGGAACCCGTCGAATTTCGACGAAAGAAAATGTTTACAAAGGAACTGTTGCCTCAAATTTATAATACATCGACGACAATAATTACAATAAAAAATCCTTCTTACACTTGTTAGTTTAACTCTCCAAAGACATATTTTAACCTAAGATTAACAAAATACTTTTTCCATGAATTTCAACTGTTAAAATTATTGAAAAACTAAACTTTATTCATATACTTAATCAGTAAAATATAATCAATATAAGTATTTTTGATTAAGTTATCAATTGATGCTTGGTATTATGGAATGAAAAATCAGCAAAAATGATTTCACCTTGACATAATCATAGAATCCTCCCCCCCCCCCCCCTTTAAATCTAAACCAAATCAAGTCATTTTCCACGTTTCACATCCATATTAACCATTTAAAAACGCGCAATAGGCTATTAATAAATATATTTTCAAGCTTGAAGTCACGTTTGTCAACTATTACAACTTTCCATGTGAAAATTCCCACTCGTGATTTGAGGTCTCAGTACAATCTCTGTACCTGCGCGTAAAAATTCCAGAAATTTCTAACTTTTAGACGTATTTAAGAGGAAATATCTCGTTTTATCAAATAAAATTATCGTATTCTTTTAAATATGGCATCATTTTCAGTCGCTGAAATATTTCGCCTATTGCCTCAAGCTGAATATCAGCAAAATGAAAAAATAGTGTGAAATATAACAGCATCATCAGAAAAATTGTGTCTTTTTTAAAGCGCAACGTCATTTTCTGCTCAAATTTTTAAAAAATGTATTTTTAATTGTAATGAGAAAATGGCATCAATAAGAATATAATCATTAAAGATAACTAATCAACTTTTAAAAGAAATGAAGTACTTCAGTTGCCACGATTAGAAAATTGGTATTAAAAACTATAAAAAAAATTAATATCTCAAAAATAAATTGAGATGCACCTTTCAAACAAATTTCATTTAAAAGTGCATTTTTTGCGCATACGACAGTGTAAACATTTAAAATGTGGGATGTTTAGAAGTTTAAAAATTTGCAATAGCGAAAATTGCAAAACCGAAATTTCATTTCAAATTTCAAAGTGTTGCCATTCGCAGAATGACGTATGCGTTACGCACAGATATGTTTGTCCTTTATAATATAGATAGCACATTTCCAGCATATAACATATAGCAATAACGAAATTATGATTTTAGAAATATAGTACATTGCCAGCGTACAACAATCACAAAATTATGATTTTAGAAATGTAACACATTTCCAGCATATGGCAATCACAAAATTATGACTTTAGAAAAATAGCACATTTCCAGCTTATAGCAATCATAAAATTATGATTTTAGAAATGTAGCACATTTCCAGCATAACAGTCACAGTATTATGATTTTAGAAATATAACACTCGAAGAAACGCTTGTGTTAACTTGTAAGCCTTATGTTCAACGTGTTCAACATAAATAAACGAAATGTTGTGAAAATGTAAAATGAACAAGATTTAAGTTTGAATTATATCTGTTTCTAAAGCG
Organism: Maratus speciosus; assembly: GCA_963932465.1. Lineage (NCBI taxonomy): Eukaryota > Metazoa > Arthropoda > Arachnida > Araneae > Salticidae > Maratus > Maratus speciosus. The sequence goes on from OZ010798.1 coordinate 417,298,339, forward strand.
GTAATGTTGTGATATTAGATAGGCATTTATCGCCTAATTTTGATAATATTCTCGTAATTGCGCGTGTTTCTGATTCCACCCACTTGCAAACAAAACATGGCTAAAGTAATGCGGTAGGATAAGACATTCTGAAGTCTGGCCTTTGCAGTTCTACCAAGTAATAGATAAACAGCGGAAAAACAACATCAATAATTCACTTGGAGCCAAAAAGTTGCCGTAGACTGCGGTTTTGAAAAAAAAAAGCTAAAGTTTTCCTTGGCTGTCTCCAGACAGATTTGGCTTGTAATTATTTTATCCTTGAATTGTGTTACAAGTGTTGAGGAAAAAACGTACTAATAAAGTGCTACTTCGATAATACGTATGCTGTTTTAATACTATGTTCATTAATTGCCGCCTACTTCATAAATCTTTATGTGGTCTAATCTTCCAGGAAGTACGGTTTTCCATGGAAGATTGATGCTGGATGGAACTTATATACACAAGATATAGTGTTGATAAACCATTAATCATTACTTCTTCTTTGGAGGTATCTTTTTCATGAAACACATAAATTGCCTGAGAGAAGCCTGTAAATTGCCTGAGAAAAACAATAGTAATTTATTGGTGTAATTACTTTTCCATCATAATCTGTTGTTACAAAAAACAATTGCAGTCGACGGTCTTTAACTGTCAGTCGAGCTTCAGATAATTTGGAATTTTTTTCTCGGTTCCTGAGAGTTTGAATTATTCGATTCTAAAAATGAAAAGGATTTTGCATCTATCTCTAAAGGCTTTTCCCCCGTTCAACAACACGAAACTTATTGACACATACTACATACATTATAAATAAGAGCCTTAAATTTGCAGACATAACTTTTGAAGTGATTTGAAATCGAGTAGCGGAATAGCGTTATACATTTTTTTTATAACTGTAAGGTTAGTTGGGGCAACTGGGCCATGATTTTACAATGTGACTCTGGAGCTTCTGACAATTCAGCTTCAAAAAGCTAATGTTCATTTGAATTGAAGTCTGAACTTTTGTAAATGTGTTCAGCTAGGTTCCCTCTATCAGACAGAAATGCTTAAAATTACGTTTAGTCCAGTGGTAGGGGAGGAAAAAAAGGCCGAATTCGGAATTAATTAGAGGAAAGCTGGAAATTGTTTTAATCAATTTAGTTTAGGTGTAGAATGAATATGTTAAGTTTTCTCCCTCGTAGTATGTGAGCGTTAGAAAATATGTACAGATTTATAGTAAAAAAACACGTTTTTTTAGATACCATAACAATATCTCAAAACAGCTAACTCTGTCAAAAACACTGTCAATGCAAATGTTGTAAAGCTTAAAATTCTGAGTAAAATGAGTACCTACACTTAATATTTTTGTTGAACATTAAGGTCACAATTCTACTTTAAAGTTTTAAACCTATGGTCAGGAGGTTGAACTCAGAATTAATTTCGGGAAAACTGGAAATTGTTTTAATCCCTTCAGTTTAGGTCTAAAATGAACGCAATATGTTTTCTTCCTCGTACTTGGGTGAATGTTAGAAAATATGTACATATTTATTTTCGAAAAATACGTTTTTTAAAATTACTTTAACAATATCTCAAAACAGCTAACTCTATAAAAAAAACATTGTCAATACAAATGTCGTTAGAGTTTAAAATTCTGAATAGAATGAGTTGAGTACCATCATTAATATTTTTGTTCAACGTTAAGGTCGCAATTCTATTTCAAAATTTTTCAAATCAAGAACTTGAAGCCAGGAGAGACCAAGTTAACTTAACAATATCTCAAAATTGCTACCTTAATATTGAACTAAAGTATTAAGTGTAGGTACTCATTTTACTTAAAATTTTAGGCTCTACAACTTTTGTATTGACAATGTTTTTGATAGAGTTAGCTATTTTGAGATATTGTTAAGTTAACTTGGTCTCTCCTGGCTTTAAGCTCTTGATTAGCGATTAAGCGATTTTGAAATAGAATTGCGACCTTAATGTTGAACAAAAATATTAATGATGGTACTCATTTTATTCAGAATTTTAAGCTCTATAACATTTGTATTGACAATGTTTTTTTTACAGAGTTAGCTGTTTTGAGATATTGTTAAGGTAATTAAAAAAACGTGTTTTTCGGAAATAAGTATGTACATATTTTAAAACGTTCACCCAAATACGAGGAAAAAAACATAGTGCGTTCATTTTAGACCTAAACTGAAGGGATTAAAACAATTTCTAGTTTTCTTTTAATTAATTCTGAGTTTAACCCTCTAACCACGGGTCTAAAACTTTAAAGTAGAATTGTGGCCTTAATGTTCAACAAAAATATTAAGTGTAGGTACTCGTTTTACTCAGAATTTTAAGCTCTACAACATTTGTACTGACAATGTTTTTGACAGAGTTAGCTGTTTTGAGATACTGTTATGGTATGTAAAAAAAAACGTGTTTTTTGACTATAAATCTATACATATTTCCTAACGCTCATCTAGTACGAGGGGAAAAACATAGCATATTCATTCTAGGCCTAAACTGAAGGGATTAAAACAATTTCCAGCTTTCCCCTAATTAATTCCGAATTCAACCCTCTAACCACTGGGCTAATTTTAATATTTAAAAATATAAAAATATGCATATTTCATCTTTCTTTCCTCATGGGTCCAGTTGCTCCCCCCCCCCCCCCAAAAAAAAAAAAAATGGGGTAAGTGGACCAAGTAGGTCTATGTTTCACGCGCGTTTTTTTTTTTTTTTTTTTTTTTTCATATGGGATATCAGGTCATGTTTGAAAAAGTGCAAACAACTTAAAGTAATTTAAACCAGGCAGATCATGTAAATTATATATCAACTAAAGAGCATTGTAAGGGAAACCTTTGCTGCCAATGTGTCTAAAAAAAAAAACACTAAAAGTGATTAGATTTTATTTATACCAAAAACATAAAAATTAAGTAAGTACTTATGTGCTTTAGTATAGGTAATAAGTATAAAAGTCACATGGGTATTTTAAGGAAAAAAATAGAAAGTTAAATCTATGAACAAACGGCTACGTAAGTATTTAAGTACTTTATCTGTATGATATAGATTGAACGATAGTATCGTACAACTTCAAGGTTTGGCTATCTTTTCATTGGCAAGGTGCTTGCATTCATAAAATGTTGAAATAATATAATGACACCAGTATTTATAAGAGAATCTATTTGAAAACAAGTAAAAGTATATTTTCGCGTGCTTAATAAAGGTGAAATTTTCATTATAAGATTCCGGTGCCAATGTGGAAATTAGGGATTAAAATTATGTGATCCCATAACGGCATCACCACCTTTCAAGGGGTCAAGAAATTTGGTTTGATACCACCCAATATGTTTTTTTTTTTTTTTTTTTTTTTTTTTTTTATTATTACGTAATTTTAATAAGGTATTCTATAATTTTCTTTATTGTGAGTAAAAAAAAAATGGAGAAATGTATTTCCCGTAGTAAGAGAAACTCAAAAAATATATTTATAACTATTGGGGTAACTGGATCCAGCATGGTCCAGTTACTCCGAATACATGTCCCAGTTACCCCATTCTTGAAAAAATTATGGAGTAACTGGGATACCGGGCTTACATTTGAAACATGAAGTGAATATGTATAGATACCTAATAATATTGACGTAGTTATATGCCTAATCTTTACAAAAAAAAAAAAAAAAAAAAAAAAAAAAAAAAAAAAAAAAGATTGTTGAATAAAAGTACTTACAGTATTTTGAAAAAAAGCTGAGGAAGTTCAACCATACAGACGTTGTTTTTAAAAAAAGAAACGTAAATTTTTGACAACCTATCACAGAGCAAAGTGATAGTTATTTATGATTGAGTTGACACGCGTTGTTTTAGAAAGTAGAGATTAAGGTGCATTGTTCACAAAAGCTAAAACTTAAAAAAACATGAACAAGTTTTTATAAAATAGCCTATGGCCCAGTTACCTCGTGGGTCCAGTTACCCCAACTAACCATATAACATACTGAGTTGTAAGTGATTGCTCACCGGTAACTATACCTTTAACCTCTTCAGGGGGATTTTTTATGGAAGGAAAAAAATGACTTTATTTCTTCTACGATTTATTCATTTATATATTAATAGAATTTTTACTTCTCTTGTTGGGGAATTCTGTAGTGAATAAGTTATAAAAAAATTTTTGTTCTTTTTATTTTTGACAGTAATTATAATCATATAAAAAAAACTAAACATCCACATATGTGAGCAAGAACGTGAAGCGGTTAATGAACTGTTTTGGCTCGTACAGTATATACAGTAGAGTCTCGATTAATCCGAGTTAATATTGACCAAGCTCATCTCTAAACTACTAAAACTAAACTCTGTGGCTATACAATCCAAGAAGGATCTGGGCCGACAGTGCCCATCTCTGTTTTCTTGACCCTGGGCCCCGAGGTGCTATGCAGCATGCGTCCCGGCCAGGTGGTCAACCTAACGCGAGACCCTCGGTGTTTAGTTCCCAAGCTAGCTTGGTACTCTAGCTTGGTACTCATTTTATCGACCCCGAAGGGATGAAACCAAGCTCATCTCGGATAAGCAAAAAACTCGGATAAACCGGATTTATACAAATCGTCACCAACTAAGGAGATGAAATATAAAATTTCACTTAATTCATTCATTTTTATGGTACTAGTAACATTTCTTTGATGTACAAATCCGTTACTTTTAAGAAAAATGGGAAATGAAATTGTTTATTTGAGAAGCCCTTGTTAGTTTTTTGTTTGTTGAATGCCAATTTTGCTGCAATTTTTTTTTCTGCAGTATTACCTTAATGCATAGCTACCAATTTCTAAGATTTTTTTCTTACCTCTAAAACTTACAAAAAAAAAAAAAAAATGCCATTTTTTTTCCATTCTGACCAGAAAATCAGAGTTCTAACTTTTTACGACTGCTTCTACATCTTCACCTAACATTTTATTTATAATAACTGTTTCAAAATAATGGAAGCCATCAGTCCATCAGAAGAAAATAACTCGGTTAAAGCGAAAACTCGGTTAAGCGGGACTTTACTGTATTTCAATTTAAAGTACCAACTTTGACACTTTTTTTCTGAAGAATCCCTTGTTTTTATAGAAATAAGAGAAACTATCCGATTTCTTAGTAACTGAATAATAAAACCCTGAAATTTTCATGCATTTAAGAATAAAAAGGATTTCGTGAACGTGTTAGAAAGTAGGCAATTTGGAGTTGAGAACAGTCTTAAAAATTATAATAATAATAATATAGATACAGATACAGTAGAGTCTCGATTATCCGAGTCCCACTTAACCGAGTTATTTTCTTCTGATGGACTAATGGCTTCCATTATTATGAAACAGCCATTACAAGCGAAGTGTTAGGTGAAGATGAAAGAGCAGATGTAAAAAGTTAGAACTCTGATTTTCTGGTCAGAATGGGAAAAAGAAATGGCCATATTTTTTTTTCTTTTTTAATTATGGCCATTTCTTCCCCCATTCTGACCAGAAAATCAGAGTTCTGACTTTTTACGGCTGCTCTTTCATTTTCACCTAACACTTCATTTATAATGGCTGTTTCATAATAATGGAAGCCATCAGTCCATCAGAAGCAAATGATCCATTCCAAAGGTATAAGTTCGATTGAAAAAAACTATTTAATACTTTGAACAGAAAGAAGAGGCTGCACCTGCAATTTTCATGATACTAATAAAATCACATAGCTGCCAATTTGTACTGCTTTGTTATCTCTAAAATTTAATACAAATTTTTGCCATATTTATCGTTAGCAATTGTTAGGTTTCAGCGATTGAATTAGGCGAAATTTACTGGTAAGTTTTAGTGCTAAGAAAAAAATCTTAGATATTGGTAGCTATGCAGTAGCGTAATAATGCAGTAAAAAGAAAAGAAAAAAACTGCAGCAAAATTGACATTCAACAAACAAAAAACTATCAAGGGTTTTTTCAAGTAAACAATTTCATTTCCCGTTTTTCTTAAAAGTGACAGAAATGTACATCAAAGAAATGTTACTAGTAGTATAAAAATGAATGAATTAAGTAAAAATTTATATTTCATCTCCTTAGTGGGTGAAGATTTGTGTAAATTCGATTTATCCGAGTTTCTTGCTTATCCGAGGTGAGCTTGGTCCATATTAACTCTTATAATCGAGACTCTACTGTACCACAAATGTATGTATCAATAGAAAGAAAATTTAATTTAAAATATACTGCCATACAGTTTGTCCAATTATTTAATATTTTATCAAAAGTAATAGCCAAATAATCAGCCAAATAACTGTATAATTCATACTACAGACAAGCTGGTAGGTAGTTGATCTTCACGTTCAAATAACTGACAGAAATAAATTCAACGCAGACTAGTGTAATCGATCAAGAAATTCTGAATTATTTATGGAAAACCTGTTCCTTTGTGGGATCCAGTTGTTTTTCTTTCTTTCTGTTTTTCTTCTTTTTTCTTTTTTTTTAAGAATGTCTTCGCTGCTAACCAGTCATTGTTTCTGTAAAAGTGAATCTGATTCTATGCTCATTTAGTTGAAATCGGAGCCTCCACGACGTGCTGAGAAGGATTTGTGATGTTCTACTTTTCTGTTAGCATAATGAGAAAAGATACTTGATAGGAGCAATGTAAATAAAAATACTGTGTTTTTACAGCAATTATGGCTCTTGCATGTGACAGCTAAAGTGTAAGAACTCTATCCGAATTATCCAAACTTATCCGATTAAAAAAAGAAATAAAAAAGACGGAAACTGTACATAAAAGGTGGCAAATGACGTGCGTTCGTACTATAACTTGTGTTTTATAAATATTCAGATCTTGGTGCAATAGTTGTTGCACTCTTATGCAAAAATACATAAATACAAAATGTATTACGAATATATATATTAAATTCAGTAATACGGAAATAATAGCAATCTTAAATAGAACGTCATCACCATGGTAATCTTGAATCATTACCTGTCATAGAATATATGTCGAATTAATTACGTATGATACACTCTAAATAAAAAAGAGTGAATAGTCACTCTATCGCAGAGTCAAAATATGCCCAACCTCTTTAGAGTGACTATTCACTATGAGCAAAAGTGGAATTGTTAACTCTCTGAAAGAGTGAATGCTCACTCCTGATATGTGAATATTAATCACTCTTTCGGAGGAGTAACTACTCAATCTTTTTAAAAGAGTGCGTTTTTTCACTCCTGGCGGGAGTGAATAGTCGCCTTTTTATAGGAGTGAAGGTTCATTTTTTATGGAAACTGTTTTTATATGTTGCTTTTATGGACATTTTAAAAGAATCATGTCTATTAGAGCATGCAATGAAAATAGATACAAGCGAGGTAAAGATTGGAATAAAATACTTTATTGACAATATTTATTTAATTCGTAGTTTGTAACACTAATTGAACTTTTAAGGAAAAACTCAATTAAAGTTACATATGAATTAAATTAGATTATTGATAGAAATAAACTAAAATATTTTATTTCAATTTTATCTTTCATTACATGTCTTATAAATATATAATGTTTTAAAATGCCCATAACGGCAAGTAATTAACCGAAATCTTAATCAGTTAATATTATTTTTTTTTCTTTTCAGATACCCATTAAGTTTTATTTAGTATTTTAATAATTCCTGTGCTAAACGTTAATTATGTTCTTTTTTTAAATGTATAATTCAAATTTTAAGTATTTTGATCACAGTATTCGTTGCTATTGAATTTAAATATAATCTTCCAGAGTCCTAATCTCCTAAAATATTTTTAATTTTTCCACTTAAAAAACAATGCTCATCAACTGGCATCTTTTTTTAATAAGTTCTAAGCTTGATCTAAATATTAAGAATGTGTAAGTTTTTTATATGTGTTGTGATTTGTCATTGTTTTATTAAATATGAACATGGAGTCTATAATATTATCTGTAATTAATATTCTCTGGAATATGTATATATTTTTCTTTTAAACATATTCCTTAACTTAATCATGATTTCGAATTTTCTTCCGCTATTGCTAAAAAATGGATACTTTATTTATGGAACGACATGATAAACCATATTTAAATTTTTTTTTAAATTTCCCGTATATATTGTATTTTGTGAACATGTGTTACATAGATTTCATATGTTTTATAGGAAAAGATTGATCTAGGAAATAGAAAAAAGAAGGAAATATAAAAATAAAAGTTATGTCTACATATGTACTGTTCTGATTGTTTGAAAAAACATTTTTTATGTAAAAAATAGGTGATTTATCTCTTTAAAATACATTCAGTCTTAAATTATATAAGTGATACTATGAACTTTTTAAATAATATACTAAAGCAGTTTTGTCTATAAGCATCAGGCCTAAAAAACACATTATTTCAATACTTAAATATCATGTTTTATTTTTTTAGTGCCAATAATTACGTGTATCATAAACGTAGAAAATGCGTTTATAATAGAAGAAAATTTAATATCCGATTCAGAATGTCTATAATTAGAGGTTTGATTAAAATCATAAACAGCAAAAAACGGCATACATACAATTCTAAAAAAAATAAATATACAAGTCTGAAAAACACTAAAAATAATAATTAGCATTTTATAATTGCACAATTATACTACAACAAACTACAATAGGTGAATTAAATGCATTATTAGATTTAACAACTTCTCAAAAATCTTGCCATATGGTATAAGAAATTCTTATTATTTTATAAATATGGTAAATATTAAATCTGAAAACATCGGTATGAAGATTTAGGATTTAAAAAAATAATTTAAAATATTATTAGTAATTAAAAAAAAAAAAAAAAATCTTTCAAAAGTGTCACTACTGTAATATGTAAAAAGACATTTTCCCAGTATAATGCTAATTTTCAATCTGAAACCGTTTAGTAATATCATATTTAACTACAAAAGAATAATGACGATAAATACTGTAAGTGTTAGTAATCAGAAAACAGTAAGAAACCGAAAAAAAAAAATCCAACATCCCAAATCATTGTCTCACACACTTTCATTCTCAAGTATCTGTAAACTAATGTTTACATTCTAGTATGAATGGAGGCATGAATGAGGCTCTGTCTCAGCATTTTGTTTTCGAGTGACTGTAAATTAAAAAAAAATATATCGTAGTATCGAATAGGAAAAAATCGCTTCTGAAATCAGAAACACAATTTTAGATCAATTTTTTTGTATATAACATAAAGTTATTTAACGCATAATCATAACGTACAAAGTCTGCAGGAATAAAAGATTAAAATTAAATAAGACTTACCTTTACGTTTCATAAATAATCACTTTAATAATATCCGCACGTTTGAATCCTAAAATGGAGGACGTCTTTCTCTTATCTTAAAAAAGCTTTGTAGACTTGCTGTTTTGATTGGCTGATGAATTATACCGATACATACAATACTCACTCAAGTGAATATCCACTTTAAGCAAATATTTTGTGCAGATTAAAATTAAAATTGTAGAAATTTCAAAGTTTACACACTGTAAAAAAAAAATAAATAAAATAAAATAAAAATAATAATGCCAGTTTTCCGGTAGGAATCGGAAAAATAGTTGCCCTTATCGTACCGGAATAATTTCCAACCCAGCTCGGAATAAAATCCGTAAAATACCGTTTTACTGACTATTTCCTTATTTTTACGGATTTTATTCCGAGCTGGGTCGGAAATTATTCCGGTACGATAAGGGAAACTATTTTTCCGATTCCTACCGGAAAACTGGCAGTATTTTTTTTTACAGTGCAGGGTTTTTAAAAATACTTAAAATTCAAGAAGAATTTTCTAATCACGCGCTACATCGGTATCGGACGTCTATTTTATTATGCTGAAAATCGTAGTTCGATAACACTAGACTACAGTAGTTCTGTCATAGAACTGAAATTAGTTGATTCTAGATCAGTTTTTGCACTGATTCTAAATATTCTTTCCGTTTTTCTCTAGGTGATCCAGTTTTTGAGAAATTTGTATATTTAAGTTTATGCAAATTTAAGCTTTTTTGTGCTGTTGTGTGCAAATTTTATATACACTGGTTTCCAAAAATTAAAGAAAAATAACAAAAGTAGCGATTACTCAAAATGTTACAAGTAGATTTTAATAAAACTGAGACACAATTTACAACACATAATAAGGTATAAAATAACATTAAAAGAAATTACCAGACGATTGTAGTGTTTCAGAAATTAATACAATTATAAAATAAACAAAATAAATGTCTCAGTCTGGTATAGGAAAAATACCTTTAATATGGAGTATGATCACCCCTAGAAGCAATACAGAAAATACAGCGAAGTGTGATACTGTCAATTGTGCTTTGGAGAGAGTGGCGCCGATGGGATTTGAACCAGGGATCTCATGATCAGGAGGCGAGAATGTTAGCGTCAAGCAAAAGGCCAAGCCAGTTACTCTAAGCTAGTAACTCGCTTTATACTGATCAAGTGAGATGAGATCGCTACACACTTCATCCCCAGTGAGAAAGACGTATTGCTGACGTTTGACGAGCGATATGCACTCGTTAATGATGTTGTCGTCCGCATATGTAATGCGTGTGAGGACAGGCTTTGTGCTGTGAGCGTTCACAGGCTTTGGTCGCAGGGGATGATTTATTTGATGCTGCCATCTGTTGGTTATGAGAGGAGATGATTGTTGCTGTTGCGTGTTTGTCCGGGTCGCCACTTTGGAGAGAGTGGCGCCGATGGGATTTGAACCAGGGATCTCATGATCAGGAGGCGAGAACGTTAGCGTCAAGCAAAAGGCCATGCCAGTTACTCTAAGCTAGTAACTCGCTTTATACTCATCAAGTGAGATGAGATCGCTACAGTGCGATCGAAAAGTTTGCTGGGAAGTGCGAGCCATTTCTCTTGTAAAGCAGTTGTAAGCATGGCAAGGGTCTGAGGAGGGAGAATTAGAGCAGAGACGCATCTTCCTAAAGCATCCCAAAGATGCTCAGTGGGATTCAAGTTCAATGACCGCGCTGGCCATTCCATGCGCTGAATTGTTTGGTGCTGAAGATAAACTTCTACGATGTGAACCCTGTGTGGCCTATCGTTATCGTCCTGTAACAGGAAATCTTTACCTATTGCGCAGGCATAAGGGTGCCCATGAGCATCAAGAATGTCATCTCTATAGACGTGAGCATTCACAGCTCCACGTGGAAAGACATGGGGGTCTGTACGTCCTCCCAAAGAGATACGATCCCAAACACAGACACTGCCTCCTCCATACGAATATCTTTTACGAATGTTTGATAGCGTGTTCCCTGTTATCTCCAAATCAAACAATGCCTACTATCGCTTTGGAGGCTAAACTGGAACTCATTTATGACGAGAACACGCCTCCATTGATCAGCCGTCCAGTGGGCATGTTGACGTGCCCAACTTAAACGTTCCCTCCGGAAACACGAGGTGAACGACACACAAATATCTGATCGCATCGCGTAAAGACCACCCGCGTGAAGCTTTCTACGCATAGTAGACGTTGATACCAACCTTTCAGTGACTGCAGCAAGGACGGATTTAAGATGAGAGGGGTTGCTGTTCTATTCCTTCGTACACATAACCGCAAATATCGGTCAGCAGTGTTTGTCGTAGCTCTTGCTCGTCCTTCGCTGAACCTCCTGGAGGCCGAACCAGTGGTTTGAAAGTGTTGCCAAAGCCTATGAGCAACAGAAGGATTAGCATTTAGCCATCTGGCCACCTCTGTCTGACTTTGGCCTACATCCAATCTTCCAATAGCTCTATATCGCAGTTATGAGGATAAATGATACCTCGAGGTCATACTAACGAATTGGCTATCTCAGTTTTCTTATCTCATAATCACAGCGACACCAGCAGCCGTACTCTCTAGCATGCATTTTTATGCTCCGCACAGATGATGCAATCGATTGCAGCGCCACTAATTTGCATTTTGTAATTTTAATCAGCATCTTTTAGTTAACAAGATATCCAAATTTCATACGGATAGGTTAATTATTGAACGAGTTATCGCTCTTTTTGTGATTTTTCCTTAATTTTTGGAAACCAGTGACAATAAATGTCAGATTGAATTACCTTGTTTAGATAATGGCTACTGGACTATTTGCTTCAGATAAATGTCACTATCTGCATATTCTTAACGTTTATCTGTCAGTTATTAAGCCTAATTTGCATATTTTTCAATGGTGTGATGTTTACATTAACTAGTAGCATAGTGGTCAGCACGTCTGTCTGCTATACTACTGGTCGCGAGTTCTGCTCCCGGCTGGGCAAGGTTCACTCAACCTTTCATCCCTTCGGGGTCGATAAAATGAGTACCAAGCTTGCTTGGGAACTAAACACCGAGGGTCTCGCGTTGGGTTGACAACCTGGCCGGGGAACATGCTGCATAGCACCTCGGGGCCAAGTGTCAAATAAACAGAGTTGAGCACTGTACGCTCTGATCCTTCTTGGATCATACAGCCACAGGGGGTTTTTTAGATGTTTACATTACTATCAACTTTAAAGTAGTTGCCACAGAATTGACGTAATGTTTTCTATACTAGATTTTTACGCTGATTTAAAATTACAACCTGTTTCCTTATATCACGTCTGATTTTTGAGTAAGAGGAATTTCTACTTTTGTCCGGTATCAGTGGCGCAGCCACGGGAGGGGTTTGGGAGTTAAAACACCCCCCAGAGCTAAGAAAAATTACTATAATTGCCTCTTATATGAATCAAAACCAAAATTAATATTTAAACGTTTTGCCGTTTTTCGAAATCCACTGCTTTGAGAAATCAAACTCTATTCAACAAAGTGATTCAATTAAACGGCGAAAATCCTACTTAAAACTGAAAAAGCGCATATTACATGCATTGGTTTTGTAAAAATTGGTTATGTGGACTAAGTCACTTTTTCGATATGTCTTATGCTAGAAGAATGGTCATTTCCTGCCACGCAGACGCTTTGAGTTTAAGTATTATACAATGGGCTATTTCTTAATTGCACTTCTGTCTTTGTTCCATGTTCGAAACAATAATAACGAATTTCAGAAAAAAACATGAAACATACACTTTGCAGATCTCTCTCAGTTTCAAACGCCCTGTTTTACGCTTTTTTCTCCCAATTATATCTAAGACCAAGCTTTTTACGTACCCAAATAAAAATCTTTGTAAAATAAGAATTCAAAAAAGTAGTAACTATAATGTTGTAAAAAGCTGTTTTTGATTGTGATTGAACAAATTATTGCAATCAGTGTGTCTTTCGAACCATTTGTTCCTTAGGAGATCTGTACACAAATTTAAAGAATGTATTCCATTAGTTAGTAATGTAGCAAAGAGTAATGGTGCTTGCTCTCGGAGAAGCATTGCCCACCCGTGTCACGTAGGAAAGAAGCATTTATTGTAATTTCATTGAGTTATAGATAATATGTCTGTGAGTATGGATTTTGAAAAGAGAGGGGTTAAATGTAAAACATTTTCTTAGACTGTATAAAATATAATTATAACACAATTTTATGCTAATCATGCATTAATTTAAATTAATAAGCACATTGTTAAAAATCTGCAGTTTTAGCTTTATAGTCACTCGCTATTATAGAAAACTGTTACTTGAATATATTATGGAATATTCTCATTATTTTTTATTATTCTCATTCTCATTATACCTTAAAAGTAACCACCATGTCAAAAACCAAGCTTTTTTATACCAACTACACTATATGGCCGAAGGTGACCGGTCACTTGCAATTTTAGACGTTTTGTTAAATATCTAGAAAAGTACATGAGGAATTAACCTGAAACTGCAGGTGCGTAAATAGTATAGTATAGGTCATATATTTCCGCGAAGATTGTTTTCCCGAAACCCCATAGGGGACCGTCAACAAATTGAAAAAGAACGAAAATCTTTTGGATAACCCTGTAAAAACTAATGTAGCAAAAGCGTTCAAACTCGAGATTATTAATAAGTGGCTTATTGTAGTATACTGTGTTCATTTTTATGAGGATAGCATGTATACTCGTAGAGAAATTAAGGTTTTTATAAAAACAGTCCCAAATTTCACCAAGTTTTTTGCTTATAATGTGCAGAATTCTTATTATAAAAAAAGTTCTTTTCAGAAAATATGACAAACAACGTTGTACATAATACCCTGCAATCAGAATTAAAAAATAATAAAAATTAAATGAAAATGAGTAGGTTTACTAAAAAATGTTTAACTGCGCATGCGCGAATGCAATCAAAATATAATGTGCATAATGTATTAGCTATAGAACAAGTTTTGTGAAAGTCTCAAAATCATACCTTGAAAATTCTGAAAATTATCGTCAATAGAATAAGCTCGAAATCCGTTGTTCCCAAAAGGAAGCAAAAAGATGAGGGGTTGTATCCAAATATAGTAGTACGTGCAATATAGTGTACGCTATCTTGGCACTAATCAATAGATATTTGATACAGACCCTCATCTTTTTGCTTCTTTTTGGGAACAACGGATTTCGAGCTTATTCTATAGACGATAATTTTCAGAATTTTCATTCTATGATTTTGAGACTATCACAAAACTTTCTCTATATAATTAGCTAATACATTATACACATTATATTTTGATTGCATTCGCGCATGCGCAGTGAAATATTTTTTTATAAACCTCCTCATTTTTCATCCAATTTTTATTATTTTTTTAATTCTGATTGCAGAGTATTGTGTACAATGTTGTTTGTCATATTTTCTGAAAAGAACTTTTTTTTTAATATTAAGAACTTTGCAAATTATAAGCAAAAAACTTGGCGAAATATGGGACTATTTTTATAAAAACCTTAATTGCTCTACGAGTATACATGCTGTCCTCATAAAAATGAACACAGTATATTACAATAAGTCACGTATTAATAATCTCGTGTTTGAACGCTTTTGCTACATTAGTTTTTACAGGGTTATCTAAAAGATATTCGTTCTTTTTCAATTTGTTGACAGTCCCCTATGGGTTTTTAGGGAAAAAAACTTCGCAGAAATATATGACCTATACTATACTGTTTACACACCTGCAGTTTCAGGTTAATTCCTCATGCATTTTTCTAGATATTTAACAAAACGTCTAAAATCACAAGTGACCGATCACCTTTGGCTATATAGTGTATATCGCACAAACTGCAGTTTTAGAACGTTTTTTGCTCTTACATCCTTTTACTTTCGAATTTTTGGAAAACTGTTCTTGGTGATCATTTACGTTTCTAGGGTAACAGCCATGCCAAACTTAATGTATCTAGCTCTAACAATTCCTAATAAATCATAATTAAGGCTATATAATGCTGCTAGCATTGTGTAGGGATAATACGTAAGTAAAAAAGCGTGCAAAAAGACGTCCGTTTGGCATTAGCCTTAGATCGTTTTCAGACCGTTTTCCGCTCATTTCATCCTTTTTAAATTGAATTTTTTTTTTTTTTTAGGAACCGTTCTTGAGCATTTATACATCCCAAAAGTTATCACCATGCCAGATTCTAACCTTCT
The DNA here is from genome assembly GCA_963932465.1 of Maratus speciosus. Classification (NCBI taxonomy): domain Eukaryota; kingdom Metazoa; phylum Arthropoda; class Arachnida; order Araneae; family Salticidae; genus Maratus; species Maratus speciosus. The sequence goes on from OZ010798.1 coordinate 417,313,763, forward strand.
ATACAAAATGTATCACACAAATAGCAATTTTAGAAAGTTTTTTTTTTTTTTTTTTTTTTTTTTTTTTTTTGCTCTTGCACCCTTTAAAATTTCGAATTTTTAAAAAACTGTTCAGGGCATGCATTTAAGTCTCTAAATTAACAACCATGCCAAATTCCATGTTTCTAGCCGTTGTTTTACCGATGTAAAATATAGCTTATGTTGAAACGGAGATAGTCACCATCATTTTGCCATTATTATTAAGGTTCCACTCTACGCTTAAAAAGTAAAATTTGAATTACTATAAGATCGTTCGTGCGTCTTATTTTCTGGCGGTCAGCGGGGGAGTTGAGGGCACTCGGTGTACCTAAGTGACGTAGAATCTTCCAAGGATTGTCGGTAATGATTTTCGAAAATATGTGTCTGTAATTTACCAAGATATTAATTAAAAACCCATGTAGAAAACAACGGTACGGATCAAAACAGTGTTGCTACTTTGTGACCTCCTTTCGAAGCGTGCTTTGCACAGTGCCAAGTTCAAACTGTGTATAAGATCTTTGTTTTAGGTAAGGTGAAACATAGTGATAAGCACTTTTTATTCCAACTGAATTCAATTATTGAAGGCAAATATTAAAAAGATAATTCATATAACAATTCCAAGACATTAAATGTCAGTAATTTTGAGACAAAAATTGCTTATAATTCAATAAATAATTTATTTATAAGGAAAAAACTTTTCGATTAGAAATCATTTCAATAATTATGTTTGAATATGCTTTTACTTTTAAAAATGAATAGAAAAGTTTCACGTTATTAAGCGTACTTTTTTTTTATTCCCTTAAAATTGTCCACTATTACAGGAAATATGATTTACAAGTGACTTTTCGTGAGAATCTCTGCGACCTCTTTCCGAAGCGTGGTTGGTTCTCTACCAAGTTTAAACTTTGTACAAAGTCTGTGTTTTAGTGGGAGAAATATTCATCGGTTTTCATTCCAGTAGAATTAAATTATGGCATGTGGTATTGTTATATGTACGCAACTAAATATAATCTTTGAACAGTTCTGATATTTTGTATGGAACCCTTTGTATGCGAGTTAAGTTCGCACACGACCGATTATATTTTTAAATCCTTTCGGTAGTTCCAAAAGTAACCCCTACCAAAAAAAAGGTTACTTCTTTATAATATTAGTACAGGTACGACTTCAGTTTGAACCCGGATATTTTTAGAGAACTTTAACAATAATAAAGATGTTTTAACGAAATTTTCAACAGATTTACGTTACTTAACGGCAAATTCGATGTCATGTAAAGTACTGGAAGTGCACAATAAAATAAATAAATAAATAAAATAAAATACTATGTTTAATATCAACTATATTCCAAAATATGGATTACGTAACTGAGCACTAATTGGACGTAAATGATGATAAATTCCACCAATTTTAGTGATGTTGTTACATTTGACAAAATCACGGTAAGTATACTAAAAATTTTATTAAAATGGCTTCATTATTATTAAAGTTAAAAACAAGAATTCGAGATTGTCTTGGAATGAAATCCTGTGTATTTTTGGTTGAGCAAGTGGATTGGAATTCTGTTATTTTCTATGCAAAAATTATTTGCTGGACTGTACACTTTCAACTCTTAAAGTTTGCCTCATCATCTTTAAACACTTTTTATAAATCTAACCTAGTTTGGGGTTATTTCATTGGTGCATTTTATGTTTTCTAACTCTAATACTGTAAACGCTGTTTAAATGAAACACAACCAATGTAACTGCGGGTAAAAAGCATTATGATTTGATTCATTAAAAACACAGATTATATTAACCGGTGATTCAAATAATCGACGAACACCTTTATCAAAAAATTCAAAACCCCCCCTAGAACCGAATTCTGGCTGCGCCACTGTCCGGTATTGATAAAAGTTTGATATAAGATGCTTTTTAGGGGTGTGTGTCTCATTGTAATATTCCTATCAGGGACATAAACAACAATTTATATAATCGGTGGAAAAAATTGAAAAAGTGGTAGAATCTATCCTAACTAGTTAAATTACATCACAAAGTATAGCATAAAAAGCAATTTCCGGCTTTTTTGACCAAAAAATAAAATTTCGTTTTTTTTTTTCAAAAATTAGCCGTGATAGAAGAAAACAGATATAACATTTGAAATTAGCGCAAAAAACTTGTTTGGAAACATATTAGCGTACTCGTGTGGCAAAAATATTTGGACTTCAAGAAACATTATTAGAAAAACATGAAAAATATGCAAATTAGTCATAATATTTCACTGTCACATGTGCGTATAATCTCAGAAACAACGTTTTTGTAATGTAAACTAGACAGTAATAATAAAATAAAACAAAAAGGTAGTCTGATAATGCTTTATGCCTTAAATTTGTATATCATTATGCAAAATTTACAAAAATTGCATAAATCGAAATGTACAGTCGTGGGAAAAAAAGTAAACACCCCCTACTAACTCCTCAACAAATTATTCTAGAAGAAAGTTACTGGTACCGAACGATTGGAAATAAAGACTACTTTTAAATGATGTATATAAAATTTGCTTAGGGGGCCATCTACATATTAAAACGAACCATTACTTTGGTTTTTTTTTTTTTTCAATAGCAGTACACAATTCTGATAGCATAAATGAACTCTACACCCTTCAATTAGTCTAAAAACAAATTTTTATGCAATTCGTACCATAAGTTTCCGAGAAATTAATTATTTTAAAATGAGCGTATTTTAAGGGCTGTATTCAAATTGAAGTTCGGTAATTGATTGTTAACTGTGAGAGCTTCCTTCTTGATCAAGACACCTTAAGCAGTCAATTAAGCCTGTTAGATTAAAGGATAGCATAAGAAATTTCAAAATATTTAGTCACTTTTTTATCATAGACGGGCCCTTAAACCATCATTCTGCCGTTTTTTAAGCATAATTTGAAAACTACTTGGAAGAAAAATGTGAAACTTTGGATTTCCATAAAGCAGGACTTAATAAATCTGCATTCATCAAAAAAATTGTACGTTGCAATTCATAATTTTTTAAATATTAATTTCATAATTCATATCAGAAAATTATAAAAATTGCAAATTCAACGTATGTATGTTTGGGTATATTAGTATTATTGCTACACAAAAAATTAGAACATTAGGATCATAATTTCAGAAGTTATAAATAAAAATATGAAAATGTAATTTAACATTAGAAGCACTAAATTTTGAATGTTTATAATTCAAAAACTTATCAGTCAAATGACTTGAAATTTGGCGTCTAGGCATAATTTGAACCAAAGATTTGAAATATCTCATTAAAATTGGGTATTGCCATTGAAAAAAAAAAATGAAGTTTGGATTCGTTTTAATATGTAGATGGCCCCTTAAGCAAATTTTATAGACGTCATTTAAAAGTAGACTTTATTTCCAATCGTTCGGTACCAGTAACTTTCGTCTACGATAATTTGTTGAGGAGTTAGTAGGGGGGGTTTACTTTTTTTTTTCCATGACTATACAAGTAGTATCTCAAAAACAAGACCTGCTGGAGCAAATCTAAAACTAGATTCAGAATCAACACAAAAAAGCGCATTAAGAAACAACTAATTTCGGTTTTGTGAAAGAGCAAAAGTTCATATTCGTTGACCAGTGTAATTATATTAGGTAATGAATAATTATCTAATTAAATTTTCCCATATGTTAACATGGGAGTTTGCGTTGGAGGAGACGAAAACTTGTTATCGCTTAAAATATTCGTCATTGAAGAGAGCAAGATAATAATTTTTAAATTTCTTTATATGCACTTTGAGTTTTTAATCTGCATAAGTTTTTAAGAATAAATCTGAGGTGTCGATGCAGGGTTTTTCTTGAGGCCCATTTTGTGAAAAGTAAAAGTAATTTTTGTGAAATTTATTATATTTTTTTGAAAAATAACATTTTGCAAAAAAGATGAAATCCAGTTACTCATATTTAAACCAAGCGTTTATTAATAATAACTTCTTGAAGTCCTTCTGCTGAATTTTGTTTTCTGGTTAACAGGTTTTGTTTGTAAATTACACATTTTAAAATCTAACAAAATAAAATTAATTAATAAAGAGTATGTTTTATGAAATGGAATTTTGTGAAGAGGTCTATTTTATTAAGAATAATTTTGTGAAGGGACCTGTTTTATTAAGAGTCATTTTGTAAAATAGCGTGTTTTATTAAATGATTTTTTGTGAAGGGACCCTAAATTTTTCCTGTATCGATACCTGCATCTACAATTTAAGCCCATTTTGCAAGTTTATTGTGTACTATATCTTCTTTACTGAATACATCAAAGAGAAATTCAGCATAGTTCCTTGACTTTTCAGCAACGTTTTTTCGAATCTAATTTTTTTCTTTCTGTCTTTTCATTCTTTCTTTCCTTTTTTTTTTTTTTGGTCGTATTTTTTTTCAAGCACTTTTTATCTTTTATTCCGCATTTCTTTCTTCTTTTTTATGATTTTCTTTTTATCCATTGTCTATTTCTTTTTCTCTGTTTCACGGCCTCTCGTCCCTGAAAAATGCTTATTGAAATCAGCCACCTCATGTTTCAGATCTAATATCATTTGTTTAAATTAATTTGAAACTTCTACACCCACCAGTGACTTGTTTATAACGGTAATCCAATCTGATATATTAAGGGAGGCACATGATTCTAATCTAAAACGCATTCTGGACTAAACTTCTTTCAGAATTCTAATTCAGCTTAAAGGACATTCCGCAGCCTTAATAACTCCCACTCGTCTGGACTACGCCCGTAACGCACTCAAGGCGACCTACGATTTCCTCAACAAATCCTAATAGCGTAGGCGGTCATAATTTTTCTTCGAGAAAAAAGGAAAATATTTGAGCTTCTTTATCTTCTTCATCCTATTTGAGTATTTACCCAAAACTAATAATATTAAAAGATACAGTTGTGAAAAAAAGTAAACATCCCCTACTAACTCTGCAACAGATTATTATAAAATAAAGTTACTAGTACCAAACAATTGGAAATAAAGTCTACTTTAAAATGATATACATAAAATTTGCTTAGGGCACCATGTACAAAATCAAAAACAGATTAAACTCTGTTTTTTCAGTGGCAACACCCAAGTTTGACACTATATTTTTAATCTTCGGCTCAAACTATGCCTAGTAACGAATTTTAGAGTCATTTTGGTGATAAATTTTTGAATTATACTCCTTCAAAATTTAGAGCTTCTAATGTTAAATTTCATTTTCATATTTATATTAATATCTCCCTAATACTAATATAATAATTTTTTGTGTGGTTATAATTATAAAAAAAAAAACTATAAATACATTGAATTTGTAACTTTCAAAAAATTATAATATGAATTATGAAATTAAAATTTAAAAAAAAAATATGAATTGCAACCTGCAATTTTTTTTATAGATTTATATCTATTATATCCTATTTTAAGCGAATTCCCTATTTCAAATTTTTCGAATTATGATTAAAAAACGTCAAAATGGTGATTACCGGTCCGTCTATGATGTGCAGGAAAGCATAATTTAAAAAAATTACATTTTACTCATTTTAATGAAACATTTGGGCTGGCAATAGTCGAAACACCGTAAGCGAGTGAAATGGTCCTAGTAGTAAGAAATGATACATTAATAGAAGTGACATAGTCATTCTGTAGCATTTCAATCATCCAGTACCGAAATTCAATTTGGATACAGCCCCTAAAATTGGCTCATTTTAAAATAATTAATTTCTCTGAAACTAATCGTACGAATTTCATGAAAATTTGTTTATAGGCTAATGGAAGGGTGTAGAATTTATGCTGTCGAACTTGGGCATTGCTATTGTAAAAAACAATGTTTAGGTTCGTTTTGATTTATAGATAGCTCCTTAAGCAAATTTTATATACATCATTTAAAAGTAGACGTTATTACCAATCGTTTGGTACTAGTAACTTTTTTTTACAATAATCTGTTGCATAGTAGAGGGTGTTTACTATCCCCCCCCCCCCCACAGCTGTGCTATTTAACTATTTTCACTACGCTTATACAGGCTGTCCACTCTCAACAGTAGCCAATGGCTATTCCTAAACCATTAGACATGGACATGTAGTTCCAATAACAAAAAAAGTTTTAAGGGGGTATTTGCTTTTTTCGGTTGAAAAAAATCGATTTTTCCTTTTTTTGTTTTACATTTTTCTATTCTCTATAATCTGTAGATTATCCGTATACAACGATTTGACCGAATTCGAAGTCTTTTCGTAGTATTGAGTGATTTAGCACAATAGCATGTATTTTACGCAAAATGACTTTTTTTCAAACTGGAAGGAATCAGAACGCAAAAACTAGTAAACCGATCTTACTTTTTTTTTTATTATTATTATTAAAAGTGATATACAGTCGGACCTCTATTTAACGAACCTCTATTTTGCGAACTTTTACTTGGAACAAAGAACATTTTGCAAATTTCTTCGTAAAATAACCTCCAAATAGCGAAGTACATTCTCTATTTAACGAACTTTTTCTTAGGATCTAAATTTTTTTTCTCCTTATTTCGCAAAATATTACTGGACATTTCAAACTTATTCTTTCTTTTAACACATTTTATGTTGATCAATGACCAAGACCAGGTCTTACCAGGTACCTAACTCACCGAGAACAGTAAAATCGCTGTGATTCTTTGCTTTTCATCCAAAGAAGTGCAAACTTTCAATATCCCTTTTTAACCCTCAATGGAGATGCCCCGAGTCTCCCGTTTTCTAGATTGTTGATCATGATCAGTCGTGTTGGTAATTTCGGTTCTTGTAGCTCGAAAATGTCAAAGCGAAAGTGCTTGAGCATCAAAGGAAAAAAAATACTCTTGATGAGGTGAATAAGGGCGTGAAGAAAAAGAATACTGCTTTAAAATTTAGTATTCCTCCAAACAGATTACCAACCATAATAAAAAATCGTGATTTTAATATAAGATCATTTTTTTAACTGAAAATATAATGTATTTCCAGACAATGTTTTGTTTCATTCTTATTTCCCTCCCAGACTTCTTTTTGATGGGCAAAATAAATAAAACAATTAGATATAATTTATAAAAAAAAGTGTGGTTAATTACTTTTTAAATTATATTTAGTGGTTATGGACATGTTTTATGTAGTTTAAAGTGTTCTAAAAGGTGACTCTCTATTTAACGAATTTTCCATATAACGAACTTTTTTTCGGGATTTAGCGACTTCGTTAAATAGAGGTCCGACTGTAATTTATTGGAGCATGGATCCCTTTCAGCCATTTTTATAAAAAATAAATATTTTTAAAAGTACAAAAAAAAAAAAAAATGTCAGAAATAGACTTTTTTTTTTTTTTTAATCGCTGCCACTTAGTTGATTTTTAACTTTTTGACTTCAAAGTGGTTGAAGCTCCGGACAATACTATCTACTTTCATAGTCCGCAACTGAAATTGATTGCATGCGACTTTGGGATGTATCGGATCCCGCCCGATTGGAAGTGCACGGCGCGTATGCTATGGCATCCACCCACGCAACTCGAGGCCACATCATCAAATTTTTATAAAAAAAAAATTTTTTGAACTGTTTTTCAAATGATCAGAAATAACATGTAAAAAACCCGGAACTAAAATCTTCATTCCTATTCCAGAAAGAAATTGCTTAAAGCAGACCTGCCAACTGCTACAAAAAAATCGTAGTTGCTACGATTTGGACTATGAACTACGATGCTACGAAAATCGGTCTTAAACTACGATTTTTTGCAAGAAATCACAAAAGCATTTTTTGTTTCTAGTTGCGATTTTTATCCCGCGCAGCATATTTTTCAGGAGTGATTCTGTTCCGAAGTTTCCAAATAATTCATTTCCGAAAGTTTAAAAAAATTGGCCATTAGTCCGAAAATTCGGACATTAAAAAATGCTCATGAGAAAAAAAATTCTGGGCTGCAAAAAAAACTTCTTAACATAAAACACTCTAATCGTGTTTTCGTAAATATTTATACAGGAATTCCCTTCCTTGGAAACAAGGGTGCCATTTTAAGAATTCTGGAGGGGGTTCCTTACGGGGCAAGGTTTGAAATAATGTGCAAAATTGCACGATTTGCGATTAACTATTGCGAATTTCGACAAATGACCGTGTAAAAAAAAATCAATTTCGTCAATTGGTCGCAGAAGAAAATAAATTTCGTTAGAGGATCGTGGTAAAAACGTGAATTTTGTCAAAATATTGTAGAAAGAAAACGCGAATTTCGTCAAAAGATAGTAAGATAATGAAAATTTCATTGAAAGATTAGTAAGAAAACGCAAATTTCACCAAAAGATCGCTGAAAGAAAACACTAATTTATCAAAGGAACGTGGTAAAAAAACGCAAAATTCGTCAAAGGATCGCGTAAAAAATGCTAATTTCGTCAAAAGTTCATGGTAAAAAGTGCGGATTTCAACAAAGAATCGTGATAGGAAAATGTGAATTACGATTGTGGGAAAAAAAATTGTGAATATCCTGAAATTATAGCGGGAAAAAAAATCGCGAATTCCGTCAAAATTTACTGAACTGGGCTAAAAAATTGGAACCAGGCTCCTTTTACAAATGTAAAAAAAAAAAAAAAAAAAAAACGCTGCGAAATGAAAATAAACTCTAAAAATTGTATAAAAATTTTCAGAGGGAAAAATTTACTATATTGAGTTGAAAGACGGAAACCTTATTCCTTTTACGAATGTCAAAAGATGGCTGTGAAACACGAAAACTAACCAACCAACCTCCAGATTAATTTAAATTTTGTGTGCTAAGATTTCTCATTTTCAAAGGTTGGCAGGTCTGTTAAAGACACCCCTTTCAGCCTTCTACAGGCAACCCCCACCGATCGTAAATGAGATAAAAAAAAATGTTTTAAAAGTCGTTTCGATCAATAAAAACGTTCCTTAAAAATTGGCGAAACTTAATTTTTTATACGGTCCCCCTTGTCCTATAAATGATATTCAGTAAGAATATTTTATTACACTAACCAGTAAGACCGAAAAAATACCCATTCATCTAACACTAAAATTAATCGAGTTATGAAACTTTGAATTGCTTGACTTATACCAATTTTCTGCATTTGAACACAGACGAGTTGGGCCATGCTTCGACGGATCGAACACAAAATGCTTGCTTAAAGTGTAAGAAAAATTTATTTTGCGTGTATATGCACTTTAACTGAAAGTAGTCACATCGTACAATTATTAAGGTAGCGCTAATTTTTATTAATGAAGTTTCTGTTTGGTTAAAATAATTGTATCTTAAGATATGTTTTATTTTGTAAGGAAATGAGGCGGTTTCTTTACATTTCTATCAACAAAAATTGTGTTATTTTTTTTCACTTTATTTTTAGTACAATTTCTATATTTTGCTTCAATATATCAGAATGAAAATAGATTTCAAATTTATATTTCAATGTTAATTTTACTCTCAACAAGTATTTTATGTATATATATACACTGCTCAAAACAATTAAAGGATAGTTGAAGTTTTATATAAAATAAAGATATAAACGAAATTTTTTTTGCCGAAAATAGAAGAAGAGAATCACAAATGCAAATTTTTCTGGTTTTCAAACTGTGGAGTATGCAAATTTTGAGTTCGACGTCAAAAACATCGCTTCAGCGGCAGCGAATGAAATTTGACTTTCAACTGGATAAAAGAGAATAAAGACAAGGATGATCGGCATTCAGTGATTGCTTTGTTTCGATGAGTACGATGTCTCAGCGAAGTCATTTGACAGATTCAGAAGCTTTGAGAATTGTTGGTAGGTTAGAAGGGGGCCAAACTCAAGCCGAAGTAGCGCAAGCCATTGGAGTGTCACAAAGTGTCATTTCCAGGATCTGGAACCGTTTTTTGGAGAGTGGATGTGCAGGCCGAAGACCAGGGCAAGGTCGTAGACGGGCAACAATGCCCAATGAAGATCGGTATTTAGCGTTAACAGCTCGGAGACACCGAACCATGAACGCTACTCTTCTCCAACAACACATTCGCTCGGCTACAGGCACCACGATTTCAACTCAGACTGTCCGAAACCGGCTCCATGCTGTAGGTCTGTATGCTCGCCGACCGATGGTATGTGTTAGATTAACATCAAGGCATCGTCGCGACCGCAGGGAGTGGGCAACCGAGCATGTCAACTGGAGGAGAAATGAATGGAGCAATATTCTGTTTTCTGACGAGTCCCGTTTTTCTGTGCATCCGGATAATAGGCGTATTTTTATCTGGAGGGACCGTGGCAGTAGGAATAATCCTGCGTTCGTGCACGAAAGTGTCAGATTTGGCGGTGGAGGAGTGTTGGTGTATGGTGGCATCTCCATTGACGGGCGCACTGACCTCTACATCATTCGAGATGGAGCTCTGACTGGTCGCCGATATAGGGATGAGATCCTCAGACCTATTGTAGTCCCTTACGCTGCAGCAATCGGAGATAACTTCATTTTAATGGACGATAACTGCAGGCCACATCGTGCAAACCTGCTGGAGGATTTCCTTTTCGAGGAAGGAATCGATCGAATGGAATGGCCAGCGTGTTCTCCAGACATGAATCCAATCGAGCACGTTTGGGACGCTCTAGGAAGACGAGTTTCTGGCCGCCAACAACCCCCACAAACTCTCCAAGAACTGGAAAGAGCTCTTCTGGAAGAGTGGGGCAGAATACCCCAACTCGTCATTAATAGCCTCATTGAGTCCATGCCTCAAAGGTGTTCAACGTTGCTGGCCACCCGTGGAAACCATACCCCCTACTGAAAATGATTTTCTTTGAAGAAAACACCTTTTCTTAATCTTTTTTTCTCATATGCACAAATTGTGTTTTTATCCTTTAGTACACAGATGCGCAATAAAATGCATTTTTTTCTGCCAAACATGTGTAATTTATTCTCATATAACCTACTATGTCTGTCGACCATGTATCAATCAGCTAAACAGTTTACCAGATACAAAATCCACCTAAAACTGCAATATCCTTTAATTGTTTTGAGCAGTGTATTTGATGATTGTTTATATTTCTAGTAAATTTGAGAATGAACTTTTTTTCTCAGCAAATAAGATGCTTCAATTTTAAACAGCTACTACTCGCTCAGTTTTAATCGTAGCAGGATGGTTCTTTTTTTCTCTTAATTTTTAGTGCAATGGGATATTTTTACTAAATACAACTTAGGGCCGGGGGGCCGTATAAAAAAATTATTGCGATTTTTTAAAAAATGTTTTTATTGACTCATATCGCTTTTAAAATACTTTTTTACCTTATTTAAAACATTTTTGTAATTGGAACTATATGTTTATGACTAACCGTTTGGGAATTGGATATTGTACATCGTTGAGAGTGGGCACCCTGCATACTGCGCTTATTCTACTTATGTTCTCAAAAAAAAAAAAAAAAAAAAAAAAAAAGAGAGAGAGAGAGAGAGACTGGGAAAAAAGAAAGAAAGGAAATTTTTTCATTGTGAGAACGGTAAGGGAAGGTGGCCTAAAATGATCCCTTAAGGGGAAAACTTGCGTAAGATAACTTAACTGTTTAAATAAAACTTTTGCCCTATGCTAATATGTTTCATACACTATATTTTGCATTATAAACATATTTTAATAATATCTTAAACCCAAATTGAGTAATGAAAGAAATAGATTTTTGAAAATGCGTCCAAAGGATCATTTTACCCTCACCAAAGGGCAAAATGATCCCTCATTCAAAAATAATTGTAATTTTTTTTTAATCGGCAACATAAAGAATATGAAAGTAATTATGACAATAGATAATGAAATAAAATAAGTTTTACAACCAAATAGCTTACATAATTTATTTTATGTAACTTTTAAAATAAAAAATGTCACAAATAATTTTGAAAAAACCCATAAAATGGAATATTTGAACATTATGATAAAAAAAAAAAAATAGAATAACATGGGAACTCAAAGAGAAAGATTTGAGGTAGTCACACATTTGGCTCCCGTGATGGGTAGGGCCCGGTACCGGATTTTCTTCAGCCTATGAAATGGTAGTAAAAAGATCCACATAATGGATCACTTTACCCGGCAGCATGGCCGTCCATTTTAGGTCATATAACTGGATGACGCCGAGAAACATAACAAACTTAGCAAGTGTAATTCACGTTTAAAAACATACTCTATTAAGTAAACCAAGTCATATTTCTGTACATGAAAGTCTGTATATCTAAATAAATATGAAAGTTAGGGCTTATCTTATAACAGATGTTATAAAATCCACTTTTTCAAAGAATTCCATTCAGAAGCGTAATACTGCGATCGCTTGAATACGGCCATTGCTTCTTCTTCACTTGGCACAACTAGTTTATGCGTTACCCTGTAGATAGCGTGATCTGTCTGGAAGAAAATATATGTGGACCGTTTTGCCCGCTAGGATCATTTTAGGCCGCCTTCCCCTATGTGTTTTTTTTTTTTTTATTTAATTTAAACATAAAAATCACGCATCACGCATAGGCATGAAATGCATTCCTACATTTTCAGAATATCGTTACGAAACTTTATTTTTTCATACTGTGAAAGAAGGTGGTACGAGTCCTTTTCAGATAATGGGAAATATTATGTCCTTGGATAAAAAATGTGAATGTTTAAATTTTTTATGAACATTTCTTTTCAAGCACTATATTTTGCACTAGTTTAAATTTAAAAAATAAAAAAAATCAATATCTAAAAAAAAATTAAAGTTTTGTCCTAAACTTCAAATTTATTAAATGAAACCCTTATTGTTAAAATTAGGTAAATTTTAGTTTCAACAAATGCAATGATTATATGGATATGTTTCAAGTCTCTCTTTACTTTACATTTTAGGCAAAACAGAAAACATTTCTATTAATTTTCCTTATTACCCGACTGCCAAGAAGGGTTATGTGTTTCACGCGTATCTGGGTAAGTGGATTTCTTTATACCCTCGAAACATCCCAACGGCTGGATGGATTTTAATGAATGAGGTCTCTATCGATTCGTCTTAAGCGTCCGATGGTTATAGGCTAGGTTTTGTTTATATAAATTCAAAATGGCGGTAGTGACGAAAAGAAATATACGCACCCTATTGAGTGGCATATCATTGGATAGGTCTTTCAAAATGAAGACGATGTTTCATTGACTATTTTACAGTCAGAAGCTCCGTGTAAATACACTGCTCAAAACAATTAAAGGATATTTGAAGTTTTATATAAAATAAAGATATAAACGAAATTTTTTTTTGCCGAAAATAGAAGAAGAGAATCACAAATGCAAATTTTTCTGGTTTTCAAACTGTGGAGTATGCAAATTTTGAGTTCGACGTCAAAAACGTCGCTTCAGCGGCAGCGAATGAAATTTGACTTTCAACTGGATAAAAGAGAATGAAGACAAGGATGACCGGCATTCAGTGATTGCTTTGTTTCGATGAGTACGATGTCTCAGCGAAGTCATTTGACAGATTCAGAAGCTTTGAGAATTGTTGGTAGGTTAGAAGGGGGCCAAACTCAAGCCGAAGTAGCGTAAGCCATTGGAGTGTCACAAAGTGTCATTTCCAGGATCTGGAACCGTTTTTTGGAGAGTGGATGTGCAGGCCGAAGACCAGGGCAAGGTCGTAGACGGGCAACAACGCCCAATGAAGATCGGTATTTAGCGTTAACAGCTCGGAGACACCGAACCATGAACGCTACTCTTCTCCAACAACACCTTCGCTCGGCTACAGGCACCACGATTTCAACTCAGACTGTCCGAAACCGGCTCCATGCTGTAGGTCTGTATGCTCGCCGACCGATGGTATGTGTTAGATTAACATCAAGGCATCGTCGCGACCGCAGGGAGTGGGCAACCGAGCATGTCAACTGGAGGAGAAATGAATGGAGCAATATTCTGTTTTCTGACGAGTCCCGCTTTTCTGTGCATCCGGATAATAGGCGTATCTTTATCTGGAGGGACCGTGGCAGTAGGAATAATCCTGCGTTCGTGCACGAAAGTGTCAGATTTGGCGGTGGAGGAGTGTTGGTGTATGGTGGCATCTCCATTGACGGGCGCACTGACCTCTACATCATTCGAGATGGAGCTCTGACTGGTCGCCGATATAGGGATGAGATCCTCAGACCTATTGTAGTCCCTTACGCTGCAGCAATCGGAGATAACTTCATTTTAATGGACGATAATTGCAGGCCACATCGTGCAAACCTGGTGGAGGATTTCCTTTTCGAGGAAGGAATCGTTCGAATGGAATGGCCAGCGTGTTCTCCAGCCATGAATCCAATCGAGCACGTTTGGGACGCTCTAGGAAGACGAGTTTCTGGCCGCCAACAACCCCCACAAACTCTCCAAGAACTGGAAAGAGCTCTTCTGGAAGAGTGGGGCAGAATACCCCAACTCGTCATTAATAGCCTCATTGAATCCATGCCTCAAAGGTGTTCAACGTTGCTGGCCGACCGTGGAAACCATACCCCCTACTGAAAATGATTTTCTTTGAAGAAAACACCTTTTCTTATTCTTTTTTTCTCATATGCACAAATTGTGTTTTTTTTCCTTTAGTACACAAATGCGCTATAAAATGCATTTTTTTCTGCCAAACATGTGTAATTTATTCTCATATAACCTACTATGTCTGTCGACCATGTATCAATCAGCTAAACAGTTTACCAGATACAAAATCCACCTAAAACTGCAATATCCTTTAATTGTTTTGAGCAGTGTATTACACCACATGGAAGTTGTATAGGTAGGATCTCTAGCTTTACTGCAACTCTAACCATCATAGACATGTATAGACCTCACCAAATCAGTGTTTATAGATAGGAACTAACAATTAACCACTTCACCGGCTGCCCCGAGATAACTCGGGGGTAAAAGCACTGTTTCCCCATACCCTTCGCCGGTGAAGTGGTTAAACACAACTTAAAAGTCATCAATACAAGTAAAAGAAAAAAAATAGGTAAATATTATAAAAAAATAGTTTCACATTGATGCGAAATAATTAATTTGTTCGCTTTTTACGCAGTCGGGTTTTTTGATTTTTTTTAAATTTAATTTTTACTTGTTTAAAATTTGTCCCTAGCATTAATTGTCATTATCATGATGCACAATAATTTTTCGTTCAACTCTTCATAGATGTGGTTTTGGTGTGACAACATTCTTAGAATGTACAGTTTCACATGTTCTTATGCAGAATCTATAGAATCTGGAAATCAGGGAATCATGGAAAAATCAGGGAAGTTTATCAATCTGGAAAAATCAGGGAAGTTTATCAATCTGGAAAAATCAGGGAAATTTGTCTATATTTCAAAATATTTGGATCCTTGCCAACGAGACTGATTTGTCTATTTTATGTACCACATTTTTTCACATGCTGAGTAGTTTTCCCAATATTTTAAAAAAGATGGACATGGTATGAGTTTTTGATATTTAACGCAAATTAAGGTTATCAGATGTCCTCAGATAGTGCTTATATTGAAGGCAATTTATCCTTTTTTTTTTTTTTAATGATACACTACCATAACCTGACCAGGTGGCCCAGCTTAATCCAATTAGCTATCCCTTCAGATGTAGATAAGTCTTAAAATTGAATATTTTTCAGAATTAAGAGAGAATTTTCTGGTCATCATATATGGGGCATTCTCACAACCTTTTGACATTCGGGGGAAAAAATCTGGTGAAATTAAACTTGCTAAAATAACATTTTAATCTGATAGACGAATGCCTTAATGATTCAAAATAAAGAAAAAGTGGTCAGCAGCGAAACATTTTTTTTATTTAACTGGGGTTTATGTTAAACTTGCGAGTTTAATTTTCCTTACCATTTTACCATTTTAACTTTTTATTTCCTTCTAAATTTTTACTTATAATGAATTTGAACCCACAGGACATTCAAATAAGAAATAATAACAATGTAGTATTTTTAGTACAACATTTTTGTATAACATTGTCTTAAAGGGGTGTTAAAGAAGGGATGGTAAGGTAAAAAAAAGGGGGCGGTATAGGAAAAAAGGGACGGAATGGAAAAAAAAGGGACGGTAAGGATGAAACGGTAAGGAAAATTACCACCTATTTTAGACAAATTATGTTAAGACTAAGTGCTAGTCACAATGTTCATTTATATTTAGAAACAGTCATTTAGATTGGATTAAAAAAAAATTAATTTACCTCGAAAAGTGCAGGAATAAACCTTGGGGAAGGTAAGACTACCAATAAAGCCACGATCTTGAAATTGATATTTAAATGCTGATTTAAATTCTGCAGTCAATTTCCTGTCAAAGAATTTTAGACATTCTTTCTTTAGCATACTTCTGCATGAGAAAAAACTTGAAAAACATTCTGTGGCTGTATCTGAAGTGATTTTCTGTATAAGTTTAGCAAGTGGGACTGTAAGGATAAAAAACCCAGGGACAGAGTTCAAAAAATAATATCAACCGTAAAAATGTGTGCAGGTTAATTTTTTTGCTACATATTTATATAAAACAATTGTCCCAGTTTCGGAAAAAAATTACATCGAATTACTTTTATTGAAGCAATTTTATACAGACAGCTCCAAACTTAAAAATCAGCATCAGGGACACGGGGCAGTTTAGGAGTTTTCCTGGTATTTGGACCCCCAACATCATCCAAAACTTATTTATCTCGTTAATATTGTTGTACAATCATGCAATGGAATGTTCCCCAGTATATGAAATAAAAAAAAAAGAAAATGTACTAAAATAAAAATTATTATTCAAGGACATAAAAGTCAAAAGATTGTGAGAATGCCCCATATCCATTGGCCACCATATGAAGTTGTTGGACTGAATTTTGATTCGGATTTATAAAACTGTCAACCAATACTTAATGAATATTAGGCAGTTTTTATGTTTTTCTCTTATTTTTTCTCCCAAATGAGAGATATTAGCAAGCTGGTTAAGTGTGTTATGCGAGGAATCGGCATACACGAAAAAAGTACCGCATGTGTATTGTTATTATTAACAATACACATTTATTATTAACAATCAGGGAAGTCTGATAAGGATAGTCAGGCAAATCATGAAAAATTCAGGGAGCATTTTTTTTTTATAATTTCTGTAGACACTTTGTTATGAGCTGAAATGTCTATTTTAAAGTATTTTAAAGAAGATGATAAAAATTCATCCTGATGAAATTTCAAAGTTTATAGATATTTTTTAAATACTTAAAATATACGGAGGCAATATTTTAAAAACGCACATCGTCGGTATCTAACGTCTACTTTCTGATGGTGAAAACCATATTTCGATAATTATATTAGGTAATAAGTCATCGCGCTTTTAAGTTTTCCCATGGGTTAACATGGGATTTCGCGATCGGGGAGTTTCAGTGAAGCAGTCCATTAACCCTAGAACGGTATTTATACGCTTTTGAAGCGTGGATGTAGAAACGAAGCAGGTACCAACTATTTTTAAACTACCCTTTGTCTATCTGAAAAGGAATATCATAAAATATGATGGAAAAAAAACCCCATTAACCCTTAAATGCCTGATTTTTCAAAAATCATTGTAATAATGTTTTTCGGCTTTCATTTTTTAAATAAATCATTGGAAAAATACTTTAAAAAATCCAATTTTGTTTTAAATATGGTTTACGGCTAAAAAACAATTTGTTAATAATCGGCAATACTGGTCTTTAATTGAAAAAATAATTTTCCTTGATAAAATTCTATAATATTAAACACACAAGAATTTTAGGAACTATGGTAAGAAATAAATTTTACATGCTCACTGCACAACAAAATAGGGTATTTCGCAAGCTTCCAAACAAAACAAAAATAACATGTAGCAACAATGGAAAAAATAAATCTATGTTTATTCTCAAACAACACAAGAGTTGCCATCTACATGTTGAAAAATTGATTTAATAATATTTTAAGAATGTATTTTATTGGCAACATTAGGCATTATAGCTTCAATATTATTCTAATAGTATTTTAGAGCCTAAATTGGGTATGTTGCCAAAAAGCAACACCCGGCATTTAAGGGTTAAAATGGTTATAATCCGTATTATTAGAGAACATGCCTAGGAGGCGTATATGTATCATTACTATTCTGATACATATTCACGATATCGCTCTACGGTTAACACGTTTAGCGCCACGTCAGTCGCCGGTGACTGACACCGAACTTTTCGTTTAGAACGTGTCATTCACTATGACTGACGGTCTAAAATATGATATAAAACTAAAAATACATATATTGTTTTAAATAATTACTGAAAATTTATTTAACATTTACTTACCTTTTATTTATAACAGAATTATACTTTCTTAAAAATTATTTAAAACATTGTAAAATTTTCAGCATCAGTGTCAGTTCACCGTGACTCTCAACATGGTAATAATCTTTTTTATGTCAAAAACTGGTGTTACGTATTTATTTACTTATTTAAGTAGATTTGAATTTCGGCAAGGAAATGCTACGCTTTTTTTTCGTTGGGTCGTTTTTGCAACCGACTCTTTCCCCACAACTTGTTTTTCCTACGACAGAAATATTGTTGCTGTGAAACACGATATACAGGCAGGCACGGCACGCAGTAATGTAGAATGCACTGCACATAACCCGTGAGGTGCCTCCGTTTTTTTTTTTTTTTTTTTTTTTTTTTTTTTTTTTTTTTTTCCTTGAGAAGTAAAGATTTGGCATGTCTCAGAAAAATTCTCAAAAGATCTGAGACAAATTAAAATCGTAAGTTTTAATATGTAATATTTGTAGTTATGTTAAAATTCTAAGGAATGAATATAATTACATTTACAAAGTGTTGCATTTATTCTTTTAGAACTTTAGAATGTTATTATTATAGCACTGGAAGTTGCTCTCATTTGAACTGTTCTTTTAGTTAAACATGATAACAAATTTCTAACTTAAAATCAATTAAAAATTATTTGCATTTAAGCTTTAGTCGAGAAAAATTGAATGATGAAGCACTTATTTATATAATGAAAGCAATGTTATTCATGTAATTGGCATCAGTGGTGTAGTCGTAAAAAAACAGAGGGTATACCCTAGTGTATATATACTATAACTTTCTTGAGAAACAGAGGGTATACGGTGCTCCTTAAAAAAAATCCAGATGGTATACGGCGTATACCCCCATATACCCTCCACTACATCCCTGATTGGCATTGCCGAATTACACGAGGAATTCTAAAAAAAAAAGTCAATTAAAATTAAAGAATTGGAAATTGTTCTTACTTTAATTGCTCTTTTAATTAAAGATTATAAATATTTTCTAAATTAAAGCCAGTTAGAAATGATTTGCATTTAAACTTTAGTCGAGAAAAATTGAATTATTAAACAGCTATTTATATTGAAAACAATGTTATTCGTGTTATTGACATTGCCAAATGTCACGGGAAATTCGTAAAAATAAAAGTAAATTAAAATTAAAGAATTGGAAATTGTTCTTATTACTTTTAATTAAAGCTTGTTTTAATTAAAGAGATTATAAAACTTTTATAAATTAAAGTCAATTAACAAATTATTTGCATTTAAGCTTTAGTCGACAAAAATTGAACGGTTAAGAAATTATTTCTTTTGAAAACGATGTTATTCACTTAATTGACATTGCCAAATTACACGAGGAATTCTCAAAAACAAAAGTCAATTAAAATTAAAGAATTAGAAATCGTTCTTATTTTAATTGCTCTTTTAATTAAAGATTATAAAACATTTCTAAATTAAAGTCAGTTAGAAATTAATTGTATTTAAGCTTTAGTCGAGAAAAATTGAATTATTAAACAGTTATTTATATTGAAAACAATCTTATTCGTGTAATTTTCATTGCCAAATTACACGGGAAATTCGTAAAAATAAAAGTAAATTAAAATTAAAGAATTGGAAATTGTTCTTATTTCTTTTAATTAAAGCTTGTTTTAATTAAAGATTATAAAACTTTTCTGAATTAAATTCAATTTTCAAATTATTTGCTTTTAAGCTTTAGTCGAGAAAAATTGAATGGTTAAGCACTATTTCCATTGAAAACGATGTTGTTCATTTAACTGACATTGATAAAATACTCGAGGAATTCTCAAAAATAAAAATCGCTTAAATACCTTTAGCACAAATTAAATGTTTCTATAAGTTTATTATTATTATTATTATCATCATTATTATTAGCCAACGGTTTGCTATTTCTTTCTCCAGAAATTAAAGTGCCGTCTCCAAAAATTAACGTTCCGTTGTATAAGCAGCCGTAAAACAATGCAGATATTTCATTGTACGGAATAATTTCTACTGCAATTTTTTAAACGTCTAAGCATCGCACATTTTCAATTTTTATACCGTCGTATTGGGGGAAAAAAAAGTACTTTATAATGCAATTTCTTTGAAAACTGCATCTCCATTTCTTTTTGAGACATTAATGTTTTTGTAGTTTTTAGCGAAATTTGTTTAATTTTGGCAACTCAAGTATTCCATCTCTGTGAAAAGTAAAGGAATAATAGTTGAAAAATAGTAATTATATTTTTTTGTTGCCATATCCTCATAAAAACTAAAAAAAAGTAATTTAAATACGTGCTATTTTGTAAAAATATAAATCAATGATTCCTGATAAAACATGGAGCTATTACAAACTAAATTTCATTTTAAGTGTCTATATTAATATTACAAACAAGTGAAGGCATGTGAATCATGAAATAGCCAAAAAAAAAAAATTATTTTATTTTTTTTATTTATTTTTTTATTTTTTATCGAGTTTCTTGCTGATTTCTTTTTGCTGGATTTGTATATTATTCTGAGATAGTGACGTCCTATGTATACCTTACTGTAGATGTTGTTTATGATTGGATCGTGACTGATGAATTCTTCAGCGGATGCGGATGACGTCGTTTTATATAAAATAAAATCGCGTGTTTTAAGTCTTAAAACTGAACTACAGTAGATTCCCGATTATCCGAGTTCCGCTTAACCGAGTTTCCACTTTAACCGAGTTATTTTCTTTTTGACAAATGGTTAAAAGCACTTGACAATCAAATGAGAAAACAACGCCGAAAAATTGCTTTGCTTATTGATAATTGTCCAGTTCACTCACAAAACTGTGGAGAAAAACTGCAAAATGTTGAAGTTATTTTCTTACCACCCAATTGCACATCAAAACTAGGGGTGTAGTGGAGGATATACGCAGGTATGCGCCGTATACCTTCTGAATTTTTTAAAGAAGCTCCGTATACCCTCTGTTTCACGAATAAAGCTATAGCGTATACTCTAGGCATGACGCTCGTGACATTAGCATATACCCCTATCTAGCGTATACTGTCTGGGTTTTTTTACGACTACAACACTGATCAAAACTGCAGCCCTTGTTCTTGGGAATAATAAAAAATCTAAAGGTGCATTATAAGAAAAGAATTCTTAAAGAACTGATCATAGCTACTGAAAAAAATGATTCCACCCAAGACATCATTAGTCTTAGAAAGTGTATTGTGAAACTTTATAAAGCTTGGAGATTTGATGTAACTGAAAAAACAATTTACAATTGCTTTAAAAAGGCCGGCTTTTCTAAACTGGAAAATAATGCGGATTCTGAGGACGAAAAAGGTGTTACTTTAGCAGGCGTAAAAGGGAAATGGAAATTAATTAAGGAACGCGGAAATGTCGAAGAAAATGTCACTCTCTCTGATTTTTTCGAAGTGGATGACAATCTCACTATTGCGCAGTATCCCACTGTTAGTAATATTTTAAGCAACGTTATGAACAATGATGGTGAGAGTGACAGTGAGCATGAAAAAGAAAACGTACAAAAAGTGAAAAAACCATCACGCAGTGAAATGATGAGTTCTTTTGATCTTATAAGGACAGGACTTCAAATGGAGGAAAATGTTCAATTTTTCATTCCTTGCTAATGTGTGAACATTTTTTCGAGAGTGTAACAATTTTGAAATCAAAACAGCGAAAAATTACAGATTTCTTCGTCTAAAATTAATGTAAGTTTTCCTTACGCTTTCAAATAAATGTCTGTTCTCTTTTTTGAAACTGTTTAAATAATTAAGAAATACAATATTAGGTTAAAATGCATAGTTAAATATTTCAAATTCTAATTAAACACCTCAAAAATAATTTTTGTTCAAAATTTACACATTAAATAGGAAATTTTACTCATTCTCTATATAACGAATTTCTCTACATAACGATTTTTTTACTGGAATGATGGATTTCGTTAAATAGAGACTCGACTGTATATATATATTCTTTTCAACCTAGCTTCCGCAAGAGTCTCCGTATGCCCGCTCTACAACTTTTACAAGAAATTCCATTCACAAGTAATTTTGAAAAGCTGATGAAACACTTATCTGCATTTGGTATCGAAAGTGTCTCTGTAAATAATAATGGAATTATTTTATTTTTATTTATTTATTTATTTTGAATGGCATTAAATAATTGCATTCAAAATTGTCATCTAAGAATTATTATTATTTGAATTATCTATTTGTGATAATTCTGTTATGGTTAACTTCTGCAGATGTTTAAATGATTATAATATTTCTAAATATTGAAATAGATTCCAGAAATCTTTTTCTAAAAAACAGTCATTGTAATAATGGCAAGTGTAATACTCGAGATTACACTACAACTTAAAATGTTAGAAAGTTCTACTTGGCAGTAGTTTTAGTTTGAATTCTTTTAAACTGCATACAATTTTTTTTTTCAAAATTGCTGATTAAATTAACTAAAGAAAAATTCTGTAAACTAAGTACTAGTTCAGATAAACTGTGAAACATTTTTAATTCATTTTAACTCATGGGTTCACGAGTTAATAGATGTTACCTTAACTCAACTTCACAGACAATTTTTTTGTTATTTAAATATGCGGCAATTCTAATTATATTTTGTAGCATTTCTTATTATATTTTGACGCATGTGCCACGTTAGCATAATAGGCTGAAAAGTAACATTCTGTAATGTTTGTCTGTAATGTTAAGATTGGAAAATGCACCATAATTCATGTGTAACCTGAGAATATGTTCTTCTTTCCCTCTTCTAAAAGGCGCCATATAATGTTTCACACATACTACAAAAAATTCACGCTCCGCTGCTGTATACAGGTATCTAGGAAGACCATCAATTTTGAATTAGCCATTGATTTAGAGTTAAGGACCTACTTCAGTCACGCGTAAAGACCCGTTCGCTAATGCTATTCCTATGGAAGAAATTTATAAAGATATCTCGGTCGCATTTCAATATTTTTAGATGATTTTTTTTTTTTTTTGTTTGTTTTTTGTTTTTTGCAGTGGCTAGCTGAGGTCGATCTGTATGCAGGACGTTTTCTACTTTTTCAATTTCGTTTATAGTCCAGGCAATAGAGACCGTATAGGGGCTCTACCTAGCAAAATTCATGGTAGCTCTGGAAAAAGGCTTACTATATGTTTTTTGGGTCGCTGAATCCGAATTTTTAACTTCCCACCAAAATTTCCCCCGGCAACCCCCCCCCCCCCAAAAAAAAAGGGTTTTATTAAAAAAATCAATTTTTTTATTGTTTTAGGGAAAAAGTATCTAGAAATTCAGAAAGTGGACAAAATTTGCAACAAATTAGATACATGACATTATGACTTAGGATGAAGGGGAAGGGGGGATCTGCCTCGGAACATGCGCGCGGTGCTGCGTGAACTAAGTTGCGCTAAGTTACTTTCCACTTAACCACTCACATGTTTACATTCGCCCTCCCATCTCCCCTCCGAACTTTCTCTATAAGGTTTACTTTAAGTTTTTTGGGTCACTAAATCCGAATTTTTAACTTCCCCCAAAATCCCCCCCCCCCCCCAAATAGTTGTTTTTAACTTAAATTTCTTATTGTTTTAGGGGAAAAGCATTACGAAATTCAGAAACTAGACAAAATTTGCAACAAATAGGACATATGACATTATGACGTAGGATGAACGGGGAGGGGGAGGGCTGCCTCTGAACATGCACTGCGGCGCTACGTGCACTAAGTTATGAAGTCCAGGCAATAGGGGATTTTACCTGGCAAAATTAATACTAGTTCTGGATTTCGACTCACTTTATGTTTTTTGGGTCGCTGAATCCGAATTTGCAACTTACCACCAAAATTTCACACGGCAACACTCAAAAAATTGATTTTTTGAAAAAGTTTCGTTTTTGAGAAAAGCACGCGGGGAAGGTTCCGAGGCAGCCCCCTCTCTCTCCGTTTATCCTACGTCATAATGTCATATATCCTATTTGTTGCAAATTTTGTCTAGTTTCTGAATTTCGTAATGCTTTTCCCCTAAAGCAATAAGAAATTTAAGTTAATAACAACTATTTTTTTTTTTTGGGGGGGGGGGGGAGTTTTGTGGATAAGTTAAAAATTCGGATTCAGCGACCCAAAAAACTTAAAGTAAACCTTATAAGGAAAGTTCGGAGGGGAGATGGGAGGACGAATGTAAACGTGTGAGTGGTTACGTGGAATTGCGCAACTTAGTCCACGCAGCACCGCGCGCATGTTCTGAGGCATATCCCCCCTTTCCCTTCATCCTAAGTCATAATGTCATATATCTAATTTGTTGCAAATTTTGTCTACTTTCTGAATTTTGAGATACTTTTCCCCTAAAATAATAAAAAAAAAAGTGATTTTTTTAATAAAAACCTTTTTGGGGGGGCTTTTTACCAAAATTGGGGGGGGGGGGGTGCCGGGGGAAATTTTGGTGGGAAGTTAAAAATTCGTATTCTGCGACCCAAAAAACATAAAGTAAGCCGATTTCCAGAACTACCATTAATTTTGCTAGGTAAAATTCCCTATTGCCTGGACTATTACAAGTATTTTTTAATCAGGACACTTTCATTTTCAGAACCGGTTCCTAAAATGAAAGCATCCTCTTGAAAAGAATCCCCAATGAAAATCGAAAAAGTAAAAAACGTCCTGCATACAGATCGACCCCAGCTAGCCATTGCAAAAAAAAAAAAAAAAAAAAAAAAAAAAAATCATCTAAAAATATTGAAATGCGAAAGAGATATCTTTATAAATTTCTTCCATGGGAATAGCATTAGCGAACGGGTCTTTTCGCGTGACTGAAGTAGGCCCTTAAATACATTTTCAGTGATTCACACCGTAACCTTTTACATTTAAACTATCACAGTTCATAAAAGTTTTTATTACAAGATAAATATCGTAATAAACATAATGTTTATAATTAAACAATAATAAAAAAAAAATATTTTGACAAAATTACCTCCATTCCCCTTTCACTAGCGATCATCTGCACGAGTTAGGGCCGTAAGCGGGTCTCGGGGCAGATTTATTTCATTAGACTCGAACAGGGCCAGGCCTGGACTTCATTATTCCTGTGTTAGGACCGGGTTTTAGACTCGGCTCGGGGCGTGAACCGCGAAAATATAAACGAGCCGGGCCGAGCCAAGATCGCTTTCATGCGGGCGGGACTGGATATCTCGGCCTGTGCATACGGGCCTTACACACATTGCATAAAATTACACACAAAGAAAAAGGAAGATTAAGATTTAAGTTTAGTGTGATATTTGTGCTCGTTATTCTCCTCATAT
The DNA here is from genome assembly GCA_963932465.1 of Maratus speciosus. Taxonomy (NCBI): domain Eukaryota; kingdom Metazoa; phylum Arthropoda; class Arachnida; order Araneae; family Salticidae; genus Maratus; species Maratus speciosus. Next base: position 417,339,203 of record OZ010798.1, read on the forward strand.
TTATTTTTAATGGGAACGAATGTATCAGTAAACGATTTTTCCCTTTCTGTTTTCTCCTCTTTTTTCCCCCCTCTCACTGGGAAGCTGCACTCACCAACCCTCGTATAGATTCCGCAAGCTCTATAAATACGCTAATTTGCTCTGTTTTAAAAAGACTATCCGATTATAGAAGATTGAATGATATTATCACGATCAGTGACGATCGTGTGCAATCGGTAATCATTCATTTCTCTTTGACTGGGAGGATTTTCCGGTTCCCAAGGCCGTATCCACCGCTGTCGCAACAGCTGATGATGGTTTGCGTGATAAATTAAGTAAGATTAATTGCGCATTTGAAAATCAGCTTGTATAAAAGGGTTAATTCTACGTTAAGTAAGATAGTTTTCCGTCGATAAATTTTCCGACCCCCTTTCTTAATAATTTTAATTGAAACCTTAAGAGGCTACTTCATTCACGTGAAAACACCCGTTCGCTTATATTAATACTAAGGGAAAAGTTTTTAAAGATATCTCATTTGCATTTTAATATTTTTAAGTTTTCTTTTGTTTGTTTTTTTTAATTTACTAATTGAGATCGATTTGTACAATGGCCGTTTCTTACCTTTTTGGACTTTGTGTAAAAAAAAAAAAAAAAAAAAAAAAAAAAAAAAAATTTTTTTTTTTTTTTTTTTATATTTTTACTTTTGGAACCGGTTTCGAAAGTGAAAGTATTCTCATTAAAAAAATCTGCAGAGTAATTCGAAAAAGTCAAAATCGGCCTTTGTACAGATCGGCCTCGGCTATTCAATGAAAAAAAATATATATATTTAACAATATAACGAGCAAACAAGCAATCTTTAAAAAATTCTTTGATAGGATTAACATTAGCGAATGGGTGTTTACTCGTGAGTAAAGTAGCCTCTTATGTACGAAGGTAAAGGGTGGGGTGTATGCGTAGGGATGGTGTTTCCCCCTTAAATCTTTAAAAATAGTAAGGATATAATTGAAATATAAAGATGAGGTACCCTAATGAAATTCTTGGCCTACGACCATGTTTAGAGTTTTAATATGTCTGAAAATGTAATCCTGGATAGTATAATGCTTTATTAGAATAAATTATCTTGGTCAAATGGCTAATCCAATAAACCGTCTGTTCCTCGTGTGCTTTTCTTCAATCGTCGAATGCGCTGAATACATGTAGATGTGCTACTCTTCAATACCTGCGCCATCACATTTTGCTCAAAAGTATTCGGAGTCCGTCATTCGATATTACATCTCATCTACCTCGGGGAGTATTACCAGACGCGACACACCCTGCTCATTTTACATTCATCACATCGATAAGAAAACGGAATATTGCAATTTAAAAAATAAAAGAGTACTTAGGTGCATTGACCCCGTTCAATTTTCATAGATGCAATAGTTGAGGATTAGATAGATGTCTAGGATTACAATTGAGTCCTCATCGATCATTGTCTCCTCCCGTGTCTGAGGAGGAAAACTGTCTTGGATTTAGTCAGACAGTATCGATGCGGAAGATTTAAAAAAAATTCTCTATCTATTTTATAAGCAACAAGACAGGAGTTTAGTAGTTAAACGTCTTAGCTTTGTAGAGAAGAAAAAAAAATGAAAGAAAGGCGAAGTGATAACATAAAAACCATTTTGCTGCAACGAGTTCATGTTATAAAAACAATTTAAAGAAAAAGAAAATGAGCAGAATTCGCCCGTAAAGTAACTCCTTCTTCAGTGCAAAAGGCAAAATGAAAAGTGAGAAATATCACCTTGCCTGAGAAAGCCCTGTTCATTTGAGTAAATTACTTTAAAAAGAGGTTTTTTTTTTTTAATATTCATTATTTCCGTCACAGTTAAGGTAAAAACAATTTTGCTACGATGAATTCATGGTGTAAAAACAATTTAAAGAAAGATGAAAAATGAGCAGAAAAAGTTTAAACTTTAAACTATAAAAGTAACTCCTTCAGTGTAAAAGTCAAAAGTGAGAGTCGGAAACATCAGAGAAAGTCAAGATCATATAATAAAATGACTTTTATGATTTTTTTTTTTCTATTTGGTAAATTTATTAGTTTGTTTAAAAAGACATACTTTCGAAACATTCATTATTTTCGGCACACACGCTTTTTTTTTTCTCTCTCTCTCTCTTTCTCTTTTATTTATTTATATATTTTTTCATTGATGAATATTCTAACCTATCTTCTTAAGAGCCTATCATATCTAGCAATATATTCCTGGATAATATAATATCCTGCTTTATTAAGAGTAATCTATTTTGAAAGTATCGCTAATACAAGTAAGCCTTCTTATCCTCTTGTGCTTTACCTGAATCTTCGCATGTGCTGAATACCTCAATATGGACTCGAACCCTTCAATACCTGGGCTTTTATATTTGGGTCCAAAGTATTCGGGATACGTTATTCAATATTGCATCCCCTTTACCTCGGGGATTAAAGTAACACACCCTGCTCATTTTACATTCATCACATCAATAAGAAAACGGAATATTAAGTGCCAAGGTGCACTGACCCCATTCAATTTTCATGGATGCAACGGCCGAGGATTAGATGTCTAGGATTACAATTGAATCCTCATCGATCATTGTCTCCTCCCGTGTCTGAGGAGGCAACTGTCTTGGATTTAGGCAGACAGTATGGATGCGGAAAGTTAAAAAGAAAAAATCTCTATCTAAGCAGCGAAACAAGAGATTAGTAGTTAAACGTCTTAGCTTTGTAAAAAAAGAAAAAAGAAAAAAAAAAAAAGATTGGTAAAACGATAATATAAAAACCATTTTGCTGCAATGAATTCATGATGTAAAAACAATCTAAAGAAAAAGAAAATGAACAGAACTCGTCTATAAAATAACTCCTTGTCCAATGCAAAAGACAAAATGGAAAGGGAGAAGAAATATCAGCAGCTTGCCTGAGAAAGTCATGTTCATAGTAAAGTGATTTTTAAGAACTTTTTTCCTTTTGAGTAAAGTTATTAATTAGTTTTAAAAGATATATTTTTTTCAAAATATTCATTATTTCAGGCACACATAAGATAAAAACGATTTTGCTAGGATGAATTCATGACATAAAAGCAATTTAAAGGAAAAGAATATGAGCAGAAAAAGGTTTAAACTAGTAAAATAACTCTTTCAGTATAAAAGGCAAAAGTGAGAAACATCATGTTGCACAGTCATATTCATAAGATACTGACTTTTAAGAACTTTTTTTCTCTGGAGTAAAGTTGTTAATTAGTTTTTTTTTTTTTTTTTTTTTTCAAAATATTCATTATTTCCGGCACGCATACGATAACACCATTTTGCTACGATGAATTTATGATGTAAAAACAATTTAAAGGAAAAGAAAATGAGCAGAAAAGTTTAAACTAGTAAAGTAACTCCTTATCCAGTGTCAAAGGAGAAATTGAGTGTGAGAAACATCAACTTTGCCTAAAAAAATCATGTTCATAATAAACTGACTTTTAAGGACTTTTTTCCTTTTCAGTAGAGTTACTAATGTGCTTAAAAAGATATTTTCTCAAAATATTCATTATTTTCGACACGCATAAAATAAAACCATTTTTCTACAATGAATTTCTGATGTAAAAGCAACATAAGGGAAAAGAAAATGAACAGAAAAAGTTTAAACTTGAAACTATAGTAAAGTAATTCTTTCAGTGTAAAAGGCGAAATTGAGAGTGGGAAATATCAGCTTGCCTGAGAAAGTGACATTAAAAAACTTTTTCCCTTTTGAATAAAGTTATTAATTAGTTTAAAAAGAGATTTTTTTCAAAATTTTCATTATTTCCGGCACACATAAGATAAAAACCATTTTGCTACGATGAATTCATGTTGTAAAAACAATTTAAAGGAAAAGAAAATGAGCAGAAAAGGTTTAAACTTTAAACTAGTAAAGTAAATTCTTCCAGTGTAAAAGGCAGAATGGAGATTGAGAAATATCAGCTTGCCTGAGAAAGTCATGTTAATAATAAACTAACTTTTAAGAATCTTTTTCCTTCTGAGTAAAGTTATTAATTAATTGTAAAAGACATATTTTAAAAATATTCATTATTTTCGGCACACACACTTTTTTTTTTCTCTCACTCTTTCTCTTTTATTCATTTATATTTTTTCATGGATGAATATTGTAACCTCCCTTCTTAATCCTTTGTGAGTCAGCAACACCGATTTGAAAAATATTTAATCAGATGTTGAAATACATCATTTTAAGCATGTAAGAAATAATTTAAAAAATTTAGAAAATAAAATTAAAAAATTATTGACTAAAAGGTACCTTTTTCACGTCTACAATAAACAGAGAATTACTTACTTTTCATAAACAGTGTCAATTTTGTAACACAAAACTGTAAAGTATACGAACTTACCTGTGTAAAAAATCTATTGTTGGACACCTAGAAGCTTTTTAATTTTACAAAATTGGCGTAGTTCAGGGTAGGCGAACCTATGGCACGCATGCCACTTTTGGCACGCGAAAGAATAATTTTGGCACAGCGTGTCGTTGATTATATCTCCAAATCAAGATACAGTGATTTTACACAAAATACACGAACTTAGACGCCTCATTTGATTCTAAATTCGATTATTTGGAAATTGAATAATTTCAATCTTATTCAATATAGTTCGAAAATTTATCAAACAAAGAAAATATTTGAAAATTACCAAAAAGGAAAGATTATTATATGTATTAATAAAAATACCGATGGTAAATTATGGCAACTTGAAAATAAATTTGAGAACTATTTAAATATAAACTGCTGTTTTTCATTTTAATAATCTTTCCTACTATTTATACCTGTGAGTTATTATTTTCTCAAACGAATAATATAAAAAATCAAATAGAGAGCAGTTGTCAGATAAATCAATTTTAGTTTGCATTCTGTTAAAATTAACTGATCATTAAAATGATATTAATTATTTTTCATCCAAGATACAACACAATTAATCACATTATTTTTTTAATTAATTTCTAAATTTTAAGTGTTTCTATAATTATTACAGTGTAATACTTACATGTATGTTACGCGTATTAGAAAAAAATCTTAATAAGTAATTTTCAAGTAGTTTTGATTCATTATTTTTCAATCCACTAAAGTTGTTTTATAGTTGACACGTCAAGGTCATGTAAAATATTTTTTTTTGGAAAAATATGGCATGCGACTATAAAAAGGTTCGCCAACGCTGGCGTAGTTCCTTTTAGCAATAACGATGTAAAATGCTCAAATGATAAATTAAATTTTGGCATGAAAAATAAACTCAGTATCCCCATCTGTTGAGTGTTGAGAATTCTATGTTAAATTTATATTCACTGCTGTGTTGTGAGATAGTAGTAATAAATAAAATCGTCTTTTAAATTCACATGTATAAGTAAGATTGACTTTTGGGTATGTTGCAGATATGCAACGCGATGATATACAAAAGGTTAAGAACGTATCATATCTGATAATATAATGTATTGCTTTATTAGAATAATTTATTTTGAAAGTATTTCTAATCCAGTAAGCCGTCTTATCCTCTTGTGCTTTACTTGAACGTTTGCATGTGTTGAATACCTCAATATGGACTCTTACCCTTCAATACCTGCGCCATCATCACATTTGGATCAAAGTATTTGGGGTAGAGTTCTGCACGGGCCGGCCCGTGCCCCGAAGCCCGGGTTCGGGCATGTTTTCATTCACGGCACTCGGACCGGGCATAGTGACTACTCTGTACGGGCCGGGCCGGGTTCGGGCCTTACTTTTTTTCTTAAGAATCGGGCCGGCCGGTCCTAACTTATTTTTTCTGCACAGAGCCGGAACTGGTTTCTTTCCTAGTCTTCACGGCCCAAAATTTCCAGTTCTAGTTTTGAGCCAGCCCATATGAAAATCATTGTCTCGGCGTGGCCTGTCCGTTCAAAGGTCTGTAAAATTAAGCCTGGCCTAAAGATTTTTGCAAAAAATGTATACATTTTTAAATCGCCATTATTCTACAATTAAACGTTAACATTTAGTCTTTTTAAAGAATAGTAAATTTCTACCCTTATTAAAATATAGCTAAATTAAAATATAGTAAAACGTGTGAAAAAGAACCTGCCTATGACGGAATCCTGTTTTAAACTGAAAAACGTGTTGATCCATGCAAAATTAATATACTAATACGTAAGAAAAGAATATGTAATACATTTACACTTGCTAAGAAGGGAACTTGTCTATAACGCATTTTTTTTTTTTTTCCTATGTTATTGAGTCTTAGAAGATTTTACTGTATAGCATTTTTCAGATTTTTAACACATCAATACATGGAATATGGATTAACAATATTAATGATAACTGAAACATTTATATACAAGAAATAGCGATTTATTAAAAAAAAAAAAATCGCAGCCTGCTCACTTCTATAAAAATTAAGATTATAAACATGAAAAAAATTTTTTTAAGATAAATATTTTTGGTCAGAACTCCTCTTACGAGACAAATTTTTAACCAAATCGACGTAAAAATCCATGTTTTCTAGAAATTCACTCGGGCCGGGCTCGGGTCGAGATTTTAACTTTTTTTTCGGGCCGGACTCGGGCCGAACTTTTAGCTGTTATTTCGGGCCGGGCCGAATTTTCTTTTCTATGTACGAGTTGGGCCGGGCCGGGCCCGGGCCTGGAAATTGAGGTCCGTGCAGACCTCTAATTTGGGGGTACGTTAGTCGATATCGCATCCCGTTTACCTCAGGAATTAAAACCAGACGAGACCCACCCTGCTCAATTTACATTCATCACGCCGATAACAAAACGGGGTCTTGCTGAGGAGCACTAGCCTCGCTCATTTTATATAGACGCAATGGTTGAGGATTAGATGTTCTAGGATTACAATTGTATATCCTCATACATTATTGTCTCCTTCTCAGTGTCTGAGGAGGCAACTGCTTTTGATTTATTCAGATAGTGGAAGCGGAAGATAAGTGGTAAAAATCGCTGTCTAACATTGGAACAGCAAACAACTGTATCAAAACTTCACAAAAAAGCTTCTTCAGTGCAAAAGAAAAATTTAAGAATGTAAGAAACAGAGGAGTGCGCATGACGCATGAGGAAATCAAATTCAGAATCAATTATTATTTTTTTTAACTATATGTCTTTCAGTAAAGATATAATTGAACCAAGAACGAAAAATCAGGTGTCAAGCATAGATTATGAAACACTTTCTAATGCATTCAAAATACTGTAACAAAATTTCACAGTGAAGATGATGTCTAAGGTAAACAATTTGTAAAACTCATATTTGAAAGCCTAATTTCAGCAATTACCACAAATAGCTGGAAATATATCCGAATTCTTTTGTAAATCCCCTTAATATGATCTATATAGGATAATATAATATAATACTCTCTCTGATAATATCATATAATACTCTCTCTGGAATAATTTCCATGTACTAGGACTTCCCTCAGAGGGATTAGTCTGAGCGATATTACTGAGAACATAGATTTAATAATAACATGTGGAAGCAAAGAAAATGAGATGTTATCTTTAATTGTCCATATACTGCGATAAACTGAAATGATGAAAATAAACGAATCGTAGAATTACAAAATCTTATATATAAATTCGTATACACTGTTTAAAAAAAATGGGAAATCAAACTATTCAAGACAGCCATGCATGGATATAAAATTGAAAGTACGCAATATATTAAAAGTAAAATAGAAAATGAAACACTAAATTACTTATATCGAATTTTAACTGTATTAAATGATGTCAAGAGCATAATCAGACGCTCCGCACCAATTTGAGTAACTTTAAATGACAAATATATGATGTTTAAAAAGAATGGACTATACTTTATATGGTGTGTGCTCCCCCGGAATAGTTAATATTGTACAATATCTGTTTTCCACGGATGCAATGAGGTTGTCGATAACATTTAAGGAGTTCTCTCCTCAAAATCTAATATAGTATCAAAGTACCGAATACATCAACAGTGGCATGCAATGCTTCGTTAGAGTGTGTTTTAGATATGCTCGATCGGATTTAAATGATGAGTGTATGCTGGCCACTACATACGCTGTACTGTTTTGTTTTCAAACATATTCTGCACAAGTTGAGCTGTATTTAGTATGTATTAAATAAAAGAAATCGGCAATGATTACAACATAAAGTATGACACAAGATCTGAATATATCGTCTGCATAACTTTTGAGCTGTCAAAGTGTCATTTGAAGTAATTTACAAATCCATACATATTTATTCAGGAAATCATGCAAGCTAACATACGCCAATATGAACCCGATTATAAAATTTCACCAGAATAAGTTAATATATAAAAAAGATACTAATGATAATTGAGAATATGACCTTATGATAAAATGTCTAGAAAAATGAATCGGATAAAAAATTCATATCACATTTAAAACGGCACTTCCCTCTGTTAGTGGCCTTGGCGAGAGAGAGAAAAGCCTAGAGAAGGAACACTTTAACAAGTACTTTCGGTCAACCTACTCACTATTTCATACAGGTCTTTATTCAATATTTACACAATTTATTTAATGCTAGGTGGGTATCTATCAGTTTTGTTGCATTTAAATCGCATGTTTTGCGGAGGAAATGCAGCATTATGAAAAATTTAAATTTGCTGTACCTAATAATTCCAAATTAATGGTAATTGAGATCGCTTTCCGTTAATTTCATCTTTTTAAATTTCAAATTTTTTATAAACCATTCACAGAGACAATTGTATATTTTAAAACTAACCCGAAGCAAAATTTCAAGATTTTGGGCTCAGCAGTAACACAGAAATAGAAAATTTTTGAAAGTTTTTTGTTTTTGCACTGTTTTATATAGCGACATTTTTAGAAATTGTTCTATTGCGAGAATTTACGTCATGATAAATACAGCCATGTCAATTTTCATGTTTATATTCCTAACAATTCCATGTACTTCGTTACTTAGATCATCTTTAGATCTTCTTCCGCTTTGTTTAGTCTTTCTATTGTTTAGAATTCGTTCTACAACGAGCATTTACATCTTATTAATTACTACCATGCCAAAGTTCCAGTTTCTAACCCCAACAGTATCCCAAAAATTTCAGTATTCCAAATAAATCATAGTTTAGAACCTTTCTAGAAATTTTTACGTTTATCCGTCAAATTGAACCTTTAGAGAGCGTTCATTACGAGTATTTACATCTTAAAAGTAACTACCGCACCAAATTTAAAGTTTCTAACCCAATCAATATCACAGAAATCGCAATTTTAGAACTTTTTTGCTCCTGCAGCGATGTAGGTTCTTGATCTGACATAAAACAGTCTTTTTTTTTCGGAGCAGAGATGGCCACCAACATTTTTTTAAGTTGGGTATGTAGTTTCAGAGATAACACCTCACAAACGTACAAGCATTAATAATATTATATACTTTATAATATTATAACGCTTTATAATATTAGCATTAGATGTACAGATACAAAAGCCATTTATCTGTTACAAACTAAAGTGCCGGCGTTGCCAGAATTTCAAGGATGTTTGTTCTGAAAAATCAATTTCAAAATTTAACATACAACACAAAACAAACATTAAAAAAAGCAGTCGAAATGTTGTATGAATGAATCATATGAAAACGCTATATAAAAATGTATAAATGTATATAAAAGACGCAAAAGAATACAGCTATAAATGAACTCATTTCAATTTATAATTGGAGCAATAATGTTAAAATAGGCCAATATTTCCCTAATCGGGTTTTTATCATGCTTCAATACATTTTTCACACTCATATGACGTTATACTATATCCACCACGTCCTTTATATTTCCAATATGACGTAATATTTTCCTCTTACACGTGGAAACATTGAAATAGAAAAGTTATGAAGTTATATTCACTTTCATTTAAATTCGTCAAACCATTTATTTCAATTTCATATTTCACGTGAATATCTTGCAATAGAAAAGTTATGACGTAATATTCAACTTTTTTAAAAATTCGTCAAACTATTTATTTCATTTTCATTTTTCATGTGGGAATCTTGCAGTAGAAAATTAATTGTTGTAGTAATAATTTTATTGTTTTTTTTTTAATTGTTGGCAACTGCTACAGCGAAAAATGTTTAATTTTGATAAGAAATTGTTGTTAAATTGGTGGTTTTTTATTAATTAAAAATTAACTATAAATTATTTCGATTCCGGATTACTTTAGTTGCCTCGGCCATGTTTTAATACACATGTACGTATCTTTTCACAATTTTGGCTTCCAAACTGTGGATTTTTATAGAATTACAAACAGACAGATAGACAAGTTTTCCTTTTTATATATCTCTCTATTCTAAAAAAAGTAACTAACGCCGTCACCGCCGCCGCCGCCGGTTTTGAATTTTTTGTGACCGGAGGTCTTTCTTCGTTAATATTAAGAAAACTATTGCATACAAAAATATGAAAATCGGTGGTATTATAGCGAAATGTTTGATCAACACGCTAATGCATACAGTTTTCAAATCGAAGAATTATTTTAAGAGATATTTAATGCTAAAGTTGGGCAAAATCGTTCCATTAAAAAAAAAATTATAGGAGCAAAAGCTATACATGTGAATTTAATCATTTTTAGATCATTTTATTCAATAGAAAATCCCGGTGTGCAGATTTCATTAATTGTTTTTTAATTTGACTCATTTTTTGAGGTTTTATTTCTATTTTAAATTAAAATATTCAGCATCTTGACTGATATTTTTTACATATTTTAGAAAATGGTATTAATTTAAACTGTTGCTAACTGTATAAACAACGCAAACAATAATGTTTGCTTCAAATAAAAAAATTATTTACACGTTACTATTATAAACAGAAAAAAACCTTCCAATTAGAATTAAATAATTAGGTATAAAAAGCAGGCACTTATTGGAAATTACGCCATTAAAACTATATTTACATGTGAATTTTGAAAGAGAAAGGATATTGTAAAATAAGTTCATTAACATGCGTTAGAAGTCTGAAATAGAAGAAATTGCGTCACATTACACTTATTATGCAAAATGAACAAAAAATAGTATTGCAAAACAGTTTAAATTTAAAAATTGCGCGAGACAAAATATTAGAGGTTAAATATTAGATTTTTTCAAAATTTTATTATTTGTCGTTTGATGCGAGGTGTTCAGCTATAAGTATGCAAATTTTCATGTCTCCAACATAATTAGGGGCTGAGTTAGAAAAATTGCTTAAAATACACAAGTTAGATCCCAGAGGGTTAAATATTCGACTTTTTCAAAATTTTATTATTTGCCGTTTGATGTGAGGTGTTTAGCTATATGTTTGCAAAATTTCATGTCTCCAACTGAATTAGGGTCTGAGTTAGAAAAATTGCTTAAAATACAGAAGTTAGAGAACGGAGGGTTAAATATGACTTTTTCAAAATTTTATGATTTATCGTGTTATCGCAAGTGTTCAGCTATAAGTATGCAAACTTTCATGTCTCCAACTTAATTAGGGGCTGAGTTAGAAAAATTGCTTTAAATACACAAGTTAGAGCCCAGAGGGTTAAATATTAAACCTTTTTCAAAATTCTATTATTTGTCGTTTGATGTGAGGATTTCAGCTATAAGTATGCAAAATTTCATGTATCCAACTTAATTAGGGGCTGAGTTAGAAAAATTGCTTAAAATACAAAAGTTAGAGACCGGAGGGTTAAATATGACTTTCTCAAAATTTTATGATTTATCGTGTTATCGCAAGTGTTCAGCTATAAGTATGCAAACTTTCATGTCTCCAACTTAATTAGGGGCTGAGTTAGAAAAATTGCTTTAAATACACAAGTTAGAGCCCAGAGGGTTAAATATTAAACCTTTTTCAAAATTCTATTATTTGTCGTTTGATGTGAGATGTTCAGCTATAAGTATGCAAAATTTCATGTCTCCAACTTAATTAAATTAGGGGCTGAGTTAGAAAAATTGCTTAAAATACACAAGTTAGAGCCCAGAGGGTTAAATATTAGACCTTTTCAAAATTTTATTATTTGCCGTTTGATGTGTGGTGTTCAGCTATAAGTATGCGAATTTTCAAGTCTCCGACATATATAGTTTCTGAGAACGGGCTCTGTGACAGATGGACAAACAGACAGACAAAGGAGTGAGACAGGTAGGGTTTCGTTAGATGAACGAAACTCTAAAAACATGCTGCGGATGACTGTAACAACATCCTAAAATTACATTACCATCAGCGATCTACCAATCCCGAATTTAGTTTATATTCGTTTCATATATTCTTATTCTTTTGTGTGGCCCTGTAAAATAACTATCAATATTATATACAGTAAAACCTCTGAATAGCGGACACCCCGAGAATGCAGAATTTGTCCTCAATTTAGAGGTGACCGCTACTGAGAGTAAAACATGTACAGTTATTTAAGAGTTGGTAATCGAAAAAATGTCCTCTAAACAGAGGTATCCGCTAATCGGGTGTGTCCGCTATGGAGGTTTTATCAGTAAAACCTCTGAATAGCGAAAACCTCGGGAGGGCAGAATTTGTCTTGTATTTGGAGGTGTCCGCTACTGAGAGTAGAAAATGTACAGTTATTTAAGGGTTGGTAATCGAAAAAATGCCCACTAAATAGAGGTGTCCACTAATCGGGTGTGCCCGTTATGGAGGTTTTACTGCATAATAATATCATCCTTTACAAGAAAATTGCATGCTGTATGATAGACAGACAGACATCCAGAGAAAGATAACTTCCCGGAGCAATAAACACTCATGTCTTTTGTTTTAATCATCCAAAGTTGTATGTCATACAACAGGCCAGATTTTATACAACAGGCTAAAAACGGTCACCGTGGTACGGAGTACTGTATTATTATTTGTTTGCCCACCAAAACTGGTTGCCACGGGTTGTTGCAAGGTTTGTGATCACGTGGTTGAAATTGATCTATTCAATATTAATGCGTGCGTATTTTTTTTTTTTTTTTGCTCCATGTGTTCAAACCAGTTGTCTACGAAAACATCCACCGGTGAAAGTGACGCACAGCAAATTTCTGTGACGTATGCAGATAAATTGTGCTTATTTTTATCAGTTTTTTCTATATAATTTTTAAACGGTTTGGAACTTATTTTTCATAGTAGGTGCATTCAGTAGGCGACCCTCATAGGTACCTTCTGGTGCAATCAGAAACGAAATCCGACAAATATTTTTTGAGTTATGCTTGACGAAAGGTTTTTATTAGGCTTTTTTTTTAGTAGGACATGGCGTTAATATCCATCGTAGTAGTAATGTGTCCGGACAGTAATATTTCGCTGAGTATTAGCCTTCGCTTCGCTCAGACAATTACTATATAGGATAGACTAGAGAGAGTTGACCATAGGGGAGACTTCAGACTTGACCCACCCATCAGTTTTCATATTTAAAAGAATTTCAGAGTTTTATCAATAGGTGTCAACCAAAGTTACTGGAATGCTCAAACAACAGTCTTTGTTTGATACAGATAATCGAAATAGATGTAGAAAAAATCAATTGTGAGGCGTTTTCAACCTAAAAGTTCAGTTTTTTAGAAATAATTTGAAGGCTTTTTTCTGATAAAATATATCATAGAAATTTAAGTATAGGTTTTAAGTAATGCAGGAATATCGAGCTTTCATTCCAGGCATAAAGATTGTATAGTAAGTTAGGCTTAACATAACAATATGCTGTTCTTTATAAAAGGGCTATGTGGGGAGGGTTGACCAGATGCTCAGTGCTGCCTTACTTAAGTGGTTTTGGAAACCTTTTTATTATACACTCTGCATAATGAAAGGTTAAGGCTGTTTTTAACTGCTCTGCTCAATAAGCGCAAAACGTTTTGACACATTTACAAATTCATTTTTTAACGGAAAGATATAAAATTGAAAGGCCTGACTATGGAAGCGATTTGGAATCGAACTGTGTTTTCCATTTTTTTTATAAATAAATTACCTATTGAGTTATAAGCGATTTTGATCACGTGACAAAAATGTTTCTCACCTTCGCTGACTGCTTTTTCTGCTTTCTTCGGGAACTTCCGTTCAAAACGTCAACTTTGACCATATTGTCTGAAAGATCTATTGCGTTTGCAAAAAAATCGAAAAAAACAGCTCGATTACATACTTTCTGAACAACAACACCTGCTAGTTTCATGCATTTCCGACCAAAAATAAATTTAAACATATGTCATAAAGTTGCCCTTTTGGATTTGAGAACAGCCTTAATGGTTATATATAAAAAAGAATGTAAATTTATTCTGTAAAGCTACAGTAAAATGGGGTGATGGAAAAGAAAATGTTTAAAACTGATTAAAGAAAGGATGCGAAAATTTGCTACAGTATCCACTGTGAGGAAAAATTTAATGAAATATAAATAAGAAAGTTGATAAGAACTTTTTTCCATTTCAATATTACTTACAATAGCTAAATAGAAACAGTAGAAAAGACTAGAAAGTATGAAAGCAGCAGTCTTAACCCTTACAGGGGCAGTGGTATGTTTATGAAACAACTTAATTTTGATTCCCAAATGCCACAATGGCACCAGAATTTTGCTAAAGTCTTTTCCAAAATATAGCCTTTTTCTTATTTCCAAATAAATCTGTTCGTAAATTCTGGGATAAGGGACAGTGGCTCCTAAATCCGGACATAATAACGCATGAAACCCTATGAAAACGGAATCTGTCTCTAACGGAATAACTGTCTTTAATTTAAAAATTTCATTTTCCCTGCTCTACAGTTATATCTGCTCAGACAAAATCCTGTTTAAAACAAAATTTTATTCCTGTGACTTGCGATTGCATCTAAACAGATTTGTTTAAGCATCATATTTTCAAAAATATTTTTTTTAATAATAATTAAAGCATGTAACATAAAGTTATTTTGCTTTTTTTATAAACTGATTTTATATCTCTTCACAAATATTTCAATATAAAACAAAGTGGGTCAACCCTGCCATATAGTGGGTCAACCCTCCCATATGTGTGGAGCCTTGACCCATTATTTTCTCATGGTTAAAATCAATCATTTTTCAAATTTCTTATATATTACACTTATGTAGCAATTTTATTTTGATAACTGATTGTACAACGAATAAAATGATATATGGTAAACTGCCCATATTTCGTCCCCCAAGTCACTTTTAGGCCCTAAATGTTGTAATTTTCAGTGAAAACCTACCAAATTTGGATTTTACATAAACTAACTACCCACGCACATAGAAACATAGGCAAATATCGTACAAGAAAATTTTAACAATGCGAAAAATTGTTTTTTCAAAAATATCTAAAAATGCAAAAGAAAAAAGTAGTCCCAATTTCGTCCCCCCCAAAAAAATCCAACACGCCGAGGCTTAACTTATAACTAAATCAAAATTTATTTCTAAATGAGTAAGTAATTTAATTTACATTAAAGTAAGGCACAAAGAAATGTACTAATTATCAGTGGAAGAATAACATAACGAAACATTAGCCATCCAAACATGAGAAAAAAATTGAAAAAATTGTCATGAATAAGCATTCCTAATTTCGTCCCCGGGACGAAAATAAGAACTGCAAGAGCGACGAAATTGGGACCACGCTACTTCCCAGTATGGCGGAGCTTCAGTTAACGTAAGATGAATTGAGCGTCCTAAAACTCACTGTATGCTACTGTCAGCATCTTACCTACGTAAAATACATGCAATGAATAAGAAATAAATGCTTACAGAACAGTAAATAACGTTCTAAAAACGACGTAATAAGAACTCAGGTCTTCTATAAATAGGAAATTCGGCGTCTTTAATTTATGTATGCGTCTTGGCGGACGAAACTTTCAATACTAACTCCTTTTACCTTCCGTCCCCTGTGCCTTGCGTCATAAGTTGCGCCACTTTCGCAGAAGCGGATAAGTTAAGGGGGATGCAATTAGGCAAGGGGGACGAAATATGGGCACTTTACCTTTTATTCTACGTTCAATATTTAAAAAATAAAAATAAAAACATTTTGTAAAAAGTGGATCAATCCTCCCTAGTCTCCCCGTATGCTAAATATTCTTTGAGTTAGAAAACGCATGACACAGTTGAGCATTCTCCTTCATCAATTTCCGCCAATATACCGAAATGTTCTCAAGATCTGTTGTGCAGCCCTACATAGGTTATATAAAATTTATATGCACCAAATAATAGGCAAAAAATAGTTACACTTAAATACACATACCTTAACTGAAAACTCATTTCTAGTAATTATTGTTCAAAAACAGTATTTTGCTGCAAACGTACCAGTGTTGAACTCAGGGGGTGGCCCGGGGAGGTGGACATTCCCCCCTGGAGCAATGAGATGTCCCCCCAGGAAGATTTGAGATTTTGTGTTTTCAATGGCCAAAAAGTGCAATTTCCCCCCTTCCCCCGGAATTCTATGTCATCCCCCCCCCCCCCCGGAGCCACAGAAATCCCTCCCGGTAAAAAGTGTCTGAATTCAACACTCAACGTCACGTTACGCACGGACACGTATGACCTTTATAACATAGATATATGTTTTATCCTCTCATACTCTCATTTACTTTAGATATAAATGTTGTACGATTCCTCAATATCAGGCACGACAAAAATAAACAAATAAATAAATAAAAATAAAATAGCACTGTCCTACAGAAAGATTCTTATATATATATATATCTATCAATTTCTAATGTCATAAAATTTAAAGTTTTAAGGGAGCATTAATAAAATACTATACACTATGTTTTAGAAGTATCATAACTTTAGAGCTACTACTAATACCACGTAGGAGGGCATTGGGAGGAAAAGACTTGATAGTGGGATAGCAGGAGAAGAAGCACGGAGTACTTGCAAAATGTCACAAAATCTCGGAAAACACGGTGCATCGTGGTACAAAATACATCCTAAAAAATGATTCAAATCCTCTTACGAAATTATCTCTACTGAACAAAGCTTTTAATGGATATCCCCCAGGAATATGTATGTCATACTCATATCCCATGCCATTACAAAAAGAAAGTGCTGGAAGAGTGCTGACCTCGTTCAACTTTATAGATGCAATGGTGGAGAATTAGATGTAGGATAACAATTGTGTTCTCATCGATCATTGTCTTTCGCAACTCTTTCCAAATTTATGCAGATTATACCGATGTGGAAGACGACTTTCGTTTTCTTTACTGTCTGGTTTTCAACGAAGTTTTCATTATCTAATGTCGAGAAATTTATTGCACGTAAATACTTTGATAACGAACGCTGGTAGTGTAATAAGCAAAATTAAATGGATAAAATATGATAGACCTGGATACATGTGGCTGAAAAAAACAAGTTGAAGAACAAGCATAAATCTATAATAATAAAAGAGAGAATTCGTTCGTCTGTCTTTATGCAAACTATTCACAGCTGTGATGGTAAATCTCACAATGTGTACAGTCAGGAGCCGACTTAGACTAGCTAAGTCCCCGGGGCAAGCATCATTCTGCCCCCCCCCCTTTATCTATCCATAAAAATTGTTCATGAATTATCTTAAGTGACTAATACTAAATTTCTACCTGTTGTATATATACATAAATTTTATACCAGGTACTATTCAGATCTTTATACAGGCTATCACAAGAACTTTAAGAAAAATGCTAGTCTGGAAACTAGTAGAAATAATAACTGATTGGTTGACGGGAGCGTTTGTTTCCAAACTTTCCCATTCCGTATCTACGTATCGTATGTCATAATACGTTTGAAAGTAAAACGCCCCCAATTGGTTGTCACAAATAGTTTACCTTGCCTCGCTGAGAGGAGATGTCAATAATTGATTTCTCTTGAAAAGAAAAGACTACTAAGTAGTAGTTACAATACAATTTTAAGCATTAGTTTTCTTGTAATGTAATTTGTTATTTTTTTAGCGGTGGGGAAGGGGACATTTTGTATGGGAGTGTGTTTGATGTGTGTGTGTGTGTGTGTGTTTTATAGCAGCCGATTATCTACACGAGGAATATAGGCTCGAAGGGGGTGTACCCTCCGTGGTGGTCTTTCTAAGGGAACCTAACCCGTATTTACGCAAGGAAATCCAAGGTTCGAAGAAAACCACGAAAACTCCGAACCATTAGGCCGACGGGCGCGATTGGGTTCGAACCTAGCACCTCCTGTCTACCAGCTTTGAGAGCAGAACCTCTCGGCCACTGGTGGGGCCTCATGGTGTATGGGAAGCAGAGAAAGGAAGGGCAGGACCGCATTCCCTAAATCTTAGAAAATGTTTTTGTCAAAAAGCATTTTGGTCACTTTGGGTCAATTTTAACCAATTGGCATCTTTAAATAAAGTTAACAGCTAAAAAAAAAAGTGGTGCCAAGCCAACCGCATAAAATTTGTATAAGAGATGCTGGAACCTAACGGGCTAAATTTTGAGTATCCCTATTTTTACATAGTACACACTTGCCTTATTCACAAATTTCAGTAATAAAAACAAGCAAATATTATTTTCCGAAAAAAATGCTACGAACCTGGAAAATATCTTTTGGCAGGAAATCCTGACAAGCGGTATAGGTTCAATATAAATTTGTTTAACGCAAATGGGTTGATATAAATTTTATTTAAACGCAATAAATGGCTGATGATTTACTTTATTTTTTCCTTACAGCATGTAACTGCGCCGCCGAAGAGCAGCACCTCAATATTTCCGAGCAGGACATCGACTGGCATCGCCTCTTCTACAACAGAGTTCCAAAATGCGGCAGCACCACGCTTTACACCCTCATCCGCAAGCTCTCTTCTATGCACAAATACAATCATTTCAATTCCAAGGTGTACGACAGGAAAATAGTTGGCGAAGACGAACAGGTAAGCATACTTCTTAGGCAATTATCCTGGTTGCATTCGAAAACAAAAGTGTTTAAAATGCACCAAGAAACTTGCGACGATAATAACAAGCATAAAATACTCTGTATAAAAAACACCATATAAATTTCTAAATCCCGGCGATATCATTATTTCATGTAGAAGCACATTGTGACGAATCGTCTTCATTTACTAATTAATGAACTCATATTAGAGTTCTTAAAAGAATTTTAATCCCCCTTCCAGTCTGACCAAATCTTCTGCAGTAAATATCCATCAATTCTACTTCAGATCACTCTATTTGACTTTATAAAGGTCGTAACTTTAGCCACGTTCTTGTATTTGACGTTATATCAAACAGATACGAGCCGGCAAATTTTAAGGTGTTTCAGGAGCCTTGATAACTACTCCAGACCTCTTTAAAAAAGCCTGCATATAAATAAAGGGATTCATCGTTCGAACTTGTGGAAACCAGTTCGTTTTATTTGCCCGGTAAAGCTGGACAAGATTGCGCCAAAGTTTATTCTTGCCGAACGTCTTTTAAAAAGACAATTTAAAGGAGAGTACGGGACAGTAAGTAGCCTGGACTCTCCCACCAAAAAGGGAATCCACGGGTTTTCTTCCCTTTTTTTTTACCCTTTGGTTCTTTTCTATACCAGCTAATTTAAAAATGAATAAATAAATTAAAAAATAATCACTTATTTTATTCATGTTTGGAAATGCTTCCTCTTTATTTATTTATTTTCAAAATCTCCGATTATATAGCATTATGGGAAAAAATTACAATTACTTTGTCATTGATTGTAACATAATTGCAGAGTAAGTTTCCGGATGGCCGTGTATCGTTATCGTGCTAACTCCTTCCGTATCCCAGCTGTTGCATCAACCTTAAGTGCAAGGTTATAGGTGACTTTCACACCTTTGTTCTAGCAGAATCACCACACATGCCACTGTTTTTTTACATCAAGAATAAAGTTAATCTGCAAATCGTTCCAAATAAGTATTTGCTAAAGGGGAGGGGGGAGTAATCTAATTCAGAGAAACATATGGTTTGTGTTAAGCTTCTTAGAGAACAGACGTTCTTGCTTTTAAATGCTAATTTTATCGTTGAACGGAAGAAAAGATATCATCTGATGCATTCTTTACAGCGTGCATTAGTCAAACAGTTAAAACATTCACGCAAAAGATTTGGACGGAACTCAAACTTCTATTTATTTAGCCCACTTTATTTGTTCTTCCACTTGTTTATACCTTGTTTTCATTTAACCTTTCTGAGAATTTTCAGAATAGTAACGTTTTAATGACACAAGTCTGCGAAATATAACATTTTTTTTATTTAATTTGTTTTTCTGCGCTGTTTTAGATATTTCTAATGTTTTCTGATAAGCTGAAATCAGAAAAAATCATCTGTCGAGCATAGATTATGAAACAATTTCCGAAACTTCACCGTTTTATGAATTGAAATAGGATGTCTAATTGAACCATATGGAAACGCATAATACATTTGAAAATCCAATTTCAGAAATTCCCACGTAAATTATCCTAATTCTCTGAGCATCCCTGTATATGATATATAGATTTGTATCTATAAACTACACGCAAGCAAAAATTTAGTTCAGTTAGGAAATACATGCAACAGTTGCAAATTTCCCTTTAACAATTTCCGCTAATAAGGAGAGTGGTACGTGAATTCTTTTGTGCAGCCCTGTATACGAAATATAGACAGAGCCCGATTACGATTGTCTGGAGCCCAAGACCGAGCAGCTTTTCAGGGCCCTTCCAAACCAAAGTAGTAGCTAGAGATGTTTTTTGAAAGTAATCAGAAAATTTCTTTCATTTTATAAAATAGCTCATGAAACCCACAAGGGAACCACTTTTCGTGTTGCTCGCACCTAGCATCGAGACCTGGTGCGTTTTGTAGCCTTATACATAAAAGTTAGAGAACCGAAAAAATTTCTCTGTTAAAATAATATTTTATATACTTTTTTATACTTTTAATTTTTTATTATTACATATTTATTTGTTTATTTCACGCCAAAAGTGAGTTAAGTCGCCAAATATGGCGCTACAATTTTTCTGCCCGCTTTATCCAAAGAGAAAATGTACAGAACATGTTACTAGAATTATATCAGATTGCGATTTTATTTTATAATTGATAGCATAAGAAACAAATATTAGGTTTTTATTTATTTTTCTATGCAGACGATAAATATATAAGTAATAAATATAATTCTATAAAAGCTTCGAAGATCATTGAAAACTATTTTTTAGTGAAACACAAAATAAGCAAATTATTTTCTTTTGAAATCGAATGAAATAAAGTTTCGAATGTTTAAAATGAAATGTTGCTGTATTAAATATGGTCCTTCAGTAAAAGTAATCATAAAGTAAATTAATATTTTTACACAATTTAGAAAAATTACTGTGACGAAATAGCAATTTCTAGCTATTACAAATTCAGCTATGACATTTGGCTAGGGTTGCCGGAAAGCTCTACTTTTGAAAATAAACGCTAACTGTTTCCCGCCAAAAATATGAATATAAAGTTGCAATTTTTCAAAATCAAATTCGTGGGTTTTTGAAGGGATTTTCAAAATTTTTTCAAAATTTTATACTTATTATTAACTAATTTTTATTTTTAAATGCTTTTCTTTAAAAAAATTCAATGTTAATAGAATAATAAGTGGTCTCGAAAATTGCATTTTCAGAAAGTTATGTTGCTGTATAATCAAGAAATATTATTTTAACAGAAAAATTTTATCGATTCTCAAACTTCATAATATAGGGCTTTAAAATGCACCAGGTCTCAATGCTAGGTGCGAGCAACACCAAAAGTGTTCCCTTGGCAGTTTAAGAGGCTACTTCAGTCGAATGAAAAGACGCATTCGCTAATGCTAATCCTATGGAAGAAATTTATAAAGATATCTCGGTCACATTTCAATATTTTGAAATGATTTCTTTTGCATTCAATAGTTGAGATCGATCTCTATGCACGCCGTTTTTTACTTTTTTGATTTCGATTGCAGATATTTTTTATGAGGATGCTTTTACTTTCGAAACCGGTTCCGAAAATGAAAGTGTCCTCATAAGAAATACCTCTAAACAAAATCGAAAAAGTAAACAACGGCCTTTGTACTGATTGATCTGAACTATTCAATGCAAAAGAAATCATTTAAAAGTATTGAAATGCGGCCGAGATAGCTTTATAAATTTCTTCCATAGGATTAGCATTAGCGGACGGGTCCTTTCGTTTGACTGAAGTAGCCTCTTAACTTACACCTTTTTTTTTGCTGTTTAATGCTACACATAATACCTTAAATATTTCTTTAACAAATATTTTTTTTTAATGACTCTCCTAAATTTTTTTTTCTACAGCATTCCTAATTTAAGCTTTTTTAGAGAACAAAAAAGCGCGAGCAAAGTGCTAATAGAAATTTAAGATATCAGAGCGTGAAAAAAAAAAAAAAAAATCTAGGAGATTTAAAAATTTTTTAAAAGTTCTGAATCATTTTACTCATTTTGGGGCCCTTGTTTGCAGTGGTCCCAAGGCCGCGGACTAGTTGGCCTGTGCGGTAATCAGGCACTGAATATAGAATTTATACACAACGAGTGACGTGTAAGAAATGTGTTCAATTTAAAAGCGCAAACCGAAACTGAAAACGCACTTCCAGTAATTATTGCTCAACGACAATACCGTAACCGATTTCTTTTGTGTGTGCCTGTAAATGAACGGCAAATGCTATGAATGCCCTATTCAACAATAATCATCTTGTAGGGAAATTCAGTGATTTATATCCCATTTCAATACATTTGAAATAGTGTAACGTCATTAAAATACATTGCAAACGATTTTTCCTCATTGACCACAATGTAACGAAATTCTTTTGAGTGCCCCTTTAGATCTAAAGGAATTCCTCGAGGAACTATTAAGGGGACTCTTCACTCATTTGAAAACACCCGTTCGCTAATGCTAAATCTATGGGGTAAGTTGTTTAGGAGAAATTTGAAAACAACCTACCCTTACGTTTAGCATTAGCGAACGGGTGTTTTCAAGTGAGTGAAGAGCCCCCTTAATGCTACAACACTTCATAATAAAATACAGAACATCCCATGATAAACATCAACTAACATAATATCAATTGCATGGAAATCCGAGTCTATTTACACGAGTTTTAGCGTGGTCAGGCGGACAGACAAACCGAATTCATAAACATTTCTCAATTATGTTGGAAAGTGGTAAAAAATGATTTACCCCTCTATCATGCAAGGTTTCCTCACTAGATCCAGAAGATCTAGCTAGCCAGAGTGAATAAAAAATTATAGAAAAACGTAACCTTAAAAATAAACTATTGTAAATTTATTTTGTTCCGTTTGTCATATAGAATATTGTCATTTGTCTTGAAAATTTCTTCGGCGAAGGAAACAGTTTGTATCTAAAACTTTTTTATTGCTTATTTACTGTTTTATATAACACCTTTTAACAATTAAGGAAGTATACGGTATCTTTTGTTTAAAAAATATTAAAACGTTTATTTACTAGTTAAAAATATATATTTTCTAGAGGTCGTTTACATATGTTCCGTTTTTTTTTTTTTTTTTTTTTTTTTTTTTTTTTACAGTTATTAATTTGCGATGCCCGTGGTCCTATGGAAATTAAAAATATTATATATATACTAGGTGGCTCTGCCCCATGCAAGCTACGCTCGCCAACCCCCGTTCAGACACCGCAGAATCTGCAAACACGATAATCTGGTAGGTTTTTAAAATATTAGAGAAGATTGAATTATGCTGAAAAAAAGCTGTGCAGATCTCCCTGTAAACAGGTTTCCATTCAATTCCCTTTGATTGCAAAAATTTAAGGCCGAATCAGTTGCTGTTAAGACATCCAATGGTTGTTTTCGTTTTTGATTAAAGAGGATCAGCTAAACATTTGAAAAGAAGCTAAAATAAAATGAATTAAGTATATAAAGTCTTTGTCTCCCGGTATTTTAAAACAATCTCTATAGCAATAGCCTAAGTCATGTGACTATCATCAACAGTTCCGGGCGGACCACTTCGCTTTTTATACTCTAAGTGCCATTTTGGTACTTTAATGTTAGCCAGGCACAGATGATAAGTCGCCAAATATTATTCTATCGGCATCATTTCATCTATATTATAATAGCTCAAGTCATCAACTGCCATAAACAAATACGGTCTGATCCACAGACTTCTAATATAGGTAGACTCCAAATCGACAACCTTTTCTTGTCCCCTACATCTCTGCCCTCCATCACGTGATGGAAGGCAGATTTAGCGCGCCAAACCGGTTTTTCTCCTCGGAATCTCTCTCCAGATTCCCGCCGAAACATCGTCTGTCAGCGTTTGTCTTGAGTTGACCGCACTTTTGCTTTGCCAATAAAGGGATTACCGCCAAAATACGGCACCCTTTTGGAGATGAAAGCAAAAGATGTTGGAGTCAAAACTTTCCCTAAAGAACAATGAAATTGGGAGTCTACTTATATTAGAAGTCTGTGGTCTGATACCTTCGCCTTTCATATGAAAGTTTGGCACACGTGTCATATATAGGTGTCACGCCAATTTGGGGAAAGCATCAACAGCATAAACAACAACATCCGGCTTACCATAACCATATCAAGCAAAATAACGATACTTTGGCGCTAGCTAAGTACCCGCTGCGTATATGACATTGTCGTCAGAAAAAAATCGTGCCAGTATGGGGCCGTATATGACATGTGTGCCGAAAGTTTTCCATTTTGATTAAACAATCAATTTTTTTTTTTCGAATAAAACTACATAAAAGTTGCCATGGTCGCAAAGAATTCTTAGTACTGTTACGCTAGTCGTGTGCAAATCTCGCCAATAGCTTTTTTTCAACTCGCCAGTTAGCATTTTGATTTTTCGAGTGGTAAATTAAAACATTGATTTGAAGTTTAAATTAAATGTCATGGTTTCTTGCATTATTTAATATTTGGCCAGATGTCATATACCGCAGGTTTTGCGTGATTTTTTTTTTTTTTTTTTTTTTTTTTTACGAAAATTTGGCGAAAACCTCTTTTTTGAATACCAGTTATCATATGTATTTTTGGTACTACTTAGTTATCCCGTCGGCCAAAAATCTAGCGCCAAACTATAAGATCAAATGCCAATAATGGTCGATCGTTAATGTCACAATCACTTGTTCTTAAGCAAGTTATACGTGTTTACGTCATCAAGTTATTTTTATTTCGACGTTTTATTTGCATATTTATTAATGTTATACTAATTTATTTGTTCTTTCGTTATTTAAAATAAAAATTATGTCAATTTGTATAATTTGGCGAGTGGTTTTTGCGATTTATATAATTTGGCGAAATTGGTCGACGGAATAACTAAGTAGTACCGTATTTTTAAACTATTTTCTATTATTTTTAAAAGGAAATAACAAAAAAAATAATTAATAACTATAGAACAAAATAATTTATATAATTTAAAAAAAGAAATAAAAGTAAATAAACATTTATTATTAAATAAACAACAATAGCCGGGTTACCATGTCAATCCAAATAATGCTATTTTGTCCCCAATTAGGTACCCCGGTGCGTATATGACATCTGTGCCTAATATTTTGCTTTTCGTTTTGTTTAAAAAAAAAAGGAAAGAAATGAAAGTCATCAATTTTGAATGTTTCAGTTTCAAATGAAAGTTTTGTATTTTAAATAAAATGAATGAAAGGATTATATTTTAAATGAAATTAATGAAATATAAAAAATGCGACCGGAAAAATGTTTGGCGATTTATCACCTGCGTCTCGCTAACATAAAAATACCGAGTTCTTAATTTATCTATCAGAATCTTTCAATTTGGAGACAGATTGTTCAAGTAAATTGAATTATGAATAAAAGTAACATGATACATTTCTTAGCATACATTTAAGGGAGGCTAAACTGGTCGCCAAATTAGTTTAAAATAATAACCTTTTCTGAAATATGAAAATATATATATATCTGTTATGATTAAAATTTGAGTTGCCATCATTAGAAAAAAGTATTTAAAATTAGAAAAAAATTAATATTTCGAAAACTAATTCGAATTTAAAAAATTCTAATGCCAGTTTTGAGATCTGCATATCAATACGGATTTTTGGTGTTAATTTCATCGCAAAGTATTCCATATTTTAGGAGAAATCGCCGTGAAACATAATCAGTTGTTTAATTAGTCGTTTCAAAGAATCGTTTCATAAATTCGTTACATTTCAGTCATTTTTCATATATCTATTTCATAAGGATCTTATATATAGAGAGTAGATGTATATATTTTTTCTTTTTTTCTTTTTTTTTTTTTTTTAAGCGCGGAGAAGATTTTATGGAAGGTTATAGAAGTTTTTTTTTTTTTCTGCACTCAACGTTACTTTTCATTTAGAAAAATAAGAACATTTATTATTTCAAATTTCAAAAGACTTATTTTTTGGAGGTCGTTTTCATATTTTTCGGTTTTTCTGCATTTTAATATAATTGCCATCTACGTTGCCCAGATTGAAATACAAAAAGATAAACTAGTCCGATGTGCCAATCCCAAAACTTTCTTCTATCTCATACATGTCAATACTTCAAAATTCGCTATCACAGTGCCAAAATTAAATGACAATTTATACCCATCGTGGGGATTCTAAAGATGTAGGTTTGCTGAATTGCATGCATTTAAAAAGGAGATAGAAGCATCGCATTTCTCAAACAAATCATTGAATTTTGTCACCCATCCTCTTAGATGTTTGCAACCAAAATTCCCAACATAAAGAGCATTAAAGCGACACCTATTGGGCAGTATACGCCCAAGAATCTACTTTTATGTGAAAGTGTAAGAAAGAGAATATGAAGTTTGATTAAATTCCGTTCGCATTAATTTTTGAGATATAGCTATTCGCGGAAATTGTGAAATATGCAGCATAGCAACGCCCCCTGTTATATATTATTTACTCGAAAAGCTAATCAACATTAACTTATGTCAAGGTCTAACAGAATATGAAGTTTGATTAAATTCCATGTATTGGTTCTTGAGATAGAGCGCTCACTAAAGTTTTGCCACATACAGACAGGCGTTTTCTAAAAACAGTCAAATCGTGTCCAGGACCTTCTAAAGCGTATAAATCCGTCGAAAACCGGAAATCGAAATTTTTCACGAATCCAATACTTTCTTCTTGTAAAGATAGAAGAAAGTAAAAAAGAAAAGAATACCCACGGAAAGACGGTATCTCTCTGCGATCCGTTAAATGCCGGATGGATTTGCTAGTAAAAAGTAAAGTTTTCTACAAGATGAATTATGGAATTCCTTTCTTTCTATTTCAGTTTTAGCTTATGATGTACTTTTCATATTAACTAATCATACTAATAAATCTAATATTTTTAAGAGATCGACTGAAAATTCGGTTTTGTTTTCGTTTATAGCCCAAAAACTGAGTTTTGCCGAAAGTTTATTTTCGAAGAAAATGCTACCAAAAATTCGGTCGCACCGAAACGCGACCGAAATTATCTCTATTCCAAAAATCTCGTTTCTTCCTTCGGGAATTTTCAACATTACTCATTGATTTGAGCTGTATCGGCTCAAATGAGACACTCTTCATTTTATTGCTATGAGATTCACTGTTTATAATTATTAGTCAAGACGCGGGTACAAATTACAAAGCAAGCGATGCCTATATGACTAAACTTTGAAGGCGCTTGCCACGTGCTCTTTAAAAGCTGCAGACTTAGCAGTAACAGAAACTATTTAGTTTGAAACCGCAGAAGTGTTTCGAATACTCTTTGAGAAAGTCCTAGTATAACAGATGATCATTTACAAAAATTATTATAAAAGATAAATCGAGGTATGTGTACCTAAAATATTTTTAGTTTAGATGAAATTCGTATAATTGGAAAATCATTCTGTGTCGTAGGTGATTTAATTACATTTTATTTTATATGAAAATTAAAAGTTTTGGTCAAAGGCACAGAGAGCAAGCAACTTGGACCACATGTATAATTAATTACATGTATTCATAATTCTGTATAATTTGTATGTAATAATTACTTTGAAAAAGTATTGGGCATTTTCGTTTTCGGCCGAAATTAGGAAGATTACGGAAAATCGGTTTCGGTTTCGGTATTAAAAACCTTTTTCGGTCAATCCTTAATGTTTTTCATTTAATTTCATTCACTGCAAAAGCAATCGGAAATTCCGCCTCGCTATCTATCATACCCCCGTTCTCTTTTTATCTCAATCCAAGAGAAACATTTCGTTTAAGGTTCCGTCAACAAGCGTTTGAAAGAACCTTAGCTACTTACTGACAAAACTCCCGTAATATATACGGTGTCATCAGCGCTGCATCAACACGCCAGGCTCTTTGCAGTGGGATTTCTTTTCTTTTTTTTTTTTTCCTTGGAACATAACAAAATGCGATGGCTGTAATTGAGTCTACATCATCTTTTTAAATAGAGAGGGAGTCGCTGCTGCGACTTATTTTGGGAACATATATTCATCATCCTCCGTTGAAAAGCAAAAGCCTACCGTGAAATATTCGAAAAGTGTGTTTTTTAAATAAATATTTTGAATGATGAGCTTGTTTATTTTACCGTAAAATGACAGAGATGAGCATCGATGTTCTGAAACATGATATTTAAACAGTTTATTTCTTAGTCTGTTTACGGATTTCGGAATAGAAAAACGAATTCACTTTCAACTCATAAAATGCTTATTGAATACACAATATGAACTTTAAAAAGCTCACTGTTTTACTTAAAACGAGACAAAAATAATAATAATATGGATGTTACAAGTTTAAAATATATATTTTATTTAAATTTCCTTGTAATTTCGGTCTGCAATACCGCGGCCATCGTCAAGTAATAATTTTATGAATTGCTGTTCCATTCATTCAAATACGTCACTTCTTTTGAAATGTGAAAGTCTATAATTATTACGATAGTTGGAAGTAGAAGTAGCAGTGCCTTGTATTGAACTTACGTAGAGAAAAATATTTAACTGCCATTCTGTTTATTTTGATACGTTACTTTATTCAAATACGTCCTTTTTATTTTAAGTGCATAGCTGGACAGTAGTAGAAGTAAAAGATCTCCTGATGATGGCCGCTGGAATTGCAGGCCGAAAGTACTAGAAAATTTAAATAAAATGTATATTTTTAACTTATAACATCCATATTATTATTTTTTTTCTCGCCTTTTAAGTAAAACAGTGAGCTTTTTAAAGTTCATGTTGTACATTTTGTGATTGAATCAAGGTGGAATATTGCATTTCATCTTATGATTTTATTTTATTTATGTTTTCTGAAGTATACTTAGTTTGAAACACATGTAATAGAAAATGAAATACAACAATTTTAAAAGAGTTATTTTTAAAATTCAATTTTCAGATATGTTATAGTGGAGTTTTCGCAAAACTGTATGGATTTTTCAATCGAAATCCGAACTAATACTTAAGGGGACCGGCAAAGCCCTATCTCCGCCATGTTAAATCCACCAACTTTGTGTACCTTTTTCTCCGAAATGGTGAAAGATAGAGTACTAGAATTTTTAGAGTAGTTAGAATAATATGTTTTACGTATTTTAACAGACCATTTTCTTTCTAAGTGAAACTGAAAATTAATTATTAATTATTTATTGAAAGTCATTTTTAAATTAACATTTTTGATAAGATTTCACTGCCTAAAATAAATAATTTTCAACAAATCATTAAATCCCTATGTTAAAGTATATAAGTATAATATATATATATGTATATATATAAAAAAAAATCTGAGTTTTTAAGCTTAATAGATATCGAAAAAATGGAACACAAACATGAAAAATTCAAGTTTTGAGAAAAAGTCAATTAAAGATTTAAATAGCCACTAAGCTGTGAAGTACACTTAGAAAGAAAAATAATTCCAACACTTCTTTTTTTATATATAAACATGTGCGACACATCGTTGGAAAGCTAAATGTTTAAACTATTTAATGATATAAAAAAGTAAAAATCGATTTTTTTTCTCCAAAATTTCGTTTACCTGGTCCCTTTAAAAAGATAGATAACACCTGACTATAATGATCACTGAATTAACAAATTTCGCAATTTTATTGCGATACCTGTACAGTGAGTTAGTTGCATACCTTCCAATCCACTTCCGTGCCGCACTTTCTCATCCAGCCGATTTTGCAACAACTTCATTACAATATTGAAGCCAAAAACTATCTCAAGATTTAACCCTTTCGAGACGGTATCCCTTACCTTACACAAATTTTATTTGGATGGCACCGCTTTTTTTTTTAAACAATCCCTTTAATTGCAAAATACCAAACAATACTCTAATTAAAAAAGACAAAAATTACATTTATTTTGGGGATGTCATGTTGTTTTGGTCATTACACTCAGAAGATAAACACAGTGATTTGAGGCTAAACGTTATGTCTGGCGATCCGTCTTATGAATTGCCAATAGTTATACAGGAAGGTTGGGAAAGTATCATGTTAAGTTGCAGCTGCTTTTTTGAAAAAAATAAGGTATCATAAATATTAAAACGCAAAACTATTTCTGCAAGATCAGAACTCAAGTTGGAGGAGGCATGTATACATCAACTGTTTTTCGAACCTCTTCAATTTAGAAGGAAGAAAATGAGTTCCTTCTAGTGTAACGGGTAAAAGCAGCAGTTTAGAGCTCTAGATTTTTGTAGAGGACGCAGGTTCGATCCCAGGCCTGGCAAAATGTGTAATATTTTTGTCGATAATTCATTTCAGTAATGACGTACTTTATTAAAAAGAGAAGTTACAGGATTTTTATTTTACTATTATTATTATTTGGATGCTTTGTAATTAAATAAAATTTAACACTCAATAATATTTTGAAAAAAATGATGATTTTATATTTAAAATATTTAAGCTAAATTATTTTGCATGTAATTATCAATTTGACCTACAATTTTCGTTATATTTTCTGGCCATTATCAAGAATATATATATGAGTCATTCTCTGAAAAGGGGCAATTTTATGTCCCAGGGGTCTTGAAGACATATTTTTAAAATACAAAAAGAAAAGGTGATTTAAACTATCAATATTAATCAGTTATACATAAAAACTGTAATTATTTGCTTATTGAAATTTAAATTTGATAAATTTAATGTATTTTTTAACGCAAATATCATTCCCTTACTAGGTCCCCATTCACATATGTAGGAAAGAAAATGCTTTCTCTGCCATTGCAGCACGTATATTTATAATTATTTTTTTCTTAATCCATTAAACACAGTTAAATACATATTTCGCCATTTAATTATATTTATATCTTATATAATGAATGAATGAGGGCACTTTTTAATGATGTCCCTAGCATTTGTCGTCATTCCCTCACATACTATAAATTTGCCATTATTTACTTAGTAGAAAGCAGCACATGCTTTATATATGTTTAGGACAGTTTGTACAAGAGTAAAGTGAAGTATCCATTTTGTTGTTTGCTCAAAAACGTTCTTGAATAGTTAGTATATGGCTTTGAAGTACTAGATCAATGTAAGTATTTTTATTACGCGTCATTCCCTCATCTATTATAAATTTAATAAAAACTAATGAAATGTCTTTTTATGTTATTATATTATTAGAAATGTGTTTCAAAAGATATTTAGTAACTGAAAATATACCTAAGACTAATCACTTTTGTATAACATGGTTTTCAGAAGTATTTCGTCATTCCCTCATTGATCTGAATCCATTTATACGTGTACTAAACAGTAAAATAAGAAAATCTAATGCAATTAAATACACATAAAAAAACTCCTAAGACTTTTAATTACCGTAAGTAAAAATAATACATTTTTAATTTTTATTATTTTACAGGGAGAAGTTAAAAATAAATATAAAAAAAAAATTGTACTAATTCAAATAAACATTAACTCTTCTAAATATTAACGCTTTATCTTTATTTTTTCAATTGACATAGAGTAAAAAAAAAATTATTTATTGACAGTATGACTTCTAATTATAATTTCTTTTCTTTTTTAACCCTTTCAAGGGCTGTGGTATGTTTATGAAACCACTTAATTTTAATTCCCAAACGCCACAGTGGCACCAGACTTTTTATAAACTTTTATCTATTTAACATGGATGTGAAATACAGCATTTTTCTTATTTACAAATAAATTTGCTCTTAAATTCCGGTGCCAATCGTTTATTTGAACATTTTAGCAATGGAAGTGCTTTGATATTAAAATATCAGAAGAACTATGAGATGCAGTTTGGTTCATATTATTTTTTGGTAAATATAGCAATAAGGTACTTGTAGGCTAAATTTTGAGATTTTTGAGGCAATTTTATTGGGCCGCAATTTTTTTTTTTAAAAACAGCCACTTTTCAGAGAATTACCCATATGTGTGTGTCAGAAAGAAAAGTTTGTTATTCATTTGCGTAAAAAATAAAACGAAAAGAAAGAAAAATATCTGTTTAAGAGCTATAAAAGAAATTACCTTGATATCCAGGTTTAATATTTAAAAAATGTATAAAAATGTAAAATAAAATTCAAGTAATAAAAAAATATATATTATAATCTCTTATGCAATATAGGAATGTATCATTCAATAATTAATTTAAAAGCAACTAATTAAAAATTCAAGAATTTTTCTAATGAAACATTCTAGTTATTTACCGACAAATCTTGACGGGCACTATCTAGTATTTTTAAATGTTTATATAAATATATTTTTTATATTTTGATACATATATTTGTTTTATTTCTTATTCAACATTTATTTTTAATTTCCTACAAAGTATATTTTAAAACGATCAACTTTATTTTATAATCTTTAACCCTAGAACTACCGGAAATTTTACTCAAGTTTTATAAAAACATTCTACACCAGAATTTTTACTTAAAACTATTTAATTTGTTTATTTAACTTATTATTGTCTGATTTATACATTTAGTTTGTTTTGAAGAAATTTCTGGTTTGAATAAATATTTTGAATGTACATGTCGGGTCCAATGGACCCGTCTGGTAGACGGAAGGTTAAAGTAAAAACTTCTGCTAATTAACTTCCTTTTTTTTTTAAATCTTTTCCAGCGAAGAATAGTGGAATTAGTGAAGAGCACTCCAGCACCTTGTAGCTTCGACAGACATGTGTTCTTCATCAACTTCACTAAGTAAGTGCTTTCGTTTCTTGAAGAAGTGTTTGTCCTGGATCTGTTCCTTTATAAGACACTAAGACAAAGAATCTGACGAAAAGATGAAGAATCAGCTGTGAAACGTATTGTTGTTGACAATAGAAAAAGAGAGAAAAAACAATAATTCAGAACGATTTGGAAAACTGAAATACAGTTCCGATTGCACAGGTCTGCAATAAAAAAAACTGCATAAGATTTATTGACTATTTCTTATAAGTTTTTACTCACTGAAACCAGGAAAAATATTTAAAAAATTCTTCCAAGTCAGATTTTCTTGCGAAACTCGTGTTTTTAGTTTAATTAAACGTAAAATTTTTCTTTTTAACCTGAAATCTGGTATCCTATTCTTGAATAAAAAACCATATCCAATAATGATTCCAATATTTTAATTTCATATTTCTAAGTGTGACACTCAAGAGAAATACAAATAGAAAATGCGAGGAATTTGAGGAAAGAACAAAAGCAGTTACACACAGACATAAGCTTCTACCATACGATTCACACATCTACTGAAATGTAAAGTGTAAGAAGAGGTAAAGTATAATTTGGAATTTCTAGTATAATTTTTAACATAGTTACTTGTAATAAAATATTGATTTTTTTCATCGCAATTGTGCTTTTCTAATGTAAACTCCACATGTTTTGTAACAATTGGAAGAAAATGGAGGTCATTTTTGGATTCAAAACCCTAAAAAACATATAATTAACCAAAAATATCCCTATTTTTTTTGCAGACCTGTGTTA
This sequence comes from Maratus speciosus, assembly GCA_963932465.1. Classification (NCBI taxonomy): domain Eukaryota; kingdom Metazoa; phylum Arthropoda; class Arachnida; order Araneae; family Salticidae; genus Maratus; species Maratus speciosus. The sequence continues at coordinate 417,372,832 of OZ010798.1, forward strand.
TCCGAGATTCTGTAGACCAGAATTCCTTCAAAAAATCGAAAAAGATTCATATCAAACCGTAAATAAATCTCAAGGTGTCAAATACCTTCGAAATGCAAATCGTTACCCAGCCTTGCCATTTAAAAAATTGTTAGATCCATTTGTAGAAAACTTTAAAAATACCGTAATTTGGAGTTACTTAGATCCATAAAAGTGCCAATTTTTGTATATTTCTTACCAAGCCATAACCTTAGAAACTTTAATTGTGCTGAGCCGATTTTTAATTACACATTGTGATATCTTTATAATACTTTTGCCTGTTTCAAACCACAGTTTTATTTTAATTTATATATGTATTTTTATTTTTATTTATTTATTTATTTATTTATTTTTTTTTTTTTGGGGGGGGGGGGTGTTATAATAACTTCGGAATTTCAGTAACTATATATACAAGGAGTTCCAACACGGGTTAAAGGATATAAGTGAAAACCATAATTTCTTCTTCTTTTTTTTTTTTCTTTTTACATTTAATATACATTTTAGCTTTTTCACTAACAATAACAATAATCCTTTTTATATGAAAAATAGCAATTATGCATTTAAATAAAATTTTGAAATTTATTAAAAGCAATACTTTCGTATTGGCCTCGTGCCAGGAATAACAGTTGAAGAAATTGTCAAAGATCGCTGTATTGCGATGCTAGTACGGTTTCAGGCACTAAAATATTGAGAAAAATATAAAGAGAGGAAAGATGGGTAAATGGAAAATAAGTGGGACACAGGTGTGAGTAAAGGAATTTAAGGTAGTGGTTAAATACTAAAAGAAAGTCAGTATGTAACGAATAATAATGTTCAAAAGAAAAAAGGATAATAAAAGCTTAGTACGAGACATTTTAGTGAAAAGATAAAATGTTAGAAGAGAGTGTCATAGAAAAGAAATAGTAGGTAAAAGGAGTATGAATTTCATACAGGTGCGAGATAGGAATTTAGGGTACGTTTTGAAGAATAAAAGTCAGTCATGCCGTTTTAAAACATATAACGTGAAAATCGTAAGAGAGTCATAAACGAGATGCGGGAGGTCTTTTCGCATTAAATTACTAGGATAGCAGTTGAAATACTGTGGCTTTCACCTGGTTAAAAAGGGAATAAGAAATCTTTCATTACAAAGCAATAGTGATGAGAATAGTAAAAGGTGTGTAAGAAGGGGCGAGATGGCATTTTGGGCTTGGTTAGAGGGGCGATTGCTAAGCATCCAGGTGTACAATTATACCACATGATAACAGAATAGTCACGTATCAAGTGATTTAACAATAAAAATTTAAATATTAAAACAGGGGTTCTAGAGAGGTGCTAGTACCAATGAAACGTTTCCGTATTGTAAGTGTAAAAACCAATGAGATATTGGGAAGAGCAAGATAGGAGGATTTGAAGTAAAGGGGAAAAAAAGAGGGAAAGAGAGGCAGAGTAAAAAGGTTAGACGAGAGATAATTCGGAGATTCAGATAGAGTTTTTAGAGGGTGCTTGGAGAAGAGAGGAGTTAGTGACCTAGAGATATGTTTAAGTCTGTCAACCGCCTTTAAAGGAAAATGTTGAAATTATTCGTCGAACCTTATCAGTGGATCTAAGCAAATGCTAAAGCTCTTGTGTCAGTATTTGAATACTGAACCCCTTTGGCCTACGGCCTGAGACTTTATTCACTAGCGAAAGAATACATTCTGGAGAATGTTCATTAAAGACTGTGGCATGCCTGGGGCATTATACTTGTTCATCGCCTGTATATTGGGTAAGCTGAATTTTATCTATTATTTCCCACTTCAGCACTGTGATTTTTAAATATTTAATGTTAGCGAGCGTTGGTAATGATTCGCAGTAAATGTGAATTAGTTAAATGCGGACTACTTTAGGCAAGGCGAGGCTACTATGTTTGTTCTTAACTTATTTATTATTTTCTGGGCTTTGTGTTTAAGTCCTAATTTCTATACAAATTGTCCAATTGTAAACTTTAACATACAAAATTAAAATGTTTAATCTTTAATCTGTCTATTTTATTGCTGAACACATTTATCTCATGCTAAACTCGGGATAGGAAGGGGTGTGTATCACGGCCTGTTAGACGCCCAAATTCTGATGACTCCACTTGCATGCGTGACTTTAACTGTTGTTTATATGTTAATGATTAAGTAATTTTATACAAGGGTGGTCAGCAACATTTATATTACCTGATGCCTAAACGTCAAAACATTATTAACAATAAGAAGCTTTAAGCATCAAAAAATGCTGCCAACATAGTAGGGGGCAAACAACAAAACAATGGTGTCATGATGACCAGGTACATCTTTTCAGATGTAGTTATAAAAACTAATAAAAGTTTTATTTGAATCTTTAAGTTAAAAAAAATTTTTTGTTAGAATAATGAGTATAATTACCCAGAATGGAGTGAATTGTTTTAATATTATATATGTATATTATTTTGAAAATACTAGAAAATACTAAGAAAAATTTCCTTCAAAGCCTTGCATTATTTTGTGTAATATTATTACAGGTTTCAAATCTTTTCACAAAATTTAGAAATTTTCTATTTTTACATAAACTTCTATTTCATTTTTTTTTTCTTTCTTTTTGAAAAGATTGTCGAAGCGACAATTAGACATGAATATTACGAATTATATTTATAAAAGGAAAATTTCTCCAAGAGTATGTTTTATGTTGATATATATGTATATTTATATTTAGTTCAATATTTTATGTGTTGCGTAGTAATTTATCTATATGCTATATGGGAATTTTGAAATAGTGAACTATTTTAAATTTACTGCATTTTGGTAATTGGATATTTAATGAGATAATGTATAAATAAAATATATATTCATTCACATTTGGGTAGTGAAAGGGAAGATTTGTGAAATTTATTTACATTTCTATTATTATATTAGATTTTATGTATTTTATTGACCATATGTGTGTATCATTAAACATTAGAATTATTTTACTTTAATTAAACAAATTTCGTTAAAATGTCGTTAGACGCGGAAAATGGCCACGGCAATGGCCCTTTGCAAAAAATCGCGGCATTACAAAGTATTCTTCCACAATTTGACACAACTTCAGCTGTCACTCCTACATTTTTTATTGAACACTTTGAAAAATTTGCAGCACTGATTACTTGTTCAGAAGGAGAAAAATTAATGATCCTAAAATCACGTATTAGGGGAGAGGCGCTATCTCAGTTAATAAATTGCCCTGACTTATCACAGGAAGACAATTACAATGACTTCAAAACCAAATTTTTGGCTTTTTTTGATAAAAAGGTTAGTTTGGCCACTCGACAACAACAATTTTCCAACTGTAGAATGGAACCGGGAGAGTCTGTCAAAATTTATGCTGCTAGGATTTCGCTTGTCACGCGGAAATTTTTCAACAATCCAGACTTAACGAATGCATCAGTAAAGAATTTATTTGAGCAATCTAAGTTATCAAAATTTTTGGAAGGCTTATTGCCAGAGTTTAAGCATCCAACCCTTATGAAAGATCCCCAGACATTTCAGGCGGCTTTAGATTTTGTAGAACTTCTGGAAGCAAATAAATTGTGTTTTCCTCAGGATCAAAATTCACTAACATCTCCAATGAATAATTCGATAAATAGTGTTGCGAAAGAAAATTCACACAATGAGATTAAATCATTACTAGAGGTTCATGCGAAACAAACACATGACTCTATTTGTACTCTTTCAAATGAAGTACAAAAATTAAAAGATAATACATTACAAAAAGCGCAAAATTCTTCGAATCTAAATCAAAATTATCGGAGATTACCAAATGATAGTAGAAAATTTGAGAAGTTAAGGTCTTTCCCTGCTTGCCAAATTTGCGGTCGCTCGAATCATGAAACGTATTATTGCTTTTACAAAAGAACGATTCCACAAAGACGATTTTCACAACGTGAATCCTTTACAAACCGCAACAATGCAAGGGGAATCACTGACTTTCGTCAAAATCGTTACAGGCAAACTGAAACTCAGGTTCCTTTAAATGGCCCGAGGGGAAACGGTATAAAATGACTCCTGCTTTTACGCGTTTCCCCTGTACAAAAAAAGATTTTTTTTTCACGGTGTAGAAAAGAAAGTACTTTCAGACGAGAGCAAAGAATAGCAGTTAATACTCAAATTTTAACGGAGGAAGAAACAAATTTTAATCTGCCGATAATCAAAACTCAGTTAGCGGGGATTAATGTAAGATTTTTAATTGATAGTGGGGCCGCCATTTGCATTGTGAATTTAAACACTTATAGGAGAATTAAAGATAAAAATGTCACTCTGAAAAATACAGACGTTACAATAAAATCGATCTCAGGTACTACTCTAAATATTACTCATTATACGGTATTACCAATCACGTTAGACAACCGTCAATATATGCATAAATTTTATGTTGTAAATAATCAATTATCGGAACATTATGATGCAATTATAGGTTTTGACTTTTTGAGGAATTATAAATTTAAATTGTGTCTGAATACAAACACTTTGATTACTGGGAATACTGCTACGGATCTTTTAAATGCTAAACACGCTAATTCAAGAAATTGGAAGTATGAAAACACTCAAAATGTCCAGAACATAAATACAGAAATATATGACTTACGAAATATAGAGGAAATAAAAAGAATAAGGCGACAAGAGTTACAAGAGTCTGATTTTAATCTATCGCATTTAAAACCGGAAATGAGATCGCGTTTATTAGACTTAATATTTGAATTTGCGGATATTTTTAGTAAAAATTTGTATACAATTGGTCGTACAAATGTTATTAAACCTAAGATGGAAGTAGACTACTCTGAATTACCTTCTTCACGTCCGTATACTGTGCCTCATATTTTGAAGAAAGAATTAAAAAGGCAGTTAGACGAATTAGAACGGGCGCATGTTATAGAAAAATCGAACAGTCATGTTAGCTTTCCGATTATTATGGTTAAGAAGAAAAACCCCAGTTCAAATCCAAAAAAACAAGCTTGGCGTTTGGTATGTGATTTCAGGAAACTTAATCAGCATTTAAAATACCCTCGATATAAACTGCCGATAATAAGCCATCTTTTAGAAAATTTGAGCGATGCAGAATTGTATTCTAACTTAGATCTGTCTTCATCTTTTTGGCAAATAGCGTTACAAACAAAAGACAGAGATATGACCACTTTTACTACTCCTTTTGGTTCTTATCGTTTTGTATGCCTTCCTCAAGGATTATCCCTGAGTAGTGAAGTTTTTTGCGAATTAGCTGATAGAATTTTAGCCCCCATAAGCGATTTAAACATTTCAAACTTCATCGACGATTTTTGCATCGGATCAAAAGACGAAGACGACATGATTTATAAGTTAAGAAAATTATTTGAGCGTTTCCGAGAATTCGGACTTACATTGAATCCAGAAAAATGTTCATTCATGCTACCAAAAACAGAATTTTTGGGCCATGAAATATCTTCACAAGGTATTAAACCACTTCAAGATAATTTGAGAAAAATAAGAGATTTTCCTGTGCCTAATACTGTAAAGAAAGTTCGTCGTTTTCATGGTTTGATCAGTTATTACAGAAAACACATAAAAAACTTTTCAGAATTGGCTGCTCCACTTACGAATTTATGTCGAAAGAATCAGAAATTCAAATGGTCTGAGGAAACCCAATTGGCATTTGATACTTTAAAACAAAAATTAATTACACCGCCAATTCTCATTCATCCTAAATTTGATGAGCATTTTATTCTATCCTGTGACGCAAGTGATCTAGCCTTAGGCGCAATGTTGGGTCAAAAGGATCAAGAAGGTATCATTCGCCCGATTGGTTATTTTTCAAAAAAATTAAATCCAACTCAGTGTAGGTACTCTATATTCGAGAAAGAACTGATGGCCATAGTACAGGCTATAGCTCATTTTAAATATTATCTTTATGGCAGACAATTCACAATTAGATGCGATAATGCTGCTCTTACTAAGCTTAGTAATTTACAATCAATCAGTGACAGAGTTGCTCGGTGGATGGCCTTTTTAAGTGACTATCAATACACATTTGAATTGATTAAATCAGAAGAAAATATTGTAGCTGATTTACTTTCTAGGGATTCCAACGACAGTACACCTGATTTGAGTAAACAGCTACATGAATCTAACGGAAATGCAAAATTCTCAAATGACACTCAAAGAACAAATCAAATAAACAAACAGGTACAAAATCCTCACACTAATTCATCAAATAATGTCTCTAAACACAAATATACACACAGACAAAAATTTATTAATGAAATTTCACACTACACGGAAAAGGTTTCTACACATTCTCAGGCAGAGCCTATATTAATTAATGATAATACGCAAAATTACAAGGAAATTAGTGTAAGCGAAAAGTTTCCTAATAAAGAAAATACTTCAGAATACACAATCAATGGTTTAGAGAATCTAGGATCTTCGTGTTACATGAATTCCATTCTTCAGTGCTTAACACATTGTACTCCTTTCTTAAATTACTTATTTAACGACAAGTCTCATGAAAAAAATTGTAAAAATTCAAAATTTTGTCTCGCATGTGCATTACGACATCACATATGTACAGTTGTTGAAAAACCAGATCAAATTATTGCACCCATTGAATTATACAAAAATGTAACGCATATTGCACCCCACTTTGTGCATAGTCAACAGCAAGACGCTCATGAATTTTTGAGATATATTTTAAATGGATTGAAACATTCATTAAATTCGGACAGTGATGCTCAAGCTCTTACAGAGGTTTTTGGGAATAACATTAGGAGTGAAATCACTTGTTTAAAATGTAAGAAGAAAAATTTCACATATGATCAAAGTTCAGATTTCATGTTAGACATAACACAAAACGTTAAATCATTGGAAGACGCATTACAAAATTTTACGAAACCGGAAATTTTGGAAAACGAATACACTTGCAAATGTAATACTACTAAAGTAAATGCCAGAATAGTTAATTCAATCGCGAAAACTTCGGAAGTAGCCACTTTTCTATTTAAAAGATTTGCTTTTGACGGAAAAATCAGTACGAAAATCAATAATCAAGTGTCATATCCAGAGAGATTAAATATGCGTCCATATTTACAAAAAGCGCAAGGAAAGCCTGTCAGTTATAATTTACAAGCGGTTGTTGTACACTCTGGGAAAGTTGATAGTTCTGGACATTACTATGCATATGTTAAAACTTCTCAGAACAATTGGTACTTACTAGATGATACTAGAATAATAAAAGTTAACATAACAGAAGTTTTGAATCAAAAGGCTTATCTACTCTTTTATTCTAAGACCATATATAAAAATGACAAGGAACAACACGCAATTTACACAGAAAATCATAACAATGACGCTCAGTCAGAAAAGGAAAACACAACTAAAAATTTATCACATATGTTTAGCGTGAATATTAATTCTTTACAAATCGATCTCCCAAATATTGAAGACATAAAGTCAGAACAACGTATTGATAGGAAAACATCACAAATTTTACTTGAAATACAGAATAACCCGACAAATGCTAAACATAATTATCCGGATTATGTAATTAGAAATGAATTACTAATGCATACTGCTTTTATACCAAAACTTCGCAAATCATCTGGTATTCACAGACTTGTCATACCAGATAAATATAAACCGCACATTTTAGCAGCACATCACATGTCTCATTTTGGATTTATGAGAACTTACAATGCCATTAGAGAAAAATATTATTGGGAAAATTTATATGCGGATACTAAACATTACGTTCAATCATGTATACAGTGTAACAAATTTAAATCCCCGAATATGCAGAAACCCGTTCCAATGCAAAGACATTTTATTCCGAAGAGACCTATGGCATATCTCAGTTGTGACTATGTAGGCCCTTTCAGGCGAACAGATAAAGGTAATGTCTATATTTTAACATTTTTAGACCATTTTACAAAATATTTAAGATTGTATGCGGTACCAGATCTCTCAGCTGAAACAACGGCGGAAAGTTTTTTAGATTTTATCAGTATATTTGGTGTCCCAGAAAAATTATTAAGTGATAAAGGTAGTTCGTTTATTGCAGATTTATTTAAGCGTTTATGTAAGCGTTTAGGAGTTGTAAAACTATTCACCACGCCACTCCATCCTTCATGTAATGGTGCAAGTGAATCTATTAACAGAAATATAAAAAAATCACTTTCAATTTTCGCGGAAAACACGGGTCAATGGGACAATTATGTCAATTAATACTCTCTAATTTACAACTCTACAGTCCATAATACTACTCAATTTAAGCCTGCAATTTTACACTTAGCATACGACCCATTATTACCTACTGACATACTGAATGAGTATAATAATATTGACTATCTTTCGTACACGGATTTTGTAGAAAAGAAAATTGCGCAATTGCAATATACAAACAAAAAAGTGGAAGAAAGTATTAAACTTGCAGCGGAAAAACAGGAGGCTTACCAACACAAAAATTCAAAATACAAAGATTTCATACCAGGTGAACTGGTATATCTATATAATCCTGCAAAGGACAGATATAACAAATTACTTAAAACAAGAAATTATGTCGGTCCCATGAGAATAATTAAAAGGCATAATAAAGTGGATTACACAATATTGGATTCAAAAGATGAAAGAGCAAAGGAAATGAAAGTACATTCTAGTAGATTACTTAAGTATACCCCAAGGAAACCAGATTTAGACTTATTCCATAATATTGTACAAAATACTGTATTCCCACAAAATTTGACCAGAAATAATGATAAAGGTGTTTCAAAACCCCACGCAGTGTTCGATGACCCCGATCTTACGCAGATCCTATTTTCACAGCCGGAATCCATGAATAGAGAAACGGTCATTACATCCCCCCGGATTGAAATTTCGCCTACGGCAGAGAAAAATAGGAGTACTCCTATTGTTGAAACCATTTCTTCAGATGCAGGATCCTCTCAATCATCAGACAGCACGGAAATTTATAATCCCAATGTAGAGAACGAATTGCAACATTCTCCCGTAGTGGAAAAACCGGAAGAAACTCCTTACTCGTTTAGACAAAGGCAACCAATAAATTATTATGCTGAAAAGATTTTGATTACGCACTAAATCTTACAAACTAAAAAAAAAAAAAAAAAAAAAAAAAACGAAAAAATCGGACGGACATAGGAAATAGTAAAATTCTGTAAATAAATTCGTATTTTGGATAAATTAATTTTCCTATTCATGTACATATGTAATATCAAGTTCAATTTGTTTAAAAAAAAAAATTAATCATCTTTACCTCGCATATGGTATTTGTTTTCATTTCATAAAATTATGGTATGTTAGTTTACATTGGAAGATTCACACACGTGTTTATTGGACGTTTGTCTTAGTTTTTTATAATTCTTATAATTATTATTATTATATAACACTTACAAAATGCTTTATAATATAGTGACTTGTAACTTTTATAAGCTATGTGGAAAATGATTATTATCACAACTTAGTGTATACTAAGAAATCATGCATATGAATATTTATAATTATCATTACAAGTTGGTGTGGTAAACTAGAATATTATTTAACATTTACATACTTTTAGGTATATAAATAAGTATATATTTATTATTATTGATATTATTAAATGTAAGGACATTTGGTGGCAAACAAGTTAGATCATTGAATTTTATTTACGTACTGGATTGATATGACGTCGATAGAATATATAAATTACTATAATAAATTTAACAAAAAAAAAAAAAAAAAAAAAAAAAAAAAAAGAAAGAAAGAAAGGGTTATTAAACAATAAATTATAATTTTACCTTAAAATTTCTGAATTTACTTTACTAAAGTATTTCGGCAATTAGGACTTAGTTTTGCAAATGCGCGCATGTAAAACTTTGTTACCTTTAGCTTTCATTTGTTTTCTTTTAGGGATTTTGATATGGGACGGTATAGCTAATAATTTGCAGGCGAATTTTTTTTTTTTTTTACCTTTTCGTGTTTTTTTTCCCTGAAAGAAAATTTATGGGCTAATATTGAAATTGCTAGTAATATTGTTTATTAAGCAAATAAAATACATAGAAAAAGAATAGTTACACAATCACATCATGATAAACCACATGTTCTTTTTTTTTCTTTAATGCCTAATTCATTTTACATAGGTTATAATTATTCAAATTCTTATAGTTATTGTAAGCAGTTTTTAACTCAAAATTCTATTATTTATGCATTAGATTTATGTCTAATTTAATTATAGAATTTTCATGTGCACTTAATTAATGGTACCATATTAAAAGTATATGGAAAAGGGATTACGAATGTACGATTATACAGCAATGTTTGCACGTCAGTTAAGTCGAGTATGGGTGTTAAAATTAAGTAGGTATCACCTTTACGTAATTATTAGTATCTAGGCTTACAGTACAATAAATTCATGTCTATTCAAAAAAAAAAAAAATAAAAAAAAAAAAAATAAAATAAAAAAATAATAATAATAATAATAAAGCACTATATGTGTGCTATATTGAACTCCATTCTTGGTATTGTGAGGCATTAAATTATGTGTAATATTCTTAGGTAATGGAAATATTACCATTTGTATTTAAAATAAATTGTGATATTTTATTTAGTGCTGAAGGGGAAATTGGTAGTGAAATTTTGCTTTTCCCTTTATTACAGCATTTACTGTTACCAGTTTTGCAAAGAAACAGAAGGGCGAAATTTGTCATTTCAATGGACATTATGAATGCATCCCACTTACAAGACACACTTTAGGACGTATTGACATTCCCCCGAATTCGTGTGCCATACTTGATTGTTCACGATGTCTTGTGGGGAAAGCATCTTTTGTACTTACACGCGATTTTAAACTAATACAGCCAGGAGCGTTTATCTTACGACATTTGGAAAATGAAGCAAGTCAGGTCAGTACAGCATATGAATGCCGTGATAATGAAAGGAAAACCTGTGAGTGTGATGTGGATTGCCAGGGTACAAAAGACTTTTGTAAATTCAGAAACTGTTCCCAAGAAAGTCTTTGTTATTGCTCCCTCACTCACCAAAAACCACAACTGTTAGCAGTTACGGAAACTCAAACGTTTTACGATCCCGACATAATAACGTGGGATGTCTGTTTATTCGACAGTAAATCAACTTTTGAAGAACATTCGCATTCTCGTAAGCTATTAGAAAAGGAAAACGCAGAATTTAGTAACAATAATATTACGGTTAAGTTCGATGACCCTATTCTCACTTTGCCAGACAAGGGAAGAGTAATTCTCCGAAATTCTGAGTTCGAATATGTTCTAGCTGTACCAAATGACTTAATGATAAAAATTCCTTTCGAACTTTTGGCCTATAAAACAGTTTTAACGATAATATATCTACACACAAGTGGAAAAACTGTCTCAGGCCAAATACATATTTCTGGAAAAACTGTCTGCCAGTTAAGACAATGTTTTCTTTGTCGGGAAGTTCTAACGCATTTTAAGTGTTTGCCAAAACCTATGCAGTATTCAGCATACTGTATATTGATAATTTTTACATTACTGCTAGCATCATTTATTAAAACTATCTTGAAGAGTTTTTATTATATTGTGCAAATTTTAGGTATGATACTTTACATGCTATATAAAATAACAAAAATGATTGCAAGATGCTCTTTATTAATTGGGGCATTTTTTAGGAAGCACCATTCGACAAATATTACTCAGGTGTTATGGACACTTAGAATTACATAACGCACAGCACACAAAATTAACTTCGCTTCCAATGGTTTTGGTAGCCTGCGCTTTAGTAGTAACTGTGTCAAACGCTGATTGCAACACACATGCAATCATAAATTCTGATCTCAAAACATGTGAATCATTACAAGATGGTACAAAATCCTGTAAATTACATTCAACTTCAGAAATCACTCTACAGACACTTAAGTCCGAATCTTGTTTGTGGTTTACGGATAAAATGAACAACCAACTCTTTTCAATGACTTTGAAATTAGATGCAGTTTCTTGTGATTTTAATACTGAGAGACAATATTTCACTTTTCCCGTAAAAAATAATCATATTTCACAAGTATCCTGTACGTTCAACGAATATTGTGGACGCGGAGTTCACTGCATTAAAAGACATGTCGGACGAGGTGGCATAAACTTTGAAGCAGAAACACCTCAAAGTAGAGATTTTCCAGGAATGTCAGCGTGCATTCAATCTGGGGCGGGAACAGCTTGTAATTTATTCAGATCTTCTTGTGCCTTCTATAGGACTTGGTATGAACCAGATTTATTACATAGTTATGAGGTATCCAAAATTAGAGGTCATACTTGTAAATATCATATTTCATTAAAACATGAGGAAAATAATACAATCTCTAGTATAACAGTAACAGATTCGACTTTCACGAAGTCAGGCATAAAGGTGACTATTCTAGGAGCCTATGATCAGGCACATTTTCATATGGATGATTTTTTGATTCAGAGGGTAGGAAAGCCATCTGAATCATACTTAGCAAAAGCAAGTTATAAAAACGTCCCTAAAGCTGGCGAAATTGGGGCAATTCAAGCGAATTCCTCTTTTACGAAAGACTTCATATTTGATCCTGAAATTACGAATTGTGATTTTTTTGAAGATACATTACGATGTCTTAATGCGCCAGATGCAATCGCACAAATTGCATCTTCTCAAGAAAATGCATTACCCTTACAAAGAGATGTGCATTTATTTAAAATTGTAGATGAGAAATTACAATCGACATTATTATTATCCTCAGCTGTTCGAGTGCAACTTTACTTCGCTGATTACAAACTCTCTGTAAAATCACAGACAGTATGCCCGAAATTTATAGAGGAGGACATCTCGGTTAAGGGATGTTATAAGTGCGCCATCCTTGCCAGGTTAACTTTTGTAGCTCTCAGCACTTGTGACTCAGGTGTGGTTAGCATTCACTTTCAAGAAATAAATGTACACACAAAAGCGATCAGATTGACAACAGAATCTCAAAAATTTGATATTCAATTTTTCGCGATGGCACGATGCTATTCTGAAAAACTCTGCTTAAAATCTACGACACTAGTACAGTGTCAAACTTTAAAATTTTGCTTGGATGAACCTACTGTAGAACTTATGCAACTGAACATGAATTATACTAAGACTATTAACAGTGCATCTAACTCTAACTGGTTGGACTTTTTCACCTTGCCAAATTTTTCAACTTCGTTTTTTATTTTGAAATTTATAGGTTCTACATTGTTTATTGTATGCATTCTCATAACGACATTTTCAACAATTTTAACATGCTGCTGTCGTTCAAAATGAATGTTATACTATCATATACTAAACAGGAAATATACTAGAAATTTGGTCGTAATTATAAAATCATTATTTTGATTTATTCTTTCATAATCATTTATTATATTTTCTTTTTTTTCTATGCATGTTCTATATTTCCTGGTTAGTTATTACTATGTATTGATATATCAATTTTATATTATTTTTTTCAGTATTTCAATTGTGTAGTATTATATGTTATATTATGATTGTTCATAATAAGTATACGTAAAATTTTCAATTCAGTATTACAGTGAAATTTATATAGAATTTGTGTTATTGCCAAAACTTGCCTATGGTAGACCGGAACTCAGTGCATTTTTCTTTTTTTTTCTCTTTTTTTTTCTTTTTTGAAGCAATTGATATATTATTGCGATGCTAGTACGGTTTCAGGCACTAAAATATTGAGAAAAATATAAAGAGAGGAAAGATGGGTAAATGGAAAATAAGTGGGACACAGGTGTGAGTAAAGGAATTTAAGGTAGTGGTTAAATACTAAAAGAAAGTCAGTATGTAACGAATAATAATGTTCAAAAGAAAAAAGGATAATAAAAGCTTAGTACGAGACATTTTAGTGAAAAGATAAAATGTTAGAAGAGAGTGTCATAGAAAAGAAATAGTAGGTAAAAGGAGTATGAATTTCATACAGGTGCGAGATAGGAATTTAGGGTACGTTTTGAAGAATAAAAGTCAGTCATGCCGTTTTAAAACATATAACGTGAAAATCGTAAGAGAGTCATAAACGAGATGCGGGAGGTCTTTTCGCATTAAATTACTAGGATAGCAGTTGAAATACTGTGGCTTTCACCTGGTTAAAAAGGGAATAAGAAATCTTTCATTACAAAGCAATAGTGATGAGAATAGTAAAAGGTGTGTAAGAAGGGGCGAGATGGCATTTTGGGCTTGGTTAGAGGGGCGATTGCTAAGCATCCAGGTGTACAATTATACCACATGATAACAGAATAGTCACGTATCAAGTGATTTAACAATAAAAATTTAAATATTAAAACAGGGGTTCTAGAGAGGTGCTAGTACCAATGAAACGTTTCCGTATTGTAAGTGTAAAAACCAATGAGATATTGGGAAGAGCAAGATAGGAGGATTTGAAGTAAAGGGGAAAAAAAGAGGGAAAGAGAGGCAGAGTAAAAAGGTTAGACGAGAGATAATTCGGAGATTCAGATAGAGTTTTTAGAGGGTGCTTGGAGAAGAGAGGAGTTAGTGACCTAGAGATATGTTTAAGTCTGTCAACCGCCTTTAAAGGAAAATGTTGAAATTATTCGTCGAACCTTATCAGTGGATCTAAGCAAATGCTAAAGCTCTTGTGTCAGTATTTGAATACTGAACCCCTTTGGCCTACGGCCTGAGACTTTATTCACTAGCGAAAGAATACATTCTGGAGAATGTTCATTAAAGACTGTGGCATGCCTGGGGCATTATACTTGTTCATCGCCTGTATATTGGGTAAGCTGAATTTTATCTATTATTTCCCACTTCAGCACTGTGATTTTTAAATATTTAATGTTAGCGAGCGTTGGTAATGATTCGCAGTAAATGTGAATTAGTTAAATGCGGACTACTTTAGGCAAGGCGAGGCTACTATGTTTGTTCTTAACTTATTTATTATTTTCTGGGCTTTGTGTTTAAGTCCTAATTTCTATACAAATTGTCCAATTGTAAACTTTAACATACAAAATTAAAATGTTTAATCTTTAATCTGTCTATTTTATTGCTGAACACATTTATCTCATGCTAAACTCGGGATAGGAAGGGGTGTGTATCACGGCCTGTTAGACGCCCAAATTCTGATGACTCCACTTGCATGCGTGACTTTAACTGTTGTTTATATGTTAATGATTAAGTAATTTTATACAAGGGTGGTCAGCAACATTTATATTACCTGATGCCTAAACGTCAAAACATTATTAACAATAAGAAGCTTTAAGCATCAAAAAATGCTGCCAACATAGTAGGGGGCAAACAACAAAACAGCTGGCTTCTTTTATTCTGATAATTTCAGTGGTTAAAGCGTGGTTCGATTACATGGCTTAAATTTGTGTTTTATTTATATTTTATTATTTTATTTTCAGATTGATAAAGTTTTAATTTCGCTATGGAATATAAGCCGGAAACAAATGCTGAACTATTTTATTTATATTAATTTAAGAGAAAACAGATTTATCTTTTGATATCGTCTGTCTGCAAGTGACAGCAGGGATAGATTAAAATAAAAAAAAATCATGCTTCAAAATTATTTAAAAAACAATAAAAATTGAGTAAATTGGATACAGTTTTCTAACTGTATTTGAAAGTACATTTCTTCCTCTATTCGACGGCGTAAAAATTAAAAATTTGCGGTATTTAGAAATTAAAAAAATTGCAGTAAAAGTTAAGAAAGTTAAATTTAATCGTCTGCTGTTGCCACCGTCAAAATGACGTCAGCGTTATCCACTGACACGTTTGTCCTTTATAATAGATATATGCGCGTGTGTGTGCGTATAAACATATATTTAAATAGGCTAAGGGTTCAAACATAATCTAGGATCTGAAAATAACATACACTTTAAAAAATATATGTGACAGTTAGTCACTTTTACACAGGTATATGTTTGAATTTGTAAAATTACACTTTTGTCATAAAATTTACTCTTGTCGCAAAAATTTACCTGTATTTATGTGTATTTATCGGCTTAATAGAACTGTGTAATTTGTTATCGTTTCAAAAACTTAAACAAGTGTGTAAATGTAGAAAATTGTTCGGATCAACCCTAATTGGCGTGTTGTTGTAAATTTACACATTTTGCATATTACATAAATATCTGTGTATTTTGCATATTACGCAGAAATATATGTAAAAATTGGTCAGAAATATGTGCAAGAATATTACACAGATATATGTGTAAGAACAGAATATTACACAGGATTATGTCTAAGAATATTACACAGAAATATTATGTGCACCCAATAAATGTCGATACTCGGAAATTTAGCTTGTGTAATCGTAGTTGAATGGTTAAGGGTGTGCTTTGACAAGTTGTAGTTACTTAGTTCGTATCTCGTTCTAGTAAGTGTTGCTTATTTACTGTAGACTGAATTAAATAGAGAATTTCTCCTCTTGTTGTAAATATAGCTTTGAAAAGTGATAACTGAAATTGATAGAAAAAAAAATCCTACACAATACGGAAATAGTATTGGCATCACGATTTCCGTATTTTACAAAATTTTGTTTTACAGCGTATTTATTCTGATTATACAGGTTTTGATCATAAATTATGAGTATATAATTTTAGGACTTCAAAAAAACTTTAATAGACATATGGCATCCAGTGTATATAATTTCAGACGATCCTGTTTCTTGTACATTAAAAGTACACTATTTTGTGGTTTTAAATCAAATCTACTTGAAAAATCTGCTTCAAAGAGAACAAACACAACAAGCGTATGAGATTGTTCTTCATGCAATTGTGTCTTGCGACCTATTATAAACATTTAGTTCACAATTTACATCCCAAACTACAAGTTAAGCTACGCATACAAAAATCTGTCGTTTTTGCATATTACATATAGATATGTATATGTGTGCAATTTACACATTAAACTGCGTATTTCAGAGTTATTTGATAACTTTTTTTCACACTTCAGCAACTTAATGAGTTATCATCAAAATGCACAGAACAATGCGTATTTTGAAACTGACACACAAGGCGTGGGTGCATTTGGCAATCTACACGCAACTTTACACATACGGGTGTCCCAGAAGTAATGGGACAAACTTTAAGGGGAGGTAGGGGACATCACAAGGATTCAGATTTGCATAGCAACCCAGGGTCGGAAACGCTTTCCTGGCGCGGTAGTGACGACACAAAACACAAGAAAGAAAGGACACGAACAGGGAGAGAAAACATGTTTATTATTCTTAGTACTGCAAAAATAACGGAGATGCGCTTCCATGCATCATTGCCCGGGGTCGTAATTTCGAATACCTACTTTGATGACGATCGTTGTCCCTTTAATGTTCTTTCTTCTTAGTTTTTTGATGTACTAAGGATAATAAAGATGTTTTCTCTTCTTATTCGTATCCTGTCTTTCTTGTGTTTTGTGTCGTCACTACCGCGCCAGGAAAGTGTTTCCGACCCTGGGTTGCTATGCCAATCTGAATCTTTGTGATGTCCCCTACCTCCCCTTAAAGTTTGTCCCATTACTTCTGGGACATCCTGTATAGACTCGTTTTTGCCTCTTTAGTATACCTGTTTTAATGAGTAAATTTACGTATTTATTTTTTAGACTGTACGTAAAGCCATTTTAATTTTAAGAATTTTTATTTAAACTTGAAGTTAAATAGAAAAATGCATTGAAAATACATCATAAATTGTGCGATGCTGAATCAGATGTTTTAGCAGCCCTTTTTAGGCGCGTTCGTAATTTTATCAATACCTAGCACCTGTATTCTTCGTCTAATCCGTCCATCTGTCCGCATATAGCAGCGCAAAAATTATCAGACCAACCGAATGGTTTGAAATTTAATATCGTCGCAGAATCGTTGCATATCGTTGCATAATCGTCGTAGAATTTTGTCGAGTCCTTTCAAATTTCATAAAAATCGAATCAAAACTTACAAAGATATTAATCAAAATTTTCTTCATTCTATTAAATCCTAGCATACGTAATTAATTCAATGATATCCCATGATAGGTAATGATCTAGGTTGCCATGATGGCTACGTCCTATTTAAGATGGAGTCCTATTATTATTATAATCGTCGTAGAATTTTGTCCAGTCCTTTCAAATTTTATAAAAATCGAATCAAAACTTAAAAAGATATTAATCAAAATTTTCTTCATTCTATTAAATCCTAGCATACGTAATTAATTCAATGATATCCCATGATAGGTAATGATCGTAGGTTGCCATGATGGATACGTCCTATTTAAGATGGAGTCCTATTATTATTATAATCGTCGTAGAATTTTGTCGAGTCCTTTCATATTTTATAAAAATCGAATCAAAACTTAAAAAGATATTAATCAAAATTTTCTTCATTCTATTATATCCTAGCATACGTAATTAATTCAATGATATCCCATGATAGGTAATGATCGTAGGTTGTCATGGTGGCTACGTCCTGTTTAAGATGGAGCCCTAATATTTCCATATTACTGAATTTAATATATCTAACCGTAATAAATTGCATTTTTGCATAACAATGCAAAAGCTATTGCACCAACATCTGAATATTTATAAAACTAATTATAGTACGAACACACCTCATTTGCCACGTTTGACGCACGATTTCCGACTTGTTTGTTTTTCCGGGTAGAAGAGTATTATAAAATATTACAAAATAATATAATTTTAATATGATGAGTGAATAAGAAAAGTTTTGGATTCTTTGGTCGAAATGTACCGGAATGATGTTCCGGTTCGTGAAATTGTGACGAATATTGTTCCGGTTCGTGGAAGTATTAAAAAATATTATTACAGTTTCATGCATATAGCTTACTATGCTCTCTGTAACGTTTTTTTTTTTTTTTTTTTTTTTCTAATTATTTAGAATCTTGAATGCATTTTTTAAAATTGGTTTTTCTACAGTTAAATATAAATTTGCTATACAGTAAAGTCCCAATTATTTGAGTTAATATGGATCAAGCTCACTCGGATAAGCAAAAAACTTGTATAAACCGGATTTACACAAATCGTCACCAACTCAGGAGATGAAATATAAGTTTTCACTTAATTCATTCATTTTTATGGTATTAGTAACATTTCTTTGATGTACATTTCCGTTACTTTTAAGAAATACGGGGAATGAAATTGTTTATTTGAAAAATCCCTTGATAGTTTTTTGTTTGTTGAATGTCAATTTTGCTGCAGTTTTTTTTTTCTGCAGTATACAGCAGGTAGATACTGCATAGCTACCAATTTCTAAGATTTTTATCTTACCTCTAAAACTTACCAGTAAATTTTGCCTAATTCAATCGCTGAAATCTAACAATTGTCAACGATTAAATATGGCAAAAATTAGTATTCAGTTTTAGAGGTAGCACAACCGTACAAATTGGCATCTATATGATTCTATTAGTGTCATGAAAATTGCAGGTGTAGCCTCTTCTTTCTGCTCAAAGTATTAAATAGTTTTTTTCAATCGAACTTATACCTTTAGAATGGATCCTTTTCTTCTGATGGACTGATGGCTTCCATTACTATGAAACAGCCATTATAAATGAAGTGTTAAGTGAAGATGAAAGAGCAGAAAAAAAAATTATGGCCATTTTTTCTCCATTCTGACCAGAAAATCAGAGTTCTAACTTTTTACGGCTGCTCTTTCATCTTCACCTAACACTTCATTTATAATGGCTGTTTCATCGTAATGGAAGCTATCAGTCCATCACAAGAAAATAACTCGGTTAAAGCGGAAACGCGGTTAAACGGGACTTTACTGTACTTACAAAAAAAAAAAAAAAAAAAAAAAAAATAGTCGACAATACAGTTGAGCCTCGATTATCCGAAGTAATTGGGACCGACCCTCTTTCGGAAAATCGAAATTTTCGTATAATCGAGAAATCTTCAATTTTAAGATTAAGGCGAAATATATGCGTTATTTCTTATTATGGTAACAAATGCTTAATAAAAATAAAGCAATAGCAAAATAAAAACAAGAATAAATTACCTGAGCTTTAGTTTTGAAATTAAGTATCTTTTACACATTTCACAAGGGTGTTAAACAATTAATGCTTGTCGCAGTGTCGATTGCCTTTGCTTTGAAGCTCTATCACGAAGTTTTTAAATGTTATTAGTTCGCCAGTATCACAGTCTTTCTGCTGCTCCAATCAAACCAAACCTTTTTCAAAACGTTCAAAAGCTTCATAATCGCTAATTTGTTCGTTTTCTTCATTCGCTCCACTCCGCAGCTTGCGGGAGCTCAAGTTAAATTCAAAGGAATTCTAAGAAAGAGGATCGAAAATATTTATATGTACTCGTGGTTCGGAAAGGACCACTTGCACAAGAGGAATATGATAATTAAAAAAAAAAAGCTTTCAAAATGGATTTTCCACACAAGGAATGTGATAGTAAAAAAAAAAAAAAAAAAAAAAAAAAAAAAAGCTTTTAAAATAGATTTCGGTTAACCGAGAGTTTCGGATAAAAGAGGTTATACTGTAATTTTGAAATAGCGTTCCGGTTCGTGGATTTTTCCATTTCGAGCACTGTCCAAAGGGATGTGATTCCTCAAGAGTTCGGAATCACCCCGTGTGGTTTTATGTCTTATGCTCGAGAAGATGGAGAAAAGACTTTTTGACTGACCTCATAGCGTTGCAAATTGCATTTATGAAAATTTCCTGTAGAGAGTGCCATTAAGCCAGTCTCACGCTTTGTGAAATACGGCGACGATTAAAGTTAATGAATTCGGCTTTTTAAAGAGCAAGTGTCTAGGTCAAGCGAGAAAGATAAAATAACATCTTCTGTCGTGAAGTCATTTACATAAATCTTATATCATGGATAACGTTCTTAGTTAATGTAAGTGCTTTAAAAACTAGATTAATTGCAGTCCTCTTATTAGGAAAAGTAATTTTAAAGTCGTTTTAAATAGGGGGTAATTTAAAATGATTGCCCTAATTGAAAAAGACGATAGCTTACTTGTAAATAATAATCGAAGACATTAACCCTTTATATCCCAAATTAGGAATTTAAAAAGCTGCCTCCTTGAAACTTTTTCTCCTTCCATTACTATAGTACATTAGAAGATATATGCACTAAAAATAAAAAATATATTTTTGTTGTTGCTGTTGTTAATTACGGTTTATTACTTAAAATGGTAATTCAAAGTACCGTTGTGTCATAACACTTCGAAAAAAAAAAAAAAAAAAAACGAGACATAGATCTAATTTTCTCTTATTATTTTAATGTGACTTATTATGTATATGTTACCGGCCAAACCCGATTTTAGGCCAAACTAGTTTATCCTAACGCGCATAGGATAAACTAGTTTTTCCTAGGCCAAACTAGTTTATCCTAACGCCCATAGAATAAACTAGTTTTTCCTAGGCCAAACTAGTTTATCCTAACGCCCATAGGATAAACTAGTTTTTCATAGGCCAAATTAGTTTGTCCTAACGCCCATAGGATAAACTAGTTTTTCCTAGGCCAAACTAGTTTGGCCTAACTCTCATAAGATAAACTAGTTTAGCCTGCTATTCATTGGTCCGAAGTAGTTTATCCTAGGCCGATCTAGTTTGTCCTGGTCACTTCAATTTGGCGTGATTTTATTGATCCCAAAGACCGCCCTGGCGCCAGCCTTTTTGTTTATCGTAGGCCAATGCAATTTGACGTTCTTTTACAGATCCCAACTACCGCTCCGGCGCCAACCTTGTGCAAAGTAGTATTGCCGTCACCCATGTATAATATATTTTATTCGATGAGGAATGGGATATTGTTCCCCTAACTTCCCCATTTTACAGCCGCCGGTACTTACAAAATATGTTCCATATGACAAATTGTGTGCTGGAAGACCAAAGGATGGGATAAGAGGTTATCATAAAATTTAGGAGAGAAATAATTTAGAGATATTTATATTTTTTCTCACATAAATATCATTAGGATTTGAATTATTTATGAATAAATGAACTATTAAGAATATCAGAAGAAAATTTGATTTTTTTTTTCAGAAATCTGGAATTTTCAAAAATCCAGCGAAGTTCGGTCCCAGTTTGTCCTAAAATACGTATTTTTAAGCTACTATTGTTCCACAATTAAAGTTCTCTTTAAAGAATAGTACATATACATTATACGGATGGGGATACAGTACTGTAAAATCTGTTAGGAGAATCTGTGTATGACGAAATCCTGTTTTAATAGAAAAATGCTTTTTTAATCGGTGCAAATTCCGTTTGAAAAAATCATAATACATTTTCTAGAGACGACGGACCTGCTAAAAAAGAAACTTAACTATAACGAAGTTTTTTCTCTCCTATGTGATTTCTTCTTAGAAGGTTTTTCTATATAATTTTTTTCTGATTTTCAAGTCTCCAAGCCGTGTAAAAAAATTAGTGGTATTAGTAATTATTTAGATATTTATATACAAATATAAATTCATTAAAAAAATCAATATAGTTTACAGTAGAATCATTAATATCTTTAATCCGTATTCTATGGCTTGGAGATTTAAAAATTCTATACAATAAAATCTTCAAAGACGGAATAGCATAAGAAAGAAGAAAAATCCTTTATAGGCAGGTTCCCTTATCAGAAGGTTCATCATGTGTTGTAAACACATTATATACTTTTTACAAGTACTAATATCTTCATTTTACACAGATCAACATAATTTATTTTTTTTAAACACGGGTTCCGTCATAGGCAGGTTATTTTTCTCAGGTTTTACCTTACTTGAATGTTATTATCTAAAAATGCATCTACTCATCTTAAAACTAGTCGGATGTACCAATCCAAAAACTTTCTTCTATCTGTAACATGTTAATACTTCAAAATTCGCTATCATAATGAAAAATTAAATGGCAATCTATGCTCATTGTGAGGATTCTAAAGATATGAAATTTCGTGCATTAGCTCTTGAGATAGGACTATCGCTGAAATCGTGTAAATCCAGCAAAATGCAACATAGCAGCGCTTTCTGTTGAATAATTTGCACCAAAACCTAACCAGAAACAACTTATGTCAACGTCTAATTGAATCTAAAGTTTGATGAAAATCCGTGCATTAGTTTTTGAGATACAGCTACTGCGAAAATTGGGGAAAATCCAGCATAGCAGCGTCACCTTTTGAGAGATTTACATCAATATTACAAACAGCAATATTAATCAAGGTATACTTGGATCTGAAGTTAGTTACTAAGATTGAGCTATTGAGGAAATCGTGAAAAATGCAGCACAGCAGAGCCTCCTATTAGGCTATTTACCCCAATGCCTAATCAGCATCAATTCATATCAAAGACTAACTGAATCTGAAGCTTGTTGAAAATCTGTACATTAATTCTTGAGGTAGAGCTATTACGGAAATTGTTAAAATAATGCAAAATGCAGCATAGCAGCACCACCTGTTGGGCGATTTACACCAAAACGTAAACAGCAACAAAATATATCAAGGACTAACTGAATCTGAAGTTTCATGAAAACCCGTGCATTACTTCTTGCGATAGAGCTATAGCAGAAATCAAGAAAAATTTAGCATAACAGCGCCTCCTGTTGGGCGATTTACACCCAAACATAAACAGCAACAATATATATCAAGGACTAACTGAATCTGAAGTTTCATGAAAATCCGTGCATTACTTCTTGAGATAGAGCTATAGCGGAAATCATGAAAAATTTAGCATAGCAGCGCCACCTGTTGGGCGATTTACACCAAAAACTAATCAGCACCAATTTATATCAGAGACTACCAGAATATAATTTTTTATTAAATTCCGTGCAATAGAGCGCCCACAAAATTGTGTCACATACATACAAACAGACAGACTCACAAACAGACATTTTGTAAAAACATGTTTTTCGGGATCTCTGACTCCTAAAATGTGTGAATCCGTCGAAAACCGGAAGTCAAAAATTTTCAGGAATACAATGCTTTCTCCTTGTAAAGATAATAGAAAGTAAAAATTAAGAAAAATATTAAATATATAAATTTTAATTGTGGAATAATAGCAATTTAAAAATATGTACATTAAAAAAAAAGTTGGGCCGGGCCAAATGTTACTGATATTTTTACTGACCAGACCAGAGATCCAGCCGGTCCAAATGATTTTCATATGAGCTGGGTTCGAAATTGGACTGAAAATTTCTACGCAGACCTCAAGAATAATGCAGTCCAGTCCCGACTGAAGCCGGAAAAATAATTGAGCCCCGATCCGAATCTCTCGAAAAATATAATCCCCAAACCAAGCCCGGACCGAGTGTCGGGAAGGAAAATTGGGCGGGCCCCTAAAGACCCTTATATCGAATAACCAAAAGACTAGCTCACAAAATTTTGTAAATTTGGACACTAAATTTCTATTATATTTAAAAAAAATAAAAATATAAAAACGAGTTTTTAGTGAACTTTACTCACCATCTAGATGTGTTTGAATTGATCTAATTCGTTTGACAATTTTTGAATTTGAGCTTGAAATTGACTTATTTTTGAGAAATTGAATTTGAGTTTGAATTGGTTAGTTTTTTTTTCCCCTCAGCGTGCTCAACACTAGTTGGCATCAATTAAAGCACGTCAAATTGAATTGGCCTAGGATAAACCAGAAGGTTGGCGCAGAAGCGGTCTTTGGGTTCAATAAAAGCACACCAAATGAAATTGGTCTAGGATAAACTAGATCGGCCTAGGATAAACTAGTTCAGACCAATGAATAGCAGGCTAAACTAGTTTATCCTATGAGCGTTAGGCCAAACTAGTTTGGCCAAGGAAAAACTAGTTTATCCTATGAGCGTCAGGATAAACTAGTTTGGCCTAGGAAAAACTAGTTTATCCGATGCACGTTAGGATAAACTAGTTTGACTTAGGCCAATCTAGTTTGGCTTAAAATCGAGTTTGGCCGGTAACATATATATCTAGATGCATATATGATTATGAAGTATATATGACTAGATGACAGAGCTGCTACAGGCGACTATTTTCTATTCCCTTAAAGAAAAAAAAATGTTTTTGAACAGTATGTCAATAATTTTTGTTTTGAGAAAGTGGTGTGAGGTAGAATTAAAAAATAGTCGCAAATTAGCAGTCCTGAGATGATGATGTTGTTGGCTGATCATCAGTGAACATTTCGTCATCAGAAGAATATTCTGAAGTTGTATCACTATCGTCCGACGGAAAGCATATCTGAGAAAAAATTGCAAACTTGTAGTTGTAGAAAACTCAAAACGATTCATAAAAATGTTAAAAGATATTTTTAGATTTTTTTTCTAATCTGTAATATTTTTAAGTTTCGTTTTGTAAAAAAAAAAAAAAAAAAAAAAAAAAAAAAAAAAAAAAAATACTATATTTGTTCCAAATAAAAAACAGATTTCATTATTGTAGAAATTTTCTTAATATTTTTCTTATAATTAATTTTATAAGCAACTCATTTTCTCTGCCTAATGTTGGAAAAACATTAGAAATCTGCATCATCTGCATATTCCATCGATGCATCAATTTTTTGCCTTATATAAGTTGTATAATTATTATCGTTCTGCATCCCATCTTCTCTATGTATTGCTGGGAAAACACTAAAAATCTGCCTCATCTGCAGATTTTATTGCTAGATCTGCACGGAATGTTTGGAGGAAAATCTACCCTAAAAATAAAAATGAAGTCCCAATTTCTGATGCATTAGCCGCGGCTAAAATAAGTCTGTTCTGAACCAGAAACATTACTTAATAAATAAAATAAGTCGTTTCTGAACCACAAACTTTATTTAATAAATAAATTCATATTAATACCATTCAGAAAAAAGTTACATTTTATTTAATACAATTTTTGGTTGGAAACAAAGCTATTTTAGCCGTGGCTCAAACACAGAAACTTACGGTATTCAGTAACCTTAGACGCCCAGTCTAAGGTTACTGAATACAGTCTTATAGAGTTTTATAAGCATTTTATATTTCCCCCTTTTATTTTTCCAATAAAAGTGTAAATAAACATTTACTACCTTAGACATATTGTAATAAACCTGGATGAAACTTGGCTGTTTGGACAAACAGGAGGTTCTTTTCTAATTAGCCAAAAACTACATATGTTCATTGCTATGAGTCTAAAAAATGTCAAGCTGATTGAGAAATAAATGGGTAATTTCCAACTTGCCTAACTCTCCACAGGTATTTGCAACAAGCTAGATAGTGTCAGGCTGATTGAGAAAAAAGTGATCATTTTCAAATTAGCCTAAAGCTGCTTACGCTCTTTGTAATAAGCCTGGAAAATATCAGGCTGATTGGAAAAAGGACTCCAATTGGAAAAGGATGTTTCTCCAATTAGCCGGTCTCTTTGCAAACAGCCGGATTTCGCAATTAGCCTACGACGTATACCTTATAATATATACGTAATATCTTAGATATTGAAAGACATTTAAATTTTGCTTTTTGGTCCATCTAAAGCAGTGGTTCCCAACCTTTTTTTAGCCGTGCTCCGCCTAAGCATATCTAAAATCATGACTCCTCCCCTCCCCTTCTATATCATATAACCACCATGGGGACATTATGTTTTCTCTAATTTTAAATTTTAAAATGTCATGAATTTCATATTCTGTATGTGGTCTGTAGAAGAGTCATAAGAAGTTTACTTTCAACTTTTTCCTTCCGTGATGCGCACGGGGTTTTATTAATTTTATAAATGTAGCACCTCATTTAGATCATTCAAAACATTTTTTAGAGTAAACATGTCCATATAGTCAATTTTAGATATACCCTACAAAATTTCTTATGTAAAATTTCCCTCATGGGGCATTATTACACTATGAATAGATGTGGAAGGTTTTTTTTAATAAATAGTAAAAAAAAAGAGGTGTAATTTACTAAAATAATATTAAAACCAGAAAATTTAAAATGATGTTTTTATATATAAAGGTGTCAAATTATCCAAAAGCATCTACATATTAATTAAAATAATGTTATAAAGTGATAAAATATCATTTATTAAGATTGACGATCGTTTCGTCGCACCAACGGCGACATTTTCAAAATCATACACGATAGAAAATATTTTCACATAATTTAAAAATAATAAACATAGTAAATAATGTCACGAGACATGATGCATAATGAAATATTGCAAACATAAAATAAATTAAAATTAAATTAATTATTTGTGAACGTGGATTAGTTGTCATATAATTTAACAAAACAATAACATGGTAAATAATGTCACGAGACAACATACATAATGAAAAATATTGCAGAACATAAAACAAAATATAAAATTATCTTGGCTATTTGCGAGCGTGGATTAATTTTTACTATTGGTACTAAAATTATATAGCACCTCTTTCCAAATTTTAGGTAAATCTAGGGACACTGAATCATTGCAAATATTCTTATTGCGTAAAAATATCTCTATTGATTTTCTAATTATGGATGGTAAATAAAATCTTGATGTGTAAATTAACTTGCTATTTTTCAAATCGATCCGTAACGGTTCTTCGTTGCATAATCTGGCCAAAGCTGTGGTTCTTCTGTTGTATTTGATGTCTGCTATATGTTCTTTGATCCTGGTTTTAAGTTTTCTACTTGTCATACCTATATAAAACTGCTTTCTTCCATCTTTGGTGAAAGGTATTTCGTATACTCCTGATAACTGGTTTGACTCTATTGGATCTATTTTCTTGCATATTATATTTTTTAATTTCATAGAAGGTTTTGCGACTAGGGTGATATTGAATTTATTGAGTTTATGTTTCAAACGTTCGAAGAAACCAGGAAAACATTGTAAAGTGGATAACATGGAATTTTGTGGATTGAAATTTCTTTTCTTTTTATTTTATTTATTTATTTCTATTTTATTTATTTCATTATCCAACTGTTCAGGGGTACAAACTGTGAAAGCTCTATGAATAGAATGTCTTAATGCAGAAACTTTGTATGAAAAAGGTGCTTGAGCATTATGAGGGATAATGGATTGACTGGCTATGGGTTTTCTGTAAACAGTGCGTTCTATTCCTTGGTGCGTCTTGATTAGTAATACATCTAAATAAGGTAGCGTACCATTTTGTTCTATTTCCAATGTAAATTTAATTTTAGAATCAAGGCTATTAATCTGGTTTAAAAAGTTATTGAGAAAGGAATCTGTATGTTGACATATGATGAAAATATCGTCTACGTATCTTATCCATGCATGGGGAGTATAATCCAATTTGTATATATCTATTTCAAGTGGTCGTAATATGAATTCAGCTAATAATCCTGATATAGGAGAACCCATTGGAGCCCCGTTATTTTGCCGTCGAAAGTGAAGTAATTATTATTAACTATTAGATTAAGAGCACTTTTTAGTGTAGTTTTCATATTATCATTAATATTTTCCATGAGGTCAATGCAATTATTTATATTTGTAACGGCTTTTTGGGTATCAATAGATGGGTATAAAGAGACTACATCTAGACTGGCTATTAAATAATTCTGAGGTAAATTAATGTGTTTCAAATATTGAATGAACTCATACGTTGAATTAATTACATGATCAGAGCTGGGCAGAATATTTTTCAATAAAACTGCAAAAGCTTTTTCCATAAAATATGCTTGAGCATTTAATTACTATTGACCTTATTGGCATATTTATTTTGTGGTCTTTGAGTCTGCCGACAATTGATGGGATTACTGCTAGCTTATTAATTCTCATTAAAACTTTCATATTATCAGGCCAGCTCCCTTTATTAACCAATTCATTAACTTTTTTGTTAATTATGTTAAGTGGATTCTTCTTGACTTCTTGGCAATCCATATTGTTAATACATTGTACCATTTTATTTTTATAGTCATCTGTATTTAATATGGCTAATTTATTGGATTTATCCGTTTGGATTACAATGATTTCTGGATCAAGTTTAAGCTTTTTCAAAATATTCAATTCATCTTTAGGTTTCCTTGTGGGTTGTTTAATTAACTTCTTCAGTTCATGGTACATAACATTTCGAATTTCTTCTTTGTGATCGTTATGAGTCGACTGTACAATATTTTCAAGTTCTGGAATGATAGATTTTAAATTAGGCTTAGTTGGAAAAATGTATTTAGGGCC
This sequence comes from Maratus speciosus, assembly GCA_963932465.1. Taxonomy (NCBI): domain Eukaryota; kingdom Metazoa; phylum Arthropoda; class Arachnida; order Araneae; family Salticidae; genus Maratus; species Maratus speciosus. The sequence goes on from OZ010798.1 coordinate 417,401,823, forward strand.
CCGTTCAAGTACTTTTATTTCATCTTCCGTTAACGGTCTGCTAGATAAGTTCAGAAATTCCACTGGTTGGCATATACGGTTAACATAGGACTTTTGTGCGTTGCAAAGGTTTTCTATCTTGCGAGTTTGTACCATTTCTTTCAAGCGGATTTTACTGTAACTATATATTTTTTTAAAATTTATTTTATGTTTGCAATATTTCATTATGCATCATGTCTCGTGACATTATTTACTATGTTTATTATTTTTAAATTATGTGAAAATATTTTCTATCGTGTATGATTTTGAAAATGTCGCCGTTGGTGCGGCGAAACGATCGTCAATCTTAATAAATGATATTTTATCACTTTATAGCATTATTTTACTTAATCTGTTTATAAGTGATCATTATACATCTTTTTATAGCATCTACATAATTATTCCGGTGTCAGTGTATACTTTTTAAATGGGATCGTTTCGAAAATTAATTTCTATTCAGTTATTTTTAAATTTTTTCATCTATTATTTCTATTTTTAGACTAAGACACTACTTTCATTAGAAAAAGATGACAGAAAATTTGTTAGTTGTTTAAAGAGACATTGTTTTTCTGTGGGTGCGTTAGATGAAAACGTAATTTGCAAATCTTTTTAGTAATGGATTGAAATTCCATTTCAGATTCGGGGAACGTCCACCTGTTTACATCAACATCATTCGTGAGCCCGTGGAAAGGATCATCTCCTCCTATTTTTATCGGCGGATGGTGGCAAGGCAGAACAAGACTAAAGTGAAACCCAGCGACTACTGGCTCAACAAGGTGAATTTTAAAAATCATCCCTTTCTAACAGTGAATTTATTGAAATAAGGAACTGCCAGCAAAATCGAGATGATGTTTTAAAATTACTAAATTATGCCGAGAATAATTATAACAATGTTATTTAGATTATAATGAAATTAATTGCACAAAATGCATTTGTAGTAAGAGTAATAGAAATATATCAGGGTTAAAAAAAATAGGCGAAATATATTAGATCATTTTATTTAATGGAGTAAGTTTACAAAAAATAGTTTGCAGTTGTAAGTAGAACAGTGATTGCTAATGATACTGACCACTGAAAGATGTTTCGATTTTCAAGAGTTCAAAGACCCGTCTCGCGGAACCACTGCGCGGAACGCCAAACGTGCCGATTTTTTTGCAAATTTAAAAGGGAAATTGATTAAATTAAATACATCGAAAAGCGGGAAAGGCTGGGTTCGGGGCACTGCTACTCGTTACTCGTTAGCCTACGTCAAGTGGAACTTAAGGTTGTTAGTTAGTCTACTTCCGAATTCCCTTCGCTAATGTTGTCTATGGGCGTATGATGCATTCGTATATTTAAAATATCTCCTCAGGAAATCTATATTTTTAACCTCTTTTTACCCGACTGCCAAGAAGGGTCATGTGTTTCACGCGTATCTGGATATGTTTATACCCTCGAAACATCCCGACGGCTGGATGGATTTTAATGAATGGGGTCTCTATCGATTTGTCTTAACCGTCCGATGGTTATAGGCTAGGTTTTGTTTTTATAAATTCAAAATGGCGGTCGTAAAATACAAAAAGGCGGTAGAGACGATTTTTTTTTACCCACCCTATTGAATGGCATATCATTGGATAGATCTTTCAAAATGAAGACAATGTTTCATTGACTATTTTACAGTCAGAAGCTCCGTTTAAATATTACACAACCTGGAAGTTGTATAGGTAGGATCTCTAGCTTTACTGCAACTCTAACCTTCATAGACACCTGTAGGCCTCATCAAAACAATGTTTATAGATAGGAACTAACAATTAAACACAACTTAAAAGTCATCAATACAAGTAAATAAAAAAATAGGTAAGTAATATAAAAAATAGTTTCACATTGATGAGAAATAATTAATTAGTTCGCTTTTTATGCTGTCGGGTTTTTTTTATTTTTTAAATTTAATTTTTACTTGTTAGGGTTTCGTTCATCTCACGAAACCCTTAGTCTCGCTTCTCTGTCTGTCCGTCACAGCGCTCGTACTCGGAAACTATTTAAGTTACAGACTTCATTTTTTTCTTTACATAGAGCTGAATACCCCCTGTCATACTTAAAAAGTTGTGTTATTTTAATTAAATAAATTAATGTAATGACATCCCACCATTTTTGCTATTTCAAAACACAATTCTAATTTCAACCACCTTTTCCTGAACTCTGTAGTCTTCTGGTAGAGTGTGTTATTTCTAAACGAAAGGTCCCAGGTTCGTAGCATGTCGGCGGAAGTTGAAATTTTCAATTTTATACATTTGTCAGATGGATTTAATTAAAAGGAATTTCGTATTTTTTAGCCATTTTACGAATTTTTTGGGGTTTTAATAAATGTTAACATCCTTTTTCGGCGCCATCTAGTGAGAGTTTGGAAAGTGAAAGAATTAATATGCATTTTTCGGAATTATTTCAGCATTTAAATATGTTTTAAACATTTTTTCCTTTTAAAAAAATTATGTTTTATTTATACCTCCGCTAAATTTTTGAAATTGCTACAAATTTAGAAATATTCGGATTTTTTAATTTTATTTAAATAATTTTACTTGAATATTTTTAATTTGGTCTAAAAATATTTTTTTAATTATTTTAAAATTAAATATAATGGTGCTGCCATTTATGCAACGGTTTAATAATTATAAATTAACAATTTTGATTTATTTATTAAGGATAAAGTGTTTTAAAAGAGATATTAAACGAAACCCTCTGTGCGATCTGCAATCACATTTACTCACTTGTTTCTGTGTACTCTTCTTAACCCTTAGACTTCCAGTGGGACACTGTGTCCCAGTGAAACCTAAAAAATTACCACTGGACAAGTCCCTGAAACGCTTGGAAAACCATGTCTGTTTGTCCCACTGGTCTCTCACGTTCATTTGGGATCGTAGTTGACCGTTTGCTCGGTCCAGTTCTGTGACTTTTAGACTTTATTAAAACACTGTGCTAAATTTGATTTAAAATATCCCACAAAAAAAAACTGGTAGTCAAGAGGTTAAAGGGTGTCTCCTTTTTTCCTAGTTGTCAAAATATTTCTAAGATATATACTTAATTTTGTATAAAGTGCTCAAATCGTACTCACAATCGTCAACTTTTAACATATTAGGTAGATTTCGTATAAAATACTACCTATTACATTCTCCCCTATGTTGGAATTTCTGAAAATTTTTTGCAGATCTGCACCGATCATGACCCATAGAACCCAAAACCACCCTCAGTAAAAAACTTTATATATATATCACTTTCTTCTGGACACGATAACTTCCACAATTCTGCACAAATCTCTTCCAAACTGATACATAAAATCAAGGGGCATAAAATCTCGGTCAAGTTCCAAGGGGATGGAAATAGTGAGGGGTTTTGTGAAAAATGAAAAAACACCATAACTTCTTAAATTTTGTACATGTCAAATCAGTTTAAAGTTTTTATTATTTCAAAAAAATTATGTGTCACAGATTTTTGATAAAATTAAAAATGTGCTCAAGGGGCGCAAAAAATAGGGGTTTTTGGGGGGGGTGGGGGAATTCATAACTTCGTCAATTCTCAAAATATCAAATCCAATTAATTTTATTATGAATCTCCTTAATATTATCTATAACTTTTATATTTACAAGTTTTTGATAGGACCAATTCGTACCTCAAAAAAATTTTTTAAACGAAAACAAAAAGGGGGGGGGGGGGGGGGTGAAGAAGAAAAAAATCCATAACTCCGTCAATTCACAACATATAAAATCCCCATGAATTTATAATATATCTTCTTAATATTGTCTAAAACATTTATATAGACAATTTTTTGATAGGACCAATTCTTACAGCAAAAACAAATTAAAAATACATAGCGGTAGAAGAAAAATATCATCTTACTAAGGGTGTATTCAAATCCAAACTTCTTATTTTCTTACTCATTTTTAAATTCATTTTTGCTCTCAAACGCATCCAATTGGCAGATTCTCTTATACAGAAAATATATAAAGTACCGTAATGATCGATTTTTGATAGAGGCATAGTATATTTCAAAAAATGATGTCAAAGTAGGCATTTTGAACAGAATTTCCCGAAGAGATTGTGTTAGAAACGAAAAATATTGTCCTACTGAGAAAATAATTGTTTATAAATCAAGTTTTAATTAATTGAACGAAAAATAAAAACACAGGTCGCTTATAAATCTCTTCAAAAATCACGTCAGCAAGTTTAATATTTTTTCTTTTAAAAATGAATCTGAAAATGTGCCATAAAATTTCGAGTTCTTGAGCATGGAAAAGTATTTTTTTTTTTTAATACCACCTTAACATGATTCTGATAAAAACAGCTATTACATAAAAATGAAATAAAAACTGGTCAAAAGCGGCCAGATAAAATCGTCAAAGTGGGTTTATCTCTAATCATGATTTAGTTTTTGTTGGTGAAATTAGTATAGTTAACTTCGGAATCTACCTCAGCCTGTAGGCTGGGCCGGCAGGGATTTTAAAATGACACATTCAGTAAAGAGTTTAGAAATACTTTGAGAATTAAGAAAAAAAATAAAACTTCTCAAGAAGAGTTACGCAAAAAAAGAATACTATGTTGGAAAGAATTATTTTTTGGCGCAAGGATGAAAATGTTTAATTTTCTAAATGTTCTGCATCACAAATTTATGACTTAAAATAAACCATTTTGCATTTATCCTGTGCATTAAGGATGAGCTATCCCTGTTCTAAGGACATTAACCCATAACTGCTGCGACAGAATAATTAACTGTCGCATAACTACTGTGAGCAGTCTCTAGGACCACTCGATCGACAAATGAATAAAAGGCTGGATTAATACAGCATCAAATACAGCAAGAAAACTACAGCTCTGGCCAGTCTTATATAACAGAGAGCCTTTACAAATAGATTTTAAAAATAGTAGAATAATTTATCCATCAAGATCTTATTTGCCATCCATCATCAGAGAATCAATAGAGATCTTGTTACGCAATGGAAATATTTTCAATGATTCAGCCTCCATGGAGGTCCCTAAAATTTGGAAAGAAATGCTATACAGAATAATGAAACAATAATATAAAATAATTCCCGTTCATAAATTTCCATTTTTAATGTTGCAGTTAATTTCACTATGCTTGTGTTCGCGTGATTTTTGTTTATTAGTTTTTCAATTTGAATTTTTGCGAAAATATTTTTATCATTTTATTTTCTTAAGAATGTTGCCATCTGATGCAATGAAACATGTTGAAATGTATATAAATAAAGGTGTTTTGCCGTTTTTAAATTTATGTTTATCCGTTATAGCACCTGATGTTTTGATGTTTTGAGGTGATTTTTATATATAGTTTATAGACATCATATTTCAACTTATTAAACGGCGAAGCTTTGCTACATTGTTTTGAATGTTTTGGAAAATGTTCATAATCTATGCTTGACGCATGATTTTTTTTCTTTCGTGTTTTTCTGTATATCGGTCGCTCAGATTATTCACGCCTCACGTATTTTAAAATATCATTTTATCTCAGAATCTGTCAGTGTCTGTTACTGAAGTGCTCATTAATAGATAAGATCGTATTCAAATATATTATGAAGACAAAATATATTTTCCCAAATAGTCATCTTGTGAATCTTGCTTCTTAGATAAGTTACAGAGAAAGATATTTGTGACTTTAATCTAAAATTAACCCGACTGAACTGCTTCCGCTCTCGTGTCTGATGTCTGATCTCGATGCCCTTCAAGTAGCTAAAACAACCAGAAATCTTTTAATTTAAGCTCGGATTCCGGAAATCTTAACATAACTTTTTTGTTTGTTCAGCTAGTGACAGCCCCCAAAAATACATATGTTTATCTGCATAATCGATATAAAAAAAGAAACATTATTTTATTACCAAATCATCAAAGAGAAAAGTGATTAAGAATTATTAAGAAATAAAAATAACGTTAGAAAAAAGCACAACCGTTGACAGTCGAGCTGTGAGGTACGCCGCTCTTGCTCTCTGCATCCCCCCTTTTTAATCTACATTTCATTTAATTTTATCTTCATTTTAATTTTTAAGCACTGAGGATGAAGCCTTACAGGCTTCGAAACAGCTGTTTGCGATTTATACACACTCCCATTTGTGCTTTTTACTAACGTTGTTTCCATTTCTTAATATATTGGCACAAAGTAACCCTTCCCCCTTTTTGTATGAATTAAGAATTATACCTTCTTTAAATTCATATAAGGGGCTGTACATAACGTTATCAACTTTTTGGCAATTTTGGCCCCCTCCCCTCCTTACGATATCATTCCTCGAACCCCTTCTCTCCCTCTAATGCTATTGTTATCAATGTCTAAAAATTCTTTTTATTTTAACAATTTTTATTGTTTGTTTTCTTTTTATACGTTTGCAATGATACATCGATATAGCTATATATTTATTATTCGTATACTTTACTGATTTAAATCAAGAGAAGAAGTTAATAAAATATCACTATTATATATGAAATAACTTTGTATCAAATAACACTGAGAAATACAAAATTATTTAAGAATAGCTTTTTGTTACATAATGCATTCAACAGTAATATTGTCTTCTTTTACTCTTGCCCCCTGCACGGAGCACGGGGGTAAGCAGAACTTCTTATAAACGAAACAGGTGGACAACATTCTTCCCCATTTTCTACTAATAAACATAACAAGTATGATTTCGAACCTGGTTTCTCTAACAACGGATTATATACAGTGGAACCCCGATTTAACGACGTTCACGGGACTGCTCAAAAACGTCGTTAAAAGCGGGAAAACGTTAAATCGGGGTTATAAGAAAAACACTATGTATGTTATTTAAAACATCGCCGAAATGATAAAATTAAGTTTAAATTAATTTAATGAAACATAAAATATAAAATAAATCATTTTTATGTAACTAACACATTTTGTTACTTTAATAAGAAATATTTACATTATATTTTAAAACTTACATTATTTTGCCGTAAAAAAATCCGAGAGTTTGGTTTGAATGTTTGTTTTAGATTGCAAAACGCACAATGGCTAAACGCTCAAGCATTAGAATTGCACTCAATTCTTTTTCTTAAGCTTAATGTACTTGAAAAAAACTCTTAGTTTTTTCAAAATAGCTTGGGTTTCGTTGAAAGACGGCATTGATTCAACAACTGCACGGTCTTTTCATCAACGCTTTCATCTAAAGACGGTTCCATCAATTCGGCAATCGGCAATTGTCTCGCTAGTCAGAACTTCGGTTACACATTCTGCATATTCAATGAAATCCCTATCAAGTGCCACTGAATCAAACTCAGTGGAATCTTTATTCCATATGTGATCATAGGCAGAAGGTTCCGATGGGACCTGTGTCTCTTGAAGCTGTGGGAGATGCAGTCTCTTGTAACCTTTTTCCATGCAGGCGATATCAAATGTAGGGCTTCCAACACGTTTATCTTCTTCTTGGATTCGGGTTGGTCACTGGAATTGACACAAGATTCCAACTGAAACAATGTCTTTCGTACAAGATGTTGTCTATAAGCCACTTTGAAGGAATAAATTATCCCTGTGTCACAGGGCACTAACATACTGGAACAATTTGGTGGAAAATATTCTAGGCGCACATTTTTCACTGTTACATTCTTGTGAGCTATGCATTGATCTACAAACAAGATTATTTAACGGTTCTCCAATTGCATTTTCTTATCCTGTTGCCTCAAATAATCTTTTAAAATAACTTCCATGATCCAGGATTTTCTATTAGCTTTGTAACTTGTGGGAAAATTTTTAAAGTTTTTAAAACAACGAGGTTTTTTAGCATGTCCAATAACATGCGGAGCTAGTATTTCGCTGCCATCAGTATTGCAGCACAGTAAAACAGATAGATGATATTCTCCTTTTACTGTGTACTCTTATCTTTAAGGAGATATAAAAATATTCTGCGGAGCATTATTTTCTACCAGAGATGGTAATGCATCCCTTTTCCAGTCATCATAACATTACTGTGTAACTTAACATTTTCGTCCATTACTTCAGGGCCCAACCAGCGGCTAAGAGGTTCTGCTCTCGAAGCTGGCAGGCGGGAGGTGCTGGGTTCAAACCCAATCGCGGCCGTCGGCCTAATCGTTCGGAGTTTTCATGGTTTTCTTCGAGCCATGGATTTCCATGCGTAAATACGGGTTAGGTTCCCTTAGAAAGACCCCACGGAGGGCACTCCCCCCTCGGGCCTATATCCCTAGAGTAGATAATCGGCCGTCAAAAAATCAACCAACCAACCATTACTTCAGGCCAAAGTTTATGCCTTTTTGAAAGATACTGTTTTACCTCCCCCTAAGCCAAAGTAGTAGCTAAGACAGCGCATTTAATAGAATACTATCCCTGAAAATCTTTCAAATTGCATTCCGATGCCAGTAAATTCTGTAAAAAGTAACGCCTGTAGTGTGACTTAAAGTTCTGGATCACCTCTTGATCCATGGATTGAAGCAAGCATGTGACATTGGGATGAAGATAGGCTACTGATATTTTACTAGACTCTAATTCTTCCTTAAGTGTATGAGCTTTACAGTTCCTATAATTGTCTAAAAACAAAATAAACTTAATGTCATCAGACATTTAAAAAATATTGTTTAACAGCTAGCACAAAGTCCTTGAAGAACCAGTTTTTTAACAACTCTTCATTGAACCAGGCACTTGATTGTGCACCATAAGTCACAGGCAAGCGTTTCAAGCCCTAGAATTCTTTGACCTTTCCTATTGCAAAAACTTTTAATTTGTGATATCACCGGATGAATTGGAGCACAGCAGTACTGTTAACCGATCTTTATTTTACTTAAAAATTTTACACTTTTCTGATCCATCAGCAATATTAGAATTTGGTAGACAACGCCACAGAAGGCCGCTCTCGCCTGCATAATAGATTTGACAAGTTCATTTTCAGAAACAGTAGACTTAAATTTTTGAACTGTTCACCACCTACAACATCGGCAGATTTCAGCTCGCCAGAAATATCTAAGTTTTTGATACCATGACGAGTCTTAAAGCTCCTCCGCCAGCCTTCAGAACATTTGCAATCAGTATCAATGTTCAAATCTCGTTGGAACTGTTTAGCTTCTTCATCAACCTTAGGGCCAGTTATAGGTTTACCCTCTGATCTTTCTGCTGAAAACCAATTGCACGAGACCGAATCTAGTTGTTCTAATTTGGATTTTTTTTTAAATTGCCTTTTACTTAGATTTTTTATAGTTTTCAACTCGTTCAAAAACTGTTTCAACTGGTCTTTGTTTTATATCTTAAATTGTAAACGACTCTATGTCATAGTCTTTCATAATAATGTTCTACTTACGCCATTTTCAAACTTCATCACAATTTCTAGCTTTTGAGCCAAACGCTAAGCTGAGAGTCAGATGTTCTTTTTTTTTTTTAAGACACGACATTAACTTTAGGACCCATGTTACTTGCACTCACTATAAAATTATTCGCAAGCTCTAAAAACACCAAAACCCAACACGTGAGTTCGACGTTGATGCATGTGACTATCTTTTTGAGCGTCACTGAATAGTGAAACGTAAACTAAGAGCATAGAGCAGAAACTTAACATGAAACGTAAACAAAGACATTGTGACTGCCTTTGGCCATATGGTGCACCTACAGTCTACACGCATGCTGATACATAATGTCCGGCACGACATATATCCCTCGCTACTTCAATGTTTTGCGATCGACATAACTTTTTTTTTCGAAAGTCGTGCCGGATTATTCAGCATGCCGGATTAGAGGATATTTACTGTATTTAATTTGATTTGATTTTGTTGATTATAGTAAATATCGATTCGAAAGAAAGCAGAAATATAGATAGAAAAGACTCAAAATTCGTCGAAAACGATCAATTACTGTTCGAAAATGTGTTCATTTTCATTTAAGAAAACGACGTTAAATGCGGGAAAGGCATTAGAATGAGATTTTAAAAGCGGGTTTTTTAACATTGTTGGTATAGGAAATTTGTGGGACCAAGCTGAAACAACGTTAAAAACGGGAAAGCGTTATATGCGGGAAGCGTCAAATCGGGGTTCCACTGTATATAGTAGGACATTAAGAATAGCGAGTGTTGGGATATTCCAAATTTTGGAATGAAATGATTTTATAATCACTCAATGGTTTTGGTAATAACTTTAAATTTTTATAAATACAGATAACAGACTAAAAAAATTAAAAATAAATAACATATATTCGTGTAAAAAAATTACCAGAAAAAGAAAATTTTGGTTAGATAAAAAATGATAACGATATCAAAAGACAAATCTCCCCCTTCCCCTAGGGATATCTTACAAATTCAAGTGCCAGACCTCACCTCCGCCCTAAAGTGATAACGTTATATATGTACAGCCCCTAAATTAAATAAGTTTGGAAAAGGGGAGGTGGGTCATCTCCATTTTGAAATAAAAACGCACTTTAAAATTTTCAATGGAAACATCCAATTTTGACATGAAAATAATAATGTGGACTAGATTTGCAGCCTGTTTGAACAGTCCGGTCTTAGCATGATGTTTTTCAATTACACAAAATGTCCAGCTAATAAAAATTGAAAAAACAAGCGTTATTTCTATGAATTAGCTTTCTGTCCCACTGTAAAAAAAATTATGTAACGTTACTCCATAAAATTGGTGCCAACAACAATAAATATAATCTATTATATTGCAAGCATATAATAAATTATATGCCTCCTATATGCCTTTATAAAAGTTTTATGGAATAATTTAACTTATATAATGGTGTAATTTAAACTGATATAACTGGTGTAATTTAAACTGATATAACTGGTGTAATATTACACATTAGTGTAACGTAACATCGATTATATCGGTTAAATCACTCAATAAAATGGAGGCAGCAAGGCTGCCACCAATTTTATGTTAGTAACGTTACATAATTTTTACTTTCTTCTATCTTCAATAGAAGAAAGTATTGTAATCGAAAAAAATTTCAACTTCTGGTTTTCGACGGTTTTACACGTTTTAGGGGTCAGAGATCCCAAAATACATGTTTATAGAAAATGTGTGTCTATCTCCATTGTACCATCAAAAAGTGTATGAAGTTATGCATAGAATTAAACCAAAATTTAAAAAAAAGTTTTTGGCTGTGGCAAGCAGGTTTTCCCTTAATTTGGAAAAAATCCGCCGGAATGGGGCGCTGCAACAGCTATTTTGAATATTGTACCATCGAAAAGTGTATGAAGTTATACATAGAATTGAACCATTTTTGTTTTTTAAGTTTTTGGCTATGGCAAACAGGTTTTCCCTTAATTTGGAAAAAATCTGCCAGAAGGGGGCGCTGTAATAGCGATTTTTGTGCCTTTTTAAATATTGTACCATCAAAAAGTGCATAAAATTATGCATAGATTTGAACCAAATTTTTTGTGTATATTTTTGGCCATAGTAAGAAGGTCCTCCCTGAACTTGGAACAATTTCGCCTGAAGGGGGCGCTATAATAGCGACTTTTGTGCCATTTTCAATATTACACCATTTAAAAGTGTATGAAATTTTGCATAGAATTGAACCAAGTTTTTTGTGTGTGTTTTTGGCATGGCAAGAAGGTCCTCCCTTAATATGAAAATATCCCGCCGGAAAGGGGCGCTGTGATAGCGGTTTTTGTATAATTTTCTTTTCGCAGTTCTATTGTACACCGGCGGCTCGTAAATCGACGAGAACTTCCATCCTGATAAGCCGACTATTCGCTAATAGCTGATAAACAACAGAATAACGAAATACTATTGATCTTAATAAATATCATGATCTCGATCATGACTCGTTTTTACTCAGATTAATTGACTGAAGCAGAAATTTAAGATGAAAGACAAAGTTGATATTGTATTGAAATAATAAAAATGATATATTAACATTCATAACAACATTTTGAAATATTAAAATATATGAGATAGAAGAAAGTTTTGGGATTGGCACATCCAACTAGTGCGGTGACAGACAAATCCTTAAAAGAGCCTGCGTGTAAGTAACATTCTTGGGGTCTTACATTTTCAGCAAAGATTTTAAGAAAATGTTCTACAAGTTTTGCTCCAAATAAGAAATTAAAAGAAAAAAAAAACTGAATTTTTTTTTTTTTTTTAATGTAGAATAAAATGAGATTTCCCCCCAAAAAAAATCTAACGATCTCGTATTGCAAATGTAAAACACATCGGATTGCTACGCCAGCTAATATTTATTAAATCTGGTGGTTTCAAAACAGGATCTGAAATATTTTTCATTTCTGTAATGAAATCCATCGTAACGTCATCTTTACATTCACCAATAAATGCTATACACATTTCCTCTAGCTCAGTAATTCGACTGGATTTATGTTTTCCAAATTTTTAAGGATAAAATCGGGAACACATTTAACAAATCGCTTTTATAAACCTAGTGTTTAATTTTTTCAGGGGAAAAGTATGCTTCTATTCATAAAATGCTGAAATGATTGAATGACACCAGAATTTACAAACAAAATTTTTTAATTTATAAATATTTCAAAAATATTTGAAAATAAGTAAAAGCTTTTCGTCACATACTTAATAAACGGAAAATTTTCAGATAAAATCATATGACGAAATGTAATATTCCACCTTAATTCAATCACAAAATACACACTAAGAACTTTAAAAAGCTAACTGTTTTACTTAATAGGCAACAAAATAATAATAATAAGGATGTTACATGTTAAAAAATATACTTTTTATTTAAATGAAAATGTGACGTAAATGAAAAATTTAATGAAAATGGCGGATATGAACAAAGTGACGTATTAAAATAAAGGGAACGGCAGTTAAATATATTTTTCTCTATTTAAGTTCAATCCAAGGCACTGCTACTTCTACTTTCAGCTATCTTAATAACTTCTACTTTGATCTACCTTTATAGACTCTCCCATTTCAAACGAAGACACGTATTTGTATGAATGGAACAGCAATTAAAATAACTTCTACTTTGATCTACCTTTATAGACTCTCCCATTTCGAACAAAGACACGTATTTGTATGAATGGAACAGCAATTAATAATAAAAATATTCTCTGATGATGGCCGCGGGAATTGCAGGCCGAAAGTGCTAAGTAATTTTAAATAAAATGTTTATTTTTTAACTTGTAAGCATCTATATTATTATAATTTTGTCCCCTTTTAAGTAAAACGGTGAGCTTTTTAAAGTTCATATTGTGTATTTTGGGAAAACTTTCATTCCAAAATTCTGATACCATATGGCATTTAGGGATTAAAATTAAGTGCTCCAAATATGAATCCCGCGCTTCAAGGGATTAAACGGATTGTTAAAGCAAAGTTTTTTAGCACAAAGTAGCGAAAGATATGAAAATGAAACAATTTGCTTATATTGTCGGAAAGGCGTACCATAATTTATGCGTGACATATGAATTTTGTTTCTTTCATTTCAGAAATTTGAACATTGTGTCCTGACACCAGATCCCGAGTGCACATTTTTAGAAGGACGCAACTACAGCGTTCTGCAGCTGCCATATTTTTGTGGACAGGAGCCTCAGTGTCAGTAAGTTTCTCTTTTTTTTATCTTTTTAACTGTACAGTAAAGCTGCCCAAACGGAACCTGTTTATAATGGAATCGGTCCTTAGACGGTGTGTGTGTTGTTTATGACAGCCAATTATCTACACTAGGGATATGGGCCCGAAGGGGTGTGGGGGTGGGGGGGTCTTTCTAAGGGAACCTAATCCGTATTTACCAGGGCTGCGGAGTCAGTAGGAAAAATGGACGACTCCGACTCCGGGAATTTTAACAGATCCGACTCCGACTCTTTTGCTCAAAAACGGGCCCGACTCCGGGAATTTTAATAGGTCCGACTCCGACTCTTTTGCTCAAAAACGGGACCGACTCCGGGAATTTTAACAGATCCGACTCCGACTCTTTTGCTCAAAAACGGGACCGACTCCGGGAATTTTAACAGGTCCGACTCCGACTCTTTTGCTCAAAAACGGGCCCGACTCCGACTCTTTTGCTCAAAAACTGGCCCGACTCCGGGAATTTTAACGGGCCCGACTCCGGGAATTTTAACAGATCCGACTCCGACTCTTTTGCTCAAAAACGGGCCCGACTCCGGGAATTTTAACAGGTCCGACTCTTTCGCTCAAAAATGGACCCGACTCCGACTCCGCAGCCCTGGTATTTACGCAAGGAAATTCAAGGTTCGAAAAAAAAACCACGGAAAACTCCGAACAATTGGGCGACGGGTGCGATTGGGTTCGAACTCAGCACCTCCCGTCTACCAACTTTGACAGCAGAACCTATCGGCCACTGGTGGGTCCTCTGTCTTAGACGGAAAATGCTTTAGCGACAAAGTCCTATTTCTCTCACTATATTTTTTTCGTCGTCTCATTACAGTTCACTTTCGGAAAGCTGCTAAACACGATTGCTAGTTTTAGAAATGTATAACGATGGTGGCAACCAGGGTTCGTAAATATCATGATATTTTCAAAAATATCAAAAATAACCGATATTTTGATGGCTGTACGATATTTCTGGTATATATCCAGTATTTTCAAAATAATCAACTTATTGATGAATATAAATATTTTCAGACCTAATATAAATTAAACATTAAAACATATTGCACTATCGTGAAAACTTAAAAACAGTATCTTATTATTATTATTTTTTTTTTTTCACTTACTAACAAAATTGAATATAAACTAATTCAAAATAGATACAATTTGCTTTTTACACTCACAAAAGACAAACTATAGGATTTAGAATAAAGTTCCAAGAACTCTAAACTAATTTATGATATAGTGATAAAAAATATTATTGATGAATGCACTATTCACCTTAGAACCAATATAGATAAACTGAACCAATTCACATTATCTTCTTTGACTGAATTAATTCTGAATGTATTCATGTAACAAGTTTCAAGAAAATTTAACATTTTACAAAAAATAAATTGTTTTTATTGAAGTTTTTTATTAAACGTTCTCTATCTACGGAACTACTTCGTCAATAACAGTTAAAAAATTAATTTACACTTTTTTTTGATTGAAAATATAAAAAATATATTTAAAACACATATCATCCGATATTTTCAACACAATATTTTGAAAATATCGTATTGATGATTATAAATATTTTCACACCTAATATTTAATTAGAAACTAAAGCATATTGCACTTAGCATGAACACTTAATAAAACAAGTCTAAATGGGGTTTTTCTTTTTCTTTTTTCACTTGTGCAACAAAATTAAAGATCAACTAATTCAAAACAGATACAATTTGCTCAAAAAATAAATATATAAATAAATAAATAAAATGTAACATTTTATACAACAAAAATTTAAACACAAAATAATTTGTTTTATTGAAAGATTTGACATAAATGTAAAAATTATCAAATTAAAGTAGTGTATATATACCGGGTGTCCTAAAAAGGACTGACTGATTTTAAAATTCAATAACTTACAAACGGTGACAGATATTTAAAAATTTCTTGCAGGAGGGTTATGCATAAGGTCAAAAGTTTTATTACAGTGATTTTCGATTTTAGTTCGAATTACAAACAATAGATGGCGTTGTAAGCAATAGTCGCTAAATACAGGCTCGATTTTTGGTCCTTTCTCTTGTTTCATGCGGAAAAAGGAGATGGAAATGTATTATCCGGGCCACGAAGTACGAAAAATCGAGCCTGAATTTAGCGTCTATTGATCGCAGCGCCATCTATTGTTTGTAATTCGAACTAATATTGAAAATCACTGTAAAAAAAACTTTTGACCTTATGCATAACCCTCCTGCAAGAATTTTTTAAATATCTGTCACCGTTTACAAGTTATTGAATTTTAAAATCAGTCAGTCCTTTTTGGGACACCCGGTATATATATATATATATATATATAGGATTTAGTATAAAGTTTCGAGAAAATTTAACATTTTATACAACAAAATTTTAAATACAAAATAATTTGTTTTTATTGAACGATTTAAACACAAATGTAGGAATTATGAGAGCAAACTATTAAATAAATAAATAAAACAAAGTATAGTATTTAGTAGAACCCTGGTGGTAACAACCTGCGCTTTCGCTTTCGATTTTATTGCTGCTACACGACTTCTATAAATCACATAATTTCTATTTTTACCTCATCAAATAGAATCAAAAATGTACTTCCGAATGAAAGTCGTTTGAAATTTTGCACAAAAGTTCAAAATTGACGGAAATTGCTGAAGGGGAATTTAGAACTGTGCTATGCGTTTCCTAACGGATCTAAATTTTAGCATATGTAGTATATATAGATCACATACTGGGTTTCACAAACGAATTTTAATATTTCTCGACCTTAGATAGTAATTCCTGAAATCGGTTTTCAAACGCGTTGAGCGTTTTCTAAATTGTTTACCGAGACATCTTTCTCCTTATTAAAAGGTGAAGTAGTATTGTTAAAGTATTCAGGAAGTGTTGGAGAGTGTTTCATAATCAATGCTTGGTGCATGATTTTTCGTTATTGTTTCGTTTTAGTTTGAAATCATATTAAAATTTGGATTAAAAGCGTGTTGCTTATTTTTTAAAAGTTATGTTTTTGTTTTTTCCTTGTCACATTTTCTGTCTGATAATGGCGACATTTGGCTTCGCTTCTGCGGTGCTGCTTTCGCTTCTGTTTTCTTAGTTTGTACACTGAAACTTCCATTTAACGGAGTCTCGTCATTACTCTTAAATACTTCGTTATGAAGAAAATTCGTTAAATAGAAATCAACTCAAATTCATGAAATTTGTATAATAAAATAGTTCTCAAATCCAAAAGGGCAACTTTCTGACATAAGTTTTAATTTATTTTTGTTCGAAAATGCATGAAATTAGCTGGTGTTGTTGTTCAGAAACTAGGTCATCGAGCTGTTTTTTCCATTTTTTGCAAACGCAATAGATCTTTCAGAAAAGAGTGTCAAAGTACGCGTTTTGAACCGAATTTTCGCGCGAAGGAAGAAAAAGCACTCAAGAGCGGGCGAAAAACGGGTTTGTGACGTGATCCAAAACGCTTATAACTCAATAGATAATGGATTGATCAAAAAAATGGAAAAAACAGTTCGATTCCAAATCGCTTCCATGACCAGGCTTTCCAATTTTATATCTTTCCGTTAAAAAATGAATTTGTAAATGTGTCAAAACGTTTTGCGCTTGTTGAGCAGAGCAGTTAAGAACAGCCTTAAATGAAAAATACACATAAAATGGAAATATTGGGAAAATGCAGGCAGTATTATATAATTCAGGCAATATAATTCAAGCAGTATTTTGTTGTTGTTGTTGTTGTTGTTTTAATGGTTGGTTGATTAGGGTTTTATGGCGCAAAGTCCCTTCAGGGACATGCTGCGCCAAAACAAAGTCGAAATGAGAACAAAACTTGTAAAAAGAAATGACTAATATGAAAAAAACTGTGATTAAATGATTTCAGTAATGATATGTAAAAATGGATTCAATAATGATCTGTATACTTAAAAACATTTAAAAGAGTAAAAACGTCCTAGTTAAAGGACAAAGGTATTACAATTTGACACTCAAATAAATGTAACAGGGATGTGGCAATCAGCAAAGTTTTAAAAGTTTAATTAAACTAAAATGTAATTAAAAGACAAAGAAAATACTTAAAAACTGTAAAAACTCTAAAGTTATGATTGTCTAAAAACCATAGCATAAAATGTTATAATAATACTGTGTATAAAATCAAGTAGGATGACATTCCTCGAAAACAGTATTTTTCCCATCGGTATCCGAGTCATAACTGAAGGAGTCCATAGCCTCCTCTGCATAGTTGAGCAATTGTTTTGAATACTTTATATTAGTGACTGCTGGGCTATGAGGGTTTTTTTTTCTTTTTTCTTTCACAGTTTTCCACTGTGAAGAGACTTGAGCTGAAGGTTTTACTTTCTCTTTTTGTGTGAAACCTTTCTCGTTTGATTTTTTAGGTGGACCAACACCAGGTTTCAGTGACTTGCTTTTGTCTAAAGTTGAAGCTCGCTCAGTAGATTTTTTAGGTTGAATTGGTGATTTTTGTAACCGACTGTGAACGTATTCTATTTTCACAGGTTCTGTTGATGGCTTCCAAAGTTCTAATTTTGGCATAGATCTTGTACAAGCGGTAGACTATACATCACAGGTTTTTTTTTAAGTGCTAGATGATGGTGTTCCAGGTGGACAACTTGATAGAAAGGTGCAATCAGTTTGCGTGCTTATGTGCCTCACGGGTTTTAATTGCTGCTTGAGTAAACTGGAGTAAGAAACTCCGACGGAAGGGGTTCTTGATTCAACAACTTTGCTAGCTTCTGGGTATGAAAGTTTTGGGGTAATTTTAACTGCAAGGATTTCTTTTTCACGTATCCAATTTGGACAAGAGCGAGAGTAGGCTGTATGGTCACCTTTACAATTTACACAGCGTTCAGAATTACTGCAAGAATTACTGTCGTGGCTGACTTCTGCACAACGTGCGCAGGTAACAGAGCCACGAAAAGTAGTGTTTGTATGGCCATAACGCTGGCACTTAAAGCAACGGAGGGGATTAGGGATATAGGGACGAACAGGACAGCTTAAGTAGGCAACCTTAATTCTGGTTGGTAAATTCGGGCTATTGAAAGTGAGGATAATATGCTTTGTAGGAAGCACTTGCCCATTTCGACGGATTGTGATACGACGTGCGTCTATGATATTTTGATCTTTTAAGTTTTCTAGAAGCTCTTCCTTTGTAGAGAAAAGAAGTTCTGGTTCAGATATGACTCCACGGGTTGTATTTAAAGTTTGATGTGCTTGGACAGAAACAGAAAAGGGGCCAATTTCTGTGCAGGTCGAGAGAAGTTGCGAGTGCTTGGCTGAAGAGACCTCCAACAACAAATCTCCAGACTGCATTTTTTTTTAGCGAATAGCCATCTCCAAAAACTGACTGGAATGTTTTACCAATAAGAAATGGTGAAGTTCTTTTAAATGAACTACATGAAATACTGCCAGTACGTTTAATTATGAAAAAACGTGAGAATGAATTGTTCTGTGCAGTTTGTTGCTTTCCACAGGGGAGAGATATAGAAGAGAGTGAAGTTTCTCCATCCATGTTAGAAAAAAAAACAATTCAGACCCCGGCCACACCACCCACTACCGAGCCCAACAAGGGGTGCACATTCGTGCACCAGTGCTAACCAAAGCCTATACGGTCACAAGACACTCCTATGCCAGTCTCCACCCTTAACGAGATGGCTAGTAAGTGCATGATCACTTGATCCCCAGCCAGCGACACAAGTCAGCTGACCAGCCGATTGATGCATACGGGACCAATATGCACCTCCCGTCTACCTGAAGCAGAGGCCAAAGCAGTGTGTTGGTTTCCCTCAACTGCCAGGATCCCCCTTTCCAGGGACACGGGTCGCCACGCACGGCAGACACGTGGGTGGTTTTCGATTCTCCATAAGTCGATATAAACAGGATGATATCGGCTAATGCAGAATTGCCGTCACCTCCGAAGAGGAAATCACAATGAGAGTGAAACAAAGAGGAAAGAAAGACAGGAGAGAAAAGAGGAAAAGGAAAAAAGAAAGATCGCTCAGGTGACCGGGGTTGCGAAGCCCGTGAATACTTAAAGAAGGTATCCGCCTGGGGACTTTTGTTTTAATGGAATGTAGACGCATGAGAAAAATTTTATTAGAATAATGTCTAAAAAATCACATAAAAAAGAGAGGTAAACAAAAACTGAAGCGTAGTGTAACTTTCCTCTTTTTCTCAGTATTTCAAATCCTTAACTTTCAAAATGTCTTTAATATTTCTTTGTTACAGGTTTCTTATAAAAAAAATACACTTTTCATAAAAAGTTTTTCCGCTTTTTTAAGTATCCGAACAGTTCATCTGTAACATTTTCGTGAAACTGGAATCCCCTTCTTCTTGTACCGAAGGCTTTTTGAATTTCTTCTTTTGAATGGAAATGATTAAATAAATAATTTCATTTCCATACTCCGCTGAAATAAATTCATACATACGTCGCAACAACAACCTCCCCGTTTGATTGCTGTCAGGGGCGTCGCCATGGGGGGGTATGGGGGGGGAGCCTCCCCCCCCAATATTTGTGAAGTTGGGAAATTTGAGCTTAGAGTTGGGAAATTCTGGATTTTTTAGACATTATGAAATTTTTATTGTTTTGGTGATTATGTTTCTGACTGAGTACTGTAACAGTAAGCAAGTTAAATTACCAAAAGAAATACAAAAAGAAATCAGCCACACTCAATCTATCATTGTATTTTTCAGTTCTACAAAAATATTATACATCTACCAGACCTAAATTTCTCTACTCCTATCCACCAACAGCTGACTATCCAGTTCCTTTATTTCCTTCAAAACTTTGTTCCTTTCTCAAAAATTTCACCCTTCCTCCCTTTCCCTTTCCAAAAGAGAATCCAGCTATTTTAATCCAAAGGGATTGCAGCTTCTTTTGAAAATTGGAGATCACTTGTAGCACAACAGATAGGAATGTAGTCACCTACTTGAAACACAGCTGGGCAAGAAGATTTGATGAGTTTTCACAAATTGCACTAATTTTGCGATTTTTGGACAATATTTTACTCATTCTCGTGATTTTTTTGCTCCGAAAATTAGTTAACCCTTCGCTGTCAAGACAAAAGCATTATATGAGCAAATGTGAATATATGAAGTCGTTAGTTTAGATAAATTTGCCACATTTTACCTTTATTTGTGTGCGGAAATATATATATGTCCTGTTCATTTATATTTATAGGTGTTTATGAAATTTTAAACCAAAAGTCCAGTGTTGTGTGTTTAAAGCTGTTCTAAAAAATGACTATAAATCTTAGCACGAAAGAACCCTTCATAATAGGAAAAGAGTTTTCGTGCAAGATTTTGGAGCATCTAAAAATCCAGACGAGGATGAAAAAGGTAAAAAAGTGGATGATTTGAATTTGGAACAGAAGTATGACCATGAAAGCAGTCCATCAACTGAAGGAAAAAATCGACATACAGGTTGACATAAACACTGACAGGTTGCACTTGAATAAAATTTTGAAGAAATAAAGATTTCCTTATAGACAAGTTCATAAACAATTATGAATATTAGGATGTGACTGAAGAAGCTGACTTCTGAAAGCACCGTGGGAAAACGGTTTCACCAAATGGAATAGATAAAAATAATAGCATAGTAATGGACATTGATACACATAAGTTTTACAGGGAAGAGTTATAAGAAATACAAGAAAATTTCGGCAATTTAGCAATGGGCTTAAATTACAATGTTTCCTATATCAGGAGAATGTTGCACCAATACATTCCATATTTAAATTACAATTGTGCAAGGCAAATTTGAGTATCACTAACTTAGAAAAGTTAATAATGTTTCCACCTGGATATGAGAAACCGGATCTACATGACTTGCAGAGTCAAATAGAAATAAACCAAATCCCAACTCACATAAGAAACCTTTTACTTATGCCATGAAATTCAAAGACTATTTTGGTCACACTGTCAAACTATATACTCGTGCCTTAACATTCACAGCAGCTATCTTTTTGGCGTTGCATTTAATGAAAGGATCTTTAGTCAAATAAAAATTAAAAAATATATATATTGCAAGCTACAATGAGGTCTGACAGACTTGACAGCCTAATGCTTTTAAAATGTGAAAATGAAATAGTGGATTTTATTAAACTGGACGATGTTAGGTTAGCTTCACCAGGGTTAGCTTCTTTGAAGACCAAAAGAATTGATGTTAAACGAAAACAATTTGGATGTGCCAATCCCAAAACGTTATTCTATCCCATGCATGTTAATACTTCAGAATTTGCAATCACAATGTTAAAATTAAATAACAATTCTATGCCCATAATAATGAATTCTAAAGGTTTAATTATATGCATTTAATTTATAATTCGTTTAATTGTGTGCATTTAAAAAGGAGATAGTAGCATCGCATTTTTCAAACAAATCATTGAATTTCGACACCCATGCTCTTAGATGTCTGCAACCAAAATTCTAAACCCAAAGAGCTCAAAAGGGATACCTTTGGACAGTATACACCCAAGACCAATAAGAAAGTGTAACCGAATATGAAGTTTGACTAAATTTCCGTGCATTAGTTTTTCAGATATAGCTAACGCGAAAATCGTGAAAAATGCTGCACAGCAGTGCCACAGTACAAAAACCTAATAAGCACTAAATTATGTCAAGGTTTAGCAGAATATGAAATTTGATCAAATTCTGTGCAACAGTTTTTGAGATAAAACTATCGCTAAAATCATGTAAATCGTGAAAAATACAGCATAGCAGCGCCACCTTTTGGGTAATTTACACCAAAAACCAATCAGCATTAATTTTTATCAAGGTATAACTGAATCTAAAGTTTTATAAAATTCTGCGAATTAGTTCTTGAGATAGAGCACTCACAAAATTTGTGTCACATTCACACAGACAGACATTTTCTAAAAACAGTCAAATCATGTTCAGGACCTTCTAAAACGTATCAAACCGTCGAAAACCAGTTGTAGATTTTTTTTACGAATTCAATACTTTCGTCTTGTGAAGATAGAAAAAAGTAAAACGCGTTTTTGTTTTCTATTAAACAAACCAATAATTAGAATTTTTATGTTTCTAGTTTCAAAATTTTTCTTTGGGAAGGAATTTTTTATGCATAAGCTTCATTATCATTATTACACACTTTAGTTAAAAGTTGGAGGAATTTGTTTCAAGTTGGGAAATTTTCGAACTCTCCCCCCCGAAAAAATATCTGTAGCTACGCCCCTGATTGCTGTACACGCACAAAAGTGGAATAAACTTCATTATATAGAATATATTTTCCGTAATATGGAGATTAATTTACAGGTTAATTGTGTTCAAAGTCAAGGTGCAGCAGAAAATTTCGTTAAGTAGAAAACTTCAATAAAGGGAAGTTCGACTGCATTTAAGAATATATTTTTTTGTAAGCCGTCAAAGAGTTATGACATTTTTCATTTTTGATTATAAGTACTTTTCTTTGTGGTATTTTCCGATTCCCATGCTAAAATAATTCTTTTTTTTTTCTTTTTTTTTTTTAAATTAGGTTTCTGAATGATCCATGGGCACTCAACAAAGCTAAGCAAAATATAGAACAGTATTATGCCGTTGTGGGAACACTGGAGCAGATGAACGTAACACTACAAGTGTTAGAAACAGTATTGCCTCAATTTTTTGGAGGAGCTTATAAAGTGTATCATAGTTTAGGTAAGAATTTTTACTCTCTTTTATTACATGCTTTCTTTAAACTTACAATTACATTTGTATGTGGCAGTTCAAATCTTTTGACTCATTTTTCACCCACTTCCTCTTGACATAGAGCTTTGAAATTTAGAGTATTCCTAAGAGACAATACATGTATTTGTTAATGGCAGGATTAGCACAATAGCGCCATTTTTGACAAACTTGGCGAAATATCGCCAAATTTGGCGACAAATAAATTGCCATATACAGTGGAACTCCATTTATACGTTACCTGGGTTGAACGTTGCCCTCGGTTATACGTTTCAACTCAGTGGTCCCGGTCGTTTGCCATTAAAAATTAACTGAGTTATACGTTTTTGAGTTATGTTTCCCTCAATTATACGTTACGTTTTTGCATTTCCGGATGAAAATTCGTCTCACTTTTACGTTTTGCTGAAAATAATTTCAGAATTTTTAATACACCCTGCCTTCCGCTGTTTCCGATTGTGATGATTCCACTCATCATTCGATGCCAATTTTGGAGCTGCTCTGAGGACTTTTTGACATAGTAAAGCGGTTCGTCAGGAGTTCAAGCAATAACTATAAAGCGGCTACATTATTAACAGAAATGCAAAATTTATTGTTCAGTGTCGGGAGAAAAGAAACAATTCAAGATTAGTGATTATTTCAATAAAATTTAAGAAACTGCTGAAATGTCTTTTGATAAATGATTTACATGCCAAAGCAATTCCAGTGATCTCTTGAGTACTCTACATGTGTAAAAAATATTTTTAATAAAGCTTTTATGATAAAATAACTTCATGTGTACTTTTCAATTGTAACTTTGTTTTTACTCTGTTACATTTCCGCGAATTTATGTCATGGTGCTTACAAAACTTCAGTTTTTGATATTCTTGACTTTCGGATCTCGGACTTTCATGATATATTTTAAAAAATGGTTCCGATAGACCAGTAAATGAGTTGTACATTTTACTGAGTTCTACGTTTTGTTGTCCGGTCCCGAGCAAAACGTATAACTGGAGTTCACATGAAGCCAACTTGGCGATAACTGGCTAATTTGGCGAAATTACCATATCTACTTTACAGTGCATTAAAAATATATATATATTCTACTTTTTGGTGAATTTTAATGAAAGTATGTTTTAAAAAAAAGTTTTTTACATTATATTTATTTAACTGAACTTGGTTTTTATATGTAAAGATTTTGTAATCGATTTTTAACACACTTATTGATAAGCAAGAATTATAAAAATTACGTTCACATGTTTTCGATGTCAATACAACATTTTAATATTATCAGAAATTAATTATAAATTAATACATAAATTTTAAGGCTTTTTCTGTTAGCCCAAGACATGTGATAAATCGCCAAATATTCTTTGTAATGCATACAATTGTATAAGAGTAGAAACAACAATGGATTTAATGATGCGCCCAATAAACGCTCGCCAAAATAGGCCAAATGGCTGTGATACTGCAACAGTGAAGTATTTTAAGCCTAAAGAGTAGAAAACAAAGTATTGAAGACTGTAATATTTCCTTTTTAAAAAATACACTTTTATCAATTAATAGTTTAATATTAATTTACGATTACATGTTGAGAAGCTAATTTAGAAATCCTAAAACGATAGTTAAAATATTTTTCTTTCCCATTGCCTTATCTTAAAAAAGAAACACAGCAAAAAAATATGCAGTTTTTAGTAAATTCACTTGCTTGCATTTTTTACAAAGCACACAAAAAAGTCGTGAATTTTTCATAATTTTTCATATTTTCATAATTTTTCATAGAGTTCGGTGCCCATGCCATATGAATGCATTGTAAGGGAAATTTCTGCATTGTAACGGGAAAAGATATGAATTACGATCAGAAAATTTGACGTGATTTTCAAGATGAACATGAAATGCTTATAAAAGAGTGTTTATTTTTATTTTTTTACTTTTATAATTTTTTAAGTAAAACTTCTATCAGAGGATAATAATGAAGCCGAATTATAAGAAGATTCTATAAACGTTTGTTTTTAGAATCTTTAGTAATTTAATGATGAAAAAAAAAAATGTTTACTTTTTTTTTTTTTTTTTTTAAGTATCTCTGAAAATAATTTATCTCGAAATATTCATGTACATTAATACAGAGGGTGGCACAAAGTCCCTGGCAAATTTTTTTTAATTTAATGTAAAATCAAGTAATTGAAGTTTTTTTTTAAATAAACTAGAGGTCTGCACGGGCCGGAATTTCCACGCCCGGGCCCGGCCCGGCCCGGCACGGTGTAGAAATTAAAAGTTCGGTCCGAACCCGGCCTCACCCGTTTATACTTTCACTGTTCACGGTACTACTTGATTAACCCGTCGACCAATTTCGCCAAATTATATAAATCGCCAAAGCACTCGCCAAATTATACAAATTGACATCATTTTTATTTTAAATAACGAAAGAACAAATAAATTAGTGCAACATTAATAAAAATAGAAATAAAACGTTGAAATAAAAATAACTTGATGACGTAGACACGTGTAACTTCTTAAAGTTAACTTAATGTGACATTTACGATCAACCATTATTGGCATTTAATCTTATAATTTGGCGAATGATAGATTTTTGGTCGACGGGATAACTAAGTAGTACCAAAAATACATATGTCAATCGCTGTTTTCGTCTTTGATTAAGTAAAATAAGTTAAACATTTCAAAATAAGCTAATATAAAAGGAATTAAGTAAACAGAATCTTTGTCTCCTGGTATTTTTTAACAAAGCGAAAAGAAAGTTATTTTAAATAAGGCATTTTAAATTAATCGTTTTTAATCTGACGTAATTTTGACCAAACTATTCTTTCTCTTTTTAATATTCACGGGAAAATACTTGTGTTAGAAATGAAATATTATTTGCGCTTTCCTAACAAAAATAGTTGAAAAGTATCCTCTCAAAATATCAAATAAATGTCTAGCGCAATTTCTAAATTTAAACCGTTTTGCAATATTATTTTATGTTCATTTTATTTAATAACTGTAATGTGACGTAAATATGACGTAATTTCTCCTATTTAAGACTTCTAACGCATGTTAATGAATTTATTATTTTACAATATCCTTTGTCTTTTAAAATTCACGTGTAATTATAGTTCTATGACGTAATTTTTAATAAGTTCCTGCTTTTTGTACATAATTATTTAATTCTAATTCCAAATGTTTTTTTCTGTTTCTAATAGTCACGTGTAAATAATTCTTTAATTTATTTACACGTATAATTATATATATATGTATTTTAAGCAAACATTATTGTTTCCGCTTTTGATACAGTTGGCAGCAGTTTGAATTAATATTACTTTCTAAAATCTGTTAAAAATATCTCTAGAAATGCTGAAAATTTAAATTTAAAATAGAAATAAAACCTCAAAAAATTAGTTAAATTTAAAAAAGAAAAACAGTCTGCACACCGGGAACTTCAAACGTATAAAATGATCTAAAAATGATTAAATTCCCATAAATAGTTTTTGCTCCTATAAAACTTTTTTAGTGGAACGATTTTGTCCAACTTTAGCATTAAATATCTCTTAAAATAATACTTCGATTTGAAAACTGTCTGCATCAGCGTGTTTATCAAACATTTCTGTATAATACTACCGATTTTCATATTTTTGTATGCATTATTTTTCTTAATATTAACGAAGAAAGACCTCCGGTCACAAAAAATTCAAAACCGGCGGCGGCGGTGACAGCGGTAGTTACTTTTTTTTAGAATAGAGAGAAAATTTATAATTGAAGAGTGTTTTTTTTTAAATTTATAACTGAAAAAAAATGAGAAAGTAACTGAGAAAAAATTTATAACTGAGATGATAAAGGTGGTAAGTGACACAATCATCATTTTGAGAAAACACATTTTGAATCACTTTTATCAACTAAATTACAATTATTATTGTCAAATGCATCCTTTATCAATTAAAATCTCTCTGAGTATTAGGTTTTTCAAAATAGTAATTTAAGAGATGGTAGATGACCATTGATTATCTTCAAATCATTTGATTAACTCATTCCCCCCTCACATACCACCTTTTTCATCCGAGCTCTTCATTTATCAGTTAATGTGAAACTCAATATTTGTTTTACAGGTGTTCATCAGAATAAAAATTTGCACAAGGAGCAAGTGAAGGAGGAAATAAAAGCTCTGTTGCGAGCTAACTTAACAGCAGAATATGAATTGTACCATTTTGTTCAACAGAGACTTTTCAGGCAGTATAGGTCACTGGTGCAAGAAAGACACAAAACTAAAGATGATGACTACACAGAAATAAGCAACTACATGGATTACAAGGAATTCAGTTTCTTAAACTAATTATTTTTTTTAAATGAATCTCGAAATATATATATATTTTTACTATGTATCAAGTCAATGAATATGGTGTGAATTTTAGAAAAATTACAATATATCATATTCATTTCGATATAATATTCCACTTAAAAAAAAAAAAAAATTAAAAAAAATTAGACTTGTTTTCCAAAACGAAAATCTCTATACAGTTTGATAAATCTACTTTTATTTTTTATTTTATAAAACTATAGATAAATCTTTTTTTTTTTTTTTTTTTTTTTTGTAAAACTCCATAAAAATAGAGTCAAAACACTGTATTAAACACTAGTGTCGTGAAAGAATTTTTCACCTTGTTATTAATAAACAAGATAACATACTTATAACTACTTAAAAGGTGACTCAAACATATAAAAATATTATTTAATGCAATCCTGAGATCTTTCGAACACACACGCATTCATTTTCAAAGGGAAAAAGATGACTGACTGAATAGAAATACATAAAAAAATGTATTTCTATTCAGTCAGTCATCTTTTTCCCTTTGAAAATGAACGCGTGTGTGTTCGATAGATCTCAGGATTGCATTAAATAATATTTTTATATGTTTGAGTCACCTTTTAAGCAGTTATAAGTATGTTATATTGTTTATCCATAAAAATATATCTACTATAATTACATTGGTATATTACAATACTTATGTATACAATATATTGAAAGTACCTTTAACTTTAACAATCATTTTCGTGTTAAATATAGTTTACTATGCAATTGGAATGTAAATTGATAATTCAGTGCAAAAATCTCAGTTGTTGAAATTTTTCAAATTATCTTTGTAAAAAGAAAACAACAACAACAACAACAAAAAACAATGCAAATACTTGCTAAATGCCTGAGACAATAACAATTTACTGTTTCATAACACAGGAGAATTATTATTCTTATACATTAAATTATTCGTAGATTATCAAACTATCTGTTACATAACAGAAAAATGTAGGCATGGGTCTTCTTTTTTTAATTGAATCTTAGTATATGTTATTGAAAATAATTTATGTACAATTATGTATAAATTATTTGAAGTTCACAAGAAAATCAATTTCTGTTTGATAAATTATAAGACATATTATTCACAAGTCATCATAATAGTTAAAAAAACTGTAAATTTTTGATAGTATAGGGTTGATTGTGTTATAGATAAACATACTGTACCTTTGTTCAGCAGGATTTTATGAAGAGAGTTATAATTATTTTTTTATCTCAAAGATAATTATATTAAAAGCCCTTTTGAAGTCTCAAGATATTTTTTGCTCCAATAGTCTTGATAATATTAATAAGAGGATATATACATTTCTGAGAAATTAATCTCTAAGGAATTAAAACAATATTCAGATGGTCTTTGATTCAGTAAATTTTTATTATCTTTACTTTTATTAAAGGATATTATGTGCACAGCAAATCTATCATTTGCTCAATAATGCACTAAATTGAATAAATGCAAGGAAATAGATAAACAGAAGCTGAATATGTTGTGAGTGTTATTTGAAGTAAAAATCACATTACATGGTTTTATAAGAATATTTTTGTACAGATTTCAAAGGGTTGAAATACACAATACACATTGGTGTTTAAAGAAATTTGTGATTGGCTTATGCAAGCAGCTTTTACATTAAAAACTCCAGCGTTTTAGACTGGGTTTTTATCGCCAGAAAAATTACAGATATTACTGTGTAATAAGTAATGAAATTTCTGGTGTAATTGTGTGATTTATTTCAAAATACTTTAGCTATTTTTAAATAATTATGTATAGCTTTTTTATGGAATAAAATTGGTTTTTTGGCATAATTGTATATTTATTTAAAGTACATATTCTGTCACACAATGTCAGATGCACATTGTTTGACAAATCTATTATATCATGATTAGGGATGCACCGAATATTCGGTATCTATTCGGTATTCGGCCATGTTACCGAATATTCGGTTTGGCCGAATATAAAACTATTCGGTATGCCGAATATTCGGCTTGACCGAATAGTAAATTATTTGGCATGCCGAATATCAAAATATTCGGCCGAACCGAATACTTAAAAAAACTTTTAAAACATATTTTTTAAAACCTTATACAACTTTTACGTTTAACAGCCAACTTATAAACATATTCAGAATAATTAGAAACAGAATCATATTTAAAAAAAAGAGAATGTTTTTACATTATTTATTTGTTGTTTGTTAAGTATTATTTAAGAAAATTAACCAATCATGAGGATTTTCATAGGAATTAATTATGTCCAAATGCAAGTTCCTCAACATCGTCCAGTAAATAATCTGTTTCTTGCTAAGATTTTAAGAACAACGTTTACAATCTCTGAAAATGATCGCCCACTCCAGACACCGATCTAGGATGCATTTAAAAACTTCCTTGCTTAATCAAAGGGAGTAGAACAGTTATTCTTCCTAAGTTGTCGTCACCATATAAAATTTGAATCGATTGTATTATTTATTAACTTTAATCTCTTCCTGACAAGCAAATATATGATCCCGTACAATTTTTCTTCCAATTTTTTCACAATTTCTCTTTGATATTAAAATGTTTGTTTTATAATTTAAGAAAATTTTATTCATTTATTTTAATTCTCAGAAAAAGCCATGAAATTTAAAATTTTATTAATTAAAATTTTTTTTATAACTATCCTCTTCTTAAATAACTCAAAGCAGATTTTTTTCAGCATAAAGTTTACTTGAAAAAAGCTCTTGTTTATTAGAATAAAAGTTTGTTTTAAATATTATGTAAAATTGTTTTAAAATTTAACATTTTAATGCCTTTAAACTTTAAAATATAAAAGTATTCGACAAGCCGAATATTCGGTATTCGGCCTAGCAGTTACTATTCGGCTAGCCGAATATTCGGTATTCGGTATGCCTGTTGGCCTAATATTTGGTATTCGGTATTCGGCCAAAATCACTATTCGGCGCATCCCTAATCATGATCCAATCAATAAAAATATTTTTGATGTTGAATATGTAAAAATTTATATACAAATAATATGAAAACAGAATTAACACTGTAAAATTGCATATATAGTGAAACCCGGATTTAATGTTATTCAAGGGACCATAAAAAAATGAAGGTACTGTATATATATATATATATGTGTGGGAAAACATTAAATCGGAGCAAGACAAAAACAAAACTCTGAGCATAAAATAAAACCTAATTTAGGTAACATTCCTTTTAATTCTTCATTATGTTTTCACGTCAGTTTTCTAAATTATGATTTAAAGCTCCTGTCCGTGCCGGCGAAGGCACTCACGAGCTAATGCTAATCCTATGGGGAGGGATTTTTCTAATGTCTCGTTTGCATTTCGACATTTTTAAATAATTTTTTTTGCATTGGATAGCCGAGGTCAGTTTCTACATCGCATTTTTTTTTACTTTCTCATGACATCGCGGTGCTTAAGGAGTGCCGACTCGGCGTGCAACGCCGCCGCGCGTAACCTCCAACTAAATATGAAGAAGAACTAAGATGAATTTCGAAACAATGCACGGCCTAAAAGTATAATTTGGAAGCTCTGGTGGAGACCCTAGGGCCATTCCAGAGTAGGAAGCACGAGGTTAAATATAACCTCCAGAAAAAGGGGCGCATAAGGCATCCAAGAATTTTTTTGGTTGCCCTATACTTCGATGTCACTTCACCGACTGGCGTCGGCAAGATCGGAGAATGTAAAGGTAGTAGGGTACCAACGAGCACAGGAAAGCTATAGCATAAGGTAGCCAAGCCTATCTATCTCTAAACCTTAAAAAAAAGGGGGGGGGGGCACAGAGCTCACTAATTTACATTTTTACTTTCTCGATTTTGGTCGGAGGTATTTTTTAGAATGACACTTTCATTTTCAGAACCGGTTTTGAAAGTGAAAGTAACTTTATAAAAAATATCTGCGACCAAAATCGAAAAAGTAAAAAAAGTGCGCTGTAGAGACAGACCTCGGCTATCCATTGCAAAAAAAAAATTATTTAAAAATGTCAAAATGCAAGCGAGATATTAGATAAATCCCTCCCCATAGGATTAGCATTAGCTCGTGAGTGTCTTCGCAGGCAGGGACAGGAGCCTTAAGGAAATCTGTCACTTTATTTTGTGTATTGTTTTTAGCAGCAACACAACAAATTGTAATAAGTTTAACTAAAATAATTATCAATTTACTAAAAAGGTGCTTAAAATTTACTTACTATTCCATTGCAAATGATCTGGTCTTAAAAACTTAAAACCACTGATATTAAAAAAACATATGTAAAGAAAGATGTTAAATTAACCACGAGATCTTTCGATCACAAATGTAATCATTCTCACGGGGATAGCTTTACTAGTAAAGGTAATATAGGTGCTAGTAAAGCTATCCTCTTGAAAATGATCACGTTTGTGATCAAAAGATCTCGGGGTTAATGTAACATCTTTCTTTACATATGTTTTTAATATCAATTGTTTTAAGTTTTTAAGACCAGTTCAATTTGTAATGGTAAATAAACTTAAGCACCTTTTTAGTAAATTGATATTTATTTTAGTTATATTAATGCAAGGTGAATGTGACATTCTGCTCTAAATTCTTTTTGAGTTTTTCTATCGCATAATATGTTTATCACACGAGTTTTCTAAATTATGCTTTAAGGAAATCTTACTTTAATTTGCATACTGTTTTTAGCAGCAACATCACAAATCACATTCTGAATGCAGGAATTAGTAAGCTTGACAGTAAACAAAAAGTAGAAAAAATAATTCATACTTTCAAAATGTTACTTCTGTTTAAAAAAAAAAAAAAAAAAAAAAAAAATCCTTGTAATATATGTTTTTTTCACGTCATCATAATCTACAAAAATATGTTTGAATAACTTTTTTTGATAAATGTTCTTTCACTTTCGGAACTGGTTTCAAAAGTAAAAGTACCCCTGTGAAAGTGAGTTTTTTTAAGGTTTTCTCATGGCCTTCAATAACTGAAAGAAATGCTTTCACTGTTTGAATGGTTTCTGTCAAAGAAGGAATTCCATATTCCACTATGGCAGAAAGACATGAGTTATGTTTTCCAGTAATTCTGAAAAAGGACTTCAAACAGAATGTCAGGAGAGACAAGGGATATCCCACAGCCTCTATACAGGGGTAGGAAAAATTACTTTTTTATTGTAGCGAACTACAACTACTTTATCAAAAATGCAGTTAACTACAACTATTTGTTCTAAAACATAGCAACAACAAATTATTTTTCAAAAGTAGTCACTACTTCTAAAAGTAGCTACTTTCAGATTGTCAAAAGATTCAATTTACACGCGAAACTGAAGACACAGATATATTGCAGCAATCCCTCGTTATTTTGCATCTGCTGGGAGGGTTCCCAGCAAAACATGACTGGCAAATTCCCTGACCAAATCTCAAAAAATTCCCCGACTTTCCATTACCAAATCTCAAAGCATTCTCTGACCAAACAGGCATACAACAAGATTTGCTACTTATTTTCACAATCTTTTGTCAAAATTACAGATTTTTTTCTGTGATCGTTCTTCATGATTTTTTTTTTTTATTGTTCAATGAATTTCGTGATTTTTTCCCCCGAGACTATTTGATGAAATTGTAATTTTTCAATTTTTCTCCAAGACTTTTTAGAAAATATTTGTAAATTCCCTGACTTTTTTTTTATATTTTGAAATTTCCTGACTTTACCTGACTACTTCAAAATTCCCTGACTTTCCATGACACTGGGAACCCTGGGGGTACAATAACAGAAGTGCAATTTGTCTGAGTGCATTAAAAAATTAAGAAAGATAAAATACAAGAAGATGTTTTGTGTTTTTCCTCAAAATGTTAGTTTATACATATATTAAAAAAATTTTCTTAGTGCATTAAGAGAGATACATAATACAATCAATATTCAAATACAGTTACTTAAAAATATCTGAAAAGACTCAACTTTCCAAAGACTTTACAGAACACTGCGGATTCAAATAAATAGTGATATAACAATGTTAAAGGCATAATAATGAATAAATTAAAAAGTGCTGCCAGCAAGAAAATTATTTCTTTTGCTGATTAGTACTACTTTGATTTACACTGCAAATGTCAATGAGAAAAACACATGACTCCAAGCATCCTATATGCAG
Organism: Maratus speciosus; assembly: GCA_963932465.1. NCBI lineage: Eukaryota > Metazoa > Arthropoda > Arachnida > Araneae > Salticidae > Maratus > Maratus speciosus. The sequence goes on from OZ010798.1 coordinate 417,435,460, forward strand.
CAGCTGAGATTCTCAAATTGATGAACAGAACAAATTTTGCCCAAAAAAAGCAAGTTTTAACCACATGATTTGTAGAATGGCACATTTTTCCCTCCCTTAAGTAGCATTAAAAGGTAGCGTGGATTTTCGCTACAAACCAGAGCATAAAATAACATATAAAGTAGGCGTGTCGCCCAGTGACAGGGGATGGTGCTGGCACTTTTTAAATAAAAAATAGGGCAATAGCATAAGTACATGCGACTCAGGAGATGATAAAAGTGGCCACAGTTGTCACAGAAGTAGAAGAAAAAACAGTAGCACAATTACGAAATGCTGATTGTTTTGATAATCAAGTAGATGGTTCTGTTGAGAAATATGGGCTTGATAACAAGTTTGTTACAGCACAATATATTACAGAAGAACGAGGAGTGAAATCAGTTTTTCTAAGAGAATGTAAATCAAGTATGCGAAGAGCACAATGCCTCATGGATTTTGTCAAGTTTGTATTTGACAACTTGGGCATTGAGAATGTTGCAAAAATTTGACAGGCTGGGTAAAGTGCAAAAATCAACAAATGCAGCGGCCTCTGGGTTCATATGAAACACTACTTAAGAATTGTTTTGTGTGTTATGATTTGCTAACAGGTCCAACTTAACTATGTCAGATTTGGAATGATTAGTTTTCGAAATTCAGCATTGGAAATTAAATATAAAATCAGTAACAACATTTTATAGAATATCTGCTCTATGTTTTACTTTTAAATAGCTTTCGTTGAACACTTAAAAAACTTACTAAACGCAGTATGGCACAATTTTCCTCTTATGCAAAAGCTTTGGGAAAATATTGTGCACCATCGACCGACTCATCCAGAACTGAACAAGCTTCTGCTCGCGGATTCTGCCGATTATGCATGAACGATAGTAAACAAAAACACCTGACTTTCCTAATGTTAAATCTTCTGAAACACATTGAAAAAAAAATCAGAAAGGCAGTCACAGGTCTTTCATTACACTGCCTGATATTGAATTGTCAAAGAAAGTTTTTACGAATGATTTGACTCTTATCAAAGATAGGTGTTATTTTGGTGGATATCGAGAACAGTTGATGGAAATAAATGAAGTCACTTATGCTCATATTTGACCATCAACATTAATCTAAAGAACTCAGTAGAACACTCAAATGGTATTCATCATTAATTTCATTGGACTTCGCCTTGATCAGGTTCAATCAGATTTATCATGAATTTCATTTGAGCATTCAATCAAGGTTTTTTAGGATGAGGTAAATGGTGAATATGAGCATAACAGATCTGAAAGTGATTCGGATATTAAAGAAAATCCTCACAAACGTAAAGTTAACAACTCTTTAGTTTCTACCAAGAGATGGTGGTCTACAGTGAGAAAAGAAACTGTATTGAATTGTAAAGAATTTGTTTCCAAACATTCAAAGAGGATCAGATGAGAGCTTCTCCAACAGAATAGATCATAGATGATTTCTTAAATGCAAGAAGACCAATAGAGGTTGCTAGTGTAGCCGGTCTTGATCCTTTTATTTGGTTGGATTTGGCAATTGGAGTTGTCTTGGTTTGATTTTACAATTGGAGTTGTTTTGGTTTGATTTTACTGATGATGTAACGGCTTTGAATGCAACTGAAGAGCTTCGTTCTTCTTTAGCCATCACCTTATCGACAGTAAGACTCTATTCCTACTTTAAAAGCATCTCAATTTCACTCAGTTTTCAACAAAAGGGTGTAGTCATATGTTTCTTTTAAATCTCACAGTGTTGTCGCACAAAGAGCTGCATCCATACATACAACACTTAAATCCAACAAACAGTTGCTACCATAAAAAAAAACTCCTTAATCTCAAGGATCTTCATCGCTCTTAATAGAAGTACGAGCAAAGGAACAAGGAGGAAAATTCCTGACAAAAAAATCTATTAGAATCATGAAATTTGTCAAGAAGAAAACGTCAAAAGGAATCAAGAGGAAATCTATCAAAAATTCTTCGCTAAAAACTAACTTGTAAAAAAAAAAAAAAAAAGTTAACGATTAATTATTATTGTAGCATTTCGGAAATATTATTACAAATTTACTAAAGTTTAATTTTTAATACATAAAGTAGAAAATCCGTTTCCTTGCCTGTTTAATTTCATTGTTTACATTAGACAGTTCATTGTATAAAAATTTTAACCATTGTAATTATTGTTGTAGCATTTTGGAAATATTTTATCGATAGAGATTGATTTTTTAAAACATAAATAGCAAAATCTATCTCTTTGTTTAGTTTCACTCTTTGCAAAATACACTAACTTGTAAATGTCAGAAGATGTTTTTACCACTATAATATAATCATTATTGATTTGGCATTTTGGAAACGTTATAAAACTTAACATTGTAATTTAATTTTTCATTTGATGCTTTTTAAACATCAAGAAGAAAATCTGTTTTCATGATTAGTTCCACTTTGGGTCTAAAACTATTACTGTACTATTTCACACAAAAATATTCAATGATTCAGATAAAATTTATTTTTCAATTTCAGAATTTACTCCAGGATTCAATTAACTAATTAGTCTGATGTATTACGTTTATGAAAACAAAAACCCACTAAACAAACTAATAAAATGTTAGCAAAATTTCAATATGAATTTAGATGATAATTTTCTTACATAAAGTCTAAATTAGGCATGTAGATTAGGATATTCAATGTTATGTTTGGTCCACTTTGGATAGACTGGGAGGCAGCTGCACAAACCATCCCCTCATCGAGTTGATGGCTGAAATTCCAGAATTAGTTTGCACTCGATAAAATGCAACTGGTCTGCCAAATCCTATGTTGATGGAAAACACATGCATACCCGATTTTAGTGGCTGACTGGTAGGTTTACCTTTGTGTTTTCCTGCTCCCAGTCTCCGATGTTTTCATGCCTTTGGGTGCAGGAAAATACAATAACCAGAGAACAGAAATTCTGCTTTTTCAGAATTTAGTGTCGCCCCCGGTATTTCCATTACTTCAATTTCTTCTGATGGACTGATGGCTTCTATTTTATGAAACAGCCATTATAATTGAAGCGTTAGGTGAAGATGAAAGAGCAGTCGTAAAAAGTTAGAACTCTGATTTTCTGGTCAGAATGGAAAAAAAAATGGCCATAATTTTTTTTTTTTTTAATTATGGCCATTTTTTTTCCATTCTGACCAGAATGTCAGAGTTCTAACTTTTTATGGCTGCTCTTTCATCTTCACCTAACGCTTCATTTATAATGGCTGTTTCATAATAATAGAAGCCATCAGTCCACCAGAAAAAAATAACTCGGTTAAGCGGAACTCGGTTAAGCGGAACTCGGAGAATCGGGACTCTACCGCAAAACACATTTCAATTTTAAGACTTAAAGCACATGCTTTTATTTTATGTAAAATGACGTCATTTGCACTAATATAGATACTTAAAATTAAATATAATTTATAATAGCTCCATGTTTTATCATAAATTCTTCATTTATATTTTTCTCAAAATAGCACGTATTTTAATTAATTTTTTTTTTCAATTTTTATGAGAAAATGGCAACAAAAAAATATAATTGCTATTTTTCAACAATTTTTCTTTACTTTCTACAGAAATGGAGTACTTGATTTGCCAAAATGAAACAAATGTCGCTAAAAACTACAAAAAAATTAATATTTCAAAAACAAATGGAGATGCAGTTTTCAAACAAATTGCATTAAAAAGTACTTTTTTTCCCAATATGATGGTATAAACATTGAAAATGTGTGATGCTTAGATGTTTTAAAAAATGCTGTAGAGTATTTAATCGCACAATGAAACATCAGCTTTTGTTTTACGGCTGGCGTATACAAGGTGACGTTATTTATTGGAGACAAAAAAAGCTGGGAGAAAGAAATAGCATACCGGGGGCTAATAAACCTATCGATAAACAACTAAAATTGGATCTGCAGGTGGTTTCCACAAAGATATGATTTGTCAGACCACTTGCATTTTAATATGCTAATATAGTTCTGTCTAATCCTGAAATCTGAGCCGTAAACTCAGTGAGGTGATTGTCGATACAGCCGCCTGCAGTCTTATAACATAAGGATTAACAATTTGTCAGTACTGAGAATGTAGACTTTCTTTAATGCTATTTAGATATAAACGAGGCAGTTTACATGATTCAATGAAGATTTTGTAGTTTACTAACCAGCAAGGAGAAGTACAATAGACATAATTAATAAGGTACAGAAGTTTGTCAGCCAGTCAATATTCTAATTATTTGGTTTGAGGTTATCGAGGGGGTGGTAGGTAATTTAAGGACGTTTGTTTGGGACAACAAATGAATAATATTGTCGCCCAGTGAAAATTCCTTAAAATATGCACTGCTACAAACTACTGATTTCTTGTATCATGCTAGCCTACATTGTCAAAATTTAGCACACTATACTACAAACTACTATAAAAACTAGCAACTATGGCAATTTTTCTACTTCCGATCCCCGCCACTATATGTTACTAATGCTGATTATGCCAAGGCTTCAGAATCAGATAAGATATTTCTCTTCATATTCCATTAATAACAATTTAACATTTCAAATTGATTTTTAAAAGGGTTGTAAACATTTTAAAAAACTTGGACTACATTCTTGTTTCTCATATACTGTGTTCTTTTTTCAGTTCGTAAATAAATAAAAGTTTCATTTTCAATTTATATATCTTCTAATTTTATAGAATATTAAGAACTTTATTTCAGCAAAATGATTCGAGTAGAGTTGTAAACATTCCACAATACTACTCTAAATACAGATTTAGTTTATTAATTTTCATAGGCAAGATCTTTTTAACATTTTTTTACATGATTGCACAGATCTCCTAATTCATTTTTAAAAAAGTCAAGAAAAATACTCTTGAAGAAGAAATTTTGGATTTAAAAGGTTAAATCAACTCATGGAAGATAATTTTACATAGAGTGATTTGCTAATACATGGCTGTATAGGGAATACAGCGTAACTAATAAAAATACACTTATGTATTAACTGCATGCCAGGCCAGTAGTTTAGTAGTCAGCATGTTGTGCTACCATGCAACAGGTCTACAGTTTGATTCTGGACTGGAGAGTGGGCAAGGTTTACTCAACCTTTCATCCCTTCAGGGTCGATGGATAACATTAGTAACCAGCTTGTTTGGGACATAAATACTGAGAGTCTCGTGTTAGGCTGACCACCTGACCAAAACATATCCTGCATAGCATCTCAGGACCCACGGTCAAGAAAGCAGGGCTGGGCACTATAAGTCATGATCCTTAATAGATTACAGTGCTGCAGGTTTAGTTTAGTTTTACTAATTGTATACCGTTGGCAAACTTATGAGCGTTTTACTATCAACAAATACTTTGTTTCTGGCTGAAAATGTTTAACATTATTGTAGGTTATTCTTAATTTTTTGCATTATTCCAGGTTAATATTCCATAATTGTGTTGCACACCAAGTATTGGTATGAACCATGAGTGATGGTACCCTTAATTTTTTGTATTACTGCAGGTTAATTTTAATTTTTTGCATTATTACAGGTTAATCTTCTGTAATTGCATTGCACGCTGAGTAATGGTGTCAAACATGAGTTATGATACCAATTAACTATATTGTTTAGAACAAAGATAGTAGTCATTAAAAGGTAACACATAGGCTGCAAACCTTGTTACAGAACATTAAGCCATACCATCATTATCACACACATACATATGGAATTATCCTTTTGATCACAATAAAATACAGACTTGATACCAGAAAAAATTACGACTCTCTCTTAAAAAAATAATTATATTGAGAAAACTATATTTACAGGACAGATACATGACGACAGCACTCACACAAACATTTAATGCATCTTAATTTGATTCGAACATCTACGTCTCTTTTACTACACTGTTCCGTCTACCTCCTCCTAGCACCAACACTTGAATTCTCAAGTTTTTCTCGTCACTTTAGTTTGTCCCTCCTCGCAGCATGTCTGCCGCCGACAGTCACTTGTAGCGCGCATGCGTCAGCATCACTAGAGTACTTGATTGCGAAGTTGTGATATCGACTCCTGGCGGTGCTTTTGTAAGCTAGTTCTGTCGGGCTTTGGGAAATGGGATCCCACATACATATGAATACATAGTTACATAATACATACATAAAATTAATTTTTTGATGATTAAATGCTGGTAGTGCAGTTAATATGTAAGTACTATAAAATATGTATTTGGCAAACATTTTGTATTAATTTTTAAAAACATGCATTTGACCAAGAATATTCAATGAATAGATGGATCTAAATAAGATATTCTTTTTTTTTTGTGTGTGTATCCTTTACTGATACTTTTTATTTCCATATACAGATACTATAACCCTTTTCTCATAAACCCACAATACCTATATTTCCACACAAAAATATGTTTGTGTTAGTAATGTAACTAAATAATCAGATGATTCAAATTAATCTGAAGACATTTATAGCCTTTTTCTTTTTATCTTATATTTTACAGGGTTTTTTTTTTTTTTTTAATAATGACAGTTCAGTGGTTACTGAATCAGTTATTATACATAGGCCTTTTCTCTCATTGAGTAGCTTATCAGATTTGCACATTAATTTCTGTTTGTAAACTCTGCAACTAGTTATGTTTTTTTTTCTTGTCTGTCATAAGGTAAACAAAATCTGTTGCCTCATGGCCAAAAGTATGTGAATTAACACCAATAATGTATAAGCATGAAATCATTTTTTTGCTGTCAACTGTGATGCTACATATTACAACATGGTGTACCTATTCTATTTTTATCTATTTTGCAGATAGGACAGCTTAGTTTTTGTAATGAAAGATATGTTAATTACTATTTTTCTGATTTTCTCTTCCATAATGAAAAAAATGATTAATGGCATCTTCCATTTACAAACCGGGTGGGATGAAGAATTTTCAAGAAGCATTATATTATAAAACAAGAACGAAAAACCATGCGTCTAGCATAGATTATGTAAAACTTTCCAACGCATTCATAATACTGTAACAAAACTTTACAGTTTATTAATGTGGAAGATGTCTAAATAAATAGTTTAGAAAATGCACAACACATTTGAAAACCCAGAGGCGTAGCTACCGTGGAGCAGTTGGAGCAAACTGCTCCAGGCGCTCGAATCCTAAGGGCGCAAAATTAGAAAAAGCGCAAAAAAGATGTGTAAAAATATTTGCAATTTTATCCATCATTAATCAGATATTATAGATGAATCTTGTTATATTACTTGAATATTACTATGATATTTTATCTTGTATTTAGCATCAATTATTTGAATTTAAAGCATGGTTTTATACACAGTTAAAAGAAATTACTTCTATTCGTGAATTTTCAATGTTAATTCATACCATATTAATATTTGGAAATTTTTCCAGAGAGAAACATTCGCCTTGAATACAATATTTCAAATGAAAATCAAATTTCAAATTATTTTTGCTTAAAAGGCGCTAAGACCAACTTAGTGAAAAATATTCCATGCCAGGAATCGAACCCGGGTCATCAGTATAGCGCACTGACGTTCTACCGCTAAACCACATGGAACGATACCCAGCCTGGAACTTCTCACTATTACAAGTTGGCAAGGCTACAAACGCAGCACAAGATGGAATATTTTCCGTGAGCCACCAACATGGGGCAAACACAGACACTTAATTAAATCCAAAAATAATTTGAAATTTGATTTTCATTTGAAATGTTGTATTCAAGGCGAATGTTTCTCTCTGGAAAAATTTCCAAATATTAATATAGATTCATCGATGCTGGATTTAATTAAGTGTCTGTGTTTGCCCCATGTTGGTGGCTCACGGAAAATATTCCATCTTGTGCTGCGTTTGTAGCCTTGCCAACTTGTAATAGTGAGAAGTTCCAGGCTGGGTATCGTTCCATGTGGTTTAGCGGTAGAACGTCAGTGCGCTATACTGATGACCCGGGTTCGATTCCCGGCATGGAATATTTTTCACTAAGTTGGTCTTAGCGCCTTTTAAGCAAAAATAATTTGAAATTTGATTTTCATTTGAAATATTGTATTCAAGGCGAATGTTTCTCTCTGGAAAATTTTCCAAATATTAATATAGATTCATCGATGCTGGATTTAATTAAGTGTCTGTGTTTGCCCCATGTTGGTGGCTCACGGAAAATATTCCATCTTGTGCTGCGTTTGTAGCCTTGCCAACTTGTAATAGTGAGAAGTTCCAGGCTGGGTATCGTTCCATGTGGTTTAGCGGTAGAACGTCAGTGCGCTATACTGATGACCCGGGTTCGATTCCCGGCATGGAATATTTTTCACTAAGTTGGTCTTAGCGCCTTTTAAGCAAAAATAATTTGAAATTTGATTTTCATTTGAAATTCATACCATATTGAAGCTTTAAGTAACTTCTCCAATATCCATTCAGCATGTCTGATTTTTTTTCTGCAACTTTTCCTTAGACGACAGTTGAAGATCTCCAAACCTTAAAGTAATCAAAACTTGTTTACAGGGCTCTCTCTCTTCGGTCACTTTATTGGGAACAACTATTTCCAAAAAATAATCTTCCTGGTACATTTCTGTTGAAAATGTTTTAGAAATTTATCATGATAATTACTGTACGGAAATAAATGTAGCAGAGCTACTATTATTGCCATGGTAGCCAAACCACCGCTGAGAAACCTGTATTTACGATGTAACAGCAATGTCTTAGCTATTTAGTTTTTTTACGATTTGAAAAAAAAAAATAGTTTGACAAGTTGTAGAAAATGTTTTTTTGTGAAACTAATTATGCATCAATACAAATTACGAAACGGCATATTTCACATCAGTCCACGACAACAATATTTAGAAGGAGGTGGCGGGGAAGCGGCAAATTAAATTTTGTGGGTGTTGTATTTGAGGTTTTAAAAATATGGATAGTCTCAAACGCAGAATTGATAAGCATTTTCCTTCAAAATGAGAGAAAAAGTTAACTATCAAATACAGTGTTCCTTAGGACGTGATTACCGCCTATGCAAACTTACAACACTTTTTTTGAAAAGTATTTTTTCGCACTAAACCTTATTTAATCGCAGAATTTGAGGATTAAATAAGGCAAAACATAGTAAGGTGAGTTTGCTTAGTCCGTAATTAGGCTATGTCGCCGTCCTCCTTTCCACATGAGCATTATCCGATATCACACATTAGTAATGAATGAATTTTTACTTTCTTCTATCTTTACAAGAAGAAGGTATTGGTTTCATGAACATTTTCGAATTCCAGTTTTCGACGGATTAACACGTTTCATGGGTCAGAGATTCCAATAAACATATTTTTACAAAATGTCTATCTGTGAGTCTGTCTGTCCGTCTGTATGTGACACAAATTTTGTGGGCGCTCTATCTCAAGAACTAATGCACGGAATTTAATAAAAATTTATATTCAGGTAGTCCCTGATATAGATTGGTGCTGATTAGTTTTTGGTGTAAATCGCCCTGCAGGTGGCGCTGCTACGTAGCATTTTGCAGGATTTCCGCAAAAGCTATATCTCAAGAACTAATGCACAGATTTTTATAAAACTTCAGATTCCGTTAGTCCTTGACATGAATGGATGCTGTTTACGTTTTGATGTAAATCGCATGACAGATGGCGCTACTATGCTGCATTTTGCAGGATTTACACTATTTTCGCAGTAGCTCTATCTCAAGAACTAATGCACACATTTTCATCAAACTTCGGTTTTAGTTAGTCCTTCATATAAAATGATGCTGACTAAGTGTTGGTGTAAATTTCCCAATAGGTGGCGCTGCTGTGGTGCAATTTGAACTATTTTTTCAATAGCTCTATCTCAAGAACTAATGCACGAATTTTCATCTAACTTCAGATTTAAGTATAACTTGATTAATATTGCTGCTGATTATATGTTGTTGCAAATCGCTCAACAGGTGGCGCTTCTATGCTGCATTTGTCATGATTTCGCAATACCTCTATCTCAAGAACTAATGAACGAATTTTCCTCAAACTTTATATTCAGTTAGACGTTGACAAAAGTTGGTGATAATTAGGTTCTGGTGTAAATAACCCAATAGGTGGAGCTGCTATGCTGCATTTTGCTGGATTTATACGATTTCAGCGACAATCATACCTCGAGAACTAATGCACGGAATTTCATATTTTTAGAATTCTCATGATGAACACAGATTGCCATTTAATTTGGCACTGAGATAGTGAATTTTGAAGTATTGACATGTATGAGATAGAAGAAAGTTTTGTGATGGCCACAACATACTAGTTTAATTATAAAATGGAAAAAAAAAATCTGGAATTACTCCACTCAACTTCCCGAACAGTTTGCAGAAATACCGTGTATTCAAAGCAGTATGACTGTGAATAAAAACTTAAATTCTAATTTTACACAAAGGTGAAATATTTTCACTGGTGATAAAGACCTCGTGTTTTAAAGAAACGTGCACTTTCATTCATAAAGCTTAAACTTTTTCTAATGATATAATTTTCAATAAATTTTCATTTCGCCCGTACTGAGACAAGGCCTACAAATTAAAAAAAGAAAAAAAAATAGGACTTTACTAAATTAAGTCACATTCTGGCAGGCTCAGACTGACCCGCCTGGCAGGCAACCGACTTGCCTGTTGGTGCGCCCTAAACCAGGTAAATCCTGCCCCAGGTATGCTAATAGTTACAACAAGCATTAGATTTGAATAGTCTTAAATTATTTAACAATAATAATAATAATAAAAATCCCTTTCTTGAAGCTTTTTTTTTTATTATTATTAAATTTTTTTTTTTTCTTTTCGCAAAGAAGAATTGATTTTTTCCCTTGGAAGTTTCTTTGTTTCAGAGGACCATTTGAATTTTTTGTATACTCTGATATATTGTATATTCTATCATAATGTATATTCTGTAATCCTGTCTCTTATCAATGGCGGCATGATCTGCTCCAAGAATTTTCATCCTATCAGGCACCAAAGAACGTTACCTCTATTTCGCAATATACATACGTATTTTTTTTTTTTTTTAATTCATTTATTAAGCATTTGTTTGAAATGTGTAGACTTCATATATTTGTACAATGCTGTGATTATAATTTCCCTTATATAAATGTTTATTATATTGATTTTTGCGCTTGGTGCACAAAAATATTTACAAATAATATTTTCGCCAAAGAAAAGTCAAATATTCTTTTCTGTTAAAAACTGCACTTTAATATGAACACGAGACTGTTTCAATAGTGTCTATAAATGTGATAATCAGAACCGCATTTTTTTTTTTTTTTTTTTTTTTTGTATATACGTGAGAAAAGGACTGTTCAACCCGGCGTCCTTTGAAGGTTATTTTTCTGATAGGTTATTTTTTTTTTCAATAACAGTGCATAAGACGGAAATCTGTCATACTCATAGAGCATTAGACTGAGTTTACTGTATGAAAATCTATTTTAAAAAATACATTGCTTTAAAATCAAATTAATAATATTTATACGTTTCATAATATTATTAGCATCGGCATTAAGATTTTTTACCCTCCCGCTGCAAAAAAAAGTTTAAAATAGGTTTAATTAATCATAACATTCTTATTTAGTGCTAAAAATCTGCATACTTAGAATCCTACGCTAGTCATTCGCAGGCTAATGTTAAAGCAATAGCAGCATTCTTTACAAATTTTTCAATTACATTTCAATATTTTTAGGCATAGTATATATGAGATCGATGTCTAAACGGTTATCTTTAGCCCTTTAATACCTGACCCACACAATTGTGCGGGTGATACTAAAGTAAAAGAGAATGACTATTTCCTGTTTTTGTGAGATTTAAAACCAAACCCGTACATTTATATGAGTTAATTGGCTTCAGATGTTTTGATAAGACACAACTAGGGGACACCAACTACAATACAGGGTTAGATTTTCTGCTTTGAAAAAGACTATATCATCTGAAAGCAATAGACAAAAAGTATGTACTGTCGTAATTTCTTTTAAATATGATTTTTAGTGTTTGCTTAGATTTAATTTTTCTTTTCATATACTTTACTAGGGGGCTCGGCCCCCTACGAGCTACGCTCGCCAACCCCCGTCCAGACACCGCAGACTCTAAATGCATGCTAATGTGATCGGCTTTAAAAAGATTTCGAAAGATTGAATTATAATTTTAAAAACAGTGGCGATCTCCCTATAAACGGATTTCTATTCATTTCTCTTTGATTGGGGAAATTTTAACGCCAAATCCGCTGTGGTACTACTTGATTACCCCGTCGACTAATTTCGCCAAATTACATAAATCGCCAAACCACTCACCCAATTATACAAATTGACAAAATTTTTATTTTAAATAACGAAAGAACAAATAAATTAGTACAATATTAATAAAAATACAAATAAAACGTCGAAATAAAAATAACTTGATGACGTAGACACGTGTAACAACATTTCAAAATAAGCTAATATAAAAGGAATTAAGTAAACAGAATCTTTGTCTCCCAGTATTTTTTAACAAAGTGAAAAGAAAGTTCTTTTAAATGAGACATTTTAAATGTATCGTTTTTAATCTGACGTAATTTTGACCAAACTATTCTTTCTCTTTTTAATATTCAAATAAAAATACTTGTGTTAGAAACGAAATATTATTTGCGCTTTCCTAAGAAAAATAGTTGAAAAGTATCCTCTCAAAATATCAAATAAATGTTTAGCGCAATTTCTAAATTTAAACCGTTTTGCAATATTATTTTGTGTTCATTTTATGTAATAACTGTAATGTGACGTAAATATGACGTAATTTCTCCTATTTAAGACTTCTAACGCATGTTAATAAATTTATTATTTTACAAATTTCTTTCTCTCTTAAAATTCACGTGCAATTATAGTTTTTATGACGTAATTTTTAATAAGTTCCTGCTTTTTGTACATAATTATTTAATTCTAATTCCAAATGTTTTTTTCTGTTTATAATAGTCACGTGTAAATAAATTTTTAATTTATTACGCGTATAAATATATATATATATTTTTTTTTTTTTTGAAGCAAACATTACTGTTTCCACTATTTATACAGTTGGCAACAGTTTAAATTAATATCACTTTCTAAAATCTGTAAAAAATATCTCTAGAAATGCTGAAAATTTGAATTTAAAATAAAACCTCAAAAAATTAGCCAAATTAAAAAAAGAAATACAATCTGCACACCGGGAAATTAAAACGTATGAAATGATCTAAAAATGATTAAATTCCCATGAATAGCTTTTGCTCCTATAAAACTTTTTTAGTGGAACGATTTTGTCCAACTTTAGCATTAAATATTTCTTAAAATAATTCTTCGATTTGAAAACTGTCGGCATCAGCGTGTTTATCAAACATTTCTGTATAATACTACCAATTTTCATATTTTTGTATGCATTATTTTTCTTAATATTAACGAAGAAAGACCTCCGGTCGCAAAAAATTAAAAACCGGCGGCGGCGGTGACAGCAGTAGTTACTTTTTTTTAGAATAGAGAGATTCATGATTTTAATTGATTTTGTCTTTGATAAATTTAATTAGGCCTTACAAAAGTTGAAAAACAAATGACCCACACAATTGTGCGTGTCCGGCATTTACCATTTCCGAAATAGATACAATTCCTAATATATAAAATTTTTATTTTTAAGTGATTTTTTAAAACTTATGTTCTTAGCAATTTATTTTTTTATTAGTTACATTTTTAAAGCGGATTAATTTTAAATTAATAGGTTTGTACTATTCATAATTTCTATTTAAAATGGATAGTATTAGATATATAATATGCACATGTAACGAACTGTATGTTTCTGCTCTGAGTTATAGATGCCATATATGATTTATAAAGTTTTATATGAGTTAATGCATACCAGGAGATAGATTTTTAAGTTTGATAAATTCATTCTATTTTGTCGACACAGCAAGTAAACCACCAGGAATGAATAATAAATTATGGAAAGTTCAGTAAATGCTCGACAGATTCCGTAGTGTCTGCTTGAATTTACCAGAGATGAGGGAAAATTTTCCATAGATGAGCAGACGAGTCTTTTTTTTAGGACATACCTCAGTAAAGCAGTATATAAAAAACAAACCACACTCTGTTGTAACGGCATCGTCTGGGATAGCTTTAAATTTTTTTAGTATGCCAGTGGGAAAGTACAGACCTGGTCCACAAGGATCTAAGCTTAGGACCTGCTGTAGTCCTTACTCTGGTTCAGACCTAGTTTTATGTACTTCGATTGGTATTTCAACAAAATTGGCTGCTGGAAAAACTAAAAAAAAAAAAAGAAATTTGAAGGATTAGGCACAATCCAAACGGAGTGAAGGGCATACCATTGTCAACGGCTCTTAAGAGGTATGCGAGCATTGAGCCCGTCTCAGAAAATGAAATTGTAGTGGTCTGTCCGAAAACAAAAATTGTGTCAAACATTTTCATTGTGACTGATGAAAATTATCTCAATAAATAATAACTTTTTTTTGCTTAAACTTTTATTTTTAGATATTTGCACACATAATCCCAAACTACACAATTGTGTAGATTTAGCCCAAAAACGGCTGCATTAGGCCGAACCCACACAATTGTGTGGAACCTGACATCGGGTATTTGTTTTTCAATCAAATACGATCCTATCGATAAGGGGATATCCCCCATACTTTCAATTTTTACCAAAAAAACTCCCGGTCTTAAAGGGTTATACTGTTTCGATTTTTTCTCTAAGGATACTTCCAATTTCGGATCCAGTTTCGAAATTGAAAGCATCCGAGAAAGAAAAACTGGAATGCTAAATGATATTATTGTTTTCAACTAGCAAAGTGATAAAAGAATGAGTTTCTAAAATGTTGCGCCCTCTAAAAATCCAAGGTCTGCGTATTTGACATTGACGAGTCCGATCCTATGTGCAGTAGGTGCTGTTCAGGGGTTCACAATCTCTTTCCCACCAGAATATTGTTATATAAAATTTCATCTGCTTTAATCGTGGTATTCTTTTCCATTAAACGAAGAGAAATTTTTTTAATGAAATTACTAAAGTGATTGTGAACCCCTTGTCGAGCCGCCACTGTCTGTGAGGTCAAACGTTATCGTCGATATAAGATGAATGTTAGAAATAAAAATAATTTAATTGAGACATAAATATTCATCAGTTATCATTACAGAATGGTTTAAAAATAGTTTTGATGCCAAACCCGTAGACAGATTTCTTTGAAAATTAATACAATTCTTGCGACAGATTTATAACATACCTGCCGATATCATCAAAAACACACCAAATTGTCCTCTGGGAATTTGAAAACGTGACGAAATTCTAACATACATGCATATATATACACACACATATTGAATCATTGTAAAAATTGTGAGGCATTCAGATTATTTGAAAATTTAAAAATATACCATTATTTTTATTGTTATTACAATGCTTTCCTATTTCCTTTTTTACATTGTATGTGTATGGAAAGTAAAAACTGCAATCTTGAATAATATATAAGGGCGTCAATCAGGGTTCTCGCTGCTGACCACCACTGCGTCAAAACGTTCCATTTGGCAAGAAAATTAAAGACTAAAATTACCAAATTGCAAGATATCTTTTTTTTTTCTTTCGACGACATTCTCAATGACGTAATTCCGCAATTAATCCTTTTCCGTATAACTCATTATTTGTGTTTTGATATTCTTAGTGATTCACGATGAATCTTATTATCATTCCTGATTTGAATTTGGCTAGTTCTTTTTAATGATCTACCAAATTGTTCAGATTGGTCAAAATCCAGTGAGGACCCCGGTGTCTATGGCTAAATTTCTAAATCACTGACTGTAGAAATATAGTACCAATAATAGAAAGTTTCAAAGTTGTTCTTCATCCTCTTAAAAGTAATTTATCTCAAGATAGTTATTTTTTTTTTAAGTTACGAGATTTACATTTTTGTTCGGTCCCTGGGCTGTATGCGTTATATTTAGGAAAATCTCCGTACTTTAACAGGTAAAATAATAAAAAATTATTTTTTGTACGACCAAAATTTACCGAGGTATGATACTTTTAAATTTATGGAATTTTAATATTTTCCTGCATTAAAAACAGAAAAACCTGCTTCGGCCATATGCAAAAACTAAAAAAACTTGTGTGTTTTTTTATTAGTATTCTACAATGCTTCGAAAACATAGAAAAGTAAAAATCAGATATAAAGGGAAGCAGGGGCTCATCGCATTTAAAAATAAGGACCCGCCCGATGCCCAGAAAATATATGTAGGTACTCCGTGCTTAAAGAATTATAATTCATTTCATTCTTCATTATTTATTTTTAATTATATGTATTTAATGCTGTTAAAATACTTTGACTTTCAAATAAAAGTAAAGTTTTAAATCGAATTAAGAATAGCATTTAAATTTTAAACTTGAAAAAAATTGCAAGTATGACAAGAGGGCGCACAAACTTTGCTTGCTCCAGGGCGCTGAATATGTAGCTACACCACTGTGAAAACCCAATTTCTGCAATTACCATGAATAGTTGGAAATTTACGAGAATTGTTTTGTGCAGCCCTGTATACAATCTATAGATTTGCACTACATAGTATGCTAACAATTAGTTCAATTAAATGCATAAGCACAGTTGAAAACTACCATTCAGCAATTTCCATTAATAAATAAAAATTTTGTGTAACCCTGTATATTATCTATAGAATTTATACACGCAAAGTAATTTGCAAAAGATAAGTTTCAAAATGCGTACCACAACTGTAAAAGCACTTGAAGCAATTATTCTTCATAGGCAGTACTGTAGCGAAATATTTTTGTGTGTCCCTGTAAATGAACAATTAATTTTAATATGTATAAAATAGCATAACATCATTAAAATACACCACAAACAATTTTTCCTCACTAACCGTAATGTAACAGAATTCTTTGAGTGTCCCTGTAAATGCTACACCCTTCATTTTCAATATCAAACATGCCATAATAAATTCCAATAACATATAGCGATTGCATGGCAATTGGACTATATTTACATCAATAACACATAGCAATTTCATGGCAATCTGACTATATTCACACAAGTTAGAGCACGGTCAGATAAACCGAATTCATAAACCCTTTTCAACTACATTAGAAAGTGCTAAAAAGCATTATTGGTTCAATATGAAACACATATATTGGCTCATTATTGAGGTTAAGGCTGTTCTCAAATCCAAAAGGGCAACTTCCTGCCATAAGTTTTAATTTATTTTTGTTCGAAAACGCATGAAACAAGCTGGCGTTGTTATTCAGAAACTATGTCATCGAGCTGTTTTTTCCAATTTTTTGCAAATGCAATAGATCTTTCAGAAAATAATGTCAAAGTGGACCTTTTGAACCAAATTTCCATGCGAAAGTAGAAAAATCACTCAAGAGCGGGCGAAAAACAGGTTTGTCACGTGATCGATATCGCTTATAACTCAATGGGTAATTGATTGATCAAAAAATGGAAAAAACAGTTCAATTCCAAATTGCTTCCATGGCCAGACTTTTCAATTTTATATCTTTCCGTTAAAAATTTGAATTTGTAAATGTGTCAGAACGTTTTGCGCTTGTTCAGCGGAGCAGTTAATAACAGCCTTAAATCAAACAGTTTTAACTTGATATCAACACATTTATATCAAACCTATAAAAACTGGCTTGTCAAAAATTAATTGGTGTTACATAAAAATAAGGAAACATCTTATAAGTATGTATGCATTATTGTCAATAAGTCACATTGTTTGGCAAATAAAATGTTGACAGTGAACTTTTAAAAGAAAATAATAATAATAATGTAGAAATAATGGATACTTTCATGTCAGCTAGGCACAGGTGATAAATCTGCAAATATTGTTCCCATACCATATTTATATTATATTCATTTCACTTAAAATATAAAACTTTCACTCATTTCATTTAAAATACATGCATTTCACTAAATTCATTTAAAGTACTAAAAAGAAAAACAATAATAAGAAATAATACTATAAACATAAACCAAAAGATTTTATTTCATCATCAAAGCATTGTTTCTAATTTGTGTGCGCACACACACACACTAAAAAAAAATACTCTTGGTAAGAAAATGCTGTTGATGAGATTTGCACCCAGCTAAAATAAAAGTACCAAATAATGCTTCATACAGCTGGCATTAATCTTCTTTATCTGTTTATTCATTATTCAGTTTCTTAATCTTGAAATAATGTAATGGATTTTCAAACCATTTTCAAAAATAAGGTTTCAAGTGCTAGATAACATTTTATTTCCAAAATTACAAAAATATAACAAGTAAAAACAATCGTGTAAATATATTGAAGGAATGTTCAAACTCTGTTGAAAGACAATTACTTTTGACTAATCTGATCACCTTTGTTTTTAAAAACAAACAGAAGGAATTAATATAAAATACATAATATGGCAGATTGATAATGGCAAATGATTATGCCTCCGAATGCTTGAATATAGCACAGATAATACTTCATTATACAGGTATCTTGAGGGACTTTTTCATTCAGCTAAACTTGTTTCATTTTTGTTGCTACATAAAAGAGAAATATTTTTTATTGATATTCAAACCAAAATGAAAAGCATTCAATACATAGCATAAAATGAAATGCAATATGTGCCCACAGAACATAATCCAGGGTGGCGCAAGATTTTGGAACAGTTCTACATGTTGCCCGCTGCTACCCC
Organism: Maratus speciosus; assembly: GCA_963932465.1. Classification (NCBI taxonomy): domain Eukaryota; kingdom Metazoa; phylum Arthropoda; class Arachnida; order Araneae; family Salticidae; genus Maratus; species Maratus speciosus. The sequence continues at coordinate 417,454,109 of OZ010798.1, forward strand.
CCCCCCCCACACACACACACACTCCATTCAATATAAAATATTAACATGAAAAAATAATGAATTAAAATTTGTTTTATCCTAACCTTAAATCCAAAATAATTTTTAAACATATTAACACAAAAAACAATACAGAATTGTTAAATAAAGATTAAAAATCTAAAATTAAGCTTCAACCACCTTTTACACCAGGGGTATGAAGCCATCCTCTAGCCCCTATTTAGGATAATTTTTAACATTAGTATGTAAAAAGTTGGAAATTGCTCGTCAAACGTGGCGAATGAGGTGCATTCGTACTATAACTAGTTTTATAAATATTTTTTGCACTGCATATTGCACTAAATGTATATTTTAGTGCACTTCATACGTGCATATCAATTTCATTCTGTTCGAAAGGCTGTAACATCATTAAAATGCACTTGAAATAATTTTTTCCCATTGGTTGTAATGTAACGGAAAACTTTTGACTATCCCTGTAATTAAACTATGCATCCGATTTTCATAAAATTTGAAATGACTCAACAAAATCTTGCAACAATTATATATGTAAAATTTCGGACCATTAGGAAGGCTGTAACATCATTAAAATGCACTTGCAATAATTTTTTCCCATTGCCCGTAATGTAACGGAAAACTTTTGACTATCCCTGTAATTAAACTATGCATCCGATTTTCATAAAATTTGAAATGACTTGACAAAATTTTACTACAATTATATATTTAAAATTTCAAACCATTCGGTTGGGTAGTTTTTGCTCTGTTATATGCGAATGGACAGACAGATGGGCTGAACGACGACTATAGGTGCTACGTATTTATATAATTACGAACACATCTAAAAAGTAAAATAGAACTATAAATTTTCTTTCACAAATTGTTCAGAAAAAAAAAATCCTTAATTCTTTTTTTCTCTTAGTGTGTTCAATTATTTCTAAATTATTTGGGAATAATATAATTTTTTTTAAAGTAAAAGAAAATTTAATTAATTACATTTTAAAATCTAGAGAGATGCAACTGCTCTTCCCTGCTCCCCTCTCCCTCTTATAGGCAACCATGGCAAACTAATATGAATCAAATTACTGGAATGTAGTATATGTAACTAAACAATTAATAAAATCATCCTAAGCAAGTTGTTGCATCTGAATCCCTTTACAAATCTAACCAAAAAATATTAGAATAAAATCTCTTTTTTGTGGGAAAAATTGAAAAAAAAATTATAGCATTATCATTTTTATTATTGTTTTTTTAGTCAGAGTTAAAATCTGAATTTTACATCACACGTTACTCCTTTGGCAACTTCAGTAAATCCACACCTAAAAGAGATAACTTAAGCAGATATTGGCTAATAACTAGTTCAAAAATCATAATATCAATTACTTTTTATTTTTTTTTTTAAATCCATAAATAAAATTTTATTTACTTTAAACCTAACTAGTTAGCTAACTAGTTTATTTGTAAGATTGACTTTTTTTTTTTTTTTTTTTTTTTAAATACAAAAAATATTATTGCATTTCATAATATGTGATTGCATTTAATCTATAAAATGAAATATTTCACATAATGCAGGGAGGAAAACGAAAACAGCAAGCATAAAAAAGTGCTAAAAAAGAAGAAAATAATATTAAATATAAAATGGGCTGAGCACGCCTTCTATACGCAGACACAGGCAGCGGTGATCCGTGCCAGATGTTCGTATCTCAGACACAGGAAAGAAGACTAGACTCTGCAACATTAATTCAGCCTATGTTAACGAATGAAGTAACTGAGATCGTGATCTAGGAACGTTTTCTGACCCTTACAATATGGCAGCCAGTGCGAGAGCAGTGAAACTCAAATTAGCGATTATTAAAAATAAATTAAATTGAATGCAATCCAAAGGGTTCTCAATTATTCCTGTTTTCATTTATGAGTAATACTGTTAATTCCAAGTGATTTCTCAACTTTTATTTACTATTTATTGAGGAAATCCTTACTCAAAAATCTGACAGAATAAAAATATCAGCTGTCTAGATTGCTGCTGCTGCCATCTGTTGAACCAAACTTGATGAACTTGAATAAAAAAAATCTTTAACAGTAAAAATGCTTATTTAATATGCTAGATTAAATATTATTAAATGATACTGAAATACTCGAGAAAAATATGTACACTGACACTGAAGTACTAAAATACTTCAGTTTTACTCAGTAATAAACAATATTCCTCCACCATTTATTTACTTTAGAGTTAAAATTCCAGATCTTGAGCTAGGTTTTTTTTTTTTTTTTTTTTTTTTTGGCATTAATTTCATTAGCGTTAAGTATCCTTATATATATAAAAAAAAATTTCTAAATTCACTAGATTTTGCCTATCAGGAAATTTATTAAAATAAACATCAAAAGCCTGTGTTCTTAGATTTTAAACAGTTTTTATTGCATTAATTTCGTTACCTTAAAAAATATTTTTTTAGAATTCTCATCATTTTTTTAAAGTAAAATTATGAATAAAAAAATGCAAAGACAAAATTAATTACTATCCATCCCCACCCCAACCTCTCATTTTTTTTTATAATTATTCTTCATAATTTTAATTCACATTAAATCAGAATTTACGTTTCTAAATTCACTACATTTTGTCTACCAGAGGGTTTATTAAAATAATCGTCTTAAGCGGTAGTCTTCAAATGACTAATCAGTGTATTAACAAAAATTTCTGCCTGATAAGTGATTTTTAATTATTTAAAAATTAATTTTTTCAAAATATATATATATATCTCATTTGTTATGATTCGCGAATTATTAAAATGCAATAAAAGTTTAGCGATAATAAAAAATTCTTCTATATTTTTGATAATAAAAATACTTTTAAAATAATTTTTTATACTTCATGATCCCTTGATTAGTTTTCAGCTTTACAAATCTTACTGAAGTATGAAATGATTTTTATAAAAGTAATGCAATTCATTTAAAACACTAGTAATAATTTTAATCTAGATTCTATATTTTATTATTTTTTGTTAATAAAATTCTGGATTTAAACTTCAGCATTGAAAAGCTTACAAAATCAAATGAGTGATTTTTATAAATGTAATGCAATTAATGCAACTCATTTAAAATATTTCTTATAAATAATGCACTGAGGTGCAATATATTGCATTTACAAAATATATATATATATATATTGCATTTACAATATATATATATATATATATATATATATTGCATTTACAATATATATATATATATATATATATTGCATTTACAATATATATATATATATATATATATATATATATATATATATTGCATTTACAATATATATATATATATATATATATATATATATATATATATGTGCTTACTTAAGATACACATACATTTTTACATGTGAGATTTAAAAAAAAAAAGTCTACTAATTTGTGTTTTCTTTTAGCACCAACAGATGGCAGAACCAGTATATTTAGCTGGCAATCTGCTCCTTCCAATATGGCTGTTCGGTTACAGTTGAGACTTCAACTTTTTGAGCTCTTGCCATATCTAGTTAGTTCTTTGATCTGAGGTTCGTATAAAACATATTGTGTCCCCTGGTGGTGGAAAGTGGAACTAAAGTACTGTGCAATGCGTGCACAGTTAGGTTACAGTTAAGTTTAAGTTACACTTAGGTTAGGTTATATTCAGGTTCTAGTTACAATGCTGTTAAGATACGGTTCATTTACATTACGGTTAAGTTAGGGATAGGTTATATTTAAGTTATGGTTAGGTCACAGTTACAGTTATGTTGTTTGGGGCTGGACGATATCAGATATTTAATATCGCAATATATCAACGAGTTAATATCGATATTGCTGATATATCACGATAACTACCGTAGAGATCTGCATGGGCCGGCCCGCTCCGTACTTCTTTCTGAAGGCTCGGGCCGGGTTCCACTCTTTTCGGGCAGGGCCGGGTCCCAGCCATACCTTTTTCTGAAAGCTCAGGACTGACCGGGCCTAACTTATTTTTTCTGTACAGAGCCGGGACTGGTTTCATCCCTAGTTTTCACGGCCAGAAATTTTCAGTCCTAGTTTTGACCCGGCCCATGTGAAAATCATTGTCTCAGCGTGGCCTGGTCCATTCAAAGGTCAGTAAAATTAGGCCTGCCCCAAAAATTTTTGCAAAAAAGGTATACAGTTTTAAATCGCCATTATTTTACATTTAAACATTAAAATTTATTCTTTTTAAAGAATAGTAGATTTCTATGCTTATTAAAATATAGCTGAATTAAAATATAGTAAAACGTGTGAAAAAGAATCTGCATATGGCGGAACTCTGTTTTAAACTGAAAAATGTGTTTATCCATGCAAAATTAATATATTAATTCGTAAGAAAAGAATCTATAATACATTTATACTTACTAAGAAGGAAACTTGCTTATAACGCATTTTTTTTCTATGCAATTCCGTCTTAGAAGATTTTACTGTATAGTATTTTTCAGATTTTTAACACTTCAATTCATGGAATGTGGATTAGCAATATTAATGATAACTGAAACATTTACATACAAGAAATAGAGATTCATTAAAAAAATAACTATCGCACCCTGCGGCACTTCTATAAAAATGAAGATTATAAACAAAGAAAAAAAGTTAAGATAAATATTTTTGGTGAGAACTCCTCATACAAATTTTTAACTTAATCGATGTTTTGTAGAAATTCACTCGGGCCGAGATTTTAACTTTTTTCCGGTCCGTGCTCGGGCCGATCTGTTAAGATCTACAAGACCGGACTGGGCCAATTTTTTTTATGAGTCGAGCCGGCCTCGGACTTGGAAATTTCGGCCTGTGCTATCTTAAACTGTCTTACTCTAAACTACCTTAAACTGTATAAGAATAGAAATATTGCTAATTTCGAAAAAAAAAATGGTACAGTATCAGCAATTTAAGTAACGACAGATGTAGAAAGCAACGAATCAATGTTTTATACCTATATATGTTCACACAGCATCATTAAAATATGTATATATATCCATGCAAAACAGAAATATTTTAGGAAAAGAAACCAATGTTTGATATCTGTTTGCACTTATACCATTTGTTGCATAGCATTTTTCTTTAAAAATAGTATGTTTTATTTCCTTTCTACTTTATGGATTATTTATTAATAACATTTTAACTATTTAATTACTTCGCGTATAACTGAGAATATTATAAAAAACAAAATATTCTTAAATTTAGGACAGTGACGATTTTAATATAATTAAAATAAGTAAAAGCAGGGGAAAAACAAAAATTAATTTAATGCCATATATGATCTATATCCATAGACGCCAACATTGTAAAGACTGTATCAGGAGTAAACCACTTAAATTTCAGGAGTTTTGGACACTCTTCAGGAGTAAAATGTTTACGCTTCAGGAGTCATTTCAGGAGTTGTACATAGTTTTTTATGAGCTATATTTTTACAAATATTTTCAGTCCTCTTGCAGCTTTTGCATTTATCAACACAAACATAATTTAAATAAAGGTTACTAAATTTACTTTTACTTTTAATGTATTAATAATTTATGATAAATTTATAAAAATTGAATATTTTTTTTTTATCCCTACAGAACAAAAAATCCGCGATTGATATAACTGTGTGAAATTACATGACTGTTTTTCCCCTACAAAAAAATAAAGTGACTTTTTTTGGCAATCAATTAACAAAATTCGCGATTTTTCGCCGAGATCGACTGACGAAAATCGCGATGTTTTGCCGCGACTGGTGGACAAAAATCACGATGTTCTGCTGCGACTGACGGACGAAAATCGCGATTTTTTGCCGCGAGTCACAGACCAGGGGTGATTCTGAGTAAAAAAAAAAAAAATTCTGAAATTCACAGCAAATTTTCATAAAGATTACAGCAGACGGGTGAGGGGAGAATCCAATCCCAAAACTAACTAGATTTTTTTTTTCTGCGCCCCTTTGACAAAATTAGTGTTCTTTCGAGATCCTTTGACGAAATTTGCTGTTTTTCGCAATCTTTTTGACGAAATTTGCGGAGTTTTTGCGATCTTTTGACGAAATGTTCGGGTTTTTTTTCGCGATCGTTTGACGAAATTCACGTTTTCCCCGCGATCCTTCGGCGAAATCGCGCTATTTTCTATGTCCGAATTTTCGGATTGATGACTGAATTTTTCAACTTTCAGAACCGAAAGCCTTATATTTTCGAAACAGCGATTTTTTGCCGCAACTTGCAGACGAAAACATCGATTTTTTTGCCGCTACTGTAAATTCGCAATGTTTTGCCGCAACTGACTGACGATAAGCGTGATTTTTTGCCGCAACTGACTGACGAAAACAGCGATTTTTTGCCGCGACTGGCAAGCGAAAACACCAATTTTTGCAGCGACTGATTGACCAAAACAGCAACTTTTTGCCGAGAATGACTAACGGAATTCGGGATTTTTTTGCAGCGCAGCGAGTGATAGACAAAATTCGCGATTTTTATCATTGGCCGATTATCGGATTTCAGGATATTTTTTCATCAATTGATTAACGCAATTTTGCCACGGCTGACAGCCGAAATTAGAGTTTTTTTGCAGCGTAAAATAATTTGCGGTTCTATTGATGAATTTCATGATTATTTGCAGCGAATGATTGACAAAAGGTGCAACTTTTTTCAACGACCGGTTGGCGAAATTTGCGATTTTCTGCCGCGAGCGATTGTAGAAATTCGCGGCTTTATCGACTAATAGACAGTTTTCGCGATATACGAGTACATCAACGACCGATTGACGAAATTCGTGATTTTTTGCCGCGACCGATCGAAGAAATTCGCGATTTTTTTTGCCTCAAATTTCCGTATTTTCTACCTTATTACCGTACTTCCGTATTTTATCCTACATTTCCGGAGACATTGGCATCTATGTATTATATCATGCTAATATACTTGTAATTAAGTAGGTTTCAATGGATGATAAATGCAGCAGACATGTTGTTTTTCAATCTTTCTTTAAGGAATGAATGGATTCTTAATCAAAAAATTCACTGTATTTATATCTTCTTACCTATTTGCTACAAGAAAATAACACGGAATTTTTTTTTTTTTTTTTTTAAATATTTAAATGAAATTTCGGAATAGTTTTATACTAATTTAAATTTATTTTTTGATAAATATGCTCTTTAAGCTAAAATGTAAGACAGGATATGTTAAATTCATGAGAGAAAACTCCATTCTAACGAAAATACAACAAATGCACAAGAAAGAATATCAATACACAATATGAATAAGCATTGTATTCAGTAGCATAGTAAACATTATAGTCTGGGAAGCTCTTTTTAAAAGCAACGAATCACCACAGTGAACGACTGCTTTGTCCTTGACTTTTCCCCAGCTTGACGAGAGAGAAAAAGCAAAGTTTGCAATTAGTGGACTCTGATTGGTCGCTCGCAAGCGGATTATACCAGCTGTTCGGCTTAGGACTCAATGATAACCAGCTATATTCTGAATCAACTGGAACTCAGTAATAATCAGAGCTCGTTTGATTATTCATGACATATCAATAGCTGTAGTTATATCAATATGTGTGGACGGTGAGAGGGCCAGAGAAGACAAGTACGATAAGTGTTATTCAGTATTACGCAAACATGCAGTTTTCACCGAAGGAAGATTGCAATAATTAGAATATGTGATATGTCTAGAGATAATCAGGGGAAAGAAAGATAATCGAGGTAGATTTTCTGTTTTAGAGAGGATGGAGGGTGAAAACATTGTAAAGGATTATTGGGCTATGTTTTTCGGGGCTGTGGCGGTGTGCGCAAAACATTATTACAGTGAAACCTCCCTGTGCGACCAACTCTATTAGGCGACCATCTCCCTCAACGACCATTTTTTCATGGAATGAAATTTATTCCCATAGGTTCAATACTAATTTGACCTCCATTCAGAGACCATCCCAGTTGAACACCCTCCATGAGACAGATTTCTTTGAAGAAAATGTAATAAATTCTGTTTTTTCCTGGTCGCTTGAAGAAGGTTTTACTAAAAAAATAATTCTGGAGAATGCATTATTCATCAAACTTCTAAACTAAGTTTAGATTTTTTTTTTTTTTTTTTTTAATCCCGGTAACTTTTAAGTGTTTAAACCCCTTTGTACCTTTTTAGGCAATGAATTTAACTCTGATTACAAATTAAGACTGACGGTTAATAAACTCCTCTGCCCTGTTGTGTCGGAAAACTCTCAAAGAAATAGATAAAGTAATGAAATCGTCATTATTTGTTCCCGTCCACAAAAAAAATGCATTTATTTACTGAACTTCGAAAGGACTTGTAAATAAAAATTATAAAATATAAAACTATAAAATTAAAGCAAAGCTCAATGTGTTCATTTTTTAAACTCTGCAGTAATTAACTTATGTACTTAACTTATATTTTGATACTTAAATTTTTATATTTTTTCCTAGTGTGAAAAATAAATTTGTAACATTGTTACCATTTTTCAACAATTAAAATCTAGATTTAAACATGACCTCCATTAAGAGACCACCTCTCAAAGAGACCAATTTTTATTTGAACAGTACGTGGTCGTTTTAGGGAGGTTTTACTTTATTTTATTTGGTTGTGAGATATTCTATACTCTTTTTTCGAAGCTCATGTTCAAAATTCCAGTCGGCTCAAAACATTGTTATTTTATTGTGATATATCAATAGAGTCAAGGTTTAGATATTGTTATTGCGATATTTAAAAAATATCAATATTTGTCGATATATTGATAAATAATCCAGCCCTAATGTTGTTGTTAGGTTACAATTAGGTTATGGTTACATTACAATGAGTTTATGTTTAGGTTTTTTGCTACAGGTTGAACATTATGCATGCTTTGATAAAAAAATATACTTAATTTTATACAACTAGGGGGCTCTGCCCCCTACGAGCTAAGCTCGCCAACCCCCGTTCAGGCACACCAAAATCCAAAAAGCACACTAATTTGATTGGCTTTAAAAATATTGAATTTAAAAAAAAAAAAAAACGTAGCGATCTCTCTGTAAACGGGTTTCCATTCGTCTTCCTTGGATTGGGGATTTTTAAGGCCAAATCTGCTGCTGTTAAGAGATACAATGGCTGTTTTCGTATTTAATAAAAAAAATTAGTTAAACATTTGAAAATAAGCTAATGTAAAATGAATTAAGTAAACAGTGTCATTGTCTACCGGTATTTTTTAACAGCGCTATAAGATAGTTCTTTTAAATAATTCATTTTAAATGTATCATTTCAAATCTGACGTAATTTACACCAAAGTTTTATTTCTCTTATTAATATTCACGTGAAAATACTTTTGTTGTTAGAAGGAAATATTATTTGCGCTGTCTTCCAATTCACGATAATAGTTGAAAAGATTATCTCAAAATATCTCGCGCAAATATATTTTTTAATTTAAATTGTTTTGCTATATTTTTTGCCATTTTAAATATGACGTAATTTCCTCAAATTACAAGTTTTAACGCATAATAATGATTTTTTTAATTTTAAGATTTTGTTTCTCTTTTAAAATTCAAGTGTAAAGATGGTTTGGCACAGATGTCATATATGCCCCATATTGGCGCAATTTTTTTCTGATGCCAATTTCATATACGCAACGGGTACTTAACTGGTGCTAAAGTGTCGTTATTTTGCTTGATATGGTAACCTGGATGTTGTTGTTTATGCTATTGATGTTTTCGCCAAATTGGTGTCGGAAAAAAATTGCACCAATATGGGACATATATGACATCTGTGCCTATGGTTCTTATGACTTCATTTTCCTGCTTTTAACATGTAATCATTTAATTCTAATTTTAAAGTTTTTTTTTTTCCGTTTGTAATAGTCACGTGTAAATAAATTTTTAATTTAAAGTAAAAATTATTGTTTGCGCTGTTTATGCAACTGGCAACAGTTTAAATTAATAACATTTTCTAAAATTTGTAAAAAATATCTCTCGAAATGCTGAAAATTTGAATTTAAAAATAAAATAAAACCACAAAAGATGAGCCAAATAAGAAAAATAAATGCAATCTGCACATCGGGAACTTATAATGTATAAAATGATCTAAAAATGATTAAATTCTCATGTATAGTTTTTGCTCCAATAAAACTTTTTTAATGGAACGATTTTGTCTGATTTTAGCATTAAATATCTCTTAAAATAATTATTTGATTTGAAAACCGTCTGCATCAGCGTATTTATCAAACATTTCTCTATAATACCACCGATTTTCATATTTTTGTATGCAACAGCTTTTTTAATATTAACGATGAAAGGCCATGCTTAAGCATTCAAATTGGATGCCGATCTACCCGGAATATCTATGCAGATTTTCATTGGTCCATTTCCAAATCAAACCTTTTTTTTATATATAGAAGGATAGCTCTGAAATTTTAATACTGTATACTAACCTTTTAGCTAATGATCAAGTGTCAATTTGATTCACGTATAGTTGCATTTAAGGGTGATATAAAAGGGTGAAAATCAAACAACTTCACTCAGGATTTTGATGTGAAAAAAATGATTGCATGTATAACAGTGATTTCTACAGTTAAATATCAATATTTTAGCATGAAAATTACGCAGTCATCAGAAACCTACCTCCACCCCGTTTCCCATTGCAGTTATTTCCAGCCTTTTTACCATGAAATATCAGTTTTGTTTCATTTTTAAACAGATTTTTCATACTGTCAGCGAGCACATCTTTCAGACAAAATCGGATTAAAGATATAAAAACAGACAAAATTCAGGTTCATTAAAAAATATTACCACAGGCCCGGGCAACGTCGGGCAGGTCAGTTAGTTAAATAATAAAATGAAATAATTTGAATTTATGCATGCATAATTAAAGTTTAAAATATCTACACACAGATATCTGTAATGCCTGGTCTAAGTCTTGTAATATATCTTTGATGGATTCTATGCCAACTGACAGTCTTATTAAAGTGTCCGATATTCCAAGTTGATTTCTTTGGTCTTCAGGAACAGATGCATGAGTCATAAGTGAACTGAAAAACAATTATAAAAATTTGTAAATATATGAATATAACAATTTTTAATAAGCCTTAATAAATATTTTAAAGGAATTTTCCCATAAAAGAGAAAGATAGAAAAAGCAAATTTATTCTATTAGCATCGTACATAATGGAATATGTACATACAAAATACAACCTTGTTAAAAAAGAAACAAACAAACCAAAAAAGATAACATGGAAAGTTCCAAAGCATACCTACTAAAAAAATAAATAAATAAAATGCTATCGAAATATTTAAATAGGAATATTTATTAAGATAAAGACAATATCAATTCTTTTAATATGTTTTATTATTTTGTAATATTAAAGTACAAAGGATATCATACTAATGTCCACAACTGAATGTAGGTAATATGTTTTGATAGAAATAAAAAGATGTTTAAGCACATGTCTAGTATTTAAAAATTTAAATTGCAATCAAAATGATAAAATAAATTAAGTTTTATATTTATTAAGTTTATTACACTATTTGCATTTTTGTTTTAATTTTGTAACTCCTCCTTTATAATAAAAATCAATAATTGCAGAAGCATTATTATTTACAAAATAAAATTACTTTTAAAACGATGAACCTTATTTAATCAAAAATTTCATACTTGAGTCACAAATATCAGCTATTGTGGAGGTACAGAGAATAGGAATAATTTCCAGAAGCTCCACACTTATTTTTAAGTACATATCATGTCTGCGAATGAAAACTGCCAAAAGAGTGGAATTTCATGCATCTGTATTTCAATGAATTGCAATGTAATAGGCAACAAATACTGAAATTATAGATATTATTTGATTACAGAGTTTTCTGGCTAGATCCTCAATCTTTCAAATTTCTCTCGGCACCATTTCTTCCACTTTGTAGTGAATTATTTCAACTAGCATGCAACTGGATGCTTCTCCTCCCCCCCCCCCCCCCCCGCAAGCAGATGTATTACCTACAATAGGCTTCATATGCAGACATTTTCAATGATGTATCAGTCTTGAATACAGTAGAGTCCCAATTATCCGAGTCTCGCTTAACAAAGTTATTTTCTTCTGATGGACTGATGGCTTCCATTATTATGAAATGGCCATTTTATTTTTTTTCCCCATTCTGGCCAGAAAATCAGAGTTCTAACTTTTTACGACTGCTCTTTCATCTTCTTTATTTATAGTAGCTGTTTCATAATAATGGAAGCCATCAGTCCATTCAGAAGAAAATTATCCATTCCAAAGGTATAAGTTCGATTGAAAAAAACTATGAACTAATTAATGAATTAAGTTAAAATTTATATTTCATCTCCTTAGTTGGTGACGATTTGTGTAAATCTGGTTTATCCAAGTTTTTTGCTTATCCGAGGTGAGCTTGGTCCATATTAACTTGTATAACTGGGACTCTGCTGTATAACAATTTATTTTTCCGAAGTTATTCTAGATATTTGTGAGTACAATCTTTGCAAACTTCAGCAGAATTTAACACATCAAATATAAAATTTTAGTTTTTCTTTGAATATTAAAGTGTTGTAAATTCACTTTCACAATCTGTGAGGTTCATCTTCAATTAATTGAGTTTATTCACAATTGTAGATAATTTTTTAAAAACTTTAAATGTATGTGAGTATAAACATGTCTTTAAAATAAAATAAAATAAAATAAAAATCATGTAAGGCTGATTAACAATGACACGTTTACTAACCTAACTAATGAAAATAATTAAAGAGCTAAAATCCAAAATCTTCATGTTTTATCAACTATGTATGCCCCAAATGAAAAGGCGGGGTAACAATTTTGCCACACAAAAAGAAGACAATAATTTGTATTCGTGTCACTTTTAAAGCTACTTATTTATTTACTTATTTTTTTTAAATTTGTAATCATCATTAATTAGCGCCGTATTTTAATAGATTTTCCAATGCATTTTTTTGCACCTAATATATAAGGCACATTATTTTGTAATGTAGGTAAGTTGAAGAGAGCAGTAAAATAAAATATTAGTTTCAACATAAAGATAAAACACATAACAATTTATATAAAAAAATTATATATTTATATTTTCAGATTCAAGATTTATACTTTGTAGCTTTCCGACTGATTATTTTTGCAACCGCAAATTCTTAGAGCTAAATGAGTTAGATCTGATTATGCACATATTGCATTCGTTCTGATGTTTGTCACCCCCAAAACCGCGGCAATTTTGCCAGATTGTGGATTTTTTTAAAAATTCAAAATAGCTACCAGCTTTTCTTACTAGTAATCTTCATTTTTTGACACAATCTCATAATGTCTGTCAAGAAATAAAGCAAAGATTGCTAGTAACTTGCAACACCAGTAAGCTAAAATTTAGCGAGACAAAATTATAAAAAGAACTCAATATACAGGACTTAAAAGTGCATAAACATTTTATTGTTCCTACCATTATTCGCAAACAACAATCTTCAATAGAAATACACCATGAAGATTCTTTTGGAACAATAAAATTTCTCCTATATGCTCATAGCCCTGAATATGCAATATAAAAAAAATAAAGTCATTAATATAAATTTATTAAATGCTTTAAAATCTCAGTACTTACGGTATTTCAACCAAGCTTTCAATAGAACCTAAACTTTCAGCCAGAGTAAAAACTTTAAGATTTTTAATGAACTTTTGGGCCTCAGTTAAACCACCTTTAATGTAGAATGAAACCATACCACTGGAACCTGTACACTGCCTTTGAGCTAATTCATACTGTGGATGGCTTTTAAGACCTATATATATAAAAAAAAAAAAAACTTTAAGCCATCTTAAATAAAATAATAATAATAATAAATAATGAAGTTTTAAAATAATTAAATAATTTAATTCTAATACTCTTCTAACAATGGTTTGGAATTTATAAGAATTAAACTCTAAACAATACCCCTCTCCCTCTTCATACTTCTCCATAAATATAAACTTTTTAACGAAAAAAAATCAGACTTTAATTACACGTTATATTGAATTCAAAAATTTGCTTGGGACTTTTGGCTCACCCTGTATAAGAATAGAATACAAATCCCTCCACCTTAAAAACATAATTCTTCAATGACTTTTCATAGTTTTGTTGTACATCAGCTGCTCGTGCAGCGATGAGCACATTACATCCAGTTAACCCAGCAATTTGCAAGCAGCCAACGTAAAACAGAAGGAGGAAAAGTATTGATTTTATTTGTTTTTATTGAATTTCTATAAAAAGTACTGAACCAATTTTGATGAAATTAAAATGGGACCCATGCAATAGTATACTCTTTCAGTTAAAACAAAAATAACATGCATAAATCGGCCATGTAGTTTCGAAGTAATCGGTGAACATACATTAAAAACAAAATTAAAAACATACGTCTCAAATTGATAACCTCCTCCTTTTTTTGAAGTCAGTTAAAAATGCATCTTTAAAATATTTTAAATATGCATGGATTTAAACAAATCCTGTAGAAGAAGGCAAGTTTTTTTAAGAGGGGGAGGGGGTAAATTCCCATAAACAATGCTTTTAAACAAAAAAAAAAAAAAAAATAGTTTTTATTTTGTATTAAATATACTCTAACTCATCAACAATCAATTACTTAAACATTATGAAATTAAAAATTGTTGCAACAGTATCTATTAATCAAAAATCAGTAAAATATGAAAGAAATACCACAAAGAAATAAAATAATGCATAAAACATGTAATTAGATAAAATGAAGATATCTCTGTATAAGTACCTTCTAAGAAGACATTAAATCAACAATATATGTAGAAGAAAAGTTAATGCCCCTACCCCTCTCCCCAGAATTAATTTTGTAACAATGTTGTCAAATTTTCTGAGACTGAAGCAGTAGCAGATGTCCTGTTAATTAAAATCAGAAATTTATACACATAAGTTACATTTAACTTTTAGAGGCCAATTGGAATCGCTGAAAAAAATGGAAATTAAATTTCATTCGTATTGATTTAAAAAAAAATTAGCAAGTATGACAGCTTATTTTTTTTAGACAAATTATATCTCAGTTGTGAAAAGGGAAATTTACAGAAAATTATAAACACATGTTTTTCATGATGTTCAACTTGAAAATTTATAAAAAAAATTGCAAGATGATCAAATGCTTTAAAAATCAATTTAAAATTATTCGCATTATTGGGGGAAAAAAATAAAAAAAAATACACTAGATATAATTTGTTAATACCCATGTTCTTAAGAGCCTATGCTAGTCACATGAAGGAACTTGAATGCTAATGTTAAATCTATGGAAGAAACTTTAACACATTTCTTGCTAGTATTTAATTTTTATTTTTTTGCGTAGGATGCCTGAGTTCAATATGTAATGTTGTGCGTTTATTTATTTTTTTTTTTTTGTTACAGTTTTTTTGTATGCGAATACATAAAAGATTACATTTTCTTTCAATCTTAGTTATTAACTATTCACTCCATGAAATATTTTTCCTATTTCGGCTGCCAAAACAAAATATTTTTTTTTAATTTTATACATTGGCATATAATTGTTAACAGAACATGACAGTATAGTTTAATCAGTATAATTAAAGAAAAAGAAACTTTAACCATCCAGCACTTGCGTTGGGTCATAGTAACCCAGTTAATGGCTTGTTATATTCATTCTCAAAATAAAAACACAAAGTGCACTTATTGGGCAAATTTTATATTCAAATTAAGAAGAATTGAACCTTTTTAGAAAATGTTATTTTTCTTTTTTTTCTTCTATCTTTTTTAACCACAAAATTTACATTTTAAGTTTCCCTGGAAAAAAAAAAAAAAAAAAAAAAAAAAAAAAAAAAAAAAAAAACGCGAATGCTGGAGAGTTAAGGCTGTATACCTGGATAAATAACTTTTTCAACAGCCTTATGATTTTCTAAAAACTTGGCAACAGCTAATCCATTTTCCATATGCCTTTCCATACGGACATGAAGAGTTTTTAGACCTCTATTGACCAAGAAACTGTCAAAAGGTGATGGCACAGTTCCTAGAGCTGAGAGAGGAAAAACATAAATAAAGGATTTTTTTTATCACCTGTATACAGTACAAATTTATACTAAGTTAAATTCTGTGTGTATTTAACATATTTTAGGAGATCTTTTCTTATTGAATTAACGCAATAAAACTGATTGATGAAATCATACAAGTTGAAATCTTTTGCAACTGTGTAAAAATTTGTTAATCCGTGTGCTGATTTTTGTTTCGTAATCTGGTCACCTTAGTGTAATGATATCAATAGATTTGTTATGCTTATTACAAATGTACACTATATGGCCATTAATGACTTGACACCTTCAATTTTAGAAATTTTGTGAAATATTTAAAGATATTAAAATAATAAAACTTTGTAAAAAATCACCATAAAATTAAAACAAAACACAGGACGCGTTTTCGGTGCTGTTTCGCTATTTAAAGATATATTTGTCGGATTTTTGTGAAACTTCAGGATTATGAAGAATATGTTCGACTTCATATTTATCAATGGCGATTTGATCAGAAGGACAATTAGCCAGCCAACAAAAAAACCAAAGAAAAATAATAACGTTTGGGATCATCCAGTAAAATAAAAAGCACGAAATGATCCATCGCCACAGCAAGTTCAAAAATTTTTTGCATATTTTGTGTTTATATCATCCAGGGTTTTTTACCAAATTTAATGCCAGTTTCAGAAAATCTGACAAAATGTAATAGAAATAATATGGTGCAATTGGAAGGTAAATATATTAAATATTTGATGAAATATGAGCAGTTGAATTAAATATTTATCTGTGCATGCACGTACGATAAAAAATATTTTTTTTTTTTCATGATTTGATAGTCAATTCTATGGAGCAACTCATTAAAAAAAAAAGCCAGTCAAATATCGTGAAAAATCAGAAAGACATTGGCAATATAGTGAGCAAATTTTTAGTTGCTCTCCAAAAGCTGCTGAATGATAAGGGATTTTCCACAAATTGTCATTTTTTATTGCTTGACTTTCAGCAAAGCAGTTTGTGCTTAATGAATATCAATGAGTAGATTTAGAAGAAAGGATTAGATTTTGATACTTTTTTTTTATTATTTATTTATTTATTTATTTTTTTATTTATTTATTTTTTTTTTTTTTGGCATAGGCTGGTTCTGGTGATTTTCCAAGAACTAAAGCATCCATGAAAAGTGAAAATTAAAAAAAATTAAAATTAAAAACGACAATTTATGGAAAACTCCTTATCATTTAGCTGTTTTTAGAGAACAACTAAAAATCAGTTCAGTCTATTGCCGATATCTTTCTGAATTTTCACGATATTTGACTGGCTTTTTTTTTTTTTTTTTTAATGAGTTCCTCCATAGAATTGACTATCAAATCATGAAAAAAAAAATTTTTTATCATGCGTGCATGCGCAGATAAAAAAATATTTCATTCAACTGCTCATATTTCATCAAATATTTAATATATTTACATTCCAATTACACGATATTATTTCTACTACATTTTGTCAAATTTTCTGAAACTGGCATTAAATTTGGTTAAAAACCCTGCATGATATAAACAAAAAACATGCTTTTTTTTTTTTTTTTTTTACTTTAAAAAATCGATATATCTCTATGAATATACGCCCTATTCTTGAAAGTGTCTGCTCATTAATGGCCATATAGTGTATACTTGCAACCTCTCATTGTTATATAAAATGGGGATTCATTTGACCCAGGTTATGCATGTTTAGAACAAGAAAATTAGTTTAAGAAATGAAAAAAAAAAATAAGTTCCGCATAGAAACAAGAAATTAAATGATGATACAATTAATAAATTTTCTGATTTGAAATATGTTTAACCTGGATTTAATTAATCCATATTTTACTTGGCAAGTATGCAAACACCATCATTGCAGTGCCAATGAAGTACAAATGTAAATATATAGAGTAGAGTGTCATTTTACTGAACTTTTCAGTTAAAAAAATATTTTTTGGATAGTGAAAAAAAGTCCTATGCTTTCTCATTAAAATATATTGACTTTTAACGAATATCATATTTAGAAAATTTTCAAATTAATGAATTTATTGAAAAGGAATAGTGATTTCAGTTTCACAAATGTTGAGTTGAGGGGGAAAAAGCTATCAAAAAAGTAGAATTTCAGAGAAAACTTTTTCTTTTCCATGAATTTCAAAATTTCAGCATAACCTGCAAGGAAAACTGGAGATTGCTTCCCTACACACACCTGCAAAACAATAATAAACTTGCCTTTTACATTCACAGAAAATCATCTTTAATTTTTTTGGTCTGTGTTACACACATTAAAAAAAAATATGAGTCCAAAAAATTTATTATAGCAGTTGTTCTTTATCTTGGAATGATGTAGCTTTTAGCTATTAACATCTGTCAGTAATTTGCCTGCCACAATTCACATTTGGAGTTTGATTTCTTTTATTAAAATGGCAGAGAAGGAAAAAGAAAACAACTAGTGATGAAAGAAAGCAGGTAGATACAGCAAAACAATTTGATATAGCTATTTCTACATTAGTTAACATTTAAAAAAAAAAAAGTTAAAATTTAAAAACTCTATGAAGGATATGATATAAGCCCAAACTGGAAATAATTATGATTTATAGACTATCAAATAATTGATGAAGCTGTATGCCTTTGAATCAAATATGTTAGTTCAAAAAATCTGCCTGCTTCAGAACCTATGTTACAACGTAAAGCCAAATAATTTTCAGAGGCCTTGAAAAAAAGATAAGTTTGAAGCAAGTTCTGGTTGGCTATTTTATTTCTGTGAAAGGTATGGGGCATAACATGGAAACAAATTTCTGGAGGGGAAAAAGTGCTGATGCGTCAGCTACACATAAATGGAAAGGAAAAAAAAATGGAAATACTAGAGATTATACTTAATGTATTCAAATAAAATACAACATGATAAATGGTACACACAATAAAATAGTGATTTTTCAAACACAAAATATAAAATCTACGTTTCGTTTTGCTTCTGCAAACATCATCAGGATATGATGTTACATACAAGTCTAAAATTTCAAAATGGATATAAACGTCTAAGAGACCTGGAGAATACTTGACCAGAGAGTGCACAAATATCACCAAGTTCCTATGGTAACCAAAAGGAGCAAACAACCAAAGTGAAAAAAAAAGGGAGGGTTGTGCACTTTCCGGTCAAGTATTCTCCAGGACTCTTAGACATTTATGTCCATTTTAAAATTTTAGACTTGTATGTAACAACATATCCTGATGACGTTCACAGAAGTAAAATGAAATGTAGATTTTATATATTTTAAATGTGTTTGTAAAATCACTGTTTTATTGTGTGTACCATTTAGCATGTTGTATTTGATTCAAATACATTATTTTAAATATAAATTATGGTGCAATTGTCCAATTTTTAATTACTAGAGATTATTTTTAATGCTGATGAAACTGTTTTTATCAGTTTTTACCGAATCAGACTGTGACAATAAAAGATGAAAATTGTAAAGGTAGGAAAAGATCTAAAGAACGACTTTTGGTTTTGTTTTACTGTAGTGCCTCTGACATAGAAAAGCTAAAGTGCTTAGTCATTGAGAAATCTGCAAAAGCACATTGCTTTGGAAAACCTTCCATGTGATTATGAAAGTAATAGTCGTTCCCGGATCACTAAAGATCTCTTTTTTAAGGAACTTAGGAGTTTGAATAAACAAATGATCAAAATGAAAAGAAAAATTATTTTGCTCATGGGCAATTGTGTTGCACATTTAGTTACAGCAAATATATCCAATGTAAAAGTAAAATTTTCGCCTCTTACTGTACTTCCATCTTGAAACCTCTAGATCAAGGCATAATAGAAAATGTCAAAGTGAATTTCCGGTGCCGACTAGCAGAAAAAGTTATTGCAGACTTACAAAATGAAGTTTCTGTATCTGCAAAGGTAAATGCAAGAAAGACAACTGACATGATATGGGCTGCCTTGAAAAATGCATCTTCTACCGCAAAAAAACTGTTGGAGAAAATCCAGCCTTATACATTTAACAAATGAAGCAAAACAAACTGCAGAAGGGTCTACTTGTTGCATAGAATTTCCTGCTGATCTCCAGATCACAGCAACAGAATGCTTATTACTAATATAATCTGTTAATGATTACATTGAATGTGATGAAAAAGTTACCACACACTCAGACCTAACTACAAATGACATTGTTGGAAACTCAATGAGAGACAGAGGAAAGATGAAGAAAAGAAAGAAATGAAGGAAGATGAAGCGATAGTGATGATGATGATGATGATAATGATTGGCTATCAAGTACTGAAGTTTGTGTTGCACAATCAAAAGAAGTTCTATTGAATATTGAAATTGAAACTCTTAAAAAGTGTTTATCTCAGCAAAATAACGTTGCCAAAACACTTTATGTAATACTATAATATTGAAGATGTTATTATGAAAAATGCGTTCTCACCTTAATTGCAAAAGAAAAAAAAATTCTTTTTTTTTTTGTAAAGAAATAAAATTACAGTAAGGCTTCTGCCCCGTCAGGCGAAGACACTCGTGAGCTAATGCTAAACCTATGGGGAGGTTTAGTTGCTAATATTTTATTTGCATTTTGACTTTAAAAAAAACTTTTTTTACATTGGATAGTTGAGGTTGATCTCTACATCACTCTTTTTTTACTTTTTCGATTTTGGTTGTAGGTATTTTTTATGATGATGCTTTCATTTTCACAACTGGTTTCAAAAGTGAAACTAACTTTATCTGTAACCAAAATCGAAAAAGTAAAAAAGGGCGATGTAGAGATTGACCTCAGCTATTCAATGAAAAAAAATTATTTAAAAATGTGAAATGCGAACGAGATATTAGAAAATAACTTGCTCATAGGTTTAGCATTAGCTCACAAGTGCCTGATGGGACAGGAGCCTTAACAACAGATGTCACAGTTTTTTTTTTTTTTTTCCAATGTTATCAGGTATGTAAGATAAATTATAGTTACTCTATAATAGGGTGGAGCGAAAAAAATTATTTTTTAAAAATCAAAAACGGGTAGGTGCCAAAAGTTGCCTTTATACTAGTACATCAAGTGCGTGAAATTTTACCGCTGAAAAAAAATGGCTTGAGTCTGCGCTTTTGGTCCAAAAGTCGAAATTTTGGGTAAAATTTGACATTTTTTTCAAAAAAATTAAAAAAATTAGATATGGTTATTATTTAAAAGTGTTATTTAAACATTTGTTATGAACGACTTAACATATTTAAACGATAAAACGATATCTTTATTCTGTATAACTGGAGCAAAATTGACAACTTTCGGTAAAAAGTGACGTTGAAACTTTGTTGTGTCATTCAATGAATTGTTGTTTAGAATACAGCTCTTACCTAGTTGCTTACAAAACTTCCCAGGACATCTATCTCGACCACGCTACCATCTGAACACAATGTTTTATTTAAACTTTGAATTGTGATTTTTTACCAAATAATGGCATAAGTTTTAAATGCGTCAACCTAGTCCATCTCTTTTTTGTATCCACAGACTTTGGATGCTGCTGCTGTGATCTACTTCACGTATTTTTCTACTGCTTGTGTAAGAGAAGGCAAACAATGAAATGCAGTGGGGATGATATTTATGTAATCTATTCAGCCGTCTATTATCGTTACCAAAATTTCACCCGATAAATGCATATTGATTAGGGGTTCTGTTACCACAACAATTTTCCAATCAATTTGATTTATATAATTATTCTCTTCAAAGTTGATTGTCGATATTTCAGATTTGCGTACGCCATCATTTACTCTCATATTTCAACTATTATGTGATGGGCAGCTAGCTATTTAATGCGATGGCGATCGTCAGAAAGTATCGAAATTAGAATTTCCTCTGCGTATGCAAAGCAACCATTGTTCTAAATAACTTTTTTTAGTATTTGTTTTATTCCGTTTTCTGTGTTGTTTAATAGCCGAATAATTTACCATGAGCTTTTAGATTCCTTCTATCGATGTGGATTACATTTGATGGTTAAAGATCCTGGGGCCAAACTTGGATTGCACAGTACTTTTTGAGTGAACATAGAGACTCTGATGGGAAGTGAGTGCTCATTTAAAGACAGAGAATTCTGTTCATCGTTGCCATCCATTCTGCGTGGGACATGTTTAGAAGGAATCATTATAATGGATCACATGCCACCTCAGAGTCCAGTGAATTTCCTTTGCATCATTTATTAGACAAGATCATTGGCAAAAATTAGATTCTAATCCACAGGGATTTGCCGGACCAATAGGAAAATCTTTGTCCACCTGCCATTCCTTTCTTATTTCAATTTTTGAAGCCATAGAGAGAACTTTTGAAACATTATTTCCTGAAATCGAGAAAAGGGTACTCAGCACAGACCAGAAATACCTGCTAGACATTTGCAAAGTTATTTCATTCAATATATTGCTCAGAAGAACTAGCGAATAGGAACCCAAGAAACATGTCCTACGCAAGATGGCTCACATAGGCAAATAAAATTTTTCGCCTTTATATAAGCACTGTTTGACCATCAGAGTCTCTAGGTTCATTCACAAAGTATGTAATCCAAGTTTATGCTGCAGGATGATTTACACCAAATGTAATCCACATCTAAAAAATGGATCTAAAAACTTATGGGAAATTACTCGGCTACTAAACATCACTGAAAACGGCATAAAACGAATGCGAAAAAAAATTATTTAGAACAATGGTTGCTTTGCCCATCGAGAGCAAATTGTTACTGCAATGCTCTCTGATGATCACCATCATAGTAAACAGCAAGCTTCTCAGCATATAAAAAATGCAGTAAATGATGGAGCAGTAAATGGAGTAAATGATGGCATACCCCAAAATGAAATATCTAAATATTGTAGAATATTGTAGTAACAGAACTCCCAGTCACTATACATTAACTGGATGCAATTTTGGTGAAGATAATAGAGGACTGAATAGATTTCATTAATTTCACTGCATTACTCTGCTTGCCTTATCATATACAAGCAGTATAAATAAATATACGTGAAGGAGTGTTACAGCAGCAGCATCCAACGTTCTATGGATACAAAGATAGATGTACTAGGTTAATAATTAGAAAACGTACGCCAGTCTTTGATAAAAAAACCACAATTCAATGTATAAATAAAACATTGTGCTCAGATGGTAGGGTGATCGAGTTATGAACTGCTGTGACATGAAATGCTGCCACCTCCACGTGATAGCTCCTGGGTAGTTTTGAAAGCAACAAGGTAATAGCTGTGTTCTAAAGAACAATTAGTTGTATGACACAACAGAGTAGCAATGCCTTTTTTTACCAAAAGTTGTCAGTTTTGCTCCAGTTATACAGAATAAAGATAACGTTTTATCGTTTAAATATGTTAAGTCATTAATAATAAAGGTTTAAATAACACATTTAAATAATAACCTTTTCTATAGGAATTTTTTTTTTTTTTTTGAAAAAATGTCAAATTTTACCCAAAATTTCGACTTTTGGACCAAAAGCGCAGACTCAAGCCATTTTTTTTCAGCAGTAAAATTTCACGCAGTTGATGTACTAGTATAAAGGCAACTTTTGGCACCTACCCGTTTTTAATTTTTAAAAAATAATTTTTTTCGCTCCACCCTACTCTATAATAATTCTGATAAAAATCTTTAAATTTAATGAATTTAATAATTATTTCTAACTAGTAAATTCATAATAATATACTGTACATTTATTATTTACTCATATGTTTGCATACTAACTGAAATTTAATATAAGTGTAGTAATAATACATATTTTTATTGAATGTGCATGCAAATTTCCTGTTTATTTAAACAAAATATTGGAATTTCACTTAAAAAATTTTTTTAATTTAAAGAATTTAAGTGTTCTCAAATCCAAAAGGGCAACTTCCTGACACAAATTTTAATTTATTTTGTTCGAAAATGCATGAAACTAGCTGGTGTTGTTGTTCAGAAACTATGTCATTGAGCTGTTTTTTCCAATTTTTTGCAAAAGGAATAGATCTTTCAGAAAATAATGTCAAAGTGGACCTTTAGAACCGAAATTCTGCACGAAAGTAGAAAAATCACTCAAGAGCGGACAAAAAACGGGTTTGTCACGTGATCGATATCGCTTATAACTCAATGGGTAATTGATTGATCAAAAAATGGAAAAAACAGTTCAATTCCAAATTGCTTTCATGGCCAGGCTTTCCAATTTTATATCTTTAAATTAAAAAATGAATTTGCAAATGTGTCAGAACGTTTTGCGCTTGTTCAGCGGAGTAGTTAAGAACAGCCTTAATCTATGATATCGAAAATTCAGCTGTAATGAGATTTAAGTATACATAAAAAAGTTTTATTATGTAAGAAGAAAGTTTGAAAAATACAACACATTAGAAAACTAAACTTTCATTAGCTCATCATATAAATCAAAATATATTTACAATTTTGAATGTATTTCATTCGTTGATAAAGTTCTTCATTATTAGTTGCAATGCATCCCATAACAACATCTGAATGACCTAAACAATAAAAAACACAACTTTAACCCACAGGGTGAAAAAGAAAATAATAATGAAACTTCTTACATAGATGGTAGAAACGTTTTTTAAGTATTTTATTATTATTATTATTATTATTACAGTAAAAAAATAAAATAATCTAGGAAATTGCATAACTTCATTTTTTAACACTGCAATACCTCCTATTCATTTCACAATATTTTAAATTTAGGATCACAAATATCGATCTAAAATTACTACCCCTCTAAAATATCAATTCTCTAAATTCATTTACTAAAAAAAGAAAAAAAAAAGAAATTAAGGCCTTTAAATAAGTGAATAATCTACAAGTACTCATTTTTTTTAAATTCTAAAGTGTTAAATAATTACGAAAATAAACTATTTTCTTGAACACACTGTCTTGGGACATTTTGTAAACTCTGATAAAAACAACATTTATTTCATCAAGAAATCAGCATCAGTGCTGCCATTAATTGAGTTTAATATGTATAGAAAACTCTATATATCAAGTTGAAATGTCACATTCACCTTAATAAATCAAATAAATATAAATACATGAAACACAATTCATTTATTACTAAATAGGTGAAAATATATAAAAGTTTTAAAACATTAAAATTATTGAAGATGTTAAAAACATAGATGTCAGATCATGTCTAAAATTCCTGTGTGCTATCAGCTAAGCATTAGCCATCATCAGGGGAGTTAAAATTGAGAAATGCTGTAATATCAAAGATGTAGACTGGTTAAGTAGCAGAGGAGATAACCAAAAAACAAATAGGAGGGGCGGAAGGAAGGAAACAAAGGGGATGCTATAGAAAAGAGGAAGGATGATGTATTATCCTATCATATATCACATATATGACTTAATTTACTTGGCATAACTGGTGCATTTGGTTTTGATTGATTCCTCTCCCCTTTCTGTTTTCTATAGCATCCTATCTGTTTCCTTCCTTCCCTCCCTGCTATTTGTTGTTTCTTGGTTTCGCCCTCTGCTACTTGACCAGTCTACATATTTGAAGCTACATTTTAACTCCCCTGATGAGGGCTAATCTTTCGCTGAAAGTGCTCAGGAATTTTAGACATGATCTGACATTTGTGTTTTTAACATCTTCAATAGTTTTAATGTTTTAAAACTTTTATATATTTGCACCTATTTAGTAATAAATGAATTGTGAATCATGTATACACATTGTTTATTTGCCATTTATTGGTTTCCTTTTAAACCAAGAAAATATTCAGCTATACAGAAGTAAAGTCAAAATGTAAAAAGTCAATTTAGTTTTTATGACGGAAAGAATAGATGCATTCATTTGGTTACAACAGGACTGAAGAGGTTTAAAAATAATTAAGGCTTAGGAAAATAATTTATGAAAAAACAAAATGCACCAGTATCGGACATCTTCCTAATGAAAACCAAATTTTGAAAAATGTTTAAGGTATTGAATAATCCTGTAATAAATTTTCATCACAGATAAGAAAGCATACAATCTTAGAAGATTTTCAACATGTTATCTTAAGCAGGCTCAAACTAGATGGGAGGGGGGGGGGTGTCAAATTAACATGACTTAAATAATATCCATGAGAGTTTATTATACTTCAAATTCCCAAGCATGCAACATTTGAATTTTTTTCCCTTCCTTAAAAACAATTTGATAATGATGTAAATAACTTCTAATTTAACTATTCGATATAAAATAATTTTTTAAAACAAAACTTTGAAATTTAGAAACAAAATAAATATATTTTTTTAATAATCAAACTAGGAATAATTCATTAACAATTCTAAAGTCAAAATAAGGTAAGAAATACCTCTATTTGAATATCTAGTTTGTTATTTCAAATAAAGTAAATTTAATTCAGTAACACAGAACTGGACTTACCATTCATATATTTTGTAAGGGAATGCATTACTATATCAGCACCAAGAGTCAAAGGTTTCTAGAATAAAGATATACCTATTTTAAAAATCAATATTTTAAAACATTTTATTAAAAATGTTATAAAATTTTAAGAAACACTATCAATCTAACAGTTATTTCTATACATACTAATAAAAGCCTCTTAAGTCTATATTAACCCTAGAACTAACTGAAATTTTACGCAAATTTTATAAAAAATATTCTACACCAGAATTTTTATTCAAAACTACTTAACTTATTTCTTTAATTTATTATTGCATGGTTTATATATTTAGTTTATTTTAAAGAAATTTCTGGTTTGAATAAATATTGTGAATGTACCTGTTGGGTCCATTGGACCCGTCTGGTAAGTTAAACTTAAAAGACAAGATTCTGAGAAATTCGATTAAACAATAAAATAATTTTTTATATGACTAGCAACTGAAATTGGAGAAAACATCATATGCACTATTTTTACCAAAGAAATAAATATCATTATATATATATATATAGTTAAAAAATTCCAATAGTAACTTCAAGCATTACCATAAACTGTAAACTTTAATTGAAGTACAAAATTAACTGAACCATACCAAATAAGAACTATAACTTAATAAACAATCTTAAAGAAACACAACATAACCAACTTTAACTTAAACAATCCAACCATAAGAAACAAGGCGAATAACTAATTAAACATGGAGACAGGCTGCATGACTTATGACACGCTAATGCAGGGTTAAAACTATTTTTAAGCATGCAACATTCCTCAGATTTACCTGTCGAGACCATACTGAAAAAACGAATGAAACAAGATTAAAGCTAAATGAAACCGACCGGCTGAAATAAATCCATATCAAAAGCGATCTGTTTCCACTACACTCCGTAAGCCACACGCTTCGAGTAAAGGCATCACTTCAATTCTGTTCTTGCAAGTTCTTACATAATTATACATCATATTTTTAACCAGACTCACAGGATAACCCTGTTTCACAGCAATGACGTACCATTTAAGCATATCCTCTTTCAAAATGTCTCTATCTGATGTCAATCGGTTTAAACTGTTTAAACCGTTAATATAAATGTTTCTGAATACCAATATATGGACATTTGAATTGAAATTCAATATTGCAATTGTTTTAAAGTTAAAATCGTTTCTTTTATCATAAACCGATGTAATTAAATTTCTGTTTTCTAATTTTAGATTTACATCTAAATAATTTGTATTACAACTATTATGACTACCGGAAAGTTTCAATTCTAAATTTTGAGGATAATAGTTAAATTCATGGTTAGTCTTTATTCGATTCAGCTCGACAATCAAAACATCGTCTATATATCTGAAACTGATTATGTCTTTATGTAATTCACTTATATTTTCATATATCTAGATACATGTCGGCCAAAATTGAACTGCAACTCCCCCTCATGGGTATACCTTTAATCTGCTTATATACCTTATTGCCCTCATATAAAAAATTCTCTTGAACCACCAATTGAAACAAATTTTGAAATTCACTTAAATCTATGTATGAATCACCATACCTATTATACACCTCCAATATTTTCTCCCCTAAATCCTCAATCTCTATGTTGTTAAACAAATCTGCAAAATCATATGCATACAATCCTGTAATCTTATTTTTATACCCTTTTACTTTTTCCAACAGTTCATAACTATTACTTATTATAAAAGTTGAATTCTCACTTTTAATCTTTAAAAATATTCTCTTCAATACCTTTAATAATTTTTTATTCACACATTCAATATAGGAATTATAAGCACAGGTAACAGTTCTAAATTTCACAGGGCATTTATGGAACTTGGGTATTAAAACCAAATAAGGAAAATTCAAATTATCTTGTTTTGTTTTAATTTTTTTATACATTGCCCTAATTCTGTTCTCCACCTCATTAAGTTTTGCCCCAATTAACTCATAATTATTTGTGTTTTCATAACTTCCTCTTAATATTTTTCCATATAATTTTTTACAGATAATTGCATAGTTAGTACTTGCCTTATCTACATATGTTATTATAAAATCATCTTGGATGTTTTTTATAGCTTTTCTTAAATCAATATATTTCTCTTTGGACAAACCCTCAAAAGTTTTTAACGTATGTCTCCTCTAGTTCCTTTAAAATATGACATTTCCATTCTTCAAATAATTCTCCAGGAAGTCTTTATTTATAAGTTAACTTTTGTATAAGGATTTCTATATTATATTTAAACCGTTTAACTGCATTACTTTTCGTGAGGTTCCGTTTCATTCTATATTTTGCTCCATAACTCATTTGATTTTTCAGTTCAACATTTTGTACGATATCTAGATTTCCAGTTATTATATGTCCATAATGTTTGTCTACATATTTGTAGTACACATCCTCATTACATTTGCAAATGTCTGCATCTTCGTTCCTATTAATATTTTTAGCATAATAATTATAATTAAAGATCATTCTACCTAAAGGCTTGTCATACTTAAATACTTTAACAATATTTAAATTTTTTATTGGTAACATGTCCTTATATTTATAAAAAATCCTTTTGTAATTTACATTACTGTAGCACCCTCCTATGTAGTCTATAACGAAATATACTTTATCCACATCTTCCTGATTTTCACACTTTGACTTACAGAAACTTTGCCAATTACTTAATTTTATTCTATGTTTTAATAGATCAATACCCAGATCTATGTTATGTATTCCTATTTTTTGCGATAACAAAATCAAAACCTTAGGTATTCTTTTGACATTGAATATGACATATTTGATACTCTTGAACTTGTCATTACCGTTACAATTCATTAAAGCTGTTACGATGCTTTCACCGTCCTTCAATCCAACCAATTTTTCTGTAGTCAGCTCTAAATCACGATTACTTTTGCCATCTTTATAATCGTTATAACCATTAATATCACACTTTATCTTTGC
Source organism: Maratus speciosus (assembly GCA_963932465.1). NCBI lineage: Eukaryota > Metazoa > Arthropoda > Arachnida > Araneae > Salticidae > Maratus > Maratus speciosus. The sequence goes on from OZ010798.1 coordinate 417,483,363, forward strand.
ATAGATAGAGTCAGTGATGTCTCGATTTTTAAAGGTTTGTATAATGTTACAGCCATAACGTTCAACCCATAGGGATATAGTGTACCATGTGCAATCATCATATCCTTTTCATATATTTTTCTTTTAATTTTATTTTGGACAATTTTTAAAAATGATATTTTAATGTTATCTATACCATGTTCTGTGAAGTGTTTTATTTCTATATCTTCATGCTCTTTTTTAACTTTTAAATTTCTTATATCTGACTTATGGTTATTGAAGCGTTTGTTCAGTGGAGTTGAAGTTTGACCAATGTATGCAACATTACATACTTGACATCTTAGCTTATACACGCAATTGTATGTTTTACAAAATTTTAAACATTTCTTATTGTTTTGTCCAAAATCATTTTTCGTGTTTTCCGCACAGATACATACCTTACATCTTTTATTTGTACACTTATCAAAATTTAATACATTATTATTCTTATAATAATTTCTGTTGTAAAAATATCTAGTTTTGTAACATTTATATTTGATACCTATATTACCATTTCTAGTACCCTTAATTATATGATTACTGTTATAAAAGCACCTAGTACTATACTTAACATAATTTTCACAATCATTACCACCGCTATCCAAATTCATAGAAACATGATTAAAACTACAATTTTTATTAGCTTTTCCACAATTATTTTTTTTTTTATTTCAAATATTTTTTTGCAACCGCTCACGCTCTCCCACTTCTCCACACTTTCAACTATATTTATTTCACAATCATTATGCTCCAAACTCACATAATCATGGTCACTTTCTAACGATCCACTCTCTACCATTTTATTAAGAGTCGACCGAGCACAACGGTCATCTTTGGTGTACCGCCTCTTGCTGGTCTCCATATAATTTATTCTACCTTCCATGTTATGCATATTTCAAAACTATTCAAATCCCAATTCAAAATTCAAAAATTATGTGTCCAGCACATACCACTAACCATACTTCAGCCACCATGACCATACTGAAATAGCCATACACACTAACCATCCAAAGGGGACATTTTGGGGGAGTCGTAAGAGAGACATGAGCAAATTGCAGCATATTTTTATATATACCCAGAACAAACACCTATTTAACTAACAAACATATTAAAAAACAAACACTTAACAGAATTAGTTAACGAACGTAACAAAATATAAAACTGCACAAATCAGTAAAACCTCTTAACTTGACAAATCCAAACACATCCTTAAAATCAATTAAGCTACAAACAGTGGTAATTTCAAACTTCTTTATCAACTATAAACTCAGTGAAAAGACATACCTGACAAAACGCCTCTAGTAGTCTCTAAACACAAATCCAGCAACTATTATATATATATATATACAGTGGGTGATCGGTTAATGAACTTAATCCGTTCCAAAAAAGTGTTCATTAACTGAATTGTTCATTAACCAATCATAGTTTTAGTATAGATCTGTACGGGTTCAATAAATTCGTTCTTAAAAGCTAAATAATATATAAAAAACAATATAAATCTTCCCTTTATAATAGGGTTAATATACATTCTTATTTAATATGGACAGATCGTATTTTGATGGCTTGTTCTGTATCATGGCATATTAAAAAAAATAAATGGCATGCCCTTTGTAAAAACTTTTAGGATTACATGCATTGACTATGGCATTAAATCATTTCAATTTGCCACTTTGACCTTTCAAAAATTCCCTAGTTCTCTAAAGGATCGTGTTTACTGTTGGGCCTGATAAAGCTCAAATGGAGCCTAGAGCCTGTTAATAATTTGTGAACTAAATTTCAATTAAAATAATTAATTTACAATTTAAAATATTTCTTTAAAAAGGGACATAAAATATAAAGATTAATGTTTCTAATTTGTTCATTCTAATTTGACGGCCCTAAAATATAAGGCCGGACCCCCCGGTAGCCCATGAACTAATTAGGCCATAAGTATACAACTGTTAAAATGTCCTCTAAGTTGACAATAGATGCAATTAAATACAGCTTGACAAATCTGAAACACAGCATTGTTTCTTCTTGGCTTTCTTTTGTGAGGCGTTCGTTATCCAAACATAAAAATCTCTGGCAAAAGTATTGGCTAACTGATCTGTTCATAAACCGAATGGTTCGTTAACCGATCACCCACTGTATATATATTAAAAAGCAAAAATATATCTGTGAGTAACGCTGACATCATACTGATAGTAAATGTAAAAAAATCTATTATAGTTTTCAAATTAAAACGATTTTCATATATTGGGGTTCTTTAAACCAGGTTGGAATGCCTGGTATTTTAAAAGTACAAACTTTAATGGTAAAGAGCACAACAATTTTTGTCCTATATTTATAACATTTGCATATATCAGTTTTTGCCTACAACTTTATTTTTTTTACTAAACTAACCAACTCACTAATGTACGTAACTTCATCACAGGGGGGGCTCTGCCATATACATTATTCATGTGTAAATAAATACTAAAAAAGTATTTCAATTAAAAATATAGTGCTTGGAAACACTATGAAAAATGGTTCTAAATATGACTGAATTTTCACCATTTAATTATTTTAAAGTGTATTTTTTTTTTTTTAATTCACATGTAAATATATTGTACAATCTAAAAGTGTTTGTAATTATTATTTGGGCTTTTTAAAATGACAACATTAGGTAAAAACTGTTTCAAGTTATGAATTAAATCTCTATTCAGATCAGGGCTTAATTTCTAACAAAAAAAGTACCTGAGCCCTAACATTCTGCGATACCAGTACAACAACTGTATCACTCCCCTCCCCCCCCCCCCCCCCCCCTGTCACTCCAATCTGTATATTTATATTCCGTACATTATTTGCAAATTTCAACGCATTTTTTTTTTCTTCAGCAAAATAAAAATTTTAAATATATTTATCAGCATATACTTAGCTGTCAACTATTCCACTTTTTAGTTATCACTCCTTCTGAATAGTAAACTTTACCTAATTTTAAAGTTAATTTCAGAATTCTGGTATTAAATATGGTAAGAATTATTATTAGGAAATAGTGTTAACACAAAAAAGTATAGTTAGCAGCTATGCATTAAAAAAAAAAAAAAAAAAAAAAATGAATGAAATTTACAGAAATTTATATGCTGAAGAATGGAACAATGTTTTACAATTTCCTATAAAAGGTGCATATCTTAAACTGTAATCGATTCTGCTGCATAACAATCTTTCGTGGGGAGTCCCTGAAAATCAGATTAAATTAAAAATTTGACACCGTTATCGGAAAGAAATGAAGCTTTCATAGAAAAAGGAGGAAACACTGCTCGATTGCTTTCTATCAGAATAATAACAACATGGCAATTATATCTACTTACAAATGAAAGTGACTTTGTAAATGTGCAGAGCAGATCTTTAGCATTGGTACCATTCATGATACAAAATAAATAGTAAAATCACTAGCGTGACTTTTATACTCGTATGCAATAGAAGACAAAAAACCTCAATCTGATGCTCGTTGGTTAAAACAGAAAATATTCTTTTCAGGTTAGATATAAAACAAAAAACAGCCAATAAAAAATTATCCTACTGTCACAAAAGAAAATCGAACTGAAAGCAAATTCATTGCTCAGTCTCTTGTCTTGAGTGGTGCCGTATCAACAGGTTGTCGGCGACATAAATTTGAAATTGAAAAACACAATTTCTGTTTCCCCTTCATTTTTATCAAAATAGCTTTAAAATGATTTGAAATAGAATATAATAAATAATTTTAAAGGAGGAAAAGGATTTTTTTAGTCCATTTTGTCTTCATCTTCTACATGTGCGACACATTACGTCACATATCAGTGTTTTGGTAAAAAAGAATGCAAAAGTTTGGAGATGGGAAGGAAAGGAAAAAGTAATTTAGACTTCAGTTTTTCGGAAGCGCTGTTGCGCTGGGTTTCAGAGCGACCGGTGAATTCTGACCAATATTTGAATATTTACTAAAAACAGAGAAGTACCAGAGCCGGGCTCTGGTGGGCTCCAGCACAAACTAAACCCTGATTCAGATAATAAAATTTTGAGCAAAAAAAAAAAAAGACCAAATAAAAAAAAATAATTGCATTCAGTGCACCATAATCTAGTCAAATATGTACCTGCAAAAGATGGTTAAATTGCTAACCATAATTTGATCTTATAAAACTTTTTTAAAAGAACTATTTTGACAGATTTTAACATTCAATAACTCTTAAAACAATTCTTTGATTTAAATGCTGCCTGCTTCAGTTGTTTATTACACATTTCTCTATAAAACTGCCAGTTTTTATGTTTATTATATATATAAATATATATAGATATATTTACGAGCAGTGAAAGATAAAAGGTCACAATAAATTCAGTTGCTGCGGTGGTAGTATTAGTTATTTTTTTTTAAGAATGGAGAGATAAATGATTGCAACACTGGTTTCCTGTAAAAGAGTAGTTGCAATATACTCTACCATTTCTTGTTCCTTCTTAACACTCTGTATGCAGAATTTCAGTTAGCAATTTTGAAAAGAAAAGCCAAAATATGCCTTTTTACCTCTCAATATGAAAGATAAGTATAATTTCAAATGCAACTTCATCTGAAAAAGGTTGTAAGTGAAGCCTCTTCGATAAATCTTGGATGACGAGGTATCATACAAAACATTTTTGTACAGGCTTTTAACTTAGCACATTCACATTTCGTTAAAACATGTTAAAAATTGCAGTTATTTAAAAATTAATAAAAAAAATGTATCAGCAAATAATTTTTTTTTAATTTCAGTGTGAAAGTCTTGCACCGGTTCAGCATTTAATTTTTCAGAGATAGGAATTTCAAATTATTCCATCAATATTTAAAAGTCATTATTGATCTTAAAAGACAATAGGGCATACCTGAAAATATGAAGACATAAAAGTGTTGTCTACAACTGAAATTATACCAGGATGATTCTTCAACAGGTCTGTTGCAGCTTGAATATCGACTAACTTCATCATAGGGTTTGTAGGAGTCTCAATCCATACCATCTGAAAGAAAAGTTTAGTAAAATTAAAAAATAGTAAATTTATTAAGAAATATAAATCTGGAATGTAACACTCATAAGCAGAGTTCCCAACTTTTTTCCAAAATAAAAAATAAGGACTTTCTAAACACATTTTAATAAGAAAATTATTATAAGGATTCATATATAATGAAATATAGGATCTCACTCTTAGTATGGAATAAGAAGGAGCTCTTAATTTGGAACAGCCTTTGGCTTTTGCACTGTTTTTAAAGCCAAAGATTTATATTTTTATACAGAAATTTCTTATCAGATTTTGCACCAGGTGTTAGCAAAAAGTAAAAAAATGAAAGATAATCACCACAACTTAAAAACTGCTTTCAAAAATTTCCAAGAAGAAATGATAACTTTTTAAGGGCTACAGATAATTATTAAGAATTTATAAGGGTACTTAGAAATTATACCGTATTTACTCGTGTATACCGTGCATACGTGTATAATGCACACCCCTTACTTTACAAGAAAAAATGGCGATTTTTTTTATCTCGTATATAACGCGCACCATGAAAGATTGGATTAACGTTGTCTGGGAACATCACGTCAGCTAGGTGCTTTACGTCCGCCATCGACGCTGGTCCTGGAAAGCTTCCATGAGCACACGACACCTGGAGTAAAAGCCAAAATTCATCGCTCAAATGATTTGGTTGTGATACTAGCTGGGATGACGAAAGTACTGCAGCCCTTAGATATTGTTATCAACCGAGCATTTAAGATTGCATTTCAGCATGCTTACAATCGGTGGATGACAACAACAGATTACAACTTAACTCCAACTGAAAGAATGAAGCATGCGTCTTTCTCAACTGTATGTGAATAGATGAGTAGATATGTGAAGCTTGGAAATCCATCTCAGTCGAGATGATAATAAAGAATTTCAAAATGACTGAATTTCCACTCGGATGGATTTGAGGACGATGTAATTTACGAGGATATTGACTGTGCCTGTGAAGACGAGGATAACAACGGTATCGGCAATGAGAATTGCTAATTAGCATTTAAATAATGTTACTAGTGCTATAGTATAAAAATGTGCAAGGAGTGAAATAAAGATGCAGCAATACTTCTATTAAATAGAATTTTTCCAGTTTGTAATGTAAATTATGTAATTACATACAGCAGTAAAAAATTATTCCGTGTATAACGCGCACCCGGGGGTTTTGCCCTAAATTTTCGAAAATAAAGTGTGCGTTATACACGAGTAAATACGGTAAATTAAACTACTAAGCACTTCAAAATGATCTTTGGAAGCCTTAACCTTTAAAGTGGTTCTCAAACCACTGCTCAACAAGCCTGAAACTTTCTGACACATTTACTAGATCATTTTTAAGAATAAAGGTACAAAAATTAGCAGGGCTGACTATAAAAGCAATTTAGAATCGAAATACATTTTCCAATTTATGATAAAGAAATTATTTATCGAGTTATAAGTGATTTTGGGTCATGTGGCAACTGGTTTTTCTCCCTTCGCTGACTGGTATTTCTCCTTTTAACCAGGAATTTGGTTCAAAACACCCACTTTGGCAGTATTTTCTGAAAGACCTTTTGCGTTTATAAAAAAAGGAAAACATCTTTTATCACAGTGTCTGAACAACAACAACACCTACCAATTTAATGCGTTTCCGAACGATAGTTAATTGAAACTTGTGTCAAAGTTGTCCCTTTGGATTTGAGAGCAGCCTTAACCTTTTAAATTTTCTTTTATGTAAAGTAATAAAAATTATATATCACAGAATAGTATCATGATTTTGAAAATAATTAAATGGATTTAATTAAAAAAAAAAAGATTTGATATTATAATCAATATGACTAACCAAGACTATATAAATTCAAGCATATTGACTGTCAATGCCATACCTGTAAATCTTTGAATATGAAAAATAGTAGCATACCAATTTTTTAGGCTGAAGATTGATTGGTTGGTTCATGTTTTTACGATGCAAATCCTAATCAATCAAATGTGTGAATGTGTATGCATAAACACTCAACATAAAAGACTTCTTCACTTTGTCTGTTTTTCAAGTACAAAATTTCTTTTTGTATATTTTTTGCAGAGTTAAAGAAGCACATTTTAGTTAGAAATTTTTTTAAAAAGATCTCTACTAAACAAGTCTTCAAACATGACTCAGAGTTTGCATTTACATGATATGGCGGATTATTTATGCAAATTTGTTAGAAAGGAAAAGGAATGCAAATTTGGGTGCTGCAGACTCAATGAATTAGAAAAAAGAAAACGCCAGGAAAGATTTTTTAAAAAAAGGAGGCAAGAGTTTTTAAAATTCTGTGCTATTTCAAGTCCTGTAGAGAGAAGGTGAATTTTTTTTTTTTTTTTTTTTTTTGGGGGGGGGGGCTGATGTCTGTTTTACAATATGCTGTAAACATTGATGATGCATTAAGCTAACAGATGTTCAGTTCCCAAACAAAAATAAGTAGAGAGACTGAATCACCTCAGCAATCTTACACAATTGCAAAAAGTTTCAGTGAAGCTAATAATTGAAATTCCCTGTTGACAGATTTCAGTTTAATACCAAAGAACAGTACTTTCTTATTAGTCTTTCATAATCAGATTTAAGCCAAATAACATATTAGAGCAAATTGGATTTGTCAGAAAACTTTTTAAAATCTTTAATGATATTCACATTCACTTGAAAGGATGATGTAGGATGACAAACTTTGAAAAGGGAGCCAATTACAATTGGTTTTCTCCTAGTCAATGGTTTAAAAACTGAAATTATGCAATATTTGGAAGTACAGACGAACTCCCTTATAACGAACCTTGATTTAACGAGAACCCGGAATTAACGAGGAAATCAAATACTTGGTTGGTACAATGTTAAGTCTATGGGAGCGTAACTCGCTTTTAATGAGCAAACCCCGGTTATAGCGAGCAATATTTTTGTGGTTCATAAAATTTCTATTGACTTCCACCTCTCCAACGCAGATAATGTTTCTAGGAAAAATTCCTTTAACATTCCAAAATTAACAGAAATTGAGTGAGCAGAAAAATTTTAAACTTTTTTCGAAGCCAGGGGTTCGAATGATGATGTTTTTTGGACCAAGATCCCGCTTAGAAGAACAATAACACAAGGAGACAATAAGACAGTTCAAAGCAAATTAACCAACTTCTTTTGCACTGTACAGAAATAAAAATAAATAAAGTATGTATATGGAGGAAGAAAGGGCAGTGTCTAAAAATATCCTACGCATTGCTGACACACACACAAAAAAATCTGTAGTGAAAGATATAAGACCTTGTCACATGTACCAAAGCAACAACAACAAAATAATAATAATAAAGGAGAGAAAAACAGGTGGTGTCAGAAATACACTCACAAGTTAAAGTATTTTGCTCACAAATTACGACAAGGTAACCTTGACAAACTTTGCTAATAAACAAACAAAATCAAAATAGCATACATTAATAATGTATTGAAAAACTCATGCATCAGTACCCTAAATTTTAGACACTAATTAATTTTTATTAAGTAATTTTCAAAACTATACATAAATGCAAAGGAATTTTGCTTACTTTGGTATTCTTTTGAATAGCTTTCCGAATATTGTCAATCTCTCGCATATCTATGAAAGAAACCTCAATGCCCATCTTGGTTGCAAGAGTACGAAAATATCTATTGGTACCTAAGAAATACAATACAAAATGTATCAATAAAGCAGCAAGATAATTTTCAGCCAAAAACTAGATACATATTCAATATAGTTGAGTTGTATAATAACAAAGTCCAATAGAAGAAAAATTCAATTATAAATTTTTTTTTAACATTTCCTGACTCCTATTCATGTAATATATTTACATTATATTGAAATTCTACTACAATAGATAACTTTTAGTGATCCCATGGTGTTTGTTCTTGCATGATATTTACTGTTTTATAACAAAAGATTTCTTCAAAGAAAAGATTTTTTTTTTATGCAAATTATAAAGAACAGTGGCCCTAGTATAAATATAATACGGATGTCTATAAAAGGTATGACACATTTTGATGTTTAATAATTCGTAAAATAATGAAGATAGATTTCAATTAATAACATTAATGGTTAGATAGATTCAAAAAATTTTATGGCCTGTGATGAAAGCAAGCTTCGTCAGAGACCATTATGCGATTAAGAAATTCAGCATCATCCTCTATTTTCCTTAGCATGTCTGTTGCAAAGTCCATCCTTCTAGGCCTATCATCCAGTTCCAAGGCTTGAACAATTTGAACTTTGTAAGCATACAGTCTTAATCTTTTTCTAAGAATCTTGTGCACAGTTGAAACTGGCATACCCAATTTTCTTGCCACTGATCTCACAGATAAGTAATGTTGATGTTGAATGTGCCACAGACATTCTTACTTAGACCTAGGAGATCTGTGGCAAGAGAATTAGATATTTCAGTTTTGATTCTGCACAAGATTCTTAGGAACAGATGAAGACTGTATGCTTACAAAGTTCAAATTGTTCAAGCTTTGGAACTAGACAATAAGCTTAGAATGACGGACTTTGCAACAGACATGCTAAGGATTGAGTATAATGCTGAATTTCTTAATTGCTTAATGTTCTCTGGCGAAGTTTACTTTCATCATGGGCCATAAAACTTTTTGAATCTATCTAACCATTAATGTTATTAATTTAAATCTATCTTCATTATTTTATAAATTATTAAACATCAAAATATGTCAAACTATTTATAGATACCCTGTATAATTAATAATGTTTAAGCATGCATTTTAAAGTTATATCTATGTGCAATCCTCTCAAATAAGATCCTTTTCTAAGTAAAAATAATCAAGGGTAAAATTTGGTCATACAAGTATGGAATTTCTACTGTTTTACTTATAAGAGCAACGGAGAAAATTTTTCGAGATTTGAATAATTTAAAGAACCCTGTAAAGAAAATGTAAATCTGATACATTCTTATAATCTGCGGTATTCTTTATTATTGATGACTAAGGGGGGAAAAAATAGAAAATAGGATTGAGGGACTGTATGAAAATTAACCCTCTTGCTGCATATACTTTTTTTTAAATCAAAATAAGTTCAACACTTGTGCATTTATTTTATTACATATTTCAAAACTAAAATAGGCAAAATTTTTTGTAAAAGAGTTATTTTTTTAATATAGAATTAGATCATAAAAAAAAAAGATAAAGGAAATTGCGGATTGCACAACTTTTGCTACTTTTACGTTGCCCATGGAAATCTCAGGATGTGCAGCGAGAGGGTGAAAATTTTATAACTTTTGATGCATTTAAAAAGGTTGAAGCTCACATTTTTTAATAGAAAAAGAAATAATGAATTTAGTCACAATATTAATATTTTACAGTTTTAATATTTACCCTTCAGTTATGTTAAATTTGCCCAATTATTTCCATTCCAAAAACTTTTTTGGGCTACTGGAACTCACTAAATGTATCTTGATTAATCTTTCATCTTTTTGATGCATATATGTCATGCATAGGTCTGGATTTAGACCTGGACAATATGGGTTCAAGACAGTAAAAAAATGAATGATCAAAAGGGAAGTTTTTATATTATTTGTATAATTTTGAAATCTGACAAAATCTTAAATTCAAAACTGAATAGAATTTTCTAATGGAAACACAAGAAGTTATACACTGGAAGAGAATATCAGATTGTTATTACAGAGGATAAAACAAAACAGCAGATTTCACACTGAAAATCGTTAAATTCAAAGTTTGAAAAAAGCTAAGTTGGGAGATTCTCGCTAGTGGGAGGATGACAACTGGTCAAAAAAATCATAATAGTCATGAAAAGTTGTAAATTTCAATAATTAGTCACAGAAGTTATAAAAAAAAGTCAAAAGTTTTAGCTTTAGGATCAAGTCAAGAGTTGTGCCGAGGCTTATAAACCCATTCATACCAGATATTTAAAATATCTTAGACTGCCATTTTGGAGGTGGTTCACCCTGGAATTAGAACACCTGTTCACATGTAAAACTCATCTAAGATAACTCATTGAATGCCACTGTGTCTAAGATCTGAACAAATGTAAATCATGTGTACGTGAATAAGTTAAAACCAGCCTCAAGAAACAATCAGTTAAAGCAAGCCTCCACAGCCAATCAGTTAAAGCGAGCCTCCACAGACAATCAGTTAAAGCGAGCCTCCACAGACAATCAGTTAAAGCGAGCCTCCATGGACAATCAGTTAAAGCGAGTCTCCACAGCCAATCAAAGTGAGTGGTAATGGTTGTATTAAGCCATAGAAAATTTGAACTCACTGAGAGTTTGGCAGTCTAAGATAGTTTAAATATCTGGTCTGAAACAGCAGGGCCGAAACTAGCTTTTTTTGCACCCGAGGTAAACATGGATTTTGGTGCCCCCCTCCTCTGCAAAGTATATTTACTAAGAGAATTTTACTTATTTTCTAAAAGCTGGCTTATTTTAAATTTTAAAATATGTAATATTACACGTAATCTACTTTGTCAAATATTTCATTAAAATCTTGAAAACAGAAACCAAAAGAATTCCGCTTTATACAGGATCCTTATACCATATCATCTTTAGATTCTTCTATGCTTTGACACACCCCTGATAGAATGATTGTAACAAGACCGCGCTAAACATAGACGAGAACAGGGATGTAGTGGAGGGTATACGGGGTATATGCCGTATACCCTCTGGATTTTTTTAAGGAACACCGTATACACTCTGTTTCTCAAGAAAGCTATAGTATATATACACTAGGGTATACTCTCTGCTTCGAATGTATACCCTCTGGGTTTTTTTTATGACTACACCACTGGACGAGAAAAACCTACAAACAAAATCTTCATTTGGCGCCCCTTTGTTCTGGCACTCGGGCACATGCTCTCTGTGCCCCCACCCCCACCCCCTTAGTTTTGGTACTGTGAAACGGGATATTACAGTGTTCCTTCTGCATCCAAAATGTTTGTCAGCAATTATTTAAAATTTATTTTATTGAAATAGAAAATTTAACAGGAAAAAATAAAACTACTATATTTCTTGCATACATTTTATTTTTAAAGGTGTTGTATTTCTCGTCATGGTAAGTAAATGGTTGAATTAGAAACTGAATTCCTTAAATCTGCTGTCTACCTCAATAGAGCTACTAAAGAAAAATCGGTACTTGCTCACTTTCCCATCCAACCTTATAGTTAACAAAATTTGTGACCAACAAATGTAATTTAACCCTGATAATGGATAACTGCCAATAATGCATAAAAAGTATTTTATATATTTCTTCAAACTGTTGGGTAGAATTTGTTTTAATATCCACATATCTATCTGAAACCTGGCTTCTTCAAAACTAATCGGAGTTACATAAAAGCAAGGAAATGCCTTTGGTGTGTTTGTTTAGTGTGTTGATATCATGCGTATTCAGTATTGGTGACACATTATTTTGAACGGATCAAGTTTTTTTTATATAATAGATGGAGAAAATAAGTACTGAAAAATCCTGCTTATTTATTAAAAAATTTAATTTTTCATACCTTATGCATGACAGCATTAAAAGTATCGGGAAAAATGACTGGATGTTTAAAGCTGAAATATTGCATGTTTTAAACACTTTTATTTTTGACAGAAATCAGTTTTTTTTTTTACAGTTTTTAAGCTAGTTGAAAAGTGTTATGGTGATTTAATTTGTTACCCAATCTCTGTTTTTTCAGCTTCTATAAAAATGCTATCTTTATGTCTGGGATGAAATGGATTTTTCTTAAAAAATAAAATATTTTAAAGTGTACCAAAAATTGAATACATTTTCCTGAACTACGGAATTTTATTGATCTTGTGCTATTTTAAATTCAGTGGTGCTGATAGTTAGAATCTGTAAGTTTCCTTTGTGAACTGTGAGTGAGTGAAAGGCAGAAACTTTTTTTAGATGAATTTTATTGATATTGTTCTATTTTAAATTCAGTGGTGCTGATAGTTAGAATCCGTAAGTTTCCTTCGTGAACTGCGAGTAAGTGAAAGGCAAAGGTAATCAAATACTACTGCTATCTCTCTCACTATTAACTATTTCTGATCCTCTCTTTTACAAATAATAGATGTAGATACACTTAAAAAGTTTAGTTTTATGTCTTATATTAAGCATTAAGAGGCTACTTCAGTCACCTGGAAAGGTGACGCTAATGCTAATCCTCACTAATGCTAATCCTATGGAAGACCTTTTTTAAGATATCTCGTTTGCATTTTAATATTTTTAAATGATTTTTTTTTTTTGCACTGGATATCTGAGATTGATCCCTACATCCGTCCTTTTTTATATTTTTGATTTTGTTCGCAGATTTTTTTTTTCAAGAGGATTCTTTCACTTTCGAAACCGGTTCCGAAAATGAAAGTGTCCTAATTAAAAATATCTGTACACAAAATCGAAAAAGTAAAAAATGGCCTTTGTATAGATCGATCTCAGCTAGTTAATGCAAAAAGAATTGTTTAAAAATACTGAAATGCGAATGAGATATCTTTAAAAAATTTCTTCCACAGGATTAGCATTAGTGAGCAGGTCTTTTCAGGTGACTGAAGTAGCCTCTTAAACATCGAGTGGTAACATGAAGATGTATTTGTTCCAATTCCCAAATAATCGAAACTTTATTATTCCTGTATTTGTTATTCTTTGAGTTAAATAATCTTAAAATATGTCTTTCCTTGGTTTTTTATTATAGTCAAAACAACATATATTTATACTGGATAAATATGGTAAACATGACATATACATAAATCTTGAAACATGACATATCAAATATTTTAGAGAACATCTTGTTCACTGTTTACTTTTAAATTCTTAAAAATAGCACATTACAAAACATTAGCATTTATATCTTATTTCTCATTAGTAAGAATTCATATTATAAAAATACTACTCGGAGTTAACATTATACTCAACAATGGTAAATTTACAAAATAATAATAATTATTATACAGCTTAAAGATCATACAATGTGTCACATTTTTACATTGAACAATAACAGAATGTTAATACCAATTTAGGCTGAATTCCAATGCGATAAGAATTTGCACAAAAATTCATCTTTATTATTATAAATCAGACTTTTTACTATTATTAGTATTACATTCTTTAGAAAGTAAAATATTCAAAGCAATGTTCCATCATTCAATATTATATTTTTTATCAAAATTAGGGTGTCAACAATTTTAATCAGTTGATTTAAATCATCGATTAAATTGTGATTTTAATCAACTGATTTTTTTTTTTAAATCATTGATTAAAATCATAAATTTTCTAAATGTTTAAAAGGACATAAAAAAAATATTAAAATCTAAGATTAACATAATTTGGAAAGTTTCTACAGATATTTTGACTTATGAATACACACAAAAAGCTTTAAATAGTTGTTTCTAAGCATAATCCTGATTGTTGTAAAAAGTTAAAGTACAGTAAGTTTGTAAAAACTAAAAAGCCTAGTTTTTATCTACCATAACATAAAAATGATTTAATTTAAAAGCGATATTTAAATACAATATAACTTGGAATGCCATAATTTCCTTTTAGTAATCAAATTATTTATTCTTTTATATAAAATAAGCATAGCAAGTATAATACATTTCTGCAAGTAAAAGAATAAAATAGCCAGAATCTTATTTTCTCATTCTACTTTTGCAATAATAAATTTATAGCACATACAGGAGATAAAGAAGAATTAAAGAATGATATCGACTGGACCGCTATTGTAAAAGAATGTATAAGAGAAAAAGAACCAATTGGTATAAAATGTTAAGCACAGCAAGAGCTTCTTCAGTACAGGCTGAATAAATGTTTTTTTAATTTTTGAACTGATATAAACCAAATAAAACTTGTTAGGTATTAAAAAGGTGGCAAAACTATTTGAAACACTGAACGCTGAGGATCCCAACTGAGTGCTAATAATGCTGCTGTTTAATGTTTTGAGGATTTCAGATATAAGTAGCTATTCCTTATATTTACTCTGTATGTGTGCATGAATGGGTTAAAGCATTTTCATATTTTTGGGAGGGTTAGCATATGCATACATGTGTGTAAGTTTAGATTTAGATGATTAACAGTACAAATGCAAAATGAAATGCAAATAATATTTGTTAGTTTTTTTATTTGTGCTACACTAATGAAATTACTTATTTGCAGTTTTTATTAATTCTATGATTACTTACTGTTTCCTGTAGGTAATTTTTTTTAGGGCACCACGACCTACCTCTTTTGAAATTGACATAATGAAACCTGTCTTTTACAAAAATAATGAAATTCACCTGTAATTGTAGAGAGAGATTTCTTGTAAAAAACTTCCAAATTCCGCAGTATTTCTAAATGTATGTGCCCAAGACCTTGCAAAAATGATAGAACTTTATTTCTTTAGAAAAAAATTAAAACATATTGTTATTTAATTGTATTTTTCAATTTGTAATTAATAAAATTAATGACACTTTATTTATCATACTAAGTACTAAGAAACTATATACTTTTTTTTCTTATATAATTACTAAGCACATTACTACTATTTCCTCATGAAATAGTGCCCTTTTATGGAACTAGCATCCTGCCCCTTTTTCTTTCTAGAATGAGTACTAAATTATTAATTATTTTAGTAATTAAAGTACAAAAATGTATATTACGTTTATAATTACAGGGTTAATTGTTTAATAATTTTAATAAGAGTAAATTTCACCAATATTTAATATAGTTTTACATAATTATTAGAAAATATTAATGTAAGTATATAACATTATTGTATGCTACTAACTAATGAAACTACTAATTTGCAGTTTTTATAATTTATGTAATTACTAACTAATAATTATAATTATATTAATTAAACTGTAAAAACACAGATTATGTTAGCAATTAGAGGTTTAACTGTTTTGGAGACCTAAAACTACAACTCTTGGTAGATATTCAGTATTTGAACACTGGGGAAAAAAATCAAAAATCCAATTTAAATAAAAAAAAATCTGATTTAAATTTAAAAAATCTGATTTTTTTTTTTTTTTTAATCAGGATTTTTTTTTTACACCCTAATCAAAATACAATACAGTAAAACTTCTATTTAACATCTCATTGTTGCACTTAACACATCGTTATGAAGAAAATTTGTTAAATAGAAATCAAGTCAAATTCATTAAATTTGTATAATAAAATACACATGCATAAAAAGAAAAATACACACAAAATGGAACTATTCAAAAAATGTATTTTAATTTGGGCAGTAACTTTTTTTATGCAATGTAAACATATAGGAAAAATTTAATTAGAATAATGTTTTAAAAAGCACACAATATAGAGAGGTAAACAAAAACTGAAGCGTAGCATACCTTTTTCATCAGTATTGCAAATCAGTACCTTTATAAACACCTGTAATAATATTTTGTGTGGGTTTCTTATGAAAAATACACTGTTCATAAAATTTTTTTGCTCTTTGTAAGTATCCAAACAATTCATCTGTAACATTTTCATGAAACTGAAATCTCTTTCTTATTGTATCGAAGGCTTTTAGCACCACTTCTTTTGAATGGAAATGATTAAATACATAAATAATTTCAATTTAATACAATCCACTGAAATAAATTAATACATCCATCGCAACAGCAATCTCTCCGTTTGAATGTCGTACACTCATGGAAGTGGAATAAACTTCATTATATAGAAAATCTTTTTTGTAATATGGAGATTAATTTGCATGTTAAAGGTGTTCAAAGTCAAGGTTCAGCAGAAAATTTTGTTAAGTAGAAAACTTCATTAAAGGGAAGTTCAACTGTAATTCCTATTAATTTGAAAGGTATTTTTCCGTTATACGGACACCATTGTCGACAAGCGTAATAGTTGGTGCAAAATGAAAATCATATGAATTGAAACATTTGAAAAAGAAAAGAAAAAACATTGTTGATAGTAAAATGAGCATTTTAAAAACATAACATTTGAAAATTATAAACTTTCGGTAAATCACAGTTTACTCTCCTTCACAAAGGAGATTTTTTTTGGCATGATAGCTGCGTCAAAGTGGCAACCCCGGTATTTTGGACTGCTCCTCAGACTTTTCCCAATATGACAATCCTAAGATGAGAGCTACGTTTTAAAATCCTCGCTTTGTAAAACGTTTTTGAAAATCGCACCAAGAAGGAGATTAAACTGTGATCGCACCCAGACATTTACAAACTATTTTATTAAATCACAAATATATACTTAAAATAAGTGAAAAAATAATTTTGCATGGTTTACAATAAAAATCCTTTCAGGGTTGAAATAGCTGGCGCATTAGCATACATTGTGGCATGGTGTCCGTATAATGGAAAAGTACCATTTGAAAATATTAATTTAGTGTGTTGATTCATTAGAATATTATATCTTTTCAGATAATGAAAGAAACACTTGGAAGAAAAGAGGATAGTGCAGATTTTATCAAGCACACAGGTAACTAAAACAGAAATCTAGCCCTAGTCATACACCTAGGAATGTGAAATTGTAATACAATAAATGACAAAAAATAAAATAAAATTTATGTACAAAATTAAGAATTTGGTAGCAATGCACAAATGAAGCATTTTACACACATGAACGAATGGCTTAAGCTAAAAAATAAAATAAAAATTAATAACAAATAAATGATAATATAAAATACCTCCATATAAGTCATCAAAGCATACAACATGATCACCAGCTTTTAAAAGATGAGTTAGTGAAACTGTAGCTGCTAATCCAGATGCAAAGCACAATGCTAAAAATAATAATAATAATAAAGTTGTACATAAGGTGGTTGGTAATTAAAGAAAAAGAAAAAATAACTTCTTTAAATTTTAAAATACTTTTGAATGCATGATTACTGCTAATAAAGACAACTATTGTATATCTACTTTAATTGTATAAAACAAGTGTTTCCAACTTTGTTTCATTTGATAACAAAGACAATAAAAGATAAAATACCTCCATATAAGTCATCAAAGCATACAACATGATCACCAGCTTTTAAAAGATGAGTTAGTGAAACTAAAGCAACCTGTAGACTGCATACGGCTGGTGAGCGTGACATTTATCTTTTTTTTCCCCCCCATGGAGCTTTTTGCAGTAATTTCTTCTATAATAAATTACTTCCCAGTTTCTTTAAGGGAAATATATATAGTTGCAAAGAAAAAAAAATCTTACAAATTAAATTATTCTCAATTAATAATACACTTTAAAAAGGTACTTTTTATATGAGTCCCATAGTTATAGAATTTTTTTCAATGCCATAGATGATGCAGCCTGCCACCACTTATTTAGTATGATCATTTGTAGCTCATGAATATATAATTTGGAAATCCCAATGTGGTAATACGTATAAGTGATCATCATACTGATAGAAAATAAGCTTGCCAATCAAATAGATTTTCTCCTTTCATGAAATTATCAAGGTTGTGCGATATCTCAGACTGAGGTAATTTCAAATATTGAGTAAAATCATTCAGGATTGTTAAAAAATGTTATTTTACAGGTATTAAACCTTACTTAAATATTATTTACTATAACTCATTTGTTATATATATATCATCATCATCAACCGTTTTCAATCCACTGCTGGAAGTAGGTCTCCCCCAGATTTTTCCAATGTTTCCTGTCTAGTGCTTTAGTCATTTAGTTTAGTATGGGTTTCATATGTACATTTCTAAATCATCTTTAGAACTTTATCAATTTCTGCATATATTAGTGATTTCAAATTTATTTTATATATATATATATATATATATAATAAATTTGAAATCACTAATATATGCAGAAATTGATAAAGTTCTAAAGATGATTTAGAAATGTACATATGAAACCCATACTAAACTAAACTCTGTGGCTATACAATCCAAGAAGGATCTGGGCCGACAGTGCCCATCTCTGTTTTCTTGACCCTGGGCCCCGAGGTGCTATGCAGCATGCGTCCCGGCCAGGTGGTCAACCTAACGCGAGACCCTCAGTGTTTAGTTCCCAAGCAAGCTTGGTATTCATTTTATCGACCCCAAAGGGATGAAGGGCTGAGTGAACCTTGCCCAGACGGGAGTCGAACTCTCGACCTGCGGTGCGGCAGACAGGCGTGCTGACCACTACACCGCTGTGCTTTATGAAACCATTTGATATTGTTCTGTTTTCATCTTGTAACTATTCTCTTGGTCATATTGGTTGTTTGAGTACAGGAGAAGAAAAAATTTTCAGCTTTTAGCTTTTTTTCTCACAGAAAACAACCGATTTGCTTATATCATTGAATTCTGTACTCTTGAAAACGTAATTCAATATATAAGTTATTCAATTTTTTTCGGTATCCATATTCTTCTTTTTTTCTTCCATATTAATTTCTTGTAATTAAGTATAAGGCACTTTATTTTATACATACAGTTCTATATTATAGGTTTGTGGTATCCATTTTTATTGTCATTTCATTCACAATATTGTGGTTTTTGATGATGGTCGGTAATGTTTAATTAATGGTTATATATATATATTGAATTATATTGGCAAGTAATAGGTTATTCTGCTTTTTTAGCTGCCTGCTGAAATAATTCATTTTTAGCAATATGTAGTATTCTTGGCAACTGCTTATTAAATACTATGTGTTATCATGTTTGTCATCTTTATTTCCCTTTGTTATATTTTTCTACTACATTTTGTTCCATTTGTGATTATTTCCTTTTTATGTCAGTTTTATTTGGTATCATCCATATATTAAAATGCTTAGGATTGTCAATATTTTGAAATTTTCTAGTGCGTTCTATATGCCAGTTGGCTTTACTAGTTTATATGTTTTAGTATAACAATTAATGTATAATATTACATGCCATCTTCATTTAGAATTTTAGTTAATATATAATTGTTAATAATTGTTATTTGAACTTAACTTTTTTTTTCTTATTATTAAAAAGTTTGATTTTTTTTTTTCCAGATTATTTTGATCTCTTTAAAAATTAAAAATATAATTTTAAAACTATGTTTTAAAGTAAAATAACCTTTACTAAATCATTAAAATTAATAATTAGAAAAGTTTATTTAAATGTATTTGGAATTATCCTGTACTACATAAGTAAAATATCTTATATATTACCTTAACTTACCCATTTGATAAGATAAAAATCGTTTGCTCCCTTCATTACTAAAAGCTTAAACTTTTTGTTTTAAAGAAATTATTAAAAATCTTAAAATATAAAAAGATAACGTAAGCATTTTATTCAGAAAAAACGAAAGCAGTTATGAATGAATTTTTAAACATTCTATTCTGGATTATATACAGTATTTTTTTAAATATATCTATTCCAAATTACATACAACATTCTGGAATACATACAATATTCATTAAATAAATTTGGAGAAGGTACATACAAAAAGATGATCATGATTATATGTTATAAATTTTAATGGGTATGAAAAAATTATTCTTTGTTATTTAAAATGCTTGAAAAGAAACACCAATTTTCCAGCTTTATGAGTTTCTAAGGATTACAGCGTTTAGAGTGAATCAAAGTTGGATTTTATTTAAATTATTTTTTTAAGCAGCTTTTTTAAAGACTTTTAAGCTTTAATTATTAATTAACTAACATTTTTAAGTAATTAAAATTGAAATTATATTTAAAAAATATATAAAAGCATATTTCAGACTAATACAAACCATGAAATCATTATTTTTATTTTCCAAATCTTTCCATAAATAAACTATTAAAAATTTGAACAACTTGTTATTTATATGTGCACAAGGACATAGTGAGATCTCTAGATAAATATCAATAAAAATATTTTCAAATAACCCAAATTTATTTATTCTAAAGTTTTCCATATTGTCAGAGAAAACCTCCAAGTTTTTGTATTAAAAAATTTCATAAGATTTAGATATTTTTTAACAGGTAAATATATGCATTAAATGCTTAACATTTTTCAGCTGAAATTCTTTGTTTTTAATTTAAAATCGGATATTTGATTTAAATAAAACTCAAAAAGCATGGATTTTAAGTTCTCAGTCTCTCCCACTCCTTAAATTTACAATACAATTTTGCCAAAACATATTTATTACAAAATAACCTAAATTTGAAAAATTTTTTTAAAGTTGATTTAAATCAATGATTTAAAAAAAATCAATTGTTTTAAATCACAATTAAAATCAAACTGATTTAAATCAACGAACCATGGCCAAATCACTATTCATTACCTCCTTACATTATACTTACAAGGGAACCACTTTTGATGCTGCTCGCGCTTAACATTGAGACTGTGCATTTTAAAGTCCTACATTAGGAAGTTTGAGAATCTATAAAATTTTTCTGTTAAAATCATATTTTTGATTTTACAGCAGCATAAATTATCTGAAAATGCAATTTTGAAAAACACTTATCG
The DNA here is from genome assembly GCA_963932465.1 of Maratus speciosus. Classification (NCBI taxonomy): domain Eukaryota; kingdom Metazoa; phylum Arthropoda; class Arachnida; order Araneae; family Salticidae; genus Maratus; species Maratus speciosus. Next base: position 417,504,700 of record OZ010798.1, read on the forward strand.
TACTATAAACATAGAATTTATTTTAAAGTAAAGCACTTAAAAAAGTGCAAATTAGTCAATAATAAGTATAAAATATTGAAAAAAAAATTAAAAATTCCTTCAAGAACCAACGAATTTGATTTAAAAAAATTACAACATTATATTCACATTTTTGGCAGGGAAAAAGTTGACTTTTTTTCAAAAGTAAAGTTTTCTGACAACCCTAGCTGAATTTCATAGCTGCTTCTCATGTGGGAGCAGTGGTTTGGACTTCACCAGAAATTGTAATGTCTGACCTAATTAGACACAGTAAATTTTCTAAACCGTATAAAAATATTAATTTACTTTATGATTGCTTTTAACAAAAAACACATTTCATTTTAAACATACGAAACTTTATTCCATCCGACTTCGAATGGAAATAGTTTGCTTATTTTGTATTTCACTAAAAAAATAGTTTTCATTGATTTTGAAAGTTAACAGAAATTTGTTTACTATTTATACATTTATCGTCTGCATAGAAAAAAAAAAACTAATTCTTGTTTCTTATGCTATCAATTATCAAACAAAATGCAATCTGATTTAATTCTAATACGTACTGTACATAAACTCCAGGGATAAAGCAGGCAAAAAATTTGTAGTGCCATATTTGGCGACTTAACTCACTTTTGGCTTAAAATAAACAAAAAATCCAATAATAAAAAAATATAAAATATTATTTTAACAGAGAAATTTTATCGGTTCTCTAACTTTTATGTATAGGGGCTACAAAATGCACCAGGTCTTGAAACTAGGTACCAGCAGCACCAAAAGTGGTTCCCTTGTTAGTACAATGGAAAATATGTGTGTCTAAAGAGATTGAGTTCCAGAATTACAAAACATTTTCTTTCGTCACTGACTTACCATATTCTGCACATTCTAAGGCAGCTAAGCATTCTTCTAGGCAACTCCTAGTTGGATTTCCACTTCTGGAATATTCATATCCCTATTCAAAAACAACACAATATCCACCATTTAAAAAAAAAATATATAGAAATTCAATATTTCTTTTACAAAAAATTCAATTTTATTTTATTTTAAGAAAGGGTGATGAATGAAATTTTAAAAGCAATTCATTTAAAACTTTGGAATAAAAGAAAGGGAGAAAAAAAACTTGATTCAGGTATACTTCATTAACCAATTTATAATAACAGAGATAATAAGAAAGAAAAATCATGCATTATGCCTAGATTATGAAAAACTCAGAGACTTCTAACAAAATTCCCTCTTTGATAAAGGGGAAGAAGACATCTAAATTAGGGATGCACTGAATAGTGATTTTGGCCGAATGAAGAATATTTAGTATACAGGTAAACCAAATACTGAATATCTGGCTAGCCGAATTGTGACTGTTAGGCCGAAAACCGAATATTTGGCTGGCCGAATTCAAAGTTTAAAGATATTAAAAGTTAAATTTTAAAACAATTTTACATAATATTTAACACAGATACTTCCATTTTGATAAACAATACCTTTTTATAAGTAAACTTTACATACACAATTTCCAGCACTTCTTGTCATATTATATTTCACAGAAATCAAAGTAACTCTGTTGAAAATATATAGTTACAATATCTTCATTATTGTTAAAGTAACAAATGAAAATCTAAGTTTGACCTGAAAACAGATAAGATAAGCTGTATTTTTGACTGAATAAGTGGATTGCGATACTGGTTTCTTGGACGAAAAGTGTGTCTTGATGTCTATATTATCACCTCTGAAAGTTTTTTCTATTTTCTTTAGAAAGATTTTTTTTTTGTGAAAAAGCAAAAGACAGATCATTTATAAGACATTGTTCAGGGACTTGCATTTGTGCATCATTTATTCCTATGAAGGTCACCATTAACCAGGGTTGGATGGTATTTACCGTCTGATGGTTTTTAATGTGTTTAGAAAAACATGTTTTTACCACCTTTGAAAAAACTTATTAGTTTGACTGTTTTTGCCACTTTTATTAAAATTTATCAACTAAATTTTCATTTTTCGAGGGGTGAAAGTTTTCCAGGTATTTAATACCACTATAAAAATATTCACCTAATTTAATTTCTGATTAGGTTAGTAAAAGAATGCTATATGAAAATAGTGGTTTTTAAGGAATATAAAAAGGCCCGGTAAACTTTCATCCACGTTTTCCTCCTACAAGAATTCAACATTTTAAATATATATTATTGTACATGATCATATAACTGCTATTATGAGAATTCGCATTACAATATTTATTATATTTATATTAATGGAGACTAGTTTACTAATTTTTACTTGAAGAAAAATTATAAGTACACTTTATCACACTTAAAAACCTTAATCATTTTAATAAAAACCAAACACTTAGAAATATCAATTATCACATAATGGAGTTTGTACAAATGTTAGTACTGTTTACCAATCTATGTCCTTGAAGTTGGAGTACGAGTACTCAACCTGCACCAGCAAATTCAATTCAAAGAGAGTTTATTGTATCCTTAGGTTTTTACCACTTTTTCCCTGGGTTTTTACCGGCAAAAAGCCAATCCTGTCATTAACGGTTAATTTTTTTAAGTGACACTCACTGAACAGTAAATAATGTAACAGCATTCTCTTTTATTTAAATATAATTCTGTTTCTAATTATTCTGATTATCTTTATAAATTGACAGTTAAAAGTATAAGTTCTGTAAGGTTTTTAAAGATATTTTTAATTATTCAGTTTGGCCGAATATTGAAATATTCGGCCAAATCGAATATTCGGCAGGCTGAATAGTTTGATATTAGGCCAAACCAAATATTCAGTAGACCAAATAGTTTGATATTCGGCCTGAATATTCAATAGCATGGCCAAATAGGGAACAGATACCAAATATTCGGTGCATACCTAATCTAAATAAACAATTTAGAAAAGTATAGCACAGTTGAGAACACAATTTCAGCAGTTACTGCTCACTCATACTTGTTAAGATATTTTAATTCTTATAAGCAGCTTCATAGACACATCACAAAGTACCCTAAAATTTAACTAATCTACTAAATACATAACAGAACTAAAAATCTATTTCCAACAATTACCACTTATAGATAGCAATGTGTTCAATTTCTTTTGCACACCCATGTATATGAATTTTTTTATGTTCTAGAATCACCTCTAACTAGCAATGCATATCATTAACTAAAAACGCATTTTCAGCAATTTACATCTGCAGATGGTATTTATGTATTCTTTGATAGCCCCTGATCTATAGAAAATATACACATCCTGTATTACATTAAAATTTAATTAAGCTTAAAAACATGTACCAAAATTGAAAACACACTTCCTGCAATTATCATTCATAAACATAAACAATACTGTAAATAATTGTTTTGTGTGCCCCTGTAAATGAATAATAAATTATATATACTTCATATTGTACAGAATGTAAAATGCATATTAATTTTATTATGTTTGAAGTAGTGTAACATCATTAAAATATACTGTAAACCATTCTTTCTTATGAACAATAATGCAAGAGAGTTATTTTGTGTGTCCCTTAAACTAATTACAAATACTACTATTACAATAAATTATATATACTATTTTCAATAGTAATCCTCAATAATATACATCAGTAGTGCAATGGTAATTGAGAAAAGCAAGAGTTGCAAAAGTAGAGTGTAGACAGATGTTAGACAAATCAAAGTCATAAACACTTTTCTACTATGTTGGAAAGTGTTTATGACTATAACACTTTTATGACTTCTTCAGATTTTTTGCATTGCAAGAACCTAGTAAGTAATTAGATAAACAAGCAAAGGATATAAAAAAGGAGAATTTCTATAGGGGAAAAAAAAGAAAAGGAAATTCTGCTTTGAATAAAAAGGTATGAAAATTGCTTGATAATTTGATGGTTCTCAAAACATATCTAAACCTAAAATAGATTCCAATAACACATTTGTTATTACATCTTTTTTCTTTTCTTTTTTTTTTTTTGCCACTTCAACTTTGTCAGAATTAATATTCATAAACTATAAGATAAAGCAGTCAAATATGCTAATGCCAACTGCAGAAAGAAAATTTTTAAGATCCTGAAAAAAAATGTCAGATTCATATTAATATTCATAGTTACATCACAATAATAAGGTAATTAAAAACAGGTAATTTTTTTAGCATCCACTTAAAAATTTAATCATGTCTTGAGACAGATAATGGTGAGTGTTAATAATATTAAATTATCAACAAAAGAAATAGGTTTTGAATGTCATTTTTCCTTCTTTTTTGTGTGTTATGTATGTACACAACTTTTTTGTAAATGAATACAGCCAATTTTTTCAAATCTGCCACCATATCCATTCTCTAAAATCTACCATTCATTTTGGGATGTAAACAAAGGAAATTCTGGCTAATAGTTAGCCCCATAGGACAAATTTAGTATGGTAATCTTTTGATTAATTATTAATTTTTCAAAGAACCTTTTTTTAAAAAAAAAATGTCTTATTGATCCAAGTAATTAATCAGTTACCATTAATATTAATATTCCATCAGCAATTTTCCCTAATATTAGCCAGTTATTGATATTATGTTTATTACATAAACCATAATATTTTCTAGAAATTTTTTTGAGTGAAAATTTTTGTTTATGAATAGTTTTAATTTTGCATTACTTTGGACACTGCTTTATGAAAACAGTTTCAATTCATACCAAACTAGTATGTTGTGGCCATCACAAAACTTTCTTCTATATAAATCACGCCAATTAAATCGTTTAAATAGCAAAATAAATTACATCAATTTATTCATATAAAAGTATACCTGAATTTGAAATTTGATGAAAATTCGTGCATTAGTTTTTGAAATAAAGCTGTAAGAGAAATTTTGAAAAATGTAGCATAGCAGTGCCACCTGTGGAGCGATTTGCACCAGAACACAAACAGTACTAATTCATATACCGGAATCGCCAAAACACAAACAGTACTAATTCGTATACCGGAATCACCAAAACACAAACAGTACTAATTCGTATACCGGAATCTGAAGTTGGATGAAAATCCGTGTATTAGTTCTGGAGCTAAAGCTACTGTGGAAATCACAAAAAATGCAGCACAGCAGCGCCACCTGTTGAGCGATTTACACCAAAAGGTACAAAACATCAATTCATGTCAAGAACTAACTGAATCTGAAATTTGATGAAAATCTGTGCATTAGTTCTGGACACTGAGCTATTGTGGAAGTCGAGAAAAACGTTGCATAGCAGCGCCACCTGTTGAGCGATTTACAGCAAAACATAAACAGCACTAATTCATATCCAGGTATACCTGAATCTGAAGTTTGTTGAAAACCCGAGCATAAGTTCTTGAGATAGAGGTATCGCGGAAATCACAAAAAATGCAGCATAGCAGCGCCACCTGTTGAGCGATTTACACCACAAGGTGCAAAACGTAAACTCATGTCAAGCACTAACAGAAGCTGAAGTTTGATGAAAATCCGTGCATAATTTCTTGAGATAGAGCTATTACGAAAATCGTGTAAATGCTGCAAAATGCAGCATAGCAGCGCCATCTGTTAGGCGATTTGCACCAAAACGTTACCAGCACCAATTCATATCAAGGATTAACTAAATCTGAAGTTTGATGAAAATCCGTGCATTAGTTCTTGAGATAGAGCTAGTGCAGAAATCGCGGGAAATGCAGCATAGCAGCGCCACCTGTTGAGAGATTTACACCAAAAACTAATCAGCATCAAATTGTATTAGGGACTAACTTAATATAAATTTTTATTAAATTCCGTGCATTAGTTCTTGAGATAGAGCGCCCATAAAATTTGTGTCACATACACACAGACAGACAGACATTTTGTAAAAACATGTTTTTTGGAATCTCTGACCCCTAAAACGTGTAAATCCGTCGAAAACCGAAAGTCGAAAATTTTCATGAATCCAATACTTTCTTCTTGTAAAGATAGAAGAAAGTAAAAATTGTAACAAGACTCTGGATTCTTAAAAACAAAAACTGGTGTTCCCTAAATAATAGGTTTTTAAATTGACTCCTAATTTTACATTTAAAAATTCCTGTTAAGGAATTAAAATTCTTTATTTTAATAAGCTAATTATTGTGATAGAGAATACAATTTAATAAAATTACAAATTTATTTTTTAACTTAAAAAACAGAATCTGATTTATACGGATAGTTCTATCTGTTATCATTTCAAAATACTGCCTCAACCATTTTACCTCAAAATACTTGAGCTCACCATAATATTTTTCAAAGTTGGTACCACTGATAGCAAATACTATTGAATCTCTAATTGATACAGTAGACTCCCTCAAATCAGTATAATTTGGGACCAGTGGTTGTGTGGATTTCCGAATTTTAAAGATTTCTGCTCACTGCTTTGTTTACATTTTTTAAACAGTAATTTGAATGCAATAATGCAATCGAAATTACAATAAATGCTGACAATATAGTAAAAAATTAAAAAATAATTAAGTAAAATGATACAAATTAAGATAATTTAAAAAATAATTAAATTATTAAAAGTAAAGCTCAATTAAATAATTAATAATGTAAATCAAATATGCACAATAAAGATGAGATACATTTTCCTTGAATTATTCAATGAAACTTGCTTCAGATACCCTACTAATTCACAGCAAAATAATAAAATAAGGAAGTTTATTTCAGGCTTAGCCAGGCTTAACCAAAAAAGCTTGATTAATACATGAATATATTTGGTGAAAAGATTGTGATTACCAGTGATATCAGCAATATCTTGATTTTTTTTTCAGAAATAAATTTATATTTCTTTCATGAAAAACCATGACTTCAGTCATATTATACGAATTAGATATTAAAATACATATGGAATGATATAAAACTAAAAAAGTCTGTAATTTTTTCCTTACATCTGAACTGAAAGTTTCATTGTTTACATCTGTGACGATATGCAGATTTTAGGGTTGAGGATTTGAGGGAGTTTACTGTACCAATAAAGTAGAATTGGGACCCTTTGGGACAGGCGGCTCTTGCATAAAGTTTATTCGGTTGGCACCACTTTTTTCATAAAAGTTACCTTTACTTAAATAATTATGAAAATGCTCTAATTAAAGAAAACATTTCTTTTCTTTTTTTACTGGTACCAAAAACAAATTCTGTATGCACTTTTTGAAGCTGAATACATGCACCAAATATGTCCCAAATGGGTTAAAATAAAAATTAAAGCAAATTAATACATAATGCTATTTCATAACATAATGGGAAAAAAAAATGAATAATTTCTGTAATACAGTAGACTTCCTCAAATCAGCAACCCTAAAATTTGCAAACGCCTAAAATCCACACATCATCATAGATGCAAGCAATGAAACTTTCAGTTCAGATGTAGGAACAAAATTAGACTTCTTTTATTTTTATATCAATTCTACATGTATTTTAATATGTAATTCTTGTTAATATTACTGATAGATTGCTTTTTCATTATGGAAGTATAATTTTTTGAAAAAATTCAAGATATTGCTGATATCACTGGTAATCACAATCTTTTTACCAAATATAGTTAGGTATTAACCAGGATTTTCTGGTTATTAAGTAGGGTGTAAAAAAATCATAATTTTTTTTTATTTAAAAAAAAAGTTTTTTTTTTTTTTAATATAAAAAAAAATGTTTTACATTTAAATCAGATTTTTTTTTTTATTTAAATAAGATTTTTATGATTTTTTTCCCAGCGTTCAAATGCTGAATAGCTACCAAGTGTTTTAGTTTCCAAAACAATTAAACCTCTAATTGCTAATATAATCTATGTTTTGTACACTTTAATAAATAAAATTATAATTAGAAATTACAAAAATTATAAAATTTTCAAATTAGTAGTTTTATTAGTTAGTAGCATACAATACCATTTTTAATAATTATGTAAAACTATATAAAATAGTAGTGTTATTTACAGTTATTAAAATTATTAATAATTGCATTTAATATTTGACTGTTAACACTACTTAAAATTACTAATTATTAAACAATTAACTCTCTAATTAAGAACATAATATACATTTTTATGCTTTAATTACTAAAATGATAATTAATAATTTAGTATTCATTCTAGAAAGAAAAAGAGGCAGGATGCTATTTCATGAGGAAATATACAAGTAATGTGTTTAGTAACGATACAAGGAAAAAAAAGTACATAATTCTTTAGTATGATAAAGTGTCATTAATTTTTAATAATTTTATGAATTACAAATTGAAACACACAAAGAACAACATGTTTTAATAAAATCCTGTTTTTTTTTTTTTCTAAAGAAATAAAGTTCTATCATTTTTGCAAGGTCTTGGGCACATGGATTTAGAAATACTGTGGAATGGGGAAGTTTTTTACAAGAAATCTCTGGTTACAACCAAGTGAATTTCAATATTTTTTAAAAAGGCAGGGTGCATTTTGCCAAATTAAATTGAGGCCCTTAAAACATGGCCTAGAGGAAACAGTAAGTAATTGCAGAATTAATAAAAACTGCCAAATAAGTAATTTCATTAGTTATTAGCCTAAGTAACAAAACTAATAAATATTATTTGCAGCTCGTTTTGCATTTGCACTTAAAAAAATTACTGTTCATCGCCTAAATCTAAACTTACACACATGTATGTGTATTCATAACTACATACAGAGTGAATATAGAAATACCCAGTTATAGCTGAAATCCTCAAAATATTAAATAGCATTACCACCTCTCAGTGGGGATAATTAACTTTCAATGGTTCAATTTTTTTTAAAAAGAAGTTTTGTTGCCTTTTCAATCCCTAATTATTTTTATTTCATAATAAGTTACAAAATTAAAAAAAAAAAAAAAAAAAAAAAACATTTATGCAATCTACACTGGAGAAACTCTTGCTACACTTAACATTTTTTTACCAGTTAGTTCTTTTACTCTGTTATAATAACTGTTGAGCAGATGTCATTCTTTCATTTGTATTTAGCTTCAATATTTCCTATGAATTTATTATTGCAAAAGTGGAATGAGAAAATAAAATTCTGGTTATTTTATTCTTTTACTTTCAGAAATTCATTGTACTTGTATGCTTATTTTATATAAAAGAATGAATAATTTGATTACTCAAAGAAAATTATGACATTGCAAATTATATTAGAGTTATATAATATTTTTAAATGAAATGTTTTTTATGTCAGATAAAAACTATGCTTTTCATAAACTTACTGCACATAATTTCTTACAATACTCAAGAATTGAGCTTAGAAACAATTATTTAAAGCTTTTATTTGTTTATGCATCGAAGTATCTGTAGAAACTTTCCAAATTATATTCATCTTAAAATTTAATGCTTTTTTATGTCATTTTAAACATTTAGAAAATTTATGATTTTAATCAATGATTTTTTTTATTATTATTATTGTTGACACCCTATTATTAAGTCTGGCTAAACACGAAATAAAACTTCCTTATTTTATGGTTTTTATGTGATTTTGTAGGGTACCTTTATGAGGCAAATTTCATTGAATAATTTAAGGGAAAATTATCTCATCTTTATTATGGATATTTAAATATACATTATTATTTTACTTGACTTTTACATTTAATATTTTAATCATTTTTTTTAATTATCTAATTTTTTATTATTTTAGTTTATTACTTTAATTATTTTAACATTACACTAGGGTGAACTTCCAGTAATTGACCACATGCCAGTAATTGACCAAAAACACATTTATGTGTTAAAAACAAGAATCAATGTGCTGATAAAGTATTTTTGAATGCTGAATAAAAATATCTAACATCCAATGAATTGCATAGTAAAAAATTACTTTTGCTATCTATATTCGGATTGAATGTAAAAAAAAATGCACCTTCTAACAATATCAAAAATGAATACATTCTGTAATAGTAGTGTTGTTTTGTGAGTTGTTTCATTAATCTTGCAGCATAAAGTTTAATTTAGTTCCATTGGTTCATCAAATGAGGTGTGTAGTTCATTTTTGTTTGTTTTAAGTTAATCATTATGCATTTAATATTAAATTCATAAATTAAATGATGTTAAGGGGGGTGGTCAACTACTAGATGTGTGAATGTTGAAAGCATTCAGTAATTGACCAAAGTGGTCAACTACTGACTTTTTGCTTGTTTGCATCCATTCCTTTTGATACTTAAAAAAATACATAGATTTCTATTGTGAAAGCAATATTCACCAATTTTTTATTTAAAAAATGAGTTCTTTCAGTAGTTGACCAGGGTGGTTAATAACTAAATATGCTTGGTCAATTACCGATCAAGCAAGCACACATTTGTTATGTTAAGAGGGTCAATAACACATTTATATAATAATAATGCAAGAAAAGTGTAATTAAAATGTAAAGATAACAAAATTAGTATAGTGAGGCTCTAAATATCATTAGGGTTTGTCACACAAATCTTATAAAAAAAAAGTTTTACCACCATCAGCTCCAAACATAGTTTGTGATAGATTTCTATTACAATTGTTGTGTATGCTGTTAAAATTGCTATATAAAATGCTTTATATGCTAATTTTATCCATGACAAAGTTCAACCCTAATTAACTGCAGTTGTATAATAATAAAACATAATAACAATACAGAATTTACATTAACATTACAGTAAGTTTTGAGGGACAAAAGTAGAGTGTTGATTGCCAAGTGCTTCAGAAATATATGCATAACTGTAGCACAAATAGGACTACAACTAAAAAAAAAATCTTTTCACTAAACGAAAATGGCATTTAGAATATTTAAACATAATTTAAAATTAATTATAAATAACATGACAGATTTTGCCATCCCAAAAAAATATAAAGCAATAGGGAAAATCTTAAATATATTTTATGCATGTATCAATTTTATAAATAGATTAATGATTATGTATCTCGGGCCACAAGTAAAAGATTACTGGGCCATATGTGGCCTGCAGGTTGAGCATGGCTGCTTTAAAGCACGACTAAATTATTGGGAAAGTAAAGAAGAGAAACAGAGGAAAGAAGACAGGAAATAAGGCAAGTTAAAAAATTAAAGAAAACAAAAAAAAAACAAAAAAAAAAAAAAAAAAGGTGAAAAAGCAGCAATAATGACTTCTACGTATAAGCAAAGTCTGATGAATGATTGGGTGTAAAAGGCATGTGAAAAAATCTGGTATGAGCCCTATCATACTAAAATGTGCGTCTACGAGACACAGGTAACAATTTGCATTGGATGACAGAGTGACAAAGAAGTTGACTTCATGTGTGTCAGTTGTTTTGGTGAAACAGATGAGGATTAAGTTTAATTTTTGTGTTAACTTTAATAATTAATGGATTTTTTTTTTTATAAATAAATTTCGAAGTAGTAACTATTCTTTTCTTGTCTATATTTACATATAAATATCATGTTTTACCACTAATTTCAATCTTACAAAACATTGTGGAAATTCACTAATATGTTTTCTGTTTGGAAGCGGTTTTAATTTTTTTTTACAAAAAATCTCTTGACTAGTTTTTTAAAAGCAGATCATGATGTGCTCTATATAGAATGTACATCTATGTTTTCCATACAGAGTGACTGACTAGCCAAGTTCAGTGGTGAATTTCCTTTACTTTTCTAGGTTTTCCATGCCAATAAAAACAATTGGTACTTTTCGGTTAGCCAGGTGGCAACAATTTTTCAGGTGTCGAGATTGTGTGATGTTACATACTAAAAACCTTAATAATTGCTAAGGAGAGTAAAGGAGGATAAGCAAAAAAAAAAAAATCTAAGAGGTTCGAACAGTCCTTATAAAGGGCACAGCTACATATTTTGCTACTACTGCAATTTAAAAATCCTTGGCTTTATGATTGAAATTCATTTTCTAAAAAATTTCTCAAAAATTTCAAATTCATCAGTTTTTTTTTTTTTTTTTTTTTTTAGAAATTTGAAATTTTCCCGATTTTTTTTTTTTTTTTTCTGGCTGTCCAGGAGGCTAGACATCCAGTTTCTGTAGAATAAAACTTGGCAAACTTCCCCATTTTTTCATATGATTAATTTTAAGAAGGTTTATCAGTTCAATTTCAGAGTGGTCAATTACTGACACAGTGATGGTTATTTTCTAACATTAAGTGGTCAGTTACTGGCAAAATCTCACTTGACAACTATTATATTTAATAAAATAAATTTGCAAAAAAGTAGACAAAAAATGTTTATTTATTATTGATCCTTATAAGTGACTGTTGCTTTAAAAAAAAAGTTTCAAGAAATATCTCCTTAAATTTAGCACAGAACAAAAAAAATGTGAAGAAACTTTCACTAAATGGTCAATTAGTGGGTAGTTCACCCTATATTGTAAGTATTCATTATAATCTCGATTGCATTATTACATTCAAATTACTGTTTAAAAAATGTAAACAAAGCAATGACTAGAAATCCACAAAATTCTAAAATCTGCACAACCTGTGATCTGAAGCTGTGAGGATTTGAGGGAGTCTTATCTTTAATAATATACGTTTTCATAAAATTTTATTTCATAAATATGAACATGAGAAATATGCATACATAAAAAAATAAAGGAAAGTGGCACAATTATATTAAATACAGAAACATACTGTTACAAAAAAATCATATTTATATACAGAATACAGAGCTTGACAAATGGGGTTACCAGGGATAATAAAAATATTTCAACTGTTGAATATTTATATTACTTTTAATAAGTTGAAAAATTAAAGCAATTTAGTGACTATTCGTCCTTGATAAATTTATATAAAACTTACATGTTAAAAAAAACAAAAAAAAAAAAACATACTTAAATAATGCGTGTGTGTGTGGGGGGGGGGGGGCACGAATATATTTTACCGGAAACTAGAAATTTTGGCTGGCTACCAGATTTTTTTCACATTGTGCAGCACTGTTTTTGTATAATGAAAGTTAAAAACAACAGCAAATAATTACCTATCAATGTATAATTAATATCGCAATTAGCCTTGCGATTACATACTAGTATAGCTGCCAAACTTTTTTTTTTCAAATCAAATAAGATATTTTGAACCAGAAATGCTACTTAATGAATGAAATCAAATAGGTATTACATAGCAGCAAGACATATTTTATTAAATAGACGGAAGGTTGGCAGCTATATGCTAGAGACAACGTCTAAAATTTCTAATTAAACCAACAAATAAAAAAAGTAATTACGGCATGCTGTGCTGGTGCAAATTGTTGAAAAGTAGTTGCCATAGAAATAGGAGGAATGACAGCTCGGTGAGTCCATTTGGCGGGATCTTGACCAGCATGTATTGCTTTAGTAGCGAAATCCATCTTGTTTTACACCTCCTGCAAAATTTTTGAAAGAAAGAAGTATCAGAAAACAGAAGATCTTTAAATAAGTTAGATAAAAGACAGAGATAACATTATACGTACTGCAACCACGTGTGCAATTAGCGTTATCACAGGAAAACAGATGCGCTATTTTCAAATGCCAGCCGGCACCGGTAGCGATGATTTTCTCAGACGATCATCAAAACATTGCACACTAGAGCTTAGTAGCTGGAAAGCTCGACTCGCAAGCACCCAATTAGAGTCCGCTAATTGTAAAACTTCGCCAACGTAGAATATATCGGGAAAAAATGGCTCTGTAAAAGTAATCTAAGCAGATTTTAGTAGTATCGTATGTAGGTAATAATAATAACCTTTGGATACAAATAATAAATATATAGACTGTTTTTGTACAACTGATTTCGAAATTTAACTAAAGTTCCTCTTTCTCTGAAGAGTATGAAAAAATAGCAAAATGTATTTTTCAAAAATAACTTAAAAAAATAATGAAATAATACTGTGAGAAAAAAAGAACTAAGAATTTTTCATTTGGGGTAGAGGGGTGTCTGTCAAGGGCGCCCATATGATTAATTTTAGGGGGGGGGGGGGGGGCTGAGAAAAAAAATCACAACTTCCTCCAAAGCTATCACACATTTTAGTAAATATTTAAGAAATTTTGTGTTTTTTTTCGCGATCTTTTGGCGAAATTTGCGTTTTTCGCGATCCTTTGACGAAATTCGCGTTCCCGCAATTGATTGTTGAACGATCACGTTTTTGGATCCTTTGACGAAATTTGGGTTTTTCCTGCAATCTTTTGGCGAAATTTGAGTTTTCTCTCGCGATCCTTTGAAGAAATTTGTGTTTTTCGCGATTCTTTGACGAAATTTGCGTTTTTTCGATGATTTATTGACGAAATTCGCGTTCCCCCTTTTGATTGTTGAACGAAATGCGCTTTTCTGGATCCTTTGACAAAATTCGCTTTTGTTCACGATCCTTTGACGAAATTTGAGTTTTTTTTCCTGCAATCTTTTGGCGAAATTTGAGTTTTTTTTTTTCGCGATTCTTTGAAGAAATTTGTGTTTTTTCGCGATTCTTCGACGAAATTTGCGTTTTTTTCAGCGCTTCTTTAACGAAATTAGCTTTTTTCACGATTATTAACGAAATTTGCGTTTTTTTTCAGCGCTTCTTTAACGAAATTAGCTTTTTTCACGAATATTAACGAAATTCGCGTTTTTGCGATCCTTCGACGAAATTTGCGATTTTTCCGCCATTCTTTGACGAAATTTGCGTTTTTCCCGTGATTATTAGACTAATTTCGCCCTTTTTTGCAATCCTTTGACGAAATTTGCGTTTATTCGCGATCTTTTAACGAATTTCGTCCTTTTTCCGCGATCCTTTGACGAAATTGGTGATTTTTTCTGCAAACTATTGGCGAAATTAATTTTTTTCGGCGACTGTTTGTCAAAATTCGAGATATTCTTCTGTGATATTTTTTATGTTCGAATTTTCGGATTGATGACCGATTATTATTAAATCTGTCTCTAATTTCTCAGCGCTTTGTTTACGCAAAATCAGTTTTACTTGTGAAAATGGATCCTGTCTGTAACGAAATCCTTCCTTATGCAGAAAAAGTGTTATCGTCTTGTAGGAAAAAAACCCACACAGTAAGATCTGCTAAGATAAAAATTGTCCAAAATGGAATTTGTTTCCTATCTTGTGTTTTTCCTCTTTATAAGAAGCAGACTATTCGAAAGCACTAATTAAAAATCCATGAAAACAGAACCTGTTTAAAACAGAATACAGCTTTAAACGGAAAAAAAAAAAAAAAAAAAAAAAATCATGGTCATGACAAAATGAATTCCCAACAATTATACCTGCTAAGACGAAAACCTGTTCCGGTGTCTTCTGATCTTGTCTATGCAGGTTTTATTATGCTTTGTCTTCGTAAGATAAAGTTAAAATTTTCATATCTTGCAACTGATTTATATTTTTAAAAAGTTTCACAAAATCAAGACATAGGGGGGTGGGGGCTCAAGCCCCTCACTTCCCCCCATATGGGCGCCCTAGGTGTCTGCCTTTCCCCTCCGCTTGAAGACTATGTGGAAATCAATTTTAATTTTTTTTAACTATTAATATTATTATTTTTTTTTCGCACATTTACGTGTTTCAAATCTGTCTTAAACAGGGGTGTTGCTTAAAAATGCTGTTTTAATTCCCTGTTTTGAAAAATACTGGATGGGACTATTTTTTTAGGATTTAAAATTATTTAATTACTTTATTGCTTTTTATGTTGGTACGATTTAAAAATTGTCTTGCACGGAGAAGGAAGGGGGGTGGTTTAACAAAACATTCTTAGTGCGTGCTCATAATAGTGAAAATTCGCTTTTATTATGTCATTAAATAAGGTGAATGCTACTATTTTTAAAAAGTGGTAGTAATCAATAAATAAATCTGAATAATAATTTTTAGAAAACGTCCAACTGGAAACAGTTATAGAAAAAAAAAACCTTGGAAAAAGTTTTTTATTATTTTTATTTTACGATGGCGGCGAACGCGGAGGACGGAGAGGTTGGAAGTCAAAACCATAGCTATTTTTTTTATAGAACATAAACTTATGCAATATATCCCAAAAGCAAAAAACTACCTGACGTTTTATAAAATATTTTTTTATAAGTACTTTTTTTATTTTTTGCCAGGGGGAGGGGGGCTGGCTCTATTTACTTTTTCACCCGTACGTTAGAACGGTGTAGCCCCACTACTTATAGGCCTAAAATAAAACTTTATACATGAATTTGATACACATTTTTACGCTCTATAAGATTGTCAATAGATTTTTTTCTCTAAAATGTACTTGGCAAGAACATATTGGTTATAACATTCGGTATTTCTTCTGTTCTATTTTTTTTTTCAAATTTTCCAGCATTATGAGTACGACATAGAACTACGATATTTCAGGGCCTAGAGAAAAAAAAACTAAATAAATGAAACTTGCTTCAAACTGTATTCTATACAAGTGTGCTAATAACTTTTTTTTTTTTTTTTTTTTCTTTTAATATATTCTTGCGAAATTATTGTTAAACAAAAACGAAGAATCATGCGTTCAGCATAGATTATGAAATACTTTCCAAAACATTCAGAATACTGTAACAAAACTTCACAGTTTACTAAGGTGAAAGATTATGTCTAAACAGACAATTTGGAAAAGGCACTATGCATTTGCAAACCCAATGCCAATTTCTGCAATTACCATCAGTAGTCGGGAAAATATTCAATTCGTTTTTTGCAGCGCTGTATATGATCTATAGATTTGTTTATATACTAAATAGTATACTAAAAGTTAGTTCAGTTCAATGGATTGCAGAGTTGAAAATTCTCATTAGCCAAATTTTTTTTGCGTGTCCCTGTAAATGAATGATAAATTCCATGCATACCCTGTTCTACAGTAAACGCCTTGTAGTACACTCAGTGATATACATAAATTTCATTATGTTTAAAATAGTGCAATATTATTAAAATACACCTCAAACGACCCCCCCCCCCCCTCCAATTCACCGTAATATAACGGGATTTTTTTAGCGTCCCTATAAACGAACCGTAAATGCTACACGCTTCATTTTAAGTAGTGAACATATCATAATGCACACAAATAACAAATATCAATTTCATGGCAATCGGACTATATTTAGTCGAGTTAGAGCACAGACAGATAAACCGAATTCATAAACACTTTCAACTACTTTGGAAAGTGTTAAAAACCAGGAAAAACACGATATTTTGCTGACTTTCAAGTTTACGTGAAATTCGGTAATGTCCTTCTTGCCCAATTATTTATGGGAATTTAAAAAACTATATGCATAAAATTTGTTGTAGATTTTATTCTTTTTAGGTGCGTTCGTAATTACATAATTACGTAGCACCTTATAGTCGTCGTCTGGCCTGTCTGTCCGTATATAACAGCGCAAAAACTACACAACCGAATGGTTTGAAATTCAGGGGAGTAGTGGAGGGTGAACGCAAGGTATACACCACCTACCATCCGAATTTTTTCTAAGAAGTTCCGTATACCCCCTGTTTCTCAAATAAAGCTATAACGTATACTCTAGCCATGAACTTCGTGATTCTAGCGTATACCCTCTGTGTTTTGGGGGTTTTACGACTACAACACTGTTGAAATTTTAATATCTATAATCGCTGCAGATTTTTGCCGAGTCATTATGAATCAGGCTCGGACTGGCCCGCCGGCCCATCGGCCCGGTGCGCCCTCAAGGGAAAACTTCGCGCCCCTAAATGTCTAAGCCGCTCCAATATTTTTTCACTCGCATTCTGATTAGTGTACTAAATTTCAAGAATTCGTTTAGGGACAATCATTAGTTAATAGACAGACAACACAAGAGAGGTATTTTTTATTATCACGAAAAAATTAAAGATATATCAAAGCATTTTCAGAATCGGAAACCAAAGGGGACATCTTTGCCTGCGATTAAAAGATAAATCGTTCACCCAACGAGAGCGTTAGTAGCTATGGCGCCCTGGACGAAATTCTTTTATCGCTTCTTTGAATATCTTTTATAGATTTTAACCAAATATTTTGCATATTGTCAGTCCTTTTGCTTTTAGCACCTTGCCCCCTCCCTCCCCTTATAGCCATCCCTGAGTGCGCCTATAATCGGGCTTTTTGAAAAGCAACTTTCGGTGGGGGGGGGGGGGGGGGGGGGGGAGAAATATCAGAAGGCAAAAACCTTTTTGTATGGATTTTGTTGTTGAATGGAAAACATGACCTTACTTTTCGGAGAATACAAAGTTGATGACACTTTTTTATTGCAATCTTGCAAGCTGTGGGATCTTGCAGACAGCGTTTTCTCATTCACAAAATCTACCATAATTTTCAGACAATAATGTTCGCTTTATTTAATGGCAGATTTTCCGGGGTTAAATAACTCTATAAAGAGTAAGTATGTATAAGTATGTATTGTAAAAAAAAAAAAAAAAAAAAAAAAAAAAAAAAAAGAGTTTAATTTAATCAATTGAAAAATTTATCATTAAATAAAGCAGTGACTACCGCTATTTAGACATTGTAATAGGTTTTTTGAATAAAATAAACTTAAAAAGAAAAAAAAAGGACTTAAATGAAGCATTTTTAAAATGTTTATATACTTATTTATTTCGATTTGTGTTGAATTTCTAAAAAAAGTACTGAACTAATTTTGATGAAAAATAAATGGGATCAATTAGAGAGTCTCTCAATTAATCTTTCAATTAAAAAAAAAATTCACATGAATCGGTCGCGTAGTTTCCGAGTAATCGATGAACATACATAAAAAGAGTACATATGCATCCAAATTAGAACCTTCCCTTTTTTTGAAGTCCGTTAAAAAACACTGGATACGGGATCCCTCAGTTTGCATGCCTGCACAGTTTGCATGCCCGTTTAGGGCACTTCACAAGCAAGTATTATTTTCACATTCAAATAGCCTTTTACTTAAGCATATCAATAACCTATAAGACTATAAATTTTATGTAAAGTATAAGTTTTAAAAAAATATATAAATCTTGTATAATTTTACTTGTGACTAATTGAGAATTTTCGGTACGTTTCTTCTAAGATCTTCAATTTATTTTCCGAAATTAAGGGATAAACCCCTAACACATTTTGTTTTATAACTTTATTAAGATTTAAGAAAAGCATATAAACTATATCTCTTTCCTGGCTAGCAAGGAACTCAAATAAAGTGTCTAAGTGGATGTTACCATTGGAAAAATCAGCGTTCGTGTATTTTTTAATATGCAGACAGCCTCCAAAGCAAAATTTAAGAAAATCATTTAATAGTAAATATTATTCCAAATCAATTGGTACCTATATCTTTGTCATACGGTCATTTTCAGGAAAATTGATCATTAACATTACTTAGTGGCTTTGCGAGTGTGTTAAACCTTGTGAAGACCAGATACAACACAAGCAAGTAAAATTGACTTGAGTTCGTTAAAATTTTTGCGCCCTCTAAAAATCTAAGGTCTGCGCCCTTTACACTGATCCAGTCCGACCCTGTTATGAATTGTATGAAAATCGAATCAAAACTTAAAAAGATATTAATAAAAGTTTTCTTCCTTCTATTAAATCCTATCATACGTAATTAATTCAATGATATCCCGTGATAGATCACGATTCTAGGTTGCCATGGACATTACGTCATATTTATGATGTAGTCATATTATTTCCTTATTACTGATTTTTATATATATAATCGTAATAAATTTTGCATCCATGCATTTTTCCATAAGAGTGCAACAGCTATTGCACCAAGATCTGAATATTTATAAAACTAGTTATAGTACGAACGCACCTCATTTGCCACGTTTGACGTACAATTTCTGACTTGTTAAGATTGGTAATAGTTATTATTCGCTAAAATGCACTGCTAACAAGTAATTGGCAAAAAAAACTGGGAGAAAGCCAAAGTGTCACAGATTCTTTCTAATTAAGCCGGAACTTTGCTGTGGAGTATCTCCGTAATGCACAGGGCCTGACTAATGCAGGGGCATGCGGGGCAGCTGCTTCAGGACCCCTCATTTGAGGGGGGGGGGGGTATGGCCAGAATGAGAGGAATTTTGTTAAAAGGATACAAAATGGCCAAAATGAACCAAATTTCTTACATTTGCAAAGATTTAAGAAGGAAGTGTAGCCCTCCCTGTCCCCAAGAGTGACTGAAAGACCTGTATTTGCACTTCAAAGGCTCACACGAGCCCTTATATTCCCTTAAAAAAAAAAAAAAAGTAGCGTATTTTGTCATCTCTTAAAGTTGTGACCATCTTCATTGTGATATCCTGTATACAGATGTGAAGGATACATGGTACGAAATTTATGCATATACACAATAGGCATGAAGTTTAGTACTACTAGTCATTTCAGCATGATTCACGAACAATTTGTTTGCTGGATAGATAGAAGGGGTCCATGAGAGTGATGCTTGCCTTGAGGCCCCAGATAGTCTAGTGGGCCCTGGATGCATGCTGGGCCTAAAAATACTTCTTGCATGAAATTTGTTGTAAATATTATCCTCTACAATATTGGCAAGTTTTTTTTTTTTTTTTTTTTTCGCTAAAAGGTAATGATAAGAAGTAATGGATAAGAAAGTTGTGAAAAACTCGATATTTCGCTGATTCTTTCTATGTGTTCTTTCTAAATTACACGAGCGGTGATGAGGTGCAGCTCTGTTATTTATGAGCTTAGAAAAAACTCCTTTCGTGAAATTTTGTGTGGATTTTATGATCAATCACATTGGTGATGGCTTTATTTCACTAAAGTGCATTGGTGAGGTGTTACTAGTAATAAAACTGCAAAAAATCCTATATTTTGAGTTTTACCCGAACTTTCGAGCGATGTAATATTTCGTTTATTTATGGGCGTAAAAAAGCACTTCTTGTTTGAAATTTGTTGCTAATTTTATCCTCTACAAGGTTGATACTATGAGCTTTTCACTAAAATGTACTGGCAAAACCTTGTTGAAAAAAACTCTTTAGAAAGCAGATTTTTTTTTTTTTTTTTTTTTTTTTTTTTTTTCAGATGGCAACTTACGCGGTTGAGGAAGGAGGTCGAAAACTTTTTTTTTATTATTATTAGAACGATCAAACCTATACAACATGTCCCCAAAACAGAATTACTTGAACTTTTGCTTTGCAATACGTGCTAACCTCCGACTCTTTTCGCAAAAAAGCATACTTCGAACCAGAAATTTATTTAATGAATGAAATTAAGTAGATTTCAAGACGGCCACCTAGAAACAAGTAGATAAATTTCCTGATTCAAAGAGAAAAATAATAGATAACATAACATATAGGGAGATAAAAAGGATAAATAATAGATAATATCTAATCTAATCTATAAAAGGGTAATTATTGATTAGTTAAAAGTTCTTTCTATTTTACCCACATTTTCCAGCGATATAACTTCGATATTTCTGCGTCTAGAAAACTTTACGGATGAAATTTCTTGTTTCCACCGATATAACTTCGATATTTCTGCGTCTAGAAAACTTTACGGATGAAATTTCTTGCAAATTGTATCCTGTACAAGTTTGCAATAGTTTTTTTTTTTTTTGCTAAAATGTAATCGTACTAAGTTATTGCTAAAAAAGCAGGAAAAACACGATATTTTGCTGACTTTTAAATTTACTTGAAATTCGGTAATGTCTTTGTTGCTCTATTATTTAGGGGACTTTAAGAACTGCTAAGAAATAATTGGTAAGAAAACTGGGAGAAAGTTAAAATTCCATCGATTCTTTCTAATTTAACAGCAACTTTGGCATGATGTAGCGCCGGGTAATTTGTGGGCATACAGGAAAACGCTTGTTACATTAAATCTGTTGTAAAAAAATTAACATCTATATGATTGGTATTGGTAGTAGCTTTATTTCGCTAAAAGGTGCAATGACAAGAAGTTATTGATAAGAAAGTTGTGAAAAACTCGATACTTCGCTGATTTTTTCTGTATCACACGAATGTTGAATTGTTGATGAGATGCAGTTCTGTATTTATGAGCTTAGAAAAAACTTCTTTCGTAAAATTTTGAATAGATTTTATCCTCAAACATATTGGTGGTGGCTTTCTTTCGCTAAAATGTGTTGGTAAAGAGTTACTAATAATTTGAAACTGTAAAAAATCCGATATTTTGCGATTCTCCCTATTTTACCCGAATTTTGGAGCGATGTACCTCCGTTATTTATGGGCCTAAAAAACACTTTATGTATGAAATTTGTTCCTAATTTTATCCTTTATAAGATTGATAAGGAGCTTTTTTTCCACTAAAATATACTGGTAAAACGTTATTGGAAGAAAACCTTTACAAAACATATTTTTTGTTGTCGTTGTTGCAGTTGTTTCATATAGTGTCCGACGCGGTTGGGGTAGGATGTCGAAAACTTTAGTTTTTTATTAGAATGATCCAAAACAGAATTACAGGACTTTTTGCTTTACGATATATGCTAAACTCCGGCTCTTTTTTTAATCAAAAGACATACTTCGAACAGGAAATTTATTTAACGAATGAAATTAGATTTCAAATGACTATATCACATAGAAGAAAGTAGATAAATTTCCTGATTCAAAGAGATAAATAATAGATAATATATAATAGAGAAATAAAAGAGATAAATAACAGATAATGTATAATCTAATCTATAATAGATAATTACAGATTATTAGTTAAAGTTCTTCCTATTTTACCCACATTTTCCAGTGATATAGCTTCGATATTTCTGCTCCTAGGAAAAAAAAAAAAAAAAAAAAAAAAAAACTTTATGAATGAAATTTGTTGCAAAATGTACCCTGTACAAGTAATAGCTTTTAGGTAGATTTCGTATGAAATACTACCTATTGGGATCGTTCCTATGTTGGAATTTCTAAAAAATTTTTGCAGATCTACACCGATCATGACCCCTAGAACCCAAAACCACCCTCAGTAAAAAACTTTATCTATCTATCTATCTATCTATATATATATATCACTTTCTTCTGGACACGATAACTTTCGTAATTCTGCACCAATCTCTTCCAAACTGATACATAAAATCAATGGGCATAAAATCTCGGTCATGTTCGTTAATGGGTAAAATCGGACCAAGGGGAGGGAAATAGGGAGGGGTTTTGTGAAAACAGAAAACCCCCCATAACTTCTTAATTTTTGTACATATCAAATCAGTTTAAAGTTTTTATTACTTCTAAAAATAGGGCCAAAAATTTATGTATCACAGATTTTTGATAAATTTAAAAATGGGCTCAAGGGGTGCAAAAAATAGGGTTTTTGGGAGAAAAAAAAATCATAACTTCGTCAATTCTCAAGATATCAAATTCAATTAATTTTATTATAAATTTCCTTAACATTATCTAAAACTTTTATATTCACAAGTTTTTGATAGGAGCAATTCGTACCGCAAAAAAAAAAAATTAAAAACGAAAACAAAAAGGGCGTTTGAAGAAGAAAAAAATCCATAACTTCGTCAATTCTCAAGATATAAAATCCAATTAATTTTATCATGAATCTCCTTAACATTATCTACAACTTTTATATTCACAAGTTTTTGATAGGACCAATTCGTACTGCAAAAAAAAAAATTAAAAACGAAAACAAAAAGGGGGTTTGAAGAAGAAAAAAATCCATAACTCAGTCAATTCAAAAGATATAAAATCCCCATGAATTTATCATATATCTTCTTAATATTGTCTACAACATCTATATAGACAAGTTTTGGATAGGACCAATTCTTAGAGCAAAAACAAATTAAAAATACATACCGGTTGAAGAAAAAAAATGATCTTAGTAAGGGTGTATTCAAATCCAAACTGCTTATTTTCTGACTCATTTTACAATTCCTTTTTGCTCTCAAAGGCTTCCAATTGGTACGTTTTCTTACTCAGAAACAGTATTAATGTACCGTAATGGTCGATTTTCTGATAGGGGCAGAATATATTTTTTAAAATGCTGTTAAAAAGGGCATTTTGAACCAGGGTCGGACTGGGTCAGTGTAAAGGGCGCAGACCTTGGATTTTCAGAGGGCGCAAAAATTTTAACGAACTCAAGTCAATTTGACTTGCTTGTATTGTATCTGGCTTGACAAGGTTTAACACACTTGCATAGCACCAAGTAAAGATAATGGCTTAAATTAAATCTTTAATTCTAGGTAGAAGACTTCGCAATATTCTCCGTGCATGTTTAAAATTCCATCAATCGTACACAATATTACGCAATTTTTTTAACCACATCACATAACATCTAAAAGCTCCAGCAAGTTGAACACAGATTAACTTGTAGTAGATTACTGATATCAAGACTAGAGCTTTCTTATTTTCTTTTATCGATAGACACCTTGCAGAAAAAAAAAAATCATCGCCCCTACCAATTTTCCTGAAAATCACTGTATGAAAAAGACATAGGACTGATTAGGAATAATATTTACTATTAAATACTTTACATAAATTTTGCTTTGGAGGCTGTCTACATATTAAAAAATACACGAACGTTGATTTTTCAAATGGTAACATCCACTTTTGACACCCTGTTTCAGTTCCTTTCTAGCCAGGAAAGATATATAGTTTATATGCTTTTCTTAAATCTTAATACTGTTATAAAAGAAAATGTGTTAGGGGTTTATCCCTAAACTTCGGAAAATAAATTGAAGATCTTACAAGAAAAAGTACCAAAAACTCTCAATTAGTCCCCAGTAAAATTTTACTAGAATAATAAATTTATTAAAAACTTACTTTACATTACAAAAAATCCAACAAAATATTTCTTGTAAATTTCTACGATTTTTTTGTGGCTCCTTTGATAGCGGAATACGAACCCCTTAATTTATGGAAAGGAAAAATTTCTCTAATATCTCCAAAACCAATTATACAAATGAGTTGTACACATCAATGTTTTTAACAATTGTGGTTTTTTCTTAATATACAGGGTGTTTATAAAGTCCCGGACCCATTTTGATGTTTAATAACTCATACAATAATAAAGATAGATTAAAATTAATAACATAAATGGTTAGATAGACTCAAAAAGTTTCATGACCCTTGTCAATGAACTTCAACGTGTGCCCCCTTCGTCGCACGGAGAATATCAAGTCGATAGTCAATTTCACGCCAGGTAGCGGCAAGCATGTCGGCATCCATAGAGGCTATTGCGGTTGTAATTCTGGCTTTTAAGTCATCAATTAGACATGTTGGAAAACTTCGTATTCCCACAACTAGAAGAGCTTCAGCCACATGTCATTTTGCAACAAGATGGTGCACCGCCTCATTGGGGTACCATCGTTTGTACTTCTTTGAATGACCATTTTCCAGGAAGATGGATTGGGCGAGGAGGTCCAATTCCTTGGCCACCCAGATCACCTGATATAACGCCGCTGGACTTTTTCCTTTGGAGATTTGTAAAGGACAATGTTTACAGAAGGAGAGTGTCGAACATTGATGACTTAAAAGCCAGAATTACAACCGCAATAGCTTCTGTGGATGCCGACATGCTTTCCGCTACCTGGCGTGAAATTAACTATCGACTTGATATTCTCCGTGCGACGAAGGGGGCGCACGTAGAAGTTCATTGACAAGGGTCATGAAACTTTTTGAGTCTATCTAACCATTTATGTTATTAATTTTAATCTATCTTTATTATTTTATGAGTTATTAAACATCAAAATGGGTCCGGGATTTTATAAACACCCTGTATATTTTTTAAAATGACTTTGTTAATAATTTCTAACTAAGAAAAGTTTTTGAATAGAAAAAAAGTTTGGAATAAGTTTGGATCTATTCACTATATCTCTAATGAATTAACAAAAAATCATCAGATAATTTTTATGAAGTTAAAACTTAAGTTTCTGAAATGGATTTATCTTTAACATCCTCAAATTTAAACCCTTCTAACCCTACCATGATTTAATTTAATGCATATAAACTATGCCTTTTTCCGGGCTGTCTCGATCCAAGAAACTCAAATAAGGTGTCAAAAATGGGGTATTATTGACTGAAAAATAAAAGTTGGTACAATTCTCAATAAGTATACGACTTCGGAAACATAATTTATGCATAACAATAACTAGTAGATATTATTTTCAGTTGATTGGTACCTACATATTTTTTTACGATTATTTTTAGCAGAATTTGTAAGTTGTAAACCACATTTTTTCCACTATCACCATTGATGCACTGAGGATCCTTAGAAAAGCTAACACTGTTTTTTGCACCAAGCGCCAAATAGTGTTGCTGCGGTGCTGCTAAGGGCTTCAACCTTTTTTTTTTTTTTAAATATTTTTCTTTAATGTAATAGGAATTAGTTATCAAGCCAGTTTAAAATGTCATGAAATTTCTATTGCAATCTGAGAGCCACTATTTTTTTATTATCTACTGTTTTGTTATTATTCATATTATTAACCAAGTAGCATATTTACATGTGGTATCTACAAATATCTCCTTCAACACACAAGAAACATTCGGTATGCAAACTTCGTTTAAAAAATATTTATAATTAGAACAAGAATATACTTTCCGTTTGGAAATAGAAATTTTGAAAACTAAATCTCAAGCTTCTTTTGTACCACGTATTATAAAGTATTGGAATGCTGAAATATAAAGCTATTTGAATGTGAAAATAATACTTGCTTGTGAAAATAATTGGTATTTTTTATCCTTCAAAAATTTACTATTATGTGTCCATAAAGAACTGAATTGATACCACGTTATGAAAAGGTTTTTACAGAAAAAGTACACACTAAAACATTGCTTTGTTAGTCTAAAATCCCTAAAACAATTAAGTAAATTTACTATTCCCAGCACACTCTTCCCATGATTGCAAAACTTTTATCATTGTTAAAGATCAAGGGAAATATTTAAGTTTCCGTACTTGAGTGTAAGTGCCCCAGGGATTGTATTCATGCAAGCTGACACAGCCAGTATTTTTTAACCGACTTAAAAAAAGAAGGAGGTTCTCATTTCGACGCATATGTAATTTTTTTTTTCTGTATTTTCACTGATTACTCCTAAACTAGGCGCGAGATTACTATCCGAAAATAACGGCATATTTTGTGAATGAGAAAACGCTGTCTGCGAGATACCACAGCTTGCAGGATTGCAATCCAAAAGTATCCTCAACTTTGTATTCCCCGAAAAGAAAGATCATCATGTTTTCCAATCAAAAACAAAATCCATACAAAAAGTTTTTTGACTTCTGATACGTCTCTCTTTTTTTTCTCTTTCAAAAAGCACCATTATATGTGCATTCAGGGGCGGCTATAAAGAAAGGGGGCGCAGAGTACTAAAAGCAAAAGGACCGAAAATATGCAAAATACTTAAGTTCTAAAACATATCGTGAAAAGAAGCGATGAAAAAAATTTCGTCCAGGGCGTAATGGCTACTAAAGCTCTCGTTGGGCATATTTTCTCTTTCAATCGTATGCAAAGATGTCCGTTTTGGTTTCCGATCCTGAAATTGCTACGATATGTCTTTAATTTCTTTGTGATAATAATAAAAAATACGTCTCTTGTGCTGTCTATTAATTGATGATTATCCCTAAACGAATTCTCGAAATTTAGTACACTAATCAGAATGTATGTATGCAACAAGTGAAAAAATATTGGAGCGGCTTAGGCACTTAGGGGCGCGACGTTTTCCCTGGGCGAGGGCGCACCGGCCCTCGGGCCGATGGGCCGGCGGGCCAGTCCGAGCCTGTTTTGAACCGAATTTACCGAAGCGGATTGTGTTGGAAAAATCATTGTATTAAGGATGCGCTTAAATCCAAACTGCTTATTTTCGGACTGGTTTTTAGCTCACAGGCTATCAAAGCCTGAGAGCTAATGTGCCCGCCCGTTCTGTATGTATGTACGTACGTACGTATGTATGTATGTACGTAACGCGATAACT
Source organism: Maratus speciosus (assembly GCA_963932465.1). NCBI lineage: Eukaryota > Metazoa > Arthropoda > Arachnida > Araneae > Salticidae > Maratus > Maratus speciosus. Next base: position 417,532,343 of record OZ010798.1, read on the forward strand.
CTTGATAGAAACATCCGATTTGCTTCAAAATTTTTTCCTAGGTTCACTGTGATAAGGCGCTTCCCTGATTAGTTTTTATAGTTCATTGGTTAAGGATAAAGGGGGAAAAACGGGGTTAGTCCACCCACCCCCTTAATTCAGATAAATGGGTTTTTCATGCAGAATGATTCGATTTGCTCCGAATTTGATATACCGGTTTATTATGTTAAGGAACTTCCCTGATTAGTTTTAGGAGTTCATTGGTTAAGGATAAAGCGGGAAAAACGGGGTTAGTCCACCCCCCTTAATTCAGATAAATGTGTTTTTCATGCAGAATGATTCGATTTGCTCCGAATTTGGTATAGCGGTTTATTATGTTAAGGAACTTCCCTGGTTAGTTTTGGGGGTTCATTGGTTAAGGGTAAAGGGGGAAAAACGGGGTTAGTCCACCCCTCTTAATTCAGATAAATGGGTTTTTCATGCAGAATCATTCAATTTACTCCGAATTTGGTATACCGGTTTATTATGTTAAGGAACTTCCCTGATTAGTTTTGGGGGTTCATTGGTTAAGGATAAAGGGGGAAAAGGGGGGTTAGTCCAACCCCTTAATTCAGATAAATGGGTTTTTCATGCAGAATCATTCGATTTGCTCCGAATTTGGTATACCGGTTTATTATGTTAAGGAACTTCCCTGATTAGTTTTGGGAGTTCATTGGTTAAGGATAAAGGGGAAAAACGGGGTTAGTCCACCCCCCCTTAATTCAGATAAATGGGTTTTTCATGCAGAATGATTCGATTTGCTCCGAATTTGGTACACCGGTTTATTATGTTAAGGAACTTCCCTGATTAGTTTTGGGAGTTCATTGGTTAAGGATAAAGGGTGGGAAAACAGGGTTAGTCCACCCCCTTAATTCAGACAAATGTGTTTTTCATGCAGAATGATTCGATTTGCTCCGAATTTGGTATACCGGTTTATTATGTTAAGGAACTTCCCTGATTAGTTTTGGGGTTCATTGGTTAAGGGTAAAGGGGGAAAAGGGAGGTTAGCCCGCCCCTCTTAATTTAGATAAATGGGTTTTTCATGCAGAATGATTCGATTTGCTCCGAAGTTGGTATACCGGTTTATTATGTTAAGGAGCTTCCCTGATTCGTTTTAGCGATTAATTGGTTAAGGATAAAGGGGGGTTAGTCCACCCCCTTAATTTAGATAAATGTTTTTTTTTTTTTTTTTGCAAGATTATTCGATTTGCTCCAAATTTGGTATACCGGTTTATTATGATAAGGAGCTTCCCTGATTAGATTTGGAGGTTCACTGGTTAAGTATAAAGGGGGAAACGGGGGCTAATTCCCTTTCACTTATTTTTTTGAGTGGCATTATTCTTTAAAATAAGAGTATAATATACAATTAGTGTGAATAGTCTGTGAGCTCAATGCCATCAGTTTAGCTGGGCACTTTTCTTTTTTTTAAATTCATTTTTGCTCTCAAACGCATTTAATTGGTAGATTCGCTTATTCAGAAACTATATAATGTACCGTAATAATCGATTTTTAGATAGAGGCAGAATATATTTCAAAAAATGATGTCAAAGTGGGCATTTTGAACGGAATTTCCCGAAGCGATTGTGTTAGAAACGAAAAATATTGTCCTTCTGAGAAAATAATTGTTTATATATCAAGTTTTAATTAATTGAACAAAAAATAAAAACACCGGCCGCTTATAAATCTCTTCAAAAATCACGTCAGCATGTTTCATATTTTTTTTTTTATTAAAAATGAATCTGGAATTATGGCAGGAAATTTCGAGTTGTTGAGCATGGAAAAGTATTTTTTTTGAATGCCGCCCTAACATGATTCTGATAAAACCAGCTATTATATGAAAATGAAATAAAAACTCGTCAAGAGCGGGCAGATAAAATTGTTAAAGTGGATTTATCTCTAATCATGATTTAGTTTTTGTTTGTGAAATTAGTATATTTGACTTCGAAATCTACCTCTGCCTGTAGGCCGGGCCGGCAGGGATTTTTTTTTTTTTTTTTTTGCTAAAATGTAATCGTACGAAGTTATTGCTAAAAAATTAGGAAAAACACGGTATTTTGCTGTCTTTTTAATTTACGTGAAATTCGGTAATGCCTTTGTTGCTCTGTTATTTAGAGGACTTTAAGCAGTGCTAAGAAATAATTGGTAAGAAAACTGGGAGAAAGCTAAAATTTCACGGATTGGCACGGTGTTGTTCCGTTATTCATGTGCCCGGACCTATTTAAAAAAAAAAAAAAAAAAAAAAGAAAAAAAAAAAAAAACCGCTTGTTGGATGAAATTTGTTCTAAAAATTAATCTCTATAAAATTGGTATATTAGCTTCATTTCGCTAAAAGATGTAATGGAAAAAAAAGTTATTGATGATAAATTTGTGAAAAACATTTCTCTGATTCTGTCTATATTACACGAACGTTGACGAAGTGTAGGTATCATGATGAATTAGATGATGTAAACAAATGTCACATTGCAAACAGTAAATGTCATGAAAAGTAATTAAGTTGATTTATGAAAAGTTTTTTTGAAGAGATTAGTATTTCTAACAGAACCTCCGTTATTTATGGCCCTAAAAACACTTTTTTGCATGAAAATTGTTGTAAATTTTATCCTTGATGCTATGAGCTTTTCTCTAAAATGTAATGGTGAAACGTTATTGAAAAAAATCTTTGCAAAAGAGATTTTTTTTTTTTTAGATGGTGACTGACGCGGTTGGGGGAGGAGGTCGAAAACTTCGCTTTTTTACTGGAACATAAACATTCAACCTTTACAACATATCCCAACAAGTCGGACATTGTACAACAAACGTGGCAAACGAGGTGTATTCGTACTATAACTAGTTTTATAAATATTCAGATCTTGGTGTAATAGCTGTTGCACTCTTATCCAAAAAGGAATGAAATGAAAATTTATTATGATAATATATATTAAATTCAGTAGTATACAGTGGTGTAGTCATAAAAAAAAGCAGAAGGCATATGCTCTAAGCAGAGGGTGTACGCTCACTCAGAGGGTATTATACCCTACAGCAGGCAGTGTTGAATTCAGGCACTTTTCTCCGGGAGGGATTTCTGTGGCTCCGGGGGGGACATTATTGAGTTCCGGGGGGGAAATTGCACTTTTTGACCATTGAAAACACAAAATCTCAAATCTTCCGGGGGGACATCTCATTGCTCCGGGGGGGAATGTCCCCCCCCGGGCCACCCCCTGAAATCTACACTGACAGCAGGGATGGCGAACCTTTTCATGTGCGCGTGCCAAAAACTTAAAAACAATATCTATCAACATTGTAACGTGCCAAACTTGCTACATATGCCGTTTATACGGAACACTGTTTATTGGTTAATAGCATCAGTCACTTTCATGCTTTAAATAAATAAAAGCAAAAATCAAAATGCGATTACTCTGTATATTGGAATTGCCATTAATTTTATGAAATTTTGACTCGAAAAGGTTCAAGTGGAGCGTACAGAAGGAAAGAAATTTTGCAAATTTTTATTTCAGTAATTTTTAATTTATGATTAATGCAACATCTAACGTATAATAATTTTAGTTGCATTAAAAAGGTATTAATAATTTATAAACGAGATTTCTGCTGTTGTTCGTTTGACAGGAAATGCTTTATACCTGATTCCTATATTGTTATTTTAGTAATATATGGAGCAAATTTGGCTCGATTTGTCATTATATTGCAGTGACTGTTTTATAAAATTCGTTTAATGAAGTAAAGCCTTTTAAATATCTTACAGAAAAGACAAATAGTTACTTGTCGAAAACGCTAAGCATCACAGAAAAAGAAAATTTCCTAATGTGTTATTTCATGAAAAATGATTATACAATATGTGCAGTCTGTAAATGTTACGCAAACTTTTGTTTGTTGTGACAAAATCAAAAATTAATTTTATCTAAAAAATAATTATGAAATTTAAATATTTCGCGTGCCAGAGAAATTGTCGGACGTGCCACCTCGGGCACGCATGCCATAGGTTCGCCCACCCTGTCCGATAGTGTATATAATATAGCTTTTTTGAGAAACAGGAGGTATACGGTGTTCCTTTAAAAAATCGAGAAGGTATACGGCGTATATACCACCGTATACCCTCCACTACATCCCTGGTAGTATGGAAATAATATGACTCCCTCTTAAATAAGACGTCATCATCATGACAACCTAGAATCACTACCTATCATGGGATATCATTAAATTCAGTAATATGGAAATAATATGACTCCATCTTAATTAGGACGTTATCAACATGACAACCTATAATCATTACCTACCATGGGATATCATTGAATTAATTACGTATGATAGGATTTAATAATCACCACAGCAACCTAGAATCAACACCTACCATGGCAATATCATTGAATTAATTACGTATGACAGGATTAAGAAAACTTTTAGGAAATTTTTGCTTTTAATACAAAATTCTGTTATAAACCGGTTCCGTTTGCACAAGGTTTAGTAAACAAAATACAGTAAAACCTTTTTTTTTTTTTTTAAATAGCTAAGAACCACAAAAACGCCGTTTTAGACAGAATTTCCGTCTAAACAGGTAGAATTGTAAGGGCCTATTAAAATTTTCCATTATAGACCCCAGGTTGTTACTGTCTTAACAAGTTTTAGTTTACTAAGTTCCTACTCGATGTAGACTAACGAATAGCATGGATAGAAAAAAATAAAGAATCTGTGCATCGTGAAAAATTGACACTTTTGGCGTTCCGCGCAGTGATTACGCGGGACAGGTCTTAAAGCCCTGAAAATTGGGACACCTGGCAACACTAATGCCAACATCCGTTTTTTTTTTGTTTTTTTTTTTTGTTTTGTTTTTAAATAAAAAAAACATACTTCGAACAAGAAATTTATTTAATGGATGAAATTAAGAAGATTTCAAATGACTCTGATTTAAAGTAATGTTGTTTTTTTAAGCTGGAGATTGGTAAGTATGTTTTATTAAATGGACTAATTTCGCTGATTCTTTCTATTTTAACCGAACATAGGGGCTATATAGTTTCATTATTAATGGATCTAAAAAAAAAAAAAAAATACATACGTTTTTGTTTTATTTTTCAATGGAAATTCTATCCTTTAAAATTATAGGAATAGTTTTATTTCGCTAAAACTAAAACGCACTGTTAAAAAGTTATAGATAACTGAAAAAAAAAAAAAAAAAAAAAAAAAAAAAAAAATCCGGTATTTCGCCGACTCTCCCTTTATTACCTAAATTTTGGGGTGATGATGTAGCTCCGTTATTTATGGGCCTAAAAAAAACTTTATCTGTGAAATTTGTTGCACATTTTATCCTCTACAAAATTTATACTATGAGCTTTTCTCTAAAATGCGCTGGTAAGACGTTATTAAAAAAAACCTTCAAAAAAAGAATTGCCGTTTTTCTTAAGATGGCGTCTCACTAGTCACTCAAAGGGGGGGGGGGGTCGAAAACTCGGGCTTTTTATTAGAAATCAAACTATAACAAGACAGAAGGGGGAAAAAAACTGAACGACCGGACCTTTCGCAAGCAGGGGCGCCATTTCAGAAATTTCTTGGGGGGGAGCAAAGATTTTTTGAGGGAAGTTATATAGCTAAGTGTAAGATCCGGGAGTCTTACCCCCCCCCCCCCCCCCTATCGAGAAAACTAAACTGAATCATGCTTACAAAAACAGTAAAAACTGTGAATACGGAAACTCAAGAACCAAAGAAATATTTCGTTTTAAACAGGTTTCCGCCTAAGCAGGTAAAATTTCAATGTCTTGAACATGCAAAAAATTTCTTTTTACACAGGATCCTATTATAGATTTTATTTTTACAGGTATTCTCAAAGACTATGTTAAACCATCCACTTTGTAGTATAGCTCTGAAAAGAGATGTATTACAGTAAAACTTGTCAAAACGAAGCCTGTTTATAACAGAATTCTTTCTCAAAGGGGAAAAAAATCAAATTTTGATGAAAAAACTTCATACAATTATACTTACTAAGACAAAGACCTGTCTAAAATGAAACTTTTTCTGGTCCCTTTCGACTTTTTTTTTCAGATTTTACTACAGGGGCGCCAAATCAAGCTTCCTGTCGAAGGACAAGGAAAAATTTTCTTTGTGGAACAGAGAACGTGCAGAATTGCACAATGCGCAGAACTGCACAAATCTCACAGAAAATGGGAAAATCCCGCACAATAAGAAAAGCTCTGCGTGATTTTCTTCGTAACTTCTTTCACGGACATGTGATTAGTCTGTGAATATTTTTAATTTTAGTGAAAGTCCACGATTTTTATTTCTTTTGAATTCCGCAAAATCAATTCGTCAATGGATCACAGGAAAAAATCGCCAACTTTGCAAACTTTGAAAAAAAATTCCCAAATCGTCGCGGGGAAAACGCTCATTTGTCCAAACGACCGTGGAAAATATTGCTAATTATACCAGAGATCGCGAAGAGAAATGCACATTTTGTCAAATGATTGTACAAACTAAAATCTCGAATTTTGTAAAAGGATTGCGAAAAAAATCGCTAATTTCGTCAAAAGTGTGCACAAAAAATCACGAAAATTTAGTCAAACAATCATGGGGAATTTCGTGTAACTATCGCGAAAAAATGTAAAAATATTATTAGGGGCCTTCCACAAATGATGTCATACTTGGAAAGGGGGACGGGGGATCGTGAAATTGTGACAAGGGGGTGGGAGGGGGTAAGAAGAAATGTGACATCACACATTTTGGTTAAATTAAAATTATTAAAAATCAGCAGATTAAATTTTGAAGTTATTTTGAAATTAGAGTATTTTGTTTTATAAAGTAGGTTTAAAGCCAAATATATTAAATTCCAAAATACGACTGTTTTCAGCTACTCTTTCGTATTAATATTTTATTACTATTGTATATTACTTATGTTTTTGTTATAAACCTTAATCTTATTTCATACAAAATAAGTGCATGAGTCATTTTTATTGTTATGCTCACAAATGTCGTTAAAACATGTAGTTAAAAGTTTAAAAATAAAGTTTGAAATATGATCTATAACGTAGTGCTTTCTTCCTGAACTGCAAGTTTATGTAATATAGCGTGACATGTGACAAGGGGGGTAGGGGGTATGGTGAAGTGTGACACTTTGTGACAAAGAGGGGGAGGTGGGTCAAAAATATTGAAAAAAAGTGTGACATCATTTATGGACATCCCCTTAGTCGGTGGTAGAAAAAAATAATCACGAATTTCAACAAATGATCCAGAAAAAGAATCGCGAACTTTGTCAAAAAATCGCAGAAACAAACATGGAATTTCGTCAGTTGGTAGCTGAAAAATATTGTGAATTTCGACAAATGGTCGCGAGAAAAAAACCAATTTCGATAACGGTTGCAGAAAAAAATCGTGAAGTTCGTGAAACGGTCGCGGAAAAAATCGCAAATTTCGTCAAATGATCGCGCGAAAAGAACCACAAAGTTCAATCAGTCATGAAATAATCAGCCCACGAACGTCATGAATAGGTCGCGAAATTTGCAACTTTTGTGATCTATAGCGATATGAAAAATGTCATTAATGATTTTCTGCAAGTAAAAGTAAGATAAAGTGTTAATTGTTTCGGATGGTTTTTTCACTATTTTGAGATAGGTTCGTGTTAATCCGATTTTTCAAAGAAATCCTGAATATTTTTCAGATGAAAAAGCTACATATTTGAACATTAATGAATACTATACATGTATCTTCATTTTCCTACATAAAAGGTAAAATTTAGATTAAAGATATAATTGACTACTTTTACAATAATTTTATTAAAATCTGAATTAATTTTCTTTCATTTCGGGTCGGGTTGCCTTTCAATGGAAATCTTTTTAGCGGTTTTCGTATTTACATGAATTTACAGTCTGCATCAGGATAAGTTGACGTATTTTCACTTTAAGTTTTTTGGATTGTGCTTTATTTTTTTCGGTCGGGATGACCTGATTTTTAACAAGGAAGTCCTGAATATTTTTCAAATGAAAAACTATACATTTGACTGGTGGCCCACAATAATAACCAATTTGTTCATTTTTGTACATAAGGGATAAAATTATAGACTACTTTATTATAAAAGTTAAAATATGGCGTAATTTTCTTTTACTTTGATATCTGGTGGAAGTCTGCGGTTTTGGGGTTGAAGAAATTGTTTTGTCAGGTGCGCACAGACTCCATTTCTAGGCATTGAAGAATTTTGAGAGTGTACCATATAGACCGGGAACCGGCAGCACAGACGATCACCTCATCGAGTTCACAGCTGAAATTCCAGAATTAGTTAAAACTCGATACGCATATTAAAACGCAATCGGTCTGTCAAGTCATATCTTGGTGGAAAACACCTGAAAACCCGATTTTAGCAGTTGACCTGTACGTTTGCTATTGCGTTTTCTTACTCCCATTCCTCCATGTTTTCATACTTTTGGGAGCAGGAAAACACAATGGTAAACCTACGAGGCGATCGCTAAAATCTGGTTTTCAGGTGTTTTCCACCAAGATATGACATGGCAGACCGACTGCGTTTTAATATGCGTATCGAGTTTTAAACTAATTCTGGAATTTTAGCCGCGAACTCGATGAGGTGATTGTCTGTGCTGCCGGCAGGGCTGCAGAGTCGGTGGGGAAAATGGATGACTCAGACTCCAACTCCAGGAGTTTTAACAGATCCGACTCCGACTCCGGAATTTTAACAGATCCGACTCCGACTCTTTCGTTCAAAAATCGGCCCTACTCCACTATGATCCCAGTCTAATATATAATATGATTTTAATAAAGCAAATAATTAAATATTTTGATAACATTACAATGATTGCAGTAAATATAATGTGACACTAATAATCCGAAAAAGTAAAAAAGTCGGATAATTAAGAACTTGAATTACATTCGTCTCTTTAACCCCCCCCCCCCCAAAGAAAAACTATCTGAAAGAACTCTACTCCTGAATTTCTAGAGATGAGGACAGTAGTTTTCCTATGATCAAGTTGTACACAGCGGAGAAGCAATTGCTAAAAGAAAATGTCTCTCATGTATTTTTTAAATTAGCCAAAGTACGATATATGTTTCGCCTTAAGAAAGTTCGAATATAAAGTATTTTTTATAATTGTTAATTTCTATGCATAAAACTTTTATTTAATGCATATGTTTTTATTGCAATAAAATCTGATAAATTATTTTAGCATTTGAGCAATTTTTTAATTTTTGCTTGAGTCTGACAATTGATGGCTGATAAATTTTCTGAAAAATCAAATTCCTTGGAGGGGGGGGCTATTGCCCCCCCCCCCCTCCCAAAAAATGGCGCCCCTGTTCGCAAGGTATTATTTACTGCATAAAAAACTGGGTGCTCAAGAGCATGAAGCTAAAATTTTCTTTTTCGACGCGTTGGCGAAAATTCTCCGCTGGCTCACTGTGATTGGTTGTTTTACAGCCGAGCTCCCCAGTTGCTAATGTCTAGTCCGTTACATCATCTACGAAACGTGTGCGCGAGAGGAAGAGGAGCGTCTCAATGCCACGCCCCCTAAACTCAAAATCTCAGTATGAGACATTAGATGGAAAGTAGTAGTAGATACACTTATCTTCATGGTATCAGACGTTGTTACGTAATTTCGTGATTAAACAAAAAGAAAGAAAAACCGAAAATTTTCGAGATTGTCATTTCTCCAGGTGTTCATTTTTTCCAGTTGTTCAATGTCAAACTTTTGAAGTTTTTATTATTTTCTTTTTCATACATTTGTAATTATTTTTCTTTTGAGCCAGCCTTCTTAAAGTGATCGCGCAAGAAACATTTCCGGCCTACATTTTTTCAAAGCACGAAAAATCTTTAAATCTCGTCCGGGATTCCTATAAAGGCGAAGGAAAGGTGTTAGAGAAGAAATGGGCTCGGACCAAGGGAGAGACGATCGCCCCTGCATTGTCCCTTGGGCGGCAAGGATTTCCAATCTAAAACGATTTTAATGATTTTTAACCTTTTAACATCGCGCCCAACGCTAAATCATACGTCCAAAGAAGAATTTATTCATTTTGTTGAGTTAAACTATCAAAAGTAATTTTTTTTTCCTTTTAAAGTTTAGATATTTTGTTAATAAAGATTACCAGTAGAGAGAAAAAAAATAGTTGATGTTTACAGCTAAAACACTCCTTTATTACTAACGAATATTTGAAGAAAATTTATCTTAGTGCAGAAAAAAAAAAAAAAAAAAAAAAAAAGGCAGAAAATAATTATTGAAAATTTTTATTGACAGAAAATCATATATGAAAAATTTCTTATCCCTATGGAGCATAAAAATTGCAAATTTCATGACCGCTTAAGAAGCTTTGTGACCGATTGAATTTTACGATTTTTTCCACGACCTTTTGGCGATATAATATTGAAAACATACTTCATTAATAGATGTGCTTCCCCCACCCCACCCCTATTTCATTGTTTTAATTTACATATTGGACATTCAATCAGATGAGTCTCCCTTGCTTCCTCCGAGGAGCCGCCCCTAAAAGTTGGGTATTTTCAGTAAAAAATCATAATTATGAAAATTTTCCTGTAATCACAAAATGTAAACATAGAAAATGTACTATAATATTTTATTGTATATAAAAAGGCACTATTTTTTTTATAGATTTATCTATAAAAGAATGTTTTAATTTTAAACATCAACTATTTTTTCCTCTCTACTTATAATTTTTATTAAAATATCTAAAATTTTAAAGTAGATAGCTTAAAACAACAAAATTAATAAATTCTCCTTTGGACATATGATTTAAGATTGGAAATATTATTTACTATACTGCTATTTATGAGTACAAATATAAAATTAAAACATGTAAAAAACCCACTCCTTTAAAATGCATTTATTTTACAGATTTTAATTTCATATTTGTACTCATAAATAGCAATATAGTAAAGAATATTCCCAATCTTAAATCATGTGTTCAAAGGAGAATTTAATCACTTTGTTGTTTTAAGCTATCAAAAGTAAAAGTGTGTTTCTTTAAAACTTTAGATATTTTGTTAATAAAGATTATAAGGAGAGAGGGGAAAATAGTTGATGTTTAAAGTTAAAATACTCCTTTATTGTTAAATCTGTGAAAAATAATGCCTTTTTTATATACAATATTATAGAATATTTTCGATGCTTACTTTTTGTACAGTGGGTCACCCCAAAAAAGTTACATTAGACCAATCTTTTATATGGTTTGATACTGACATTTTCGATAAAAAAAACTTAACAGATCAATATTTCCTTTTTTCATTTAAAATAAAACTACTGTTAAGAATATGTTCTAGTATATTTTGTTCTTTTTTAAAACCTTTAAATAGTAGAAAATAGTTCAATGACTTTTGCACAATTTTAATATCTAGAACAAGGGTCAGCAACCTTTTTTTGACTAGGGCTCAATAAACCAAAATGTGTGTATTAAGAAGACGTTTTGGGGCAGTGGTATTTTCATTTTAATAGTCTTTCTTGGTGAATAAGATAAATTGTATTGAGAAAATAATTACAATATGCTTTTTTAAACACAAAAATTATAATTATTATAAAAGGAAACACAACTGAATGAACTTTACTTTTCTGTTCGATATGAATGGCTCGCCTGATACTACAACTGAGAGAATTAAGACTGCTAACCGACAAAGAGGAGACTAACCGCCAAATTGTAGCAGCCTCTCAAACCGACTTTTCATTGGACAAAAGGCAAAGGCAGCGATTGGATGTTGCCTTCCTTTCATCCAATTGCTGCATTTGTTATGCATGATCGTTATTGCAGCTTTGTAATCAAACAAAAGTATTATTATTTATTTTCAGTTTATTTTTTTATATATTCTTCAAGTGTTCATTTTATATCTTTATGTTTTATAATTTCTTTTTATATATTATCCTTTTTTACGCAACTCAAGTGGGCCACTTGAAATTATGAAATAAGTCATTACATGACCAGCAGTTCATAGGTTGCTGATCCCTGATCTAGAAGAATATGGCTACCAATTCATATTAAATCCAGAAAAAATTATTAAGAGAGTTTTCTTTTTTTAACATAACACTAATGAGTGATTTGTTGAGTCTTGATTTCTTGATCAGTAACAAAAGTTTGTTTTCATAAAAAACTAAGATATTTATCCTCGAGCTAACCTCTTTTTGGAAGCAATTTTATCTTTTATATAACCAAAAAATAAGTTCAAACTATAGCTGTCTAATAGTTATTTAAAAAATACACAGAACATTTTCTTCTAATGAATGCAGAAATGCATTTAATAATTTCATCAGATCTGTCAACTTTTATTTTGGCCAAAGTGTACATTATTTCCTTCTATATATATAAAAAAGTTTTGATTTGGAAATGGACCAATGAAAATCTGCGTAGATATTTCGGGTAGATCGACATCCAATTTGAATACTTAAGCATGGCCTTTCATCGTTAATATTAAAAAAACTGTTGCATACAGAAATATGAAAATTGGTGGTATTATAGAGAAATGTTTGATAAACACGTTGATGCAGACAGTTTTCAAATCGAAGAATTATTTTAAGAGATATTTAATGGCTAAAGTTGGACAAAATCGTTCCATTAAAAAGTTTTATTGGAGCAAAAACTATACATGAGAATTTAATCATTTTTAGATCATTTTACACGTTATAAGTTCCCGGTGTGCAGATTGCATTTATTTTTCTTATTTGACTCATTTTTTGAGGTTTTATTTCAATTTTAAATTCAAATTTTCAGCATTTCGAGAGATATTTTTTACAAATTTTAGAAAATGTTGCCAGTTGTATAAACAGCGCAAACAATAATGTTTACTTCAAATTAAAAATTTATTTACACGTGACTATTACAAACAGAAAAAAAAACTTTAAAATTATAATTAAATGATTACATGTTAAAAGCAGGAAAATTACGTCATAAGAACCATAGGCACAGATGTCATATACGCCCCCATATTGGCGCAATTTTTTTCCGACGCCAATTTGGCGAAAACATCAATAGCATAAACAACAACATCCGGGTTACGATATCAAGCAAAATAACGACACTTTAGCACCAGTTAAGTACCCGTTGCATATATGAAATTGCCGTCAGAAAAAATTGCGCCAATTGGACGTATATGACATCTGTGCCGAACCATATTTACACTTGAATTTAAAAAAAGAAACAAAACCTTAAAATAAAAAAAATCATTGTTATGCGTTAAAACTTGTAATTTGAGGAAATTACGTCATATTGAAAATGGCAAAAAATATAGCAAAACAATTTAAATTGAAAAATATGTTTGTGCGAGATATTTTCAAAATAATCTTTTCAACTATTATCGTGAATTGGAAGACAGCGCAAATAATATTTCCTTCTAACAACAAAAGTATTTTCACGTGAATATTAATAAGAGAAATAAAACTTTGGTGTAAATTATGTCAGATTTGAAACGATACATTTAAAATGAATTATTTAAAAGAACTATCTTATAGCGCTGTTAAAAAATACCGGGAGACAATGACACTGTTTACTTAATTAATTTTACATTGGCTTATTTTCAAATGTTTAACTAATTTTTTTTAATTAAATACGAAAACAGCCATTGTATGTCTTAACAGCAGCAGATTTGGCCTGAAAAATCCCCAATCCAAGAAAAACGAATGGAAACCTGTTTACAGAGAGATCGCTACTGTGTTTTTTTTTTAAATTTTAATTCAATATTTTTAAAGCCGATCAAATCAGCGTGCTTTTTGTATTTTGGTGTGCCTGAACAGGGGTTGGCGAGTGTAGCTCGTAGGGGGCAGAGGCCCCTAGTTGTTTAAAAAAAGATTTTAACTGTTTGTTTACATGTGAAATATAATACAAATTATAGGTATTTGTGAATTATAGAGTCGTGAATTAGAGGGAGTGGGCTGTATATGAATATTTCCTCTTTTAAATTAAAAAAACATATATATTTTCATAAAATATTTCTCAATAAATATATTAGCTTTTTTAAATTCTTCATTATAATTAAAAATAGACGTTTAAATTCAATATTTAAATGTAAAACATTGAGTTTCTTTTCCCTTTTACAGCTGTAAAAAGTCCAAAGTTCTAAATTTTACTTTCTTTTACGCACTTTTAAAAAATGACAATCTTTTACATTTCTTGTGAAACATAGTATTTTGAGTTATGTCTCTTTTCTTGTCAGTGAGCAATTTATCATTAATAGCTGCAAACTGTGATTGCAATCAGATACATTTTAATGAATAATCTATGCCTTAAGTAAATAAAAATTTCACTCCCATTATTTAAAATTATGATTAATCAACTAACACTTTATAAAATATTATAGTAGACAACGCTTCAGATTTTTTCATTTGGCACATCTGTTTTTAAATATAATATTTCCAATTCTTTCTTGCAATTGAAATTTCATATGCTTTCTATAAGCTTAAGTGTCTTGAATAAAATTACTTTCTTGTTATTCCATTTATCATTTCTATTTTTTTTTTCCTTCTATTTTCTGCTTACTGAATTCATGGATATGAATATAGCCTTTGATTTCATGTGAAAAAATATTGTTTGAAGTTTTTATAAAAAAAGAAATTAAAATGTGGTAATAAGTAAATTATTAAGAGAAAAGGATAATCAAAACATGTTGAAGCATAAAACTTCAAAAGTAAATTAAAAAAAAAAAAAAAAAAAAAAATCTTAACTCTCATATTTATTGTATTTGTTTTCACATCAATAGATCTAGCAAAGTCAAAGTTTTTATAAAAAAAACTTTCAATGCTTAAATGCTTTTTTGTTAAAAGACAGATTTGATTATTTTTTTAATAGTTAAAAAAAATGTCCAACTCAGTTATTGGAGGGAGAAAGAAAAAAAAAACTGTTGTTTAATATTAAGGAAGATTCAAAATTTAACAGGAGTATTTTACAGTGGAGGAGAGAGAATACCTTACAGTTTCAGCCTTCAAAATTTTAAAAGAATTACCAGTTATTCATCTCATGTAGCCAGGATAACTGATAACTATCAGCAGAGGTGATAATCTATAGATACCGGGATTTTGTATTGGTTCTTTTTGCTGTTTTCCATAACTAAGATGCTATTAATAAAATTTGATGGAGTGGAGGGAGAAGTGAGGAGAATTTTTTGATTAATTAGTGGTACATGCTCTTTTTTGAATCTCACATGAACAAAGTCATGTGCAACAGCTAGTCTCAAATTCAAAATTAAACGCTCACAACTTTTGCATCAACTTAATATGAGAAATAACAATAATTTTGTTGTAAACAATAACAGGAAGAAACACTTTACACACATTACAGAAATAAGCAAAAAGTTTTATTATCAAACTTCAGAACTGTTCTACGTGGCTTTTACTTTAGTCGCAGAGAAAATATCTAAGTTGATGCCCATTTCACATGAGACATTATGAATCTCCCTTTTTTTTTGGAAAAGTCTCTATAAAAGAGAACAAACTGAATACACACATAGAGAATGCATTCTGACATCAGTGTCTATACAAACATGCTTCACATTATCTGGCATAACATGAACGAATTGAATAATTTCACACATGTTCTCTGTCTGACAAAAAGGAGAAAGATACAATAATTCTTAAGTATGCAAACAAAACTTTGAGATTCTTTCTGTAAGGGCTCATTCATTAATTGCATCATGCAAATTTCAAGGGGCTTTTACAGGGTTCACACTCATTTTCCAAGATAAAATCCCCTGATGTATTTTCTGAGATGCATAATTTTCCATGTCCACAATTAACAACTTTTTAAAACCAGTATCAAGAGACACCCTGACGACACAATATGAAGGGCTACAAGCACCAATATGAATTTTAAAATGTCCTTTATTATTCTTAAGTTCTTCTTGAATAGTTTTCAAACCTCATGATGTTAGAAGATGTACCTAGTGACTGAATGGATGTTGACACACCCCTCTTCAAAATATAATAAAAACAAGGTAATCTCAAAAATAAAGTTTATACATCACCTATATAAAGGATATGAACAGAACATTAAAGGAAGAACATTAATTTGTGCACAACGGAGATAAAGTCTCCATGCCTTGTGGGGCTGTCCTTAAAAACTTGGTAAGTGGCAAGAATTTAATTTCATTTCCACTTTGTGATTTTATTACCTCTTTGAAAAGCATTATGAATAATATGAAGGGCTACAAGTACCAACATGAATTTAAAAATGTCTTATAGTTTTCAAACCTCATGATGTTAGATGTTGTGCCTAGTGACTGAATGGATGTCGTCAGAGGTTAGAAGGAGCACAGATTAAATATAACAAACGTTATATTTAATCTGTAAGAAAGAATGGCTAGTTTCAAATTCTATATCTCGCAATTTTAGAAGGTGTGTCTTAGTTTGATTTCATTATGAGATCACAAAGCATGCAAATTAGCAGCCATTGCCCTCAATTTCCCAGAGTAGCCAAACGTTTTGCTAGGTTTTCCCAGGTTTGGGGAATTTTTTGCATTAACTCCTGAGATTCTCCTGATTTTTATAACCAAAATTTATCCCCTGAATCTCATAATCCCCTGATGAGTATGAACCATGTTTTACCGCTACATCATCTTAAGTCATGGTTTGTCACACTTGAATAATATCCCCTCCTGTTGGATGTTACATTTCTTAAACTATTAGTTTAGAGCTAACTTTATATATAAAAAAAGTTACACATTATCCTGTTCTTACTGACATAAATGCTATAAAACTGTCAAGATATTGTGTGGGTTTATTTCAAGTTGTTGCAATTCAAATGAAAAATATACTAAATACTATCTGAGAATAAATATTTTTTGTATGAAATTATTAAGCTGCTTCTGAATCATGCCTACTTATTTTCACATTTTATATGTGATATCACAATACATTAACCTACTTTTTTCCCCTGTCACACTTTGTGGACATCTCTTGAAGCATGACCTCTAATAACAAAGCATTTGTTCCGATTATTGTTTATAATAAAGTTGTCATTTTAATCAAGTCAGTAATTTTGAATTACCCTGTATATACAGTTGAATCAGAATTATGGAAGATTGTATGGTATTAAATTTAATACTTGAGGGCTGAAAAGTCTGTGAAAATTGTGCCACTTTAAATATTTGCAATAAAAATAAATTTTCAGAATGGAAATACAATGAATCATTTTAAATGTGATGACACTCACTAAAGAAGGCTTTGTATAGATTAATTTTGTCTACCTGAAAAAGTTCACAATTCACAAAAAAAAAAAAAAAAAAAAAAAAATGCACATTTTATGTCAAATATAAAATAAACTGCAAATTTTGACTTTATACCAATATTTAAAAAAATTAATAAATAAAATCCTAAGCCCAGATAAATACTTAAACCCAACTTAATAAAAAAAATTAAATCTGAAACAGTCCGCATATTTTATAAATAAAAATACATGTAAAACGGCACTTCTAAATGTAAAAAACATACCTAAAATTTGGAAAGAAATGCTCGGCAGAATAATGAAACATAGTATAAAATACTTCACGGTCACAAATATCCATTTTTAACACTTTCCAACAAGGTTGAAACGTGTTTATGCATTCGGTTTGTCTGGCCGTCTGTCCACGCTCTAACTCCCGTAAATATACTCGGATTTTCATGCAATTGATAAAGGTTATTTAGGGTCACCAAAGCATGTTTGGTATTGTATATGAAGTATGCAGGATTAATCGTTCATTTACAGAGGCACTCAAAAGTTTTCCTTCACATTAAAAGATATGGGGAAAAAACGTTTGCAGAGTATTTTAATGACATTATGCTATTTTAAATGCATTGAAACTGATATAAATCACTGAATTTCACTATGATCACGTTTAAACAAAGCATTCATAGCATTTTTTATTCATTTACAGGGACACACAAAATAAATTGTTACAGTACAGTACTGTCTTTGAGTAATAATTGCTGGAGTGTACGGTTTAAAATTCGGTATGTACTTTTAAATTAAATTAATTTTTGCATCTTACTCGTTATATATAAACTGTATACCTCAAATACAGGGCTGCACAAAAGTATTCACTCAGCGTTCTCCTTATTAGAGGAAATTGCTGAAGGTAAATTTTCAACTGAAGTACTATACGTATCTCTTAAGTGAACTAAATTTTGGCATGCATGTAGTTAATAGATTCAAATCTATATATCATATAGAAGGCTGCTGAAAAAATTCGCATAATTTTCCGATTGTGGATGGCAACAGCTGAAATTGTGTTTTGAAATGTATTATGCATTTCCATATGGTTGAATTAGACATAATATTTTATTTTTTTAAACAGTGTAGTTTTGTTACATTATTCTAAATGTGTTGGAAAGTGTTTCCTAATCTATGCTTGACGCATGATTTTTTTCTTATTTGTTAATATTGCAGTTAATTTCACTATGCGTGAAATTGCATGGTTTTTGTTTACCAGTTTCAATTTCAAATTTTTTTGCAAAAATATTTGTATCATTATAGATCTTGAGAATGTCGCTGACAGAGCGCTGAAACATCTGAATCTGAATAAATAAAGGCATTTATTTGCCTTGTAAATGTATTATACCCTTTTTAGCAAATATTAAGTTAGTTTGAGATTTCTTGTTTACAGAAAAGAAATATTTTAAAAATCTAATGTGCTTTTTCTTTACAAAGCTTCAAAATTATGATTTTTTATACTACTTTTTTCTTTCCTCCTAAGCTACATTAGAATTTTTATAGTCTTCATTTGAATGTGATTATTGTAACTTTGACATTTCCTCAAGCATGTAATCAGAAAATTAGTTACTTATCCATTGGACAGACATCATTTAGAGCCAAATTTAAATCTTGGCACAAAGGCTAACAAAGACAATATTCACAAACATTACGAAAAGTACATGTGGAAGCTAATCTAAGTAAAAAATAGCACTGAAAAATTTCAAAAATATTTTAAATCAGTATTATTCCAAAATAGTACTACTCAAATACAAGGACACATAGAAATTCTGATAAACAAAAACTCAAGAAAAAAAATTTAAAAAGTAATCATCTGAACCAAAGGATCGATTTTCCAGGTTTTATTGCATATCTACTATGATGTAACATTTAATAAAATTAATGCAAAATAATTTTTTAATGAAAATGCATTATTTAGGCATTTTTTATATGCCTAGGCTTATGCAATAATTGTGGAAACCTTTGGGAAAAAATGTTTTTTGCATGGTTTGATGGCTCATAACAGTATATTTCTTTTAAGTACTACAGTAGAGTCCCGCTTAACCGAGTTTCCGCTTTAACCGAGTTATTTTCTTCTGATGAACTGATGGATTCCATTATTATGAAACAGCCATTATAAATGAAGTGTTAGGTGAAGATGAAAGAGCAGCTGTAAAATGATAGAACTCTGACCAAAAAAAAAAAAAAAAATTGGCCATTTTCCCCACGCAATTTGGACCAGAAAATCAGAGTTCTAAACTTTTACGACTGCTCTTTCATCTTCACCTAATACTTCATTTATAATGGCTGTTTCATAATAATAGGAGCCATCAGTCCATCAGAAGAAAATTATCCATTCCAAAGGTATAAGTTTGATTGAAAAAAATTATTTAATACTTTGAGAAGAAAGAAAAGGCTACATCTGCAATTTTCATGACACTAATAGAATTACATAGCTGCCAATTTGTACGGTTTTGTTACCTCTAAAATTTAATAAAAAATTTTGCCATATTTAATCGTTGACAATTCTTAGATTTCAGCGATTGAATTAAGCAAAATTTACAAGTAAGTATTAATGGTAAGAAAAAAATCTTAGAAATTGGTAGCTATGCAGTACCATAATACTGTAGCAAAATTGACATTCAACAAAGAAAAAACTATCAAGGGCTTTTTCAAATAAACAATTTCATTCCCTGTTTTTCTGAAAAGTAACGGAAAAGAAAACATCAAAGAAACGTTACTAGTACAATAAAAATGAATGAATTAAGTGAAAATTTATATTTCATCCCCTTAGTTGGTGACGATTTGTGTAAATCCGGTTTATCAGAGTTTTTTGCTTATCCGAGGTGAGCTTGGTCCACATTAACTTGAATAATCAAGACTCTACTGTACCACAAAAGTATGTATCAATAGAAAGAAAATTTCATCAAAAATATACTGCCATACAGTTTGTCCAATTATTTAATATTTTATCAAAAGTAATAGCCAAATAATGAGAAAAAGGTAATAAAACCATGGTCAGGTTAATGTGAAATACCTTTTTTTCAATTGTATGTAGGAAATGTTCATGAATGTTTATAGTGATAGCCAAGTGTCATTTTGTTTGACAATGAGTCAAACAAGCCTAGGATAGGATTTCAGCTATTAATGATATATATTAAAACTGATAGGACTTTTATCAGCGTATTTTATGATTGCAAATGAAGCTGATAAACTTTTGAGTTCAATAAGTGAATTAGAATAACAGCATAAAATTATGAAAACATCATAAAGGAAACGTTACATTACCCAGACAGTGATGCATAACAGCGTTTTGATGTTTTGGATGCAACAATTATGAAGAAAAATTAGAAACAAGTAAATCAAGAGATGGTACATAGCAAAAACAAACTGGTAAGGGCCGGAAAAAGTTCACGCTAGTAACTGATGATAGATGAGTAAGAGTAAGAAGCCTACATTAAGGTAAATGAAAAAAAAAAATTATCTAAGTACATATATGACAGGTTATGACCAAAGTCTGAAATTAGCTAGTAACCAAATTGGCCAAGCAAACTGCAAAATAGCTTCACTGTCAATTGACTGCCCAATATCCAATCATTTCCTAGATTCTGGATTTTGCCTGCTTGTTTGCAAAATGTCATGGAGCGACTGCCCAAAGTTAACCCTTCACTGCACGATTTTTTTATATTTTTTATGAAAATAATTATTTGAAATCTATATATCGGTCTAATAATGGAAAAAATAGTAAAAAAAAAAAAATAGACTTCAAATTTTCAGCTAAAATTTAATATTTTATGGTGTGTGCCACATGTACACAATTAGGGTTTTTAAATATTGTATTGCGATATTTTGAAACTAAATGAGCTTAAAATAATTAATTTTACCTGCTTAACACTCTGCATTTTTTTAATATTAATATTTTTAAGTATTCAGTAAAAATAATGAAAGTAAATCTTACCTTAATAGCTTGATCGAAATATTTTTTGTTTCCGAAGAACAAATTCGAATTTTTTTGTCAAATGAAGCTATCTGACATGGACAAAATAAGTGTTATTTCATCCTTTGAACTGTTCTTGATCAGGGATAGAGATCATATTGACTAAATTCATGACACATAATGAGAATTATACTGTTTTTAGGTATGTGCCAGATATGGCACGTGGTGCAGTGAAGGGTTAAAAGAAAAAGTGACAAATTCATGTTTTGATTTTGTGGAATTTGGCAAAAATAAATACTTCACAGAATTCCGTTAATTTGTGAAAGAATCACAGGCATAAAATCTACAAGAAAAGGAATCAGGAAAGTTTTGCATTTTGATTGCATTACACAAACTGTGAAATACACAATTAGTGTTATGATCTGTTGCTGAATGAGATCAACCAGTGAGAGCAGAATTCGTATGATTAATGGGACTGTAAATGCAAAAATTATATAAAAAGCAATAGCTAAAACTTATTTTATATGAAAAAAATAAGTTGGTTCACTCTTTGGGAAGGCATTTTGAAGCTGATCTATCTATATTATAAAGGACAAACATATCGGTGCGTAACGCATACGTCATTCTGCGAATGGCAACACTTTGAAATGAAATTTCAGTTTTGCAATTTTCGCTACTGCAAATTTTAAAACTTTTAAACATTCCACATTTTAAATGTTTACACCATCGTATGCAGAAAAAAATGCACTTTTAAATACAATTTGTTTGAAAGCTGTATCGCAATTTATTTTTGAGATATTAATTTTTTTATAGTTTTTAATACCAATTTTCTAATTTTGGCAACTGAAGTACTTCATTTCTAAAAGTGATTTAATTATCTTTATTGATTATATTCTTACTGATGCTATTTTCTCATTACAATAAAAAATATCTTTGTTAAAAAATTGAACAGAAAATGACGTTACGCTTTAAAAAAGACACAACTTCCCTGATGATGCTGTTATATTTCACTATTTTTTCATTTTGTTGATATTGAGTTTGAGAAAATAGGCAAAATATTTCAGCAACTGAAAATGACGTCATATTTAAAAGAAAGCGATAATTTTATTTGATAAAACGAGATATTTCCCCTTGAATATGTCTAAAAGTTATAAATTTCTGGAATTTTTATGCGCAGATACAAAGATTATATTAAGACCTCAAATCACGAGTGGGAGTTTTAACATAGAAAGTTGTAATAGTTGAAAAACATGACTTCAAGCTTGAAAATATATTTATTAATAACCTATTGCGCATTAAAATGTTTTTAAATGGTTAATATGGATGTGAAACATGGAAAATGACTTGATTCAGTTTAGATTTAAAGGGGGGGGGGGGGGAATTCTATGATTATGTGAAGGTAAAATCATTTTTTATGATTTTTCATTCCGTAATACCAAGCATCAATTGATAACTTAGTCAAAATTACTTATCTTGATTATATGTTACTGATTACGTATATGAATAAAGTTTAATTTTTCAATAATTTTAACAGTTGAAGTTTATGAAAAAAGTATTTTGTTAATCTTAGGTTTAAATATGTCTTTGGAGAGAAACTAAAAATTGTAAGATGAATTTTTTATTGTAACTATTGTTGCCGATGTATTATAAATTTGATGCAACAGTTCCTTTGTAAACATTTTCTTTCGTCGAAATTCGACGTGTTCCACCTCGTTCTATTAATGTATTAATACTAAACATTACAAAATAAGAATTATTTTTCTTCTTGACAATTGCTATTGTAATAGTAATATCCATCAGCCAATTAGAAAGAGTATTTCAAAGAAAAATCTTTGTTTGCTTATAAAAAAACTCTGAAAATATTAAATTATTTTCTTTGAATAATAATAAAAAAAAATTATAAATATGAAAAAAAAATTTATTTTGTACATAACTTACAATGATTTGAAATGACAAATATAAAAGATATACATCATAGTAATGATTTCTCACAACAATTAAAAGTATTTGAAATAAAAATATGAAAACTCCAAATTATTATACAAATGATTTGATGTAAAAGATAAAATATTAGAAATTATGAAAATCTGAAGTAAAATGTAAAAAACTTATTTAAATATGGAAAATGTACATGAATAATTTGACATAAAACATAAAAGATTAATTATGCATATGAATGATCTGACATAAAATGTAAAAGATTTAAAATTAAAAAAAAAAATTAAATTTAGCACATGAATGACTTGACATAAAATGTAAAACATTTAATTAAAAAAAAAAAAATAGCATATGAATAATCTGACATAAAACGTCAAAGATTTAAAAGTTTTAAAAAATTAAATTTAGCATATGAATGATGTGACATAAAACATAAGATTCTTTGAAATGAAAGTTATGAAAAATGCAATTTAGCATATGAAAGATTTGATACAAATCATCTATAAAGAACATCCTAGAGCTCAATCATCAAATTCAACAAAAGCATCTGAAAAAACAAAATAAATAAATAAATTATTTTAAAGAACACACTAAAGCAAATATTGTACTAAGTTCACAAATATTTTGAATTTAAAATCATAAATAAGAAAATTACTGTGCACATGCAAAAGGAGTAAGTGCAAGAGATAAAAATAATAATAATAAGCATTTAATTAACTTCAAAATCATGCCTAATTTCATGATTGCAATTAATGTTGGCAAAATTTCCCATTACAATACGTTAATTTGGTGTTTGGCCCAATTATGAAAAATTCACTGCTTTGATTTTTACTTGGTAGAAAACAAAACTAGTGAATTTACTTAAAGAATTATAATATAGCTCTATTTTGTTTTTATGAGATGGCAACAGAAAAAAACATTCTTTAAATGATCTATTCAAGACTTCTAAATTGTTTTCTCCAAGTATAATAGGAGTCAATGCAGGTTTTCTGTTCTTGGGGTCCATTTTGTGAAAAGTTAGTTATTTTCGAGGAAAAATAACATTTTGTAACCAAAAATCAATGTCAGTTACTCATATCTGAACAAAGAATTTATTAATAATAACTTCTTTTAGACCTTCTGCTAGTTATCCTTTCTGGTGAGCTTGTTTTGTTTGCAAATTACACCATTTAAAACCTAACAAAAAAAAAAAAATAAAAATAAAAAAAAATAAAAATAAAAATAAAAAAAAATTAATTATTAGTATGTTTTTATAAAATAAAATTTTGTAAAGAAGCCTATTCTGTTCAGCAAATTTTGAGAAGGGTCTTGTTTTATAATATGGAATTTTGTGAAGGGGCCTATTTTATTAAATGGATTTTTGTGAAGGGGCCCTGAATAAGCCCCACACTTCGCCTAGATTAACTACCGATAATCATAATTTACTTATTAGTAAACTATTAATTAATAAAAGTGCATTTAAAAATATATGTATTACACTCTTTACTTTTCATTTATATTTTCTACTTTTTAGTAAATATTTCACTGTTGTAGTTTAACAGCCAGTTTTAGAGAGCATAGTTGGTGCATAATTAAAAGCACTGTTATTGTAACGTGTATACAGTTGTAACCATAAAATATTGACAATTTATCACCTGCATCTCATTAATCTTAAACTTAAATTATTAATTTATAATCAAGTTTGAAATATATTTAGATGCTTTGTTGCCATCGGAAACACGCATGTTCACATAACTTTTTATATTTCTACCAGGGGAGTTTTCTCAGGGAGTAAAAAGTTGGTTACAAAATTCCATCAGTACATATATGAACCACGTTAAGTTAAATAAAAGAGTGTAAAATAATATAGAATATAAACAAAAGATATATAACAAAAATCTTGAAAGTCCTGGTGGGACAAGATGAACGAAAGTTTACACCAGGTTTTCCCTGTGGTATCATTGTAATAAAATCAAAGTTTGTCTGACATGTAGAGTTAAAAAACAAAGCCACTCATATGATAGAGGGGTCGAATTCTAAAAATATTTTAACTTTCATGTGACACATGGAAATGGCCCAATTATTTTTTGTTTGCTGGAAGTAAAAATTTGATGGGATTCCAAGTAAATATCCAATATTTAAATTGTCATCCATACTTTGCACAAAATTTATTAATACATTTTAATAAAATATATTCAGAATATGATAGATTATTCATTCATTCATCTCTCTTATGGTCTAATTTTTTTTTTTTTTTTTTTTTTAAGAATTTTAGTACAGTAGAACCCCTGTTATCCAAAAAATGGCTTAACTGAAAGACCTTAAAATTCCTTATAGTCCTTTTTAAATGTGAAAAATTTTATCGTCAACACTATTTTTACCGATGTTGAATGATATTTTTCAACATATTTTGATTTATGAGTACTATTTTATTTATAAGTTTTAGATCAAAACAATTCCGAATAATTTTTAATTCATTGAAGAGTTGTTTTAATACTTATTCGCTTTAAAAAAAGAAGCAAAATAAGTAAAAATCAGAACTTTGAAAGGTGTTATATGGACAGTATTCCTGAGACGTCACAATATGCAGAATGGCGATTTTTATACCCTCGAACTGAAAAGAAGAATAGGGTCATTTTCTTTATGGATTATTGGATGGGAAGAAATGCTAAACTGTTTATATTCTTTTAAGTGTTAACAAAATTTTCTGTAATCGACTGCTGCAGTAAGTACAATGGACAGTATTTCTGTGACGTCATAGTAGGTAAAATGGCAATTTTTATAACCTCGAACCGAAAGGAAGAATAGAGTCCAATGGACACTGGTAGAAATAGTGTTAAAAAAGCATGTTCTTTATGAAGTAAATAAGCAGAGTCAACTTACTTATTTGGCCCTTTCCGTAATTTTGGGCACTTTATTAGATAGACACATACGACAGTTCATTTTTTTTTTTACAAAATATGGTGTGATTTTCTTTTGTTTTCCAACTTTGCATCGTTTCAATGCTGCTTTATCACGCCACCTTTTAAATAACAACACATCTGATGCTGTTGCATCTTCTTGTACTTCAATGTATCGAATTCATCAAACAAGTTTTCACCCATAAGCCTTCCGGTTATTCGAAAATTCCTATGGAACCCCGGTTAACCGAAAATGCTTTGGTCCCATGCTTTTCGGATAACCGGGGTTTTTACTGCACTTAGAAAAATATTTTTCGGAAAAATAAAAAAATTGTAAGCTTTTTAAACAAAGATCCTTTATTGAAAGCTCCTGTATCTTTTTGTAATTGCTATAATCATAATTTTTACAGCATTTGACAGTCTGATATTTCCCTTTTGAAATGTGACATTTAAAAGAGAGAGAAAGAAAAAAAAAACAGAGGACCCAATTTGGGCTTCTTGGGATACAGAACATACTGTCCGCTATTTTTTTCATTAAAAAATCTAAAAGATGATTTACATTTAATATATATGTTTCAAATTACTCACTAACATACCGAAAAAGCATTTTTATATGAAAACAAATGCTGAACTATTTACACTGTTTTAAGTGCAAACGTGTTAATCTTTTGTAATCAAGTTGCATGTGATGTACATTTTTAAAAAATCCATGCTTGAAAATTATTTTAAAAACTATAAAAAAAATCGGTAAATTCAGAAAGTTTTCAAAAAATTGCATTTGAAAGTATACCCCTATTTTAAGGTATAAAAATTTAAATTATGCTATCTTTAGAAATTAATAAATTTCCGATGAAAGCAAAAGTGGTTGCAAAGATTGTTGCTGCAAATGACATCAGCATTACTCATGGATACGTTTCTGCGTTATAATACAGATATTTCAAGAGGATTTTTGACAATTATGTTATAAACTCACACACACACACACAAAAAAACACAAAATTTTAATTAAACATTTAATAACTGCATAATTTTTGGAAATAAAATCAAACCAATTTTCTTCAAAAGGTAGTACACAAGGAAATATTTTAACGAAAATTATAAAATAAAATTTCAAGAATTATAGATTTTAGAATTTCTTTAAAATTTGGCTTAAACATTTAATATGTTTCTAATTTTTTTCATAAATAAACAGGAGCCTGATTACATAAGATTGTTGTGTATAGGGTTTTCATTACAATTTTGACCTTACTTTACCCATGCCACAGATCAAATTTTAAAAATAAGGCCTTGTTATGACCTCTATCTTGTTAATTTCAAAGTTTGCGATGTTACATTGCAATTCATTTTCAAATGTATCACCATACCAGAAATAGAACTTTTATGCTCCTCAGTTGAGTTCCTGAACCTGAACCAATAATCTAGATCAGCCATATTCAACCTTTTTTTCTCGCAGGACACAAAACATAAATTTTCAACTTTAGGCAGGTCACAATACACTTATATAAGGGTTAAAAAAAACCCCAGTAATTAAAACAACATAAGTCGTATAACAATGCAACTTTGTAGTAGATTTCTATCGCAAATGCTATAGAAATATACCACTAAGTTTGCTGATTGGCAATAGTGCTATAAAATGTTTTTGGTGCCAATTTTTTCCATGACAAAAGTTCAACCCTTAAAAAGCAGTATTAGTTATATAATAATGTATAAAACATATTAATATCACAATAGAAAATTTCCAAGGTCTAAAGAAAAAAAAAAGGAGACTTTCTCTTCTAAATCAATCTTTTGCTCAATGATTTTTTTTTTTTTTTTTTAAATTGTAAAAGTATAAAGTGCACATTTAATTTGGAATGATGTTTGATTGATGTTGATTAAGAAATGTATACATCACCATAGGACAAATAGGACTACATGCAAAACAAACTTTTGACTAGGGAAAATAAAAGGTTGCTGGACCGCAGGTTGAGTATGGCTGATCTAGACGGACAAAACCCAACTATTTAAATAAAAGATCTTTGCTCTGACTGTCAATTTTCCTTTCAATAAGGCTGCAGGTATGAAAATAAGAAATAAGACAAGTTGGCTGAGAAAATGTAACCCTATTTTCTTTTTTCAAAACACGACTTGTGAAATGAATATCCATTAGTAAAAATTATAACTTATCAAAGTAACATTTTTCTCTACCCTAGAACAGGGTTAGAAAAATAGGAATTAAGTAAGGCGTCAAATGATGCCTACAATTTTTTTTCTAGGTGCCAAACTGCATTTCATGGTTGCTATTTTATGTTATATCATATTTTCTCAACCATGTTAATAATAATATTGTTTCTATTTTTATGTGTTAAGGGCAAGGAGGGGGTGGTGTATGTATTAAACCAGGGTTGGGTTTAAGCCGTCAAAAACCAGTTTTTGACGTGACATAGGTTTAAACCGCGTTTTAAGCGGTTTTAACCGTCAAAAACACCAATATTTAAATATGGTCAGGACAACAACAACAAAAAAATGCTGTTATAGCAAGATACAACATTGCTTTTATTTAATGATTGTGCACTTTAGTTTTAGCATTTATTTTACTGTAATCAAATATTAAATTATAATTTATTTCTTTGTTTATGACTAAATTGCCAAATTTTTTATATGTATTTTTATTGTGGCTTTTCAGCATACTTGGTTGCATTTCTTATTTAAAAAACAATATGTATATATATATATATATAGACAAACGTTTTGTAATAATAAGCCATTATAACAAACGAAATCAATCATGATAGTTTAATATAATATTGAAAAAACTGGAATATAATAACTATTAATTAAAAAACAATTTTTAAAGAAATTCCTTAATGGTGTCCATTACTGGCACATCTGCCCTATATACAGTCTTTAACAGAAATATTTTCTCTGCAGCATTTTCTTTTACAAACGCAGAACAATAAAAATAACATTTATTTTACAAATGAGAAAAGAATGAAATGTTAGGATAAAATGATAAAATATGATATTTTAATCCTTTTATCCCAATATTAATTTTTGTTAGTGACTGACAATCACCTCTTACTGATGAAATTATCTTATTTGTGGAATTTCTCCTAAAATTAGGGACAAATGAATAATTCGGCATACCAGTAAGAAAAAGAAAAATGCTTAACTTAGTTTGAAACCTGTTCCAAAAGTGAAAGTATCCTAATAACAAAAATAACTGCAAGCAAAATCGAAAATTTAAAAATCGGTCTTTGTAGAGATCGACATTAGTTATCCAATGCAAAAAACATTTAAAAATATTGAAATATTAAACAAAATTTCTATCATAAAATTGACGTTATTGAGTGGGGTTTTCATTTCTACTTTGAAAAAAATCATTTAAAAGTATGAAATTTCGAACAAGATATTAAAAAAAAAAAAAATTTCTCCTGTAGGATTAACATTAGCAGGCGGGTGTTTTAACTTGAACTTTGGTGAAGGTAGCTCCTTAAACAACCCCATCCATAAGAACATAATAGGGGGAAAGCAAGAAAAATAGGTTTTGTTGCAATAGCAATACTGTTTTGTACTGGAAGGGAATCTTTGAATTTGCTCTATCTTAAGGAAAGTAAATACCCTCATTAGATACCAATTGTGATAGATTACTCTGTGCTTCTAGCCATGAAAAAATCTAAACAATTTATTTATCTCTGCAAAATTTAGATTAAACCTATCTAGTTTTAATGATTACAAATAATTAAGGATTTATTAACTGTTCATCTTAAAAGCATACATTAATGATAAACTAAATCATTAAATAACAGTTAGGTAATTTTTATTCACAAATAATAATAAAAAAAATTATACAACAATCAATTTGCAGTTTACCATATCCTATGCAAATAGGTTTCAATAATGTATTTCTGCAGTTTATACCCCACAGTTTTAATGTATTTATGCAGTTTTACTTAGAATTTATTGTTTAAAGCCCATCTAACTCTGCTAAATAATTCTTTTGGTATGATTTTTATTAAAACTAGCAGGTTTTTGACACTTTTTGACATTTTTGACAGAAAGGTTTTTGACACGACGGTTTTAACCATGGTTAAAATCAGTTTAAACCGTCGCATGTCAAAAACTTGCCAACCCTGTATTAAACACTTTATCTCTGTGTCAATCACTAAAACAAAATAAAAACTGGCTTTCTATAAAAGTGCAAAACCTGATTAAACTAAAATATTTGGATTCTAGAGTAATGCTTAACTTATTCTTTTTATAAAGCTAATATGCATACAAAACAGATAATCAAGCAATTATGTCCAACGAAAGAAAATTTGAACTTTTAGATACAACCGGGGATACGCCTAACATTTAAAAAATCCTGCGACTGAAAGTACATCAGAAAATAAAACAATTAGCAAATAAAAGAGACTTTTGATACCAATTATCAAGTGGCATTGCACTAAAACTTCAATTTTGTGGCATGCTCTTTTTGAGCAAGAATTTTTGGGGCATAATCTCAGTAAATCTAAGGTCAGTTTTATCAGTCACTGGTTAAAGTTAAGTCAACTTACAGGTGATTGACAAGTGCAAGGGAGTCTAAGCCACATGCAGCTGTCTGATCTTTTATCTATAATAGGTGCTTTTGAAATGCATATGGTAGGGAAGGGGAGTGGGGTGGGGACTTACGCTAAAGTACGAATGAGAGTGTTTGTTAAACAAAAATTAAAGTGAAAGAAAGATAGGCATTAATTTTGATGACTAGGCATAATTTTGTGGTCATGAAATGCAATAATGTACAGACGAACTTCCTCTTAACAAAGTACCTATTTAACAAAGTTTTCTACTTAACGAAGTTTTCTGCTGAACCTTGACTTTGAACACCATTAACATGCAAATTAATCTCCATATTACGAAAAATATATTCTATATAACAAAGTTTATTCCACTTTCGTGTGTGTATAACATTCAAGCAGAGAGGTTGCTATTGGGATGTATGTATGAATTTATTTCAGCGGATTGTATGAAAATGAAATTATTTATTTATTTAATCACTTTCATTCAAAAGAAGAAATGGTAAAAACCTTCGATACAATAAGAAGGGTATTCCAGTTTCACGAGAATGTTACAGATGAATTGTTCGGATACTTACAAAAGTGCGAAAAATTTTATTAACATTTTTTTTTATATATAAGAAACTTGTACAAAGCAATATTACAGACTTTTTTAAAGCTAAGGAATTGGAATACTTAGAAGAAAAAAAGTGAAAGATACACTATGCTTTAGTTTACCTCTCTTTATTACCGTATTTTCGGGCGTATGAGCCATGGCGCATACGAGTTTGAAAGTATAAAATATTCTAAGTGCGGCTCTTACGCCAGGGCGGCAGATATGATGATTTTTTTTTCTTTTACAGCAATGTCTTATGGCATTTTTTTTTTTTTTTTTTTTTGTCAAACCGATATTTTATGACGCCATTTTTCCCGCTTTGATCAATAGTCTCATGCTCTCAAATTGGTACCAAAATATTAGATAATGTCCCTCAACCGCAGATGTTCGAGAAATGTTATTTGTTTTGTTTATTTTTAAAGAATCAGCCGGATGAATAACGTTTGTCTCACCGGTTCTCAAGTTAAAAATGATTACATTTTCCGCCCATCCATCAATAATTACTTTACCCTCCGGATACTGGAATATACAGCTGTCGTGAGCTTTTCTTCTAATAAACCCCCTTTCCTTCCACTTGCAAAGCAAACTGCTCACAGCTCACTTTGTGAAATTACTGGTCTCTAACTAGAGAAATCTCAAATCCCGGCATAGAACTTTTGTGGAATGGGTCTCCTAATACACAGTAAAAACACTGGAGAGCAAGATTTTTTCTTTATTTTTTTCAGTACAGGACTCTATAAACTCGGCCCCTAAAATAGAGGCCGTACCCGACTCGACCAGACAAAATGAATTCAAACTTTGAAACCGGCCGGGTCAGCAGAATTAGTACAGTTTTTTACATAGGCGTAACTTGGGCTCTAAAACTAGGGGGGCAAAAATCTGGAGGCGCTTTTGAAAAAATTTATCCGCCCCCAACCCCTTCTATAACAATGTACACACACATACACACAATTAAATTAAATACGTCAAACTTTTAATACTTAAATAAAATTTAAACTTAATAATATACGAAAAAAAAAGGAGAAATCACAAACTAAGCATTTCACATTTTTAAAGAAATATTTAAAAATATTGACTGCACAACACAACAGTTGTATCTCTTATTACGTCTGATGAAAAGTTCAATTAGAAAAGAGTTCAAACAAACTTATTAAAAATGTGTCAAAGCTTTGGCTTTTTAAGAATTTTTTAAATGATTAGGATGGTGATAGAGATAAATATGTTTAACGCTTTCTGTCAGAGGGCAACAAATAATAAAAGTTTATTAAAACAAAACAGCAACAAAAGGAAATCTGCAGCTAGTGTTCTGATTGAAATGACTCAGAAATTTTACTGCGATGCTTTTTTTTAGGATACACAGGGTAATTTTAGCTTACGAATTTAAAAATTGATATTAACCTTAAATATCCAAAATTTTAAACAATTTGTTCAGGTTTCAAATTAAGAAGAGCAAGAACGAAAGTATGCATCGGCTATAGAATATGAAACATTTTTCAACATTACCAATATACTGTTAAGAAATTTTCTTATTTCATTCGATGAAATGAGCTTAAATAAACAATTTAAAAAGCTCAGAACGCAGTTAAAAATCCATTTTGAAGAATTGCTTTCTATAGCAGATAACGCATGCGAATTCTTTTGTGCAACCTTGTATACGATCTATAGAGCTTTACACATTCCACATAGCGAAACTAAATAGCTGGAAAATGCAGGAAACAAGTAAAAAGGTTTTTCTAGGGAATTATCATTTTTCAGTTGAAAAGGTATGAAATATACTTTTGTTCAGCCATGCACATTATATTTGGTTCAGCAGAAAAAAAAAGGGCATAAATATTGAAAGTGCTTTTTTTGTAAACCCTTTCACAGACATTAATACGAATTTTTGGTAATAAACCTGTATTTATTTGCATATCACATAATATACTAAAATTTACTTGAGCTGGAAAACATGTAACATACAGTAATCACCATCCATAAGAGGCAATGCATATGATTTCTTTAGCACACCCGTATGAATGTATTCATATTCTAAAAGCCTTTTTCTGTATAATAAGATATAGTTCAGCTAAAAAATGGCAAACACACAATAGGAATTAACCCTAAAAACTAGCATGATTTCTTTCGTGTAGCTCTGTATTTGATCTATAGAATTTTTACGATTTTCTCCCGAAGACCATAACGTAACGGAAAATTTTCGCGATTTTTTTCCGCGATCGTTTGCCGAAATTCGCGCGTTTATTCCGTGGTCGTGTGTCTAAATTCGTGATTTTTTCCGAGATCGTTTGCCGAAATTTGCGATTTTATTTCACAATCAATTCACGAAATTCGCGATTTTTTACGCGACCTCTTCATGAAATTGCGATATTTTCCCGCAATGATTCGACGAAATTCGCGATTTTATTCAGCGATTATTTGACGATTTTTTCATCACTACTGATTGCCGAAATTTACGATTTTTTTCACTGCCAACTATGAAAATTGTCAATTTTTGCAGTCGTGTGCCGAAATTCGCTATTTTTTCCGCGATCGTTTACTGAAAATCGCTCGATTATTTTTCCACAATTGTTTTCCGGAATTCGTGATTTTCTTCCGCGATCATCTGCCGAAATTCGCGATTTTTTTCGCGATCATTTGTCTAAATTCGTGATTTTTTCTGGGATCGCTCGCCGATTTCTCGCTTTTGTGAGAGATCGTTAGCCGAAATTCGCGATTTTCTCCCGTGACCTTTCGGCGAAATTCGTCATTTTATTCAGCGATTATTTGACGATTTTTTCACCACTACCGATTGCGAAATTTACGATTTTTTCACTGCCGACTCTAAAAATTATGAATTTCTGCAATCGTGTGCCGAAATTCGCGATTATTTCCGTGATGTTTGCTGAAATTCGTGACCTTTTTCCACGATTGTTTTCCGAAATTCGCGATTTTCTTCCACGATCACTTGCCGAAATTAGATTTTTTTTCGCGATCATTTGTCTAAATTCGCGATTTTTTCTGGGATCGTCTGCCGATGCTCGCGATTTTGTCAGAGATCGTTTGCCGAAATTCGCAATTTTATTCAGCGATTATTTGACGATTTTTTTACCACTACCGATTGCCGAAATTTACGATTTTTTTCACTGCCGATTATGAAAATTGTGAATTTCTGCAATCGTGTTCCGAAATTCTCGATTTTTTTCACGATCGTTTGCTGAAATTCTCGCGATTATTTTTCCGAAATTTGCGATTTTCTTCCGCTATCATTTGTCTAAATTCGCGATTTTTTCTGGGATCGTTTGCCGATGCTCGCGATTTTGTTAGAGATCGTTTGCCGATGCTCGCGATTTTGTTAGAGATCGTTTGCCGAAATTCGCGATGTTCTCCTGCGACCTTTCATTGAAATTCGCGATTTTATTTTGCAATCATTTCACAAAATTCGTGATTTCCTTGTTCAACGAATTTCTTGATTTTTTATGCGATCTCTTGGCGAAATCGCGATATGCAATTTTAGACAATGCGATTATTAAGTTATAAATACAAGTATATTTATAAAACAAAAAATGTGAAAATCAAATACAGCCCGTTCGGGATCGAGCCCGAGTACTCCGAACGCTAAACAGACGCCGTATCGATCGTTCTATGACCACCGCAGTAATTTTGTTTCTGAGAAGTATTTAAGTTGTGTTATAATATTAGACCACCCCCCTGTTTCTCGAGAACTAAGGGGCGTTGTATAAAATCCGTATAAACTGAGACTAAGGGGCTTCTACCCTACAGGATATATAAAAATAATCAAAATCTGTGATTATCAGGGTTGGCCCTCTTCTTGTTAGAATTATGTAAAATTGTAATTATTTAGTCGAAAATTTAATTGGATTTAATTGCACTCATACTGGTTTAAGATGAATCCAAATAATTTATCAATACAGAATATTAAATCAAATACTGGTTTAATTCGTTTGTCTTAATTGAAATGCTTTTAATTTTACACATTTTCATAGTGGATTTCCCTTAAGACTCAAATAAAAATATTGAATTTTTTTTAATAGTGTTTTTACTTTATAAATTATTAAATATTATATAATTTATAGTATTTTGAAGAACGATTGTGAAAGAAAGAAATGTCAATTTTCTGATATTACAAAAAAGATATATATAGCGCCAAACCGTACCCAAGCCTACCCGCGGTTCGTTTAGGGTCGGGTTGGCCTTATATTTTTCCTTTGCGGCTTTTTTTTTTTTTTTTTTTTTTTTTTTTTTTTTTTTTTTTGCTGCGAGTCGGATTTGCTCTGGTTGACTGTCATTGTTTCGAATTCGAGTCGGTTTCGGGTTCAGTTTTGACTCTTGCGGATCGGATTTGAGTTGACCCATTTTTTTTCAAAAGAATGTCCAAAATATTTTTTCTGGTAAAAAAAAAATTCCAATATGATCTCCAAAACAGACACCTCTATTTAGAGGACACTTTTTTCGTAACACACTTCTAAACTTGTACACTTTTATTTCAGAATAGCATCCTCCATCACAATCTACACACACGTATCATGTTTATTGTGTACAATAAACTACGTATTACTAATACGACACATAGCCCAGTGGTAGGGAGGAAAAAAAGGCCGAATTCGGAATTAATTAGGGGTCATTCCATGTCAAATCAACGAGAAAAATGCAATTTTTGGACCTCGACATCTCAGATTTCTATAATTTTTGGTTTATAGTTTGTATCCATGGAGTATATGAAAAATCTAGTTTTTAAATTTTTTTTTTCTTAGCGGTTTATTTTTTACGGAATTTTAAAAATGGTCAAAAGTACCAAATTTAACCAAATTCTCAACCACAAAATCTTCTATAATTCTTTAGCAAATTGGGCTAGAGAGTTAAGTTATATCTCATTTGAAAGCTCTTTTTATGGGCTTTAATATGATATGCAACACTAACAATTTTGTGTATAATAAATTTTTTGACAAATTTTCAAAATTTTTGAATTTAAATTTTTCAAAAACACCATCTTTAATTTTTTTCAAAAAAATATATGTTAATCTTTGACTTTTTGGCTACAAGTATGCCAAATTTCAAGATGGAGAAATGATGGGGTTTTGAACTATTAATTTTTAAATATGAGTTATAACTGAAAAATTTCAAGTATCAGGGCAAAATTAACAATTGTACAATTTCTTTCCATATATAATTCACACTTCTTTTTCATTAAAAATTCAGAGTTTGATGCTAAGCAAATTTATTTCTAAGGCATGAAAATTTTCTAAAGCATATTTCTCAAAATATAATTATATAATTTGCCCATAAGGGGACTCTTCATTCACTTGAAAGCACCTGATCGGTAAAGTTAATCCTATGGGCAGGTTGTTTTCGAATTTTCCATTCAAATTTGAATATTTTTAAATGATTTTTTTTACATAGGATAGTTGATGTCGATCTCTCATATGTCTATTTTTTACTTTTTTGATTTTGGTTGCAGATTTTTTAATAAAGATACTTTCACTTTCGGACCGGTTTCGAAAGTTACAGTACCTTTATTAAAAAAATCTGCAACCAAAATCGAAAAATTACAAAAATTCCCTATTAAAGATTGACCTCAGCTATCTATGAAAAAAAAAATCGTTTAAAAATATTCAAATTTAAATGAGAAATTCGAAAACAGCCTGCCCATAGGTTTAGCATTACCAAGCACATATTTCAAGTAAGTGAAGAGTGTTTTGACCTGGCACTTCTATCTTTTGATAGTTTAATTCTACAGCCATCACATATTTTCATGCCCTTTTGAATATTAAATCTTAAACTGCACTACCAAGTTGTTACATTCCTAAGTTTTCCTGATTTTGAATGGATTGTTTTTTTATAGGGATTGATCTGGATGAGTTACCTCATCTATATAGCTTTTCTATTTCCATTTTAACTCATTTAATTATGTCTTTTTCTTAAACTCACTTTTGTTTTATTCTTTGTTTGGCACAGCATGTCCCTAAAGGGATTTTGTGCAATAAAACTCAATACAACCAACCTTTATAGGGATTGCAGCATTTAACAGAAAATAATGCCCAGTCTTTCTTATCTTCTGACATCATTAATAGTAGTAATTCAAGACTTCTTTGTTAAAGCATTTGATTAAAGTAAAATGAAGCTTGTTTATTAAATAGTTATCCTTCTATATGTTAAAAAAAAAAAAAAAAAAAAAATATATATATATATATATATATATAACGATTTGGGAATGTGCGAAACGATTTT
Organism: Maratus speciosus; assembly: GCA_963932465.1. Taxonomy (NCBI): domain Eukaryota; kingdom Metazoa; phylum Arthropoda; class Arachnida; order Araneae; family Salticidae; genus Maratus; species Maratus speciosus. The sequence continues at coordinate 417,569,603 of OZ010798.1, forward strand.
GAAATGAACCAATGAAAATCTGCTTAGGTATCTCAAAATGCATCTGATTATTCAGAGCTTTCTGACTTTTCTTAGCAGGAATTGTGCTTGGTGAAAACCATGAAAGTAGAGAGGATGGGTGAGAAAAGGGAAGAATCTTCTGCATTTCGATAGACTTATTTAAGGGGTCGATGGCAAACTTACTTGAAATATGTGCTTGGTAATGCTAAACCTATGGGCAGGCTGTTTTCGAATTTCTCATTTAAATTTGAATATTTTTAAACAATTTTTTTTTTCATAGGATAGCTGAGGTCAATCTTTAATAGGGAATTTTTGTAATTTTTCGATTTTGGTTGCAGATTTTTTTAATAAAGGTACTGTAACTTTCGAAACCGGTCCGAAAGTGAAAGTACCTTTATTAAAAAATCTGCAACCAAAATCGAAAAAGTAAAAAATAGACATATGAGAGATCGACATCAACTATCCCTATGTAAAAAAAATCATTTAAAAATATTCAAATTTAAATGGAAAATTCGAAAACAACCTGCCCATAGGATTAACTTTACCGATCAGGTGCTTTCAAGTGAATGAAGAGTCCTCTTATGGGCAAATTATATAATTATATTTTGAGAAATATGCTTTAGAAAATTTTCATGCCTTAGAAATAAATTTGCTTAGCATCAAACTCTGAAATTTTTAATGAAAAAGAAGTGTGAATTATATATGGAAAGAAATTGTGCAATTGTTAATTTTGCCCTGATACTTGAAATTTTTCATGTATAACTCATATTTAAAAATTAATAGTTCAAAGCCCCATCATTTCTCCATCTTGAAATTTGGCATACTTGTAGCCAAAAAGTCAAAGATTAACATATATTTTTTTGAAAAAAATTAAAGATGGTGTTTTTGAAAAATTTAAATTCAAAAATTTTGAAAATTTGTCAAAAAATTTATTATACACAAAATTGTTAGTGTTGCATATCATATTAAAGGAAAGCCCATAAAAAGAGCTTTCAAATGAGATATAACTTAACTCTCTAGCCCAATTTGTTAAAGAATTATAGAAGATTTTGTGGTTGAGAATTTGGTTAAATTTGGTACTTTTGACCATTTTTAAAATTCCGTAAAAAATAAACCGCTAAGAAAAAAAAAATTTAAAAATTAGATTTTTCATATACTCCATGGATACAAACTATAAACCAAAAATTATGGAAATCGGAGATGTTGAGGTCCAGACCCCACGTTGATTTGACATGGAATGACCCTTAGGGGAAAGCTGGAAATTTTAAATCCATTTAGTTTAGGTCTAGAATGAATATGCTAAGTTTTCCCCTTCGTAGTAGGTGAGCGTTAGAAAATATGTACAGATTTATAGTCAAAAAACACGTTTTTTTAGATACCATAACAATATCTCAAAACAGCTAACTCTGTCAAAAACATTGTCAATACAAATGTTGTAGAGCTTAAAATTCTGAGTAAAATGAGTACCTACACTACATATTTTTGTTGAACATTAAGGTCACAATTCTACTTTAAAGTTTTAGACCCGTGGTCAGGGGGTTGAACTCAGAATTAATTAGGAGAAAACTGGAAATTGTTTTAATCCCTTCAGTTTAGATCTAAAAGGAACGTACTATGCTTTCTTCCTCGTACTTGAGTGAATGTTAGAAAATATCTACATATTTATTTTCGAAAAACACTTTTTTTTTAATTACCTTAACAATATCTCAAAACAGCTAACTCTATAAAAAACATTGTCAATACAAATGTTGTACAGCTTAAAATTCTGAATAAAATAAATACCATCATTAATATTTTTGTTCAACGTTAAGGTCGCAATTATATTTCAAAAATTTTCAAATCAAGAGCTTAGCCAGGAGAGACCAAGTTAGCTTAACAATATCTCAAAATTGCGGCCTTAATATTGAACAAAACTATTAAGTGTAGGTGCTCATTTTACTCAGAATTTTAGACTCTACAACTTTTGCATTGACAATGCTTTTGATAGAGTTAGCTATTTTGAGATATTGTTAAGTTAACTTAGTCTCTCCTGGCTTCAAGCTCTTGATTAACGATTAAGGCAAAATTTTGAAATAGAATTGCGACCTTAATGTTGAACAAAACTATTAATGATGGTACTCATTTTATTCAGAATTTTAAGTTCTACAACATTTGTATTGACAATGTTTTTTATAGAGTTAGCTGTTTTGAGATATTGTTAAGGTAATTTTAAAAAAAACGCGTTTTTCGAAAATAGATGAGTACATATTTTCAAACATTCACCCAAGTTCGAGGAAGAAAACATAGTAGGTTCATTTTAGACCTAAACTGAAGGGATTAAAACCTTTTTTCAGTTTTCTCCTAATTAATTCTGTGTTCAACCCTCTGACCACGGGTCTAAAACTTTAAAGTAGAATTGTGACCTAAATGTTCAACAAAAGTATGTAGTGTAGGTACTCATTTTACTCAGAATTTTAAGCCCTGCAACATTTGTATTGACAATGTTTTTGACAGAATTAGTTGTTTTGAGATACTGCTATTGTATGCAAAAAAAAACGTGTTTTTTTACTATAAATCTATGCATATTTCCTAACGCTCACTTAGTACGGGGGGGGGGAAACATAGCATATTCATTCAAATCTAGACCTAAACTGAAGGGATTAAAACAATTTCCAGCTTTTCCCTAATTAATTCCGAATTCAACCCCCTAACCACTGGGCTAACATGTATGTTCATGTCTATCAAAAACGAAATGCTGGTAATATTTTTCATATTCCGAGAGAAGATAAATATGAGAAGAAATGACAATGTTCAGAGTCAAGACACGGTAATCATGAAATCTTTTCCCACACGTGCATCTAAACAAACATCCCTGAGAATGAAAAGGGAAAATAGTCTTTCTACTTTGTACAAAGAGAAAAAAAAGGAGAGAGAAAACATTTTTACTTGAACTGTTACTACGGCAGAAGGTTTTGTTAAGACGTAAAACGGAAATTACTTATGTCAACATGTAAACTTTAATTCTGGTTGTTTTGAATGGGATTTATCCAATTCTAATTTACAGCCACAATAATATGTAAATTATTTGGTGTAAAAAAGGAGAAAAAATAAATACAAAAATGTGTTTTTACTAGAAAACAAGACAAAAAAACTGGAGGGGCAAAAACATGACTTTGCCCTTGCTCTTAAAAAACAAGGGGGGCATATGCCCCTCCTTGCCCCCGCCAGATTACGCCCATGGTTTTTTTAATGAGCCGGGTCGGGTGATAAACAAAATAAACGGTCCTGACCAATATAACAAATTAAGTGGGCCGACTTCCGCGATATAAATATTGGGCTATTTTGCTCACACATAAACACCGGCTCGTTAATGTTAATCCTAAGAAATAATTTTTTTTAAAAATATGTCGTTCACATTCCATTATTTTTAAATGATCTTTTTTGCATTGGATAGCTGAGGGCAGTCTCTACAAAGAGTCATTTTTACTTTTTCGATTGTGTTTAGAGGGTTTTTTTTTTTTACTAGAATACATTCACTTTCGAAACTGATTCCGAAAATCAAAGTATACTACGAAAAAATCTGTAAACAAAATCGAAAAAGGGTCTTTTTAGAGATCGACCTCAGCTATTCGACGCAAAAAAAAAAAAAAAAAAAAAAAAAAAAAAAAAAAAAAATTCTTCCATAGGATTAACAGTAGCAAACGGGCGTTTACCCTTGAAAAGTAGCCGATCCATAGGGGAAAAATCGGCCCGGCCCGTACAAAAAAAAAAATTAATTAATTAATTAATGGCCTGGCAAAAAAGCTAAAAGTTTGGCCTGGGCCAGAAAACATTTAAAATCTCGGCCCGACTCGACTGAATTTCTTCAAAACATTGATTTTTACGCTCATATGGTTAAAAATTGTTTCCTACGAAGAGTTCTCAACAAAAATACTTATTTTATCTTTTTTTTTTTCATGTTTATAATCTTTATTTTTAAAGAAGCGCCTAATAAAATTACTCAAGTACGCATTTATAACTAAAAAACAAAAATGTAATTTTGTTATCTCTTGACTCAACTAAGATAAACACACTTGATTTCAAATTCACTCCATCTCCTCGGAATGAACGTTCTGTTCTGACACATTGCCCTATGACCTCGACGTGTAGTTGGCTAATGGTTTCGGTTTTGTTTCTTTGAAAAAAACTTTGAATGCAGTAGAGAAAAGAGGTAACGAGATAAGAGATTTTTTTTAAATGCAAAGTGGATTCATGGATTTTCTTCTCTTTCTTTAAACTAATGATATATATCTTCATAATAACTTATGATGAAAAGAAAAGTCTAAATTCTGAGCAAGAAATATTTTTAAAACTTACAAAATTATTTTTAAAAATGAACAACAAAAGATGCGTATGTAGCAAATAAAAAATAAAATCTACCACAAACAGAATCAATGAAACAGTTATCAATAGGTGAGCTGCTTAAAAAAAAAAAAAAAAAAAAAAAAAAAAAAAAAAAAAAAAAAAAAAAAAGAAAGAAAGAAAGAAAGAAAAAGAAAAAAGGAGCGTTTCTAGTTATCCTAAAGTGGTTTCGGCAGTGTGAGATCTGCACGGGCTGGGCCATACTCTTTTCTGAAGGTTCTGTCCGGGTCGGGTTAGGGAATTACTTTTTTCCTGAAAGATCGGGCCGGGCTGGACCTAACTTATTTTTTTTGTACAGAGTAGGGTGTCTCAGGAGGCCAAAAAAATAAAAAGTTTGAAAATGCCAAGTCTCACATTTTAAAAATGGTCTTTCTGTCATAATATGATATTACAAAAAAATTCAAGTCATTTCACAAAGGTTTAGGGGTCCCCCAAGCTAACTGAAAATAGGGAATTTATGGAAAATTTGAATTTCTAATTAATATGCAGGATTGCAGAATCTAACCATACTTCTCTTACAATTTTTTTAATCCTAAATTTGTTTAAGAACACTTTATCATGTTTAACAATGATTTCATTTGATGTTATATTTCTATTAAATTTTTTAATAAAAACTTATAATTATACAAATATATCCAAGGACCATATTTCATTTTTCTGATCATTACTCCTCTAATGCTCGTCAATCTCTATTAAGGCCCCTCATCACTCAGATTTTAGATTTCCCTCTCCAATGTTAAACCAATGGCCATTTAATGCCTCTTTATTTGTCTAATATCTCATCAGAAAATTAATATTTTTAACTCATTTTTTCTGTGTGCACTTCTTAAAAGATGTCGCTTTCTGTTTTAGTTGGCAAAATAATTTTAAAATGTATACTTATTTTTTAATTTAATGCTAAAGTCTTAAGAAGTATGCGAAATGTAAATAACATTAGATAACTTCAATTCTATTTGGAGTTTTAAAATTTTGAAAACAACACAAGAAAGCCTGTATTTTCATCCCTTCATACAAATTAAAATTTTTCGTTTAAGTTTATTTAAACTTCAAATATTCGACAAATATTGGAAAATTTCCTCTCCCCCCTCAGAACATCCATCAAACGAGGAGAGAGGGTGGGAGTTGACCTTTGACATCAAAGAGGTCGAATGTCGCGGCGGGATATTTTCTAGCTTTATCGTATAAGTGGAAAAAGTCCGAACTTGTATAGAGTTGTAAAATTTTTTGCTCTGCAAATAATTTTTAAGAGAATACTAGCATTTTGAAAACTGATAAAACGAAATATGTTGTAAAATAAATAAATAAAAAACATAAATATCACTTGCAAGGACAACTGCATATTTAAAAAAAGGGATGCCTGTGCTTTTGTCTTTTGGACACCAAAATGAAGGTTGAATAAATGCTCGCTTTCCGTGAGACAGAAATAAAAAAGAAGTTAAAAGATTTTTATTTTGACTGTCTTCTATCAAAAATAATGGATCCATTCCGTACAATTTCCAAGCCCATAAGAGATAAACCCTATATTTTAAAAGCACCTGAAGCTCACAGTTAAAAAAAAAAAGGGGGGGGGGGGGTGAACGGCAAAATGAATAAATTAAAAGAAGAAAGGCAATTAAAATATTTGTGATTAACTTTTATTTATTTAAAATAAATTTTATTCACCCCTCATTTGTAGCATAATGTAGAATTTAATTTCGCGTATTTTGTAATTTATAGTTTTCTTTTCTCATAAATGTAAATTTAAAATGTTCGTAAAAAATAATAGAACTAACTTAAATACTATAAATTGTGTTATTTATCCAACACATTCTCCAATCTCTTTCAAATTCTAAGTGTAGAAGATAATAGCTGTTTCCTTATTATTGTTCTGCCAATCACAAATGCAGAATTTGTCCTTATTTTTTGCTATTTTTGTGTTTGATGTCAGAGAAAAAATTGAAAAGTTTGGAAAACTTCGACTAATATATTGTACAAAATTAAGTATACAGAGTGTCCCAATACAAAGATAGAAATAAACTTTAATCATTAACATGTTAGAGATACATATGTAAATTGCAACAGTGTTCAAAATAAGGTACAAATTAAAGTTATGTTGACGAAATAGTCCTGCCATTAATTTTCAAAATATTATTAAAATTTTTCAAATTCAAAGTCTCTTAATTCGGTACTGTTGTACTTCCTAGAATTTGATTTTATATATATATATATATATATATATAATTAATAGGATCTAGGTACTGTATAAAAGTTTAAAATATGTACCCTTTTGAAAATGAATGGCAGGGCTATTTCATCAATACAATCTTAATCCCTGCCTTATTTGGCACACTTTTGCTTTTTACATTGTTTATATATCTCCAACAGTTGAAAAATTAAAATGCGTTTCAATCATTTTGAGACACTATTTATTTCTTATAGGTTTTACTTCTTACATGTATATCGACTAGTACGTCAGCAAAATTTTATAAAAGTGCTAAAATAATAAAATTTAGCACATGCGAAAAGTAAATATGTGAATATTTTTTATGATAAAAAATTCCTTATTGATGAAAATACTTAAAATTTAATCATATGCTTAACCTCTTCTTTATTTCTTTTATATAATTGTATGGTATTACATAGCTGCCAACACTTCCAATTTTTTCAGAATTCTTCCGAAAAATCGGTATGTTTTCCGATTTTACGCGCGTAATGGGTTTTCTTCCGCTTTTCGTCATTTTCTTCCGATTTTCGGCCTTTTCTTACGCTTTTTACGCGAGTTTCGTCAAAGGATCGCGGGAAAACCTGAAATTTCTCCGAAGGTTCGCGGGAAAGACGCAAATTTTGTCGGAAGATCGCGTAAAAAACGAGAATCCTCCCAAAAGAGACGTAAAAACACGAATTCCGTGAAAAGATCGGTGAAAAAACGCGAATTTTGTCAAAAGATCGTGTAAAAAAGCGCCGTCAAAAGATCGCGTAAAAACACTATTTCCGTAAAAAGATCACGTAAAAATGCGAATTCCGTTAAAGGATCGCGGAAAAAACCCAAATTTCACCGATGGATCGCGGAAAAAGCCCAAATTTCGCCGAACGATCGCGGGAAAGACGCTGATTTCGTCAAAAGATTGCGTAAACAACGCGTAGGGGTGATTTTGGTCCGAATTTTTCGAAAATTTAAGGAATTCATTTCCGAAAATTAAAAAAAATCGGCCACCAATTCGAAAATTCGGACATAAAAAATATCGCGAATTTCGACATCTTCGCCGAAAAACATTAATTTTGTCAATTGTTTGCAGAAAAATTGCCAATTTCGTCAAAGGATCGCATGGAAAACGCTAATTTCGTCAAAAGATCATCAAAAAACGGCAAATTTCGTCAAAAGATCGCGAAAAAACGGCAAATTTCTTCAAAAGATCGCGAAAAAACGGCAAATTTCGTCAAAAAATCGCGAAAAAAAATTCCGTCAAAAAATGCGAAAAAGCTCCACAAATTTCGTCAAAAGATGGCGAAAAAAACAAAAATTTCGTCTAAAGATCGCGAATTTCGTCAAAGGGCCGCTGAAAAAAACGCATAGCTAGTGTCGGAAGTGGATCCCCCCCCCCCCCCTTGATGCTGTAACTTTTCAGAAAATTTGCTGTGAATTTCAGAATTTTTTTCTTTTTTTACTCAGAATCACCCTAAAAAAAAAAAAAAAAAAAAAAAAAAAAAAAATTAGGAATCAGAAGTTTTAAGTGTCTTTTAAAGTGAAAGGTGGGATATCTATGAATATTAAAAGAGAAAAAAATATATATAGTAATTTTTAATATATTCAAGTTATTCTTTTTTGTCATAATATATATTGTGTAATTGCAAATTAGTGAATATTTTATTCGAGTTTCTCTTTGAAATTTGTTTATTTATAAGGATTCAGCTGTTTTTAATCCTTACTGAAAGTGTTATAAAACTTAAAAAATCTTCTGATTTCTTCTGATTTTTCGCCAAAATTTTCCGATTTCTTCTGATTTTTTGCCGAAAATCGTTTGAGTTTTACCGAAATTTAGTTGGCAAGTATGGTATTATTATTATTATTGTTATTATTGAAAATACATATAAAGAGCTTTTAGATTTCAAATAATACATAGAAGTCTCTTACTGTGCATTAGATTATAATTGCCTTTTATATAAATGTTACATGATTAATTTATAATTCTCTGCTTTGTCGATGTGAAAGGCTAAATTATACTTCTATATTTCGTTTCAGTTGCTTCGTTTACTAAAACGTAGCAAAACATTTTTTCTCCTCTAAATACTGCTTTTTCCCCCGAACGTCTTTTCTCTGAATAACATATTATAATTTCTAGAAAATAAAACTACGTAAAACACTATACGCATATATTTTTAAATATATACGCTTTTCTTCAATTTAACAAGTAGTTTTGATACACCTACGAAAACATTTCCATCCTTGCATACATCGGAATTTCAGATCTTATTAGGTTTCAAGGAAACAAGTAGTTTTTACCCCCCCCCCCCCCCCCCCCCACCGCCGACGCACACATATCCTTTAAATATGTGACACCCTTTTAAAATAAAAATTAATAACTATATCTATCTATCCATATATTTTTTTTTGGTCCCCTAAAATAAATTTTAGATGGTTCTCAAATTTATGGTTCAACAAACGAGATACTTTTTGATACATTTTCTGACTCATTTTTAAATGTAAAGACACAAAATTGGCAAGCCTGGCTATTGATTGCTTATTAATACTAATCAATTTCAAAATACTATCCACATATTTTAAGTTATTTAAGCTTACTTTTGGTGTAGGATCCATTTAAATATTTCAATTCAAAATTTGAAAGATTATAAACCTTCCTGAATAATAAAAGGAAAATTCATAATGAAACTGGTGTCAAGGGTGGTATCAATTCAATATGTAATGTAATAGTATCTAGGATAATTTTTAGAGAGAAAGGGGTAAATAAGAGATTAAAAATTTAAAAAGACCAATGTAATCCAAACAATTATGAGCTATGAAGTAATAAAACCTTGTGTAAATCACCATAAAATTTAAAGGACGCGTTTCGATATCGAAATTATAACGTCAGCCAATATGAACACACGTCCGTAAGAGGACAAGGTCACTTTTTTTTTGTGTTTTCTTTCTCTAAAATAAATTTAAAATATCTGTTTTCAGAAAAATACATTATTTGCATTTGCTAGAAGAAAAAGAAAAGAAAACTGTTAGGCTATTTATAACTTATTTAGAATGTCTGAAAAAAAAAAAAAAAACATTTAACAGCAAAAGAAATTAAAATATCGTCCATGTTAATTTGCAATTTAAGTGAAGGTTTGATTGCTTATTTATAGTAATCATTTTCATTATTTCATTAATTCATCATGTTATTTAAAATTGTTATTAAATTATGTTATTATTAATTTATTATTAAATTTATTATTAAATTATTAAAAATATTTAAAAACCTACTTTCGGTCTAGAATCCATTTAAATATTTCAATACCATATTTAGAAGATTATAAATCTTACTGAATAATAAAATAAGAAAATTCAAACTTGTTTGAATGAGTATCAATTCAATATGCTATTTAATTGTAACTAGGATAATTTTTAACCCTTTATGTACTGAATTATGAATATTTCATCTTCTAAAGCATTTTTCGTGAATTGTTTAAACTACATTAAAAGATTTAAATAATCATTTAATAAATTTTAGAAGGATTGAAAGATTTAGAAGGATTAATTAAATATGAATTTATAGGGATTTTGTGCAATATTTATAACACCACTCCCACTTTTATTAGTATTCTGTAGAATTAGGAAATGTACAAACATAATATTCTTACAATAGAAATATAAAAAGTATTTCCGAATTGAAAAATTCCCCCTCTGGACCCCCTATGCCAAGAAATCTGAAAAGATGCAAAGGAAAAATAAATCATCCTTTTAAAAATATTTTTGTTTTGTGTAACCCATAATTAAGATAAAGTAATGTATCTATAACTCATTCTAAACTGTATCACAACTAATCGATGTATTAAATAAATTTTATAACAAGTTATTTTAATGATACTTATAAGTACTGTCGGTAGACAAAGGGTTAACAAGAAAAGAAAAAAAAAATACGTAAAAGATTTAAAATTTACAAGACCAGCGAAATTAGAACAAATATGGACCACAGTCTAGAATCTAACGCACGCCAGGTTATGCCCGACTCGAATCCAATAATTCTTTTTAAAATTAATCCGAACTCAACATTTATAGTTATGTGCAGTTTTCTTGTTCTTTATATTGCTTCAATTTTCTCATTTTATAGTAATAGTAAAAAAGTATTAATAAATAGAGAAATAAATAAAAGAGACCTTTCGAATGTACAAATCCAATGCTCCAACAAAATCTATCCAAAGTATTAGCAGTTAAATTAGTTTTCGGATAATCTTCCATGAGCAACTAACAACCAGCTGAGAAAAAAAAAAAAAAAAAAAAAAAAAAAAAAAAAAAATACTGTAATTCAGGATATTTTCTAATATGAAACTAGTATGTTGTGGCCATCACAAAACTTTCTTCTATATAAATCGCGTCAATTAAATCATTTAAATAGTACAAGAAATTACATCAATTAAGCACCAATTCATATCAAAGTAAATCTGAATTTGAAGTTTGATGAAAATTCGTGCATTAGTTATTGAGATAGAGCTATAGGGGAAATTTTGAAAAAGGCAGCATAGCAGCGCCACCTGTTGAACGATTTGCACCAAAACATAAACACCACTAATTCATGTCCTGGTACACCTGCATCTAAAGTTTGTGGAAAATCCAAGCAATAGTTCTTGAGATAGAGCTATTGCGGAAATCACACAAAATACAGCATAGCAGCGCCACCTGTTGAGCGATTTACACCAAACTGTATAAAATGTCAATTCATGTCAAGGACTAACTGATTCTAAAGTTTGATGAAAATTCGTGCATTAGTTATGGAGATACACCTATAGTGGAAGTTCTGAAAAATACAGCATAGCAGCGCCACCTATTGAGCGATTTACACCAAAATGTACAAAATGTCAATTCCAGTCAAGGATTAACTGATTCTGAAGTTTGGTGAAAATTATTGCATTAGTTCTTGAGATACAGCTATAATGGAAATTCTGAAAAGTGCAGCATAGCAGCACTACCTGTTGAGCGATTTGCACCAAAACACAAACAGCACTAATTCACATCAAAGTATACTCGAGTCTGAAGTTTGATGAAAATCCAAGCATTAGTTGTTGAGAGAGAGCTATTGCGGAAATCGTAAAAAATGCAGATAGCAGCGCCACCTGTTGAGCGATTTACACCAAAATTTACAAAACTTCAATTCATGTCAAGGACTAACTGAATCTGAAGTTTGATGAAAATCCGTGCATTAGTTCTGGAGATTGAGCCATTGCGGTAATCGTGAAAAAGGCTGCATAGCAGCTCCACCTGTTGAGCGATTTGCACCAAAAACTAATCAGCAGCGAGTTATATCAGGGACTAACTGAATATAAATTTTTATTAAATTCCGTGCATTAGTTCTTGAGATAGAACGCCCACAAAATTTTTGTCACATACAGGCAGACAGACATTTTGTAAAACATGTTTTTCGGAATATCTGACCCCTAAAACGTGTAAATCTGTCGAAAACCGAAAGTCGAAAATTTTCACGAATCCAGTACTTTCTTCTTGTAAAGATAGAAGAAAGTAAAAACAACAAAAACAAAGATATAATTACTTACAGTGGCATTAATTTTGGGATAAAAATTCAGGCTCACCTATGGATTGATTAAACAATAAGCGAATTGGGTACTGACACTCCTGATTTTAGTGGCCGCCGAATTTTGGTTGAGGAAATTTTTATATAGCTGAAATTTCAAGATTAGAATTTCTAGATAGTGCCCGTCAAGATTTGACGGTAAATAACATGAATGTTTCATCGGAATAATTCTTGAATTTTTAATTAGTTCCTTTTAAATTAATTATTGAATGACGAATTTCTATATTGCATAAGTGATTCCTATTTCTTTAAGGTGATAGAGGATGCTCTCAATCTAACCTATTCACTGAAGTGAAAGAATTTTAAGTTTATAATTTACAACCAATTATGCTTGCTTTTTATCAGAAATTTACCTAAAAATGTCTGGTAGAGAATTTATTTTTACTTACTATGGCCTCTTTTTTTTTTTTTTTTTTTTTTTTTTTTTTTTTTTTTTCTAAATAACAATATTTATTTCCATTTATTTATTTATTTATTTATTTAAACACGACGATTAAAAGCTGCCATGAATTTTATTTTTATCTGTCTCATTCTCTAAAAACCTAAATTTGAAACTTGATGCAGCTAACTATTTATAATATACATTTTTTATTACTTGAATTTTATTATACATTTTTTAAATATTAAACCTGGATATCAAGGTAATTTCTTTTATAGCTCTTATACGAATATTTTTCTTTCTTTACATTTTATTTTTTAAAGAATGACAAACTTTTCTTTCTGACACACACACATATATATTCTTGATAATGGTCAAAAAATATAACGAAAATTGTAGATCAGCTCAACTTATTTAATTGATAATTACATGCAAAATATCTTAGCTTATATATTTTAAATATAAAATCATTACTGTTTCAAAATGTTTTATAAGGCATCAGAAATGTTTAGTTTTTTAAATAACGGTACATGAAGAGGCGGGGAGAGGGGGGGACAATATCAAGCCCCTGGACGCTCTTTGTCCGATCTGTGGAATTATCTGAATATTGGAAAGCTCGCTCCTATTTTTTTTTTCCCGTAGAAGAACTCTTGTCCATTTTTTTCTGTGTCCAAGACTGCCCTAAAGGAGTTTTCTTCCCTTACTTGGCCCCTAACCGCTTCCCCTCTGACCCCCTGCTTGACCCCAACTCGTTGACAGCTTCATAAAGGCATAGGCGTGTTTAGAAAGGGGGGGAAGAAAGGACACAAGCAGAACTCAGATCCGGAAAAAGAAATGAGTGATACAAAGCCTTAAGCTGCTGGATTTCATTAAATTAATATCATGTACTACAGTGTTTCTAATTTCTAATAAAAATAATAGATGGCAGCTCCAGCAGGTGTTAAAGGAAAGTTTATGAAGCCAATAAATCGTTTGAAGAAACCTCTGATGAAAAATTTGTAGTAAAAATACATTCAGATTAATGCAAACCCAAAGGTAATAAAAGTAAGTTATGCAGTCGCAGATCCATTATTACTCCAAGAGTTGCTGCTGTTTTAGATTGAACTAACACCAGCATTAAGAGATCCACAATGATAATAGCATCTGTAACAAACAAAGTTGCTCTTCCTCTACCATGACGTCTGACCCACTTGTAAAAATCCATAGTGCTTTCAAAAAGTACTGTTGATCAGGAATACCAATATCTTTGCCAAGAAACGGTTCAACAATTAAAAACCCAGTTTGGAGCACCAAAGTCAATTCATTGGGGTGGAAAATTATTAGCCAATTTGTCATCAAAAAGCACAGGAAAGATTGATTGTTTAGCGGTACTAATTCTTTCTTTGCAAGATAAAAGTACTAAGCTTCTTGGAGTTTCTAAGTTATTGTCTAGAACTGTCAAAGCAGCAGCTGATGCTGTTTTCAAGCTCTTAAAATCATGGAAATGTGAATCTCAAGTAATTGGCATGTGTTTCGATACAATCCATACAAATAGTGGAATTCAAAGGAGCATGTACAATTCTTGAGCAAAAGATAGGCAGAAATCTTTTGTGGATAGCATGTTGGCATCACATGTCTGAGATTCTACCTTTTGATGCATTTAGTGTGTGTTATGGACAATCTACTGGGGCAGAAATCTTTTTATTTAAGAGATTCCGAGAAAACTGGTGTAAGCTCAAACATCATGAACCAAAAAAAGCAATCAGTACCCATCATAACAGCATCGTACAGTTTAAAAACAATTACTATAAAACTACCTAGGGATGATTACAAAGAATTTTTGAATATTGTAAAAATCCATATGATCAGGGGTGGGGAATTTTCAGAAAATCTTACCAGCCAAGGATTTATTTTACCTGCCAGCAAAATGCAATTTGCGATTGCAAAAACAGTTGATTACTATTGCTACAATACATTTTCACATATATATTTTTTCCCCTGTAAAATTAAGAAAAATATACACAAGAGAGAAAAGTTTAATAAAGAATAGAACTTAATACCCAGTTTACATCACAGTAATTTGGAAAGTTGTAAAATATAGCTCACTAGTAAAAAAAAATAAAGTTCTTGGCGTGGAGTTTTTTAAATACAGGCAAGGATCGATAATCTGCATACCCGTTCGCAAAAGATTCGCAGAAAGAAACGCATTGTGATTTTTGTCAATCTGTTGTTGAAAAATATCGCAAACTTCGACAAATGGTCGTGGAGAAAATTCTCGAAATTCAACAATCAATCGCGGAAAAAACGCAAATTTCGTTAAATGATCATTTAAAAAAAAAATCTTGAAATGATCACGGAGAAATAAAAAAAAACACGATTTCGACAATTAATCGCAAAAGAAAAATTTTATTTTGATAATAAATATATCAAATTATCAATGTATTACTCTTTAAATACATAATTTCCTTTCTAAAAGAACTTGAAAAATTGCATTTTTTTGAGATAGCATATTAAATTATTAGATTTCATATTTATCTTATGCTATACTGAATGTGGTATTAAAATGTTCTCCAGAAAAAAATTGACTCATAATCTATCCAATACGCTATAATCCGCAATATTCTATATTCTGCACAACCTTTCGTCCCAACCTGTGCGGATTAAAGAACTTTGTCTGTACTACCTACAAATTCACTCACCCTGTCAGAAAATCCACTCACCAGTGGCGAGTAAAATGAAGTATTTCCCCATCCTTGCATTTGATTGGATTAATGATAGGAATTAATGATTGGATTAGACATTCAATTTACAATTCGGAAACCACGTGCTCTTCACTGTCCTCGCTAGATGGCAAAAGCCATTTATTCTTTTAAAATGAAGTTATTGTTTAATGGGAATGAAAGCACAATGGTATTAACTGCTCGAGAGTTTCAAGGTATAAAACGATTTAATCGTTTTGCTGTGTGTGTATATTTGCAGTCTTGGTTTACTTGCCGATCTGCTGTTGATGCTCCTCCAATATGATGTTTCACTGATTCAAAGGTTGAAAGAATATAATGACAAACAATTAAGCAATATTAGATTAAAAACGATGTTACGTCATTCATGGTATGTGAGTAGAGAGCTGCAACACATACTAGCTTGTTTTCAGATCTTCTTTCTGATGAGCAAAAATCAAAGATAGTTTTGAACACGAAAAAAGAAAGGAGTTCTAATTCACCTATTTCTATTAGAAATACTTTCTCTCACATTGGATAATTTGTGTATTTCTAATAGTTTCTTTGAAACGGCTAAAATTGAAGATTGTTTCCTCAATGTACCAGTCAAAGATTGGCCCAAAACGCCATCCTATAAAAAAGTTGCAATATTTGCTAAAAACTTGCCTTGTGTAAAGGATACTGCTGAACAAGCAGTTGTATTCATACATTACTTTAGTTGTTCAACAAAGAGCAAGAACAGTTTTTGTTACAAGTCGTAGAGATAGGGATGGACTGAAAGAAATTCTGTAAAGAGCAATCGCCAAAATCGTTTTGAAATGCAGTTGGTAAAAAGAAGTGTGAATGTGCAAAAAAAATGTATAAATAAGTATGTGATAACTTTAAAACATTCTTCTTCGATGGTTTTATTTACCAGTTGTAAGATAATTGTTTACCTAAGTTCACTTTTTCTGCATAATTATACAGAAGGTAGAAATTAGAGATGCAACGAACATTCGGCCTGTCTGCCGAATATTCAGCTTCGGCCGAATATCAAGTCTATTATTCGGCTGTGACCGAATAATACTGTAATAAATGTTTTTATATTTACACAGTATAACTTTTTAATTTGACAATTTATATTCATCGTATATAATGAAAATTTTATTGGAAATTAACAAACACTTTTTTTTCCATTAACTTTCATACTCCGAATGCGTTTTATCTACCCATTTTTATATAAGAGGCTAATTTAGGAATCATGTTAAAAAAATTTTATGCTGTATCAGTAAGTACAAAAAGTATCTGTAATAAGCTAACATAATCTGTTAAATTTAAAATTAATCTATTCAAAATTGTTTTAATACAGCTGTACAAGCTAATTCAAAATTTTTTTTTTATCATAATGGGAAGTTTAACATTTAACCCTTGTTACATAAAAAAATATTTCTTTCAATAATATTTTGAATTATGCCTATAAAGAACATAAATATATGATTGATTAGATATAGATGTATTATATGTATAAGATGTTTGAGTCGTATATGTTGCAATACTGAAGGGGTTTTTTTTTTTTAGTAAAATACGCTTAAAAGTTAAATATAATTTAAGTGATTTTTTTTAAGTCTGTTACTATTTCTTATTAAATAATGAAAGAAATGTAAATACTAAATTCTTTTAATTAGTATGCATTTACGTTTTAGATTTTTTTTTTCAAGAATAGCATTGTAATGCCTTAAAAAATATTTAAAATGTTTTCAATAAACGTAGATTGTGATGCAGAAATAATAATAATTCAGCATTCTCAGGTGATAGTCCATTTCTTTCTTTTTTTTCGTAAATGTTACCTGCTTCTGAAAATAATCTCTCACTATATATGGTACTTCCTGGTGCAGAAAGGTACTTTTTGGCTAATTGTGAAAGGTTTGGAAAGTCTTCTGAATTTTTTGCCCACTACTCCAAAGGACACTGTTGTCTTTCTAGTAGTGGCTGGGAAAGAAAATTACTAATTTCTTTTACTTCTTCACATTGAGGGGCACTTTCTATAGAGGCTTCACTTCTGACAGCAAAGGAAAAAAAAATAATAATAATAAAGATAAATAAAAATTTTGTTAATTGTGAGCTTTATAATGTCTACAATGATTTCTTTCCACCATTTTAGAGGATATTCCTTTCACCCTTTCTATCAGCGGTTTTTCTTAAGATATTAAGATATCTAATTTTTTTTTCATCTGAAAGCTGAAACTTATGTTTCCCAGTACTTTTAAAATTTTGTCATTATTTTAAAATGTAACAACAACACACATAATATCTATTAAAATGTAACTAGACAGTACCTGATGAGGAACTTTTGCTAAGAATTCTTTTGGGGGTGTCTGAATTATATTATTAAGGCAATTTTTAGGCCGAACATAGCCGAATATTTTTTCAGAGTAAAATAATGCTTTAAAAAATTAAAAATTTGTATATAAATAATTTTTTAAAAGAAAACAATACATTTTAATTGTGAAATATACAAGAATTGTGCATATAGTGCATACTATATTTTGTTTTTAGGCAAAAATATGTTCATTATTCGGCGGCCGAATTGGCCGAATATTCAATATTCGGTTATTCGGCCAAACCACTATTCGTTGCATCACTAGTAGAAATGTCTGCAAAATCACATTTTCATTGATTTCAGTAATATATTATACCTCTTCCTACCAAAGCAAAAACATAATTTATGCAAAATTTGTTTGAAACAATATATAAGTAGCTTTCATACATGAAAAAAATGTTTTTTGAACATTAATAGTTTTTAATGTAGCTAATAAAAAAATGCTGCATTTCACATTATTTTGGCCATTTTTATGTAAGTTCAATGACCTTGGGGGACCTCTAAATATTTTTTTTTAAATTCTGAAACAATTCAAGGTGTTTTATATTAACAGGAAGAGCATTTTTAGAGGATGAGAGTTCGCAATTTTAAAAGTTGATTTTTTTGGGACACCCTAGTACAGAGCCTGGACTGGTTTCATTCCTAGTCTTCATTCACGATCCAAAATTTTGAGTCCTAGTTTTGACAAAGCCCTTATGAAAATCATTGTCTCGTCGTGGCTGTTCAAAGGGCAGTAAAATATGGCCTGGACCAAAAATGTTTGCAAAAAAATGCATACATTTTTAAATCTCCATTATTCTACAATTAAACATTAAAATTTATTTTTTTAAAGAGTTGTAGATTTCATACGCTTATTAAAATATAGTAAAACGAGTGAAAAGAACCTGCCTATGACGGAATCCTGTTTTAAACTGAATAACGTGTTGAGGATCTTGTCTATAACGCTTTTTTTTTCTTTTTTATACAATTCCGTCTTAGCAGATTTTACTGTAAAACATTTTTCAGATTTTTAACACTTCAATACATAGAATATGGATTAACAATAGTAATGATAACTGAAACATTTACATACAAGAAATAGAGATTCATTAAAAAAATAAATATCACAGCCTGCGGCACTTCATCAATGTTTTGTAGAAATTCAATCGGGCTGGGCCGAGATTTTAACTTTTTTCCGAGCCAGTCTTGGGCCGAACTTTTAAATTTTTTACAGGGTCGGGCCAATATTTCTTTTGTACGGGCCGGACTGAACTTTTAATTTTTGTATTGGGCTGGTACGTGCCGAATTTTTTTCTACGAGTCGGGCAGTCCCGATCTAGAAATTTCGGCCCGTGCAGACCTCTAAGTGTCTCTATATAATATTTCAAAACCTCTAAAATCCGGAAAAGCCGCAGCCGAAACGATTCCGGAATTTAGATTGTACAAATATCAGTTCCTTGGGTGCGGCGGTTACGATGGTGAGGCGCTTACGTCGATAAACTTTTTTTTTTAAACAGATTTTCATTGGTGCGGCGGGTATTCCTGAAAATATGGTGTGTGCTTTAGACGTTATTAATTAAATTTTACTCATATGTCTACATTACATAGAAAAAAAAGTTACTTCCGGAATTAAAATACATTTTTCTATTTTATGTGTATTTTTCATTTTATGCATGTGCATTTTATTAAACAAATTTCATGATTTTGAGTTGATTTCTATTTCATGAATTTTCTTCATAACAAAGTGTTTACGTGTAAGGATGAGACTTCGTCAAATGGAAGTTTCACTGTAGTTCTATTTGACAACTAATGGCTGCTTATTTCTAACCCTGCCCAAGAAGCACAAAACTTAGCAAAGATTTGCATAATTGATGAATTGTGGTTGGTAAATGATGTATCAATGTTAATGATCGATATAAAATTACTAAACTGCTGAGAAGAATGTTTATTACTGTAGTAGTAAGAAAGAAAAGTACAGAATGTCATTAAAAGAATACAACTTCAATATTACTTTT
Source organism: Maratus speciosus (assembly GCA_963932465.1). Taxonomy (NCBI): domain Eukaryota; kingdom Metazoa; phylum Arthropoda; class Arachnida; order Araneae; family Salticidae; genus Maratus; species Maratus speciosus. The sequence continues at coordinate 417,589,183 of OZ010798.1, forward strand.
AAAAGGGGGAAAAAAAGTGTGTACCAAGAGATGCATAACTGATGTGAAACTTATCCAATTGGTACTTAAAATTTTGAGTATGTGTATGTGCATGTCTGTGCCATTGCATATGTGTGCCAAGAGATGCATAACTGAAGTGAAACTTATTCAACTGGTATTTAAAATGTTGAGTGTGTGCATAAAAATAAGAGCATGTGTTGTAATTATTTTAACGCAATTAAAATCTACACGATCATGAAAATTTAAGTTACAACCGTATTTTTGTGTTATACTTATAAACAGATCAATCAATATAAAAACATAAAATATGGATAACTAGGTTGAAAATTATGTCTTAATTTTGCATACTTTTGATTAGCATAATATAAAATGTATGCATGCTTTTAAAAATACAATTTTTCTTTACTTTGATTGCAAGTATATAGCGTCTTAATTTTTTACATCAATATAAAAGATCATTTTCGGTCAATCAGAAAAAAAAAAACATGTATAGCAAAAAAAAAAAAAATACATAAAAAAAAAAAAAAAGAAAAAATTTCTTACCGTCATGGTAACAAGGATTCAAGATGAGAGGTTCTAAATATCGCTCATCAGTTATATTTGACATCACAGAATCATTCTAAAAGAGTGTAGATTAAAGTAAATATATAACTAACAAAGAGAAAATATTTTAAATAAAGCAAAATTATCTGAATTCGATAAAATTTTGAATCTAATTAGGTATGTAAAAAATATTTAAACAATAAATATTACACAATTTATTATTATTTAAATAATACATAAATATTCAAATAACAAATATTTTTATTATATCATAGTGAGTACTATGATATATTTACTCAGTTTTAACACAACTTTTTTAAAAAAAGGGAGACAGAAAAATAAAATTGAAAATTTTGCATAGTTACTTTATCAAGAACAATTGACACCTGGATTTGTGGAATGAAATTTCATATTAATATAAGAGAAGAAAGATTTTTATTTCAAAATCTCTTTTGAGTTTTGTTAAATCAACTTTGGTTTTTCTTACATGAATCTGGAAGTACAAATCCTTTTTTTTCTTTCTTCACCTACATTAACATGAGCATACAAACAGAGTGTTTCAAAACTCATAGTATATAAATGTTTAGATTTGATAAAACATAAGGTTTTATGTTGGCATCCCCCCTCCCTTCTCCCATAAGCAGATATGGTACAAACCAGTTGACCATGAGCATGAGTTGCTGTACACAGCGTATGTCCCAGTCTGGTGGTCAGCCTGATGTGGAACCCTGAGTGTTTAATTCCCAAGCAAGCTTGATATTCATTTTATCAACATCAAAAAGATGAAAAATTTAGTGTATCCTGACTCAGTCTGGAGACCTGTAGCATGGTAGCACAACATGCTGGTCAATAAGCTACCGGGCATCAATTGAATTATATTTTCAAATGAAAATTTCATTAAATTAATGGCTGATTTCAATGAAAAGTAAAAGCTGAATCTTGATTTTTATTTCAGTAGGTATTTAATGTATGAAAGCAACTTATTCTTTTAACTAGTAAGTATAAGCAACATGTAGTGCAAGGATTTTTTTTTTTTTTTTTTTTTTTTTTTGGTAAATGCTTCACATATTACAATGGTAGTAGGCATTTTTTGTAAATTTTTGGCACACGCATGTAAAAAGGTTAACCATCTCTGCTCTAAGCTATTTAAGTCTACTAGTATATTCTGATTTAATTTTTAACAGCTAAGGCCAGTTTCACATATATCTATTGTACTCAGCACATACATTTTTCATTTTTTAGTAATCACTATTTCCAAATAGGAATTTTTACCTTATCTAATCACATAGTTTCTGTTATTAAATAAGATGAACATTACTACTATTCATCACGGTTTGAAAAAACCCAGCCCACTGGGCCCACTTGTCAAAGACCCGGGTTTATTCGGGTTTTATAAAGTTCTTTTAGAAAACTCTTTAAACTTCTAATTTTCAAATGCATAATACCTAAATTTTTCATTTATCAGTGAAACCCAGGGTTCGTAAATATCGTGATATTTTCGAAAATATCAAAAATATCCGATATTTTGATATATATCCGATATTTTCGATATATATCCGATATTTTCAAAATTGTCAGCTTACTGCTAATTATAAAGATTTTTAGACTTAATATAAATTAGAATCTAAAACATATTACATTTAACATGAAAACATAATAAAACAATATTCTAAATGTCTTTTTTTATATTTTTCTTACAAAATTTATGATTAAATAATTGAAAAAACAAACAATCTTCTGCAAAAGTTGCTTTTTCACCCATCAAAACACAGAATGCAGGATTATTCAGTTTAAAAAATAAATAAAATTACACAACAAATTCTGAAATACAAAATAAAGTTTATTTTTTCTGTTGAAGAACTTGAACATGAATGTAAGTTTGTCTGCTTTTTCATTCCCTAACCTACTACACAACTTAGACTGAAGGAAATCAAAATTAGAAAAGATGCTAATGCCTCTATTGAAGGAGAATCTGTAAACAACTGATAAGTTAAATTATCTTTCATGGGCTGTTGCAATTTAATATTATCCCACCAAATTTTTGGTTCAACATTTAAATATTCAGTTTCAAACATAAAGCTTATATGAAATTTTTTTGCTAAAATCCAATCACCAATTAACCCCTTTATCTCATTCTAGAAGGTGCAGTCCACATAAAGAATTGAGACAGGGTAGGAAGGTACTGTTCAAAGACAGATTTCTTATGATGGTAATGGGAAAGCTGTAGGTACAGTCCAAAACTAGTTTTTGGAGTGTAGGGAATATTTTGGGAGCTATTCTTTTTAGTTATTTATTTACAGATGGACTAATTTTTAATAACAGTTGAAGAATTCATTTGCACTTCTTTTGACTGAAAATATTTTGAAAATAAATATCAGATATATGAAAATATCAAGAAATACGACATTTAAAAAATAAATATCAAATGTATGAAAATGAAAATATCGAAAATATCAAAAATCTTGATATTTTGAAAATAAATATCGGATATATATCATGATATATATCAAGATATATATCCATTGATATATATCAACGAACCCTGGTGAAACCTGAGTATAATTTTGTATTAAGTATGAATTAAGAATAGGGGCCGTTCAAATATTACATAAGCACCTGAGGGGGGAGGGGGTTAGCGATTTGCTTATTTTTGCTGACAAGGGGGGAGGGGGGTTTGAATGATGCTTACGTAAGACATTTTCAGAATCTCTAACTTGTAAAAAAAAAAAAAAAAAATTATAAAATTTTAAATTGAAAGAAAGAAATAGCAAAAGAATATTAAACTTGAAGTTCTGATGTCAGCTATTTTGACCGCACAAAGAAAACATAAATGATCTCTTTTATCTAGAGGTGACTGTTCATGTTTGATGCATGAGGGCTTATTATCTCTGAGAACTTACTACTATTTCCAATTGTGAGAATAGAATAGAATAAAATTGAATGGACCGATGCGATATGATGTATTGTGACAATATGAGTTTTCCGGGAAAGCTTCCAAAACGTAAGTAAAATTCTATCTTTTTTGTTTCCACCCCTCCTCTGTCAAGTGGTTGAACCCCATAACCATAGTGACCGACTGCTCTACTGTCTGGTGACTCGTGAGTTTTGAAAACCTCTCAGTACAGATCTGCACGGGCCGGGCTCGGGCCTATTTTCATTCATGGCACTCAGGGCAGGCCCGGGCCATACATTTTCCTGAAGGCTCGGGATGGGACAGGACGGGTTCAGGCCTTACTTTTTTCCTGGGGGATCGGGCCGGGCCCATTTTTTTCTGTACAGAGCCGGGACTGGTTTCATTCCAAGTCTTCAAGGTCCAAAATTTTAAGTCCTAGTTTTGACGCAGCCCGTATGAAAATCATTGTCTCGGCGTAGCCTGATCCGTTCAAAGGTCAGTAACATTAGGTCAGGCTCAAAAAATTTTGAAAAAAATGTACACATTTTTAAATCGCTATTATTCTACTATTAAACATTCAAATTTATTCTTTTTAAAGAATAGTAGATTTCTACGCTTATTAAAATATAGCTAAATGAAAATATAAGAAAACATGTGAGAAGCAACCTGTCTATGACGAAATCCTGTTATAAACTGAAAAACGTGTTGATCCATACAAAATTAATATACTAATACGTAAGAATAGGATATATAATACATTTAAAACTTGCTAAGAAGGGCACTTGTCTATAACGGATTTTTTTCTTTTTTATGCAATTCCGTTTTAGAAGATTTTATTGTATAGCATTTTTCAGATTTTTAGCACTTCAATACATGGAATATGGATTAACGATATTAATGATAACGGATTCATTTACATACAAGAAATAGAGATTGATTAAAAAAAATAAATGTTGCAGCCTGCGCCACTTATATAAAAATGAAGATTATAAACATAAAAAAATATTTAAGACATATTTTTGGCCAGAACTCCTCGTACGAGACAAATCTTTCACCAAATCAACATAAAAATCAATGTTTTGTAGAAATTCAATCGGGCCGGTCCGAGATTTTAACTTTTTTTCCGGGTCGGGTCGGGCCGAACTTTTAACTTTCTTATCGGGCCGGGCCAATAATTTTTTTGTACGGGCCGGGCCGAATTTTTTTTCTCTATGAGTCGGGCCGGGCCTAGAAATTTCGGCCTGTGCAGACCTCTACCTCTCAGTACTGCAGTGTAGTGGTGTTTAAAATAAATAAAATCAGAAATATGTCTTCATTTCGAGAAATCTTGTATAAAAAACTTTTTGAAAGTTTCAAAAAGTCTGCATCAGATAAACCTTTGAAGGATATCCAATGTAAAACTAATGATGTGTGGCAGCAGTACAAAAAGTCTTCTAAAACTGACAAAGAGTTAGAGGTATTGGTGCTAAAAAGAATTGAGGACAAACTGCGTAAGGTAACCAAAAAGAAATCAGTCTTTCTTGATTATTTTATAAAGGTAATTATAATCAATTTATTCTTAAAAATTTAAATATATTTTATCATAACTTTAAGTTTACATAATTACTTGGAAAAATTGGAAAAAAAGATATAAGATAAAATGACCGTGTAGCCTTGGCAAAACATGGTCAGTATGGGAATAAATAAAGACAAAAAAAACGTCAAAAAACGAGTTATTACTTTTTAAATATGGCGTAGCCAAGCTAAGCCTTATTCTTTCTTTTCAAATAACTCAAAAATTAATGCATCCATGGGGGAAAAAAATTAAAAAATATGTTAGTTTTGTAGCAGATAATCTTCTAACTGTTTTCAAATTTTGAACCTTACTAAAAATGAAATGTAACCCAACTGAATTGAAACCAATGTATCTCACAAGGAGAGGGCCAACCTTGTTAATCACAGATTTTGATTATTTTAATATATGTTGTAGGGTATAGACCCCTTAGTCTCAGGTTCAACGGATTTTATACAACACTCGTTAGTTCTTGAGAAACCGGGGGGTCTAATATTAGTACACAACTCAAATACTTACTTTGAAACAAAAAGGGCAGGTTGGGCGTAGCTCAGTTGGTACGGCGTTTGCTGGCTGACCCGCGGGCCTGGGTTCGATACCCGAACGCGCTACATTTTTTGTTTTTCTCATTTTTTTGTTTCATAAATATACTTGTAATTATAATTTAATAATTTCAAGTAAAAATTTTAATATCGTATATTAATTATAATGTTAACAAATTTAAATTTAAATTTATAATTTTTTATTTTGAACTATTATTTCTCATCCTTTAAAGACATTAAAAAAGAAATTGGATTTATTATTGAATAATAAAAATTCCAAAATCGTTAGAAACCTGTTGTGGTGCCATCTAGTTATGATAAAATAAAACATATTCAAATAAAATAAAATAAAGCAGAAAAAAGATAGAGGGAAAAACGAAATATTTGAAAGCGCAAGCATACATATTACAAATTTAAAAATCTTTAATATGCAAAAAATCCGGTGTAATTTAATTCTGATGCTAATTTTTAACATAATTATGTTTGTTACTTTAAAAACAGAGTAATAGTATCATCGTATTGATTTCACTTGTTAAAGCAATGGATAAATGATATTTCTTTAAAATCACGAATTGACACAATTGTTCAATATCATTGCATACATACTGAATATATGAAATACATTTTAAAAGTGATTTTTAAAAAATTATCAGTTTTATGATGTTTTATACAACTATTTAGTTAAAAGTAAAAAAATTAAATAGGTTAAAATTATAATTGAAATACAGTAGTATAAATTTTAATTGATAATGCGATTATTAAGTTATAATTACAAGTATATTTATAAAACAAAATATAAGAAAAACAAATTTAGTGCTTTCGGGAATCGAACCCGAGCCCGCCGATCAGCTAGCAAACGCCGTACCAACTGATCTACGCCCCACCTGTCCTTATTGTTACAAAGTAAGTATTTAAATCATCTACTAATATGAGACCCCCCGGTTTCTCAAGAACTAACGGGCATTGTATAAAATCCGTTGAACCTGAGACTAAGGGGACCTCTCCTTGTCAGATTCAAAAACAGATAAATAAGGTTTCCAGTGATCTCAAAAAAGGAAAAACAATCCTTAAAAAGGAAACGACAAAATGCTGAATACCAAAGAAAACATCGAACCACCAAACGAACAAAGCTTGGAGAAATCTGCCATGATAATCCAGACATTAAAAAAAATAGCTTTGAGGGAATCAGTAGGAAGACCAAGTTTAAACAACCATTATTACTTAAAGTAATAGCAGACATAGCTATTATTGGAAGCGCTGCAGATGCAAAAAGAAGAAACAAGTCCGAAGTGTCAAAACTCTCGATGACTTGACTGCAAAACTGAAAAAGGTTGGTTTTGCAATAAGCAGGAGTAGAACATATCTTCGTTTGCTTCCAAAAAATTCCTCAACCATCGAGTGTCGAAGACATGTCACCACAGTGCCGATAAAACTTTCTTGGATTCTGGCTGATTATCACCGATCTCACATTGATACCCAATTTGCAGTAATATCCATCCATTATTTAGAAACTTTAGCTTCAATTTTTGGACCCATGCAAGTGTTTCTTCTTTCACATGATGACAAAGCGCGTGTATCTTTGGGAATTACAGCAGTCAATAAACAGGCTATGATACTGATGCATATGGAGTATCACGTATCCTTAAGCGATCACGACTGGGTCATCGCTGAACGCCGCAAACTTATTCCATATGTTTACGCTGGTATTGTGATTGCTCCTGGCATGGCAGGTCAAAGTAAAGCCATACATAGGTTATTCTGGTCCAACGTTAATAGCTATAAGAAGTTGGAAATAGAGTTCTTCCACAGCAAATACTCATGCTCAGGATTTTGAAACTCTTAATACTCACAGATTTTGAAAAATTAGTGAAAACAGAAGAGGGTTTCATCAAACCTGTAATCATAGTAACGGTTGATGGAGATCCAGACAAGAATCTCCGCTACCAGAAAGTTATATCGTTTGCTATTAACCATTTCAAAAAGCATGATTTGGATGGAATTTTCATAGTGTGCAATGCTCCTGGAAGAAGTGCATATAATTGAGTAGAAAGGCGAATGACACCACTCAGTCGAGAATTGTCTTGTCTTATACACCCTCATAACCATTATGGTTCCCATCTCGATGAGAACGGTCGCACTACTGATGAAGAAATGGAGCAAAATAACTTAGCATATGCTGGTAAAACTCTCGCAGATATCTGGAACTCATTAAACATTGACAGTTATCCCGTTACTGCCACATATGTTGATTCAGTCGAACCAGAATCTCTTGGTTATGACTTGGATTGGTATTCGAAGCTCGTACAAGAAAGTCAATACTTGCTGCAAATTGTAAAATGCGAAAAAAAGAATTGTTGCTCTCATGCACGTAGTGGATTATTTCGTATATTAAAAGGACGATTCATTCCATGGTTCATACACTCGAGAACAAATAAAATTCAAACACTTTTCAAGCACTATTCCAGCACTATTCAAGGACTGTTTAGATACATGCATAAAAATGGCATAGAATAACACATAGGGAAAAATAGCCACCCCTTTGATTATCCATTTCAAAGAAATCTTATCAAATCTCTTAATTTTTTTTTTTATAACAGGCATTTTCAAGACATTATTAGAGAATTTTTAAAGAATAATGTGTTTTAACTTATTAAGGTACCATGGGAAGAAATTTCATATGTAATAAAAAGTTAAGACAACAGAGCTTGATTTTCTTTAAGTGAAAAAAAAAAAAAAAAATTAATAAATAAAAGCTATGGTATCACTACAAGAGCAGAAAACAGGAGTAAACCAGTTAAATTTTAGGAATTCTGAACACTCATCAGGAGTCATATATTAGCATTTCTCAAGTTGTGACCAATATATTTTAGGTAGCTTTCTTTACAAAAAAGCTACCTATTGCAGCCGTTCGGAGGAAAGCGATTTCAAAAAATTTTGGTATGTTTTCATCGATCATGACCCCCAGACCCCGAAACCACCCTCCGTTCAAAATTGATATATATATATATATATATATATATCTGACCTATGTCACACTGTAACTCCCGTAATTATGAACCGATTTCGATGTAATTCGGTGTGTACATAGTACATACCAATGTCTCGACCGAGTTCGTTGGCCAGCTTCATCCGCCGTTTTGTTTCAAAATGGCGGCCATTTAAAATTTTTAAAAAAATTTAAAACTTGAAATGTGGTACCAAAAAATTAAAAATGGAAAAATATTTTTTTCTTATGTATTTAACCTTTATACAAAGATTCCGGAGCAGTTTTTGTTTCGTCTATATCTTAAAAAATGGCTGAGTTATAGCATTTTGAATTTCTAGCGTGGCTGACATTTTGAAACGTCCTGAATTTTGTCACGCGATAAAAGGCGTATTTATGAACCGATTTGGATGTAATTCGGTGTGTACATAGTACATACGAATCTCTCGACCGAGTTTGTTGGCCAGCTTCATCCGCCTTTTTGTTTCAAAATGGCGGCCATTTAAAATTTTTTAAAAAATTTAAAATTTGAAATGTGGTACCAAAAAATTGAAAATGGAAAAATATTTTTTTCTTATGTATTTGACCGTTATACAAAGATTTCGGAGCAGTTTTTGTTTCGTCTATATCTTAAAAAATGGCTGAGTTATAGCATTTTGAAATTCTAGCGTGGCTGACATTTTGAAACGTCCTGAATTTTGTCACGCGATAAAAGGCGTATTTATGAACCGATTTGGATGTAACTTCGTTTATGCATAGTACATACCAATGTCTCGACCGGGTTCGTTGGCCAGCTTCACCCGCCATCTTATTTAAAAATGGCGGCCATTTAAATTTTTAAGAAAAATTTAAATTTGAATTGTGGTACCAAAAATTGAAAATTGAAAAAATATTTTCTTCTTATGTGTTTTACCTTGATAAAAAGATTCGGGAGCAGTTTTTGTTTCGTCTATATCTTAAGAAATGGCTGAGTTATAGCATTTTGAATTTCTAGCGTGGCTGACATTTTGAAACGTCCTGATTTTTCTCACGTAATAACAGGCGTATTTATGAACCGACTTGGATGTACATTGGTGTGTACATAGTACATACAAATATCTCGACCGAGTTCGTTGGCCAGCTTCATCCGCCATCTTGTTTCAAAATGGCGGCCATTTAAAAAAATTAAATAATAAAAAAATTTAAATGAGATACCAAAAAATTGGAAAATGAAAAAGATTTTTTTTTTGTATGTGTTTGACCTTAATACAAAGATTCCGGAACAGTTTTTCTTTCGTCTATATCTAAAAAAAAAATGGCTGAGTAATAGCATTTTGAATTTCTCTTGTGGCTGACATTTTAAAACGACCTGATTTTTGTCACGCGATAACAGGCGTATTTATGAACCTATTTGGATGTAACTTGGTCTGTACATAGTACATTCCAATGTCTCGACCGAGTTCGTTGGCCAGCTTCATTCGCCATCTTGTTTCAAAAGGGTTGCCATTTAAAAAAATTAAATTTAAAATTCAAAATGAGGTATTAAAAAATTGGAAAATGAAAAAGATTTTTTTTATGTGTTTGGCCTTGATACAAAGATTCCGGAGCAGTTTTTGTTTCTGAAAATTTGTTCTTTTGTTGATATCTTAAAAAATGGTTGATTTATAGCACTTTGAATTTCTAGCATGGCTAACATTTTGAAACGATCTTGTATTTGTCACGCGATAACACACGTATTCGCCTATTTCGATGTAAGAAGGAATGTGGATAGTATACATCAACACCTCGACCAAGTTCGCTGGCCAGATTCATCAGCCATCTGGTTTCAAAATGGCGGCCATTAAATTAAAAAATATATATATATTTAAAGTGAGGTACAAAAAAATTAGAAATTGAAAAAGGTTTCTTTCTTAAGTATTTGATCTTGATATAAGGATTCAGGAGCATTTTTTGTTTGTCTTTACCTTAAAAAATGGCTCAGATATAGTAGTTTCAATTTCTATTGTGGGTGACATTTTGAAAAATCTGATTTTTTGCATGCGACAGCACTCCTATATATTAACCGATTCCGATGTGAGTGAGCATGTGCACAGCAATTACTAAGGTCTCGACCAAGTTCACTGCTTAGCCTCATCCACCATGTTGTCTTAAAATGACAGGCACTTTAAGAAATTGCCGAATTTGGCAGCCAAATATAAGTTAATTTAAAGAAAAGCAGCTTGGATAAAGCTGACTAATTTCGCGAAATTCTCATTCATTATATTGATAAAAATTAGTATTGAATCTCCTATATTCGGTTTCCACTAAATTGAGCTTCGTGTGTTTGCATGATATAAGTTGGCTTTTTTCAATAAGGATTATGAAAGCTACCTCTTCCTCCCGGCACTGGCCGGAAGGACTTTTTTAATAAATATTCTCTGAATTCTCAAACCTTACAGCATTTGCACTTATCCATACAAAAATAATTGAAATAAAAGGTTAGATAATTTACTTTTACTTTTTAAATACAAAAGATTTTTTTAAAGATTAATTTATAAAAAGGAAATAAATTTTTTTAATCAGTTACACAGTGAAAAATTTGGAATTAATTTAATCCGGTGAAGTTTTAACAGATTGTCAACATTTGCAATTTTTATTAATGACCGATTTTTTTTTTTTTTATGACTGACTGACTATGTTAGGAAGGAGAAAGTTTTTTTCTTGGGAAGGGGAGGGGGGCAATATATGAAATCGGCATCAAACTGACGAATTTTGCGATTTTTTTCGACAAATTGACGAAATTTGCATTTTTTTATCGATCACCAATGGACGAATTTTGTGGTATTTTCCCCCGGCGAATTGTTAAAATGTGCAATTTTTTTCAATGACAGATTGAAAAAATTCGTGATTTTTTTTTCAACGTATAGTTGACGAAATTTTCAAGGGAGATTCTGAGTTTAAAAAATTCTAAAATTCGCAGCAAATTTTCTGAAAGACTACAGCAGATAACAGAAGGGGTAAATCCTCCCTCCCAGCACTGGCTATATACATTTTTTTTTTTTGATGCCCTTTGACAAATTTAGTCTTTTTTTCGTAACCTTTCGATGAAATTTCCCTTTTTTTCGCGATCCTTTGCAGAAATTAGAGTTTTTTCTGCGATCTTTTAAATGCAATTCGCACTTTTCCCGCGATCGTTTGACGAATGTGTTTTTTTTCGCGATCCTTTGAACAAATTTGCGTTATTTCTGCGATCTTAGGGGTGAATCTGAGTAAAAAAAAAAAAATTCTGAAAATTACCTCAAATTGTCTGAAAAGTTACAGCAGACGGGGAGAGGGGGAAATCCACTCCTGACACTAACTATGGGTTTTTTCTGCAGCCCTCTGACAAAATTTGCGTTTTTTCGCGATCTCTCGACGAAATATGCCGTTTTCTCGCGATATTTTGACGAAATTTTCGGTTTTTTCGCGATTTTTTAACGAATTTTTTTTTTTTTTTTGGGGGGGGGGGGGTGATCTTAAATCGGAATTTCGGGATTTTTCGCGATCTTCTGACGAAATCTTCGGGGTTTTTTGCGATCTTTCCACGAAATTTACAGTTTTTCCCGCGTTTCTCGGACGAAATTTGCTTTTTTTTCGTGATCTTTTGACGAAATTTGCGTTTTTCCGGGATCCTTTGGCGAAATCTGCGTTTTTTTCTGAAAACGATTGGCAAAAATTTATTTATTTATTTTTTTTTTTTTGACGACCGTTTGTCGAAATTCGCGATTTTTTTGGCCAAATTTTCGGATTGGTGACCGATTTTTTTAAATTTTCGGAAATGAATGCCTTAAATTTTCGGAAAATTCGGAACAGAATCACTCCTACACGATCCTTTGAAGAAATTCGTAATTTTTTTGCGATTTTTTGTCGAAATTTGTGTTTTTTTCACGATCCTTTGTCGAAATTTACTTTTTTGCGCGATCCTTTGATGAAAACGCGCGTATTTTCGTAATCTTTTATAATGCAATTCGCGTGTTTTCCGCGATCCCCTGACGAAATTTGCGATTTATTCGAGATCTTTTGTCGAAATTCGGGTTATTTCACTATTCTTTGACGAAATACGCGTTTTTTACACGACTTTTCGACGAAATTCGCGTTTTTTCCGCGATCTTTAGACGAAAGTCGCATTTTTAAAGCGATCCTTTGGCGAAATTACCGATTTTTTAATGCGAACAATTGTTGAAATTGATATTTTTCGCCAACAATTTGTCGAAGTTCGCGATATTTTCCAGCACTTTTCATTCCTTGAAAATGAATACTTTTTTCTCCAGCACTTTTCATTCCTTGAAAATGAATACTTTTTTTTCCAGCACTTTTTCTATTTTTTCCAAAGCGTACGAACCATGCATTCCTCCTCCAATTAAAATGATACAATCGTCAAATGACATCATTGCAACTGAAGAGGGGGAATGTATAGATTTAAGTCTCCGTCTGGCCTTAAATCTGAATAGTACAGAAAAGGGATTTTTAAAGATGCTGTATGATTATTTTTGCTCTTCCATAAAGTTCACGCATTATCCCCAAGAACTTGTGGAAGTTGTGGCCAATATCATGCATCTCAGAAGTCAGCAAACAGACACAAAAAAATTCAACAGAGTGAAACAAGTTGGAAATTGCTCGTCAAACGTGGCAAATGAGGTGCGTTCGTACTATAACTAGTTTTATAATTATTTTTTGCACCCCATATTGTACTGAATGTATACTTTTTTGCACTTCATAAAGCGCATAGTCTGATACATCATTAAAATGCACTTTCAATAATTTTTTCCCATTCCCCGTAATGTAACGGAACACTTTTGACTGTCCCTGTAATTAAACTATACATCCGATTTTCCTAAAATTTGAAATAGCTCAACAAAACTTTGCAACAATTATATCTTTAAAATTTCAGACCATTCGGAAGGCTGTAATATCATTAAAATGCACTTGCAATAATTTTTCCCATTGGCCGTAATGTAAAGAAAAACTTTTGACTGTCCCTGTAATTAAACTATGCATCCGATTTTCCTAAAATCTGAAATGGCTCGACAAAATTTTGCAACAGTTATATCTTTAAAATTTCAGATCATTCGGAAGGCTCTAATATCATTAAAATGCACTTGCAATAATTTTTCCCATTGGCCGTAATGTAAAGAAAAACTTTTGACTGTCCCTGTAATTAAACTATACATCCGATTTTCCTAAAATTTGAAATGGCTCGACAAAATTTTGCAACAGTTATATCTTTAAAATTTCAGATCATTCGGAAGGCTGTAATATCATTAAAATGCACTTGCAATAATTTTTCCCATTGGCCGTAATGTAAAGAAAAACTTTTGACTGTCCCTGTAATTAAACTATACATCCGATTTTCCTAAAATTTGAAATGGCTCGACAAAATTTTGCAACAGTTATATCTTTAAAATTTCAGATCATTCGGAAGGCTGTAATATCATTAAAATGCACTTGCAATAATTTTTCCCATTGGCCGTAATGTAAAGAAAAACTTTTGACTGTCCCTGTAATTAAACTATACATCCGATTTTCATAAAATTTGAAATGGCTCGACAAAATTTTGCAACAATCATATATTTGAAATTTCAGACCATTCGGTTGGGTAGTTTTTGCTCTGTTACATGCGGACAGACAGACGGACGGACAGACGGACGGACGGACTGAACGACGACTATAGGTGCTACGTATTTATATAATTACGAACGCACCTAAAAAGCGAGAAGGACTGCCTTATACGACTATTGAGAATTGCTGCTCGTCGAGCAAATGAACTTATGCGCTTCGTAAAATTCGTGGAAGATATGGAAGATGTTGAGTGGATCAATGAAGATGAAGTTGATAAAGATTGGATCCGAATAGTAAGCGATGAAGATAATCAAGAAAACTGGAAACCAATATCATAACAGATATGGAAAAATGGCTTGAGCAGCCATGGTCAACATCGGAATAGATATTGTCATGTTCAAATTTAAATTTTTCAAATGGCTAAGTTCTTCTAAAATTGTGATCTAAGAAATTTTCTTAAATAGAATTGTAAAGAAATAAAACAAGCGTTTATTATTATTTAGTAGATATATTAGTCGAGTAGAGTTTTATAATTTGTATTGTGTCCTAATTTTTTTTTAATTAGGGGGGGGGGGGGGGCAAAAATAGTCAAAAACATGCTTACGTAATATTTGAACAGCCCCATAAATATACAAAAAGAAAAAAATCAAGTTAATATAAAAGGTAAATTTGTATCTCATGGGACTAGTTTACTGCACTAAAGATACCTATTAAGCCAACTACAACTGGATTTCTTTATAGCCTGCTGTTCTGTTCGCATTTAGAATGCAAATTTAAAGAAATATAGATATACGTATAAAGAAAAAAACTATATTTACATACAGATAACATATTGCACTCATTAAACAATGACAAAAAATGTGTAGAAAATATGTTTTACCATCATTTTTTATGAGTCATTGAAAAGTGTTTCGGGTCATATAGACCCGAACAGAACAGCAGGGTTGAGTTAAACAGGCTAAATTTACACAGTTTCTTTCATTCACTTTCAGAAATCCATTCAAGACAAGACAACAACATTTATATATATTTATTTTATTTTAGTTGTTGAAAAAAGGGGATTCATAATACTTTTGAGAATTTTAGCAATATTTGCTACATATATGCAGTAGTGCAGAATGTCCAATCCGGCGATCTAGGATCGTGGGAAATTTTAAACACCTGGGGGAAATTTTGCAGAAACATATACAATTGATTTCGATTTTAACAACAAATTCCATAATTTCCTAAGATAGAAAAATTTCACTATAAATAAAAAGATCTGTATGGTGACCTTCACAAAATCGATCTCAGAATAATATGCACCGTATATCGGGTGATTCTGTTCCGAATTTTCCAAAAAATTAAGGCATTCGGTTCCGAAAATTTAGAAAATCGTTCATCAATCTGAAAATTAGGACATTAAAATACCGCGAATTTTGTCCAAGAATTACGGAAAAAACACGAATTTCGTTATAAGATCGCAAAATAACCGCAAATTTCGTCATAAGATCGCAAAATAACCACAAATTTCGTTAAAAGATTGCGAAATAACAGCAAATTTCGTCAAACGATCGCAAAACAACTGTGAGTTTCGTCAAAGCGTGAAACAACCGCGAATTTCGTCTAAGAGGGAGAAATGACCACGATTTTCGTCAAAACGTGGCGAAATAACAGCGAATTTCGTCACAGGAACGCGAAAAAAACCCGGAAATTTCGTCAAATGTTAGCGAAATGAACGCAAATTTCGTCAAAAGATCGCGAAATGAACGCAAATTTTGTGAAAAGATCGCGAAAAACCGCGCATTTCGTCAAAAGATAGCGAAACAAGAGCAAATTTCGCCAAACGATCACAAAACAACCGCGAATTTCGTCCAAAGAGCACGAAATGAACGCAAACTTCGTCAAAAGATCGCGAAACAACCGCAAATTTCGTCAAACGATCGCAAAACAACTGCGAGTTTCGTCAAAAGAGCGTGAAACAACCGCGAATTTTGTCTAAGGGGCGAAATGACCACGATTTTCGTCACAACATGGCGAAATAACAGCGAATTTCGTCAAAGGAACGCGAAAAAAACTCGGAAATTTCGTCAAATGTTCGCAAAATGAATGCAAATTTCATCAAAAGGTCGCGAAATGAACGCAAATTTTGTGAAAAGATCGCGAAAAAACCGCACATTTGTCAAAAGATCGCGAAAGAAGAGCAAATTTCGTCAAACGATCACAAAACAACCGCGAATTTCGTCAAAGAGCGCGAAATGAACGCAAATTTCGTCAAAAGATCGCGAAAAAACCGCGTATTTCGTAGAAGGGCGAAATAAGCGCAAATTTCGTCAGAAGAGGGCGAAATAACCGCAAAACTCGTCAAAAGGAAGGCGAAATAAACGCACATTTCGTCAAAAGATCGCAAAAAACCGCAAATTTTGCCAAACGATCGCAAAACAACTGCGATTTTGTCAAAAGATCGCAAAAAACCCTCAAATTTCGTCAACAGAGACAAAATAACCACGGTTTTCGTCAAAACATAGCGAAATAATCGCGAATTTCGTCAAAAGAGCGTGAAAAAAACTTGCATATTTCGTCAAAAGGGGCGAAATAACCGCAAAACTCGTAAAAAAACGCAGATTTCGTCAAAAGATCACGAATTTCGTCTAAGAGGGAGAAATGACCACGATTTTCGTCAAAACGTGGCGAAATAACAGCGAATTTCGTCACAGGAACGCGAAAAAAACTCGGAAATTTCGTCAAATGTTCGCAAAATGAACGCAAATTTCGTCAAAAGATCGCGAAATGAACGCAAATTTTGTGAAAAGATCGCGAAAAACCGCGCATTTCGTCAAAAGATAGCGAAACAAGAGCAAATTTCGCCAAACGATCACAAAACAACCGCGAATTTCGTCCAAAGAGCACGAAATGAACGCAAACTTCGTCAAAAGATCGCGAAACAACCGCAAATTTCGTCAAACGATCGCAAAACAACTGCGAGTTTCGTCAAAAGAGCGTGAAACAACCGCGAATTTTGTCTAAGGGGCGAAATGACCACGATTTTCGTCACAACATGGCGAAATAACAGCGAATTTCGTCAAAGGAACGCGAAAAAAACTCGGAAATTTCGTCAATGTTCGCAAAATGAATGCAAATTTCATCAAAAGGTCGCGAAATGAACGCAAATTTTGTGAAAAGATCGCGAAAAAACCGCACATTTGTCAAAAGATCGCGAAAGAAGAGCAAATTTCGTCAAACGATCACAAAACAACCGCGAATTTCGTCAAAGAGCGCGAAATGAACGCAAATTTCGTCAAAAGATCGCGAAAAAACCGCGTATTTCGTAGAAGGGCGAAATAAGCGCAAATTTCGTCAGAAGAGGGCGAAATAACCGCAAAACTCGTCAAAAGGAAGGCGAAATAAACGCACATTTCGTCAAAAGATCGCAAAAAACCGCAAATTTTGCCAAACGATCGCAAAACAACTGCGATTTTATCAAAAGATCGCAAAAAACCCTCAAATTTCGTCAACAGAGACAAAATAACCACGGTTTTCGTCAAAACATAGCGAAATAATCGCGAATTTCGTCAAAAGAGCGTGAAAAAAACTTGCATATTTCGTCAAAAGGGGCGAAATAACCGCAAAACTCGTAAAAAAACGCAGATTTCGTCAAAAGATCACGAATTTCGTCTAAGAGGGAGAAATGACCACGATTTTCGTCAAAACGTGGCGAAATAACAGCGAATTTCGTCACAGGAACGCGAAAAAAAACCCGGAAATTTCGTCAAATGTTCGCAAAATGAACGCAAATTTCGTCAAAAGATCGCGAAATGAACGCAAATTTTGTGAAAAGATCGCGAAAAACCGCGCATTTCGTCAAAAGATAGCGAAACAAGAGCAAATTTCGCCAAACGATCACAAAACAACCGCGAATTTCGTCCAAAGAGCACGAAATGAACGCAAACTTCGTCAAAAGATCGCGAAACAACCGCAAATTTCGTCAAACGATCGCAAAACAACTGCGAGTTTCGTCAAAAGAGCGTGAAACAACCGCGAATTTTGTCTAAGGGGCGAAATGACCACGATTTTCGTCACAACATGGCGAAATAACAGCGAATTTCGTCAAAGGAACGCGAAAAAAACTCGGAAATTTCGTCAATGTTCGCAAAATGAATGCAAATTTCATCAAAAGGTCGCGAAATGAACGCAAATTTTGTGAAAAGATCGCGAAAAAACCGCACATTTGTCAAAAGATCGCGAAAGAAGAGCAAATTTCGTCAAACGATCACAAAACAACCGCGAATTTCGTCAAAGAGCGCGAAATGAACGCAAATTTCGTCAAAAGATCGCGAAAAAACCGCGTATTTCGTAGAAGGGCGAAATAAGCGCAAATTTCGTCAGAAGAGGGCGAAATAACCGCAAAACTCGTCAAAAGGAAGGCGAAATAAACGCACATTTCGTCAAAAGATCGCAAAAAACCGCAAATTTTGCCAAACGATCGCAAAACAACTGCGATTTTATCAAAAGATCGCAAAAAACCCTCAAATTTCGTCAACAGAGACAAAATAACCACGGTTTTCGTCAAAACATAGCGAAATAATCGCGAATTTCGTCAAAAGAGCGTGAAAAAAACTTGCATATTTCGTCAAAAGGGGCGAAATAACCGCAAAACTCGTAAAAAAACGCAGATTTCGTCAAAAGATCACGAATTTCGTCTAAGAGGGAGAAATGACCACGATTTTCGTCAAAACGTGGCGAAATAACAGCGAATTTCGTCACAGGAACGCGAAAAAAAACCCGGAAATTTCGTCAAATGTTAGCGAAATGAACGCAAATTTCGTCAAAAGATCGCGAAATGAACGCAAATTTTGTGAAAAGATCGCGAAAAACCGCGCATTTCATCAAAAGATAGCGAAAGAGCAAATTTCGCCAAACGATCACAAAACAACCGCGAATTTCGTCCAAAGAGCACGAAATGAGCGCAAACTTCGTCAAAAGATCGCGAAACAACCGCAAATTTCGTCAAACGATCGCAAAACAACTGCGAGTTTCGTCAAAAGAGCGTGAAACAACCGCGAATTTTGTCTAAGGGGCGAAATGACCACGATTTTCGTCACAACATGGCGAAATAACAGCGAATTTCGTCAAAGGAACGCGAAAAAAACTCGGAAATTTCGTCAAATGTTCGCAAAATGAATGCAAATTTCATCAAAAGGTCGCGAAATGAACGCAAATTTTGTGAAAAGATCGCGAAAAAACCGCACATTTGTCAAAAGATCGCGAAAGAAGAGCAAATTTCGTCAAACGATCACAAAACAACCGCGAATTTCGTCAAAGAGCGCGAAATGAACGCAAATTTCGTCAAAAGATCGCGAAAAAACCGCGTATTTCGTAGAAGGGCGAAATAAGCGCAAATTTCGTCAGAAGAGGGCGAAATAACCGCAAAACTCGTCAAAAGGAAGCCGAAATAAACGCACATTTCGTCAAAAGATCGCAAAAAACCGCAAATTTTGCCAAACGATCGCAAAACAACTGCGATTTTGTCAAAAGATCGCAAAAAAAACCCCAAATTTCGTCAACAGAGACAAAATAACCACGGTTTTCGTCAAAACATAGCGAAATAATCGCGAATTTCGTCAAAAGAGCGTGAAAAAAACTTGCATATTTCGTCAAAAGGGGCGAAATAACCGCAAAACTCGTAAAAAACGCAGATTTCGTCAAAAGATCACGAAAAAACCGCAAATTTTACCAAAAGATCGCGAAAAAACCGCAAATTTTGTCAAAAGATCGCGAAAAAACCGCAATTTCGTCAAACGATCGCAAAACAACCACGAATTTCGTCAAAAAAGGCAAAATAACCGCTAATTTCGTCAAAAGAGGCCGAAATAAGCGCTAATTTCGTCAAAAGGAAGGCGAAATAACCGCAAATTTCGTCAAAAGATCGCTACAAAACGCAGATTTCGTCAGAAGATCGCAAATTTCGTCAAAGGGCCGCGAAAAAAAACATAGTGCTGGGAGTGGATCCCGCCCCATTTTTCCCCACTGTGCTGTAGCCTTTCAGAAAATTTGCTGCTGTGAATTTCAGAATTTTTGCTTTTCACTCAGAATCACCTCTGCTATATATACTCGAGCATAAGTTGAGAAATATTGGAACCTACGGTAATACAGCATTTACCTACAACATACCGTAAAATTTGGGGGAAATTTTCATGTGGATTGGGGGGAAATGTTGGGAGTAGAATCATTTTCTGCACCCCTGCATTTACCTACAATAGGGATGCACAACCTGTGGCCGCGGGCCAAAAGTGGCCCGCCATTTGTTAACTTGTGGCCCGAAATCACAATTTATATAATTTCTTTGTTTTTTTACACAATTTCGTCAATTTATAACTGGAAAAATTGCAATTTTTTGTCCATATGTCGCAGGAAAAAATCGCGAATTTCGTCAATTTGCCCCGGGAAGAAACTGCAAATTTCATCAGAGCCAATTAAGAATCGCAAATTTCGTTGATCGAGTTCGGAAAAAAAGCGAAATTTATCGATGAGTCGTAGAAAAATCTCAAATTTCGTTGATCAACCGGGGAAAAATCTCGAGTTTTGTCAGTTTATCGCAAGAAAAAATCGCGAATTTCGACAATTTGCCGCTGAAAAAATTGCAAATTTCGTCAGAGTCAGTTAAAAATCATGAATTTCGTTGATCGGACACGTTAAAAATCGCAAATTTTGTCGATTATGTAATCCTTGATCGGTTGTTGAAAAATCACGAGTTTTGTTAGTTGATTGTGAGAAAAACTCGGAATTTTGTCAATTTGCCGCGGGAAAAGTTGCAAATTTCGTCAGAGTCAGCTAAGAATCACAAATTTCATTTACCGGGCGCGAAAAATTTTCGAATTTTGTTGATCGCAAGAGGAAAAATCGCGAATTTTGTCTGCTCGGCGCGGAAAAGTCTCAAATTTCTTTAATCGGGCACAGAAAAATCGCGAATTTTGTCAATGAGGTACGGAAAAATGGCAAAATTTGTTGACTGGCTGCAGGAAAATCGTGAGCTTCGTCAGTTTAAAATGTCGAATTTCATCAATTGTCGCGTAAAAATTACAAATTTGTTCAAAGTCAGTTAAGAATCGCGAATTTTGTCGAGGAGCTTACGGAAACATTGCAAACTTTCTTGATCGGCTACGAAAAAAGCGCGAGTTTCGCCAGCTTATTGCGCGAAAAAATCGCAAATTTCGTCAATTCGCCGCGGGAAAAATTACAAATTTCATCAGTCAATTAACAATCACGAATTATGTTAATCGGGCACAGTAAAATCGCGAATTTTATCGATGAGGTACAAAAATTGCAAATTTAGTTGATCAACTGGGGAAAAATCGCGATTTTGCCAATCTGGCGCGGAAAAAAATGAAAAATTTTAACAATTGATAGAAAAAAATTACACATTTTGTCAATTGGTCGCAAAAATATTGCGAAATTTGTCAATCGCTCGTGAAAAAAAATCGTGAATTTTGCCAAAAATTCGCGAATTTCGTGAATAGCTCATGGAAAAAATTACAAAATTTGTGTGTCGGTCCCAAAAAATATCATGAAATAGAAATCCATTGGTCGCAGGAAAAAATCGTAATTTTTTTCGATTGTGTGCGTAAAAGAAATCGCGATTTTCGCCAATTTATTGCGCGAAAAAAATGCAAATTACATCAATGTATATCAGGAAAAAATCACGTTTCGTCGATTGGTCATTGGAAAAAAATTGCAAATATTGACAATCTGTCACGTGAAATATCGCAAAATTCGCCAATCACTCATGAAAAAAAATCGCGAATTTTGTCAATCGTTCATGGAAAAAACTTTCAAATTTCGAAGATCGATCGCAGAACAAAAAAGTCGCGAAATAATTCGATCGGGGACGGAAAAAATCGCAATTTCCGTTGAACCGTTGTGGAAAAAAAAATCGCGAAATTTGAAAATTTATCGCTGAAAAAAAATCGCGAATTGCGTCAATTTATCGCAAGTATCGCAAATTTGTTGTTTGAAAAGATTGTAAATTTTGCCAATCGGGAATGCAAAATTACCGCGAAATCTGTCAATCGGTCGTTGATAAAAAATCGCGAATTTCGTCAGTCAGTCGCACTTGATTGACAAAAGAAAAAAAAACGAGTTTTGTTAACAGTCCGCAGAAAAAATAGCATACTTAGTCCATCATGCCTTGCTATTTCAATAATAAGTTTCCTTTTATTTTAAATGAAGTTATTCTCCAATATATATATTTTTTTTTATATAATTTTCAATAACGTTCAATTATTTAGAAATTTTGTGTAATTTTTTTTCTTCAAGTTACCATTTGTCAAGAAGGAACCATTAGTCTTCATAAAGTGTTGAATGGTTATTCATGCAGATGCGAAGAAGCCCTGCATTCCTTCATACAATTATTTATTTCCGTTTGTTTATTTTTATTATAGACAAAAATAATTATTCATCAAGAATAAAGACACTTATTACCCCCCCCCCCCCCCGATATAGAATTTTCTCTGTGCTACTGATGTGGCCCTCGGCAACCGAAACATTTTTGTAAGTGGCCCTTCTCTTAAAAAGGTTGTGCACCCCTAACCTACAACATACCGTAAAATTTTGGGGAAATTTTCATGTGGATTGGAAAAAATGTTCGGAGTAGAAACATTTTCTGCACCCCTGCATATATGTTGTGGTATTATTAAATGTTAAATCAAACTGTTATAGAAGTCAGGTAGTGCCATCTTTAGGTATGCATTTAAAGCATTTGGATGCATTTTAGATTACTACAGGCATGACAATCTTCTTTCTTTTCAGCTTATTTCGTTTTTGGTCATTTCATCTCTGCTTAGAAATTTCTTTAAAACTGGTTCTTTTGAAATACACAAAAATTGGCATTTATCATATATATATTTGTAGATTTGTTAAACATAAGCTTCAGATAAGTAATTGTTAAAATGTTTAATTTCATATTTTATTTTTCCATTTTTCATTTTCATACCTTTTATTAAATAACGTCAGTTGTGAAAACACAAAAAAAAAGGCGGGCCCACTTGGGCAAACCCTACTATTCATAAATAGTGATAGTCAATACTAAATTCGGTACTTTTCGGTTAGCTGGGCACCAGTGTTATATATACATATTGGGTGTCCCAAAAAGGACTGACTGATTTTAAAATTCAATAACTTCCAAATGGTGACAGATATTTAAAAAATTCTTGCAGGAGGGTTATGCATAAAGTCAAAAGTTTTTTTACAGTGATTTTCGATTTTAGTTCGAATTACAAACAATAGATGGCACTGCGATCAATAGAGGCTAAATTCAGGCTCGATTTTTGGTACTTCGTGGCCCGGATAATACATTTCCATCTCCTTTTTCTGCATGGAACAACAGAAAGGACAAAAAATCGAGCCTGTATTTAGCGACTATTGCTTACAGCGCTATCTATTGTTTGTAATTCGAACTAAAATTGAAAATCACTTTAATAAAACTTTTGACTTTATTTATAACCCTCCTGCAAGAATTTTTTTAATATCTGTCACCGTTTGTAAGTTATTGAATTTTAAAATCAGTCAGTCCTTTTTGGGACACCCGGTATATATAAATGTATGTATATATATGTGTGTATATATACAATGTATATATTTACATATGTATGCATATAAATTTGTATATATAACACTGGCGCCCGGGTAACCTAAAAGTACCCTAAATTCATATACAGGATGCTCATTGATAAGGTGGCAGACAGTTCTAAACAGTCAAAAACGGAAAGCCATTTACAAATAATCAGAAACAAATTAAAATATTAACATATGCTGGACAATCACACATAAAATATAATAAATAAAAATGTATTCGTTAAAAACCACAAATTTGCTCAGTGGTACTCATAAAAAGCTCGTATAATTAAAATTAATATAAAAACATAAAATCTACATTTCAAGCTTCTTCTGCAGTCCCCAGTATAAAATATGATGGTGAAATGACTAAAAGATGAAGGCTTCCTATGCGAGAAACAATTTGTCGAGTTTTGACCGATGATATGTTTGCAAAAATGCAGTGACGCCATCCAGTGAGTATTTCAGAATTTTTTTTAATAAAATAAGTTTGAAATGAATCAAAAGTTTGACTAAAGAACGAGTGTCGCCATCTATGCATGAGGGAACGAATCACATTCAAAGAAATGCTTGGCAAAAAAAAAAAAAAAAGGAAAACTAAAATATTGCAAACAGATGCAGAATTAAGACTTTGTGATATTATGCCAGATTTTTGGTATATTATAGGACTAGTATTAAAAAATGCTCTGACGAGCACCAAAAAAGGCTAATATGTTTTTAAGTATGAAAAAGGGTTTGACAAGTGCTTCTAATTGGGCATGAAAAAGGACAAGGGGCCCCTTCTTGGCTGTAGCTCACTGTCAATGCCAACTTTGAAAATATCATATTTGCGCTTTTTCTATATAACATAAATTCGCGGTACTTTAGTAAAACTTTCCGTCATGCTTTACATGTTAACTGCACTGTTGTACTGCGCATGCGTCTGCAATGCAACTTTGTACAGTGCACTGTGTACCATTATTTCTCTATAAATTATACTACACTGTACATTCCTATTATGCTTTTAATTTTTGAACCTCAGCGCATACTCACACTGTGCTTTTGTACTTCCATATTA
This sequence comes from Maratus speciosus, assembly GCA_963932465.1. Taxonomy (NCBI): domain Eukaryota; kingdom Metazoa; phylum Arthropoda; class Arachnida; order Araneae; family Salticidae; genus Maratus; species Maratus speciosus. The sequence goes on from OZ010798.1 coordinate 417,613,897, forward strand.
AAGGTGTATGCATCTAATGTTCGTTTATAATTTACATGCATTGCTGTACTGCTTACTACATTGTACAGCCACAGCCACTTGCATATAATTTCAACAATCAATGAATGCATTATACTGTTATGCGTGCTCATGTGGAATTGTTCCTGTGCAGAGTCTGCAACAGTCTGCACTGCACTACAAATCAGTTTTTTGTACAGTTCTACACTGCGGGCGTGCTTGGTGACCCTGCATTAGTGTGATACGCTGCAGGAACTAAGGTTTTTGTGCTATGTCGCCTTACATTCATGTTTAATCAGGCTGCGTCGTTATACTACACATTTTTATCATAACTGTGGCTGATTTTTTTATAGGAAAAAAGCGCAAATATGATATTTTCAAAGTTGGCATTGAGAGTGAGCTGCAGCCAAGAAGGGACCCCTTGTCCTTTTTCATGCCCAATTAGAAGCACTTGTCAAACCCTTTTTCATACTTAAAAACATATTAGCCTTTTTTGGTGCTCGTCAGAGCATTTTTTAATACTAGTCATTTAAATTTTTTGATAATTATATATTGAATATAAATAAACCTGAGTTGCTTTTAAATATTCCCAATATTTTTTTCTTATTTCGCGCAATAATGCACTATCTAACCAAGTAATGCACACTGTTTTAAGAGGTTCAAGTTTTTAAAATCAAATTCACGTTATTTTTATTCATAATTTAATTTACTTGGGCTCCCTTAAATATAATTAATATAATTCCTTAAACTGATATTAGTTTTTGTTGCATTAAAATATCTCAATTTGTTGATTCTCTCTAAACAAGTAAACCCTATTGGTTTACAATGGAAGTCTATAGGAATTTGGCGATATATTTACAAGTTGATGACAAACTTGGCGGTATTTGGCGACAGAACAGGGTCCTGCCTATGGTAACCACCCCCTTATAGGTATGGAGATGCATTAATTGCTGTTCTATAACCAATGAGATGCGTTTCATTCGAGCGTTGCCATTAAACAATTAACAACTAATCGCAATTTCTGTGACACATACGATAGCTTAATATATATATATATATGTGGAGATTTCGCAAGCAACACCTGCATTAGACTGAGTGTCCCCGTATTTTCCGCTTCGAGATTAAAAAGGAAACGAGCCTTAACTAAGCTGTGTAAAGTGAAAATGCAGAAGAAGTAAAGAGAACGAAATGAGTTCGACGACGGAAGGTTTTGTTAAAAAAGAACGGAATATATTTCGGTGAAATAAGATTGAATATTTACACGACGTAAGAAAATCTCAGAAATATATTCAACGACGTCCTGAATTATAGACTTTAAGCTAATTAAAGAACGAGAAGAGTGTTTATATCTGTATTTTTTATTTGTGTGTTCGTCCCAATAAATGTCAGTGCTCGTCCTAAAAGTGAGTTGTGAGTTATGTATGGAGTCTCACCCCCATATATATATATAGATTATCAAGGAAATCGAAGGTTTAGGCCACATCGTATTGTTTAGCTAGACCGGTTATACTAATATCGTTCTCATGTTTTGCTACAATTCCTTTTATTGAACAGTAATTCGCTTAAGCTTCTTACTACTGCTATCACTAAGCACTTTTTCATTCTTAGAAGCCATAATGAGAGCTAAAATTAGCGCAAACCTGACTAAAAGTAAAACAAAAAGTTAATTTTTTTACAGTAATAAAGGTACACAAAGCACTCTGATATGCACACGTTACTCCAAACTTGACTAATAACACGAGTTATGAAAGGGTTGCCAACTGAACTATTCGGCAGCCTTGGTCGTGAACCGAGATATTGCACGCCAACCGAGTCAAATTTTGATCACTGAAGTTGAACATAAACCGAACTGGTCATAAACAGAGGCGGTCGTGAACCGAGGTTCCACTTATATTTTGACCTATAAGTTTGCAAATATGGCATTATTTATATATTCAATGGCGATGATCATTAAGCATCTTGGCGATTTTGGCGATGAAACTCACCGATTTCAAAGTAACGTTCAGAAGTGTACTTGAAACGCCACAGATGTCATATACGCATCACGTTGACCCGATTTTTTTCTGACGCCAATGTCATATACGAACCGGGATACTTAACTGGCGCCAAAGTTTTGTTATTTTGCTTGATATGGTAACGCGGATGTTGTTGTTGTTGATTTATCAATAAATTGTTTATTTACTTTTATTTTCTTTTTTAAAATTATATAAATTGTTTTGTTCTATTGTTATTAATTAAACTTTTTTTAATTTATTGTTAAACCCTTTTTAAAAATACATATGTAACTGGTATTCGAAAACGAGGTTTTCGCCAAATTGGCGTCAGAAAAAATATCGCGCCAACGTGGTGCGTATATGACATCTGTACCATACTTGGTACAACTTGATTATCCTGCCGATTAAAAAATTACCGCCAAACTATAAGATTAAATGACAATAATGGATGATAGTAAATGTTACATTCACTTGACATTAAACACGATACACGTGTTTGTTACGTCATCAAGTGATTTTTAATTCAAGTTTTGCACAGATGTCATATATATATCAGCACAATTTTTTTGACGCCAATGTCATATACGCACCGGGTACTTAACTGGAGACAAAGTGTCGTTATTTTGCTTGATATGGTAACCCGGATATAGGTGATATATTAACGAGGTTTTCGCCAAATTGGCATCAGAAAAAATCGCGCCATTACGGAGCGTATATGACATCTGTGCCCAAGTTTTTATTAATATTTTTATTAATGTTTTACTAATTTATTTATTCTTCCGTTATTTAAAATAAAAATTATGTCAGTTTGTATCATTTGGCGAATAGTTTGGCGAAATTGGTCGACGGGATAATCAAGTAGTACCGTATTTTTTTGCTGTACATTTTCGACAATATCTCAAGCAAAAGTACCTAAAGTTAAACGAAACCCTAATTATTTAAGGCACAGATGTCATATACACAACGGGTTTGGCGCGGTTTTTTCTGACGCCAATTTGACGAAAACCGAATAGCAGTTACATATTTTTTCGAATAGCAGTTACATATATATTTTTAAATTACTTTCGGTACAGATGTCATATTCACCCCATATTGGCGCGATTTTTTTCGGTTGCCAATTTGGCGAAAACATCAACACATAAACAACATAATCCGGGTTACCACATCAAGCAAAATAACGACACTTTGGCGCCAGTTAAGTACCTGTTGCCTATATGATATTGGCAACAGAAAAAAATCGCGCCAATATGAAGCGAATATGACATCTGTGCCTTACTTTCTATTATTTAAAAAAGAAAGCAACAATAAATAATGAAAAGTTAAATTAATAACTATAGAACAAAACAATTTATATAATTTTAAAAAATAAAATAAAAGTAAATAAAAAAATAATTAATAAATAAACAACAATAGCTCAGTTACCGTATCAGGCATAAAAACGCCATTATCGCGCCAGTTATGTACTCTGGTGCGTATATGACATCTCTTCCTTATTTAAAATAGATGGAATGCTATTTTTTAAGGTACGCTTAGTATGCGAAGTATTTATATTACTGCATACCATTCGCTTGTGCAAGTTAGGATGTTACGATGATAATTTTAAAAAAACTTACATTTAGCTCCTGAACAGAAGCTTGGGATTTACCCTGTTTTTTTTTTTTTTTTTCCTATCAACTCGTTTGTGCTCCATTGTGTCTATTACCCCAGTTCAAAATATTAATCAAGAAAGTTCATATATATATTTATGAAAATTATGCATTATCTGCTTAGGTTGACGTCGATTTCAAAATTTAAAAAATCTATCAGTTGAATTTCAATTTTTATTGACTTATAACAACAAAAGTACACGTGTTATCCTTTTCTTTAATTATTGTATTGCTTTTTAGGGAGTGGCAACACGAAAGAAATTATTGAATTAGAAAATTAAAAAATGAAAAGGAGAGATTGCTATAATTTTATGGAGACATTATAAAAGACAAATTCGATTTTCTCAGCGACCGTCAAACATACAAAGATTAAAAAAAATCTATTTTAAGTTTGAACAAGAGGATCAAAATAAAACAAAAACGAAGTTAATCCACCCACTGGAACGTTAGCTACACTTTGTTGAATTTTGTGTCTTCATTTTTTCGTTTAAGGTTGAATAAAAAACTACTGAAAGCTACAGTAATTTTTTTAATGCTATCAGTTTATTCGTCTCGTCGAGTTCTATCTTTCAAAAGAAAAATCATTGTCGTATGTCAACTGGTTCGCCAGAAATTTAAGAAAGTCGTTTGCATTTTCTATTTCTTAATCATATTATAGCTTAACGCTACCGTGTTTGCTATGATAAATTATCATTACAAGCATTATGCTTACGTGCAATTATTTAAACTGATTCTCTAATCGTGCTTTGAAAAGAGTTATTACATGGAGCTACAATTTTCTCCTTCTCAAAATTAATGTAGCAGCCTTCGTTATCGAAGTAGAAATGAGAAAGATCTGTATTCTGTTTATGTTGTTTACTGTCCCTACGATACTCCTTAATTCTTACCAAAAACTAACATTTTGTCATGTCAATATAGATTTTTTAACATTACAGTAGAGCGCTGATTATCCAAACTCCAATTAACCGAACAGCCTATTTCCCTCAAAAATTTTTTTTTAAACCGAACTTCTAATTATCCGAACAGCCTATTTCTTAAAAATGTTTTTAAACCGAACTTACGATTATCCAAACACCCCATTTCTCTAATTTTTTTCCAGCTTCAGATTTAGCATGCGAAATTAAATTCCCAATTAGTGTATCATTGAGAGCAATAAAAGGAGAATAAAAATAAAAGGCTTAGGGAAAGGTGGCGAAATAAAAGGAAATTAAAACGATTGCTCTGAAAATGATCCGGGTCCATCACATAACGAAGCCTTTGAATGTTTGGAAACAGCTATGAAATGGCAGAAACGGCAGAAGAACACTGATCCTATTCAACTAACGTATTTAAGAAGAATTCGAAATATAGCAGCATTTAAAAGAATGTCTTCTTTGAAGCAAGCAACTATCGAAAGCTTTTTTTCTAAAATGGGAGGATCTCAGGAGTTCAGAAAAGGATAAAAAGAGAAAAAGAAAATTTTAAATGTCAAAAAAGTAAACAAAAAAAAAAAATATTTAAAACCCGCCAACACTAAGTAGTGCTGCCAATCCTAAACCTGGATAAAGCGTGATGGTTTTAGTATAGTCAGAACATCCCTTAAATTGTCTGTCCATTTATCCGAACTTTTGCTTATCCGAACTAGGGTCTGTCCCTACTTGTTCGGATAATCGGTGCTCTACTGTATTTGATAAAGTACTGGGTACAGGAATCCCTCAACTTACGTAAATTCACACTTACGTAATAACTCTCAACAATTATATTTATGAACACACTAGCACATTTGATATGCATTTGATAATTACAGTAGAGCATCGATTATCTGAACTTTAATTAACCGAACTTCCAATTATCCGAACAGCCTATTTCTCTCAAAAAAATTTTATAATGATGATGCGATTGTGGATGAGATTTAAGATGAAAAGGAAATTGAAGAAATGAAAACGAATGCTCTGAAAATGTCCCAGGTCCATCACATAAATGCCTTTGAATCAGGGTTGGCAGGTTTTTGACATATATCAGTTTATCTTGGGTTTAAACCGTGATGTCAAAAACCTAAAATACTAAATTGATCTATAAAAATTCACATTAAATGTCACACATGACAACATTACATGTAATATTTTTAATTCACTATTACTATATCAATAATTAGTACATAGTAGAGTATTATTGTTAAGTGTAACTTTTTAACAGGGTAAAATTTTTATTTTTTTGTAAAATTGTGTTTTTCTAAAAAGCAGACATAAGCTCACCCCCAATAGCAGAAAATTCTCCAAGTGTCTGCGACAGATCTTTCAGGGACTGAAAATAATCTGCAGGTAAAATGTTACAAATGAACCTTTAATTAATTAATCATTTACTTTTAATGTTTTTAAGCATTTTACTCATTTTTATTAATAATAAACTTAAGTTTTAGTAATAAATAATAAAGAACTAAACATAATATAAAGTTGGAAAAAGATCCAATGGAAAAAAAAAATCTGCAAAAGGGAAAAGAAAATCTGCGACGCACGTCACCCGTCAGGAACTTTCTGCTACCGGGAGCTCACCTGAGCTGTACATTTTTTTCTTTTACTTAAAATCGTTTTAATTTCTCTTACTTTTGAGAGCTTAAAGCATTAGCTAACTTTTTTTTTATGAGAAAAAAAAAAAACCTAGAAAGTGCAGATTTTTTTGTATACACAAGATAATGTGCATCAATGTTATTCTAGTCTAGGCAATAACCATTCCATTCAAAATTGAAATTGGATTATTAATCTTAAACATTTATGAAATAAGAGAAGTAATTTAAAAAAAAAAGCTTAAAGTCAAAATCTTTTTAAAACATGCTTTCTGTCAATATATAAAAATGTTTTCGATTTTAAAACTGAACAAAATTGGCTCGGTTTTCTAACAGAAAATTCCCTTAAGCACCATATTGAAAAAATGCATTAATAGAAGGGATCAAATCATGAAACCATACCATTGTTTGGCTTATATATGCATCTCAACCATCAGGGGCAAGGTTTGACTGATTTATCAGTTGATTCAGCTCGCGCTTGAGCTACAGAAAGAATTTATGGATGCTTACCCATACTGATTGTGTATGAAGCTAAAGAATCTCCTTTCCTGTCTTCTTATTTCAGTGCTATAGGGAGGACCCCATTGCTTGGTGGAAAGGTATCATTAAATGCAATAGCTTTTTGAGCCTGCTTCAAAACTTGCTCATCTAGCAATGCTTTTGCTATCAAGTCCTACTAGCTCAGCATCAATTAAGAGACAGACTATTTTCTAACGCTTCATACACTCTAAACTCGGAAATCTTTTGGGTGTAAATAAATGAGCTAAACACATTGTGTGCTGCAGCATGCTGCAGGGTAAAATTGATCCGGATTATTTAATTGTACAAAATGATTTTCTTCTGATTGAAAAATCCAAAAAATAAAAATATTTTATTGCAAATAAATTTTTTTAATTATTAAGTTACAATAAATTTAAATAAAAGATCACATAAATCATTGACTTATTTAATGTTTACCTGTTGTTGTTAAAATGTTTTAGTGTGTTACATGTATTTGGCAGTTTTCGACAGTTTAAACCAGTTTATGATGGTTTAAACCAGTTTTTTTACGCTTGTCATGTCAAAAACCCAACCCTGCTTTGAATGTTTGGAAACAGCTATGAAATCAAGCGGCAGAATAACTCTGATCCTATCCAACTAATATATTTAAGAAGAATTCGAGATATGGCAGCATTGGAAAGAATGTCATCTTTGAAGCAAGCAACAATCAAAAGCTTTTTTGCTGAAATTAATCTTTGGAGTTCAGAAAATTATAAAAAGAGAAAAAGAAAATTTTAAATGATAGAAAAGTAAGCAAACAAATAAAAAAAAAAACAGTTTTAAAACATGCTAGCACTAACTGGTGCTGCCAGTCCTAAGCCTGGATAAAGTGTGGAGGTTTTAGTATAGTCAGGAACATTCCTAAACTGTCTGTCCATTTATCCAAACTTTTGCTTATCTGAACTAGGTTCGGTCCCGACTTGTTCGGATAATCAGCACTCTACTGTATTTTATAAATAAAAACTAAAACCATAATAATAGTTTTATGTATTAGTGAGAGTTATATTTTTATTGGGATATACAATCAAATCTTTAACAAAACAAATCTAATTAAAATGAGAAAAAAAAAAATCTGGGGTTCAATCGTAACAATTATGTTATGATTATGTTCTTTAACAATTAGCTGAATTCAAACCAGAACAAAAGCTAATTTAAAGTTTCGATGAAGGGAAACGAGTGGGTTTTTTTTTTTTTTCTAGCTTTACCTGTTCGATTTGATGTAGTTTGAAAATTGCTTAAATCAATTCATCAATGTTAAATTTATAAATCTCGTATTCCATAAGAGGTTTTTTGTTTGAAAAGTGTTCTTTCTGTTTGATTTTATATTTTTTATACGAGTAAATGCTGCTGTATGATGCTTTATTTATAAAATAATACTATTAATATATATATTTATAATATTATATCCATAAATAAGATACTGTACTAAATTCTAAGTCGTTAAAAATTATCGTTGTTCTTATTGTTAATATTTTAATGTATATAATAAATATTACAATTTCATACGTAATTTTACCCAATCAATTTACAAATTCGACTAACATAAAATTCAAGTTAGGTAGATGTTTGCGGAACACATTACTTACGTAAGTCAGGGGATGCCTGTATTTCATATATTCCAGATTTTTGATCCATTGGGATTTTGTAGATCTTATCACTAATGTTATCAAAGAGGTAAGGGGGTAGAATTCCAACCAGCTTTATATTTCTGTATGATCATATTTAACTTTTTGAATATAGTGGGAATGTAGTGAAATTTTCTGTACACCACAAGTTGATTCCTGTCCTGACGTTGGCCCGAAGGAGGGGGAGCATTGTACTTCTGAATTATCTTATCAATATATTTTGCTGTAAAGCCACGATCAAATGCTATTTTCTTGAAGAATTCAATTTCTTTATATAACTGGCCTTCTGAACAAATCCTAAAGGCTCTTTTAATAAATGACTAGAAGGCAGATATTTTATATTGAAAAGGTACGTTTGCTAAAAAAGGCATCAGTGTTTCCTTTTATTGGTTTTCTATAAACTGAATCATTTAATCCAGAACTGCATCTATTAATGTGAACATCTAAAAATGGAAGCGTAGCATCATTCTCTTCAATTTCGAGAGTGAATTTAATACTATTACTTAATTTATTGATATCTTGAAGAAAACTTGTTAAATCTGATAAACTATAGTTCCATAAGACAATAACATCATCTACGTATCATAACCAATGTTCGGGTTTCAAATGAAACATATCAAAGGTCTTATGTTCTAGAGGTCTTAAGGAAAACTCTGCAAATAAACCGGAAACTGGCAATCTGAGTGCACCATGTAGCTGTCTGTAAATATTCTTATTAAAAATGAAAATATGACTGTAAACTATGAGGTCAAGGCCAGATTTTAGTGAGGTTTTGATATCTTGAGATAGATTTGAATTGCTATCTATTACTATATTAATGTACTATTGTATGACCTCACGCATAATGATGGAAGGATATAAGTGACACAATGTCTAAACTTGCCGTAATGGAATAAATTTATATTTTTTTAACTGAAAACTTTTTCTTTAGAAAACTAAGCACAAAATCAAAATGTCAAATCTTATGACAATTCATTTAAAAATAAAATAATTTTGTAATTATTACTAGGAATTTGCATAGTTTATTAAAAAAAAAATAGTACTTTCGTATTAGCTGCATATGACTGACAATCATTAGCTCTTTAAATTCGCCAAAATGTCATAACAATTTTAATCAATATTATTTTTTCCCTTTAGTGTATCTATATAACGAATCTAAGAAAATATATAAGTAGCACATACATAAGATTATAATAGACAACAAAACTAAAACATGCATAATCACACTATGCACTTAAATACCAGCATAATCAGGATAAAAAAGGTCACTATGAATCTTGAAATCTTAGACAATTAACCACCAGCATGTTGCTAATAGGAATACAAAAGCCCCAATTTCTTTCATAAAAAAATAAACCATCAGTTTGTTTTTATAACTGTTTAAATCATTTGGCAACAAATTTCACTTTCTTACACTGAACTACACTATAGGTCAAAATTAACATTTTTTATCCACTGGACACTGGCCAGTACACTGATTTTTTTTCACTGGCCAATTTTTTTTTTAGCCACTGGCCAGTAACAAAGTTATGTACGCTCCATACAAAATTGTGTTTTTTCTAACTATCAACATTGTAATTTACTAATATATATTACTTACCATTCGATATGATTACACTCAACTGAAAAATTTTATTTTTACTATTAATTGCAATGAAATAAATTCACAGGGAATTTTCAGAAAGGTTACAGCAGAGGGCGACGCCCCACCCCCCTCGGCACTAGCTAATATGCATTTTTCTGCGACCATTTAACGATCTTTTGACGAAAATCACGTTTTTTCATGACCTTTTGCAAAATCTGCGTTTTTTCGCGATCTTTTCACGAAATCTGCATTTTTCCCACGATCTTTTCACAAAATTGTGGTTTTTTTTGTAATCTTATAACGAAATTTGTGGGGGGTTTTTGGCATTCTTTGAAAATATTTGCATTTTTTCAAGATTTTTTGACGAAATTTGCATTTTTATGCGATCTTTTGACGAAAGTTACGTTTTCTCCACGATCTTATCACGAAATTTGCATTTTTCCGCAATACTTGGAAGAATTTTGTGATTCTTTTTCGCATTTTTTTGTCGAAATTTGCGTTTTTCTGCAGTCTTTTCACAAAATTTGTGTTTTTCCGCGATACTTTGAAGAATTTTGTGATTCTTTTTCGCGATTATTTGTCGAAATTTGTGTTTTTTCCGCAATCTTTTCACGAAATTTGTGTTTTTCCACGCTTTTTTGACGAAATTTGCATTTTTCCACGATTGTGCACGAAAGTTTCGTTTTCTCCGCGATCTTTTCATGAAATTTGCATTTTTTCTGTAATGTTTTGATGTGTTTTTTAAGTGGTCCTTGGGCAAAATTCACGTTTTTTCGCGATTCTTTGACGGAATTGGTGATTTTTTTCTACGAACGATTGACAAAATTAATTTTTTTCGGCGACCATATCAAAATTAGCGATATTTTTATGTACGAATTTTCAGACTGATGACTGTTTTTTTTTCGGAAACGAATGCCTTAAATTTTCGGAAATTCGAGACAGAATCACTCCTGCTACTTTCTTTTCTTACGTTCGGGAGAATCACTGATTTGGACGCCGTAAATTCCGAACAAATTTCACCCCTTTCCTCCCTGGAACAACAACATCTTTCAACAATTGCATTTGGCGAGTGGTGCCCATTGAGTTTGGCGAGTGAGGACAATAAAGTTAATCGCCACGTTTTAAGTGTTACTCGATGCTTGGCAAGTGGCGAGTGCTAATTTTGTGCTATAAACTACACCAAAACTCTTATAACATCAAAGTACCAAAATATCTACTTAGTATTAGGGATGTGTCGGATATTCAGTATCTATTCGATATTCGGGCCATGCTACAGAACATTCGGCTTGGCCAAATATCAAATTATTCAGTACGGCCGAATATCGAAATATTCAGCCAGATCGAATACTTAAACCTTTTTTAAAAATGTTAAAACAACTTCTATTTTTAAAAGTCAATTAATAAAAATATTTAGAATAATTAGAAAAATAAAAGAGAATGCTTTTACATTCTTTATTTGCTGTTTGAAAAGTATAAAGTAAGAAAATTAACCAATAATGATGATTTTAGTCGCTTCCTAACCAGACTTAGATAAAATGTAAAACTGTCTGCACACTCAAATAATTTCTTAAAAATTTTCTGCAGTAAAATGCCACGTCTCTCCTGAGTTTTATATCGCTGCAAACAGCAAAAATGAAAAAGTCCTCTTTCCAATCCCTCACATTACATTACATGCACTCAATCCCCCCCCCCCCTCCAGTTTTCTGAATTAGACTTCATTGAAAAGAGGATAATACTTACTAAGATATTAAAACTGAATTCCCCTTTCAAATGTAAAAAAATTGCTGCAAATCGCAGAGAAATGCTAAACAAGTGCATAAACATTCGCTAAAATTTCCAACCAAATAAACTTTATTTAAAAGAGATCAACATTTAACATTTACTTTTTAACTCAAAATTTATTTTTAATCTGTTAAATTAATCTGCAAAGCCTAAAATAATCTGCAGCACCTGCTTCGGTGCTGCACTGTTTCTGCTACCGGACCTGGCAGGCAGGAAAAAAAAAGCATTGTGCCTGCCGTTCCGGCATAAGCACCTCACTTACAATATTTTTAAGTTTTAAAAATATATATGCCGCGGTGCTTCTTCCAAAAAATACTGTACCATGGTACATGGCAAATAATTTCTAGATAACTTTTTCCCTCTTCAGTTGAAAAATAGTTTGCAGACCTTCTCACGAGTCTGCGATGGGCCGCGCACCGATTCTCCACCCGGGGTCTTATTAATTTTTTTTTTTAATGAAAAAATTTGTAAAAAAAAATTAGAACTGTCTGCAAACTTTGAAAAGTTTTCTGCGAACGGCGTTCGCGTGTTCGTCTATATTATCTGACTCTGTTCCTAACAAATAAACAGTATAGAACTATAAAATTTTTCTTCAAATTCCTTCAAAATTTCACTTTGATTTTAAAATATTTGTTTTAGAAAATACTAACAAAATTTTATTCATTTGTTTTAATTCAAAGAGGAGTCCATGAAATTTAAAATTTTATCAATTAAAGAAGCTTTAAATCTATCCTTTACTTAAATAACAATTAAAACTACATATTTTTTTTAGTGTAAAATTTACTTGTTAAAAGATCTTGTTTATGGAAGTATGTGTGTTAAATATTATGTAAAATTGTTTTAAAATTTAACTTTTTAATAATTTGAAACTCTGAAATTTAAAAGTATAGTAAACTCTCTGTAAGGTGGAATCTGTGTAAGACGGAAATCTGTCTAACTCGGAAAGATTTTCAAGTCCCTGCGAATCCATAGACATAGAGTCAAATTTGTCTAAGGCAGAATATTATTTACTGTGGAAAATTTTCTTGGTCCCCATCGATTCTGCCTTAGACAGAGTTTACTGTAGTTGGCAAGCTGAATATTCGGTAGGCTTAGATGCCTTATGTTCCCTCAGCTTTTGTTTTGAATTGTTTGGCGATTTTTTGTTGGCGTGTGGGCGGTGTTTATAGCTATGGCAACCTCGATATGTGGAACTCCGTGTGACGTGTATTTTCTGACAACAACTGAGAAGTGGTGGATTTTGTGGATGTATTTTGATATCGTGTTGTATCGTCCTGTCTTTTTATTTTTATGTTATATTTATTGGATGTATTTGACTGACTATGCTTTCTGTAATCCGTTTAAACGCTTTTGCTGAAGTAATTAAGAAATATGAGGAAATTTTGAGAAGAAAAGTAGGCTTGTTTATTGTGTCTCAATGCGTATTCATAAGCCTATTTTGGAAAATAACGGTGGTGTTATGAGAGAGATTTCATGCTGGAGCTTTCAAGAAAGCAAGATATCTGTTAAGGTACGTTGATAATTTTATGTATATTTTGCTGCTTTAAGGGTGTATTCGAAAAAATATTTTTCCACCCTCAACAGCTCAAAATTTTCTGAGACATTTTCAGGCTCATTTTTAAAAGTAAATACATGAAACTTGCCGGGGTGATTTCTGAAGACATGTTTAACATGCCGTGTGATTTCATTTTCAGCTCAATTAATTAGAATTTGATTTTTAAATAGTTATTTTCTCAGTATGACCCTTTTTTTCATTCCCAGATCGCCCGCTTCGGAAAATTCGGTTCAAAACGCCAACTTTGACAGAGTTTTTTACAGTATTTTCTGCATTTATCAAAAAATTAAGAAGCACGGCACATTATATAGTTTCTAAATAAGAGAATTTCCCAGTTTGATGCGTTTGAGAGCAAAAATGAATTTTAAAATGAATCAGAAAATAAGCAGTTTGGATCGGAATACACCCTTAAGAGTTTTTTACATTTTGAGATTGCTAGAAAGCGAGAACTGCTGAATTTTGAGAATGCTACACCCAGAGAACTGCTGAATGCAGTGATGTTTTTTATCGGTTAATGTGTGCGAAGCGCTCATACAAGATTACTGATTGCCACTTCAGCAAATTTTGTTTATTATTTACATTTTATTTTCGTTAAGCGAAACATGCGTATAAACCGGTGCTTGGCGCCATTTACTACTTGGCAGAAAAGATGTTTTCACGCCAAGAAAAGTTCCAAGATGGCAGCCGTGTGAACTTATGACATATATGTTCCATTTGGTATTTGGCTGAATAGTTACTATTCAGCTTGATTTCGGTGCATCCCTACTTAGTATTCATTTTACGAAGATTTTTTTAAAATTCAAAATATAACAAATATTAAATGAAGTAGAATAGTTACTGCTGCAGGGCTTGGCTGGCTCATACTCTTTTGGGAACAGTCATCCACTAACAGACTGCTACAGCTGCTTGAAGTACCTTCTTCAAGAGGAATTTTCTTAGAAGGTCTGGATGATGATGTCACATTCTCACTTATGGAATTTGGATCTTCTTCTTCATGCAAACTTTCACAGTCATACATGTCATTTTCATCTATACCTTCATGATCAAGCATCAACTGTTCTTTGCGGATACCTGCTTTTAAAGATAACTCCTCAATCTAAAAAAAAATAAATAAAAAAAATAAAATAAATAAAAATCAGAAACCAATAAAAATTGCTTACTTCAAAACTGGTTACAACATATAACACATTAGTTGAAAAAGAAAAATTTAAAACCTCACATGTCCAAGGTTAAAAATTATCAAAAATGCATGAAAACGAAACCTGTTTTGAACAAGAAAAATGCAGAGATTAGTTTTATTAGAAATTCAAAGTTTATTTATTATTTTTTAATAGTTTTTCAGTATTTTAGTTTTCATCATATTTGCCAAATACGTTTGTTCTTTTTACTGTAACTAAATAAAATCTACAACACTTTTTGTGTGTGTGTGAGGGAGAAGGATTGTGGACAATAAACTTTATAACATCTTTTTAAAAATTTGGAGCAACAACAGGTTTAAATCCTTTGAAAATTAAAAAAAAAAAAATTTATCTTTGAGACATTTTACAGTCTGCAAATGAGTATGGGGATGATTGTGATAAGTTTTTTAAATGGACCCCCAAAGTTGATTTGTCCTGGGAGGTCAATGGGAAAATGTTCGTCAAAAATCACCTATCTATATAACAAAAGACTTAGAAGGGATTGTGGGCATAATCCCTCCTTCTCCTTATATCATAAGATGTCACATTTACCAGCTCTGGTCATTTCAAATGATAAATTATATCCTAGGTTTTATTACATCTGTTATGTTGTACTTATTTTTGTTATCTAAAACTTAGTATATCAATTGTATATATTAAATATTTAAAGTTAAATGATTACTAAACTGCTCACTATCTACCAATCTTATTAAATTCTAATATCAATTCAACCCTTTATTTAAATTATAAACAAAATGTGTCCATCGCGTTGTGTTCCATACAGTGCTCTAAAAGCCGTCCAATCCAATAATGATTATAGATTTTACAGTTTAGCACTGGAAGAAACATACTTACGTTAAGTTAATCTTGGAACTAAACTTTTATGAATAAGAGACAATTATTAAAAATTCAAATAAACCTCTTTATACGTTTCCTATAATTAACACTTTATTTTACTAAATTTACATTTAAAATTTATAGATTGTCACTTTAACTTATAAAGTTTTCAAATCCCTAAACATAACATTATAGCAACACAGTTAATATAATTCAGAATGACAATATTTACAATGATGCAACTCGTGCGATAAGTTTAAAACCAAAGGATTACATAAACCCTATAAAATTATCAAAACTAAATGTTCAAACAAAAAAAATGCAACACTTACCCTAAGTGAGCAACTGGCTGTTACAGTTATCCAAATTACTGAAATATAAAGTCTCCAATAGGTCCTTTTTAATACACTTTGCTCATACCACAAAACTGTTATTCCTCCTTATATTAATGTAAAAAATATAAGTCACAGCAGAGGTCCTTTTTAAACACTTTGCTCATATCACATAAACTGTTATTCCTCCTTATTTATACTGGTTACCCAAAAACCATGGTCGAACCACTCGGCCGCCGTGGAGAAACAGTCTCTAACGGATGTCCACAACTCTCCAGTAACATCGGGTAAAATAGCTCTTGATCGGCATCGGGCATTCTTCAATCAATGCTATAAGATCAGCGTCGAACCTCTCGGCCGCCGCGGAGAAACAGTCTCTAACGGATAACCACAGCTCTCCAGTAACATTGTGTAAAATACCTCTTGATCGGCATTGAGCATTCTTCAATCACTGCTATAAGATCAGCGTCGAACCTCTCGGCCGCCGCGGAGAAAACAGTCTGTACCGTATTCCAGACAATTACATTAGATCCGTCATCAAAACTTCCGCTCCAACAGCATAGACAAAAGTACTAACTAAGGACCTCAGAAATTAACTAAACATTCTCGACATTTCACTAGAGTCAACTCCGGGAGTCAGGCGACAATTCTTCCTTCTTCGGACTTCGTGAACGATCCTCCTTTTTAGCCGTACAAGACCGCTTTCCTCCAACCACTGCCATCCTCTGCTCCCAAGAAAATCCCCTACTCCTCTTTTTCTCTTTGTTTTTTTGTATCTTTTTATTATTAAAGACGGGAGGTACCCAGACCCAATCCAGCTTTAATTGGTTAAAATTCTCTACGCCCCCTCTGACGCCATGAGAACACTTGAATTTTTAAGTAACGCTAACCTCTTTAACCCCTTAAGCTGCACAAATATCCCAGACATTCGCCGCCAAAATTTATAGTTTTTGGAAGGATTCGCGAACGTCAAACCTAGATCTCCCTTCCTCAGTTTTAATTGCTGCTCGGGGTCAAAAGTCCAGCCAGGAGCGGAAATATCTTTCTCATCCGTTGAAATTCAATATTTTCATCCGTCCTATACCCAACTGTAAACACATATCTAACCACCGCTCTTTCTCTGTAATGAGAAAAACAGAAAACTGAGACCCCTCTATTTATCTAAACATGGACCCTCAAAAGAGAAAATAACATATATTGCAGCTGTGTTAAATTCCTTTCCCAGTGTAAATTTTCTAATATTCCTAAACCCCTTCAAACACATCAAAAATAATTATTGTAAAATTTTATTGCTAATAGCGTATCAGAAATAGCTTAATAGCATTTAGCATAATAGAAAGCATATTAGGAAATCAAGTACACCCTTTAAAATTTAAATAATTTCCAATGACAAATTAACAGAGTCATTCCATGCCAAATCAACCAGTGACTCAACCTGACCATTTCGGATTTTAATGAAACCGTCAGGAGTCACTCTCCCTCATGATATAAATGGGAATATATTTTTATAATTTTTTTATCTTATTAAATTTTCATAGTTATTTAAATTTTCAAAAATCATCATTTTATGGCTTGCTTAAATGTTCTCAATTTTGAATTTCTCAAGCTCTATCAGGCATAGAGAATTGTATGACCCATCATTTTAAAGAGAATTTCATAAGGTTTGTTTGATTTGATATGCCAGATGACTATGCTCCATTAAAAGTAATAATTAAAAAAAAATTAAGTTTAAATTAAAAAATTTTTTAGATAGCGTTTTTTAAAAATGTTGAAAAAAATGTATGTCTTTTGCAATATTATAAGCTTAAAATTTTGAAATTTTTAGAGTGGGATCTCAATGGGATCAAGAGTTATTAAATAGAAGCTAAAGATTAACATACAAATGTTAATCTAACCCTAGCTTGTTATTTATTTATTATTTGTATGGTAAATTTTAGTTTCTATTTCGTAACTCCTGATCTGATTGAGATCTCACTCTAAAAATTTCAAAATTTAAGCGTATAATACTAAAAAAAAAAAACATACATTTTTTCAAAATTTTTTTTAATTATTATTACTAATGAAGTATGTCAATTTACATATCAAATCAAACCTCATGAAATTCTCTTTAAAATGAGGGCTCATACAACTTGCTACACCTGATAGAACTTGAGAAAATCAAAATTGAAAATATTTGTGTAAGCCAAAAATGATGATTTTTTTAAAATTTAAGTAATTAATTGTACGAAAATTTAATGATATAAAAAAATTATAAAAATATATTCTCATTTATATCATTGGGAAGAATGATCCCTGACAGTTCCATTGAAATCTGAAATGGTCAGATTGAAATTTGAAATTTTTTGATTTGGCATGGAATGACCCAACAGGTTCAAAGGTAGCAAAAATTTTTCATGTATCAGATAATCAACAGTTTAGAAGTGGTCATGTTAATAGAACATCTGATTATTTGAATGATTATATATTGTAATGGCGAGGATGTCATGTTAATTGACTGTATAACTATCTTTAATATATATTTGTGTTACTTGCTGTTAACCTCTGCTGTGTAACTATATAAATATTTAACCCGGCATTACAAGTGCGAGAAAAACGAACGAGATTACTCGCACAGGGTATGTCATACCCATGGTGGTTTCTTCCAATTTTTTACCATAAAATCTATATAAAACATAAAACACTAGAAAAAAAAGAAGGGATAATAGAGTTTTAAGCAGATATTAAACATGTTACTTGCATTTATTTTGTACATTCGCTGCGTCTATCTATATTGAATGCATGTGCGAGAAAATTGACGGTTTTACTCGATCTGGGTATGTCATACCCATGGCGGTTTCTTCCAATATTTTTACCTTAAAATCTACATAAAACATTACGAAAAAGGAAGGGGTAATATAGTTTTAAAGATATATTAAAAATGTTATTTACATTTATTATTTTATTCTGCAAATTTTCTGCGTCTATCTGTACTCAGAGCTGTTACAGAAATGCTCGAGCTGGGTATGAGATACCCATATGTGGTGATTATGATAGATCTAGGGTAGATGCTCCAGTTTTGGCCACATTGGATCAATTTGTCCAATATTTAGCCAGTGAAATGATGCTAACAAATAATATGCATTCTTACACTTTAAGCAAACTCTCTTTTATCATTTACAATATCATTTGTTTATTTTTTGATAAAATGTGACTTGCAAAAAAAAAAAAAATAAATGTGTGAAACTGTAGTGTGTGCTTACATGTAAGATTTTTGCTTAGCTGACAAGTTTTCAGAATCTTTCAACATTAAGCACTTATCGAGTTCTATTTGTTCTGAAACAAATTGCTATTAGGTTTTATGAGGTAAGCTTTCTCTCTACTGCAATTTTACATTTACATTAATTATTTTAACAATTTAATGGGGGGGTGGCCAAAACTGGTGCATTAAATTTGGTATATGTACCAGTTATGGCCATGGGGGTGGCCAAAAAGGGTACAACATATGTTCCACTTGTGGCCACATGATTCATTACAGAGGGAATTTTAGCCATTTAACAAATTTAAGAAAATCTGGATAAATCAAAATCAATTTAGTTTTGCTTTATATAGTAATGGCTTCAATAATAATAAAAAAAAAAAGCAAGGCTAATGGCAGTTCTATAAAAGAGATTTTGTTATTCTCTGCCCAATAGATAATTCACTTTAGAAAGAAGGACATTGTGCTAGTCACTAAAGAATGACATTGCTAAAGAAAATATAGTATTGTGTTTCGTATTGATAAAAGAAAAGGGGAGGTGATATATAATGTTTAGATATGATAAATAAACTAAAACATAAATTTTGAAAGATTTTACAACTTACAAATTAAAAAGTTCAATAAAATTATAGCATGATTGAATTGCTTGTATTTTTTCTAAAGAAATGAAGAAGTTCAATAATTTTTGCAATATTTCAGGCACACGGATTTAGAAGTACTAAATATTGTGAAAATCTTTACTAGAGATATTTAAATACAAGTAGGAAAGTATTTCACATTTAAAAAGAACAGGATTCATTTTACCAAGTTTAAAAGAGATTCTGTGCTCTTAAAAAATGGCCTAGAGGGAACACTGCTCTAAGATAAGAAGTAAAATTGAGGCCATTCAAAATGTAATGCCAGCACTACAAGCTAGCAAAGTTTTGGAGTAACCCGTTCTTGCCTTACATCACAAGTTTGCATGATGGATACCACTTTTCTCTAATAATGTTGAATCTCAAATAGTAGATTCAGGTACTAGGAGTTGAAGTTAAAAATCAATTAGAAAAGTGGATTTTAGATATTGTCAGAATACTATTTCCTATAAAAATGGAACAACTTTTAAGATTCTGTCCAGAAAATTGTAGCCAACAAGATGGAAACTCATTTCAAGATGGAAGACCAGGCATGAAATGGTATGATTCGCTTTTGAAATCACATCCTAAAATAACTTGCAAAGAAGCAAGTACACAAATATGGCACAAGCTAATATAAATCAAAAGATGATTTCAAGAAGTATAACTTTTTGATGAAAATCAAACCAAAATCAGAAAATGCTTTCAAGAAATATAACTCTGATGAAGATTCAAGTGTTCTAAACAAGCCACAATCCATGGATAATTATAAAACTGATTAAATAGTTAATCTTTATGTCCTATAGGCAATGTTGTCCCTTTTATGAATCAAATTTAAATATATTTTTTGTTTTTTAATTGAAATTTTCAGTGAAAATCAACATAAGTATATTTTACTTGATGTTTTTATCAATTCATAAAGAAATTTGCAAAATTCTCTTAATACAGCAAACAAATATATGTGTGGTAAAATAGATGTTGCATAAAAATGCTTTATTTTTACTTATTATCAATTAAAATGTTTGTTAAACTACATGTTGGAGTGGCCAAAACTGGTGTAAGGGTGTTCAAAACTGGTGCAAATTGGAATAAATTACTTGATGAGTTATTACTCACAATCTAAAATATTCTTTAGAAAGTCATTATAGTTAACAGAAAGACAATTAAATTTACTAAAGAATGATGTTATTGTGATTTAATATGCTTCAATCGGTCAAGAACTGTAAAATTTCTATTTCGAATTTTCTCTAAAGGTGGCCAAAACTGGTGCATCTACCCTATATTTCGAATTATTTAACTGCTTTTTCCCCTCTAAGATTATGACCTTTGAGGCAGCTCTACAAAGACTCATCCATTTCTGAAGAAAGGTTAGGGAGAAAAACTGCTAAAAAGCAGTACTGGGTGTGACACAGGGGCGTAGCTACCGTGGAGCAGTTGGAGCAGACTGCTCCAGGCGCACGAATCCTAAGGGCGCAAAATTAGAAAGAGCGAAGTAAATATTTGTAAAAATATTTGCAATTTTTTTTTTCATAAAAATCAGATATTATAGGTAAATCTTGTTACAAGCAGTATATTCTTATGATATTTTACCTTGTGTTTAATCTCAACTATTTCGATTTAAAACATGTTTTTATACACAGTTAAAAGAAATTACTTCTATTCGCGAAGTTTTAATTTTAATTCATACAATATTGCAGCCTCAAGTAACTTCTCCGATACCGTTTCAGCATGCCTGATATTTTTCTTTAACTTTTCCGTAGAGGATAGTTGAAGTTTTCAAATCTTAAAGTAATCAAAACTTATTTACAAGATTTTCATCGGTCAGTTTATTGGCTACCACTATTTACAAACAATAATCTTCCATGGAAATTTCTGTTCAAAATATTTCAGAAATTTATCATAATTACTGTACAGAAATAATGACAGTCAAAGAAGTCACCGCTGAGAAACCTGTATCTAATAATGCATTTGCAATGCCTTAGCTATGTAGTTATTTTACTGTATTTGAAAAACAAAACAAAAAAAAAAAAAAATAGTTAGACAAGTTGAAGAATATAGTTGACCATTTTATAAACCAGAAACCAAGAAAAAAAAATTTGTGAAGTTTTTTTTTAAATTGCTGCTGTTGTTTTGTGAAAACTACACATGCATCAATACAGATTACAAAACCATAATAATAGCTGGGTGTCGGCATATTCCAGATCAGTCCACGGCGACAACATTTAAGAGGGGTGGGGTGAGGGGAAAGCGTCAAATTAAATTTTGTGCGTATTGTTTTTGAGATTTTGAAAATATGGCAAATTTCGAACGCAGAATTGATAAGCATTTTCCTTCACAAGGAGAGAAAAAGTTAAGTATCAAATTCAACGTTTTTTGGGACCTGAATATTGCCGATACAAATTAACACCACTTTTTTTGAAAAGTACTTTTCCGCATTAAACCTTATTTAATCGCAGGATTTTAGGATTAAATAAGATAAAACATATTTTTCGAAAATAGTAATGTGAGTTTGCTTAGGCCGTAATCAGCTCTGCCCCCCCCCCCCCCTCTTAGGAGAGAAAAAATTAAGTATCAAATTCAACGTTTTTTGGGACCTGAATATCGCCGATACAAATTAACACCACTTTTTTTGAAAAGTACTTTTCCGCATTAAACCTTATTTAATCGCAGGATTTTAGGATTAAATAAGATAAAACATATTTTTCGAAAATAGTAATGTGAGTTTGCTTAGGCCGTAATCAGCTCTGCCCCCCCCCCCCCTCAACCACCAGACGATATCACATATTAGTAGTCAATGAATTTTCGAATTATACAATTAAAAAAAAAAAAAACTGAAATTACTCCACTCAACTTTCCGAACAGTTTACAGAAATACCGTGCGTTCAAAACCGTATAACAACTGATTAAAACTTAGATCCTAATTTTATACAAAGGTGAAATATTTCCACTGGTGATGAAGAATCTCGTGTTTTAAAGAAAACGTGCAGCTTCATTCATAAATCTTAAATATTTTTCTAATGACATGATTTCCTGCAAATTTTCATTCCATCTATGCTGAAACAAGGCCTATAAATTAAAATAATTAAATAAGAAAATAAATGGGGTTTTACTGAATTAAGTCACATTCTGGCAGGGAAAAAAAGATTAAAATTAGGTTTAATTAATCATAACATTCTTATTTAGTACTAAAATTCTGTATACTTAGAATCCTACACTAGTCACGTTAAACCAATGACAGCGTTCTTTACAAATTTCTCATTTACATTTCAATATTTTTAATTGATTTTTTTTTTCACAGAATATATGCGGTTTATGTCTAAACGGTTATCTTTATACTGTTTCGATTTTTTTTTTTCTAAGGACATCGTCAATTTCGGATCCATTTCCGAATTTGAAAGTATCTCTTGAAAGAAAAACTGGAATGGAAATGGATATTATTGGTTTCTACTAGCAAGGTTGTAAAATAATGAGTTTCTAAAATGTTGTACCCTCCAGAAATCCAAGGTCTGCGTATTTGACAGTGACCGAGCCCGATCCTGCTTGCAGAGCAACAACGCGACGCTAGTACATTTTAGTATATTTTTAGTAGTAGTATATTTCGTACATTAGTAGTATATTTTTCTTATTATTCAATTGTTAATTAAAATATAATATAATTCTTAAATATCTGACCTTGATTGCCAATAATAACAAAGCTCAGATTATTATTTAACTGAGCTTTATTAACTCATTAACTTATCGTGATTAACTCATTAACTTATCATGATTAACTCATTAACTTATCATGATTAACTCATTAACTTATTAACTGATTATTATTAACTCGTTATTTTAGACCTTGATTGTCAATAATAATAAAGCTCAGATACTTAATAATTATATTTTTTTCATTTATAAAAACATGTAAATAGAGAGAGAAATCTTTTGAATGTTTATATATCGTATTTTACGTACGCTGTGCATTCAACTAACGGCTGAATTAAGGTTTTGAACAAACTCGAAATGTATAATGACGAACACAAAAAATACGGAGATTGCCAGGACTTGACCGAGGTTAGTGACGTCACTCTCTCTCAGTGTTCCTGGACTTTGAAATTGCGTCAGTATAGGCAATAGCGGCTCTCCACGGGTTCACAATCCCCTTTTCTACCAGAATATTGGCATGCAAAATTTGATCTGTTTCAATCTTGGAATTTTCAACAATTAAACAATTTTCTTTTTTTTTTTTTTTTAATTACTGGTAGTAGCGTGATTGTGAAACCGTTGCCGAACTGCCACTGTCTGCGTGGTGAAACGTTATTGCATAGATATAAGATGAACGCGAGCAATAAAAATAGTTTAATTGAGATATAAGAGAAAATGTTCATCAGTTATCGTCAGAAAATGGTTGAAAAATAGTTTAGATGTAAGATGAACGTTAGCAATAAAAGTAGTTAATTGAGATGTAAGAGAAAATGTTTATCAGTTATCGTCACAAAATGGCCGAAAAATAGTTTAGATATGAAACCCGTCGGCCTATTTCTTCGAAAATTAATACAATTATTGCGACAGATTTATAACATACCTGCCGATATTATCAAAAACACACCAAGTCGTGCTCTGGGAATCCGTAAACGTCAGGCTATTGTAACATACATACATACATGCACCCATACATATTGAATTATTGTAAAAATTGTGAGAACGGATTCTGAATGTTTGAAAATGGAAAAATGTACTACCATTATTTTCATTCATTTTTATTGTAATTACAATATTTTCCTATTTCTTTCTTTACATTGTATGGATATGGAAAGTAAAAATTGCAATCTTGGGTAATATATAAGATTATATATAATATATTATATATAATCAATCAGGGTTCTCGCTGCCGATCGCCACTGCACTAAAATGTTTCATGTGGCGAGGAAACTAAAGACTGAAACCGCCAAATTGCAAGATAGGTTTTTTTTTTTTTTTTTTTTTTCAGCGACACTCTCAGTGATGTTATTGTAACCATTATTTGTGCTTTTATATTCTTAGTGTTTCATGATGAATCTATTACTACCATTATTTGAATTTGGCTAGTTTTTCTTTAGCAATCAGCCAAATTGCTCAGATTAGTCAAAAGCCAGTGAGAACACCGGTGTCAATTTTTATCGTTGTTCATTGGCTAATTTTCTAAACCATTAGCTGCAGAAATATAGTTCCAATAGTAAAAAAAGTTTCAAAGTTGTTCTTCATCCTCTTAAAAGTAATTTACATCAAAATAGTTATATTTTAGAAGTTACGGGGTTTACATTTTTATTTTGTCTCAGGGTTTTATGCGTTACATTTAGAAAAATCTTCTCCGTGCTTTAACAAGTAAAATAATAAGTGTTTCTTTTTTGTACGATCAAAAGTTTGCGAGTTATGATACTCTGAATTGTATGGAATTTTAGTATTTTCTGGCACTAAAAGCAGAAAAAGTGTTTCATTTATATGCGAAAAGTAAAAATAAATGCAAAAATCTTGACAATAGTGTGTTTTTTTATTAGTATTCTACAACGATATGAGATGTAAATTATGTCATGATTTATTTACCAATTAAAATAATTATATGAAAATTAATCTAGTATTATACAATGTTTCGAAGCCCTTGAAAAGAAAATCTCTGGCCCATTGTAACTGCCAATTGGCCAATTCAACTGGCTGATTGGCGCATTTAAAACGAAAATTCCGTTCAATCCGCAAAAAATATTGGTAGGTACTCCACTTAAAGAATTGCATTTCATTTCATTATTCATTTTTAATTATTTGTATTTAATATGTTGTGAAAATACTTTCACTAAACCGAATTAAGAACAGTATATAAATTTTAAACTTCAAAACAAAATTGCGCAGAACATTTTTGAGTGAGAAGAGGGCGCACAAACTTTACTTGCTCCAGGGCGCTGAATATGTAGGTACGCCACTGGTGTGACACACCCAGTGCAAGCAAACTCAGGCTAACTGTGACTGTGCTAAATTAGTAGTAAACCTGCTGTAAACAATGTGACTGTCTGGTGTTGTCGTATCTTTGAGATCCTTTTTAAACATTTTTTTTATAAATCAACTTTTTAATGGATTGAAATTTTTAATGTTTACGATAACCCAGCAAATGAGGAACAAACATAGATCATATACAGGATGTACAAAAGAGTTAGAGAACCTTTCTGGCTATAGATGAAAATTGCTGAAATATGTTTTTGCCTTTTTAAACACTGAAGTTGCAGTAATCTGTGGGTGTGGAAAGTGTTTCTTAATCTATGCTTGACTGATGAGTTTTATTTCTTATTTTGAGAGAACTAGAAAATGGCCACCCACGAGGAGGGAAAGAAAAGAAAAATTGGTAGGTTACTACTTGATTATCCCGTCAACTAAAAAAAGCTCTACAGCCAGCACTACAAGCTAGCAAAGTTTTGGAGTAACCCGTTCTTGCCTTACATCACAAGTTTGCATGATGGATACCACTTTTCTCTAATAATGTTGAATCTCAAATAGTAGATTCAGGTACTAGGAGTTGAAGTTAAAAATCAATTAGAAAAGTGGATTTTAGATATTGTCAGAATACTATTTCCTATAAAAATGGAACAACTTTTAAGATTCTGTCCAGAAAATTGTAGCCAACAAGATGGAAACTCATTTCAAGATGGAAGACCAGGCATGAAATGGTATGATTCGCTTTTGAAATCACATCCTAAAATAACTTGCAAAGAAGCAAGTACACAAATATGGCACAAGCTAATATAAATCAAAAGATGATTTCAAGAAGTATAACTTTTTGATGAAAATCAAACCAAAATCAGAAAATGCTTTCAAGAAATATAACTCTGATGAAGATTCAAGTGTTCTAAACAAGCCACAATCCATGGATAATTATAAAACTGATTAAATAGTTAATCTTTATGTCCTATAGGCAATGTTGTCCCTTTTATGAATCAAATTTAAATATATTTTTTGTTTTTTAATTGAAATTTTCAGTGAAAATCAACATAAGTATATTTTACTTGATGTTTTTATCAATTCATAAAGAAATTTGCAAAATTCTCTTAATACAGCAAACAAATATATGTGTGGTAAAATAGATGTTGCATAAAAATGCTTTATTTTTACTTATTATCAATTAAAATGTTTGTTAAACTACATGTTGGAGTGGCCAAAACTGGTGTAAGGGTGTTCAAAACTGGTGCAAATTGGAATAAATTACTTGATGAGTTATTACTCACAATCTAAAATATTCTTTAGAAAGTCATTATAGTTAACAGAAAGACAATTAAATTTACTAAAGAATGATGTTATTGTGATTTAATATGCTTCAATCGGTCAAGAACTGTAAAATTTCTATTTCGAATTTTCTCTAAAGGTGGCCAAAACTGGTGCATCTACCCTATATTTCGAATTATTTAACTGCTTTTTCCCCTCTAAGATTATGACCTTTGAGGCAGCTCTACAAAGACTCATCCATTTCTGAAGAAAGGTTAGGGAGAAAAACTGCTAAAAAGCAGTACTGGGTGTGACACAGGGGCGTAGCTACCGTGGAGCAGTTGGAGCAGACTGCTCCAGGCGCACGAATCCTAAGGGCGCAAAATTAGAAAGAGCGAAGTAAATATTTGTAAAAATATTTGCAATTTTTTTTTTCATAAAAATCAGATATTATAGGTAAATCTTGTTACAAGCAGTATATTCTTATGATATTTTACCTTGTGTTTAATCTCAACTATTTCGATTTAAAACATGTTTTTATACACAGTTAAAAGAAATTACTTCTATTCGCGAAGTTTTAATTTTAATTCATACAATATTGCAGCCTCAAGTAACTTCTCCGATACCGTTTCAGCATGCCTGATATTTTTCTTTAACTTTTCCGTAGAGGATAGTTGAAGTTTTCAAATCTTAAAGTAATCAAAACTTATTTACAAGATTTTCATCGGTCAGTTTATTGGCTACCACTATTTACAAACAATAATCTTCCATGGAAATTTCTGTTCAAAATATTTCAGAAATTTATCATAATTACTGTACAGAAATAATGACAGTCAAAGAAGTCACCGCTGAGAAACCTGTATCTAATAATGCATTTGCAATGCCTTAGCTATGTAGTTATTTTACTGTATTTGAAAAACAAAACAAAAAAAAAAAAAAATAGTTAGACAAGTTGAAGAATATAGTTGACCATTTTATAAACCAGAAACCAAGAAAAAAAAATTTTTGAAGTTTTTTTTTAAATTGCTGCTGTTGTTTTGTGAAAACTACACATGCATCAATACAGATTACAAAACCATAATAATAGCTGGGTGTCGGCATATTCCAGATCAGTCCACGGCGACAACATTTAAGAGGGGTGGGGTGAGGGGAAAGCGTCAAATTAAATTTTGTGCGTATTGTTTTTGAGATTTTGAAAATATGGCAAATTTCGAACGCAGAATTGATAAGCATTTTCCTTCACAAGGAGAGAAAAAGTTAAGTATCAAATTCAACGTTTTTTGGGACCTGAATATTGCCGATACAAATTAACACCACTTTTTTTGAAAAGTACTTTTCCGCATTAAACCTTATTTAATCGCAGGATTTTAGGATTAAATAAGATAAAACATATTTTTCGAAAATAGTAATGTGAGTTTGCTTAGGCCGTAATCAGCTCTGCCCCCCCCCCCCCTCTTAGGAGAGAAAAAATTAAGTATCAAATTCAACGTTTTTTGGGACCTGAATATCGCCGATACAAATTAACACCACTTTTTTTGAAAAGTACTTTTCCGCATTAAACCTTATTTAATCGCAGGATTTTAGGATTAAATAAGATAAAACATATTTTTCGAAAATAGTAATGTGAGTTTGCTTAGGCCGTAATCAGCTCTGCCCCCCCCCCCCCTCAACCACCAGACGATATCACATATTAGTAGTCAATGAATTTTCGAATTATACAATTAAAAAAAAAAAAAACTGAAATTACTCCACTCAACTTTCCGAACAGTTTACAGAAATACCGTGCGTTCAAAACCGTATAACAACTGATTAAAACTTAGATCCTAATTTTATACAAAGGTGAAATATTTCCACTGGTGATGAAGAATCTCGTGTTTTAAAGAAAACGTGCAGCTTCATTCATAAATCTTAAATATTTTTCTAATGACATGATTTCCTGCAAATTTTCATTCCATCTATGCTGAAACAAGGCCTATAAATTAAAATAATTAAATAAGAAAATAAATGGGGTTTTACTGAATTAAGTCACATTCTGGCAGGGAAAAAAAGATTAAAATTAGGTTTAATTAATCATAACATTCTTATTTAGTACTAAAATTCTGTATACTTAGAATCCTACACTAGTCACGTTAAACCAATGATAGCGTTCTTTACAAATTTCTCATTTACATTTCAATATTTTTAATTGATTTTTTTTTTCACAGAATATATGCGGTTTATGTCTAAACGGTTATCTTTATACTGTTTCGATTTTTTTTTTTCTAAGGACATCGTCAATTTCGGATCCATTTCCGAATTTGAAAGTATCTCTTGAAAGAAAAACTGGAATGGAAATGGATATTATTGGTTTCTACTAGCAAGGTTGTAAAATAATGAGTTTCTAAAATGTTGTACCCTCCAGAAATCCAAGGTCTGCGTATTTGACAGTGACCGAGCCCGATCCTGCTTGCAGAGCAACAACGCGACGCTAGTACATTTTAGTATATTTTTAGTAGTAGTATATTTCGTACATTAGTAGTATATTTTTCTTATTATTCAATTGTTAATTAAAATATAATATAATTCTTAAATATCTGACCTTGATTGCCAATAATAACAAAGCTCAGATTATTATTTAACTGAGCTTTATTAACTCATTAACTTATCGTGATTAACTCATTAACTTATCATGATTAACTCATTAACTTATCATGATTAACTCATTAACTTATTAACTGATTATTATTAACTCGTTATTTTAGACCTTGATTGTCAATAATAATAAAGCTCAGATACTTAATAATTATATTTTTTTCATTTATAAAAACATGTAAATAGAGAGAGAAATCTTTTGAATGTTTATATATCGTATTTTACGTACGCTGTGCATTCAACTAACGGCTGAATTAAGGTTTTGAACAAACTCGAAATGTATAATGACGAACACAAAAAATACGGAGATTGCCAGGACTTGACCGAGGTTAGTGACGTCACTCTCTCTCAGTGTTCCTGGACTTTGAAATTGCGTCAGTATTGGCAATAGCGGCTCTCCACGGGTTCACAATCCCCTTTTCTACCAGAATATTGGCATGCAAAATTTGATCTGTTTCAATCTTGGAATTTTCAACAATTAAACAATTTTCTTTTTTTTTTTTTTTTAATTACTGGTAGTAGCGTGATTGTGAACCCGTTGCCGAACTGCCACTGTCTGCGTGGTGAAACGTTATTGCATAGATATAAGATGAACGCGAGCAATAAAAATAGTTTAATTGAGATATAAGAGAAAATGTTCATCAGTTATCGTCAGAAAATGGTTGAAAAATAGTTTAGATGTAAGATGAACGTTAGCAATAAAAGTAGTTAATTGAGATGTAAGAGAAAATGTTTATCAGTTATCGTCACAAAATGGCCGAAAAATAGTTTAGATATGAAACCCGTCGGCCTATTTCTTCGAAAATTAATACAATTATTGCGACAGATTTATAACATACCTGCCGATATTATCAAAAACACACCAAGTCGTGCTCTGGGAATCCGTAAACGTCAGGCTATTGTAACATACATACATACATGCACCCATACATATTGAATTATTGTAAAAATTGTGAGAACGGATTCTGAATGTTTGAAAATGGAAAAATGTACTACCATTATTTTCATTCATTTTTATTGTAATTACAATATTTTCCTATTTCTTTCTTTACATTGTATGGATATGGAAAGTAAAAATTGCAATCTTGGGTAATATATAAGATTATATATAATATATTATATATAATCAATCAGGGTTCTCGCTGCCGATCGCCACTGCACTAAAATGTTTCATGTGGCGAGGAAACTAAAGACTGAAACCGCCAAATTGCAAGATAGGTTTTTTTTTTTTTTTTTTTTTTCAGCGACACTCTGTGATGTTATTGTAACCATTATTTGTGCTTTTATATTCTTAGTGTTTCATGACGAATCTATTACTACCATTATTTGAATTTGGCTAGTTTTTCTTTAGCAATCAGCCAAATTGCTCAGATTAGTCAAAAGCCAGTGAGAACACCGGTGTCAATTTTTATCGTTGTTCATTGGCTAATTTTCTAAACCATTAGCTGCAGAAATATAGTTCCAATAGTAAAAAAAGTTTCAAAGTTGTTCTTCATCCTCTTAAAAGTAATTTACATCAAAATAGTTATATTTTAGAAGTTACGGGGTTTACATTTTTATTTTGTCTCAGGGTTTTATGCGTTACATTTAGAAAAATCTTCTCCGTGCTTTAACAAGTAAAATAATAAGAGTTTCTTTTTTGTACGATCAAAAGTTTGCGAGTTATGATACTCTGAATTGTATGGAATTTTAGTATTTTCTGGCACTAAAAGCAGAAAAAGTGTTTCATTTATATGCGAAAAGTAAAAATAAATGCAAAAATCTTGACAATAGTGTGTTTTTTTATTAGTATTCTACAACGATATGAGATGTAAATTATGTCATGATTTATTTACCAATTAAAATAATTATATGAAAATTAATCTAGTATTATACAATGTTTCGAAGCCCTTGAAAAGAAAATCTCTGGCCCATTGTAACTGCCAATTGGCCAATTCAACTGGCTGATTGGCGCATTTAAAACGAAAATTCCGTTCAATCCGCAAAAAATATTGGTAGGTACTCCACTTAAAGAATTGCATTTCATTTCATTATTCATTTTTAATTATTTGTATTTAATATGTTGTGAAAATACTTTCACTAAACCGAATTAAGAACAGTATATAAATTTTAAACTTCAAAACAAAATTGCGCAGAACATTTTTGAGTGAGAAGAGGGCGCACAAACTTTACTTGCTCCAGGGCGCTGAATATGTAGGTACGCCACTGGTGTGACACACCCAGTGCAAGCAAACTCAGGCTAACTGTGACTGTGCTAAATTAGTAGTAAACCTGCTGTAAACAATGTGACTGTCTGGTGTTGTCGTATCTTTGAGATCCTTTTTAAACATTTTTTTTATAAATCAACTTTTTAATGGATTGAAATTTTTAATGTTTACGATAACCCAGCAAATGAGGAACAAACATAGATCATATACAGGATGTACAAAAGAGTTAGAGAACCTTTCTGGCTATAGATGAAAATTGCTGAAATATGTTTTTGCCTTTTTAAACACTGAAGTTGCAGTAATCTGTGGGTGTGGAAAGTGTTTCTTAATCTATGCTTGACTGATGAGTTTTATTTCTTATTTTGAGAGAACTAGAAAATGGCCACCCACGAGGAGGGAAAGAAAAGAAAAATTGGTAGGTTACTACTTGATTATCCCGTCAACTAAAAAACTATAAGATTAAATGCCAATAATGGTTGATCGTAAATGTCGCATTCACTTTCCGTTAAGCACATTACACATGTTTGTTACGTCAACAACTGATTTTTAATTCGTCGTTTTATTTCTATTTTTATTAATGTTTTGCTAATTTATTTATTCTTTCGTTATTTAAGATAAAAGTTTTGTCAATTTGTATATGTCGAGTACTTTGCGATTTATGAAATTCGTCTGCGGGATAATCAACCGAAAAATTGCCTCACCTGTACTTTCAAATATAACTATTTAGCTAGTTCAATTTACGTTTACATTCTTAATTTTAAAAAAGAAAGAACACGCAGCATTGGAAGCGGAATATAGGCATATATGTTCCCAAATCTTGCCCTTCCTTGTATTTTGTTCCGAGGGTGGGCATGACAACCAGAAATTTGCTTTTCTTCGCGGCAAAATTGCACAAGGTGACATTTCCCGTGTAAATGCAACATCTGTACTGACGTTATTAGGCGCATTTTGGTATCAATAGCACAGAGTGCTACCTAGAGCTTCACTAGAAAAATTAAAATCGAAATTATCTATAGTTGAAATCGAAATTAACACCTCACAATACAAAAATTGACGAAAAAAAACGAGAATTTCAAAATCTGATCAGTCCCAAATAGCGGAAATTCCTGGGCATTCCTTCGACCTTTGGCCTGCGTGAATTCACCTCTAAACACTTATACTATATTCAAGAGAAGACAGTAAAATCGGAACGAAAAAATATCTTACTTGCAAGCGCATTAATTCTTGCTTCATACTATTAATTGTTTTATCGTAATATGCTTCTTCTTTCTTTAAGAATTTCAGCATTTTTGATGCTTCTATTCTATGCTTAGAATTGGTAGTCATTATTAAAAAGATTACAGAGTTTTAAAGCGAACAAAAACAAAACAAACTGGTACCAAAGGAAAACTTTGCAGATTGGTTGGTTAGCGAGCAGCTTCAGACTTGCGATGGCAAGGAAACTTTACCGGCACCTGTGCCTGAATGGTGCCGATTATACTTACCCCATGGTCTGGCAGATGGAGATTCCGAATGGATCAGATTTACACTCAGAGTAAAGATAAGAAGTAGAGGCCGAATCCCATTGTTATTTCGGTCAGAACTTGAAGCGCACATGCTTCCGCTTTCATCGCCAAAAGGTTGTCTTTTTTGGCGGTGATCACCTTATTGGCAACTGTCGGATTTGATTTATGCGAGAGAAACGCCCGACGCAACAAAGTTTCAGCGGGAACCAGAGGAGAAAAACCGGTTTGGCGCGTTATCTCTGCCCACCATCACGTGACGGTGGGTAGGATCCCGGCGTCAAGAAAGGGTTGCTATTTCTGAGTCCAGTTATATGAGAAGTCTATGGATTTACATCACCTACAAAAATTTTGAAACATTCGCACGGGTAGGGCTCCTATAATGAGCCTTAGCATGGGTAGAAATATTTTTTACAAAATAAAATGTGTGAAATTTCGACGAAATCAATGAAAACCTGTTTCTTCGCGGTTTCGCTCGCTTTCGGTGCGCATAGATTCCACAAATCAAATTGCGCAGGAAGTAAAGTACCAAACAGCATATACTTTCAATTCAATATTTTTTCATTTAAATATATAAATTCAGATAAAATAGATTTAAAGATATAAAATCATACAAATTTCAGGTTAATTTAAGTGAGCTAATACTTAAATCGTCAGATTTAGATATATACTTCCAACTGCAATTTTTTTTTATATTGTTCTTCATATCTTAGACGTTTTTTAAATGAAAGTAGTTATTTTCGTAAATGTAACAAATCCAAAATTTTGATAAGTTCCTCGAGTCTTATAAGTTATATTTAGAAAAATATTTTTCCAGCTGTAACAAATGAAAAGACATTGTATGATCTAAACTTGCCCAGTCATGGTACTTTGTATTTTACGAATTTCCAACGTTGTCTGGCCTGTTTTCTTTTCTTTTCTTTTTTCTTTTTTTTTTTTTTTTTTTGTACTAAGAAATGGTAAAAATTCCTAAAATTTCTAAATGTCATAACTCGAGAAGTTTTGGTCATGTAAAAATTTGTCTTACTTGCTATAGCATGGATAATATTTTTTCTAAATATGTTATATACAACTTTAGGTCATGAACATGGGTTAATTCTTAACCTTACATTTTTTCTATTTTTATATTATATTGTTTATAGGGCTTAATTTGCGCTGGAGCCCACCGGAGCTTAGCTCCGGTATTTCTCTTTGTTTAATAAATATTTAAATATTGGTCGGCAGGGCCGGATTAAGGGGAGGGGCTACGGGGGCTGCAGCCCCGGGCCCCAACTCGCGAGGGGCCCTCGGCAGTAGCTTAAGTTGTATCAAAGTTCCGTTTTAAAAATTACTTAATTTCTAAAAAAAGAAAAAAATCTGAAATGGTAAAATGATAAAAGTATTCTGAAATAGTGAAAAAAAGTCGTGTTTCAAGTGTCAACATCCATTACCTTTTACTTTTGCAATTTTAAAGCTTCGCAAGTCCGATAGTAACTGTTTCTAAGGTATCCTTTTAGTATTCTTACCCTCTTTCCCCTAGACAAAAGCAGAAAAAACATCTTTATTCTATTCCCCTCTTCTGCCTCTGGGGGTGGGGGAATGCTTAAAACAGGAGCCTAAGGTCCCAATAAAAATATTAGGGTATTGGTCCGGGGAGAGCAGTCCAAGACTCAACTCTAAATTTTTGCATTGAGAATGCGAGAAAATTAGTTCAAGGTAAAAAAGTTCAAGGGTCCCTACGGGACCCTAGGCCTAGGGTGTCCCGGGATTTTAAGTGGAATCTAGAAACGGAAGAATAATTAAATGGAAAAAAGGTTCCAAAAATGAATACCGGATTAAGAAGGGGCAATTTATTAACAATTTAGGATGCAAAAACTTCAAGGGGCCAGTAACTTAACTGGCATGCAGTTGTGTATAAAGATACTTTTTAGTAGATTTTAAAGTAATCAGAGGACGCTAGAACTATGTTAAAAAATGATTGCAAGCAATTCGGATCATTTCTAAAGAAGCTGTACCAAGGGCCCCAAGAAGGCGATTAATATTCAAAATTGGTGGTAAGTCTGCGATTTTTTTTTTTTTTTTTTTTTTTTTTTTTTTTTTTTTTTGTCTTCTTGTGGTAGCTGAAGGAGCTAAGAAGTTGTTAGAAAATAAAGCTAGTGAATCGGACTATTTTTAAGGGAACTATAATAGGGGGCTCAGGGCCAATTGATAGTTGAGAGCAGTGCCCTAACATGAAAACATGTTAAAATGCTTTAGTACTTAGCGTTTTAGATCTTCAATTAGTCAAAATTAAGCATAGATTATGAAATAATCATTAGAATAATATTTTAAAGAAATGCGCAAAAAATGGGAGGGAGGATACTCAAAACAGGGCCCTAGGGTCCCAGTAAATATTATGAGGGTTTTTTTCCGGGGAGAGGAGTCCAAGACTCAACTTAAAAATTATTCACCGAGAAGGCGAGAAAATTAGGGGGTGAAAAATGCATGCCACACAAAAAGTTCAGTATCGGGCCCTACAGGTCCTTAGGGGGCCCCAGGATTTTAAATGGAATCTAGAGAATTAAGAGAATCCTCTTAATTTTAAATGGAATTAAGAGGGGGCAATTTATTAACAACTTATGGTGTAAAAACTTCAAGGGGACTCAAGTCGCCAGGGACTTAACTGGTATGTAGTTGGGTATAAAGATACTTTATAGTTGTTTTGAAAGTAATCAGGGGGCGCTAGAACTATATTAAAGAAAATTGCAAGCAATTCGTATCCTTTTTAAAAGAAGCTGCACCAAGGGTACCAAGAATGCGATTAATATTCAAAATTGGTGGTAGCTAAAGTCTGAGATTTTGTTGTTGTTGTTGTTGTTGTTGTTCATGTAGTAAGCTGGAGGACCTAGGGAGTTGTTAGAAAAAAAAAATAGTGAATCGGACCATTTTTAAGGGAGTTATAATAGGGGGCCCAAAAGGGGCGAACTGATAGTTGAGAGCACAGCCCTAACATGAAAACATTCTAAATATTTTTAGTACTTAGCGTTTAAAATCTTTAATTAATCAAAATTAAACATAGGGTATGAAATAATCACTATAATAATATTTTAAAGAAATGCGCAAAAAATGGGGGTGGGGGCTAATGCTAAAAACAGGGCCCTAGGGTCCCAGTAAAAATTATGAAGGTGTCCGGTAAGAAGAGCCCAAGATTCAACTTTAAAGCAATGCACTGAGAAGGTGAAAAAATTAGAGGGAGGGAATGCCTGGCGCACGAAGTTCATGGCGCACAGAAGTTCAAGGGATGCCTACGGGACCATAGAAGATCCCAGGTATTAATTGGAATGTAGAAACGTGAGAATAAGTAAATGGAAAAAGGATCCCAAAAAGGAAGATCGGATTAAAAGGAAGCAATTTATTAACAATTTAGAGCACAAAATCTCAAAGGGCCCTGTGCCGGGCCCCAGGCGGCGAGGATCTTAACTGGAATGTAGAAATGGGAGAATAACTAAATGCAGATGTAGCCCCAAAAATGAAGAAGATTGGATAAAATGGGGGAAGTTATTAACAATTTAGGGTATAAAAACTTAAAGGGGCCCAGGGTTCCCGGCCCTTTAAAAATTAAAAATATGTGTATCAGGTGCATCAGGACCTGTTTTGGATTATCCTGACCTAGATTTTCAGACTTATACATGCGACAGATTTTGCTAGCCATTGCGAACAGACATAGGCGTAGCGTCGGGGGGGCACGGGGGGGCGTGTGCTCCCCCAACCTTCTACACCCCGGGCGCCAGAACAGAAAGGGGCGCCAAATGAAGATTTTTTTTGCCTTTACATACAAAAATATATATGTATTTATATTGAATTTGCATAAAAAAATCTTACAGCCGGAAAATGCAAAAGTAAAACTGAACTAAATGCATTGAAATTTACAATTATATAAAAAAGATTCATCTATAATAGAAGACTGCAAATGAATTGGAAAAAAGAGCTTTTGTGTTGAGCATTATTCTTTCTCCAATTCCAAGTATACCGAAAGGCGAAGGGGGCGCCAAATGAAGAGTTTGTTTGACTCTGACTTTTCTGATGAAAAGACTCCTTGAAGACTGTTCTTTTTTTTTTCTTTCTCTCCCTGAGCAGTATTGAGCTTTCATTTTTCCTGTCTTGATATAGGCGAGATCGGGTGGCTGCCCGGGACAGGTTCGGATAGGTAAGGAGGCCTACCCATTGGCTTTAGCTCAACAAGCCCCACCCAGGCTGCCCGGGGCAATAAAAACTAACGGGAGAATGAGTCAGGGCCGAAACTAAGGGGGTGGAGAGTGGGCATGCGTCCTGGGCGCTACGCGAAGGGGGCGCCAGATGAAAATTTGTTTTACCGTTTTATACAATGTATATATGTGCGTGTGAAATTTGTGTAAAAAAAATATTTTTTAGCTGAAAAATAAAAAAGAAAAGCTGAGTAAAGTGCATTAAAATTGTCGAATAGATAAAAAGATTACCCTACAATATACAAGACAGTAAATGAATAACTCCATTATGTTTCTTATAATTACTTTTTTACATGCATATCACCATATCTGGCCTTTAATTGGGCGAGGTCAGGTGTCTGACTGGGACAATAAACACCAAGAAGTCGAAAATTCACAAAATGAAAAGTAAAAATTTAATAATTTTGTTGTTGTTGTTTTGAGTCACACATAAATTTGAAAATTAGCTTTGAAAATTAAATTTGAAAAGTTGAGGAACGTATGTAGCCATACCTATCTATAAATAAGAAGAGTGATATAAGTGATAATTCCACAAAACTGGTGTAGATAGTACAGGAAGATATTTTACAATCTGGAATTCATTTTTATGCGTACAGTAAATCCTATTTTTTAGTTTCTGAAACAATGTGACTCATATCACTATGACATTAAAGTACCTCATTTGTAATAATTTGTAATGCTACAACAGCAGTAAAATCTAGAAAAATGAAATGTCTATAATGCAACATTGTCTTAAATGAAAAAAAACTGCATGGTTCCAACAGAAATAATACCAACAGTTATATCTGCTAAGACGGAAACCTGTATAAAGAGGAATTATTTCCGCTTCCTTTCGATTTTTTTCACAGGTTTTAATGAATAAATATTTGACAAAGCTGGTTATATATTTCAATATTATTACGTATTTTACTGTTACACATTTTAAATTTTAAAATAAGTCCTCTAATAGAAACTTTCGTAAATTTCTCTTTGTAAATTTACTTTGCGGAGGAAGGAGGGGGGCGCCAAAATCCATGTTTGCCCCGGGTGAAAATATAGCTAGTTTCGGCCCTGGAAGGAGTGCACAAAGTAAAATGCTTTAGTAAAACCCTTTAAAAGAAAAAAAATTAGTATAGTATTTGCAGTGGTACAGTAAAAAATCTCCCACAGGGCGCCATGGCTAATAAAGTTGCCCCTGCCTTTATCCCCCAAATGATTTTTTCACTTCTTTTTGCCTCCTTGCCCTTAAACTTCCTCAGTCAGTCGACAAAAGAAAAGACGAATTTCGACACAAAAGGCCGGGGGAAAATATCACGAATTTCGTCAAAAAATCTCTGAAACAAATACCGAATATAATTTTCGTCAATCGGTCATAGAAAAATTCACGAAATTTGACAAAGGATCTGTAAAGAAAATGGTGAATTCCGTAAAACAATCGGCGAGAAAAAATGCGAATTTTGGTAATTCGTCGTCGAAAAAAATCGCAAATCTCCTCAAAGGACCGTGGAAAAATATCTCTAATTTTATCAAAGTTTGCGGAAACAAATGGCGGTCACGAAAAAATCATCGCAAATTCCGTCAAAGAATTCACAAAATATTACGAATTTCGTCTAACGACCAAGAGAAAAAAATTGCACATTTCGTCAAATGGTCACGGACAAAAAGACGACAGGGATGATTCTGAGTAAAAAAAAAAAATCTGAAATTCACAGCAAATTTTCTGAAAGGTTACAGCAGAGGAGGAAAAGGGGGGGGGGGAATCTCCCGGCCCCAATTATACGTTTTTTCGGCTGTCCTTCAGCGAAATTCACGTTTTTCCGCGATCCTTCGACGAAATTTGTGTTTCTTTATCGCGATCCTTTGGCGAAATTCGCGCTTTTCCGCGATCTTTAGATAAATATTGCGTTTTCTGCGATCCCTTGGTGAAATGTGTGTGTTTTTCGCGATTCCCAGACGAAGCTGGCGTTTTTTCGTGATCCCTTGTAGAAATTCGTGCTTTTTTACCGCGATTCTTTGGCGAAATTAGTTTTTTCTGCGATCCCTTGAAGAAATTGGCGACTTTTTTTGTGAACGATTATCGAAATTGATTTTTTCGGCGACCATTTGCGAAATTAGCGATATTTTTTATGCCCGAATTTTAAGATTGATGACCGATTTTTTTCAAATTTTCGGAACCGAATGCCTTAAAATCTCGGAAAATGCAGAACAGAATCATTACCCCTGAAACGACGCGAATTTGGTCAAATAATCGCGTAAAAAATCGAGAATTTAAACAAATAATCAAGAATTTCGTAAGTCGGTTTTGAAAATAAAATCACAAATTTCAATAAACTATCGCGGAAAAGAATCCGAATTTCGTCAAATGATATCTGAAACAAACAGCGAGTACCATCAATCGGTCGCGGAAAAAATATATATCGCGAATTTCGACAAGTGGTGGCGGAGAAAAAATTTCCACTGTTTATCGCAGAAAAAATCGCGAATTTTGGCAAAGTATCGCTGAAAAACAGTCGTGGATTCCGTGAAACGATCGCCGGAAACAAAATCGCGAAATCTGGCAAAGGATCACGGAAAAAAAAAAGAGTTCCGGGATACGATTGCCCCCAAAAAACTGAGAAATTTGCAATAGGTCATAGGAAAAAGTGCGAAATATCCTTCTACGATCGTAGCAAAAGATAGCGAAAAGAAATAACTATTATCATTAATCGATTGGGGAAAAAATCGCGAATGTTTGCAATTTGTCACGGAAAAAAATCGCGAATCTCCTCAAACAACTGTAAAACATACCTTGAATTTTACCAAAGGTTATGGAAACAAATGGCGATTTTCGTCATTCGGTCGCGGATAAATCATCGCAAATTTCGTGAAAAGAATGGACAAAAAATTGCGAATTTCGTCTAACGATCACAAAAAAATCGCAAATTTCGTCAAATGGTCGCGGGCATAAAACGTAAATTTGGTAAAAAAAAATGAGAATTTGACCAAATGATCGCGTAAGAAATCACGAATTTTACTCGGTCATGAAAGGAAAATCACGAATTTTGACAAACGATCTGGAAAAGAATCGGGAATTTCGCCAAAAGATCTTTGAAACAAATAGTAACTACCATCAATAGCTCTCGGAAAATATATATCGCGAATTTGGACAAGTGGTAGCGGAAAAAAAATCGATTTCGTTAATCTGACGTAGAAAAATTTGCGACATTTGGCAAAGGATCGCGGAAAAAATCGCAATCTCCTTCAACGATTGTATAAAAAGATCTCTGAAAAAAAAATAAGTATTTTCGTCAACAGATTGGAGGGGGAGGGGGCGAAGTCGAGAATTTTGGAATTCGTCGAGGAAAAAATCGCGAATCTCTTCAAACAACCGTTGAAAAAGTCTGTTTGGGAAGATGACTTTACAGGTGCTATGAAGAAGCAAGATCAAATATTTTCAGTAAAAACAGTCACTGAAATCCGGAAAAGGTCACCTTTTTTCTTGAAATAGCGCTATTTAATGGTTTTCAGCCTAAAATAGTCGCCATAGCCGCCGGATGCTGAAAATAGTCGCTTTTAGTAGCAAGTGGCTGCCCTGCAATTGTATGCTAAGAAAAATCGGAATTTTTTTGAGAAATTGTGTCGAGCAGAACCGGGACTGATTTAATTGATTTTTTCACGGGCCGGGCTTGTTTTCACTGTTTTTTGTACGAGCCGTAAATTGTGAAAATATAAACGGGCCGGGCTCGGCCTGGGCCTTGGAATTGCGGTCCGTGCAGACCTCTAGTTTGCCCCCCCCCCCCCTTAGCCGTGCAAAGAGCGGGCTAAAGAAGTGATCTCCCCGGGCGCGAAATTTAGGCTGCAAACCACGGTTTTGCTAATTTATTCATTTTTCGGGGAATTTCTTTTTCTCTCTTGATCATTTTTTCCCCTTTCGCTAAACATCATGAACTGTCTAACAAATAAGTGCAATTTTTTTTATGTTATTTAGTTGTTCTAAATTCCTAAATTAAAATTAAACCTTTTAAATAAGTTCCTAAAGAAACGCGAAATATTTATTCGACAGAATTTATGTTTCTGCACTTTATCAATTTTATTACACCAATCACAAAAATAAAGAATTTTTTTTATTGGAGGGGGGGGGGGGCGCAAAATTGAAAATTCGCTCGGGGCGCCGTTTTTACTTCGCACGACCTTGGTGCCCCCCCAAAATTTCTGGTCACGCTACGCCTATGCGAACAGACACACACACACGCACACAGTGTGAAACTTTCTTTTATTAATACAGATTTCATTATTTAAATAACTTTACAAACATCCTTATTTTATTAAAATTTCCATATTCATGCATTTTTCCTTTTGCACCATTTACTAAAACTCAATACGTATGGGTTAAATTGTTTAAAATGCTCACATTACTTTATTTAAGGTGGTTCTCAAATTCCCAGCTCAACAACGTAAAACTTACTGACGCATTTTTCAGACAAATTTTAAATACGGGCATAAAATTAACAGGTCTGACTATTGAAGCGATTTGAAATCGAATAACTGTTTCCATTTTTTATAAATAAATTGCTTATTAAGTAATAAGCGTTTCTTGTCATGTGACGACACGTTTTACCCCTTTTTCGTGTTCCCGCATCCGGAAACTTGGTTCGAAACACTTACTTTGACAGTATTTTCTGAAAGACCTTCTGCCTTTATCAAAAAATGGGAAACGACATTTGATTACATAGTTTCTGAATAAGAACACCTGCCAATTTTATGCGTTTCCGAACAAAAATGAATTCAGAAATGTGTCAAAAAGTAGTTCCTTTGAATTTGGGAACAGTCTTAATAAGATTTATCATATTTTACACAAAATTGGTTTATTTCATTAAAAATGAAAAATATTAGCACACATAGTTAGAACTTTTAATTCATTGTCAAGATACGGATTGATCTAGAATAGTAAGTTTTCTAAAAATTTTGGTGTTGAATTTTTTTTTTAATCGGGAAAAATATTTTTTTCGTGATAAAAATTAATCTCACAGTTACAT
This sequence comes from Maratus speciosus, assembly GCA_963932465.1. Classification (NCBI taxonomy): domain Eukaryota; kingdom Metazoa; phylum Arthropoda; class Arachnida; order Araneae; family Salticidae; genus Maratus; species Maratus speciosus. The sequence continues at coordinate 417,656,119 of OZ010798.1, forward strand.
TTTCCAACAAAATTAGACTGTTCTGCCCACTACGAGCTACGCTCGCCATCTTCATGCAGACTCCGCTAAAAATATGCTAATTTGTTCTCATTTGAAAAGATTACCTGATTGCAGAAGTTTGATTATGAAAAATTTATATAATAAAATTTATCATGTTTTGTGCAAATATTGACTTATTTTAGCCAAACTGAAAACTTTTAGCGCGCACATTTGGAACTTTTAGTTCATTGTCTTAGTTTTAACTTAGAAAAGTAAATTTTCTGAAAAGTTTGAAGAGCTACATTTATTTTTATTATTTTTTTTAATTCAGGAAAAAATAATTTTTCGTTATAAAAGTTTATCTCACAGTTACGTTTTCTAATAAAACTAGGAGGTTCTGCCCCCTTCGAGCTACGTTCCCCAACCCGACGTTCAGCAGACCCCGCAGTCTCATGCAACCATTAGCAGTAAAAACATGCTAATTTGCTGTGTTTTATAAAGATATTTGATTACGAAAGTTTGGATGATATCATCACGACCAGTAGCGATCTTCTATAATCGCCTTGCTCTTAAGTTCCCTTTGGCTAGGAAATTTTTTGGTTTCCAAGACCGCATCCACCGCTGTCGCAACAGCTGACGGTTGTTTTCGTGTTCGATTAAGTACGATCTATCAGACATTTGAAAATCAGCTTGTTTAAAATTATTAAGTGAAAAATGTCGCTGCCTCCCGGCCTTTTGTAATGGCTAGAATTTTTTATCTTTTGGACTTTGTAAGGAAATCATTTTAAATATATAAATATGACATAATTTTTCCCCATTGAATGCTTTTCTCACGCAAAATTTAATTATTTTAAAGTTTTGTTTTCTTTTTAATATCTACGTGTAAATATATTTTCGATTTTCCAATTGAAAGTGCTTAGAATTATTACTATTTTGGCTTTTTTAAATATTATGTAATTTTCTCCATAAAATGCTTTTTACTTGTAATAATTTAATTATTTTAAAGTTTCCTGTCTTTCTGAATATCCACGTGTAAATATTTTCAATTGAAAAATATCTGGAAATATTATTATGAGGAAGGGGAACGGCAATTTAAGGATAGAATATTCGATGATTATTTATTGTTGCTAAAAAATAGCAATACAGCTAAAATAAAAAAAAAAGTTTTAAAGTTTATGTGCTAGGGGGGGGGGGGGGGGAGAAGCGGCATTTTTTTTAATCAGGGGGACGAGAGTAATTTAGATGCTCTTTTAATTATTAATACAGAAACGTTACACAAGGAGAAAAACATTTTAAACTATGTATTGGAGGGGTGGGGAAGTAAAAAAGGGACTTTTTCTTGGGGGTGGGGGGATAATTTAGATGGTTATTTAAATATTGTTGTAACAAAATGACAAATAAAAGAGAAGAAATTAAAGAATTTTAATGATTTTAAGCTTCATGAGATACTTTGGGGGGGGGGGGCATTGCAAATTGCAATGGAAGTGGGTAGTATTTCGATTAGTAACAAACACCACATCTAATGTCAACTACAATCCAAAGTATTAAGTGCCTAGTTCAAAGCTGATTGTATGCGGATGGGACTCGGGCTGTTTCCAATACTTCACGTGATATTATTATGTTTCACACAAAGAAGGATAAGTATGTTGAAAATTTCATTTGAAATATTTCAATTAGTGTTATGGTGAACAAATATCTGAAATTTGGATCAGAGGTATAAACATCCTGTATTCTTCACTGAAAACGGGATTACGACACAGGTCCATATATAAAGGTTGTTAAACGTTCTATGTACTAATCAGCTCAATTAGTTTATCTCCATACATTAATTGAAAATGTTATTACCACACATACGTACATACATATACACTGAAGTTAAAAAATTAAGGGGCAGTGAATGGACTCTTTCTATTGTACACGGTTTGTTGAACATCTACTGAAAATCTTGATGAACTGTGTTTGAACTTTGAAGATGTAAAGAAATGTTTGACTCCATCTTTTTCAGGGAAGATTTAATCGCGGGGACAATTAGGAGGACAACAATAAATTTAATTATAAAATAATGGTTGCAATCACCCATGGGACAGAAAATGCTCAAATTGGTCTGTTACTGTAGCAAATGACTATGTGGGTCCTGTTTAACGTTTGTGTGTGCATTTGTGTAAGCATAGCAGGTATATTCGTGAAGGTTTTAACGTTTCTGTGAAAAACGTAAATATTTTTTGCTTATGGAACACACAGTTTTCAACCAAATTTAACACCACTTTCCAAAAACTTCATGGGCATTTGGCATTTGTGTGAAATATATATATATATTTTTTTAAACTGCGCATGCATGAAAGATTGCAAAAGTTTTTTTTTCATAATTTGGTAGTCAGCTATTTGGGGCAACTTATATAAAAAGTCCTGTCAAATATTGCAAAAATTCAAATAGTTAAGGGCGATAGAGTGAGTTGCTTTCTAAAAGTAGCTTTATTATAAGAGATTTTCCACAATTTGTCAATCCGTTCACTGTATCTTTGTGAGTTTTCACAGTATTTGACTGAACTTTTTATATAAGTTGCCCTAAATAGCTGACTATCAAATTAGGAAATAAAAATTTTGGAATCTTTCATGCATGCACAGTTAAAAATTATTTCATACAAATGCCCATATCTCATGAAATATTCAATATATTCATGATTTAATTGCAGTATACATTTTCTACTGTTCTTTTTCATAGTTTCGTTATGTACTGTTAGATTTGGTTGAAACTCTGCATGCTATAAACAAAAACATTTAAAATTTTCACAGAAACGTTAAAACAGTCACGAATATGCGTCTTATGCTTCCAAGAAATGCACACAAACATTAGACAGGACCCACATAGTCATTTCCTACGGACCGTTTTGAGAATTTTCTGCCTCATCAATGATTGCAAGCATTATTTTATTATTAAATTTATTGTTTTGCCCCTAATTGTCTCCGCGTCTAAATCTTCACTGGAAAATGTGAAGTCAAACATGTTCTTTACATCCTTGAATTTGAATGATAATTCGTCAAGATTTTCAGATATTCGACAAATTGTGTACACTCGAAAGCGTCCGGTGACTACCCCTTAATTTTTGGACATCAGTGTGATACATATGTATACACAGTGTTTCTTCTAGGCTACCCTGCCCTTTCTAAAATGCGCAAAATGTACCCAACCCTTTTTAAAAATAGTGAAATGCATCTTTAGTTATCTCAGAGATCGAGAGATCTCTTTTAAAAATCTTCCCCAAATTACAGTATTTCTAAATCTATGTGCTTGAAAGGTTGTAAAAATCATAGACCTACCATGTTTCTTTACGATTTTTCTAATTAGCTCAATTTTAATTTTAAATAAAGAAAATCTAGAACAAAAATGCAGAAATATGTAATTAAATTCATTTGTATAAATAAAAATTTGCATTAAAATAATTTTAAATGTAGCCAGTTTTGATACGCTGGTAGATTTCTATTTTCTTTTGATGTTTATACAGTATCTTTGAATTGTACGTGTAATAAATACGTTTAAATAAAATAATTAAGAGCACTCTTAAAGATAACAAAAAAAAGTTTTTGTGCAACGATATACATATTCAACTTTTTAAATTGGTATTTTAGGATAAAAAAAAATTGCGTGCGTGTGTGTGTGTGTGGGGGGGGGGGGGGATTTCCAGTAGCAGGGGGAGGGGGCCCTAATTTTTCAGCAGCCCCGGGCCCCAAAAATGCTTAATCCGGCTCTGTTGGTCGGACTTCACAGGAGCTCATAAATACAGGGCTCTGGAGCCAAGTGCAATAGCGCTTCCGAAATCCCGAAGACTAAGTTCCCCTTTCATTTCCTCCCCATCTCCAAGCTTTTGCATTCTTTTTTATCAAAGCACTTATACGTGACGTAAGGAGATCTTTCAACACAATTTTCATATCAGTATTTGGGCTTGGGCTGGCTCAAGCTCAATCTGAATTTCATTCAAAATTTTATTTATTCATGTATATATAAAAAAAAAAATCCTCCTTAAAAATTACGTATTCTATTTTATTTCAAATTATTTTAATGCCATTTTGGTTAGAATAAAGGGAAACAGTAATAGTACTTTTCTATTCAATTTGCAAATTTATGTCTGGTATTGATGGCGGTGATGTGCTGATACGGCGTCAATCAAGAGATTGAACAATGAATTTGCTTACAGTTCAATTTTCTTTTGTGACATTACGATAATTTTTAATTGGCTGGTTTATTTTATTTTTTGATTTAGATATCGAACCTGAAATGAATATTTTCTGTTTTTAGTCAAGTTTTTAGTCAAGTCTGTTTTTAGGGCATCAGCTTGAGATTTTGTTTGTTTGGAGTTTTTAGTCTTCTATTTTGTACGAGTATAAAAATCACGTTAGTGATTTTTCTGTTGATTTTGTAACATGAACGATGTACATGCTAAGGGTGTGCTCTGCAGATTTACGAAGTTTACTTTCATTTGTAAGTAGATATAATTGCCATGTTTCGTTATTCTGATAGAAAGCAATCGAGCAGTGTCACCTCTTTTTCTATAAAAGCACCGAATCTTTTCGATAACGGCGTCAAAATTTTCATTTAATCTGATTTTAAGGAACTAACCACGAAAGATTGTTATACGGAAGGAATCAATTATAGTTTAAGGTAAGCATATTCTATAGGAAATTGAAAAACGCTGTTCCATAATTTAGCATATAAATATTAATTTCTGTAAATTTCATTCATTTTTTATAAAAATGCACAGCTGCGAACTATTCTTTTTTTGTGTGTTAACACTATTTCTGAATCATAAATCCTTATCATATTTAATCGCAGAATTATTCAATTAATTAAATTTAAAATTAGACAAAGATTTCTATTCGGAAGGACTGATAACTGAAAACAGAAATAGTTGACAACTAAGCATATGTAGATAGATACATTTAAAATTTTTATTTTGCTAAAGAAAAAAATAATTTCAGGATTTCAGGATTAATCAGGATTTTATTCACTGTACCAAAGGATCAAAGTTTTTTTTTTTTTAACAATGTTCTTATAATATTGGAAAGTGTATCGTAATCTATGTGTAATGCTTCATTTTTCTTTCATTTTTGTACATCAAAAATCTTTCGAGCAGCGAAACGGTTGTTAAATTATTTGAATCCCACCACTGGTACCAGGGTCTTAACTGAAATGTAGAAATGGGGAACAAACTGAAAGGAGAATTCTCCCCAAAAACAACGAAGATCGGATAGAAAAGAGGCATGTTATTAATAATTTAGTGCACTAAAACTTCAAGGGGCCCTGTACCGGGCCCCTTGCAAGGGAGCCAGGGTCTTAACTGAAATGTTGAAATGGGATAGAAACTGAAAGGAGAATTCACCCCAAAAACGAAGAAGATCGGACAGAAAAGAGGCATGTTATTAACAATTTAGTGCACTAAAAGTTCAAGGGGCCCTGTACTAGGCCCCTTGCAAGGGTGCCAGGGTCTTAACTGAAATGTACAAATGGGGCAGAAACTGAAAGGAGAATTCACCACAAAAACGAAGAAGATCGGATGGAAAAGAGGCATGTTATAAGCAATTTAGTGCACTAAAAGTTCAAGGGGCCCTGTACTAGGCCCTTTGCAAGGATGCCAGGGTCCTAACTGAAATGTACAAATGAGACAGAAACTGAAAGGAGAATTTACCCCAAAAACGACGAAGATCGGATAGAAAAAAAGCATGTTATTAACGTTTTAGTGCATCAAAACTGAAAGGGGCCCAGGAGACCCGGCCCTTAAAAAATTAAAAATCCGAGCATCAGGTGTATCAGGACCTGTCTTGGACTAATCGCATCTGAATTTTCAGACTTCTACGCGCGGTAGTTTTCGCTAGCCATCGCACACAGACACACACAGACAGACACACGCACAGAGGGATTTATTCTTTTATTATTACGAGTTGGAACCCGTCGACATTCGACGAACTAAAATGTTAGACAGGAACTGTCAGATCGAATTTATAATAAACCTACAAAAAGAATTACAATAAAAAATTCATCTTACCGTAATTTCCCGCGTATACGCCGCAGCTCAGATTACTCGATTCCCTACCGGAATTTGTTTTAAATAAAATGTGACTCGCTTTTGCTTTGCATTTATTTAACTTCATTTTATAAATAAAATTTCCGGTATGAAAAAGACTTAACTAAGTCGCGGCGTATACGCGGGAAATTATGGTACATTGGCTGTCAACTCTTAAAACAAATAATGTTTTTAACGTAAAATTACCAAAATATTATTTCCACAAACTTCATCAACTGATTAATTATTGAAAAATGAAACGGTATTAGAATACGTAATCAAGATGAGTAATTATGATGAAGCTATCGATTGAGGCTCTTTATGTTTGTTTTTACGGGATGAAAAATCAGTAAAAAGGATTTCGCTTTGTCACATCATAAAATTTTACCCCATAAAATCTAAACTGTACGTTATTTTCACATTCTCATAATTTACATAGGCACCACTCAAATTCACAATTTGAAGTATTTTAACACGCAAGAGTGTATTTCCAAACTTAAAGTCACGTTTGTCCGATACAACTTTTCATGTGAACATTCGCACAAACTTTAAGTTCTAATCTCAGTATAAATCAAATATTTAGTTTAATAAAAAAAAAAAAAAAAAAGATCGTTTTGTTTTAAATATGACATCATTTTTACTCACTGAATCATTTTGCCTAGCGTCTCAAACTCAGGATCAGCGTAATGTAAAAATATTGACATGAAACTGGTTTATGAAGAAGAATGCGTGTTTTTTTTTTTTTTTTTTTTTTTTTTTTTTTTTTTGTCTGACGTCATTTTTTGTTCCAAAATTATAAAAAAGTTACTTTTATTTGTAATGTGAAAATGGCATCAATAAGGATATAATCAATAAAAATAATAAACCATGAGTATTTTCCCTTTACTTTCAATATAAATGAAGTACTTCAGTTGCCACGATTAGAAAATTTGTATTAAAAACTACAAAAAAATTAATATCTATAAATTGAGATACAGCTTTCAAACAAATTGCATTTAAAAGCACATTTTTTCCCCTGTACGAAGCTGTAAAAATTAAAAATGTGCGATGTTTAGAAGTTTAAAATTTTTCAGTAGCGAAAATTGCAAAACCGTAATTTCATTTAAAATTTCAAAGTGTTGCCATTCGCAAAATGACGTATGCGTTACGCACAGATATGTTTGTCCTTTATAATATAGACTAGGGAATCGTACCCCGGCTTCCCGGGTTACAGAATATAGGTGAAAACCATTTTTTTTTAATTGAAAAATAATATTTATTTTACATGCAATATATTTTTTAGATTGTCCACTAAAAATAAAAAAAAGCATTTTTCATATGAAAAAATAAACTTTTGAAATGTATCAAAAGGAATTTTTTCGTATTAGCCGTATGCTAAGATTTATTATGCCAAGATTTTGCTGCTTACGGCATCTTTTATTGTCTGATAATTTCAGAGCTTTAAGCGCGTAGTTCAATTGCATGTCTGTTAAAATTGTGTTTTATTTATATTTTTTTATTTTTTTATTCTTAGAGGAAGTTTTATTATTTTTGCAAACGGATTAATCTTTCTTAATCGAGCTCCACGCATTAGAGACAAATTTATAACTATTTCATGCTTGAAAATTATTTTTAAAACCATAGACAGTCAGTAAACTGCGATGCACTTTGCAAACAAATTCCATTTGAAAGTTTGTTTTCCTATTTGACTGTAAAAAAAGTTAAATTGTTCGATTACAAACATGTTAAATTTGCGTTTTTTTAATATTATTCTTTTATTTATTTATAAAGAAAGTATTAACTTCTTTATGGAAAATTAGTCAGAAATAAATGCTGAACAATTTTTGTTGCTTTATGTGTAAAATATTTATTTTCATTATATATATATTGAAGCCGGCACAAAATAGAGATAAATTAAAAAAAAAAATCATGCTTGAAAATTATCAAATTTCAAAACCGAAATTTGATCGTGAAGTGTTGCCATTCCAAAATGAATTTAGCGTTACGCACAGATACGTTTGTCTTTTATAATATAGATACGTATTCAGTAAAATATAATAAAGGTCTATTATTATGATGAAGTTATCATTAGAGGCACGTGTACTTGGTATTCCGGAATAAAAAAAGCAAAATTTATTCCACTTTGACACGATTACACAATTTTTTTCCCTGTGAAATCTAAACCCGACATCATTTTCACCTACTCAAAGTTTACATGCGCACCTCTCATATCCGCATGCATCCTTTTTAAAAAATTCGTATATTAGTTTGATCATTTTAAAATCATTTTAACTTAAAACTTGAAGTCACGATTGCCAGCAAAATCTTTGCATGTTAACAGTCGCACTCTTAACTCGAGATTCTAATCTCAATACCGGAGAGTAAAATTTGCCGTAATTTATATTTTTTAGACGTATTTGTGTTAAAAAGTTTAGTTTTATCTAAGAAAATCTTCGTTTTCTTTTTAAGTATAGTGTCTGAACCTTAGTACTCATACAGAAGGGGAAAAAAATATGGCAACTTTATGAGGTAAATGCGTGTTTTCAAAAGCAGTACGTAATTCTTCGTTCAAAATATTATGTCCCTAATGGGATTTTGCGCCACTGAACCCTATACAACAATTTTTATCAACCATTTTTAATTTTTATCAGATAATCGTATGAATAAAGATAAATTAACCTCATTATTTCTCTCTTCTCTGCAATAATGAAAGCTATCTCATTACCATCATTTTGAAGAAAATTTATAGAATACATTTAAAATTAAAATATAATAATGGGATATTAAAAAAAATAATAAACTGTCAAGTGCGATTATTACTCGCGTACAGAGGGTTCCGTAGAATAAATATATGAATTTGAAATTGTATTATAAAAAAAAAAGGTTGCTAAAAGAATACTAAGACTTTGTAAAAAACTATACAACATAGGGTTGGATATAACTGTAATATATTAGAAAAGTGTAAATGGGTATACCATGAAAGTTCAAAAGAGGTATGGAACCTAAATAATATCAAATATAGATATTCGTATAACTCTTTTTTTAATATTATCCTAATCTGTTTATGATGAACTTAATTAGGTACTGACAATAAAAGCAGGGCATAGTTAAACTTCATTTGGCATTTCATGAAACTACATTCAGCGTACTAATAACCTTTATTTCTACAGTGTAGCTAAAACAAAACCTTTGTTCAAAGTTTAAATTTGCATTGTGCTAAGCGCGCTTCGAATTGAGGTCTCAAAGTTGCAACGCCGCTTTGGTCAGTGCCTCGTTTCTCCAGACAGGTGTTTAATTAACTTCTAAAGTCACTCGAGGCGTATTGAGAGATACAATCAATACAAACTATCACGAATCCACAGTATTTATGCGATTCATATTAATTAAATCTTTCGAGGGCGAAGCGCTTAAAAACGGACACATAATTTTAATTCCAAAACAGACAAACGACACCAAGAATATTTAATTAAAATTTTATCATGTTGTGATATCATACCTTCTCCACAAATTTTCGACGGGGGAAGCAACATACATTTCCGTGGAGGACAATAGTCTTTTGTGTAAAGGCATGCAGGGGAAATAGCAGGCATACCTCTGCCCTTGGGATCTGCTCAACAGAGTATTTCCACTTTTCCAAGAAATAGGGAGGACTGGACAATGTGTGGCAACTCGTCCCCAAAGTGAAAGAAAGAAAAGGCTCAGGCAGGAGCTGGCGAGCAGGCTGAACAGTAGACTGGGGACACTGATGAAGTCAGGTCGTTTTTTACCAACGGAAGAGATGCGAGTAAAAATCGTTTACTCAGGTTGGCTATGAGAAGTATAGAACTGTTAATAAAAAATGAGAGTGTCTACCTATGAATGGTAAAGTTTGTTATTACATTTTTCAAATCTATTTTAGTTGTTCTAATAAAGGACTTTGGTAAGAAATATGTATTATTTTTCAATGATCATCTCACAAGAGTTTAGTGAACCAAAAAGCTCTGGCCCACTACATCACAGCTATAATATTATAAATGGTGGTAGCGGTGGGATTAATTAGGTCTAGCATAAATTAGACTGCACCCACGTGAACTTGATGTACAGAAGGAAACTGTGTTAGAAACAAGGACAGTCGGTGATGAAATCTTGTGTTTGACGAGAAAGATTTTCAAGTGTATCCGGTGAGGAACTGTGAAATCTGGAGTGTCGAATATGTTAGCTGGTATGTAACAAGGACTAAGGATCCGACGATATAGAAAATTTCTTCAGTAAACGTCCAGTGCAGTGGATAGAAGACTATTCATCGATCGCCCTTAGGAATCCATGGAGACAGCTTGTGTGTAAATTTCCCGGCGGAAATCAAGTTAGATCCGGAGATACGACAGTACCTGAAAAAAAAAGTGCAGGAAAGCCTTGAAGCAGTGTAGAGAAATGTCTACATTTGAAGGTAAGCCCTTTTATGAAATTTTCCAGAGAGGTCTGTTAGGATTTAATATTGTATATGTCTGTTCTTGGTAATTTGTATATGTTTAATAGATAAAAAGTCTAGGGTAGCTATTAATTTGGGATAGAAATTTTTAGTTAGAAATTTTATATTAAACGGGTTTCTTAAGGTCTGTACGGTAATTCATTTCGTTTTGAAAATTTAATATTTATGTATTTCATAATTTACTTGGGGATAGTAAATTACGGTTGATTAATAAAAGAATATTAATCATTAAAATTAATCATAGTTGTGGATGTAACTTTTAGTTATAAAGTTGGGGCATATACAGCTTTTGTTTATTACAGCAATAAAGTTATTTGAAATTTTATGGGTATGCTGTAGGAAAAAGCGGGATTAATTGTTTATATATAAATTGTATTTATATAGTACTGTGAGTATCAAAATAATTTTGAGGATTTACTCAGTTTTAAAGGATATAACAAGTGCATGAAAATTTTCGGTAGGAAAATTGTATTATTGTTTTATGCATTGAAATATATCTAAAGAATAAAATCCTATTCCTTATTGTGTTTTTTTTTTTATTTTTTTTGGTTTTTGGTGTTTTACAAATTGTATACATTTGTGTATTTTTGTGATTAGTGTATTTCGGGGGAAAATCATGGAAGAATTTCTAGGAAAATATGCTAAAAATATCTTGCTTTTGCTGGCAGAGGAATTTGAGATCAACGTGTCGGCAACTGATAAGAAAAAACTATAATGCAGGCTATTTTAGCAGCATCGGATTATAATGAGAGTTTTGCTAAATCGAATTTGGAATGTATTCTTAAAGAGGATGCAGAACGTAAAGAAAAATTAGTTTTGGAACGGGAAGACGAAGAGCGTGAAAAAACAAGACAGTTTGAGTTAGAAAAATTAAGAATTCAAAATTCTTCGGAAACTGTTAGTCTTTCGTCTAGTGATATGAATGTAGGTTCGCATAGGTATCCAAAAATTAATTTGAAAGAATTAGTTCCACTTTTTGATTCTAAATTAATTGATATCACTCTTTTCTTTATGATCTTTGAAAAACAGGCGGAAAAAGCTAAAATTTCGCAAGAGGATATGGTTAGCCAATTAATTCCCTTTTTGCCATCAGATATCGCGGAAATTATAGTGAAACAACCAACAGAATTAGGAGATGATTTTCAACATGTAAAAAAAGTTTTATTAAATCGTTTTAGATTGGGAACAGGTGCTTTAAAACAGAAGTTTGAAAATCATCAAAGGAAACCTGGAGCGATATGGGTAGACTTGGTATATGAATTAAGGGGTTATTTGGATAATTGTTTGGAATCATTAGAAATAAAGGATTTTGAGTCTTTAAAAGAACTCATGCTCACTGAGCAAGTAAAAAAACGCGTTCCTTTTGAAGTAAAAGAAAAATTTATGGATGAATGGGATGAAATGAAAGAGGCTTCGAAGCTCGCTGATAAATGTGACAAATATGAGAGTATTAGAAGTAGTTTCAGGAAATCAGAAAAAAAATTTTGGGAAAAAAAGCCTTATTCAGAGATGCAAAGAAGAAATTTAAATCCGAAAATTAAGGGTGAAGTAAAAGCTAAATCGGAGTTAGAGAATAAAACGGAAAATTTTAAAAATGATAAATTTAAACAAGACCAGGCTTTTGAGAGGAAAAGGCAGATTAGGTGTTTTCTTTTTGTAATCAACCAGGGCACACAAAACCAGATTGTGCGGAATGGTTAAAAAAGAAAAATCAGTTCAATATAGTTAATCATTTAGGTAATGATATTGATTTAGGGGATTGTTTTACACCTTATCTAAAAAAAGCTCTAATAAATAGGGTTGAAAGACACTATTTGAGAGATACGGGAGCAGGGATTGATCTATGCCATAGAAATTGGGTTAAAACGGAGGATTTTACTGGAGATATAACTTGGGTACGTCAACCTCTTGATAATGAATGTAAATGTTTACCATTAGCATGGGTGACTATAAAAGGGGATTTTGGTTGCATCACCACTAAGGCAGCGATTAAACCATCGGATTTGGAGCAAGGTTACTATCTCTTAGGTAATAAAACTGCGGAGCTTATTGAGCAAAATAAAGGAAATGGTGTTCCTATAAATATGGTAGTTACCCGTAGTAGGACGGATTCTTTAAAAAAAAGAATGGAGCAACGGGATGCTGATAATGAAATGTCGTTTATCGAGCATGCAAGTTAGAAGAGCAACCAGGTAGGGTAGATAAAATTGGGGATTGCTCACAGAACAAAGAAACGCAGGTAGTTCAAATGGATGAGAATCAAATCGAAGATTTTATGTTATTACCGAAATGGGAGGTGAAAGATAATGTGGGATTGAATAAAATTACAGCGAAAGATTTCAGCTTAGCTCAGAAACAGTGCTTATCTTTAAAAACATTATGGGAAAAGGCGAATAATGTAGAAGAAAAAGAATTTAAAATAATGGGAAATAAACTAGTAAGAGTTTCACATTCAAATAGTGGGGATGAGAAATTACAATTATGTTTGCCATTAGAATTTAGAGAGAAAATAATGAAAATGTGTCATGAGGAAGTTGCGGGACATTTAGGGGCGACTAAAACAAAAGATAGGGTAATTAAATGCTATTTTTGGCCAAATTGTTACAAGGAAATTGAGGCATTTGTAAGAACTTGCGATCTGTGACAAAAGGTTGGTAAAAATAGAGATAAAAAGAAAACTCCCTTGAAGCTCGTGCCAATAATTTCAGAAGTTTTCTCCAGGATAAATATTGATGGTGTAGGCCCTTTGAGTTTAAGCGAGAAAAATAATAGATACTTGTTCAATTTGTGTCGCGTCAAAATATCCAGATGCGATTTCAGTAGAAGATTTAACTTCTCCGTCAGTGATTGAGGGGCTAATACAAATATTTTCTAGGACTGTTTATCCAAAAGAGGTACAATGTGATTTGGGTAGGTCATTTACAAGTGAGTCAGGAAAAACGAAAACAATGGTATGATAAGAATGCGGTGTATAGAAAATTTAATGTTGGAGATAAAGTGTTAGTTCAGGCTACTTCGAAACCAAATAAAATGGCGGTTAATTGGATAGGACCGGGAACTATTAGTAGTGTAATATCTCAAACTAATTATACTATCGATATTCCGGAAAAGAGAAATAAGTCTACTATTTATCATGTTAATTTAATTAAACCATATTATAGTAGACCTGAATTTGTAAATTTGTTGATTGATGAGGAGTGTGAGGAAATTGAGGATCAAAGGGAAATTCCTTATCCCATTGCGGATCCCACTCAATTAGACTTTTGGGAATTAGTAAAAGAATGTAATTTGGAAAAACGCGTTTCTACAGAGCAAATGGGAGATTTCAGGACAATGATTGAGCGTCATATGAAAGTTTTTTCTACGGACCCTGGGAGTACCCCGTTAGTTAAAATGGACATTGTTTTAACGGATGATGTGCCGGTAAGGTCAAAACCATATCGTATGTCGCCGAGGCAATTAGAGATTATGCGTGAAGAGATTCGGAGGCTTTTAGATTTGGGTGTGATTGAAGTCGGGCAATCAGATTATGCTTCGCCTGTGATTTTGGTTGAGAGTGCGGGTAAAGATGCTCGCCCTTGTGTGGATTATAGGAAATTAAATGCAAAGACCAGAACGGAATTTTTCCCTTTGCCAAACATTGAAGAGGTCGTTGAGAAAGTGAGTGCAGCGCCTTTTATTACTATTATGGATCTGACGAAAGGTTATTTTCAGATTCCTCTCACGGAAGAAGCTCAGAGATATGCGGCTTTTGTAACACCATTTGGGACTTTTTTACCTAAAGTCATGATGTTTGGACTTTTAAATTCAGCATATTATTTTTGTAAATTGATTGCCATAGTTTTATATGGGTTAGAGTCATTTGCGGTTCCATATATCGATGATATAGCTATATTTTCTTTGACCTGGGAACAGCATTTAAAAGATGTGGAGGCGGTTAAAAGAAGCAAATCTAACGGTGAAACCATCCAAATGCCAATTTGCGCAAGATCACGCGAAATTTCTGGGACACGAAGTTGGGTCAGGAAAAAGGTCTCCTAGTGAAGCTAAATTGCAGGCTATTAAAGATTTTCCAATTCCGACGACGAAAACACAGCTAATAGCATATATCTGGGAATGGTAGGATATTACGCGAGGTACATAAAGAATTATGCTACCATAGCAGTACCGTTAACAGATGCTTTAAAAGGGAAAAGAAAAAAAGAAAAAATCACATGGGACGAGAAGTGTAATAATGCATTTGAAGAATTAAAGTTAAAATTAATGAAAAGTCCTGTGTTATATGCGCCTGATTTAAAGCAGAAATTCATTGTGCAAACAGATGCGAGTTTGTATGGGGCAGGAATTGTTTTATCTCAAATTATTGCAGGTGAAGAGCATCCAATTTTGTATCTTAGCAAAAAATTTTCTCGTGCGGAGCAAAATTATAGCACGATAGAAAGAGAATTAGGGGCTATAGTATATGGATTAAGTTAAATTATTATTTGGATGGGCAAAAATTTGAAATACAAACGGATCATAATCCATTAGTGTACTTAAAGAAAATGGTTGGTACAAACTCTCGTTTTACACGTTGGGCTCTATTTTTGCAGCCATTAAATTTTGAAATTACACATAAGCCAGGAAAATTACTTGGAAATGCAGATGGTCTAAGTAGGAAGATTTAGAATCAGAGTTGGATTTTCTGTTTGGAATTTAGTGTTCAAAATTTTAATACTTGTAATTAGGGCGTTTTATTAAGATATTGTGCTGTATGTAAAAATTTAGTTACCTAGAGTGTGTTATAGTTTTTTTTTTTTTTGAGTTAGTATTATATTCAAATATTTTAAATTTAAATTAATTGTTCTAGGGTCAAAAATGTAAATTCTTTTTATTCTTTTGATTAACTATGTTTAAGGAAAATTCTGAAAATTTCATATTTTTGGTATGTCCTTTGAAACTGAGAGTGGGTATTCTTGAATTTAAGTAGAACTTTCATAATTGGGTCAAAAGTCTAAATGATATTTTATTGCTGATTTAATGGTGTGCTTGACCTCTTGATATGAAATATATTAAAAGGGCTTATTACGTGAATTCATGCCAAATATTTCCTGTGGAAATCTCTTTTGGGGGGAGGTGTTGTGATATCGTACCTTCTCCACAAATTTTAGACGGGGCAAGCAACAGGCATTTCCGTGGAGGACAATAGTCTTTTGTGTAAAGGCATGCAGGGGAAATAGCAGGCATACCTCTGCCCTTGGGATCTGCTCAACAGAGTATTTCCACTTTTCCAAGAAATAGGGAGGACTGGACAATGTGTGGCAACTCGTCCCCAAAGTGAAAGAAAGAAAAGGCTCAGGCAGGAGCTGGCGAGCAGGCTGAACAGTAGACTGGGGACACTGATGAAGTCAGGTCGTTTTTTACCAACGGAAGAGATGCGAGTAAAAATCGTTTACTCAGGTTGGCTATGAGAAGTATAGAACTGTTAATAAAAAGTGAGAGTGTCTACCTATGAATGGTAAAGTTTGTTATTACATTTTTCAAATCTATTTTAGTTGTTCTAATAAAGGACTTTGGTAAGAAATATGTATTATTTTTCAACGATCATCTCACAAGAGCTTAGTGAACCAAAAAGCTCTGGCCCACTACATCACATTGTACGTGAAAATAAGCAAGTTCGCATTTTCTGATACATTCGTTTATAAATTCTGGTGTCAGTTCATTATTTCATAAGTTTATAAATAGAATTACTCCGTGCCGGAAAGGATTAAGTGGTCGCAGGACTCTTAAAGCTTCAAAATTTAAGAAATTTTAATTTTTTTAGATGTTAAACTCTTATCTTTTCTGAATATTTTGATATAATTGTTTCCTTGAAATTCCCATTAGAACATAAGTTTTGGCTTTTAGAGACCCGCTGAATAGCTGAAGCGGCGTTTCCGAAACTTTAAAGTCATTATTTTCCAAATGGCGTTTTTTAGGCATAACGCGCGAATACCTCAAAAACTTCTGAATATTTTTTCATGAAATTTTCAAAACATATATTTCATGTTAGTCTGTATAAACTGAACCTAAAATTACCTTTTTGTTGTTCAAAAAAATATTTTTTTAAGTGATTTTACTCTTGAAATTTTCAAAATTTTGTATTAGCTAAATGCAACATTGCATTAATAATATAAAAATGCTTTAAATTCAAATTTATTTAAGTTCAGGGAAATTATTACAATCTGAAGTATAAGTAAGCACCAAAATTTTCATTCTAGTTGCAATATTTATTTTGTAATCCTGCGCGTAAACTGTTATGCCAATTTTTTGTTCGACAAATGTCTAACAGTTTCGAGCCTCCTATAAATACTAATTCTGTATATCTTGCAATTTTTTAAATACATGAAACGAAAGAACATACTTATATCTTTCATCCCAATTAAAATTGTGTTTTAAAATCATATACATTTTAAGACATTAAATGTTGAATATGGTCTTTTTTTCATTTTTTCCACTTTTTAGAGTCCCGAGACCCCTTAAATTAGTATGTTTTTAACAATTTGACGTTTATTGCTTTTATACTGTTACTGAACATTACATTACACATATATATCATTAAAAGTTGTTAACTAGGCATAGAGTACGCCGCCCCTGTCCTTGTGTATGTCCACCAAACTGACCGTACCTTTAAGGGTTAATATCTCGGCTAATTACCGATGATTTTTTTCGAAAATTATTATCAACAATGCTTTTACTCTTCTGCAACGATAGGTATATTCAGCGATGCTCAACAATTTTTCTGAATGCCCGTAAATCGAAATTTGTGTATAACAGAAAAATGCTAATTACTCAAAAACTATGTGACCTAGGGTAATCGCTATAATTTTCCGGCAAGGTTTATATTAATGTCTACTACCTTCAATTTTTTCGTAATTTTAGTTTCAGTACATTCGGAATTAGATGGGGGGAACATATTTCTGCGCTACATTTTCAACAATATCTTTGAAAATATAATACCTAAAATTAAAAGGAATGTATTTTTGAGTTCTGCGTTACAAAAGCTTTCACAGGATACCCCACATGATATACAAAGAAAAGATTTTTTTTTCAAGTAGCATAATTAGCCCCTCTACTTTTTTACTAAATATATTTATGAATGTTTATTAATCTGAAAACATGTGGGTCAATGGTCTTTATTACTTCCCCGAATTTGAACTTTCCACGTTCCATAGTTTACGAGTAAAATGGCGGTGACAGACAGACACAGGAGTGATCTTATAATGGTTCCGTTTTTACTTTTTAAGTACGGAACCCTAAAAAAACAGCTAGTGAGGGCAGTGGGCACATCTACAGCTGAACAGCTTTCAGTTAAAAAAATTTTTAGTAAATTTGGTTCAACAGAAAGGTCAGGGCAGATGACTACACATTTTTTTTTATGTAAAATGACGTCATTTGCATCTGCTAAAGTATTCGACTTTTACGATGCAGTCTTAAACAATATATATAAAACAGTATGCGCATTACGTCACTATTGCGGAATAATACAAGTAGTAGATAAAGGACAGTTCTACGGCCACAGGCGGAATCCGGAATGAGCAATTGAGAGCAATGCTCATTCAGGTCCGCCTTCCTTCTAATCGCGACAATCTAGTAGATAAAGGACAGTTCTACGACCACAGGTGGAATCCGGAATGAGCAATTGAGAGCAATGCTCATTCAGGTCCGCCTTCCTTCTAATCGCGACAATCATTGTGTCATGTTGTTGTTCAGTTTAACACTTTGCTAGAAAGATGTACGCATATATCAAGAATTAAGGTGTCAAAGCGGTTTCGTTTAGAAACACTTGTTTATTTTTATCTCATTTTATTGTTTTCTCCGATATTTTGTTAGAAAGATGCGTGTATACAAGTTTGTTTTTGAATAAGTATATATATATATATATATATATCACTTTATTGAATACAATTGTTAACAGATATACACGTGTTAGTAAGTATAGGTATCAGTAGGCTATGTACACATGTTAGTAAGTATAGGTATCAGCAGACTATATACACGTGTATCTATATACATATAGATAAAATGTATATAAGTGTTTATAAATTTATAGATATAAATGTTTCAATATCGCTAAACATATATGTCTAAATCTATCCAAATGAATATATATATACATATATATATATATATA
This sequence comes from Maratus speciosus, assembly GCA_963932465.1. Classification (NCBI taxonomy): domain Eukaryota; kingdom Metazoa; phylum Arthropoda; class Arachnida; order Araneae; family Salticidae; genus Maratus; species Maratus speciosus. The sequence continues at coordinate 417,674,753 of OZ010798.1, forward strand.
TATATAGTATATAAGTATATGTTTCTAAATATAAGTATCTAAGTATTAATATGTTTATATGCATGTATAAGTTTATATATGCGTGTTTATATAAAAATTATTGGTTTAAAAAATTACAAAATCTAATTAAAAAAAAGTTTTACAAAAAAAATATATATCTATATACATATATAAATTAAAAAAATAGTTTCAGCAAAACTAGAAAAGTAAAAAAAAAAAAAAAGTTTTAACAAATTTAAAAAGTTTAAAAAATATATAAATTAAAAAAAAGTAGAAGAAAAAAAAGTTTTACAAAAGAAAATGTTTTAAGAAAATTAAAAAAAGAAAAAAGTTTCAACAAAATTTTATAAGTAAAAGAAAAAAAAAATTATAAAAAAAAAATTATAAAAAATAAAAGTTATAAAAAAAAATATATATATATATAAAAAATTATAAAAAATACAAGTTATAAAAAAAAAAATGTTTTACAAAAAATACAAGTTATAAGAAAAGTTTAACAAAATTAAAAAAAGTAGAAAAAAAAAGTTTTACAAAACAAAAGTTTTAAAAAAGTATATTTAAAAAATTATTTGTAAATGAGCATAGATATTTATGCATATATTATATGTAAGTGTGTAGGTACGGAATAAAATAAATACACATATTTAACATTATATTAGAAAGGTTTATGTATATGTTTTAAATAAGTACTCATATAAAAAAAGAAACAATTTTTTTTATTAAAAACAAAACAATTTACAGGAAAAGTATATTTACAAGAAAAGATTTATTTACATAACAATATTATCTTGATAAATTCTTCTTTATATTAGTGTAAATTAGTATTATTGCAATCTTGAATAATTTTACAGTGGCCATACGCAAAGCTGGTGATCCCATCTTTAAACAAATAACGTTTATCATCAAACGGTGACAAACTGATTTTGTTCTGACTTAATGTAAATAATTTATGAGCATCTTGCCCAATTCTCATTTGTACTTCAAAAGAAGTCGATTGGTTTTTGAGACAGTTCACATAGTCTTCATGCTTTAGACGGTTCTCGACGAAGTGTTTAGACACACCCTTCGCTCGTTTCTTCTCTTCTATGGAAGATTTCAGAGAGTAAATTTTTGATTTCAATCCGACAAACTCAAGGGCTAGATTGCCTTTTAGTTCATCTTTAAATTTGCCGATCACCTTCTTATTGATATCTGAGTAGAGCGAATGATGCTTTGGATAGTCTGAGAAATCGAATAAGCTTGCATGATGTTCCATATCATCAAGAATATTTTTTGTTTTAATATGATAGCACAGTGAGTCTGTGTCGGTGAAAAGTAATTTTGTCTAAGTAATTATATTCAATTGAGTAAATATTTCAAATTATGTTTCAGTAATTGCAAAACATTTAATACTATTTCAACATGATATTTACTAAATATTCAACTAATATTGTACTAAAAAGGACAAAAAATTTATAATATTTCAAATTTTCTCTAAGAAATTGTATTTAATTAAGTAAATATTTACTAAGTATTCATGTAATATTGTATTAAAAAGAAAAAATAAATATCATATTTCAAATTTTGTCTAAGTTATTGTGTTCAATTAAGTAAATAGTTACTAAGTATCAGACTAATATTATACAAAAAAGAAAAAAATAAATTTAATATTTCAAATTTTGTCTAAGAAATTGTATTCAATTAAGTAAATATTTACTAAGTATTCATATAATATTATACTAAAAAGAAAAAATATATAATATTTCAAATTTTGTCTATGTAATGGTGTTCAATTAAATAATATTTATTAAGTATTCATATAGCATCTTACTAAAAATTGTATTCAATTAAATAAATAGTTACTAAGTATTCATATAATATTATACTAAAAAGAAAAAAAAATACAGTATTTCAAATTTTGTCTGAGAAATTGTATTCAATTAAGTAAATAGTTACTAAGTATTCCGGTAATATTATGCTAAAAAGAAAAAATAAATATCATATTTCAAATTTTGTGTAAGTAATTATGTTCAATTAAATAATATTTACTAAATATTCAACTAATATTACACTAAAAAGAAAAAATAAATATAATATTTCAAAATTTTGTTTAAGTAATTGTATTCAATTAATTAAATAATTAGTAAGTATTCAGCTAATATTATACTAAAAAGAAAAAAATATATAATATTTCAAATTTTGTTTAAGTAATTATGTTCAATTAAATAATATTTACTAAGTATTCATATAACATTTTACTAAAAATTATATTCAATTAAGTAAATAATTACTAAGTATTTAACTAATATTTTTAAATTATACTAAAAAGAAAAAATAAATACAATATTTCAAATTTTGTCTAAGAAATTACATTCAATTAAGTAATATTTACTAAGTATTCATATAATATTATACTAAAAAGAAGAAAATATATAATATTTCAAATTTTGTCTAAGTAATTGTGTTCAATTAAATAATATTTACTAAGTATTCATGTAACATTTTACTAAAAATTGTATTCAATTAAGTATATAATTACAAAGTATTCATATAATACTATACTAAAAAAGAAAAAAAAAATATAATATTTCAAATTTTATCTAAGTAATGGTGTTCAATTAAATAATATTTACTTATCATTCACCCTGTATATAAAAACTGTTAGCTTGTGTTACCACATAATTCTTCAAAAAAAGATAAAACCACCATTCAAAATGAATTGTTTAAAATAATAAAATAAAATATATTGCTATCTCTTTTAACCTATGTGTTTATTTTTTCAAAATGATACAGTATGGTACCCCCCTATTACAACTTTTAATGGAATGTTATAATTCGTATGTGTATAACTAAAGAAATAAACAATCATATAATAATTAAAAATAAATATCATGTCTATAAAATATCAAACTAAAAATCTTAATACAATGATTCATACTTTTCAAAAATTAATAACAGTTAATACTATTCTTCAAAAAGAATAAAACCATTGGCATTATATATATCATCCCATCACTTGTATAAACAACTGTTATTCGCTTATTAATAATGAATATTATCATATGTTACCATACAATTCTTCAAAAAAGGATAAAATCATTAACGTAATATATATCATTCACCCTGTATATAAAAACTATTACCTTGTGTTACCATACTATTCTTCAAAAAAAGGATAAAACCATTCACATAATATATATCATTCACCCTGTATATAAAAACTGTTACCACACAATTCTTCAAAAATGATAAAACCACCATCCAAAATGAATTGTTTAAAACGAAACGTATTCCTATCCTCTTTAATCTGTGTGTTTATTTTTTCAAAGTGTTCGAGTATGGTACTCCTATTACAGCTTTTAAAGGAATGTTATAATTTGTATATGTATAACTAAAGAAATAAACAATCCCAAAACAATTAAAAATGTATAACATATCTATAAAATATCCTACTAAAAACCTTAATACTATGATGCATACCTTTCAAGAATTAAAAAAGTTAATACTATTCTTCGAAAAAGAATAAAACCGTTAACATAATACATATCATATCAATCAATTAATCAATCAGTCATATAAATCAAACAATCAATCATATCATTACTGATATGTATGTTTATTTTGCTATACCTTTTAGAACTTTTAATAGAGTGTTAGAGTATAATTTGCATATGTATAACTTAAGAAAACAACAATTCTTAAACAATAAAAAATATAACATAAGTTTAAAACATTAAACTAATAATCTTAATATTATAATTTATACTTTTTAAAATTAAAAACTTTATAAAATTTAAAAATTAAAACTTTGAAAGAAAAAAACTTTTATAAAATTTAAAAATTAAAACTTTGAAAAAAAAAATCTTTATAAAATTTAAAAAATTAAAACTTTGGAAAAAAAATACTCTTATAAAATTTAGAAATTAAAACTTAGAAAAAAAAATTTATAAAATTTAAAATTAAAACTTTATAAAATTAAAAAAATTAAAACTTTGAAAAAAAAAGCTTTATAAAATTTAAAATTAAAACTTTGAAAAATTATACAGTTTACAAAATTAAAAAAATTAAAACTTTGAAAAAGTTTAAAAAATTAAGTTATCAAAATTAAAATAATATTTAAAAATTTCATAAATTAAGTTTGCAAAGGTGTTATGTTGATATTAATAGTATTTGAAGATAAACTACTTTTCAACGAGGATTCTTCAGAAAATCCATTATCTTCTAATGATCTAACATTGCTATGGGTCTTCAAATGTCTTTGTAAGTTAGATCTCCGGCAAACTTCACAAGTGTACAGCTTCTCACCAGAATGTATCTTCATACGCTGATTCAAGTTGGATGTGCACATAAAATATTTGCCACAAGTCAAACAGGTTAAAAATTTCTTCATAGATGTAGAACTTTCCAAAGGCATAATCTCATCAATAGGTATGATAACATCCATAGTAGAATAAAAAGAAATAAAAAACACTTCAAAGAAATCAACAATTAAAAAACAAAAAAGCAATCTTTTCAAACAAACCGAATCAGAAAAAAGCAAGAGCAATTAAAGACACGTCTTATCACTACCAAAATTAATCATCAAATGATGGAAGTCTGATTTTCCGCCTCCTATTTATATCCCGAACCTCCCCCGCTCCACCGATCTGAATCTGGCGGCGAAATATTCTACTTAGCGAGAAAATAAAAGATCAAAATCGCCAAATCACGACGAAATAATTCATTTGGCGAGCAAACGAAGAATAAAATCACCAAATTACAAAAATATTTTTTCCCTATTAATAACACTCTAAGAGATCATTAAACCCGAAGACTTATAATTTATTCTTGATGTAATTAAATTTCCCTTTCAAATGCTTATATACAATTAACATTATTATATACTTATATACAATTGATATTATTAAAAGGTCTTTACCAAAGTCTAATACTAGTGACTTTTATAGTTGATTTTAGAAATTAACGATTAAAAATGTTTTATCCAAACAGAAATAGTTATACTTTAAAACTGTTTCTCAATATATTTTTCAAAACTCTCATGCATAGAGTCATGATTTCCTTGCATATCAATAACAAATGTTTTATACATTGAATTATATATTTCCAATTCAAGTGAAAATTCCTAAAAACTGTATACATACAAGTATATTAAATAAAAAGATATGAAAATACAACTGATTAATAATATAAAATCCAACTAGCAATTCAAAGTTTAAAAATAGATATGGTTATTTTATTATGTTAGTAAATTTTGTGTGTTTTTTTATCCAAATAAATCAATATACAGTTTCACAAAAATATTACTGTTCGACATACAATACCAATTTCGAATATATATATAAATACTCTAAACTGAATAACTTTAAATTCAGAAAAATATAATTACAACAATTTTTTAAGTTTAACGATAAACAATAATTTTAAATTATATACTTAAACTACTAAGACATGAAAATTAATTAAATGGAACTACATAACTCAGATAATTTAAATTTTTTATGGAATTTTATAACAAAATAAATTTTACTTTAAAAATATTAACGAAACTTTCTAAAAATTTTATACGTATATACATGTAAGTATACTAAACAGAAAAAAAAAATTAAATAATATAAAATTCAACTAAGAGATCATCTGCATTTTAAAAAATACATATAATAATTTCAATACATCAACTGCATTTAAAAAAATACATATAATAATTTCAATACATCAATAAATTCTGTGTGTTATATTACGATCCTACATTAAATTTAATAATAAATTATAATTTTTAATTATATACACGGTCTACTAAACTATGAAAATTAATTAAAATGAGCTAACTGATTAAATTTTTTGATACGTTTTTAAATATAACTCGAATTCTACTTAAAAAATATTGCAAACAGATATCATATTATTGAATTTCGAATTGTAAAACCAATCACATTCATTTTTTTTCAAGCATAATTAATATTTAATTGCTCGCGTAAGACAGAATACTATTTTCTCTTAAGACAGATATATATTCTTAATACCAGTGCAGACAACTGTCAAAGTGTTTAACCATATAGTCTAATTACATGACTGTTAAATTTATTTTATTTATTGTTGAAGTGTTAATTTTGGTATTAAACAGAAACAAATATCAAGTTGTTTACCCTGTTCTAAGTATACATAGAAGCTAATTTTACTAAATCGGACAACATATAATATACATTTTTTAAAATTCTATATCTACTAATCACACTAAAACGATCTACCTAATTATTATTAAATACTATTATTAAATTCCTTTCTCCACAGAATGAATAAAACAGCTTTCAAATTTATGAAACCTCTAAAAATATTGCATCACCCCTAAAAAATCCTAATTTAGATTAAATTAATGAATCAATAATCTCGAATAACATCAAAACTCATTTTGAAAAACAAAACGACATATTATTTACTTGTTGCAATCTCTAAAAGTATCACATCACCCTGAAAAATAAACCACAAATTGTTCTATCGCAACCTTTTTAAGGTATTGCATCATCCTTTAAAAATCATATTTAAGATTAAATTAGTGAATCCTAATCCTTAAATAAAATCAAAACTCAGTTTGAAAAGAAAACAATCTTTTATTTTCGCTAAATTCTTACAAATATTTCATAATCAAATCATTCTAACACTCATTTTCAAGCTTTTACGTCTATTATTCAAATTAAAAATTATACCTAATTAACATTTTTATTTTGTATTCTAAATTAATTCCGATCAACATCCTTGAAATTCATTCAAAAATCAAAGTTATCCAAGTCCGATTACAATCGATACAAATTGCCTGCCTCAGAAATATTAAAACCACTATTCTCAAAAATCCGCTCGCTAAGGGGCAGCACTGAGCAAAAAAAGTTTAAAAAAATTAAATTTACAACTAGCATAACAAAACTGGTGTATAAAAACAGCTAACCACTAGTAGGGGAAGAAGGAGAGTTCAGCCAACACATTATCTAATCTCTAATATTAAGCCCCTCTCAAAAATTAAGCCCCCCTCAAAAATTAAGCCCTCCTACTATAGGATAAGACTCCCAACAGGTGGATTCCACCCTCCTCCTCCATCCACAAGGTGGATTCCACCCACATCCACCCACCGCCACCGCCTGATGGCGCTGAACTCTCCTTCTTCCCCTACTAGTGGTTAGCTGTTTTTATACACCAGTTTTGTTATGCTAGTTGTAAATTTAATTTTTTTAAACTTTTTTTGCTCAGTGCTGCCCCCTAGCGAGCGGATTTTTGAGAATAGTGGTTTTAATATTTCTGAGGCAGGCAATTTGTATCGATTGTAATCGGACTTGGATAACTTTGATTATTGAATGAATTTCAAGGATGTTGATCGGAATTAATTTAGAATACAAAATAAAAATGTTAATTAGGTATAATTTTTAATTTGAATAATAGACGTAAAAGCTTGAAAATGAGTGTTAGAATGATTTGATTATGAAATATTTGTAAGAATTTAGCGAAAATAAAAGATTGTTGTCTTTTCAAACTGAGTTTTGATTTTATTTAAGGATTAGGATTCACTAATTTAATCTTAAATATGATTTTTAAAGGATGATGCAATACCTTAAAAAGGTTGCGATAGAACAATTTGTGGTTTATTTTTCAGGGTGATGTGATACTTTTAGAGATTGCAACAAGTAAATAATATGTCGTTTTGTTTTTCAAAATGAGTTTTGATGTTATTCGAGATTATTGATTCATTAATTTAATCTAAATTAGGATTTTTTAGGGGTGATGCAATATTTTTAGAGGTTTCATAAATTTGAAAGCTGTTTTATTCATTCTGTGGAGAAAGGAATTTAATAATAGTATTTAATAATAATTAGGTAGATCGTTTTAGTGTGATTAGTAGATATAGAATTTTAAAAAATGTATATTATATGTTGTCCGATTTAGTAAAATTAGCTTCTATGTATACTTAGAACAGGGTAAACAACTTGATATTTGTTTCTGTTTAATACCAAAATTAACACTTCAACAATAAATAAAATAAATTTAACAGTCATGTAATTAGACTATATGGTTAAACACTTTGACAGTTGTCTGCACTGGTATTAAGAATATATATCTGTCTTAAGAGAAAATAGTATTCTGTCTTACGCGAGCAATTAAATATTAATTATGCTTGAAAAAAAATGAATGTGATTGGTTTTAACAATTCGAAATTCAATAATATGATATCTGTTTGCAATATTTTTTAAGTAGAATTCGAGTTATATTTAAAAACGTATCAAAAAATTTAATCAGTTAGCTCATTTTAATTAATTTTCATAGTTTAGTAGACCGTGTATATAATTAAAAATTATAATTTATTATTAAATTTAATGTAGGATCGTAATATAACACACAGAATTTATTGATGTATTGAAATTATTATATGTATTTTTTTAAATGCAGTTGATGTATTGAAATTATTATATGTATTTTTTAAAATGCAGATGATCTCTTAGTTGAATTTTATATTATTTAATTTTTTTTTCTGTTTAGTATACTTACATGTATATACGTATAAAATTTTTAGAAAGTTTCGTTAATATTTTTAAAGTAAAATTTATTTTGTTATAAAATTCCATAAAAAAATTTAAATTATCTGAGTTATGTAGTTCCATTTAATTAATTTTCATGTCTTAGTAGTTTAAGTATATAATTTAAAATTATTGTTTATCGTTAAACTTAAAAAATTGTTGTAATTATATTTTTCTGAATTTAAAGTTATTCAGTTTAGAATATTTATATATATATTCGAAATTGGTATTGTATGTCGAACAGTAATATTTTTGTGAAACTGTATATTGATTTATTTGGATAAAAAAACACACAAAATTTACGAACATAATAAAATAACCATATCTATTTTTAAACTTTGAATTGCTAGTTGGATTTTATATTATTAATCAGTTGTATTTTCATATCTTTTTATTTAATATACTTGTATGTATACAGTTTTTAGGAATTTTCACTTGAATTGGAAATATATAATTCAATGTATAAAACATTTGTTATTGATATGCAAGGAAATCATGACTCTATGCATGAGAGTTTTGAAAAATATATTGAGAAACAGTTTTAAAGTATAACTATTTCTGTTTGGATAAAACATTTTTAATCGTTAATTTCTAAAATCAACTATAAAAGTCACTAGTATTAGACTTTGGTAAAGACCTTTTAATAATATCAATTGTATATAAGTATATAATAATGTTAATTGTATATAAGCATTTGAAAGGGAAATTTAATTACATCAAGAATAAATTATAAGTCTTCTGGTTTAATGATCTCTTAGAGTGTTATTAATAGGGAAAAAATATTTTTGTAATTTGGTGATTTTATTCTTTCGTTTGCTCGCCAAATGAATTATTTCGTCGTGATTTGGCGATTTTGATCTTTTATTTTCTCGCTAAGTAGAATATTTCGCCGTCAGATTGAGATCGGTGGAGCGGGGGAGGTTCGGGATATAAATAGGAGGCGGAAAATCAGACTTCCATCATTTGATGATTAATTTTGGTAGTGATAAGACGTGTCTTTAATTGCTCTTGATTTTTTCTGATTCGGTTTGTTTGAAAAGATTGCTTTTTTGTTTTTTAATTGTTGATTTCTTTGAAGTGTTTTTTATTTCTTTTTATTCTACTATGGATGTTATCATACCTATTGATGAGATTATGCCTTTGGAAAGTTCTACATCTATGAAGAAATTTTTAACCTGTTTGACTTGTGGCAAAGATTTTATGTGCACATCCAACTTGAATCAGCGTATGAAGATACATTCTGGTGAGAAGCTGTACACTTGTGAAGTTTGCCGGAGATCTAACTTACAAAGACATTTGAAGACCCATAGCAATGTTAGATCATTAGAAGATAATGGATTTTCTGAAGAATCCTCGTTGAAAAGTAGTTTATCTTCAAATACTATTAATATCAACATAACACCTTTGCAAACTTAATTTATGAAATTTTTAAATATTATTTTAATTTTGATAACTTAATTTTTTAAACTTTTTCAAAGTTTTAATTTTTTTAATTTTGTAAACTGTATAATTTTTCAAAGTTTTAATTTTAAATTTTATAAAGCTTTTTTTTTCAAAGTTTTAATTTTTTAAATTTTATAAAGTTTTAATTTTAAATTTTATAAATTTTTTTTTCTAAGTTTTAATTTCTAAATTTTATAAGAGTATTTTTTTTTCCAAAGTTTTAATTTTTTAAATTTTATAAAGATTTTTTTTTTTCAAAGTTTTAATTTTTAAATTTTATAAAAGTTTTTTTTTCTTTCAAAGTTTTAATTTTTAAATTTTATAAAGTTTTTAATTTTAAAAAGTATAAATTATAATATTAAGATTATTAGTTTAATGTTTTAAACTTATGTTATATTTTTTATTGTTTAAGAATTGTTGTTTTCTTAAGTTATACATATGCAAATTATACTCTAACACTCTATTAAAAGTTCTAAAAGGTATAGCAAAATAAACATACATATCAGTAATGATATGATTGATTGTTTGATTGATATGACTGATTGATTAATTGATTGATATGATATGTATTATGTTAACGGTTTTATTCTTTTTCGAAGAATAGTATTAACTTTTTTAATTCTTGAAAGGTATGCATCATAGTATTAAGGTTTTTAGTAGGATATTTTATAGATATGTTATACATTTTTAATTGTTTTGGGATTGTTTATTTCTTTAGTTATACATATACAAATTATAACATTCCTTTAAAAGCTGTAATAGGAGTACCATACTCGAACACTTTGAAAAAATAAACACACAGATTAAAGAGGATAGGAATACGTTTTGTTTTAAACAATTCATTTTGGATGGTGGTTTTATCATTTTTGAAGAATTGTGTGGTAACAGTTTTTATATACAGGGTGAATGATATATATTATGTGAATGGTTTTATCCTTTTTTTGAAGAATAGTATGGTAACACAAGGTAATAGTTTTTATATACAGGGTGAGTGATATATATTACGTTAATGATTTTATCCTTTTTTGAAGAATTGTATGGTAACATATGATAATATTCATTATTAATAAGCGAATAACAGTTGTTTATACAAGTGATGGGGTGATATATATAATGCCAATGGTTTTATTCTTTTTGAAGAATAGTATTAACTGTTATTAATTTTTGAAAAGTATGAATCATAGTATTAAGATTTTTAGTTTGATATTTTATAGACATGATATTTATTTTTAATTATTATATGATTGTTTATTTCTTTAGTTATACACATACGAATTATAACATTCCATTAAAAGTTGTAATAGGGGGGTACCATACTGTATCATTTTGAAAAAATAAACACATAGGTTAAAAGAGATAGCAATATATTTTATTTTATTATTTTAAACAATTCATTTTGAATGGTGGTTTTATCTTTTTTTGAAGAATTATGTGGTAACACAAGCTAACAGTTTTTATATACAGGGTGAATGATAAGTAAATATTATTTAATTGAACACCATTACTTAGATAAAATTTGAAATATTATATATTTTTTTTCTTTTTTAGTATAGTATTATATGAATACTTTGTAATTATATACTTAATTGAATACAATTTTTAGTAAAATGTTACATGAATACTTAGTAAATATTATTTAATTGAACACAATTACTTAGACAAAATTTAAAATATTATATATTTTCTTCTTTTTAGTATAATATTATATGAATACTTAGTAAATATTACTTAGTTGAATGAAATTTCTTAGACAAAATTTGAAATATTGTATTTATTTTTTCTTTTTAGTATAATTTAAAAATATTAGTTAAATACTTAGTAATTATTTACTTAATTGAATATAATTTTTAGTAAAATGTTATATGAATACTTAGTAAATATTATTTAATTGAACATAATTACTTAAACAAAATTTGAAATATTATATATTTTTTTCTTTTTAGTATAATATTAGCTGAATACTTACTAATTATTTAATTAATTGAATACAATTACTTAAACAAAATTTTGAAATATTATATTTATTTTTTCTTTTTAGTGTAATATTAGTTGAATATTTAGTAAATATTATTTAATTGAACATAATTACTTACACAAAATTTGAAATATGATATTTATTTTTTTCTTTTTAGCATAATATTACCGGAATACTTAGTAACTATTTACTTAATTGAATACAATTTCTCAGACAAAATTTGAAATACTGTATTTTTTTTTCTTTTTAGTATAATATTATATGAATACTTAGTAACTATTTATTTAATTGAATACAATTTTTAGTAAGATGCTATACGAATACTTAATAAATATTATTTAATTGAACACCATTACATAGACAAAATTTGAAATATTATATATTTTTTCTTTTTAGTATAATATTATATGAATACTTAGTAAATATTTACTTAATTGAATACAATTTCTTAGACAAAATTTGAAATATTAAATTTATTTTTTTCTTTTTTGTATAATATTAGTCTGATACTTAGTAACTATTTACTTAATTGAACACAATAACTTAGACAAAATTTGAAATATGATATTTATTTTTTCTTTTTAATACAATATTACATGAATACTTAGTAAATATTTACTTAATTAAATACAATTTCTTAGAGAAAATTTGAAATATTATAAATTTTTTGTCCTTTTTAGTACAATATTAGTTGAATATTTAGTAAATATCATGATGAAATAGTATTAAATGTTTTGCAATTACTGAAACATAATTTGAAATATTTACTCAATTGAATATAATTACTTAGACAAAATTACTTTTCACCGACACAGACTCACTGTGCTATCATATTAAAACAAAAAATATTCTTGATGATATGGAACATCATGCAAGCTTATTCGATTTCTCAGACTATCCAAAGCATCATTCGCTCTACTCAGATATCAATAAGAAGGTGATCGGCAAATTTAAAGATGAACTAAAAGGCAATCTAGCCCTTGAGTTTGTCGGATTGAAATCAAAAATGTACTCTCTGAAATCTTCCATAGAAGAGAAGAAACGAGCGAAGGGTGTGTCTAAACACTTCGTCGAGAACCGTCTAAAGCATGAAGACTATGTGAACTGTCTCAAAAACCAATCGACTTCTTTTGAAGTACAAATGAGAATTGGGCAAGATGCTCATAAATTATTTACATTAAGTCAGAACAAAATCAGTTTGTCACCGTTTGATGATAAACGTTATTTGTTTAAAGATGGGATCACCAGCTTTGCGTATGGCCACTGTAAAATTATTCAAGATTGCAATAATACTAATTTACACTAATATAAAGAAGAATTTATCAAGATAATATTGTTATGTAAATAAATCTTTTCTTGTAAATATACTTTTCCTGTAAATTGTTTTGTTTTTAATAAAAAAAATTGTTTCTTTTTTTATATGAGTACTTATTTAAAACATATACATAAACCTTTCTAATATAATGTTAAATATGTGTATTTATTTTATTCCGTACCTACACACTTACATATAATATATGCATAAATATCTATGCTCATTTACAAATAATTTTTTAAATATACTTTTTTAAAACTTTTGTTTTGTAAAACTTTTTTTTTTCTACTTTTTTTAATTTTGTTAAACTTTTCTTATAACTTGTATTTTTTGTAAAACATTTTTTTTTTTATAACTTGTATTTTTTATAATTTTTTATATATATATATTTTTTTTTATAACTTGTATTTTTTATAATTTTTTTTTATAATTTTTTTTTTCTTTTACTTATAAAATTTTGTTGAAACTTTTTTCTTTTTTTAATTTTCTTAAAACATTTTCTTTTGTAAAACTTTTTTTTCTTCTACTTTTTTTTAATTTATATATTTTTTAAACTTTTTAAATTTGTTAAAACTTTTTTTTTTTTTTTACTTTTCTAGTTTTGCTGAAACTATTTTTTTAATTTATATATGTATATAGATATATATATTTTTTTTTTGTAAAACTTTTTTTAATTAGATTTTGTAATTTTTTAAACCAATAATTTTTATATAAACACGCATATATAAACTTATACATGCATATAAACATATTAATACTTAGATACTTATATTTAGAAACATATACTTATATACTATATATATACAGGGTGATTCATAAAAGATGGGCAGAACTTTAAGGGGTTATAGTACACTTAAAGACAAATAATATTAAATAGGAGACTAAGGGTCCCAGACGTATTCCCAAGGAGATAGGGGGCATTAAAGTTTAGGGTCCGAAATTTCAAATGATTATAAAACATGGAAAAATTGGTCGATTCGTTTGCGGTTTTTGCAAAAAATTTTCTTTATGCCAGTATTTTCTTGAAATAAAATTTTAAAGTTCAATTTCAAAAAATGCCGATAGGGGGCGCTTTAGACTTTGGAGTAACAAACAACTATTTTTTAACGTTATTTTTTGTATTTCTTTAAATGATTTCGAAAGCTTAGACTTAAACTTCAATTTTGATCTAAAAATCTGAGTCCTAACGAGTAGTTAAGTAGCATAAACTGAAATTTGAAATTTGAAACCCTTCTCCCCCCAGAACAAAAATCAGTTATTCCCGATCTTTGTGTCGTAGATTAGGCTCTAACTACTGCCGCGTTTTGCTAAAATTATTCTTTATGTCAGTATTTTCTTGAAAATAAATATTAAAGAAAATTTTCAAAAAATTCCGATAGAGGGCGCTTTAGACTTTGGAGTAACGAACAACTATTTTATACCGTTATTTTTTGTGTCTCATTAAATGCTTTCTAAAGCTTAGACTTAAACTTAAATTTTCAGCTCAAAATCTGAATCGCTGAGCGTGGTTCAGTAGCGAAGGGAGGGGGTTCAAATTTCAACTTCTGAACATAGTTCAGTTTGCACTACTTAACCATGCCCAACGATTCTGTGCTGTGATACGAGGCAAAAATACAACTTTCGTCAAGGACTGCATAGTCGGAATTCACTCATAAAGGCACTGGCACAGTTGGAAACGTCGCTCATGCAAACGTTAAAGCTCCATTCCTGACGCTAGTCACCGGGTGAAAAAGGAAACAGAAAGTATGCAAATGTCAAATGGGGAAGAAGAAGAACACGTATGCAAAATTTCGACACGATTCAGGCATAAAAACCACTGAACGGTGAGTCAAGTGTAAGTCGCTGTAGTAATGAATCGGAAGATGGTGCCCTTCACGAATAAGGAAAAGGCTGAGATGCATTTAATTTAGGGAGCGGCAGATGGAAATGGTGCAGAGGCACAACGAATGTACGGAGAGCGATTTCCCAACAGGCGGTTGCCTAACCGCAAAACTTTCGAGCGCTTGCACAGACAGTTGTGTGAGACGGGATCATTTCTCGCTTCCCGGTCGAATGCAGGTCGTGCAAAAAAGGACGAATCAGTAGTTGTTGCAGAAGCCATTCTGGATGTAGTAGCGGCGCAGCCAAGTACAAGTACACGAACAGTGGCTAGGCAGGTGGATACCTCACAGTCCATGACTTGGAGGGTACTGAAGGATGAACATTTGCTCCCGTTTCATGTGCAACGAGTCCAGAAACTGTCTCCAGGGGATTATCCAAATCGTATTGAATTCGCCCGCTGGTTTCTGCAGCAGAACGCGCTAAATCCACATTTTGGACGAACTGTGCTTTTCACCGATGAATGTACCTTCACACGTGAAGGTACATTTAACACACACAATGCACATGTATGGGCGGATGTCAATCCACATGCTACGTATCCACATGCTCATCAGAGACGCTTTTCCATCAATGTTTGGGCAGGAATCCTCGGAGACCACCTAATCGGACCGTACCTTCTTCCTGAACGCCTCAACGGTAAAACATACCTCACATTTCTGCAACATGTGCTGCCAGACCTGTTAAACGTTGTTCCTCCACGCATCCGGCGGGTCATGTGGTTCCAGCAAGATGGAGCGCCAGCCCATTACGTACGAGACGTCCGCAACTATCTGGACATCACATTTCCGAACAGATGGATTGGTCGAGGTGGTCCTGTTGCTTGGCCTGCTCGCTCGCCAGATCTTTCACCCCTCGATTTCTTTTTTTGGGGACGATTGAAGGCTCTTATGTATGAGACACCCATTGAATCCCCCGAGGAACTGGTCGCCAGACTTTCCGCCGCTGTAGGGGAAGTGCTCGAAAAGCCTGATGTTTTCGCGAATGTTCGCCGTTCCATTCTTCGCCGTTGTTCTGCGTGCATAACCTCTGGTGGTCACAATTTTGAACATTTATTGTAATTACATGTTAATAAATATGCTTTGGTAACATAATCCTAATTTGTGTCTTTTTACCTCGTATCACAGCACACAATGTGTGGACATGGTAAACTGAACTGTGCTCAGGAGTAGAAATTTCAAACCCCTCTCCCCAGAAACTTAACCACGTCTAACGATTCAGATTTTGGGCTGAAAATTTAAGTCTAAGCTTTAGAAAGCATTTAATGAGACACAAAAAATAACGGTATAAAATAGTTGTTCGTTACTCCAAAGTCTAAAGCGCCCTCTATCGGAATTTTTTGAAAATTTTCTTTAAAATTTATTTTCAAGAAAATACTGACATAAAGAATAATTTTAGCAAAACGCGGCAGTAGTTAGAGCCTAATCTACGACACAAAGATCGGGAATAACTGATTTTTGTTCTGGGGGGAGAAGGGTTTCAAATTTCAAATTTCAGTTTACGCTACTTAACTACTCGTTAGGACTCAGATTTTTAGATCAAAATTTAAGTTTAAGTCTAAGCTTTCGAAATCATTTAAAGAAATACAAAAAATAACGTTAAAAAATAGTTGTTTGTTACTCCAAAGTCTAAAGCGCCCCCTATCGGCATTTTTTGAAATTGAACTTTAAAATTTTATTTCAAGAAAATACTGGCATAAAGAAAATTTTTTGCAAAAACCGTAAACGAATCGACCAATTTTTCCATGTTTTATAATCATTTGAAATTTCGGACCCTAAACTTTAATGCCCCCTATCTCCTTGGGAATACGTCTGGGACCCTTAGTCTCCTATTTAATATTATTTGTCTTTAAGTGTACTATAACCCCTTAAAGTTCTGCCCATCTTTTATGAATCACCCTGTATATATATATATATACGTATATATATATTCATTTGGATAGATTTAGACATATATGTTTAGCGATATTGAAACATTTATATCTATAAATTTATAAACACTTATATACATTTTATCTATATGTATATAGATACACGTGTATATAGTCTGCTGATACCTATACTTACTAACATGTGTACATAGCCTACTGATACCTATACTTACTAACACGTGTATATCTGTTAACAATTGTATTCAATAAAGTGATATATATATATATATATACTTATTCAAAAACAAACTTGTATACACGCATCTTTCTAACAAAATATCGGAGAAAACAATAAAATGAGATAAAAATAAACAAGTGTTTCTAAACGAAACCGCTTTGACACCTTAATTCTTGATATATGCGTACATCTTTCTAGCAAAGTGTTAAACTGAACAACAACATGACACAATGATTGTCGCGATTAGAAGGAAGGCGGACCTGAATGAGCATTGCTCTCAATTGCTCATTCCGGATTCCGCCTGTGGCCGTAGAACTGTCCTTTATCTACTAGATTGTCGCGATTAGAAGGAAGGCGGACCTGAATGAGCATTGCTCTCAATTGCTCATTCCGGATTCCGCCTGTGGCCGTAGAACTGTCCTTTATCTACCAAAAACCCAACAAAAAACGATGTTGCATTTAAGAAATTCGGCGAAACAATTCGAATATTTAATGTTAATGTTTCATATGCCTTCGTTTGTTTGTTTATAAGTCATTCATTTATATTTTTTCAAAATTCGGGAAATGTTATTACACACGGATTAATAAAATTGCATTATTTCATATTTTTGACGAATTAAGTAAATACGGAGAAAATAAGTCACACAAAAATTCTTTAAAATACATTTTTTTTAAAGAGAAAGTTAAATTGCAATAAACTAAAAATCATTTCATTGATAAAACGAAATAAAACCAAAACTCACCGGGTTCTATAACAAATGATATTCTTGACATAGCACGTATTTTAATTTCAATTTTTTTCAGTTTTTATGAAAAAATGGCAACAAAAAGATACAGCAATCAACTAGTTTCCTTTTTTCCCCTTTACTTCCAACAGAAATGGAGTACCTCTGTTGCCATGATTACAAAAAAAGTAATAAAACTACAAAAAAATTAATATCTTAAAATTAAATCGAGATACAGCTTTCAAACAAATTGCATTTAAAAGAACATTTTTTTCCTTATACGACGGTGTAAAAATTTTAAATGTGTGATGTTTAGAAGTTTAAAAATTTGCAGTAGAGAAAATTGAAAAAACAAAATTTCATTTCAAATTTCAAACTGTTGCCATTCGCAAAATGACGTATGCGTTACGCACAGATATGTTTGTCCTTTATAAGATAGATAGATAGATAGATATAATTAAGTTTAGTAAATTGAAAGCATGCAGTGGTTATGGTAAACAATGCTAATGGATGAAAAGGGTAAGTTAAAATATAGTTCACACTATAGTTCACATTGAAATCCTTCTATATATATAAAAAAAAAAGTAATGCTTTGGAAATGGACCAATGAAAATCTGTGTAGATACCGCGGAACGCACCTGATTGGTCAGAAAATTCTGACGCTATAAGGGGGGGGGGAGGTAACCAAAAACAATAAATTTAAATAAAATGTCTTGGAAAAAAATTGACTTTATTAAATTAATTTATTATTATTCATTAAAAATAGTTAATAATTAGTTTAGTTAAAACTTTGTATAAATCACCATAAAAATATAAAAACACACAGAACACGTTTCGAGATGGAAATTATCCCACTGTTATAATTTCCAACTCGAAATGTGTTCAGTGTGTTTTTATGGTGATTTATACAAAGTTTTATTATTTAATTGTGTTTTATCGCCAGTTTTTCGGTGCTCATTCATCTAATAATTAAGTTCAGTTCACTTATTAATATAATTAATAATAAAAATGAAATTTTAAAATCTACCTGTTTAAAAACTATTCTATAATTTATATAAAAGTTACTATCCTTCTATATATATAAAAAAGTAACTATTTGGAAATGGGCCAAACGATTTGGAAATGGACCAATGAAAATCTGCGTAGATCTTCCTGGTTGATCGGCATGCATTTTGAATGCTTAATCAAGACCTTTCTTCGTTAATATTAAAAAAACTGTTGCATACAAAAATATGAAAATCTGTGGTGTTATAGAGGAATGTTTGATGAACAAGCTGATGAAGACAGTTTTCAAATTGAATAATTATTTTAAGAGATATTTAATGTTAAATTTGGTCAAAATCGTTCCATTAAAAAAGTTTTATAGGAGAAAAACTATACATAGGAATTTAATCGTTTTTAGATCATTTTATGCATCAGAAGTTCCCGGTGTGCAGACTGCATTTATGTTTTTAATTTGATTCATTTTTTGATGATTTATTTCCATTTTATATTCAAATTTTCAGCATTTCGAGAGATTTATTTGTTTATTGAACAACAAATACATGACTTGTGTACTTGACATGAGAGCCCGCTTATAAGCCAGAGACAAGATAGCACAAGGAAATACTACAACACAAGAGAAATACATCCTGTGAGTTCCACACAAAGAGTGTGTGCAATGCAACCAGCGGGAATCGAACCCACAATCTCCTACGCTCGCAAGCGATTAGCAGCATGGTGCTTTGACCACTCGGCCACAGAGACCCCTCGATTTCGAGAGAGATTTTTTACATATTTTAGAAAAGGGTATTATTTTAAATTGTTGCCAAATTTTAAAACAGTGCAAAAAATAACATTTCCTTCAAATTAAAAATTTATTTACGCGTGCCTATTATAAACAGAAAAAAGAAAACTTTGAAATTATAATTAAATAATTACATGTTAAAAGCAGGAAAATATTGAAAATTACGTCATAAGAACTATATTTACACTTGAATTTTAAAAGAGAAAGAAAATGACAAAATAAAAGAATCATTATTATGCGTTGAAAGTCGTAAATGGAGGAAATTACGTCATATTTAAAATGGCCAAATAATAATGCAAAGCAGTTTAAAATTTAAAAAATATTTGC
The DNA here is from genome assembly GCA_963932465.1 of Maratus speciosus. NCBI lineage: Eukaryota > Metazoa > Arthropoda > Arachnida > Araneae > Salticidae > Maratus > Maratus speciosus. The sequence goes on from OZ010798.1 coordinate 417,694,844, forward strand.
GCGAGACATTTATTTAACCTTTTGAAATAATCTTTTCAACTACTGTTGTGAATTCTAAGACAGCGCAATTAATATTTTCTTTCTAACAACAAAAGTATTTTCACATGAATATTAATAAGAAAACGTTGGTGAAAATTACGTCAGATTTAAAACGATACATTTAAAATGGCTTATTTAAAGGAACTTTCTTATAGCGTTATAAAAAAATACCGGGAGACAATTATACTGTTTACTTAATTCATTTTACATTAGCATATTTTCAAATTTTGAAATATTTTTTTTTAAATCAAAGACGAAAACAGCCATTGTATATCTTAACAGCAGCTGATTTGGTCTTAAAAATCCCCGATCCAACGAAAACGAATAGAAACCCATTTACAAAGAGATTGACACTGTTTTTTAAAATGGAGGATATTCCATCTACGTTATGATCACGTGGTCAAGGTAAAATCTTCTAGCGTAAAGAAAGGAAGGCTCTGTAGACATAATGTAAATTCCCCGTCAGCCAGTGAAATAGTTCATGCAGAAAAAATAACCTCCAGTAATAGCCTCCCTTCTTATCAGTTAGAAATTCTTAGGGTAAATTATTGGTATCACGTGACTTTTTTCAGCCTCGAACGCAGATTTGGAATATCCTCCATTATAATTCAATCTTTTTAAAGCCGATCAAATTAGCGTGCTTTTAGAATCTGGGGGTGTCTGAACGGGGGTTGGCGAGCGCAGCTCGTAGGAGGCAGAGTCCCCTTTTAGGCTAAGTGATAAATAGGTTATTTATTTAGTTAGTTTCTTGCTCTTTCGACATTATAAACTGCACTGTGCATAAAAAGAAAATCTGAGCAACAACTACCTATAAGAAGTTGTTTTAATGTATTTGCATTTGTTGCATTAAACATTTCTAGTTAATGATTACTTGAACTAATTAATGCCTTTTACATTTTTTTTCGGTGGGGGCAATTTATTAAATTTTTAAATAAAAACAATAGACAGTATTCCTGTGACGTCACAGTACGTAAAATGGCGGCATGATGGTTTGTTTACGCTTTGCATTCACAAAGGTTTTTTTCGCTATTTCTTTTTACAGCGTTATTTTATTGCCACACTTATGAGCTTATAAACCTAATGAACCTCTTGCGCTCTGTGACGTACGCAGTGTACGTCATGCTATTTTGGTCATATCTGACAATGACGTACGTCATGATATCTGGTTGATTTTGTAATTAGACATTCCGAATTCTCACCAGAAAGTTTTAACTCTGATTTTTGCTTTACAAGACGACTGATTTTCTATAAATAAAGTAAAAGAAAATTACCAACTAAATTTTTGTGGTGTAAATTCAAAATTTCTAAAAAAAAATCTGCCAGATGCGGCAACACTGGTGGCTAGTGACATACATCCGCTAACAGCGTCAGAGCGCAAGGGGTTAATAATGACAATATAAGCATATTTTTTCATTATTAAATAAGGGGGGGGGGGAACGATAAAAGTATGATTTGCGGAATTTAAATGAAAAAAATTTTAAACACTAAAAATGAACACTGAAATCGTTAAGTACAAGCATATTTAAGTAAAATAAGTTTAATTTACATAATTTATAAACAAACCTCAATTTAAGCACTTGAAAATTCACTCATTTACAGAGCCCGACTTAGGCTATGGATGGCCCCTTCTATCTATCTATAAATTTTTTTGTGAATAATGTGAAAGTAGCTAGTGGTAAACTTCATACATATTGTATTATATGCATAAATTTTGTACCCGGTACTGCTTACATCTGCATACAGAGTATCACGAAAAGATGGTCACAACTTTAAGAAAAATACTATTAGGATAACACTAGAAAAACAAGTTGGAAATTGCTCGTCAAACGTGGCAAATGAGGTGCGTTCGTACTATAACTAGTTTTATAATTATTTTTTGCATCCTATATTGTACTGAATGTATATTGTTTTGCACTTCATAAGTGCATAGTTTGTAACATTAAAATGCACTTGCAATAATTTTTTTCCCATTTCCTGTAATGTAACGGAAAACTTTTGACTGTCCGTGTAATTAAACTATACATCCGATTTTCATAAAATTTGAAACGGCTCGACAAAATTTTGCAAGAATTATATATTTAAAATTTCAGACCATTCGGAAGCCTGTAACATCATTAAAATGCACTTGCAAATTTTTTCCCATTGCCGTAATGTAAAGAAAAACTTTTGATTGTCCCTGTAATTAAACTATACATCCAATTTTCATAAAATTTGAAACGACTCGACAAAATTTTGCAAGAATTGTGTATTTAAAATTTCAGACCATTCGGAAGCCTGTAACATCATTAAAATGCACTTGCAATAATTTTTCCCATTGCCGTAATGTAAAGAAAAACTTTTGATTGTCCCTGTAATTAAACTATACATCCGATTTTCATAAAATTTGAAATGGCTCGACAAAATTTTGCAACTATCACATATTTAAAATTTCAAACCATTCGGTTGGGTAGTTTTTGCTCTGTTATATGCGGACGGACAGACAGACGGACTGAACGACGACTATAGGTGCTACGTATTTATATAATTACGAACCCACCTAAAAAAAATAGATTGGTTGATACGAGTATTTCTTTGCAAACTTTTACTTTGCTTATCTACGTACGTTATAAGATGCCTAAAAGAAAATGCCCCATATTGGTCATAATTAATGGATGTAACTTGCCACGTTACGAGAAAAACATTAATAAAGAATTTCTTTTGAAAACAATAGAATACTAAGTTGTCATAATAAAATATTATCATGTTTTCTAATGATACTAGGGGATCGTACCCGGGCTTCCCAGGTTACAGAATATAGGTAAAAACATTTTTTTTTTAATTGAAACCTAATAATTTCTCTTACATGCAATAAATTTTTTAGATTGCTCACTTACATTAAAAAAGCATTTTTCATATGAAAAATACGAATTATACAATCAAATAAATTTTTGAAATTTATCAAAAGCGATATTTTCTTATTAGCCGCATGCTAAGAGTTATTTGACCAAGATTTTGCTACTTACGGCATCCTTTTATATTCTGATAATTTCAGAGCTTATACATGGCTGTTAAATTTGTGTTTTATTTGTATTATTTTATTTATTTATTCATAGGGAAGTTTTTTTTAAAGAATATAAGCCGTAAGAAAATGATGAACTATTTATTTTGTTTTAAGGGCTAACGGATTAATCCTTCATAATCGAGCTCCGGGCGACATAGATAAATTAAAAAATATTTCGTGCTTTAAAATTGTTTTTAAAACCATAGAAAATCAGTAAACTGAGATGAACTTTGCAAACAAATTCCATTTGAAAAACAAATCCCATTTGGAAATCTAAAAATTTAAATTTTACGATTACAAATATGTTAGGTTTGTGTTTTTTTAATATTATTCTTTTATTTGTTTATAAAAGAGGCATTAATTTCGTTAATTTGCTTTTCTCAAATATGTTAGATTGGTGTTTTTTTAATATTATTCTTTTATTCGTTTATAAAGGAAGTATTAATTTCGTTATTCAAAAATAGTTAGAAACAAATGCTGAACAATGTTTGTTGCTTTATATGCAAAATTTTTATTATTATTATGTATTTAAACTGGCACGTCATAAGATAAACTTTAACAAAATCATGCTTAAAAATTATTTTAGAAAACATAATACATCAGTCAATTAAGGTATAGTTTCTAAACAAATTGCATTTGAAAGTAAATTTTTTCCTTATGGGATGAAAATTTAAAATGTACGATGGTCAGAAGATTAAAAAATTGCAGTAGCGAAAATTTCAAGACCGAAATTTGATCGTGAAGTGTTGCCATTCGCAAAATGATGTCACCGTTACGCACAGATACGTTTGTTCTTTTATAATATAGATACTTAATCAGTAAATATAATAAAGATCAGTTATTAGGATGCGGTTAGCAATTGAGGCTCATGCTTGGTATTCCGGAATGAAAAAAAGCAATTTTCACCTTCTCAAAATTTGCATACGCACTTCTCATATTCATCATTTTTTAAAAATTGTATTTTGTTTAATCATTTTAAAATCATTTCAACTCAAAACTTTAAGTCACGATTGTCAGCAACATCGTTTATGTGAACAGAAGCACTCTTTACTTGAGATTCTAATCTCACTTCCGGAGAGTAAAAACTTCCGTAATTTATGATTTTTAGACGTATTTGTGTTTTTTTAGGCGCATCAGTAAATATATATATATATATATATATATATATATATATATATTAGTAAAATTGGTTCTGCAGAAAGATCAGAGCAGATGACTAAAAAACACACTTGTGTTTTAAATATATAGATTATATAAAATGATGAAAAATTAAATTCAACAAATTATGTTATTTTGATAAAATTATAGTAGAATGTCCTAAAGAATAGCATTAAAATTTTATTATTCCAGAGAATTTTGGACAAAAACTTCAGGAACATGATATTATTTTAAACCTCAAATTATTAGTTTGCTTGTCTAACTCGGCGAAGCAAATCCATCCAGGCGAGAATCATCAATTTCTGTAATATAAATCGCTATTATTTGCATATCACCTCTCTTTTATAAAGTCACTCTAAATTTTTATAAAATAATGCGTTTTATCAGTGTGTGATTTCGAATATATTATTTTCAAAAGTCAAGAATTTTCACCTGTGAAGAATTTCAAAGCAGCTGGGCTGTGAAAATGACGCACTTCTACAAAATATAATTCAGTTTCAAGAATTAAAATACGCGCTTTTTTTTAATAAAATGACGTCATTTGCATCCTCTAAAGCAATCCACTTTAAAAGTATGCATATGACGTCATTATCACGGAATAACAGACAATATTCTTGACATAGCCCGTATTTTAATTTCAACATTTTTTTTCCAGGTTTCATCAGAAAATGGCAACAAAAAGATACAGTAATCTCTATTTTCGACTATTTTCCGTTTTCTTTCAACAGAAATGGGGTACTTTTGTTGCCACAATTAGAAAAATGGTATTAAAAACTGCAAAAAATAAATTAATACCTAAAAAATAAATTGAGATACAGCTTTGAAACAAATTGCATTTAAAAAATCATTTTTTTTAATTATACGACGGTGTAAAAATTTAAAATGTGCGATGTTTAGAAGTTTAAAAATTTGCAGTAGAGAAAATTGCAAAACCAAAATTTTGTTTAAAATTTCAAAGTGTTGCCATTCGCAAAATGACGTATGCGTTACGCACAGATATGTTTGTCCTTTATAATATAGATAGTTTGTTTTTTGCATGGGTGGAGAGGGTACTGGAAGCAGAGGGGGGAGGGGACCGTATTCCCTTCCTAAATGTTTGAAAATATATGAATTTTGGTCACTTTTGGCTAATTCTAATAATTTGGCACCTTTTAATGAAAATTCTGACTACTCTCATGGGGGCCGAGGAGCAGCTGCCCCGCATGCCCCTTCATAAGTAGAGCCCTGCTCATATACAGACAATGGCTATAATTTAATTTATTTTAACGTCATATTTCTAGTAAATTCGATAATCTACTCAAAATTAAATGAATATTTCTTATATTACTCCTCAGATCTATTACACACATTTCAATCTCTTCAGTAGCGGAATCTACACTAATAAAAGGACAAATCGCCCTGTCTGTCTCTCTGTGTGTGTGTCAGGCGCGGATCCACGGGGGGGGGGGGGATGATTGGGGCGATCGCCCTTCCCCCCAAAAAAATATAAATCCACCGATTATCGCGAATTTGGACAAATGGTTACCGAAAAAAAATCAATTTCGTCAATCGTTCGCAGGTCAAAGGATCGCAAAAAAAAAACGCAAATTTCGTGAAAGGATCGCTCACAAACACCAATTTCGTCAAAGAAGCGCGGAGAAAACGCTAATTTCGTCAAAAAATCTCGCGCATTTCGTCATAGGACTACGAAAAAAAAAAACGCAAATTTCGTAAGAGGATAGCTGAAAAAAAACGTGAATTTCGCGAAACAATTGCGGAAAAAACGCTAATTTCGCAAAAGAATCGCGTAATAAACGCTAATTTCGTCAACAGATCTCTGAAAAAATACGAATTTCTCCAAAGAATCGCAAAAAACGCGAATTTCGCCAACGAATCCCTGAAAAAACGCGAATTTCATCAAAGGGCCGCGAAAAAAACGCACAATAAGCATCGCGGGGAGATTTCCCTAGGCGCGCATCCACGGGGAGGGTGGAGGTTCGACCGGGGCAAAGAAGGAAAGAACAAATTTACCAAATTGTTTTTTAAGAAATCAACACACCATACGCCTTTTAGCTTTTAACTGACTATGATTAGGACATAATCATTTTTTGTTCATTCATCAAATACCCCTTGAAATTTACCAATGTGGGTGGCAATAACAGTAAATTTTTTAGACATAAGTGGCTTTCTTCAGAAAACATTAAGATGCTTGAATTTTTTAAAGGATCTTTTTTTTCTTGTTTCTTTCTTTCTTTGGAAATCGCTATGAATCCCATTCTTTTCTTGAACAATAAAGCACTCCTCAAAAATATCGTTACACAGAAATTAAAATTGCAGCTTCTTTGAAAGAACGGAAAAGTTTCAGCACTTTAAACGGGTCCGCATAACGTTGTCACTTTCTGTTGTAGAGATTCAACAAAAGGTACACGAAGTGGCATCGTTCCCCACCTCTACCCATAGTGCCAAAAATTACGGCGCCATATGCCTTTTGATAGGACTTAATCCTTTTTTGTTCATTAATTGTCGAAACGTCAGTGAGATTTACCATTGACACCCGAAAAGTGTTTAGTTTTCGTTTGCTTGTCTGTCTGTTCCGCGAAAACTGCCGTTAAAAGCGTTCGATTTACATCTTGGGGGGGGGGAGAGACCACCCCGATCGCCCCCCCCCCCCTCCAATGGATGCGCGCCTAGAGAAATCTCCTCCTGATGCTAATTGTGCGTTTTTTCCGCGGCCCTTTGACGAAATTCTCGTATTTTTTCGTGATTCTTTGCCGAAATTAGCGTTTTATCCGCAATTTTTTGGCGAAATTCGCGTTTTCTTTCTGCGATCCTTTGACGAAATTTACGTTTTTTCCGTGGTCCTTTGACGAAATGCTCAATCTTTTGACGAAATTCACGTTTTTTCCGCGCTTCTTTGACAAAATTGACGTTTTTGCACAATCCTTTGACGAAATTAGCGGTTTTTTTTTCAATCCTTTGACCTCCGAACGATTGACGAAATTGATTTTTTTCGGTGACCATTTGTCGAAATTTGCGATAATCGGTGGATTTATAGTTTTTGATCCGGGGGGGGGGGGGGTATCTCCCCCCTTCCTTGAATCCGCGCCTGTGAAGAGGTATACACACCTTAGATGACACATTTTGACTTACAAGGATGTTAAAGCCCCTTCAGATTTCTGAAGGGGATCCTTTTTCAGGGATTATCCTCTGTCAGAAATCTGATATTAAAAAATGGATGTGATGGTTATGTTTTTCAGCTTCTGATAATTGGTTCTTATGTATTTTTTAAAGCTGAATCCAAAAATGACCTTCATTTTTTACCATACCATCACGTCAGGATTTTTCATAAATCGCAAATTTTTAAAAACTCGAAATATTGCGAAAATCTGCTACCATAAAATAGGCGTAACTTTTTTCATAATAATTTATTCATTTTTTTTGCTTATACTATGCATTTTTACAGTTAAACATGTAAAATATTGTGCATTTAAAATCCTTATAATTTTATTCCATGCGTCGAAGTATCTTTGAACCGCTCATGCTCTGCCGCGCTTTTCCTTTAATCTTCTCTATGAGGCATCCTCTTTTATTTTGGCGGTTGATAAGGCTGGAAAATTTGTCGCAGATGTATTTAAAATATTTACATTCTTACGTCCATTTCTAATCATATCATAATATTAAAATATTTATTTGCTTAAAAGACGTTATAAAAACACATTAAAAGTAAATTAAAAACTCTTTATTTTTTTCCATTTTTCATCATGCATTTGTAATTTTCTATTATACATTCTGACGACGACTCAGAAAATGAGTTGAAACATGTAAATAAAGAGTTTTTAATTTACTTTTAATGTGTTTTTATAACGTCTTTTAAGCAAATATATATTTTAATATTATGATATTTACCTTCTTTTTTTAAGGCTTTGACAAATTGCTTTGAGAGATTTTCGCTATTTTCTTACTTTTAAAAATGAAGGTCATTTTCGGATTCAGAGCTAAAAAGTACATCAAAATCAATTATCAAAAGTTAAAAAACACAGTCATCGCAGGCTTGTTGTTATTAACGTTGTTAAAACTTCCCTATAACTAAAAGAACAAAAAGTAAGATAAATAATTACCGTAGTACAAGAGTAAAAAGAAAAAGAAAAAAAAATAAGACATTTAATAAATAAATTCTGTTATAACGTTTGTAATTTTTAGACCTAATAAGTAACAATAAACCATATTTTGAGGAGAGGAGGGGATTATATAATAAGAGTGCTGGATAACCGAGTGGTTCGGTTAATCGGACGTCGGATAATCGAGAGTCTGCAATATTTTCAAATCGCGTTAATTATTTCATATTCATTTAATGATTAACTGCAAGGAATGATTTGAGCAACAGAAATTATGACTACGTTGATTATATGTCACTCGGTATCGCCCCCCCCCCCAAAAAAAAAAAAACCGATTCTCTGGATCCGCCCCTTGTGTCTGCGATGGATAGCGAAATCTACCGCACGTAGAGGTCTGAAAATTTAGGTGAGGATTGTCCAACGCAGGTCCTGGTGCACCCGAGGCTCAGCTTTTTAATATTTAAGGGCAGGAGACCCTGGGCCCCTATAGGTTTTTATGCACTAAATTGTTAATAATTTGCCCCTTTTTATCCAATCCTCTTCGTTTTGGAGGACCTTTCTCCATTTAGTTATTCTCGCCTCTCTACTTTCCAGTTATAACACCCTAGACCCTTGGGGCCCATTGCAGTTTTTGTGCAAATAAATTGTTAATAAATTGCTTTCTTTTAATTTGATCTTCATTTTTGGGATCCTTTTCCATTTAGTTATTCTCACGTTTCTATCTTCTCACGTCATATAAGACATTGGGGTCCCCTAGGATACCACAGAGCCCGATCCAGGCCACCTTGAACATTTTGTGCGCCAAGTATTTTTCACCCCTTAATTTTCTCACCCTCTCAGAGCATAATTTTAAAGTTGCGTTTTGAGCTCTTCTTTCTGGAATATGAGAAAGTCCCTCATGTTTTTATTGGGACCCTAGGGCCCTTTTTTAAACATTTAGTACCCAATTTTTGTGCATTTCTTTAACATAGTATTATAACGAATAATTCACACCCTATGCTTAATTTTGACTAATTGAAAATCTAAAGCGATAAGTACCAAGATATTTTAACATGTTTTAATGTTAGGGCTCTGCTTTTAACTGTCAGTTGGCCCTTTTTGAGCCCCTTATTATAGCTCTCTTAAAAATGGTCCGATTCACTAACTTTTTTTTTTTCTAACAACTTCTTGAGTCCTCCAGCCACTACATGAACAACAAAAAAATTTCTCAGACTTCAGCTACCACCAATTTTGAATATTAATCGCCTTCTTGGGGCCCTTGGTGCAGCTTCTTTAAAAATGATCCGAATTGCTTGCAATTTCCTTTAACACAGTTCTAGCGTACACCGTTTATTTTAAAAACTATTAAAATATATCTTTATACGCAGCTACATGCCAGTTAAGTACCGGGCACCTTGGCGCCCGTTGCAGTGCCCCTTGAAGTTTTTGTTCCATAGATTGTTATTAAATTTCCCCCCCATTAATCCAATCTTCATTTTTGGAACCCTTTTTCCATGTAGTTATTCTCACTTTCTTATATTCCAGTTAAGATCCTGGGGCCCCCTATGGTCCCACAGGGCTCAGTCCAGGGACCTTGAACTTTTGTGTGCCATGCATATCACCCCCTAATTTTCTCACCTTCTCAGTGCATAATTTTAAAGTTGAGTCTTACAAGGAGAGGGCCAACTTTGTTAATCACAGATTTTTATTATTTTAATATATGTTGTAGGGTGGAGACCCCTTAGTCTCAGTTTCACCGGATTTTATACAATGCTCGTTAGTTCTTGAGAAACCGGGGGGTCTAATATTAGTATACAACTTAAATACTTGCTTTGTAACGAAAAGGGTAGGTTGGACGTAGCTCAGTTGGTACGGCGTTTGCTGGCTGATCCTCGGGTTCGATGTCCGAAAGCGCTAAATTTGTTTTTCTTATTTTTTGTTTTATAAATATACTTGTTATTATAACTTAATAATCTCATTGTCAATTAAAATTTATAATATTGTATATCATAAAAACATGTATAATAATCACTTATAAACAAATTAAGTTAAATAATGCTATAAAAAGTGATAGAATATCTTTATTAAGACTTACGATCGTTTCATCGCACAATCGGCGACATTTTCAAAATCAATCATAATAGAAAATATTTTCACATAACTTAAAAACAATAATATAGTAAACAATGTCACGAGACATGAAGCATAATGAAAATATTGCAACCATAAAAATTAAGTTATTAAGTTATGTGAAAATATTTTCTATTATGATTGATTTTGAAAATGTCGCCGATTGTGCGATGAAACGATCGTAAGTCTTAATAAAGATATTCTATCACTTTTTATAGCATTATTTAACTTAATTGTATATCAATTACAATTTTAACCTATTTAATTTTTTACTTTAACTAAATAGTTGTATAAAACATCATAAAACTGTTAATTTTTTAAAAAATCACTTTTAAAATGTATTTTATATATTCTTTATCGATGTAATGATATTGAACAATTGTGTCAATTCGTGATTTTAAAGAAACATCATTTATGCATTTCTTTAACAAGGAAAGTCAATACGACGATACTATTACTCTGTTTTTAAAGTAACAAGCATAATTATAATAAAAATTAGCATCAGAATTAAATTACAACCCATGTTTTGCATATTAAAGATTTTTAAATTTGTAATACGTATACTTGCGCTTTCAAATATTTTGTTTTCCCCTTTATCTTCTTTCTGCTTTTATTTTTATTTTATATGAATATGTTTTATTTTATCATAATTAGATGGCGCCACAACAGATTTGTAACGATTTTGGAATTTTTATTATTCAATAATAGATCCAATTTCTTTTAAAATCTCTTTAAAGAACGAGAAATAATAGTTCAAAATAAAAAATGATAAATTTAAATTTAAATTTGTTAACATTATAATTAATGTTCGATATTAAAATTTTTAATTGAGATTATTAAATTATAATTACAAGTATATTTATAAAACAAAAAATGAGAAAAACAAATGTAGCGCGTTCGGGTATCGAACCTGGGCCCGCGTATCAGCCAGCAAACGCCGTACCAACTGAACTACGCCCAACCTGCCCTATTTGTTACAAAGTAAGTATTTAAGTTGTGTACTAATATTAGACCCCCGGTTTCTCAAGAATTAAGGAGCGTTGTATAAAATCCGTTGAACCTGAGACTAAGGGGTCTCTATCCTACAACATATATTAAAATAATCAAAATCTGTGATTACCAAGGTTGGCCCTCTCCTTGTTAGACTCTTCTTCCATGACCAACACCCTTTAAAAGAATTTACTCAATTTTTTATGCATTTCTTTACAATTTCATTCTAATGATTAATTCGTACCTAGGCTTAATTTCGTCTAATTGAAGAACTAAAGTGCTAAGAACTAAGGCCATTTAACATGTTTTCATGTTAGGACCGTAATCTTAACTATCAGCTGGCCCCCTTTGGATCCTTTGTTATAGTATTAGGCCCTTAAAAATGGTCCGATTCACTAGCTTTTTTTTTTCTAACAATTTCTTAGGTCCTCCAGCTACTACATGAACAACAAAAATATTTCTCAGACTTCAGGTACCACCAATTTTGAATATTAACCTCCTTCTTGAGGCCTTTGTTGCAGCTTCTTGAAAAACTATCCGATTTTATTACAATTTTCTGTAACATAGTTTTAGTGTCCTCCAGCTACTTTTAAACTACGATATATATTCCAGTTAAGATCCTGGCTCTCATGACCCGGTCCTTTTTTTTTTTTTACCTCAGCTACCACCTTTTTCAAACATTAATCTCTTTTTTCGGCAAAAGCTTACGTTTATTCATTACAGCCGTAAATTAAAAATCGCATTACTTTAAAGGTAACTTTTGATAACGGATTTCATTCGTTTATTAAATATCCTGTTTAACGTTAAAAGCAATTTGTAAAATTTACAGGAGGGAGCACCTTCCACCACTTGGAGGCGCATTCTTTCCTTGGGTTCTAAGGGCATAATTTCAATGGGATTCGGTTCATTCAACTTTGATGACAATTCGGATTCTTTCTGCATTACGAAATTTTATCTTAGGCTTTAGTTACCAACATTTTTTAACATTAATGATGCATTCTTTTTGCGGGTTGTATGGACTTGATTACTATGAGGTTTGGCTCACTCAACTTATTTTTTTATTGTCTCCAGCACGTGTGGAGCACTTCCGATGCGTGCTGCTTTAGGTAGCGGGGACTCAGGTCCCAGGTTCGTTCGGAAAGAGGTTTGTTGGGAACACACTAGACGCTGCGGAAGTAAACGGGGCCAACGAAACTGGGTTCATTTAAAAGATTGTCAAAAGATATAAAATGAAACAAACTTGAGTTTTGTTTAAGGTTATTATAGCGGGCCCCGGGCAACGCCGGACGGGTCAACTAGTGAAAAATAAGTGAATTCTTGAAGACCGTAATGCTTTCCAATATTTTCCCAAATAGCTGTTTTTTGAAAAAAACTAGGGGGCTCGGCCCCCTACGAGCTACGCTCGCCAACCCCCGTCCAGACACCGCAGACTCTAAATGCACGCTAATTTGATCGGCTTTAAAAAGATTTCGAAAGATTGAATTATAATTTAAAAAACAGTGGCGATCTCCCTATAAACGAATTTCTATTCATTTCTCTTTGATTGGGGAATTTTAATGCCAAATCCGCTGCGGTACTACTTGATTATCCTGTCGACCAATTTCGCCAAATTATATAAATCGTTAAACCACTCGCCAAATTATACAAATTGATATAATTTTTATTTTAAATAACGAAAGAACAAATAAATTCGTACAACATTTATAAAAACACAAATAAAACGTCGAAATAAAAATAACTTGAGGACGTATACACGTGTAGCAACATTTCAAAATAAGCTAATATAAAAGGAATTAAGTAAAGAGAGTCTTTGTCTCCTGGTATTTTTTAACAAAGCGAAAAGAAAGTTCTTTTAAATGAGACATTTTAAATTATCAAATAAATGTCGAGCGCAATTTCTAAATTTAAACTTTTTTGCAATATTATTTTGTGCTCATTTTATGTAATAACTATAATGTGACGTAAATATGACGTAATTTCTCCTAAGACTTCTAACGCATGCTAATGAATTTATTATTTTACAATATCTTTTCTCTTTTAAAATTGACGTGTATACTTTTTATGACGTAATTTTTAATAAGTTCCTGCTTTTTATACGTAATTATTTAATTCTAATTTGAAAGTTTTTTCCCTGTTTATAATAGTTACGTGTAAATAAATTTTTAATTTGAAGCAAACATTATTGCTTACGCTTTTTATACAGTTGGCAACAGTTTAAATTAGTACAATTTTCTGAAATCTGTAAAAAATATCTCTAGAAATGCTGAAATTTGAATTTAAAATAGAAATAAAACCTGAAAAAATGAGTCAAAATAAAAAAATTAATGCAATCTGCACTCCGGAAAATTCTAACGCATAAAATGATCTAAAAATGATTACACTGCCATGCATAGTTTTTGCTGCTATAAAAATTTTTTAGTGGAACGATTTTGTCCAACTTTAGCATTAAATAACTCTTAAAATAATTCTTCGATTTGAAAACTGTCTGCATCAGCGTGTTTATCAAACATTTCTGTATAAAACCACCGATTTTCATATTTTTGTATGCATTATTTTTGTTAATATTAACGAAGAAAGGCCTCCGGTCACAAAAAAATGAAAACCGGCGGCGGCGGCGGCGGTGACAGCGGTACTTACTTTTTTTTAGAATAGAGAGATTCTGTTAACAAATTTTAATCAAAACTTTTTAACAATTAACTGTTACGAATTAAGTTAAATAATTAATTACTTATTAAATTAATAATATCTTCTATACTAACTAGTATGTTGTGGCCATCACAAAACTTTCTTCTATATAAATCACGTCAATTAAATGATTTAAATAGTACAAGAAATTACCTCAATTTAGCACCAATTCATATCAAAGGATATCTGAATTTGAAGTTTGATGAAAATTCGTGCATTAGTTATTTAGATAGAGCTATAGGGGAAATTCTAAAAAATGCAGTAGCAGCGCCACCTGTTGAGAGATTTACACCAAAACACAAACAGCACTAATTCATATCAAGGTATACCGGAATCTGAAGTTTGTTGAAAATCCAAGCATTAGTTCTTGAGATTGAGCTATTGTGGAAATCGTGAAAAATGCTGCATAGCAGCGCCACCTGTTGAGCGATTTACACCAAAAGGTGCAAAACGTCAATTCATGTCAAGGACTAACTGAATCTGAAGTTTGATGAAAATCCGTGCATTATTTCTTGAGATAGAGCTATTGCGAAAATAGCGTAAATCCTGCAAAATGCAGCATGTCAGCGCCACCTGTTGGGGATTTACACCAAAACGTAAACAGCATCAACTCATATCAAGGAGTAACTAAATCTGAAGTTTTTTAAAAATCCGTGCATTAGTTCTTGCGATAGAGCTATTGCGGAAATTCTGCAAAATGCAGCATAGCAGACACCAAAAACTAATCAGCACCAATCTATATCAGGGACTACCTGAATATAAATTTTTATTGAATTCCGTGCATTAGTTCTTGAGCTACAGCGCCCACAAAATTTGTGTCACATACAGACAGACGGACTCACAGACAGACATTTTGTAAGAACATGTTTTTTGGAATTTCTGACCCCTAAAACGTATAAATCCGTCAAAATCCGGAAGTCGAAAATTTTCATGAATCCGATACTTTCTTCTTGTAAGAAGAAAGTAATAAAAGAACAAATCGCTCTGTCTTTCTATCTGTGTGCGATGGATAACGAAAACTACTGTATGTAGAAGTCTGAAAATTTAGATGTGAATAGCCCAAGACAGGTCCTGATGCACCTGAGGCTCAGATTATTAATTTTTTAAGGGCTGTGGACCCTGGGCCCCTTTAAGATTTATGCACTTAATTGTTAATAACATGCCTCTTTTCTATCCGATCTTCGTCGTTTTTGGGGTGAATTCTCCTTCCAGTTTAAGCCCCATTTCTGCATTTCAGTTAAGACCTTGGCACCCTTGCAAGGGGCCCAGTACAGGGCCCCTTGAAGTTTTAGTGCACTAAATTGTTAATAACATGCCTCTTTTCTATCCGATCTTCATCGTTTTTGGGGTGAATTCTCCTTTCAGTTTCCGCCCCATTTCTACAATTCAGTTAAGACCCTGGCACCCTTGCAAGGGGACCAGTACAGGGCCCCTTGAAGTTTTAGTGCACTAAATTGTTAATAACGTGCCTCTTTTCAATCCGATCCTCTTCGTTTTTGGAGTAACTTCTCATTTTAGTTTCTATCATATTTCAACATTTCAGTTAAGACCGTGGGACCGTTGCAAGGGGCCCCGTACAGGGCCTCTTGAAGTTTTAGTGCACTAAATCGTTAATAACATGCCCCTTTCCTATCCGATTTTCTTCGTTTTTGGGGGTGAATTCTCCTTTTAGTTTCTACCCCATTTCAACATTTCAGTTAAGACCCTGGCATCCTTGCAAGGGGCCCGGTACAGGACACCTTGAAGTTTTAGTGCACTAAATTGTTAATAACATGCCTCTTTTCTATCCGATCTTCTTCGTTTTTGGGGTGAATTCTCCTTTCAGTTTCTACCTTATTACACTACATTTCAGTTAAGACCCTGGCACGCTTGCAAGGGGCCCGGTGCAGGGCCCCTTGAAGTTTTGGTGCACTAAATTGTTAATAAATTGCTTCCTTTTTATCCGATCTTCATTTTTGGGATACCTTCTCCATTTAGTTTTTCTCCCGTTTCTATACATTCCAGTTGAGATCATGGGCCCGGTCCAGGGCGCCTTAAATTTTTTGTGTACCATGCGTTTTTCACACCCTAATTTTCTCACCTTCGCAGTGCGTAATTTTAAAGTTGAGTCTTGAACTCTTCTCCTTAGACTAACAATCACATATTTTTATTGGGGCCCTAGGGCCCTTTTTAAGCATTTCTCCAATTTTTTGCACGTTTCTTTTAAATTATATTCTAATGATTAATTCATACCCTATGCTTAATCTCGACTAATCGAAGATCTAAAACGCTAAGTACTAAAACGTTGTAACATGTTTCCATGTTAGGGCCCTGTTCTCAACTATCAGTTGGCCTCTTTTGGGCCCCCTATTATAACCCTTTAAAAATAGTCCGATTCACTAGCTTTTTTTTTTCTAACAATATCTTAGGATCTCCAACTATTAAATGAATGACAAAAATATATTTTAGACGTCAACTACCACCAATTTTGAATATAAATCGTCTTCTTGGGGCACTTGGTGCATCTCCTTTAAAAATTATCCGAATTCCTTGCAATTTTCTTTACCATAGTTCTATCATCCTCAGATTACATTAAAAACTACTAAAAAGTGTTTTTATACCAAACTACATGCCACTTAAGTCCCTTCACCCTTGGGCCCCGGTACAAGGCCCCTTGAAGCTTTTGCACCATAAATTATTAATAATTTGCCCCTCTTAATAAGATCTTCATTTTTGGAACCATTTTTCCATTTGGTTATTCTCTAGTTTCTGTATTCCAGTTAAAATCGTGGGGCACCTTAGGGTCCTGTAGGGCCCGACCCGGGGCCCCTTGAACTTTTTGTGCGTATCATTTTTTACACTATAATTTTCTCACCCTCTCATTGCATAATTTTAAAAAAGAGTCTTGGACTCTTCCCTCTAGACCAACTTCCTCATATTTTTATTGGGGCTCTAGGGCTAATTTTTAAGCATTTACCCCATTTTTGCACATTTCTTTAAAATATTATTCTAACTAGAAAGGTAGCCCGTCAAAAATGACGGAAATTTAGATGTAAAGTTATATACAACTCATGTGCAAAAATATGAGTTTTCTCGTTTGTTCCGCAGTAATAGATGAAAATAACACATTTTAAGAACGAAACACATTTAGGAAAAACTGTGTACAGTAGAAGACCACTAATCTGCACACAGTTTGGTTCCAAGTGCTATGCAGATTTGAGGCTCTTTGCGGTCATGTCTATTCAATCTTTGTTTGCATTTTTTTTAATTCAGATATTGGACAATTTAGATTGTTAAGCCTTAAAAATAAATAAATTACGCACTTGAAGTAAGGTAAAAACTATTAAATTATCGTATACAATTTCATGAAATGGTATTATATGTGTGTGCTTCACGATCTTGGTTATGCCTTTGGCGAAATTGGCTGCAACTTGTCATAATTCTAATAGTGTGGGCCTCGGACCTCTATAACAAAAAAGTAACCAGTTTTTAGTAAAATTTCTGATATAAAGTAGTTTTCAAAAACTTGTGTAACATTGCAGGCCGTTCTCATGTTATGCCAGTCATAGGAAAAATATTTCTAACACTGAAGAGTTTCCATGTATATGTGGAATTTAGAAAAGCTTCTCCAAAAGAAAGGTCCTGAAATGACATTGTAATTCCTCTAACTTCAAAGTTTAATCGGGCCCTGATGTTGTTTACTGAAATCTAATAAATACAGTTATTTTGAATATTACAACAGAATTAAACAGCTAAACTTATCTAACTTAAACTC
Source organism: Maratus speciosus (assembly GCA_963932465.1). Lineage (NCBI taxonomy): Eukaryota > Metazoa > Arthropoda > Arachnida > Araneae > Salticidae > Maratus > Maratus speciosus. The sequence goes on from OZ010798.1 coordinate 417,712,713, forward strand.
GCTCTTGCTTCCCGATGTTATTTTTTAGTATTAAGAAAGAAAATTATTTAAATTTTTCAAATCATGCACATTTATAATTTTTTTCCGTCTTTAATAACTAAATAATGAAAAAATATGCTTTTGTTTTGAGCTCATAAATATGACAATAAAATAATGTAACTAAGAGACATTGCAAAATTAAATCTTTCTGATTTCAAACCATAAACAAATGATACCGCCACCATTTTACCTACTATGACGTCATTAGAATATTGTCCATTGATTGTTGGAGAACTTACTTTGTGAATGATTACCTCAATGATTTAATATTTTTTACGGTTCGCGATGAATGAATCACTTGTGTTTGTTTAGGTTTATGGAATGAGATATTAAGCCATGAACCTAATTTCAACTAAAGTTATCCAAGGCTATATGTTTTTTTAATCGAAATTAAAAACAATGCTTTGATCTCGAAATAAAAAGTTTTAGTTTGTATAATTGGTTATCTCTGTTAATTATTTATTTAGGTACTTTTGCATTATAGCGCATTTTTTAAAAAAGCTTGGCGTAATTCGGTCATCAGAAAGTGAGATATGTTGCCAAAATATATAAACAGCTATGAAAACAAATCTAATGAATTTTTATTTTCGTTTATATATGCACTTATATACATAAAAAAATCGTTTCTAAATATATATTAAATAAAAACATAATTTGAAGAACAAATTAAAAAACCAAAATTTATTTCCTACATTGTTTAAGCCCGAGAAGGGACAGATATTGAGTTAATTCATTCAATTAGTTCTATATTTAATGTTAGATTTTTGTAACAAATTAGTTAAGCCAATTGAAGATTAAAAAATAAAAATAAAATTCATACAATATGATACTTAAAACACCCTAAAATATAGATTCCGTTTAAATGAAATCGAAATCATCTTAGACATTTTTTTAAGTTTTGTATTTTGCATGCATCTTATCATTTTATGCACAATTGTCATAAGCATAGTGAAATAGATTAGCAACATTAAGAGCTTATAAAAGCTTTTATTAACTAAAAATAAGCATAGGTTAAAGCAATAGCACTGCAAGTATAGAATATGAATAAATTATGCTATTGCCACTTTACATAAGTAAATATAGTGTTGCCACACAAATACATAATATCAGATTCACCCCTCCCTAAAGAGTTTGCTAATTCAATCGGTCACATAGTCTGTCAAATAGGAAGGCTGGCGTCTTTTTCTTGTCGGACGTAGTACGCCTTCGCCATCTAAACTTTCAGCTGTAGATCTTCTGAGGCTCTTTGTATGCAACTCTGGACTAACAGGCAATGAAGTGGCATTTTCTTCAGTATTCTGTTCTGTTGAGGATTCGGGAAGTTCATCATCCGACTTGGTATTCTGAAGATAGTCGAAGGAAGATAGGGGCATTCGCTTGTCACAAACGTCTCCACGTCTAGGTGATTCCATAGTTTCTCCTTTTGGTGCTAAGTGTCTTATAGAGACACTAGTTTCGCGACCATCTGGGAATCTTACATGAGCATAATCTGGATTTGCTTCAATAAGCTCTACTTCCTGGACAATTGGTTCATACTTATTAGCACGTACATGGTTCCGCATGAGTACAGGACCAGGGTGGGACAACCAAGTAGGCAATGAGCGACCATTGTAGGATCTCCTAGCATGGTTGAAGAGTATTTCATGTGGTGTACCATTAGTTGTTGTACATAAGAGGGAGCGGATGGAATGTAGAGCAGGTTGTAAAACTTCTTCCCAACGTTCGATTGCCATCTTTTTTGATTTTAAGGCAAGTTGGATAGTTTTCCACATGATTCCGTTGTATCTCTCCACTTGGCCATTCCCTTGAGGATTGTATGCAGTTGTTCGGCTTGTTGCTACACCAAGTGAAGTTAGGAAGGTTTTTAACTCACGTGACATAAAAGATGATCCCCTATCAGAATGTACATATGCTGGTATTCCAAAAACTGAGAATAGGTTCTGCAGTTGAGCAATTACAGTAGCAGCAAAGGTATCAGGGCATGGGATCGCAAAAGGAAACCTTGAAAACTCATCAACGATAGTAAGCAAAAAACGATTTCTGGAAGCTGCTGGTAAGGGTCCTTTGAAATCTAGATTTAACCTCTCAAAAGGGGCAGTAGCTTTGATTAATTTTCCTTCATTTCTGCAAAAACGTGGTTTTACTTCATTGCAACAATTACACGAGTTTATTACCCTTTTAATATCTTCTAGAGAGAATGGTAAGTTTTTTGCTCTAATCCAATGGTACATTCGAGTAATTCCAGGACGGCACAAAGAATCATGTAATTCACTTAAATTTATTTGTGGTATTATGGCTGCATTGATCCTTGAGAGGGCATCAGCTGTTGCATTTCTATTGCCTGGTCGATAAATGATATCAAATTTAAAACATGCAAGCTCTAACCTCCAGCGCATGATCTTTTCATTTTTTATTTTGCTGCTGTGATGTTGATCAAACATGAATGCAACTGATCTTTGGTCTGTAAAAACTTCAAAGTGTCTACCGATTAAGTAGTGTCGCCAGTGTCTCAGAGATTCAACGATTGCATAGGCTTCTTTTTCAATAGAGGCATGTTTTCTTTCAGATGCATTTAGTGTTCTAGAGAAGAAAGCTATAGGGCGCTCAGCCTGACTAAGAGTAGCTCCTATCGCAAACTCGGAGGCATCAGTTTCAACTCTAAATGGAATGTTGTCTTCTATGGCAGCTAAAGAAGCATTGGCAATATCAGCTTTAAGAGAGTTAAATGCCTTTACAGCCTCGCCCGTAAGTGGAAAAGGTCCTTTAGTCAAGAGAGGGCGGATTTTGTCAGAGAAGCTGGGAATCCAGCGGCAGTAGTGGGCAAACATGCCTAATGCTCGTTGTAAAGATGAAGCATCATTGGGAACAGGTAGATCCATCAATGGTGAAAGTCTGTCAGGATCAGGTTTTATTACTTTGTTAGTTATATTGTAACCCAATAATTTAATGGATGTGGTTGAATAACGGCAGTTTTCTTCATTCAGTGTTAAATTATATTTCCGAGCGGCAGCTAAGAATCTATTCAAGTTGCAGTCATGCTCAGCTTGAGTTTTTCCACATATAGTAACGTCATCAATATATGGAAAAGTACCTTCTAACATTTAATTTTCAATAATTTTATCAATTGATCTCTGAAAACTGGCAACCCCATTTGTAACACCAAAGGGAACACGTAAAAACTGATAAAGTTTACCATCAGCCTCGAAAGCTGTATAATGTTTTTCAGCCTCCTTGATTGGAACTTGATGATAAGCACTTCTGAGGTCAATCGTGCTGAAAATTTCATATTTGGATACTACTGAGATCATTTCTTCAATTTTGGGGAGAGGGTAAGCATCGAGCAAAGTAAATTTGTTTATTGTTTGTGAGTAATCTATAACCATTCTGTGCCTGTGGTTACCTCCTTTCACAACAAATGCCTGTGCACGCCAAGGCGAGTTACTGGGTTCAATTACTCCTTCTTTCAGTAGCTTAGTTACCTCTGTAGCAATGAACTGTTTATCTTCGTCAGTCTGGCGTCTTGATTTTGTAATGATCGGTTTACAGTCAGGTGTTAAGTTAGAGAACAGCGAGACAGGGGGTACGGAAGCCACTGCCAAGGAACAAATTTGAAGAGGTGGTCTGTCACCATTGAAATTAATCTCGACATAAGAATAGCCACTCAGTAAGTCATGACCAATTAAGAAATCTGCGCAGAGATTTTTCATAATCAGCACTTCTACATTATTATATGTGTGATTTTGTAATTTTACTGTCACTGTGCAACAACCTGTAATGTCTGAACTAAGAGAAGAGTTAGCCATTGTTATTTTTCCAAAGTATGGCTTCACTTGAATACGGCATTTTTTTTACAAAACACTCATTTATAAAACTGAGTGAACTGCCAGTATCTATGAGTGCATTTAGTTGAGTCCCATTTATTAGAATTTCTGTTATTGATTTCTGAAGACAGCGCGGAAAAACAGAAGCTGGGGCTAAAGTAAAGGTTGATGCAGTAGGATTGGTACGGTTGCGCTGAGGTCTGGACTTGCACCTACGCTGATAATGCCCTTTCTTCCCACATCCCCGACAGAGAGCATCCTTAGCTGGGCAAAGACTTCGTAAGTGGCGCTCACTCCCGCAAAAGAAGCATTTTCCCGAGCGAACAGGGGCAACAGCTGCTAACTGAGCATTCTCTATGCTACTTGGATGCTCAACAGAAGCTACGGTTGTTGGATCTGGTGGAGTTAAATACGAGGCCGAGTGAAGTTCTGCCAATTCTAAAGTTCTAGCTTGATCAAATGCTTTCTCTAGAGTAATAGTAGTGTTTTCCAATAGACGTTCACGGATACGCGCGTTTCTTAAACCTCGAATGAAAGCATCCCTGATGTATTCATTTTTATTCTGTTTAGCAGTTACAGACTTGAAGTTGCAATCTTTACTCATTTGCTTCAGAATTTGCAAATATTCATTTACAGACTCACCCGCTAGTTGGGCTCTTGATGCCAAGCAGTGTCTGGCGAAAATTTCGTTTCTTTTAGTCACGTACAGCGAGTCTAGAACAGCGATTGTACTATTGTAATTTTCACATTCGTTGATATACGTATACACTCTTGCTGATACATAATTACACAAAAGTTGCAGTTTATTCTCGTCAGTCATCTCTTTAACTTGAGTAATAAAGTTTGAGAAAGTCCGATTCCAATGCTTCCACTTCGTTTCAGCATCCACGCAAGTGGGATCAACATCAAACCTTTCCGGTTTTAGTAATTGTTCCATTATAATGGGAAAAAAGGGTTTGACTTTAAAAAAAATATATTTTTAGTTAATAAAATTGAAATAGATTAGCAACATTAAGAGCTTATAAAAACTTTTATTAACTAAAAATAAGCATAGGTTAAAGCAATAGCATTGCAAGTATAGAATATGAATAAATTATGCTATTGCCACTTTACATAAGTAAATATAGTGTTGCCACACAAATACATAATATCACACATAGTACAAAATCTGCAATACAAATATTTTCAATTAAAAATGGAAGAAGTCTAAGATTTATTTCGATTTCATTTGAACGGAATCTATTTTTTAAGGGTGTTTTAAGTATCATATTGTATGAATTTTATTTATATTTTTTAATCTTCAATTGGCTTAACTAATTTGTTACAAAAATTTAACATTAAATGTAGAACTAATTGAATGAAATAACTCAATATCTGTCCCTTCTCGGGCTTAAACAATGTAGGAAATAAATTTTGGTTTTTTAATTTGTTCTTCAAATTATGTTTTTGTTTAATATGGTCAAGTTTTTCAATAACTACTGCACTCATACCAACGCATTTCAAAATTAATAGAGAGTATTATCATCAGGCTTTGATATATGTGGTATTGCATCACAATGTGGGATGCAGTTTACCAATGTGTAATTCAAAATGTTTCACCACTGTAGGAAAGCAGGTGGCGGTAGTTTGGACAAAAACTTCCAATCTGAACATAAAAAATCTATAATCAAATCATAAAAAATTTACTTCACTTAAATTTAGATACCCTATTCCCCACTCAGGAACGCTATGAATGTAAATGTAAATTGTGTTGAATCCTTACTGCTATTATTTAACAATATTATAGCTGTGATACAGTAAAAAATAAAAAATAAAAGTTTTACTTAAATTTTTAAACCTTAATCTCTCCCAAGGGGTGATGTAAACACATCAGAAAATTATTCCCTAAGTTTAACTTGGGGTATAAATAGTCCTCATCTCGGAAAAAAAATACATTTTAAAATTTATGTTATGTAATTCCCCACTAAGTTTGCTACCTGCGTAAAAATAGCTATCCATTAGAAACTTTTTACTAAAATATAAACTTGACCAAAGCAAAAACTGATTCTGAAAATATCCTTTTTATTTCCACTATGACGCCATATTCACCTTTTTAATTTTTGGAAAAAAAAAAACCTAGCTCAATTTAATGTTTCACGTGAAAATCTTTCACCTAAAAAAAATAAATTATTATTACGGCTTTTGAAATTTTTGCAACAATGAAGTAAAAATGTTGCATTTTCTATGAAAAAATGTCCGTTGATTTTCAATGAAAAAAGCGAAAATTGGAATTCTTAAGAAAAATAATTGAATAATGTAAACAAAAATTGGCCCATGTTTCTCTTTGGGTTATAATTCAACCATATGCAAAGGCATTTTACCATTCGTTTTGACCCTGACGTCAGGCAAACGTTTTTACATTTTAAATTTATAATATCATTAGAATTAGTAAAGAATAAAAAATGAGTGGCATCAGGGACAAAAAGGTGGGAAGAAAAAATGAAAAAGTTACCCTCTCCATAGGCTTTTCCATGTTAAATTAACATTGAGAAGTGACACTGGAAATAAATAAGTATTGCGCTGCCGCGCAATACTTAAATAATATTTTTTTATATACAAATTACGGCACAGATTTCAGATATGAACCGGGATACCTAACTGGCGCTAAAATGGTGTTATTTTGCCTGCTATGGTAACCCGGCTATTGTTTTTTATTTATTAATAAATTGTTTATTTACTTTTATTTTCTGTTTGTAAATTATATAAACTGTTTTGTTCTATAGTTATTATTCAAACTTTTATTTACTTATAGTTATTTCCTTTTCAAAATGATAGCAAATAATTAAAAAATATATAAGTAACTGGTATTCGAAAGCAAGATTTCTGCCGAATTGGCGTCAGAGAAAAATAACGCCAACCCCGATGCGTATATGACATCTGTGCAAAAATTACTTCTGTTTCTTTATAAAAATTGGTAAATAGCTTTTTCTACATTAAATAATTTGTATACATATGCAAAAAATTGCTTGTGAGTATGAAGCAGTAAATAGGTTGCCAGAAAATACGTTGGCAAACTTCTTTCTCTCCAAGAAACTTTTCTCCGAAGTATTGTACATAAGCAATGATTGCTAGAAATGCATTTTTAATTATGATATGCGCTTTTATGTTTCCCTATATTTATGCATACTATACTGTGTGTATAAATGCTACAGTTCATATGCAGGGCTACACAAAAGAATTCGTAAGGGTTACTCAGTATGAGAATAAATTGCTTAAAGGTGGTTTTTAAAGGAGTTATGCAGTTTACGCTGAACTGCATTTAGTTTACTAAGAAATGTTTGTAGAATATAGATAAAATGATATACAGGGTCATGCAAAGAATTGGATACATAACCGTCTATGGATGATAATATCTGGAAATGTGATTTCAGTAGCTTTAAGAGTAGTTTAAATTAAATTTTAGCTAAATAGTGGCATGTAATAACGGTACTATTGGCTATGGACGGTAAGTGCTGAAATCAATTTTTAAAATTTTTTATGCGTTTTCTAAAATGTTTACTTAGTTATCTTATTTACCTTATTTCCCTAAATAACGAAGTTTTGTTAAAGCATTCAGGATGTGTTGGAAATTGTTTCATATTCTATGCTTAACGCATGATTTTTCTTTCTTCTTTAGTCTTATTTTGCATTTATTTTATTCTTAATTTTTTAGTCTTATACTGCTTTATAGAAACTTTGGCACAGTTGTCATATATACCCCATATTGGAGCGATGTTTTTCCGACGCTAATTTGGCGAAAACATCAACAGCATAAACAACAACATCCGGGTTACCATATCAAGCGAAATAACGACACTTTGGCGACAGTTAAGTACCCGTTGTGTATATGGCATTGGCGTCAGAAAAAAATAGCGCCAACATGGGGCGTATATGACATCTGTGCCGAAACTTTAATATTTAATGTTTAAACTCTTCGCTCCACTCACCTTGCATATAGTATAAACTATAACACAGATAGCTCAAAATAGTAGACAGTTTGATACTTTTCCACTGTAGGGGCTTTGGCGTTTTTAAAAAAAAGCTTGGTGTAATTTGGGCATCAGAAAGTGAGATTTGGGTACTTTTCCGTTATACGGATACCATTGTCGCCAAGCGTAATAGTTGGCGCAAAATGAAAATCACGTGAATTGAGGCATTTGAAAAATAAAAGAAAAAATATTGTCGATACTAAAGTGAGCATTTAAAAAATATAACATTAGAAAATTCCAGACTTTTACGAACTATTTCATTAAATCACAAATATATACATAAAATAATTGAACAAATAACTGTTATAAAATAAAGCAATAAAATAAAACTCATATTAAACTGCTGGCATAAAATTACAAATACCTTTTAGCATTTTGAAATAATTGGCGCATTAGCATGCATTTTGGCATGGTGTCCGTATAACGGAAAAATATTGAGATTTGTTGTCAAATCATGTAAACAGCTATGAAAACAAACTTGATGAGCGTTTTATTTTTTTTATATGTTTATTTTATCTGTATATTATTCATGTTTTTATGTACAAATTACATCTGTTTCTGTATAAAATTAGAGAAACGGCTTTTTTATGTTAAATAAATCGTATAAATATCGAAAGAAAAATGCGTGTGAATATAAAATGAAACAGCGGATAGGTTCCCGGAAAATATGTAGCCAAATTTCCTTTTTCGCCAAGGCACCTATACTGGAAAATTACCTTAGGTACTTTTCTAGTACTTTTAGGTACTGTAGCACATTAAAATCGCGCTGTTAGGAGCTCATACAGTACAGCGTCGTCTATTGGCGGTTATTTTATTAGTAGCATCGGGAGGAAGATGTAAAGATGTACTTTAAATTCTCACAAATAGATTTTGAAAAAATATCTTAAAAGAGCGGAGTTTAAATTAAATTTTGGTGACCTCCTTTATGAAAGATTAATGGTTTTAAATGGGAATTTCGCCAAATCAGTCAGCTATTGCCAAGTTGGCCAACATTTGGCGCTACTGTGGTAACCCTGCATTAGTATTTTTCAACAATTACTCATTTCAATGAGGTGGTCCTACCGGAATCGTGAGGGACACACAGAGACTTGGATTTTATATAAATAGATGATTATTTCATACCCTATGATTAATTTTGACTAACATGAAGATCTAAAACATTAAGTACTAAAACAAGTTAAACATGTTTTCATGCTAGGACCTTGCTCTCAACTATCAGTTGGGCCCTTATGGCTCCCCTGTTATAGCTTCCTTAAAAATGGTCCGATTCATGAACTTTTTTTCTAACAACTTCTTAGGTTCTCCAGCTACTACATGAACGACAAAAAAAAAAAAAAAAAAGAGAATTGCAGATTTCAGCTACCACCAATTTTCAATATTAATCGTGTCTTGGGGCCTTTGTTGCAGCTTCTTTAAAAACTGTCCTATTCTATTGTAATTTTCTTTAACGTAGCTTTAGCGTTTTCCAGCTACTTTAAAACCCCTAAAAAATTTTCTTATACCCAACTACATTCCAGTTAAGACCCTGGCTCCTAGGCCCGGTCTTTCTTTATACCTCAGCTACCACCTTTTTCAGCATCAACTTACGTCTACTCACTACAGCCTAAATTAAAAATCGCGTTAGTTTAAAAGTAACTTTAGATAAGGGATTTCATCCGTTTATTAAATATCGTTTTAATGCTAACAGTAATTTATGAAATTTACAAGGTGAGGAGGCATCTTCCATTCCATGGTGCCGCGTTATTTCCTCGAGTTTAAAGCAGGGAATCCACATGCGGAAAATAGCTCCCTTAAAAATGGACCGTTTCACTATCTTTTTTTTCTAAAAACTTCTTACGTCCTCCAGCTACTACATGAACGACAACAACAATCAAAAAAAAGTCAGACCAACAAAAACACTTCAGCTACCACCAATTATGAATATTAATCGCCTTCATGGGCCCCACGGTGCAGCTTCTATAAAAATGAACCGAATTGATTGCAATTTTCTTTAACAAAGTTCTAGCACCCGCCGATTATTTTAAAAACTACTAAAAATATCTTTATACGCAACTACCTTTATACCAGTTAAGTTCCTGGCCCCTTGAAGTTTTTGCATCATAAATTCTTATTAAATTTCCCCCTTTTAATCAGATTTTCATTTTTAGAGCCCTTTTTCCATTTAGTTATTCTCACGTTCCTACATTCCAGTTAAGACCCTGGGGCCTTCTATGGCGCAGTCCAGGTCCTTGAACTTATGCGCATGCATATTTCACCTCCTAATTTTCTCAACTTCTAAGTGCATAATTTTAAACTTGAGTCTTGGACTCTTCTTCCAGGAAGAACACCCTCATATTTTTTATTGCGGCCCTAGGGCCTTTTATAAAGCATTTACTCAATTTGTTATGCATTTCTTTAAAATATTATTTTAACGAATAATTCATACCCTATGCTTAATTTTTACTAATTTTAGATCTAGGACATTTTAATGTGTTTCCATGTGAAGGCCCTACTTTTAACTATCAGTTGGCCACTTTTGGGTCCCCTATTATAGCTCCTGTGATGTAGTGGGCCAGAGCTTTTTGGTTCACTAAGCTCTTGTGAGATGATCGTTGAAAAATAATACATATTTCTTACCAAAGTCCTTTATTAGAACAACTAAAATAGATTTGAAAAATGTAATAACAAACTTTACCATTCATAGGTAGATACTCTTACTTTTTATTAACAGTTCTATACTTCTCATAGCCAAACTGAGTAAAACGATTTTTACCCGCATCTCTTCCGTTGGTAAAAAACAACCTCACTTCATCAGTGTCTCCCAGTCTACTATTCAGCCTCCTCACCAGCTCCTGCCTGAGCCTCTTTTTACTTTAACTTTGGGGACGAGTTCCCACACATTGTCCAGTCCTCACTATTTCTTGGAAAAGTGGAAATACCCTGTTGAGCAGATCCCAAGGGCAGAAGTATGCCTGCTATTTCCCCTGCATGCCTTTACACAAAAGACTATTGCCCTCCACGGAAATGCTGTTGCTTCCCCCGTCGAAAATTTGTGGCGAAGGTACGATATCACAACACCTCCCCCCAAAAGAGATTTCCACAGGAAATATTTGGCATGAATTCACGTAATAAGCCCTTTTAATAGATTTCCCGAGAGGTCAAGCACACCATTAAATCAGCAATAAAATATCATTTAGACTTTTGACCCAATTATGAAAGTTCTACTTAAATTCAAGAATACCTACTCTCAGTTTCAAAGGACATACCAAAAATATGAAATTTTTTAGAACTTTCCTTACACATAATTAATTAAAAGAATAAAAATAATTTACATTTTTGATGCTAGAACAATTAATTTAAATTTAAAGTATTTGAATATAATACTAACTCAAAAAAGAAAAAAAAACACTATAACACAATCTAGTTTCAATCAATCTTAGTTTGAGATATTACCCTAGTAATAGTTCCCGGTCCTATCCAATTAACCGCCATTTTATTTGGTTTCGAAGTAGCCAGAACTAACACTTTATCTCCAACATTAAATTTTCTATACACCGCATTCTTATTATACCATTGTTTTCGTTTCTCCTGACACTCTTTCATTCTTTTACACGCTAATTCTTGACGATGTTTCAATCTATTACTTAAGTTCAAAATATAGTCCACTACATTCTGATTTACCGTTTCCTTTTCCATCCAATTTTCATATACAAGAGTATGTGGCATTCGTAAATTCTTACCATGTACAAGCTCAGCAGGGCTAAATCCCGTGCTTTCATGACTTACAGTCCTCAAAGCAAATAAAGCCATTGGCAAGACTGCTTCCCAATCTTTTCCTGCCTCCAAACATAATGTCTTTATAACCTTTTTTAAACTACCATGCATCCGTTCAACGCTATTCGATTCTGGGTGGCAAACTGAACTATGTACAACTTTAATACCAAACCTAACAAAAAATTCCGATGCCAACTCACTTGTAAATGGCCTACCGAAATCACATTGTACCTCTTTTGGATAACCAGTCCTAGAAAATATTTGTATTAGCCCCTCAATCACTGACGGAGAAGTTAAATCTTCTACTGGAATCGCATCTGGATATTTTGACGCAACACAAAATGAAGTAATCAAGTATCTATTATTTTTCTCGCTTAAACTCAAAGGGCCTACACCATCAATATTTATCCTGGAGAAAACTTCTGAAATTATTGGCAAGAGCTTCGAGGGAGCTTTCTTTTTATCTCTATTTTTACCAACCTTTTGGCACAGATCGCAAGTTCTTACAAATGCCTCAATTTCCTTGTAACAATTTGGTCAAAAATAGCATTTAATAACCCTATCTTTTGTTTTAGTCGCCCCTAAATGTCCCGCAACTTCCTCATGACACATTTTCATTATTTTCTCTCTAAATTCTAATGGCAAAATTCATTTCCCATTATTTTAAATTCCTTTTCTTGTACATTATTCGCCTTTTCCCATAATGTTTTTAAAGATAAGCACTGTTTCTGAGCTAAGCTGAAATCTTTCGCTGTAATTTTATTCAATCCCACATTATCTTTCACCTCCCATTTCGGTAATAACATAAGATCTTCGATTTGACTTTCATCCTGTCTATTCTCATCCATTTGAACTACCTGCGTTTCTTTGTTCTGTGAGCAATCCCCAATTTTCTCTACCATATTTGGTTGCTCTTCTAACTTTGCCTGCTCAATAAACGACATTTCATTATCAGCATCCCGTTGCTCCATTCTTTTTTTTAAAGAATCCGTCCTACTACGGGTAACTACCATATTTATAGGAACACCATTTCCTTTATTTTGCTCAATAAGCTCCGCAGTTTTATTACCTAAGAGATAGTAACCTTGCTCCGACTCCGATGGTTTAATTGCCGCCTTAGTGGTGATGCAACCAAAATCCCTTTTTATAGTCACCCATGCTAATGGTAAACATTTACATTCATTATCAAGAGGTTGACGTACCCAAGTTATATCTCCAGTAAAATCCTATGTTTTAACCCAATTTCTATCGCATAGATCAATCCCTGCTCCCGTGTCCCTCAAATAGTGTCTTTCAACCCCGTTTATTAGAGCTTTTTTTAGATAAGGTTTAAAACAATCCCCTAAATCAACTTCATTACCTAAATGATTAACTGTATTGAACTGATTTTTCTTTTTTAACCATTCCGCACAATCTGGTTTTATGTGCTTTGGTTGATTACAAAAAAAAAACCCTAATCTGCCTTTTCCTCTCAAAAGCCTGGTCTTGTTTAAGTTTATCATTTTTAAAATTTTCCGTTTTATTCTCTAACTCCGATTTAGCTTTTACTTCACCCTTAATTTTCGGATTTAAATTGCTTCTTTGCATCTCTGAATAAGGTTTTTTTTCCCAAGATTTTTTTTCTGATTTCCTGAAACTACTTCTGATACTCTCATTTTTGTCACATTTATCAGCAAGCTTCGAAGCCTCTTTCATTTCATCCAATTCATCCATAAATTTTTCTTTTACTTCAAAAGGAACGCGTTTTTTTACTTGCTCAGTGAGCATGAGTTCTTTTAAAGACTCGAAATCCTTTATTTCTAATGATTCCAACCAATTATCTAAATAACCCCTTAATTCATATACCAAGTCTACCCATAACGCTCCAGGTTTCCTTTGATGATTTTCAAACTTCTGTTTTAAAGCACCTGTTCCCAATCTAAAACGATTTAATAAAACTTTTTTTGCATGTTGAAAATCATCTCCTAATTCTGCTGGTTGTTTCACTATAATTTCCGCGATATCTGATGGCAATAAGGGAATTAATTGGCTAACCATATCCTCTTGCGAAATTTTAGCTTTTTCCGCCTGTTTTTCAAAGATCATAAAGAAAAGAGTGATGTCAATTAATTTAGAATCAAAGTGTGGAACTAATTCTTTCAAATTAATTTTTGAATTCCTATGCGAACCTACATTCATATCACTAGACGAAAGACTAACAGTTTCCGAAGAATTTTGAATTCATAATTTTTCTAACTCAAATTGTCTTGTTTTTTCACGTTCTTCGTTTTCTTTACGTTCTGCATCCTCTTTAAGAATACATTCCAAATTCGATTTAGCAAAACTCTCATTATAATCCGATGCTTCTAAAATAGCCTGAATTATAGTTTTTTTCTTATCAGTTGCCGACACGTTGGTCTCAAATTTCTCTGCCAGCAAAAGCAAGATATTTTTAGTGTATATTCCCTAGAAATTCTTCCATGATTTCCCCCCAAAATATACTAATCAGGAAAATACACAAATATATACAATTTGTAAAACACCAAAAAACCAAAAAAAAAAAAAAAAAAACACAATAAGGAATAGGATTTTATCCTTTAGATATATTTCAATGCATAAAACAATAATACAATTTTCCAACCGAAAATTTTCATGCACTTGTTATATCCTTTAAAACTGAGTAAATCCTCAAAATTATTTTGATACTCACAGTACTATATAAATACAATTTATATAAAAACAACTAACCGCTTTCCCCTACAGCATACCCATAAAATTTCAAATAACTTTATTGCTGTAATAAACAAACGCTGTATATGCCCCAACTTTATAACTAAAAGTTACATCCACAATTATGATTAATTTTAATGATTAATATTCTTTTATTAATCAACCGTAATTTACTATCCTCAAGTAAATTATGAAGTACATAAATATTAAATTTTCAAAACCAAATGAATTACCGTACAGACCATAAGAAATCCGTTTAATATGAAAATTCTAACTAAAAATTTCGATCCCAAATTAATAGCTACTCTAGACTTTTTATCTATTATACATATACAAATTACCAAGAACAGACATACACAATATTAAATCCTAACAGACCTCTCTGGAAAATTTCATAAAAGGGCTTACCTTCAAATGTAGACATTTCTCCACACTGCTCCAACTCTTTCCTGCACTTTTTTTTCAGGTGCTGTCGTATCTCCGGATCTAACTTGATTTCCGCCGGGAAATTTACACACAAGCTGTCTCCATGGATTCCTAAAGGCGATCGATGAATAGTCTTCTATCCACTGCACTGGACGTTTACTGAAGAAATTTTCTATATCGTCGGATCCTTAGTCCTTTTTACATACCAGCTAACATATTCGACACTCCAGATTTCACCGTTCCTCACCGGATACACTTGAAAATCTTTTTCGTCAAACATAAGATGTCATCACCGACTGTCCTTGTTTCTAACACAGTTTCCTTCTGTACATCAAGTTCACGTGGGTCCAGTCTAATTTATGCTAGACCTAATTAATCCGTAAGCTGCCACCATTTATAATACTATAGCTGTGATGTAGTGGGCCAGAGCTTTTTGGTTCACTAAGCTCTTGTGAGATGATCGTTGAAAAATAATACATATTTCTTACCAAAGTCCTTTATTAGAACAACTAAAATAGATTTGAAAAATATAATAACAAACTTTACCATTCATAAGTAGACACTCTCACTTTTTATTAACAGTTCTATACTTAATCATAGCCAACCTGAGTAAAACGATTTTTACTCGCATCTCTTCCGTTGGTAAAAAACAACCTCACTTCATCAGTGTCTCCCAGTCCTTCAGCCTCCTCACCAGCTCCCGCCTGAGCCTCTTTTTACTTTCACTTTGGGGACGAGTTCCCACACATTGTCCAGAACTCCCTATTTCTTGGAAAAGTGGAAATACCCTGTTGAGCAGATCCCAAGGGCAGAAGTATGCCTGCTATTTCCCCTGCATGCCTTTACACAAAAGACTATTGTCCTCCAAGGAAATGCCTGTTGCTTCCCCCGTCGAAAATTTGTGGCGGAGGTACGATATCACACTCCCCTTAAAATGGTCAGAGTGACTAGATTTTTTTTCGAACAACTTCTTAGGTCCTGCAGCTACTACGTGAACGACAAAAAAATTTTCAGACTTCAGTTATCACCAATTTTGAATATTAATCGACGTCTTGGGGCCCTTGGTGCAGCTTTTTGAAAAATGATCCGAATTGCATGCAAGTTTCTTTATCATAGTTCTAGCGTCCGCCGATTATTTTAAAAACTACTAAAAAATATCTTTATACCCAACTGTATGCCAGTTAAGTCCCTGGCACCTTGGGGCCCGGTACTGGGCCCCTTGTAGTTTTTGCACCACAAATTGTTAATAATGTGCCCTCTCTGAACCCGGTCTTCATTTTTGGAATCCTTTTTCTATTAGCGATTCAAGCGCTCGAATACGCTATCTGGTGGAGAAAATATGTAACTTCTCGCTTCAGGATACTGGCGTGCAAGTGCATTGTATTACATGTATTTTAAATTTGTTCAGAATGATTATTATTTTGCGTAATTTCAGATTTCCTGTGATATTTGTGTTCTGTCTTATATGACAAAGTAATCTTTATCCGAATTTGAATATATAAAACTTTCAAATGCAGGTACAACAAAGAATTATTTCAACGGCACTTTAGCATTAGTTAAAGGGAAATTAAAGGGACAATTTTCCTGTACCGAAGGCTGCGAGCAGCGCCTCTATAGGCCGTTTTAATTCCCAATGGAGGATATTCCAAAAACGGGTTCGAGGCAGAAAAAAGTCACGTGATACCGGTAATTTACCCAAGGAACTTCTAACTGATAAGAAGGGAAGATACTACTGCTTTGCCTCATGAACTGTTTCATTGGCTAGCGGGGATTTACATTACACGTCTACGGAGCCTTTCCTTACGGAGCCTTCTAACTGATAAGAAGGGAAGATACTACTGCTTTGCCTCATGAACTGTTTCATTGGCTAGCGGGGATTGACATTACCCGTCTACGGAGCCTTTCCTTCTTTACGCTAGAAGTTTTTACCTTGATCACGTGATCAAAACGGAGTTGGAATATCCTCCATTTAGTTATTCTCCCGTTTCTAGATTTCAGTTTAAAGATAGTATAGTAGATTACAACTAAAACTGGTAATATGTTGATATCACAATCTTGGTTTATTAAGAGCA